>CM048047.1:1007500-2440625 GCA_026259375.1 Verasper variegatus | reverse complement strand
TGTCTTCATGGTGAATTGAATCAGACACAAAATAATGCTCTTTTCAATGGAGAGGAATTGAAATTGGACAAAAAGCGAATAGATACTTGCTTTTGTAAAAATGGAAACGTCAGTTTTTTACCATAACGAATATGACCCTGAAAATGTACCATCAAAGGGGCAGAAGTACTGGGGGTAACTACTTGTTATTGAAAAAAACAACATCATTATGATGTGTTACTCTGTAAAGTGATAATACCCAACACTGAGCAGATCTAACAATGTAAAAAGAGACACGGAGGGGGATTCTGGGAAAACTTGAGGAGTGGAGGACAGCTGTAGTTTCTGTTTGACAGATGCCCCGGCTCTCAGAGGAACAAAATGAAATAGCTGACATAGTTAGGACGGAGGACTTTCACGCCCTTCTCACTCACACTCTCTCTCTCTCTCTCTCTCTCTCTCTCTCTCTCTCTCTCTCTCTCTCTCTCTCTCACAGACACACACACACACATCGTTCACGGTGCAAACGATTTGACAGAACATAAACACATATTAGCTGTATCATCTCTCATCGACACTTAATGCCAAAGCGCTGGGTGTTAACACGCCACAAGCCGTGCTAATGCACTGCGGTGAGCACAATTTTGTGCGCCATGAAAACACATACAGTTCCACTCTGAGGGACCTGTATATGAGTTACACACTGAATGTGTAAAACCTGCAGCAGAAAGGCCCCAAAATGAAATGAGAAATGTGACAGGTGATGTCAGGGACGAGGAGCTGGAATACGATTATAGTGTACGCTCTACTTATGGAGTGGATATGGATATTATATAATATCCAGTAAATGATTGTGGCTAAGCTGCTTCCTCCAGATGGATACAGTGTGTGTGTGTGTGCTTTCTAATCCTATTTCCTCATGTCCATGGTGCATGTTAAATTGCACAGTAACACAGGTTGGACAGAGGGATTTCACAATTTTTTCTCCATTGAGGTTAGACATCTAACAGCAATCACACACACACTCACACACATGCACACACATGCACACACATGCACACACATGCACACATACACACACTTAACTTGTGATTTATCTATGGCTCAGCCAGCTAAGTACCTCAGTAACCACATGACACAGTATCATGGGTTTATGGACATGTATCTATTCAGCTGGGATCAAAAGGCTCATTAGTGTCAAAGGGAGCGAGTGTTCAGGCTCATCCCCAGTGTGTGTATGTACAGTATGTGTGTGTGTGTGTGTTTCCGTGTGCAATAGAGCTCTGCAACCTCAGATTTCTTCTGCAATAAAAACCAAGACTAACTTTTCTTTTCCTTTCTTTCTATGATAATAATTTTTAGGGACAGAGCCATCGACATCAGTTGGCAAGGGCACTATTGTAACTGATGGAATTGTTATAATAACTGGTGCAGGTGGTTGTTCTAAACCTGCCTGTTTGTAACGAGCTGTTAAAGCTCTGGAGCTACTTCAGAATTATTCCTTGTGATTAGTGAGTCCTCATCAAACATTTCTACAATATAATCACTTTTATTGTTTGTGTGCTGGATGTTGTGTGAATAAACAGTCTATAGTGCAGAGTGAAGTTAAAAGAAACTTTGTGTTCATCCTTCCTGGTTTATCTGCAATGACTTATTGCCTTATAGTCAATGTTCTTCATGAAATGAAACAGAATTGGCTTTATTGCTGATCACGGGTGCAGTTTATATATAAGTTTCAATGATTTACTGAACTGGTGTTCTTTTTTATATACATTGGATGTTGGAGCAATATTTAGACCCAAGTTCAGAACTTTTCAAAATAAAACCTCTGCAATTCTGCTCGATATAAAGCATTGCAGCAACAAAACAAATGTGTTAAAACAAGTGTTTTAACTTTGAAGACAAATTGCCAAACAGGAAGTAATTCTGTGACTATCGTTGCCATGACAGAGATCAGCACCCACTGCACCCACTGAAAGTCTGTGTTAGTCTGATATGGTGAAATAAAAATAATCAAATCATCAAAATGATCTAGATGAGATTTAGACCTGCAGGTTGACCAACAAAGCACCCCTGTGCTATGTGCCCCCTAATGTAACTTGGTAGGTATATGTTGCTGTATAATGTCTCCTGCCATACACACAAGCAAGAAATGACATCTCATTCATTTGCACAGTGTTTGATGAGAGTGATCGCACATAGATGAATCGACCAGTGTCCTGCTTGTACCCCCCACATGCACAGGGGTGCAGGGGTTAAATGTCTTATTCCAAGTCTCTTGTACGTGAAAGGCCAGTTTGGATTTTCGGTAGTGCTGTTATCAGGTGATACACTTTGTCTTTGTTGACCTTGGGAAATTCCTCCTCCTCCATCCAGTCTCATCTCTAATCTTGCAGCTTCTTTCTCTATCGATCGCCCCTCTCTTACAATTTCTCTCTCCCTTTGTCCCACTTCTAATATAACTGCATTTGCTGACAGTTTTTCATAGCCGTATTTACACAGTTAATATTTCTTATCTTTTCTCATTCCTCAGCCTTACGTCTATCTCCCCAGCACCCCTCCTCTCTGTCCATTCCTCACATCATCCTTCCAATCATGGGGCCCTATTGATGTTAATCGGATGATTTTATGATGGGATACAGCTGACCATGATGCTCCTTTGATCACAGCCTGCCCTCATGACCTTTTACTGAATGGAGGCAAAAGAACAGTGACTCCTCCCCAGGAGTGGAAGTGGGCAGGGAGAGGGTGTTGTGGATAGTTAAAGGTGTGATAGCTGAATATTTCTTCTTCTGTTACATATCTCACACCAATTTAACATACTGCCCCCAGTGGCTAATATAGGTATATTCCCGAACAAAACCACTGAATCAGTACAATTAAAACACGCCTTTACCACCAGTGACCACCAGTGTTGTCAGATCAACCAGGTCTTTGTTTGAAATCACTCACTACTCACTATGTTGTCCATATTGTAGTGCTGTCCAAATATTTAGTATTAATTTTTGTATCCTTGTGGACTCATTGTATCCTGTTACGAGACAAACTGAACTGTAACTACCATTAAATGCAAGGGCCTATTCACATCGGCTAGCCCCGTTCAGTCCCTGTGGCATTTGAACTTTACTTGAGTTGTATGTCTCACTTACTCACATCTTGGGCAGGCAGACTATCTGACGAGGGGGTCATTGATTACTCACACTTTTCCTAACGTCTTCCACCAGTGGGCCTGAGAGCCACGATGTGGCCTGTTGAGACCCCCTCCAGCCACACCAGGCTTCCAGCTCTGCCAGGTCAGATGCAGTTGTATGGTTTTATTTCACTTCCCCGTGCATAGTGAAGTAGTGTAGGGAAAAGAGTCTGTGTTCTGGGTCACTGTCTCCAGAGACGTGTCCTGTTACAGTCAGCTACCCCCCCTCAGTTTGGAGTGTCTGTCTTTCCCTACGACCTCACTCTACACCTAACTCTGCACCTGAACCCCAAAAATACATTAATAATCTCCTAATGGGTCATAACATTTCCCACAATGCATTGCAGAGTAGTGTAACACTGATGGTCACTAACCGAGCAATATATACTATCATGCATTGCACTGAAGCTGAATGAAAGAGAAACAATGACAGACGAGAGGAGAGAGAGAACTATATGATGATGAAAACATGTCTGCATAAAAATAAATGAATACAAAGCCTCAGATGTGACTCAATAGAAGCAGAAGCAAACAGAAAAGCCTGTGATTGAAAAGAACTGAAAGTTGTTGCAGACACTAAATATTTTCAAGTTATTCCTGAGGGAAAACACGCTCAGTATAATATGAACTAAACAACATTGATAATGACATTTTTTTTAAAGGAAAATGACCCAAATAGTGTCCAAAAGTTTTTATTTTAGTTTTTTGTAGATAAACTCACTTTATCTTCTCATACATGGACTATGCAGGTAGCAGGGAAGGTTACATGAATGATTTCTGAAATCTGAACGTTAAACTTGTTAATAGAGATGAGCCACAATGTTGTCTGGACCTAAAACTCCTTCAAAGAGTATCACTGTTTGTGTTTTGTGTGGAGAAACGTTCGACTTGTGTCATATAAGTAACTAGTCAGATTGTAGACAGTGTACAGTGGCCCTGTTATCTGGTGACTACATCTGAAGCACCGAAATATTGGCTGTTTCTCCCAGAAGCTAATTTGTCATCAGATGATAGCCAATGGACTCCAAGATTGTAAATATTTAACTGAAGATATGAAACCAAGTGCTTTGGTGTTTTAAGTCTGGGCGTTGTCAAAAAGTGTCAATGCTGCCTCACTGTGTGTGTTTCAGTGTGCACTTTGACGTGGAGATATCACACAGACAGTGCTCATGTTAACCTCCTATGGTTCCCTGCTGATCTCGGGAGAATTGCTTATAGAAAGTTGAAGGCAGTAATTATAAGTTTGAGGAGAAAGGCTTGATCTCAGCATACAGGAGAAATAGATGACTAACCAAACAGAAGGGCTCAGCCAGCCGTGACCACAATCAATGGGCTTTCTTTAAGTGTCTTCGATTTGGACTCACACTCTCTCTCTCTCTCTCTCTCTCTCTCTCTCTCTCTCTCTCTCTCTCCACACACAAACATTTACACAGTATGTGAGTGTATCTTCATGGTTTTTTGCTTCCCTCAGTCACTCTCTTCTCCTTTCCTCTCACTTCTATTCCGTCAACATTCTTCTGTCCAACCCCGTCTCTAATCCTTTTCAATTCTCTCTCCCTTATGTGTTCGCTTTCTTTAAACCTCTCCCTCTCCTTCACCTGTCTTTCCATCCTTCTCTCTGCATTATTGTCCTTACTTTTTTTCTCCTCTAATTTTTCCTTCCTCTCTCGTATATCCCCACCCTGCTTCATCCCTCTCTTTCTCTCCCTCCATTCATCCCTCCCCTTTCTAACCCTTCCTCATACATCTTCCCCTCTCTTCTCTCTCTGCCTCCCTGCAGCCCCTCTCCCCCCCACCCCCTACCCTCGAGCAAGTATTGATTGAGTCCTCACAGCTTCATTAGGATTCTCCCATTCACTTTGGTGTGTGCGCCCCGGGGCAGTGATCCAGCGGGGGCTCTTGAGAGGAGCATGCTCGGGTTACACGTCAACTCTTACCATATTTCACTTTTAGCGGACTTACTTTCGCTTATCTGCTCATTCCAGACCACTCAAAGTGCGCTTCAAGGATGTTCCCGCCTCACCCCATGTCCTGGGGTTTACTGTCATAAAGATGTGTCAGGAGGTGAGGACTTCATTTGTGCGTGTGTGTTTTGATGCTTCACTTCATTATGCTTCAATAAAGTTCACGTTCAGAGATTTGTTTTCATTACCCTCATCTGTTCTTCTTCTTCTTCTTCTTTGTCTGGTTTATTAGCGGGAGGCAACCAACGTCAAGTGTTATGGTTAGCCATCTACTGGATCTACCTCTTCTTCTTCTGTTCGGTATATTTGAAGTCAACACGATTATTTTTAATTTAGGGGTTAGAAGAGGTTAAAAGAGGTTATATGTGTTATATTGGTGACACATGTTTTTGTATGTTAATACATGTTAATAATGTTAATAATTCAGTTCAGCATCAAAAATGAAGAGCAACACCATGGTTACCTCCACCAAGGGGGTTATGTTGTCACTCCTGCCCATTTCTCTGTTGGTTTGTTTGAGAGCAAGATGTCCACCAAACTTGGTGGAAGGACGTTGTATGGGTCAGTGAAGAAATCATTCCATTTTGTTGTGGATCTGGATCAACAATAACATTTCTGTTGTTTTCCCAGAGAATAATTTATGGACCTTTGGGCCTTGGTGGAACTCTAACATGTCTCTGTAGTAGCGCTACTCAGAGGACGTATTATAACCTTTATATTACAACCTGTAATGGTTGAAGCTCTTAAAAAGCAACCATCACCACCACCACTGGAACTTTCGATGGCACAGAAAACTCACATATAGCAATTTTAAGGTTGTTAGCAGAAACGTGGACATGAATTGTCCCTTTGTCGTATTGTTGCTCAAATTCAAAATAGAAATGTCCAACAGTCCACATTCAACTGTCCATTCCATTTATCAACTTAAATCAGGTGATGACAAGTGAGCAACTCCATCTATTTCTGCCACAGGACTCAGGCTGTGAGTTGTAGAGATAATTTCATGTGTTCATTCCTCAAGATAAGACGATGGCAGCTACATCATTAATTAATATAGATACAACTGTAGCAACATATCATTTACAAAAAAAGATGAGACTAAAATGTAGTTTAAACAAATGCAAAACACAACAGCATTAACCGCTAATGGAAAAAGTACCAGCTACCGTCAAGGCTTGTTGTGATTTACACTTCGGGGCCAATGTAGTTTGCTATAATTTGCCTAAAAGGTTTCTGTTTTTCTTTGTCTAAGACGAGAATGAAATGACCACAGTCTCAGTCCACTATAAAAACTGACATATAATAAAAGTTTTTTTTAAAAGGAATAATAAAAGTTGAGTCATTTAAATTAAAGCTTACCTGACAAGTGGAAATAATTTTCAATATGACGTCCATATACTTACTGAGCACTTAACAACAGGGAGGATAACAACACTCACCTTGTCTTAACACAAATCTAAATCCAACTCTGTATTACCGCTGCTCTGATGAATTCCCTCATTTCCCCCGTCCTTATGTTTCGCTTGCAAGCTTTTACACCCTTTTAGCTAATGTTTCAAGCAGTCGATTAGTCACGACTTTGCCTAAATATGTCAGTTTGTGGCAGAGAGACACTGAGCAGAAGCAACAGGGAGAGAGTCAGTTGTGTGGGAGTCAGACGTAGAGAAAGTAGGGACCCCCCTGACCTGAAGACACACTGATAACCTGTACATGTGAAACATACACATGTCTCCAACACTATCAAATACATTATGTAAACACAGCTGCATCAACTCTGTCACTCCACAGGAACCTCTGTCGAGGGAAGATGAGATGAAATATTCCCACGTAAAAATATCATCGCCCTGTTTTTCACTTTCTCACAGTTACATTACTCAGCTTCAGCCACGAGCTCGGGACATAACACATGCCCTGTGTATGAGATGTGTGTATGATATGTGCTATTGCATGTTTTCACTGGGCAGCTGCCGTCTTCCTTTATGTGCTCTGTAAACCACAGGATGATATATTGTGGTGCTGATGCATTTTGGCCCCCAGGTTTGAGCCCCTTCACAATACGGCACAGGCAGAGAAGAGAAAGGGGTGGAGGAAACGCTGTACTGTAAAAGCACATTTTACACATATTTCTCATGAATCAATCATTAAATGGTAAATAGTCTGTAGGAACAGTGCACATTAGTCAATAGTCTAGTTTTCATTAGTGGTCCCTGAACAGCTCTTCCATAAAAAAAAGCAAATAAAACCCTTGAGCTGCACAAGTCTTTGTTTTTTATATTAACAATGGATCAAATGACTGTGTAATGTTTAAGGTTCTGTTGAAATTGACAGTACCAAAAAGAATTATAACACAAACATGTAGTTTTCCTCAGCCCTCTGAGCCTTTTTGCTTATTCTAGCTCACTGTTATGGTTTTGGGGCCAGCAAACTGCTCTTGTTTTCAGTGGCAGCAGGCGCCTTATCTCAGCAAAAAGCTCAGATAAATTGTTAAAAAAAACAAGAGAAAACATGCAACATTACATAAATAAAAGTTACTGAAGTGGGATGGAATCACACAGAGGAGTAAGAAAACACATTAATGTTACACAGCATTATCAAGTAATTCAATCAGCTCTGAGCACACAAACATAAAATAAACATAAATCACATTGGAATAATGATGCAATCAAATGGGGGTGGGGTGGGGGGGGGGGTCTTATCTGTATTCAAGTATCAATCAAATAGTTTTGGCCAATTTTTAAAGTGATAGTTCATAGAAATGAAATTGCACTCATTATCTACTGACCACTATGGCGATGGGGGGGTGGGTGAAGTGTTTGAGTCCACAAAACACTTTTGGAGTTTCAGGGGTAAACAGTGTAGCTGAATAGTGATCTATCTTCAGATGTAATGAAACAACAGAAAAACCATAACATGCCTCCATACTGCTCGTGTGGTGTCATCCAAGGGTCCGCAAGCCAAGACATTCATATTCGACTTGAAACGAGGTCATTTTGTCCATGTTTTAAGACTAACAGTCCTCCAGAAGTGGCTAAGCTAGCAGATGTTAGCATTTCTGACGGTCCCTAAATGCACCTGGTTCCTTAAAACTTGGTGTAAATGATGCTTTTTCGAGTTCAATTTAAATGTCGGGGCTTCCGGACACTTGTATGACACCACAGGAGCAGCATGGAGGCATGTTATGGGTCTGAAGAAGGACTCACCATTGACTTCAATTGTATTGGATACTTCTCTAACAAAGTTTACCCCTGACACTCCAGAAGTGTTTTGTGGACTCAAACACTTCACCCTCCCCTCCACTGGCATAAGGGTGAGTATATAATGACTGAATTGTCATTTTTGGATGAACTGTCCCTTTAACTCCTGAATGAAATGTGGAAAACACATCCTTTAAAATATGGTAGATATCAACATTATTTTAAGTGCAAAATAAATCTGCTTCCAAATCCCAAACTGCTCAAACCCTTGTATGTCTGCATGTTCCCAGACATGTGCATATGATGTGCTGCTTAGCATTAAGTGCCTTTCTGTGCCCTCCTCGGCACCCCTGCACTCCTCTGTTGCTGTAGGGAGTGCGAGGTGCAGAGGAGGGCAGGTTTGGCTCTCCAGCAGACACCCTGTTTATTTAGCCTGACATTCCTGCACTGCTGCACTGAACCGGGAGCGCCGGCTACTCTGCTTTGTCTTATCTTGGCTCACGCCCGCCCCCGTCAATGCCAGTATCACCTGAAGTAATGTATGCATGTTGGGAGCACATTTTGCCTTAACTGTACACGTGTAAGGATTCTTTCTCCATGTGTCACTCACTGTCTGACAAGCTCATTATCAAGATCTTTATTATTGTACAATATGGTTTCTACGAGAACGCCGCGGTGTGATGCACGGCTGCAGGAAGCCATCACACCTGACGACAGATTGCATTCATTAGACGTCCTCCTCACGATGAGCCTGAAGGACGAACCAAGGCGGCGGTTCGGTCGGCCTGTCCTGTCTCACTGCAGTGGGAGTTTATTTACCCTTCACTTCTCATTACGCCACCGACTCCCACCATGTGCAGGGTGGCCATTTTAGATTGTTGAGCAGCCACAGGTCACAGGAGTCCTCTAATGAGTCATTGGACTTTCTGTCGATACGCTCACATGTATGTCCTCATTTGTCTCTGTTCAGAATTCCCTCTAATTGATACTGAGTGCTGACTTGCATTCCGGTTAGCGTGCACTGAACTGCTTGTCACTCAAAATTAGGCGTCTTTATGAGGCTGCCCGAGTGCTGATGCGTGCACTCAAACACGTCCTGATGGTGTGGTTAGCGGCACAAATTACGATTAATTTTCTTTACCTAGGCGTTTGGCTGTGGCGATACATTTCTCCAACCCATCTGGGTCGACTTTCCATCTCTGTTATCCCTTCTGGGAAGCTCAATAACATATTTCAGTCCGAAGTTGGGTTTGCAGACAGAGTATTGGCTTTCTCATTAGAAAAGTCTCCAATTCTGTTTCCAAAAATCCCTCTGTCCGTGCATATTTATTTCTGTTATGTGTGTCTGGAAATGTGTGTGTGGCTCAAGCTGGCATGTGATTCAAATTTGTCATGTGTGTCAGCAGTGTGCATGTGTTTCTTTCTCTCCATGACCAGTTGCTTCTGGCCTTTCTCACTTGTTACCTTGTCATAACAGGCACTCCGACGTTGTATTTCACCCTGCAAGCACACACACACACACACACACACACACACACACACACACACACACACACACACACACACACTCTACAGACCAAGGTCCAGCTTACACATTCTGACTTTTCCTCACCTCATTAAGCTGCAGAAAAGGGGGAGAAGCCAGAAATACAGAGAGCGGCCAAAGTTAGACGGCAAAGGGCTTTGAAATCCATGTTTTGTGCTTTTCTGGGTCGTGCTCTCAGCGACGCAACCACCTGAGTTGTCTGGTGCTTTGAAAAACATTAAGTCCAAAGTGCCGGGTCAGATCTGTCAGCCATCCCGACAGGAGAGAGCAGTGGAGAGGGATCGTGGAGAGAAAAGAGAGGAGGCGAGTGGGTGTCTGTGCATGTCAGGTAAAGAGTGTGTATGTGTATAGTAAAAACTCCCACTCTGCTTTTCACATACACAGGCATGCATGCATGAATGCACCGACACACACGTACTGTATCATCCCTTCCACCACTCAGTCACCTGAGACACACACACACTCTGCCTCTCCCAGCGAAAAAGCTGGTGGAGAATGTACATTGTGTGTGTGTGTGTGTGTGTGTGTGTGTTTGAAAACGGCAAAAGGCCCTCTGTGATTTTACAGGGAACGGCTTCCAGACTGGTAACTCGGTCTGCCTCCCACTCTTTACAAGAACCGTCCGGCTCCGTCATGCATGGTCCAGGACACACAAGCTGCCGTTGGAGGAGAAGCTTTGGCAGCTGTCCTTCTCTGGCCAGGGACACTCACAATGGGAACTGACTGCAGGGAACGTGATCGCGACCTTGTCCTATTACGCTAATGCAGCCTTTGCAAACACAGGATGGATAGCCTGTCTGCAATGGCTGCTGTTCAGACTGGAAATGCATAACCTGTAATGCTTTCTATGTTTTTTATCGCTTTTGTGGCTCAGAGTTATGGTGTGGTTATTGAGAGCGAATAGATTTCACTTGTGAGTTTTAAAGCTATGCGGTCCGGCCCCAAGGCCACATGGCTTTTTCCCTTTAGGTCTGCGTTACTGACTGGCGGAGACTTAAATACTACAGAGTATTCCCCCGGTTAGGCAGATGTGTAACATTTTAAAGGTTAAGTTGCTCTTCAGTTTGGGCATTGCTATGTAAGCTACCCAGGAGTCCTCTGCCTCTACAAAAACAATCAGTGTAATAAGTCTGGTCAATCATATTCGCTCCTGACAATTATCAAGGGCTGAAAGAAAAACACAATTGTAATGACTATACAGGGAATTTTTCTTTAAAATTCAGGTGCTCTAAAATTGACAAGACTTTACATCCTTGTTATTGCAGCCCTGTGAGTCTGTAGTTTTTATAGAGCGAAATGTGAACTACGGCAATATTAACAGCTAACATGCTGGTGTTAAGCTAATTACATTTTCACAAAGCTGAGGATCTTGGTTTAGCATGTGAGCATTGATAGATGTTTGGTGATAAATTAGGGATTTGGACAATTATACAATTTTAACTAATGATGACACTAGAAGAAAAGTTAAGGGATTCTCAAAAATTATAAATTATAATTATATGTCAGTTATTAAGTCATTAAGAAAATTTGAACCAAAAGTCCACTTCAATATAAGTTTAAATATTTAATTTCTGCCATCATGTAAGCGTCATGTGAGTGACAGAACATAATGAACACAAATATATAGTTTTTTATCTGAATACTAACATGGATACAAAAAAAACATGCACAGAAACTTTTCCACTAAAATAAAACAAACAACGTGAAATCAAATCTCATTCAGTGAGAACTCTTTCCGTGGCAGCTGCGTCATTTTCTGCTGTCAGAAATCTGGTTGTGGCGTTCTCGCTCCCTGACAGGAGCCCAGGTCAGTGCAGGTTGAAGCTGTAGCCCCGGGCTCCGGATGCCAATGCGGATACGTCCTCTGCTTAGCCCCTGGGCCGCGTCGGTTTGACAGACACTGTGTGAAAACAACATATTCCCCCACATTCAGCCCACAGCTACACTGATCTATCAACCTCAACCACAGTTTGATCTTGGCAGCGACAGGGACAGACGTTTCATACTTCATCACTGTCTGTCAGGGCGGCTCTGATGGATGAAGAGCTAAATTACAGTGATTAAATGAGAGTAATATGAGTTCATGTTGACAAAGGTCTGTGGTGGCAAACCGCTCCATGTACGACAATAAAAAAAAAACATGACTAGAGGAAAATATAATATATAATCTTAGGCACAAATAAATTAGACAAATATTGAACAGTAAATACAATAAATATTCTGCTTCACACTGATCTTCCTCATCTCCTCATGACATGTGTTCTTCTTATTCACACTGTCCCCTGCTGAGAGCGAGACCCATACAGGAAGCAAATCCTCGCAGATTCAACTCCACATTCTCCTCTCTGGCCATTTGCTCCCCAAGAATTCTCCGCTTCGTTCCAATCATAACTACAGGAAAGAGAGGTTTGAGGTGGTGGGCGGGAGGGGGGGGGGGGCAGGCAGGAGGTGATGGATGGCTTTTCGGTGCCATGTTTGTACAGCGCATAGCTGGAGCTGCCGATGGAGGGAGGAGACAAAGGGATGGTGAAAACAGATACAGAGAAGAGGCAATAAGAATTGTGAAGTTTAAGAAACTTTATGGAAACACCTGTGGATTGCAACAATATTGCTATATAGTGTGTGTGTGTTACTATTGGATGTTTTATGTGTCTAGATGTGAACCCACCTGATATGCTGCTTGGATAGAAGACACTTTTTGGCACAGAGAGCTATAACTGTGGGATGTAAGTGTGTGTGTGTGTGTGTGGGGGGGGGGGGGGGGGTGTGTGTTTGACTCAGGGCCAGTTCAAGGTTATCCATCTCTTAGCTTTGGCCGAGTGACGGGTCAGCAGGGGTCTAATATCTCAGCCAGATGTGTCTGTGGCTCCCTGTGTTCATGTCCCTGTAAATAACTTCACCCTCATTTTCCTTTTTTTCTCCTTCTTTCCTCCCTTGTCTGTTTATTTGCGTTGAGTTGCTTTCACTGACACATTATTGGCTGCATTTCACAAGCGTTATTGCTGAGCCGTATAAAATTTGCACGAAGCCTCTAGGGCTGAATGTACATAAGAAATCATATCTATACATCAATCTGACATATTTTCATATTAATAAACATCGTTTTGACCAAGGTGACTGATACAATAGTTTATATCCCTATAAAAACACCAGTAATCTCATCAAGAACTGCTTCACCAAACCCAAGTCATGTTAATATGATTATACCCATAAATGCAGCATGAAATTTTAACTTTTTCTCTTCTTTGTTATGTCATTAAGCTGTAATTTATCCCTGTAAATACTTTAATCCAACTATTATTCTCTAACAACGCAGCTTTCATTGCACTTTCACTTCAGAAGCTTTAAAACACGTAACAAACAGCAGCATTGAATGAAATCCCAAGAACAATGGGTGCTTAGATCATTCAACACACATGTTATAATGAGGTCCATTTAAAAGATTATTAAATAGTTAAATTAAATAGATTATTAAACTAAAAGTAATATGGTATAGAATAGCTTAGTTGCAAATGTTTATAACAATAACAACTCCAACAAAAATGGCACTCGGTAGAACGCACACCCCCACCAAGTCCCAACAGTTCCCTTAAATTCAGTCAAGGTGCACCAGATTTCACACACTCATCAATATAAGTCCCATAAATATGCCTGATTATTTTTTCATCAAAACTCACGAATTCTTCTCTGGGGAAATTGGTCAAAACGTCAAATATGTTAAAGAAAGTAAAAATCTTGGATCTGTCCTTTTGTCTGGATGCTCTCCAAAATGTAATCCTTTGGCCCATGTCAAAGCCCATCCTTCCACCACGTTTCAAGAAAATCAGTTGATTAGTTTTTGCAAAATCCTGCTAACAGACGGACAAACAGCAGTGGAAATATAACCTCTTTGGTGGAGGTGATTACAAAGTGCACAAAATGCTGATCTTGCAATACTTTTAAGAACAAAAAATCAAGAGTGATATAATATTTCCATGGACAATAATGTTGATAATTGTGGCTTATACCAGATAAACAGTGCATACAATATATGAATTTGTTTGCACATGATAAGTAAATTGATTGCACACGATAACCTAGTGGGAACAAGTTTATGTATTTGCATTATCATAAGTCTCTGTACAAGAGCAGCAAGATTTCCCTTATCCCGGTGTGCGTAAGATAATAACTGGTGTGTGCAAGATATTTATTGTGTGCGAACAAGTTAATATGTTGTGGTCTCAAGATAAAAATAAATCACCTGTGGTGACTTTAGGGGCTCTGATAGGTCCCATGAAAGCAGTGAAATCATACACCTGTCAGCGTTACAAAACATCAACTACTATTTGTATTACTGTGTTATTTATACATCAGATATTTGGGATTCGAGAATTTGGGTTTCCAACAGAATTTAGCAGAACTTTGTGAATGACAGGGACGCAAGCAGCGAACATGAACAGTGTGGAAGAAGAAGAGACTGTTGTTGACATCTCTGCCTTAATAAAGTTTAAATGTTGTGAATAAGCAGCCTCACTGACATGCCGCCATGAAAATGGACGCTGTTGGCAACAGGGTGTCCCAACCCATGCTAATGTCACCTGCTAGCATGGCAGCTAGCACTAGCCCCGCTCCTACGGATGATGCTAGCTGTGCTACCCCACCTGATGCTGCTGAACCTGGTCTGATGTGCGTCCTCACATCTTTTCATCTCAAAACAAAATTAATGTTGCATTTATATGATGCACTGGTTGTAAGTATTAGGCTGCTGATCTATGTATATATTTATATATAAATAAATAAATATATATATATATATATATATATATATATGTATATTTAAATATACGTTGGGGATGTTATAGGTCCACAACATTTTTTTTTGTGAGCTACATTATCACTTGTTTAGAAATGTTACCTTCACAAACATTTTTTAACTGAAAATTGACTGAAGATGAAATCCATAATTCACCAGATCCTCAAATACCTGTACCAGCATCTGTCCCTCTTTTTGTCTATGTCTCTCTCTCCCTCTCTCTCTTTCTCCCTCCACTTTTCTTCACTGCTGTAAACAAGGCAATTGGAAGTGACTGTGTGGGGTAAGAGGGCTTTCCGCTAGGGCAGGACAATGAGAGGCCTGTGTGGGTGTGTGTGTGTGTGTGTGTGTGTGCGTGCATATATGATTCAGGTGACTAGATTGGATGTGGCTTTTGGGGTGTCAGGGTGTCAAGAGCCCCTGGCAGCCACAACTAGCCAGGGAGCAGAGGTGGAGGACAGAAAGCAAAGTGAGGAAGGAGCTGACAGTCCGGTCTTTACAGACTCAGGAATGAATGAATGATCAGGGGTCGTGAGGTCAACGCTCAGGAGAGGACTACACGGTTTATCCATACACTTGAACTTGTTAAATTAATACCTCAGACTATACACAGCCTGTGTGAGTCACAGAACTAAAACAATAGTGTTATATTGGAAAACATGCCTCTTGTGTTTGAGGAGCCACTTTGGTAATGAAGAGTGAGGATTCCATTTTTTCTTTTAACTTTTAAAAGTGTTTAAAAATATGTGCTTTGTACCCACATGTGTGAAGAGTGCATAGACTGAGGCTGTGTATAGATGGTTTTCATATAGCACATGTGGTCAAAACAACTTCATGAAGAGAAACAGGTATTGATCTTAGCAGCAGGCAACCGTATGATATCTATAACAACTCTATCACACAAACAAATAAACACACACACACACACACACACACACACACACACACACACACACACACACACACACACACACACACACACATGCCTGCACAGAGACATTTGCACTTGCTCCATTCAACATGGGATTAATCAATTCTCTGCTATGGACGACCAATTGATCACACTGTGGGGACTGATTGGTCCACCCCACTGTGCTTGTGTGTGAAAAAGTGACTGATCCACTCACACACACTTGCTGCCTGCCTATGAAACCATAACTCCATTGTAGTACAATCCGAGTGTTATTGATTTATAGTAATTTCATATTAATGTTAAAGCTTTTGCTGCTGAATTTATGCCACAACACTTGTAAGGGACATAGCTTCAGCACTAACAGCTCAAATACTGTGATATAAATAAATACGAATACGTCATGAAATAGGGAACAATTTAGAGGTGAATTCTTAAAAAAGGGTTGAAAAAAAAAGTTTAACACAGGAAAAGAGATGGAATCAAGGGATGAAAAAGGTAAAATACTCGCTTACAATTTTGATGAAAAGAGGATGACTTGGTGAGTTTCACAAGTCGTTCATGATCTTAAACTGTAGCAGAACATCATTTAATTCAATGAAGTATTAAATATGACGAAGGTCCAGTTTGTTTGTAAACAGTCCCATTTGTGTACATTCTGTTCATTCACTTTCTTTGACAGGAGTTTTGTTGCCTGTTGTTGGATCCTAGTATCAAGTTGGCTTCATCATACCATTTAAATACAAAAATAACAGTGAGCAATGGCTGCAATATTGCTCATCGCTAAGCTTGCATTGAATCGATACAAGTTCGAAATAACATGCAAATTAATTGAACTGTCTAGTGTACAAAGTTTGGAAATGTGTTGCTCTTTGTGTGGCAGGAAAATGTGAGGCCATTTTATGCCTCAAACAAAGTGCTTGTCAAACATCCTCCACTTTACAGAGTAGTCCTGACTCAACTTGAACTCTTCTGCCAAAACTTGCCAATGCACAATCCACTGCAACACCATGAATCCCTTTGGCATGGCTGTTTGATATATTTCTGGTATTTCCACTGTCGCTCTTTTGATTCACAAATTTTAAATATGCTTCTAAACAGATGTGTGGAAGTGCAAACTATAATGTCTCATAATAACCAGTTAGTTTGAAGAACATGCCTTCAATTGGGCACAGACACTAAAGACATGTAACTGATTTTTATTTGCAGTATTTGATAAAACATTACATAAACACAGAAGAGATTTTTTTTATATACAGGAAAATAATAATAAAAAGTAGCATTACAGTTACAGTTAAACTGGCCTGACTCAGTTAGAACTGGTTTACAGCATTTTCCTGTGCTGCAGCACATCAAAATACGAAACAGCAAAATCAAGACTGGGACATCACGGAGGGGAAAGGACTCAAGCAGTATAAAATAACCAGTA
Source organism: Verasper variegatus (assembly GCA_026259375.1). Lineage (NCBI taxonomy): Eukaryota > Metazoa > Chordata > Actinopteri > Pleuronectiformes > Pleuronectidae > Verasper > Verasper variegatus. The sequence goes on along the minus strand of CM048047.1, from coordinate 2,423,621 downwards.
TGAGATAAACCAGTGGTTGCAGGTTTAACTGTCCAGCAGAAGATGTTCATATGCTGTTTGGAAACGTGTTAACAGATGTCATTGTTCTAATGAGCATAAGCAGGTACTGAAAGAAGTCCATGTGATCACTGATCTAGTGATGCAATCCTGTCTTGTATTGTGTGTTGGAAATAGAGCAGTAAGTGTTGTTGAGGAGCCGTGAATACAATTAAATAGCATGACTGTTAGTGTAGTGCAGTGGAGTGGAGAGTCCAAGTAGGAAGCTGGCTGTGGATCTTACAAGCTCTACTGTATAGGCTTGCTGTTGGATCAATGATTTCCTTTGTGGTGAGGGACCAGATTGGTAGACAGTAGGATGTTGTCGAAAGAATGATAGTGTGTGGATATGTGTAGATTAGACAACTGCAAAATAAAGGTATAACTTACTTGACCTAAATGATAAAGATGTATTTCCTCCAACAGCTTTTCAATGGATGCACAATGTCTCCATTTTTCTCCTGAAGAGCCAGTCTTCCAATGGACAAGGTCATTTCTTTCAGTAAACATAAAGTCGTTATTCAGTTTTCCTCTATATTCCATCCTAATTTCATTGTTTATGTTTTCATATCAGTGCAGCATTATGTTACATTCTGCTTCCTGACAATCACCTGACATCCACAGGAAGAAATCCCTCAAAACCTGCCGCCAATGAGCCTCAGTACCAAACACACACCCGCCCATATCCGTCTTCAGAGAAATCAAAACATGCAGCTTTGACCTATTTGAGTTTTGCTGGGAAGTAAGAAAAGGGCTCACTGCCTGTTTCTCCTAAACGCTGCAGACGTACTGTATTATACTGCTATAATGGGGATATATTCCTGTTCCCTCGTCTGCACACAAGCAGCATTTTTTCTGTGTTTCTGTGTGTTCATGTTAAATGGAACATTTGGTACATGATGACATTACAACTAACTTCACACTTGTCCACTGTTGTGTTTATCACATGACTTTGGGCTGGGTGCCTGAAAGGTCAAAAGAGGACAAAACAGATGTCAAGTAAGTATAAGAAAAAGTAAGTAAAAAGATTGATGAACCTACTTTTGTTTTGGTTTTGTACAATCAAAGGAGAATAAGCTCAATGAACATGCTCACAGTACTCTGGTATGTAGACTTTATATTGCCACCTACTAGCGTAGGTATGCTTGAAGTTTGGAGCTTATTTGTTTTTGCATGCCTACAATTAAATAGTTCTACATTTTGGAAACTACACTTTTTCCAAGATGTATAGCAGTTTCATATCTGAACGTGAAAAATTAAGCAAAATCAAATCAAATAAGCAATATGTTAGAAATGACAAGTTGTGGTTTTATGTTTATGTGCCAGACACATTTCTTGGCCAGACACAGTTAAGACGAATGTTGTTGATTTTAGCTTCATATTTCACGCATAAGCATAAAAGTGCTGTCAATCTTATTTCTAATATTTGTAGGTGTGTTCCCCATGATTTTACTGAAATGTTTTTTCCTGATTAATATGGGACAGTAGAGGTCCTCATTTTAGTGTGATTATCTGACAAAAACTCCATAGTGTAATATATATATGTCTATTGGAATATTGAAGTCATTTCTAAACTTCGACAGCTTTGATACGCTGTCAAATTTAACAGCAGACTATCAAAATAAAATAACACTCCAACACTTTATATTCTACTCCTCAGTTCCCAGCGACCGGGGCTGTTGTCTTTGCCGGCTAGAGTTCCTCACAGTGCACGATAAAACCAACACCACACGTCCTCTTTATAAAAACATCCCAGAACAATGTGTAGCGGACAAGAGATATCACCAAAGTAGTTTTTCCTCTACCTCCACATGACTTGTTTCTCTATTGTGTCTCACCCTGTACGGTGCACCTCCTCTGCTCTGCCAATGAGATTCTCCAGGTCTTGATTTGATCTCCAGGCCTTCATTTCTCTCCCTGCCATCTCCCTGAGGTGAATTGTCTCCCATTTGCTAACTCAGCTCTTTAAGTTGCACTGCAGCCTCCCCTACTCCTCATAATTCACAAAGTTTGCTTTAAAAACCCACACACACACTTACTGCTAGTGTGTCCAACCTTGGGAATAGACTTGGGGAAGCAGGGAGGTAAAGACAGGGAGGAGGGAGAGAGGAAAGGATGACTGTTCTCTTGTTCTCTCCCTTGGTTCATAATTACCTGGTGAGCAAGGTGTGTGTGTGTGGTGCGACCCTTTGGATGGGGGGATGGGGGGTCCTGTAGGTTTTGTGCAGATTAAATGCTGATGCAGAGTGGAGACAGCTGGGCAAAGAGGAACTCAGGTCATTAAGGTTCTACTGGCACGAGCAAAAACAACCACACGCACACACATACACACACTTGCTGCGCTGCTCAATGAGCCTTTTTTTTTGGAAAACAAACAGGAGGCTGAAAAATGAAAGAAGGAAAACAGTGCCGGTGACAGGCCCTCTATGGGGTTTCAGGATAGAGGGATGAGGGAGTCAGGAGAAAACGAGAGACAAACAGGAGGGGAGGAAGCGAGACTAGTCAGAAAAGTGTGTATTTGTTCAAGTGAGAGAGCTTTTGAGTGGCTCCAAAATAAGTGGGGGATTATGGGAGATCAGAAGAGACCCTCTGCCATGCCACCCGCTGTCCTGCTCCACTCCTGCAGCCTACCTCCCATCTCTCCCCTGTCAGCATGCATGTCCAGTTCTCACCCAGGGGTCCTGCAGGAACTATGGGCCTTTGTGCTCTAAGGACACACTTAGGATACAGAGCACATACAAGAACACCCCAGCGTATCATTTCTGAAAGGTCACTTACATGATCCGTTTAAAGCTTAATACTGGTTGGAGACTGATACCAATGGTTCTTACATATTTCCACATCAAGGACTGCCAGTATCAGAACCACAGATTCCCATTTGATCAGAAGACATCTCAAAGAACACAATTTGAAATCTGAGGGGGATTCAGAATTTGATTTAGAAGTAAAAATGGGTTTTAAAAAAATCTTCAAGGCAGAAACACGTTACGTTTTGTGATTAATTGCAAGACATATTTTCTTAATGATTTGGCAAGAAAGACTGTTCCAGTTGGTGCTGACAGTCAGGAGGTGAAATCATGCGGTGGAAAAAGTTCAGTGATGGTAATCGTTTCTCCACTTTTCCAGTCACTGTTTGTGTTGAATTCATGAATGGAATTGTAATGACTGACATCGCGTAGCAGCAGAAAATACAGCAGAAAACAGACAGATAATGGTAAACAATCTGTAAAACAAATCAGTGGGTTTTTGTTTTATAATACAGTTCAGTCAGTGCAGTAGCTCACCTGAGGGTAACCTCACTCTTGCGATGTTCATTTTTTCCTCTGTTGTTTTTGCCTTTTCCACATAAACTGCAGCAGAACTCAGTGGGGAAAACTGACTTTAAAGCTATGCTCATGTCTGTTTTGGTACAGGGGCATTCACAGAATTCACACGTCTGTGGAAAATTCAGAGTTTACATTGCAATTGAACTATATTTATCACTGCTGTTCTGTGTATGGACTCGGTAGATGAGTGTGTGCTTCTTCAGACTGTCACACAGAAAACCTGCAGTGTTTCCCCTGCATGCATTTAGCAGCGGCGGTAGTTTTGATGGTGAATAATTACATTTCTATAATTTATTGTACATTGTTCCATGTCTGGGGGGGGGTGTTGGGTGTGCATGTGCAATTTTTCCCCCTCTGGTGTGCTTTACCTCCACTGCTACAACTCCATCTGATAGGGGAAACACTGACCTGTACGTGTTGGGCAGGATTTTTATTTGGAAAATCAAGCTTGAACAAATTTGATCTCCGGCTTCTGTGATCAAATCCTGTGATATGTATTGTGCGTTTTTGTGTCCAGTATGTTTATACTATGTCAAACATTTATTTGTCAAATAGACAATATTGGCAAGGTAAGCAATTTTATTTAATGTGGTATGTGGGTGTGCATGGGTGAAATGACCTATAATTATTTAGAAATTTTGGAAGGTTACTGTATAGTGTCACGTGGGGGGGGGTTAGCGACAGGTTTCTGGTTGACCTGTTAGCAGACAAGACCTGTGTGACAGCCTTTTCTTGTTCTAACAGCTGCTGGATCATCTTTTGTCTTATGGGACCAGTTTGTGCTGAGGTAGGCCTATTTCCACCCATCCCGGAGCGCTCGCTGCCGCTTCTAGCGTTGAGGAAAGGCAGCCACAATCCTTTTTCCAACTCGCACTGTTTGCCCAATCCTGGGGTCCTTCACACTCCTCTCTGAAGATAAAGAAAGATTTAGGGGTTATAATAGTGAGGATTATGATTTTTGGATTTGTTCTTACTTGATTCTTGGAGAAAAGTGACAGACATTTCTCCTAAAAATAAATTACAAGTTTAGATTTTTTTATGGTAAATAAAATGTACCAATAGCATCGTACAGACGATGGGCAAAGCACGACAGTCTGGTCCAGTTATTGAGAGCGATATAACTTTGACAACATTGGCTCCACTGTCTGTAGTCACACACTGTTTGTCCTCTTCCACAATTAATAAACTTCCTTAAACCACTCGCACATTTTTTCCGCCAGTGTGATCTCGACCACAGGTCCGTGGTTGAGGCAAAAAACTCCACCGACGATAGTGTAGCTGCTAGTTTGGCATGCTTCATACATCGCAGGCAAGGATATTTAACCGCATCAGTACTATACATCCACTGTTTGCTCTTCTCATTAGGAACCACTAGCGACATACGTCATTGCGTCACTATATCATTAATATCGCGATATGACACTTTTTTTATCACTGAAAAATGTATACCGGTATTATCATGGACGGTTTGATGTGGCTCAGTCCTAGTATCATGGTATTAATTTATTTTAAAGTTTTGGAAGAAGAAGCCTGTCCTGTCTAGTGATATCTTTCAATGTTTTACACTGTTGGATATGGCATGGCAACCATAAACGATGCCTGGAGCGACAGCGGTGTGGTTTTGGAAGGCTCCACTGGCGCTGGTTATCCGCATGCTAGTTTTGGCCCGGGAGCAGGTTGCCTCCCCATATTCATAGGTTCTGTCACATTGGCTCGGGTATCTAATTGATTTTTTTTACACTACACATGTCTGTAATCAGTGAAAACAAGCAATAACTATGCGCATCAGGGACAGAGTAACACAAACTCAATGCACCTTATATTAACTGCATCGGTTTTAATTCGGGTTAAGAAAAAAACAAAAAAGCTTGGGGTTTAGGTTCGGGATCATTTTGTTTTATCTCAGGTTTGAACAGACTCGGACAGAACAATTACCCAAGCCGTTCTTAATTACATAATACGTCTTTTTGCTCCATGTGGGATGATTTAGTGTTTCCTTTAGGATTTATTAGCAGTGGGGTGGCCCAGCCAGAACCTTGCATGAAGGCAATGGCTTATAAAGCATTTATATATATATCTTTTAATATATTTAGGATGTTGAATGATCATGGTGATGATGCTTTTACACAATCAAAAGGTGGTGCACTACCACAGCAGTTATGACGATGACATCGGTGTACCGCCCAGCCCTTGAGCTGAATAATACCGTAATCAGAAGCCCAGAACTCCTACGGGTCTCATTTGGGTTTTTCCGATACCAGATACTTTGAAAAGGGAACTGGTTGCTAAATGTTGCCAGAGGGGCACGGAAAGATGGATGGCAATATGAGCAGCTTATTTATTTATTATTAAGGCAAATCTGTAGTTGAAATTTAACATATGAACTGTTAACAGTTTGAAGTATACTTAATTTAAAAAAATAAACTATATATCAGTACAAAACTCAACAAATTATCATAACATAATCACATAATAAATAAAACCTGCAGTATTTAAACATGAAATACCAGATTCAGTGATTAATACAGAAGCATATGCTCCTAACTCAGGAAGTCAAACACGGAGAATCCCTTTTTCAAATACATCCAATCGTCGCCAGGTGCTTGATTAGGTGTTTGTCTCTTTTCTCAGAATTGATTTCAAACATTTGCTGCAGGTCCCTCTGTCAGAATCCTTTCAAGTTAAACATTTTCCACCGTCAAGCTTCAGGCATTTTGTTGTCATGTTGACTCAATTTTGAGGTAGCTACTAGCTAACTGCAGGATACGTTATGTGCTGCCAGAACTGTGTAGAGAGTGTGTTGCCACGGGAGGTAAATGTAATGTTAACTAGACACGTGCATGTACAGTTTATGTTGGCTGTAAACAGGGAAAATGATTCAGTACAGATCTCAGTTTCCAAAAAGAGACACCAAAAACCTGGGCCCTAAACCCACAGAACCCAATCCTGAACTATAAATAATTGATTAAAAATGTCTCCAAATTGATAAGGTTGCAAAAACTTATATATATTAATAAAAGTGTTCATATTAAAAATACTCACATAGTGAAGATTCTGGATCTTCTGCTGCTCCCCATTCCACATTTTGGGAACCACTGCCTTAACCACTGGGAACCACTGCCTTAAAGATGTGTCCTCCACAACACTCAAATTGCCTGGTTTCCCATGTGTGAAATGTCGATTACATCAAGGAACTTTGTTTTGAGGTGTCATCTCAGGCTGTGGAGTCAGTCAGGTGGCTGAGGTACACGCCACTGCGGCAGTTGTCAGGAGACGTGAAACTATCGCTCCTGCAACAGGCCTCCCTCCCTACTTAATTTCATTAAATCTGTGATTTGTTTCTGTTTGTGTGCCGCAGTGTTGGAGAGGGGGGAGGGAGTGAGTGAAGGGATTCGGCATAAGAGAGGAAGGAGGAGAGAGATAAATGAAGGAGTGAGAGTGAAGCGAAGTATGTGTGAGAGAAACAGAAGGCATCGGAGGAGCGATTAGTGTGGTGGTATCCATCATTGGAGCTGTGCTGCTCTGGTCGATTGCCGCGGACACTGAGGAATACTTCATCTGGTCCCAGTGAGGGGGGGATACAGACACACACACAGACACACACACACACACACACACACACACACACACACACACACACACACACACACACACGCACACGCACACACAAACACACAAACACACACATCCATCTATTATTCTGTAGTGAGAAACTCCAACCACAGCCCTTCTACTTCTCTTTCAACCCACTATTATCTCCTCCTGGTTTGCTTTACTTTTTCATTCCAGCCTAAATTATTTCCATCTTTTTTGTCCTAATCTCTTTACTTTTTTAGCAATGTTAAAGGATTTTTACACTTTTCTACCCTCTGACCCTCTTTCTAGTCCATCCTTTTCTTTCTTTTTTCTCTCTCTAAAAGCCTGTCTGCAGTAACACCACTTGCCATCACCATTTATTATGCTGAAATGCATACTGCATTGGCTGCAGTGTGTGTTTTTATCGGAGTGTAGGGTTTACTGTGTCTGTGCAAGCATGCACACTACTATGTACTATGTCTATGAGTATGTAAGTTTGCATGTCTTCATACATGCATGTGGGGACAGAGGTGTGTGTGCACGGTCATAAATATCATTATCATTATCATTACACTGCTCACTCAGGCTATGAAAACAAAAGCAAAACAGAGTCAACGCATGATCTTTATTTCATGAAAAGGTGTGTGTTTGCATGTGTGGGTGTGCGTGTGTGTGACTTAAATAGTCATACCATGGGAACAATTAGGAATGGAGTGTGTCTTCAGCTGACCCCTCTCTTGAAACTGGAGGGATCAGGCCAGTTTGAACCTATTAGCATATTAGCTATTTTTCTGTCTTTCTATCCCTGCTCTTCCTTGTTTTTGGCTGTCATCTTCCTCGTACCAACATTCTATCGGGTTTGTTCGTATTTTGTGCAGATGGTGAGACAAGATGAATAGACAAGCAAAGAGAGTAAAAACTAACAGACTTACAATTAGAGATGTCTCAAATTGTAAGAGTTATTCTCAGATCTGGAACGTTTAATGGTTAAATCAATTTGAATTCAGTGACTATATAACATAGTAATTCAAGCATAGTTTTAATTACCATATTTTGCATTTTCTATGAACCTAACCCCTGATGTAAAAGCTGCAAGTGTAGATTCAGAGGATTTTCCACCATGACAAGTCTACAAGTCACGTGGGAAATCTAAATTTGAATGGAATATATTGCATGGTCAAATTTAATGGTTTAAATTATCCATAAACTTCATCTTTCAGTGATTTTAAAACTGAAATATGTTTTGGATCAACATTTAAAAATCAATCAAAGTATAAGTTGGAATGTTTTTTCACATTGAATTTATTGCACTGCTTCGAGAATTGGAGAAAAACTGGAAGATAAAATGAATCCATCAAGTTTGGGGAAAAGAAAACAAAAGGAGAGAAAAAGTTTATTCGCTGAAGTCAGTGATGGTGTCTGAGAAGGATTTATATCCCATCAGGGGGCCAAGCCTGGCAGAAGGGAGGTGACAGAGGCTCGGCGCCACGCATAAATCACCCACCTGGAAGAGCTACAAAGACTGGCATTGGTCGTGGCACCATGCCACTGGCTGACAATCGTTTGTTTGGAAATTAAAAGAAACAGGCACGGAGATAATGGCAAAAAAAAAAAATCAGACATAACTTTTTCCAGAACTCATGTTGTGACACAACACTTAAGTTCTGACAGTCGGGATTAAAGTGAGGAAAAGAAGATGGAGAGGAGTTCAGTCGATACAAAGACAAACAACTGCTTTGGGAGAAAAATGAAGGAATGGAAAAAGACGTTTGATTCAAAAAGATGTTGGTCACACTGTGAATAACATGTTAGGTCAGAGACTGTGTAATGTCTCTCACACAAGATAAATGGCCAGTGAGTGAAGATCTCACCTTCATGTCCAAGTGGGTGTCCTGTACGGTGGGTGTGTGAGTGTTCAGAGTGCATATGTGTTTTCACTAAAACTTTGCTCCGGTCCCTTGAGTGGAGGCCTGGGGAGGAAAAGTTGGATGCAGCAACAACACAGTGTTTTTTCCACCTTCTAGAAACCTGGGAACACGACGAAGACTCAACTCCACCAGCACAGCTTCGCCAAAACACAAACAGTCACATTGATTTTAGTGTGCTTGCCTGATTATCAAGAGTCAGTTTTTCCACCTCATTTACTAAGTGACTTAAAGGTAATGATCCTTTGAGGAAAGTGCTGCAAAAATAAGATGTTAAAACTCTTTTTGCAAACACTTGACAATGTAAAACAACATTATTATACGTTTTCTCTGCTGAAAACACAACACAAAACTTGAAAACCTCAAAAACATTTGACCAAAAAGTATAGTAAACAGAGCAGACATTGAGCAACAAATTGTTTGCTGCTATATGCATATATCATATCCATTGTTGGTTTATATTATAGCCACTTTAAAGATGCTATAGCATGGTATTTGTTAAATAGGGGCTTTAAGTTGTAAAATATAAATGACTAAAAGAAAATGAAAACAATTAAAGACCCTTTTTTTCTCAGTGTTGATGTTGCAGGAAACCAACAACTTTCTTGTTCCTGCAAACATAAACATGTGCATGTACTGGGAATGTACCCATCCACACTAAAACACATATGCAAGGAAACACACACACCACCACCATCTAGGAACACCATTGACATTCAAGGGGAGTTTATTCTAGAGTGGGTCTGTGTCAGCGCTGCACTAACATCAAAGGGAACGAGAGAGAATGGCAGAGAGAAGCAAGGAGAGAAGAGAAAGAAAGTGACGGTGAGACAAGGAAAGGAATACAGGGAGAAGGGGATGACAGAGGAAGAGGATATGGGGAGGAAGGGGTTGAAAAATGACGTTTGGATATTTCACAGAAGACAAACTCCAACCCAGGGCACAGCCATGACAAGCTCAGAGAGCTTATCACCGCCATGGTTGGGCGAAAACTCACATCTGCAGTGCATAGCAGTTTAAGGAATGTAACAAAAACGAGCTGCTCCGTGGATCAGAGCAACAAAGCAGTCACAACATGAGGTTTGAATATCTGTAATGGCTTTTGTCTTGTCAAACATCAAAGTCAGTGATCACAGTAGCTGTCATTCCAATTAGCAATATAAGGAATGTCACATTGGAGGGTACAAGGGTTTTAGGCTGCAGCAGTGTTACATAACAGGTGTGTGTGTGAGCTGTGTGTGTTCTGAATATGACAGCAGACCCCCCCGCCCAGAGCCAGACTCACCGTCTCACTGTCATCTTGTCACCCAGATGACACCATCTGTCTGTTTGTTTGTGCAGGTGAATCTGGAAGAGTGATAAAAGAACATTTCCACAGTCTGGAGTCAAAGAATCAATTATAGACGGAAGACAGACATGCTGCCAATAGCATCAGATGAGTAAATGACTAAATATTGTTTCGTTAACGAATATGTGAAAGGTCAAGAATTAATTTGTCATAGTGATGGCAGCTAAATATACATTTCTAGAATGTGAAATTTACAAACTTTTGTGGTGTGTGACTTATCATTTGTTTTACCATATTATCAAGAAAATGAAGTTGTAAAGGAAAACAATGTCAATATAGATGCCAATAAGATCTTGCAGAGCTAGGTTTCGGTTCAACAATGAGATGCTATACTTTCCACATTGGTGAAACCCTTCAGTTTTCCACAAAGTACAGTATGGTTTTAAAAAGCCCCCAATAATAAACTCAGATTCCTCAATAAAAGGACTAAGAATGTATTTTAAAGTCTTACATTCACTGAAGACCCCTTTTAAATAAAATTGTTGGGACTGTAGATGCATGCAGGAAGCAACATGAGATCTGTAGCAAACTGTCATTAATGTTAGCAGCAGTTGCCAAGATGCTCTTCTGCTCATAATGGCCAAACTTGACAAAGCTTGAATGAACTAATCATGTTTCATTGATCAATCCATCCATCCATCCATTAACTGAATGTGTCATTAGAAATTATTAATAAAGTACCCAGAAATGTGAGAGTAATAAATAATCATTGTCAATATAGGTACAGGTACTAATTAAAATGTTTAAAAGTGTGAAAACTAACTTGGCTGAACCTGAACTCTGAACTCTGATCTCAGGCTTCCTACACAGGAAAAACCTCTGATCTGAAGCCTGTATTGAGGGTTCATGTCCTTTTTCTTCCTTTTTACACACTTAACATTTAATACTTCAGTATCAGAGCACCCGCCTTGCCTAACATAGACTTAAACCTGTGCTGACAGCAGAAGACATTTGTTATTCTTTCAGGATATATAACACAAGTCTCTAAGGGAAAACAGCATTGGTGCTATATCACACAGCATTTGCAATATGTTTGAGATGTAAGGAGACTTTTACACAGACATCGCTACACTGAATTGATCAGAAAATGGAAAATGTTAGCATATGTCCAATTCAGCTCAGCAGGCGAAACTGTAATTGATCACAACAAATGTTTGCATTGGGGCTATTGATTAAATAAGTCATCTGCAGTGTTGTTTCCACACTGTGGGAGGGGATGTGTCATGAAAAGGCCACTGCACAAGCAGAAATCAAGCAGTTTGACTGGTCAATAGCGTGTGTGTTTACTGCATCTATGAATCAGCATCACCTGTGTTATATACTGTCCTGATCTGCAATGGAAGAGACAATCAAAGCAAACTGAACTGACATGAATAAAACCTCCATCAAAAACAGCTTGGAAAATAAAACACACATTAGTATTTGTTTCGTGGAATATTTGGCTTAAATATCCTTCAATCCCCGACCCAGGACAAGAGGAGGAGCTAAACATACACCATGATGTCACTGCAGTCAACGTTAAAGGCACAAAACACCAAAACATGTATTTATGAGTCCTCAGCAGCTGACATCCTCCATCATACTCCCCCAACTCTCCTCTGATCCCAACAGGAAACTAATGGATGCCACCGTAACATACAACAGTTTCAATTTAAAGAACAGTCGCAGATGTACAATATATGTGTGTGTACGTGTGTGTTTTGTCTGTGTGTGTGTGTGTATGTCTGTGTGTGTGTGGCGGGTGGGTGAGGGTAAGTGATTTTAGTTGAGGGGGCTTTAGGGATCAACCAGCACATGTTACTCGGGCAGCTGCAGCACAGCAGGGATCCAGAGATCTGCAGAGTGGCTGACGGTTCAGTACGGTTGAGGTATACACACAAATACACACTTAAACACTCACATACGCGGGTGCCTGCATCTGCTTCCATGTGCACCATCCTTCCTGTGCCAGTATGCTCCAGTCTGGATGTAGCTGTTTTTTTTGGGTAGTTGAATGTGGTTGTGTGTATGTGCGTGTGTGTGTGTATGTGTGTGTGTGTGTGTGTGTGCTCGCTCGCTAAACACTACCTAAGCACTCATCCTGCTTGTCTCATGTGCAGGAGTGTATGTCTGAAACAATAATCTGTTCACTATGCAGTCAAAAGAGGGCACTGTCGCCCCTCTGTCTGCATCCACTTTCTCCTTCATCACACACAGGCAGCAAACACACACACTCCGTAAGCTTCCCCCCATTTCCTCTGGATTCATTCATTTTTGTGTAAAAGAATAAGGCATAAACACATATTAAAAACACTGAGCTTAATTTAGTTGATAAAAGCTTTTAGTAGGGCTGGGCGATGACTATGACTTATTTCTTTTTAACTTTTACCTTGATAAAGATGAATGAACGATTATTTTATGCATTAGGGAAAGTATTAACCGACATTAGCAAAATTAAGTCAATTAGAGGTTAGAAACGTCGCTTTCGAAACTTCTTCAGTTATTGCCCAGTCCTAGCATTTAGCATTCTGGCTATATTTGTACAGGTGGCAATAAGGGACAATCCGGACAGGTTAAGAGTCTGTGGGCTATAAATAGCTGATGCATGCGACGGCTGCATAACTGACTGAAAACACGCTACACCATCGCCATTAGGAGCACTTTACGTGTGTCTGAGGGAGAGAGAGAGAGAGAGAGAAGTAGAAATGTCTGCTTTTAGTCTACAACAGTCTCCACTTGATTGCATGACTGGCTTTATGTGGTGTGTGTGTTTAAATTGTCTATATATCCAACATCATGTTTACAACTGGGAGTAAATTCCACAACCAAAATTTCCTGTCTCGTGGCGTGCTATCACACCACAAATCTGTGTGTGTGTGTGTGTGTGTGCGCGCCTATTCAAGTGTTTTCATGAAGTGCTCACAGTTTCACCCTCCTCACCGCGTTCATCTATTGTGACTGAGAGGATCCTTCTCCCTTTCCCCTATTTCACTCATCTTCTCCCTCTCTCTTTTCGCTCTCGCTCCACAGTCCTAATTACCCATACTCCTCGGAGTGGCCCCTTCTTCTGAGCCTTTGAAGTTATTTTAGCGCAAATTCTACTTAGCTACACTGCAGACAAAACAAGGAAAGGGTTGCATTTGAGGGCCTGTGGAAAAGTGTGTGTGTGTGTGTGTGCGCGTGTGTTTCTCTTTGCTGATTGAATCACCAGTGTCTCCTGTTTCAGACATGTTTATATCTAAGTGACTATCTATACAAGAGCTGAGCAAGTTTCTGTGTGAGTAAGTATGTTGGGTGAATTAGGGTAAATTGGGTCCATACATTCCTTATTTTGAGATTGTATCTGTACATCCCTGTGTTTGCCTATGGTGTATGTTGTGTATGTATGTCTGTGTATGTGTGTGTGTAATTGTAAGGGCCATGCATGAATGCAGGCCTTCTGAGCGCCTGTTGAATGGCCCGACTGCCCGTCACGGGTGTGTTGGACTGAATGACCAAAGCAGAGCTGCACAAAGCCACTAGCTGTTTCTCTGTAATTATCAGGAGTTGGCGTCTCCCCCGCCACAAACACACACACACACACACTAAATAAGTATATATATGGTTGAACATTTAAGAGAAATTTATGTGGGCCGAAATGCACATGTTTGTAAAACAACATTCATACTTGCACTAAATGTTGTATTTGTCTCACATTATAAACAGAAGGGATGCTGATATTGCTGTCTTTCTTTCCTTCCTGAAGCAAAAGCAAAGAAAAATGTTTTCAATGCTACCTCAACAATCTGTTAGTTTGTGATTCAAATTACAGCATGTTGTTTTAGCCTACTGATCACTATAATAGCAGATGGAGTGAAGGCAAACAATGTCAGCCCCTAGTTTTCACAGATAAATTGGCAGTACCAGTTCAGTACAATTTCATCATTAAAGTCACTTTGATTTCAATTAAAATGAAAATCCATACTTTTGGAAAGACAAAAAGTGGGGAATGTGGAGATAATAATAACTTTATTTGTATAGTACTTATCTAAACAAGGTTAGGAAGTGCCTCACACAAAAAACCCATTGCAAAATGAAGAATGAATTATAATAAAAGTTATTCAGTTCAGTAAAATTTTAACATCCAAATCATATCATAAAAAGGTCAAGATCTTAAATTTATTGCCCCAACAGTTCCCACAAGATGCATGCTGTGATGTGTGATAATGATAAGTATATCATATTCAAGTGTGAAGTTTCTGTAGCTGAAACGCATGTTTGAGATCATTGAGCTATACGCTTATAGTTCTGTTACTGAGAGCTTAGCAGGGTGTTAATTATTTCCAAAAGTATCTTAAGTGTTTTGTCAGCCTTAGACAGCCAAGTGGAGGGGAACTCCAGGGAAGTGGAAGAGAAAAAACTCTTCTGTGCTGCAGAGATGTGAAAGGCAAGTGTGTTGAGGATGAGAGCGACACAGTGATAGAATGAGGGGGGGGGGGGGGGAGTTGTGAAACAAAGCAAAGAGGAGAAAATAATAATGAGCGGGCAGCACACCCACAAGGGATGAGGAGACTGAATGTCACCAATGGGAACACTTTAAAAGAAGGGGAATGATAGGGGGATGCTGGATTTACGAGACAAGTGCAGAGGCGTGGGGGGTATCCACTATTTCCCATCTGATTCAATCCCCGCCGCAAACCAGACTCAAATGAGAAACACAAATACTTGCAGTGCGGCCCAGAAACTGTACAATGGCGCTTGCTTTTAGGAATCCTGGAGCTCTTCCAGGCTTTTTCTTTTCCTCTGGCATGGTCTCCTCCAGTTGCACTTACAGTAAGCTCACACAGCGTCCTCTAAAAGAATGACTTTGGTCAGGAGTGATTGAAGAGGACGTCTTGGTTCACCACACTGGATTTCTGCAAAATAGTTCAGTCCAGTTGTTACTGTGTGTGATGATTAACTGCATTCCACCCCTGTGTCTGCCTCATAGTTGGTCTCCTCCAGCTGTTGGAGTAGGATGTCCTGACATGCCCCCCTGCTGTGCATGGCAACATATGGAAGCATGTGCATACATAGACAGCCACATCCATATGCGCACACATACGTGCAACTCCACCCTCGGAAGTAGACAAAAGCATTCAACTGATTAACATTCTCTTTCACACCCACTTAGGCCCATATGTGACCCACATTTCAAAGTTATGGTGCACCATAGATCTCAAACTGATGGACTGCCTGTGATAAGATACAGACCTGCACAGAAAGAGTGATGAAGTTCTGTTTAAGTTGGTACAACACATGCGGGGGGCGATATTTTTTGGAGGCCATCACAAGACACGTCGTTGACTTGCTCAGTCGACCGTCATTCGGGCTGTCAAGTGTGGTTATGTCACCAGAAATAATGGAATCAGGTTAGAGAAGAGAAGGGTACTGTATGTCTCAGAAAAAATGACAGACCTGGATTTTATAGACATTTTTGCTGAGCTATTAAACTACTCCTTGTGAGGGTTTGATTGATACATCACAGCAAAACTGATCTTTAATGAGAAGTTCAATGTCCCAGTCCATTTTGATGTGATGCGGGTTCCTTCCATTTTTCTAGTCAACAGTTTGGGGTAGTGTACAACTTACGATAATTTCCTCACATGTGGGGAGAACAAAAAACAACTCATGGTCTGTTAACTAGTATTTTCAAAGCTTTCAGTCACATCACATTTCATTTTTTTTTTTTGCGCTGAGGTATTAACCTTAAAGATTTGCATTATGTTTGATCATCTCTGCTGCTATGTGACAGTAGAGATGTTCACGGAAATCCTCTGTAGCCCAGACCATCTCATTTAATTTTGACCTTCCTGGTCTACAGAGCACCTCCTTTGTGGGCCATGCGTTCTCAAAAGGAGGCGGCCCCTGATGGCCACAGTTAGAGTCCCTTAAAAAACCCAATCATGTTATTAAATTTTGTTTAGCTTTTTCACCGTCTTTATGCTAGGCAAATTGGCCACTGGCTGTTGCTTTAGCCAACAGAGATGAGAGTAGTGTCAAACGTACCTCTACCAAGTATAGTTCTTTAAATATTCATATTTGAACACTTGACATTTGAGCCACTTTCATTCACAGATACATATCAGAAGTTGGCATTTATATACTGTTCTCAAGGTTAAGAATGATCTTAAAGACAAAATGTGTTCATGTCAGCCTTACTCTCAAGTGTGTGTGTGTGTGTGTGTGTGTGTCATTGAGCTATACCTGAAAACTGAAATCTCATAATTTCCTTTATGCCACTGTTCTGTTTTATATGTTAATAGTCTTTTATTTTTATTTATTACTTGAGGGCTACATAGCCACTATAGTTTTTTTGTCAAGAATCGTGGAAATGTCATGCTATATCAATCGACTACTTAGGTTTTTGGATCATTACATGCCTTGCTCTGATAGCACCAATAACATTTAATCTGTAACTGCGCTTAATTTGCTCAACATGTCTGAGAGCTTCATGTCGCTTCCCTCCCAGGACTTGGTGTACGCTGTCTGTCGAGATGGAGGAGATAGAGGGGGATGAAATGCCGGAGCGATAGCCCAGAATATATGATGTGTTAAAGGAACATTTACGCTCTACTTATCTTTCCTCTCTGTCCATATCTGTGTCTGCTGCTCTCAGACAGCTGAGGATGAAGCTGGATCTCACCACGTCAAACAGAATCGCAGTCTTTCTCAGACTCGGCTGGTGGCTGTCACTTGGTTGTTTTCTCAAATAGAAACTCTGATGCACACAAGTGCAGCTACACTTGCACAAAGCATGACTTTCTCATACTCTCAAATCAAAATGCATGCACACATTAATTGTTATGTGCATGTGTGCAAATGGAACATTCACAAAGCCAAAAAGTAAGACTCTTAATGCATTTTGACACACACACAAACACACAGTCCCAGGCTGGACACACATAGAGGACTCATGAGGTTAATCTTCAGCTCAAATCTATGTTGGTCAAAAATTCAGTGTCATATATGAGTACATCTATAAGCTCGGAGAGGGGGCATTGAGTTTCTTTCCCCTCTTCCCTGCTCTCTCCTGTTAAATATGCAGATACAGCAGTGCGTGAGACTCCTCTCTGGTTCGTTGCAAGAACTGGGTCAGTGAGGACGTCACAGCGTTTTAAAGCGAGGAAGGGTTTCTTTAGAAAACTCCCAGTGAAGGTCTGGCACTTCTGGAGGAGAGGAAGATTCATCTATAGCTGAGATGCGGTCCTCTTGCCAGGAATAGTGATGTTGGTATTTTAGAGCAGTGCTATGTCATTGTAAATAACTTCAACATCAAGTCAGGCACAAGTTTGTCACAAATTATTACAGAGGTGTCATGTTTTAATCAACCAAATATGAAGAACACCCTTCACGTGTGCTCCGGAAAGCTTCATTTGGCAATTAGTTAAGGAGGAGGTGTCCCCTCAGAGTCACTAATTACAGTCCCATCTCACAATTATCTGTCTAAGTACTTGAATCTCTGATTAACACTTTTGACATAACACAGTGTTCTTGGTAATATTCAGTCTGGTTTTAGATCAGAACACAGTTTTGTCATAGCAACAACACGTGTTATCAAATATGTCATCACCTCTCCATGATAGGAAAACAACATTGATTTCATGTTAGTTAATTGTAAGGTGGTTTATTTTACATGTTCTAAAGATCTCAAGAGACACACCATATGATGTTGGCACCAGTTTTTTGTTTTTGTTTAGTCTTGTTAAACAACTTTGGAATGATCATACAGCCAGAAAAGATTCATTTGTACAGATACAAACTGAAATTCCACTCAGCAGTACGCATACCTCCACCAAGGCCCAACAGTCCTTTAGATTCAATGAAACGGCACCAATTCTAAACACTTATAGATATCAGTTCCCTTAATGTACCTGATTGCCTTTCATCAAGATCCAGAAAGACTTTGTCCACAAAGAATGCACCGTATGCACAAAAGTTTCACAATGTAAAACTGTATTAGGAAAATCCGCTGTATGCAAATCTTAAAAAATATAGTTGGATAACAAATGATCTTTACATAGCCGCACTGATATCACTGATAAGGCATTTATATCTGTTTTATGAAATAGGTTCCCTCTGCAGCACGAGAAAAACATATTCTGTGTTTGATAATGGTGACACTCTATACTACCAGGTGTCAGACCTATTACTCCTATTTGCCTTGAGACATGTAAGCTGTTCTGATCTGATAGCTGTTGGGAACAGCTATACGAGCTGGTCTATAACCACATCATCTGGATGGATAATCTTTATTGTCCCTATGCTGCATAATCAGGCTATAACTTCTGTGGCTCAGAATATATGAGCTTAATCTGAAAACTCTGTCATATCAGACAGTCAAACATCACAGGCAAAAAATGTTTCATGGAGGATGTAACAGTTTTATACAGTTAAGTTGTAGCCCTTCTTTTGGGATCTGTTTTCTCATGCTTTGTGTTTGTTGTAAATAAATGATAATAAACGTATCTCATGCTGTCATTTTGACCAGGTTTCCTAAAAGACAACGTGTATTTAAAGACACAACACAATTGTATTATGTTTAAATACTGTAAATGAAGGGATTCTGTTCTTCTATATAGATTTGATCACATTCATGTTGTTGTACTATAAAAGCAATAGTGGCATTAAACCACACACAATACTCATTTAAGATTAATGACAAGTGCAATAGCATCACCCTGGCCAACCATCTGATCAATGATTTAGTAAACTCCCAAAGCCATGTGGTTCAATTGTTGCCAGTAATCAAAGGCTCTGACCCTCACTCATCTGTATTGAGTGTTGTGTCTGTGATTTACATTGATCACCTTGTTAACACATGTGACCCCGACTATTGACCTTCCACTGTAATTAGAGAAGAAAACACCACAATGAAGAAGCAGGGGGGCTCGTTCCTGGTTAGATACATTGTTATCCTCTTGCCTTACCTGTACCACCTTGGGGAGAGTCATCACACTCTTCTTCACACAGCCTCAGAATCAATCAATCAAGGTCCCTCTCCCAGGACCGACAGAAGTACAATCGACAGCCATAGAATAATACGTTGTGAGTACTGAAATACAAGACCATGATCAATGATCAAGTTGTTTGTTTGTGCGTGTTTCTTTGGTTAGAATGACCCTCAAATACAGAGGAGCAGTGAGGTCATATATTTTCAGCCCATGTGTGACACTGTTCTCAGTCACACTCAAAAACACAACGATGAAACATGCAGCAGGTCGTCTGTTCTGGACCTTATCAGAGAACGATGGTCTAATAACTGAAATAAGAAACTGCAGACAGGGAACTAGCATAAAAACCTGCAGAGAGGTAGGGGCACTTTTCAGCACAGACTCTAAGCTCTCATTTCGACAAAAGCGTGTCTTGTTCAGAGCTTATAGACTAAACCTAATCACATCATATACATAAAGCTTCTGGGGCCAACGAGAAAAACTTCCACTAATACAATTACTATAAATAAAATCCTACCAAATTCTCTGTCCACTATGAAGCAATCACAGCTCATATTTCTTAAAACTCGACGTGTACAGTGAACAGTATAGGGTAGATTTCCCGCAGAGAAACCAACAAAGCAATGAAAAAGATTTTCATGCTGTAGACATTTATTAACTTGAATCTAAAGAGCTAAACCCCAATATGCCTGCTTATTAAAGGTATAAACACAAGAAACAGACAAGAACAGATAAATACCCTCTTGGAGTACACTTTGACAATAGAAAATCAAAGTAACATGAATAATAATTCACTATACAAAGTATGAAGTGAGTTAACAGTGAATTACAGAGAAGACTCTCCAGTCATGAAACATAAAGTTCTGTCCTATGTTCAGATTCCACATGAGCATTTTCAACTCATGTTTCACACAGAAGACATAACTTCCTAAACTGACACTGAACAGAAGCAGTGGAAGTACATTAGATAAATTACACAAATTGTGAGGAATGGAATCTGCTATGTTCAGTGTGGGCGTTTACTTCCTCAGCATGGTCTTTGTGGTTGGTTCAGTTGGGCTTGGACAGATTTTTGACAGAAAGCCGTCACTACTAAACAGCATCTTGGAGTTTGAAAGGTGAGGATGTTCTGCTATCACGTTGTATCGTGCTTATAGTATCCAGCCTTTTTTTGACCCAGTGTTATGACTAAAAATCTTGTTTTTATTTCATTTTTATTTGTTTGGCTTAGGTTTAGTGTGTTTGTCTGGTATTTAGCAGCATTACAAAAACAGTACTCAACACATTAACACAAAACTTGGCGGAAGAATATGGAATGTGTCATGGAAGAACCCATTAAACTTTGGTGCCGACTTAGATCAGGGGGCAGCTCTAGGACATTTTTTTTCACTTTTTATAACATTATGAGATAGGACCTCTATTTATTTCTTCATCAATTACCCAGGGAATAATGCATGGACCTTGATGAAAAATCAGGCATGTTTATGGGACCTATATCTATGAGTGTGTGCAATCTGATGCAGCTTGATTGTATTTGAATGGACTTTACGGAGGTAAGCGCTCTCCTATTCTAGTTTATATCTAGATCTTGAATTCAAGATGTTTATTGTCAGAACGTGTCACACTATTTATACAGCTCAAATGAGTGAAAAGCTTTTTCAGGGAAACTCCAGTAACAAAAAAAAGTTTGGTAGCAATAAAGAAAAAGCAATACAGTAAATATAGATACAATAATAATACAGATAGTAATACAGTAACATTTTAATTAAATGTGTATTCACAAAAATACAATTTACAATAAATTAGAAAAAAAACAGACAAATAATAATTTTAAGAATAATTCAAGAACACTGTGGAGCAGATATCTCTAAATACCAACATCTATCTATCTATCTATCAGTATTCATACATTTTAAATATATATATATATATATATATATATATATATATATATATATATATTTAGAGTGTTGTGCCTGTTCACAACAGAACTAGTTCAAACTTCAGTTCATACAAATGAAAATTTGTATTTAGTAATAAGTTAAAAACCGATGGTGTCTGATCATGAATCTGGATCTTCCGGTCACTTTAACACTGAGTCCTGACTGTGCGTCACGTCTCCTATTATACTGAGCACACACAAAATGTTGACAACTCATCTTTCATAATGTTTAAATGCAGCCACATAAACTGGAGCGAATCAAACAAACACTAAGTTACTTCATGTGCTGATCAGGGCCTAATAACTTGTGATGTGTGTTGGTGTTTATTAGATAAAGTGAGAGCAGGTCAGACTGGAGGAGGACACAGAAACTCCAGCACTGTACAGACCAAGCTTCTGATCATTGAGCAGCCGTGGACCAGAGAGAAACTCTGTATTTCCACTGTTTGTTTCCACTGTTCTTCAACAAAGTCACTTCCCGGCTGCTTCATGTTAAAACTCTTCTGATCTCACTGTGTGTGTCAATCTGAGCCAGTGAGTGGGGGCGGAGCCCCGGGGCCTGTGTGTGCTCCAGTCTGAGAAGTCTGGGAGCACACACACACACACACACACACACACACACACACACACACACACACACACACACACACACACTCACACACACACACATTTTTGCTCACTCCTGGTATTTCAAATAATGGCTGTTACGATCTAAACTGACTTGCTCAGTTTAGCGTTTTTCACACAAAAAAATTACATATATACTACATATTATGGATGTCAGGATACCAAACATTTTGTAGTCAATGTGGATAGCATGACATTTCCACAATTCTTGATCCGTAATTCGCAACCAAAAACAAAACAATGAATCCCATTTACTTCAACACACACTCTTTATACAATATTTGAACATACAAAAACAACAGTGGCTATGTAGCCATTAAGTATTAAATAAAAAGAAAAGACTATTAACATTACAAAACAGAATGGAATGACTGTAAGAAAACAGCAGAGGCTGCACATGCTATGTACTAACACACACACACCTATATACTCGAGTGCAAGCAGTAGGTTACTACAGTAGTAGTGACAAACCATTAAAACATATGTATATATATATATATATATATATAGGATAGTGGATAGCAGCAGAGGCTGGAATACTCAAAATCTGTTCTTTCACATTAACCATCTATCATTCATAATCAGTGGATAGGCTCTGAATGCTTTGTAATTGTTATTTTTTATTAGATTTTACCTTAAACAACAATAAACAGATTGTCATCAATGCTGGTGGCTCTAAACTGGTGCTCCAAAGTCCAGAGCTGAAACCAGGTGTTCTCCTCTTCACAGATGATGGATGGTGAAGTTAATGCATGCACACACATTTTCACACATCATTTACCTAAAAGACTTCAACTGGAAATCCTGCACAGTGGAAAGCTCTGTTGAATGTATAAATGAATGAAAAATTAGACATGAACATTTTGTAGCGGACAATTCATGCTCAGTTTTCCAACTACAACAACTGTCTCACAAATAAAAAAAGACAACACAAAAGCAATCATATGACTCATCTGTTGTTTCCTCCGTTGCTACGAGCGATAAATCCTTACAACTCATGTGGGCCACACAAGAAAAGCTTTAAGGAGCCGTCTTTCCTGAAGATCTGGCTGCAGATCAATTATTCACCAACTCAAAGCTGCAAAGGTGAAAACATTGCTGTTCTGCTGTTTCAAGGGAATGTTTCCAAGAACAAAAATCTCACCGTGTTTTGTCGTCACCCACCTCCAGCTGTGTAGCTCAACCCAGCACAGCTTTACAGCTCACTCCCCTGCTCAGCTCAGCACTGGCCGTATGAATTATGGATCAGAGAAATATTTGTGGACCTGTTTTTAGAGCGCGCTGAGGTTCTGGATTCTGTCCGATCCTTTAGAACCAACCTGAGGACAACCAGATGGTCCAGTCAGAATGGCGCCAACCCAAACAGGACTCCTCTGAGCAGAACAAATCTAGAAATATATATAGATAAATATTCATCAGAATTATTATGTACAGGGGGGGGTCATGCCAATATAAATAAAGAGCTCAGGTCCCTGGACCCCTCTAGGTCACTGCTGTGGAACATAAATAGAAAGCAGCCTTTTTCTATTTTCTTCTATTTCTTTCTCTCACAATCTCTCTCCAAGAATTTGTACTAGTTATAAAAAATGCCATTCATGTGCCTCTATCATTTGCTAATCTGCTCTGTCCTCCTCTAATCTCATCACCCTTTCCCTTCCACTTCTTTATCATCGTCCATCTATCCATCCACCCCTTCTTCTCCTCCTCTCCCCCTGGTCTTCCCAGCTGTGTTGTCTCCAATTTAAGGTCCAGGGCAGGCAGGGCCTGGTTTCAGAACAGTGTAACTCAGGGTACATATGAAATTAGTTAAGGTGCACTAGTACAGTTGCCTCAAGGGGATCGTCCACCAAGACTATCGCCAGGTTTAAATATGTCTACAGATGCTTTAATTTGGATAAAACAGTCATTACGTGCATACAGTACAGTATATGTCATCAATGGTAATAGCAAAGCTATATCTTTAAGAAGCAAGTCAGGTGCCGGGAGTGACCTGGTGATCGTGGGCGCTGAATTTAAGACGGCTAGGCTAGAGTAATTATAAGGACGTCACTGTTGGTAAAGTTACCATGGTGTCAATGATCCACCTCGCTATCTGCAGCTGTGGAGGCTTTGTGTGTGTGTGGGTTCAACTTTGGCTCCCCAACTGTTTTCAACCGTAATCTCTTTAAATAGATTCAGCATTTGAATATACAGACTCTGTAGGTGGGGGACAAGATCTTGTGGCCGCAGAAAGCCATCTGTTTTCCATTTGTAGTTCAACCAGTAATGTTTGAGCAGGCTTTTGTTGCGCACTGGTAAACGGCACGGGTGGAGAGCAAAAGAGGACCATTCTCATTTATATGATCCAGTCATCAAATATATACATTTAGACAACTACAAAATGACCAGGGTATCATTGAAGAATATTTAAATCTAATCTGCAAAATGTACCATTGAAAAGAGATTGCCAAAGGTTCCAACATGTCAAACATGTTGCAACATTTTTGAGATTATCATCCATCCCTTTATGCGCGAATCGTGGTACAAAATTTAACTTGCTAATGTACACTGGCCCAAAAACTGAATCGGAGCTATTCCCACCGAAAAAAGAGAAATCCTTGTTTACTTTCGGTTTCTGACCAGCTCCAAAGGAGGGGCTGACATGCTGACACACATACACACACACACACACACACACACACACACACACACACACACACACACATCTCTCTCCCTTTCCATTATAAATAATTTTAAAATAGCCAAGCGTTACACTATAAAAACTAACTGCACACAGTTGATGATGATAATAAACATTTTAGTTCATTAGCTATATTATTAGCTATTTATTAGCTATTAGCTACATATTGCTTGTTGTGTATATTTTTCCTTGTATAGTACGGATAATCGGGGAAACATCCAGAAATATCCAGACTCTCACACATATCAGGACATCCCCACCCTGGACAGGTTGCCAGGGTATCTCAGGGCCAACATACAGAGACAAACAATCATTCATACCTACAGTCCATTTAGAGTCTCCTTACCCCTAACTGTGTGTCTTTGGACTGTATGAGGAAGCTGTCGTTATTAAAATGACGACACATTTCATTCTCAGATTTCAACTTAAGGTACAAAATATTAACCTGAGCTTGGAATGCAGGGAGCTACCCGGTTCTTGGCTGACATTTCACAGTGCTCAGTGTGCTGCCTTATGCCCCCCACCCCCCAGTGAGACATGAAATTATATTTAATAGGTAAGACCAAAATCTGGAGCCCACAGCTGAAGTAACTGACATTTCTCTTCTCCTACTCGCTCATCTTCCTATTGAGCCGATCCAGTGGGTGGTGCTTGGTCCTGGCCAGGTGGCAGGGATGGAGGGGCGAAGGGGGGGGAGGCGCTGGCCTTGCATGGCTGCTTTGTCTCCGTGTTTATTTGATATCTGGCCTGAACATGCAGCCAGGATGAAAGAACAAGCTCACAAAAAAGGGCAAAGTGGAAAGAGAGTGAAAGGTGAGATGAGTGTGTTTATTTCATGTTTGGCTGAATGTATGTCACATGTAAGAAAAAAAAGAGGAAGAAAGAAAAAGGGGAAATGAAAGACAGACACTCTGAGACGCCACTCAGTGTGGATGAATGATTTGCTGGGTGAAAGAGAATGCAGGATATAATTCTCTCCATCAATCTAAACATAATGACTTCATATTTCTCACTGGCCCCGGCCAGCTCATAAACAAGACGGGAATTAAACAAACATGTTAAACCGGTTCCAAAATGACAAGGGCCTCTTGTGTTCCCTCTTTGAAATCCACTCTGCTCTGGAATAATTATGGCGGCTTACGGTGGCTTACAAAGGCAGAATATTGTTGAGTTGCATTGTACTATTTGTGTATGAGAAAGAGCGGCTGTGGCACCTGCATGATTTTCCAAAAACACAGACTGCATGTTTGCATGTGAATGTTGTGTAGTTGCTTGTGTGTGTGTTTTCTGTCCAATGAGTGTATTATTTTTGCATAATTCCTGCTTGTGTGTGTGTGAGTGTGTGTGTGTGTGTGTGTGTGGGAGAGAGAGAGAGAGAAAGAGCGCATCTCTGTCTGAGAGCATTAGCAGTGAGCCTGTTCTCTGTATCTCAATGAGGGGATTAGAGGACTATTCATTAGACAGGCTTTGATAGGTGACTAGTCGAGTCCATCCACTGCTGCCGCTCACGTACTGCCAGACAGAGAGGCCAGGGGGTAATGGAGGTAGGCTGCTCTCTTGTCTCCCTCTGTCTTCATCCCTCTTTGTCTCTGTTTTTTTCCTGTTGGCATCTCTGTCTCGTCCCTTTCAACATCACCATGAGGACATTATTTTTCAAAATGATTGAGTAAAACCCTGTGGCCTGTATTCATATGTTTACAGGAGTAGAGTTTGTATAGCTAGTAATACTAGTAATACTAAGTGAATATAGCCCCAGATCTAAATACATTCATAGGCATACTTGTAGGTATATGTCCTTGAAAAGACCCTTATCCATTCAAAGTCAAGTTGTTAACATGCCCATATGGTGTTTTATATATGATACAAGACAAGGTTTCATAGGTCACATAACTAAGGAACCAATCCAATCCAATTGTAGAGGGCTGTCCTAGCATATTTCTGACATTCAGAAGAGAGGCATAGCTAATTATCAGTACCCTACAAGTGAAGTTTACTAAATTTGCTAAGTTGGCGAAGTCAGAGCCAGCAATCGAGACCAAGGTTTATCTAGCTGTTTGAAAATGTATTCAAGACAAAGGCTTGTGTCAAACAGTGATACGTTAAATACATTACAATTCTGATACATGGACTTGCAGACAACTCTGTACAACTCAAGCAAAGGTCTGTGTGTTTGTTGAGCAGGGTTGGAGCGGCATCCAAGGGGTGGGTGGCGACAATTACACAATACAAAATGATGCAAAGGTGTAGAGTCGTATCCATGACATTAAAAATTTTGAGGGTAGTCAGCATAAGGTCAGAGAGAATATGTAAACAGACAAGCAAGTTTCAAGTGAACAGAAAACGTTCTGTAAATACAGGGTGATTCTTCAGAATGCTAGTTAATTCAACTCACCTTGAGCAGCTGTGGCTCTTCCACTAACCTTCTGGTTAGTGGAAGCTCCTCCTGTCTGCATTCTGAAGTGTCCTTGTGCAAGATACTAAAATCCAAATTGCCACTAACAGCTGTGCAGACAATGTACGATTGGTGTGCAATAGAAAAAATGCTGCCTATATAAGAGCTGTATGGATGTCTGTATGAATGAATGAGTATGATACTGTAAAGCACTTTGAGTAGTTGTTAAGACTGGAAAAGCATATACATACAGGCCATTTACTAAACTAAGTGCAAATAACTGTCTCAGGAGATTAACTCTGTTTTAAGTTTGATGTTTTTGAGAGTTAGGTAACATAACTTAAATATTCATTCAATTAACTTTAACTTTCAGTCACCATCCAGGGTAAACACTGTGTGGGGTCACTGTGTGACTATTGCTTCAGTAATCAAGAGCCAAAAGTTTTGGAATCCATTGCCACATCGTAGTTATAGTTGATTATTGATTTATTTATTTAATTAGTTTTGTCATCCTTCTAGGAAACCTTGTTTTGATTCTTTTGCAGCACTCAAAATTAGCTGAAGCTTGAAACTTTAATGTTATGTACAAAATATGGTATTGTCTGGCTCTTTAAAGCCTTTCTTCGATGATTGTGAACATTAATTTTGTTGCTGTTACCCTTTTAATTATCACCAACTCATAATTATGAGGTGCACCATTGAAATATAAGTGAGAAAAGCTTTGCTGAGGTTTTCTTTGTCTCTTTTCACATTCCTCTGTGTCGGGACAAATGACGGGTTGGGAAGTATCATTCCAGGAAAGTGAAGACTGAGAAATAACCCACTCTGTCATCACTGGATGTTTTCTTTTCAGGGTTTGAACACGGCAAAGAGCATCGGTGAGGCAATTGAAAATATAACATTTGCCCCAGCAAGCATGCGCATGCTACTGATGGTTACATGCAGTTCTCTACTACGAAAAAAATCCCCCGTGAAAGCAGGCCAAAGAAACAGCAAAAAGATATTCATCCTCTTCTATCTCCTCCTCCTCATCTCCTTGCTCATCCCCTTATTTGTCTTATTTTCTATGAGGGCCCTGGAATACAGACTTGGGCCATGGGACAAAACGAGAGTGGGGAGGGAAGGAGGGAGGAGACGCTGTCAGTCGATGAAGAAGAGGAGAAAGCAAAGGGATGAAGAGAGGTGGGAGCTGGGGACTCGATTTGATCCCTGCCTCTTAATAAATCTGTCAGAGAGAGAGGAGAGAGAGAGAGAGAGAGAGAGAGAGAGAGAGAGAGAGAGAGAGAGAGAGAGAGAGAGAGAGACGGTCTTCACCAGTTGGTTTGAAGTGCAGATCCTATCCCTCCATCCTCCTCCTTGATGTGACGCTTTGTGGATTCTCCCTGCATTCGTTTTACCAGTTGTTTTGAACTGCTTACGTATGAAAGTGAGGATGAAGAGGATAATTTCAATCGTTTTTTCCTGCTGGGAATATTCACATTTCATATATTTACACTTTTTTGTCATGTTTACAAGGCTTATACACTTCAGTTGTGTCAAAAATATCGGGTTTAATTAAATGAATTTGTAGCCTCATTTATTAGACCGAGTTTTTTGTGATAAATTGGATCAGAGCTAAAAGAGAGTGATCAATGGATTTCATCTGGTGGCCGGAAACTCAAATGCACACACGCACACGCACACACACACACACACACACACACACACACACACACACACACACACACACACACACACACACACACACACACACACAACCAGGAAGAGACTACATGTATATTTTCTCTGCTGCTTATATGAATACTGTTTATTATTGTTTCATATTGCTGCTTGTTTATGGTGTCTGTGTGACACCACGATTCCCTGCTGGAGAGTAAACACTAGATGAGATGGATGTGTGTGTGGTCAGGTGTGTGTGTGTGTCTGTGTGTGCGTGCGTCTGTGTCTTGTTATGGCTCTTCCCGTTGGCAGGCTATATAACTCAGGTTAATGTTATCTTATTTCACACAGCTCCGAGGCAACCTCAGGGAGTAGATCATTTGGAGCGCTCTTATTACTTTTCATTAGGCTAATGTGACAGAATTTACAAAAAGGGAGGAGGGAACAAACACACATACACTATGACACACATTGCTGTGTGTGGGTGGATGTTCGGAGTCCACGTTGAAGCTGGAGTTATCTTCTTGAGATAACACTGAACTTACAAACTTTTCACCCACTGCTGGAATGCAGGTTACAGTTACGATACGACTACAAACACATGAATACCAGAAACCTCTTATTGATTAGGAGGTGTGTAGCGTACGCCAGAGAAACTGGACGAGGATTCGAAAGGACTGCCTGAGGGAATGTGGGTATGACCTTTGACCCTGAGAGTGATTGAAGCCAGACAGTCAACAACAAGTGAGGAGAGGAAATGAAAGCAGTCGTTGCAGTGGCTGTATGCTTATGTGTTTTTTATCCTTTTTCTGTGCTTTATAGTATTTCCTTACTTTGGGCCAAATGTCATCAAAAGAACACACATTTGTAGAAAATACAGCAAGGTGATGACATGTGGATGTATGACTTGGGCTTACTGTTAGATTAGATTATGGTCGGGGTTGGGTTAGGCCAAGTATTAATGTAAGCCATACAGTGGGGAGGGCTGTGAAGTGGAAAGAGCTGCTGATTCTGTTCCCATTCTTGTAAAGTCCAACTGAAATCACATTTAGTCGTCTCCTTTTTGTGTAGGCAGAAATAATGTCAGCAGGGTTTTCCAATGCATTGTTAATAGTTTTTATTATTAAAAAGAAGGAGGGAAACGAGGACGTAGAGGAAATATCAGAAACAGTCCAGCAGGAGAACAAGAGGAAAAGTAAACACACTTGCACAGCCAGACACTATTGTTTATGGTATTGCAGAGTAAAGGACCACAGTGACATTTGCAGGTATGTTTACATGTGTTTAATGTGGTGCAGCTGAGCAGCTAATTCGCCATCCAGCCAGCCAACTGACATTGATAAAGTTCATGCTCATGAGACTAGCAGGAATGCTAATGTGGGTTATTGTTCTTATCCATGGCTCGTGTTGTGCAGCAGGTTGCTGTCTGGCCTATGGCTCAGATTTGATCAATTCTATTAAGAAGACTTCTCTAATTACACAGCCTGGAAACTGAAGGAATTCATGCAAAGACACAATGTTAACAATCATTGAAGAAAGGCTTTAAAGAGCCAGACAATACCATATTTTGTACATAACAATAAAGTTTCAAGCTTCAGCTAATTTTGAGTGCTGCAAAATAATCAAAACAAGGTTTCCAAGAAGGCTGACGAAACTAATTCAATTATCACTATTAAATCAAATATAACTATGATGTGGCAATGGATTCCAAACCTTTTGGCTCTTGATTATTGAAGCATTATTCACACAGTGACCCCACACAGTGTTTAGTTGTCACTGAGCTGTGAGGATTTTTTTCGTCAGTTTATAGCTTTGAGAGCCCATGAAGTTAAGTTTATCCAGCAGTTCACTTAAACAAGAATAAGGAGAAACTCTGTAAAAATAAAAAGGATTTGTGCAGTAAAAAAAAAGGTGATTCTGCTCTACTATCCTCTTGAGTGTCTGCAACCCCTCAGATTAATCTTGTGACCCATAGGTATACTGGATGGTGACTGAAAGTTCATTGAATGAATGATCTTTCATTATTTGTATAAATCATAAGTATAAAATATAAATATAAAAAAAATCTCTCTTATGGGGCAAATTTAGTTGGATAAATCTCCAGTTTCTGATCCTGGACATTTGCACTTTAGTATTTCTAAAATCATGGCTCCAGTCCTGGTTACGGCCAACAGTTTAACTTTGTCCTTTTTTTTTTCAAGTCACTTTGATATGACTCCAACTATACCCATCACCTTTGGTCATTGTTGCTATTGAGTCAAAGTGCTAAATTCATCCAAGCTAACTGGTTTTAATCTGTTGAATGCTCTTATCAGGTTTCTACATAATGCAGCTCTTGTTCACCCTGAGGATTTCACACAGCCCATTTTTCTGGATTAGGGACTGAATGTTCCATATATGAAAAGCTTTATAAGCGTTCTAATGACTTCTCTACTCACAGTTGTATGTACCCTGGCTTTTTTGGCTGGACTCATTTAAATCAAAGAACCGATACAGTTTTCTTCTTGACATAGGTTTAGATTTATTTTTTTAGGTCTAGGTGGATATTTTAAAGAAGCCACCCTCTACCACATTTTTGGAATGATCCAACATCTTTTTACAAACTTATAGCACATAAGGTCATATAAGATTTCTTCTTTGGGTTTTACTCCATTGCGGAGGAAGTCTTGCCAAATCGATGTGCTGTCAAAACGTACATAAAAATTTTATCATCCTCACATGCAGGCAGACCTTGTCAGCTTCAACCTTAGGTGTGCGCATTATTTCCATGGGATTTATTTTGTGACCCCCTAAACTTAAAGTTCAAACTACACCTATGGATGGGTGGTCTGTAAGATCCCTAGTGTTATACTCAGATTGTCTATTTTTCAGATGTTGTTGACAGAAGGACTATGTCTTTTAGTTCGTGCTCACCATTGACTCCTTTCTGTCTCTTTCAGCTTTATTTGACTTGGTCTCTAGTGTGCGTCTTTCTCTGCCCTCCTCTCCATCTGCTCTCAGGGCATTGACTTTGTTTCCATCTCTTTTCTCTCCTTCGTACAGTAAACACCTGCACACACTCCAAAAGAAAGTACATGATGAACCGTCTTGTTGAAAGAGTGGCGACAGCCCTGACATGATCTCTTTCACATGAGCAAATACTGAGAGGTGGGGGCTAAAGTGTGTGTGTGTGTGAGAGCTTATTTTTGTATCCACATGGGGACTTCAACCTGAATATTTGCTAAACCATGGGGACACATGTCACTGGGGACAACAATCTTTTTTTTTAGGGTTAAGATTTGGTTTTATTGTTAGAATTAGCATTTTGGTTGTGGTTAGGAACCAGGCTAAATCCATTATGTGAATGAGTGTCTCCCACAGGTTGAGTGAAAGTGGGCAGCTGTGGCTCAGGAGGGAGCTTGAGCGGGTTATCCACTAAACAGAGGGTCGGTGGTTCGAACCCTGACTTGTTTGCATACCAAAATGTCTTTGGGCAAGATATTGAACTACCTGTGTGTGTGTGTGTGTGTGTGAGTGTGACTTGTACTGTTAATTGCTTTTAGTGTTGTCATATTGCTCCATTTGACTGAAAAAGAAAAGAGGGAAACTCCTCCAGTTTATCATCACACAGAATGTTGGTAATTTATTATTACTCTTAATAAACAGCAAGGCCGTAACCCAAATGCTTATTTAACTGGACTGTGCCAATGTTTTTACATGTTTCAGCCCATTAAGTACAAATCGGCTGTGTTTTACATTCCTGCTGGTTCCACAAGCATACAGTAGGTTTTTAGATTGATTTCCCACCCCTCAGGCAGCCACTGGTTTCCTTGCATTTTGTATATGAAAATCAACCTGGAGAGACTTGAAACAAACTTGAGATAGGTAATCCATCACAGTAAAGGTTTGTTGCCTTTACTGATTTTGGCAAATTTACTTAATTGCTGCGTGGTGCTAGAATCAAGGGCAAAGCCTTTGGAAAAATTGAAGGATACACTGACACCTGAATGCTGAGCATTGGTCATTGAACTGAAAGGCAAGGAACAACCCAATGATTAATCTTCACTGCTGAGTGTCAAAACAAGACATTGGAATTCCCAACAGTTCCCAAGATTGTGTCATGGCCCCAAAAAACCTGCCTCTCTTACAATGAACGATGGAGCCAATGCAACATCTTCTGCCAAATTTAGAACAGCTTGGGTTATTTCATTGGTTGAGTTTGATTTAGGTGCTCTATATATGCATTTTATTACCACAATTTTAACTATATAAAACTACAGGGGAAGTGAGATATTTAAGAAAGTAGTTACTTGTAATATTAAATGAACTGAAGGTGTGTACTGAATATACTTGATCGACATCTTCCTCACTCTGCAGTTAGTTTTGCTGCTCCTGTTAGGGAGGGAATACTTAGAACGGTGCTGTGCATGTTGCTGTGAAAGTGTGACTAGACCAGGACCCTGAAACTGTAGTAACTTAATGAAATCCAGACATTATCATCAAATGATGATAATGTCTAATAGTGATGAAGGTATGAGTTCACAGAATGTTGGGTGTCTGACATTTCTCATCCTCACCGCTTGCCATCTTGGCAACGCATTGGAAGGGGAGAGGACGCCAACCCATTTTGCAATGTTTTAAACTGGTGAATGAGCAGTGAGGACCTGGTGTGGGTTCAAATGATTTCTGATATGAGATAGATGACACAGGGGACACACAGAGAGTTAAATGTTAAATAAAAACACCTCTGCTTTCCTGCAGTCAAAATGCCTGAATGCTTTTCTGCTAGAGATCTACGTCAGAACTGAGGTCTAATCCTGAGTAACTGAATTTATCTTTTAAACATTTAACCCAGTGAATCCACCTCTTGTCTACCACCCTCCCTCATATTTGAATGGAACCTTTTTATAATAATTTTCTTATAAATAAACATTATAGCATTTAGAGAATGATAGAGAAGAAATAAATCTGACATAGCTCCCATGCTAATGGTCTAGGGTAGATTTGTGGAATCAAACCAACAACTTGCTACTAATGCTGCTAATTAAAATCTTAGTCCTGCTGACCCAGGAAATCTTCAATCCAGAATTTTTTTTTCCAACTCCATTTTGATACAAAAGTAAAGCTTTGATTCTGATGCTGAGCAAACACATTGTCATCATTAATCAGCTGCTGCCACACACTCACATATACACACACGAGCCTGACGTACTGAGCAGACTCATGCCAGCCTCCCTGCAGCCTCGGAGATGACTGCAGCCAACAAAGATTCTCTCATACAGTATGAGAGGTATTCAGGCCTGGGAGTGCTGAGTCACTTCGGCTAATGCGCCGATAGATGGACTGGGGCCTCTTATTTTGGCAGTGAGATCTCAGAGCAGTCACTGATATGATATACAGCAGCTCTTAATACACTCACTGGCTCTCAAATATGTAATGGAGCAAATTAATGCAGTAGCCTGGGACAGAGACACCCAGAATTGAAAACCAATTTAATCAACCTTTGTCTATCTCTGTCATTTTTTTTCTCTCTCTTGCCCTTGGCTTTGAGATGGGAAAGCTATGATGATGAGGGCAGGGTGCTTGTGTGTGTGTGTGTGTGTGTGTGTATTTGTGTGTAAGTGTGTGTGTGTGTGTGGGGGGGGGGGGGGGTGTGGACAGGACTTGTGAAGTCGGGAAGAGCTCATCCCTGGCTTTGCTGCCTGGAATTCATTGCAGTATCATTTGTTAACTTCATGCAACATTATGGTAATGCAGTACAATTTTCATCTGTGGCACAAAGACACAACAAACACAGGCCAATTCTCCACTGATAGTTTTCAATGTGTTGTACATCATTAATTGGAAAACGTTGAGTTCCACACTGGATCCAGATTGGATATTCTTTATCCAAGTCCAAGGAACGTGATTTGCCTCTTGATAGCCAACCTCTGGAACGGATTAATATTAGTGAGATGAGGAGAAATTCTCCATAAATCAACAATTTTCTTCTAATCAGAGACTCACAAGGGAGAAGGGGTTGAGTGGTCAATCAGAGGATCAAAAGTTTGAGGGGCTTTTCTTTCTTTTTTTCAACCCTCGGGAGGAGACCGGAATGACACACTGCTTCTCATTCTTCATTCCTCTCTTACCCTGCCTCTAATATTCATACTTTCTTTCAGTCTGTCACACACATCACACACTTATCATTCCAAAGCCCCAGCTGCACCGTTCAGCCCTCATCCATTCAGCCCACCATTTCACCGCTCCTGTACAAGAAGAACATCACATACATGCTCCATGCTGCTTTAATAGGTTTACTGGATCGGCGTAATCTGGCTTGCCTAGCTTGCTGCACATTAATAGCATGTTGTACACCGACCCCAGCGGTGCCATCATGTTATTAGTGTCTTGTCATTAGTGTGTCACTGCCTTCCCTCCATCTGCTGCCCCACCCCCTTTGCCTCTCCAGGGTGTTTCTGGGATACCATCCCGGTGACCTCGGTGGCAAGGCTGAACCGCTTAGCGTCGCCTCCTGATGGCCATGCTCGGCAGCGTGACAAATTTGGTTACCTGAAGGACATCCGTGCATCAGCGCTCTGTTATCTAATCCCACACACACACACACACACACACACACACACACACAGCTTGATATGAGCTATGTATGCCAGAATACACAATTCAGAGGACATTAATAAGCAATATTGACAATATGCTCACAGTATGATCACATGCATGAAAGTACATATTGCCTCTAGTAATGACATCCAAGTCCCGGTTGAAATCAAGGGGTGTGCCTTCAGAAGAAGTGAGTGGCTCAATGCTTCGTTGGGTTGCATGTATACAAATGCTATGCTTGTGTAACAATTTTTTCAAAAGTGAATATGTTTTATAGTTTGCATTTTATACTAGGGAGTTTTATACACCAAAAGCAGACACATATGACATGATAACATTGTATTTTTGTGTGTCTTCTCCTCTGCCACCTACTTTTACCCATAAAACCAGAACTCCAGTCATGTATCTGAACAGTTCTACTTTTACATATGTCATAATGCATTTTA
This sequence comes from Verasper variegatus, assembly GCA_026259375.1. Classification (NCBI taxonomy): domain Eukaryota; kingdom Metazoa; phylum Chordata; class Actinopteri; order Pleuronectiformes; family Pleuronectidae; genus Verasper; species Verasper variegatus. Next base: position 2,388,134 of record CM048047.1, on the reverse strand, counting down.
TAATTTCTGAAAACACTGTATTGTCATTGAAAAGCGCTATACAAATTGAATTGCCTTGTCAGGCCTCAGGGTAATTTCAGTAACATATACATTTCTGGCATACTGTTGAGTTGATACACATGATCCAGAACTTACACACACTGGAGCCACTGATGTCACTTTGTATTTGGTGCCACCTTTTATCTTTTTCTTTCCTTCATCCCTTACCACCTTTCCCAATTATCCCCTTTTCCACTCAGCTGAATATCCTGCCTAGCACCAGGGCTTGAAATAGAATAGCAACAAAATGCATTAGAAGAACAATCAGAGTACTCCCCTCTACAATAATCTGTTTACACCCACCCCCTTTCCCCAAACCCCCATCCTCCATTTAGGACTTTTTTGTTCCACTGAGTAAAAACTGTCACCATTTTGTGTATCCCTCTGTGTCATACTGAAGCAACTTTCACAGGAAGGGTGTGACTGAGCTGAGAACCAGTGACAGAGGACGACTAAAAGATAGATGATGAGATTAAGGGGAAGGGAGAAAGAGGACAGGAAAGAAAGAAAGCATTTAAGAGTGCAACAAAATGGAGAAGGCAGAGGGGACATTTCCCCAGTGGAAATGTAGAGGTCCTTTGGACTGGTAGCAGGAGCTGGAGCATCTCATCCTCTTCACAGCCAAAACTGACAAATGCCGCTGGCAGTGAATTATTTGAGGGCCAGTTTGACCTTTTACGGCATTAAGAGGAATGAAAACCTCAGATTCATTATTCTTCTCCAAACATAATTCATTTATAATAGGCCTGGATATGTGTTTTCTACAGGTGACACTTATGTCCATAAAATAATGTTGAAAACAAATGTTTGCAGGGTATAGTGTCATTTAGAGATGATTCTGGTTTATTTATTGCCAACAGTGGCAATTAAGCTGTGGTCAAATTAATTGCTAGCTCTGATAATTAAATGACACAAGCAGTCAGGTTATGGGTCAGGTTTTAAAGATTTTCTTATTTAAAACCCCATAAAAATGTAATAAATACATAATTACTGAAACTATCCACTATAAACATCCATCAACTTTGAGCAAATGCAATTACAACATAGTTTTACCTATAAAAGTTTTCTGAGTTGGATTATCAGCGACACTTCAGATGTTCTTACTTGGATTTAATAGGAACTTGGCCTGCAATGAGCCCTGACCTCAACCCCATCCAAGTCCCAAAGACACTTGGGATGTGAGCCAGGTCTTATCGTCTCGTATCAGCAGTCAACCTCACTAATACTCTTGTGGCTGAATGGAAGAAAATCCCTTCAGCGGGGTTGTGAAATCTTATGGAACGCCTTCCAAGAAAATAACAGCCAAGATAATGAAAGCAAATGTTTAACAGTCACATAAGGGTCTTATGATTATGTATCCCCATACTTTCGGGACATATCATGTAACAGTAGAGGTTGATTATTTAACAATTCAGGTAGAAAAACCACAGTTTTACCCAGCATGTAGTGATTTGCTCATCTGCATCTTTCCACTGTCTCCTATTAAGAACACAAGAAGCACAGTAGTTTTTAAAACTATTTTGGGGCATTTTTACCTTCCTGGATTGAACAGCATAAGTATGAAATGGGGGGAGACAGTGGAAGACATGCAGCAAAGCACCGGTTCGTTTCCATCCTCCAGAGTTTCCCATAAATGATCTAGACTGTGCCCCCATATTCTAATTTGTCCTATTATAGTTTTATAATGAACCAAATTTGTATCTATAAATGTAATAACAAACTTTTTTTGCCCTGTTGCTTCAATGTATAGCTGTGTGCTGTGCTATCGGCTCTATTCTCACTTATGCTACCGTCCATAATGTTTTTACCATCCATGCAGACGGTCAGACCTCATAGTTTCAGTTGTGCGTACATCCGAACTTGGCATGCAACAATTTGTCTGTTTGTGTTCCATTAACTCAGAATCTTTGCACTTGAGAACAACGTTTGTACGTGTGCACTCCTGCTACTGCCATAGATTGAATGGATTCTGTGGGAATCGCTGATCCTCCATATATGGTGCGCCCTGTAGTTCACCTGGAAGAGTTTATTTAATAAAAAAAATTTAAGATAATATTCAGTCCTCTTATGCAAGTGTAAATATGCCTCAAAGCAGTGATCAGTGTCCCTTCATGTTGATGTGTTCCTTTCAAATACGTATATCTTTTCAGGATAGCGTAGCCAAAATTATTTTATCCTCCTCTACGCACCAAACGGCACAGTGTCTTGCCGTCATCCGCACAGTATGACTGAGATGAGGAGAAGAGCTTCATCATGTGGGCTGGAGGAGTTTGACATTCTCCCTGTCTCTCTGGTGTAGCTGTCATATTTAGTTTCTGGTCCCTGTGGGAAGAAAATTGCAGCAGTGGAGAAAGTGAGGGAGGAATCTCTGAAGACCAAGCTGTCTGCTTGGGACCGGAGAGTGGCTGAGGCAGATAGTGTTACATTGCACCCGTGGGAGACAAGTGGATATGACCAGCGGGATTGAGGTGTGTGTGTGTGTGTGGGTGCGGGTGTGTGTGCGCACATGCGTTGTGAGAGAGGGACTGTCATGGATAAAGATATACTAAAGAAACAGAGACAATACACAATGTGATTAGGAAGAAAACCCTATAATCCACAAAATACACTATGTATATGTACAAATTAAAAAATGTAAACATGTCAGATTACAAAACAAAATTTCACTTCTGTGGATGACATGGACAGCTTGTTTGCTGCCCTCTCCTACACTCCTAAAATCCTTTTCTTGTGCTGAGCGGTTCCCATGCTCTTTCTCTCCCTGCCTGCCTCCTCCTCTGAACTGAGTGGATGTCAGTGTTAGTTCTGAAGTGGCTTGTCTAGGGTGCAAATGAATAGCATCACTCTTTCTCTGACTGTGGAGAGACAGCGACTACACTGGCAGAAGGAAAGGTGGAAGAGAAGAGGAGAGACTCTAGAAAGAGAAGAGAGCGTGATGAGAGGAAACATGCTCGAGAGAGTGGCTGAGAGTGGAAAGTTACAAGAGAGTTATAGAGGACACGAGGACTGCTATTAAAATGATTAAAAGGATGGAAAGAAAGAGGGCTGAGAGAAGTGGAAAGTATAGAGTGATGGGGGAGAGAGAATAAGGGTTAAGGGGTGGGCTGGCAGGATACAGTCCCTCCCCGTTTATGGATATTAAACTTAAGTAATAGTACTAGAAATATACCTTTAACCATAAAAAGGGTTATAATGTGCAAGAATAAAATGAATAAATTATTAGACATAAGTTTGTCACAACTACTAATTAACTCAATATATTAATTAGATTCTATTTGAACTTTTAAAGATGTTGCTGATGATAGACAGGTTGGCTTGTCACACTTAATGGTTAAGTGTAAAGGGTTTTTTTTACGTTTTTAAACTCCCTCTAATCTTGTCCTGTCAAGTCAAGGCAATTACATTTTTTACAGATCAATTAATCACATGGAGATTCTGGGAGCTGCCCTCAGATCTGACACTGATAGATCCAGATCTTTAGTCTGATGTGGTATTGATGGGGAAAAAAGGTCCGGACTTTCTCCAGAGTTTGTCTTTGAACAACTCAGCGGGAGATTCTCCGATTCAACGCATTCACAACAGCAACAAATCATCCGAAGAGTTCAGGTGAGGGGTGGTGCAGCAGGCAGAGGCTGGATTGAGAGATCAAGTGTTTTTGTTTACAGCACATCAACACTGGAGTCTCATCACCACAAACTATCTTGACATCTTCGTCTCTGTCTTCTAAGTGTATGGCTCCGCTTTTTCGTGCAGAGATATTGGCTTTCTTTTTGTTTTTTCATTTTTGAAAGGTCATCAACAACTCCACTCCCTTGTGGTGGATCCTGCGGAGGTTCCCCAGTTGTCAGCTCCACCAGAGTTTCTGCTGACTTTATACTAGGGGGGCAGATTGAGAAACTCTGCAGAAACTCTCGAGGCTCTCAATCGGACAGTTATGTTTGCACATGCAAAAAGTCCTGAGAATATCCGGAGTTCAGTGCATGTCTGAAAGCAGCTAAAGAGAAAAATGGTTTCCTAAACCTGTACCTGGAATCTGTTTGTTCTATGCAGAGTTGATGCAATATTACTATTTTAATTTCGTAAAAGAAGTAAAAGTTTCAAATGTGTTAAACAAGGAAATCTTTCACCATTTCACAACAATAAATTATGCACAAGACTGATTGTTGCAGTATTGTACTGTTGTCCCCTCAACTTTCCCCATGACTGCAGATTTGGATGCTGTAAATCAGAAGCTAACTTCAGTGTCACATTTGTCCATGCTATTTTCAACAGTCTCCTTAAAAGAGACCTTAAAATGTTGCAGTGGTCCTGCTGCGTGTGCGGCCTTGTGATAAATGTAAAGGTCCAAAGAAAGAAAAATATAAAGTGCTAGATCTTTCACTTCATACAGCCGACATCAGTTTACTTGGCCAGTAAATTAACTTGTCTCGGCTTGTTTTTTCAGAGATACCAACCGACAGTTTCATATGAGGGGTTGAGTTGAAGTTGTAAGACTCTCAACCAAGACTCCAGTTTATGAATGAAAAGATAGCAGAGAAAAATGATTGGTGGAAAATAACAATAAAATAATAAGTCTAAGCTGTCACGCAGACGGACCCTGGATCCTGTTGCATATGTTGCTAGCAAGCTACAGCTAACATCTGTAGTAAAAGTCTTATGTTTTGTTCTCGCTATACCTCACCTATCATCTGCAGGTGCTGAAGAACCAAGCTCCATTCCAACAACATCGCTCTTATCTGATTGTGTTCTCAGCGGCAGACCCAACGCCATTAGATCCAATTTTGACATCAAAAGAATGTTGCTTGGTAGAGCTTTAAAAAGGCTGTTGGTATATCATCATGAATAATTTGTGTAAAAGGTTTCATTAAGAGACAGTCAGTTATATATCTAATTAATGAGAACTCTTGTAATTATAGTGAGTGTGGTGCATAATTAACAAATTAAAAATACATCTCATACCTGCTCATCAACCAGATGTAATTCACAGTTTAATTCTATACCACTATGGGAATTAATTATGAAACTCTTTGAGAGTTAGTCAGGGTGAGTCTAATCAAGACTTTGGTTTGGACTTTCTCATTTTGAATCTGACCACATTTCAGTTTCCACTCACAGCAATTAGTTTAATACCCTACTAAAAGCATTGTTAGCTTCTTTTTAGGCTAATAACGATAGAAGGACCTCTTGTAATTGTAAAAAACAGAGAGGGAAACCTGAAGAGGACCCACTTTCATGCACCGTTTTCAATTGCCAGCCCTATGTGCACCAAATGTCATGCGGAGAAAAATGCCTGTAATATCAGATTTGGGACGATGGGAGGAAGAGAGAATGAGGAGGAGAAAGAAAAAGTAAACAAGCCACTGTACCTTCTACTTTAATGCTTTGAGAACATTGTGAGCTTCCGAAATGGACTACATCTTCCCATTGGATTACGTTTTTCTCTTGAGGGGTTGGGGGAGTATGACAACCCGCAGGGGGTGAGAAATCTAACCAGTGGCTTCACAGCTGCTACATCCATTTTGTTTGTCTTCCTGTCATATTCCTCGTCTCCCCTCCCCCCCCCCCCCCCTCTCTTTTTCTCTCTGCGGAAGATTTAACTTACTGTGCTACTAGGTCAATGCCCACTAATTGGGGTCAATGCAGAATCGAATTGTGCTCATATGGGCTAATTTGTTTATCTATTTCAGTTGACAGACAGGCAGGGGAATAGGAATTTTGCTCGACTAATCCTTCTTGGATTTCGTGGATGGCTAATATAGTGTGAACCTTCAGGTTTAAGCCTTTTCATCCTCTCTCTGATGCACCACTTTGCAATGTAGTCTCCTCGGTTACAGCCTATAACAAAGAGAATTAGTGGTTTCTGACAGTCTATTTGTATTTCTTTTTTAAAGCCCATACATAAAGCACTCTCTCCACCCTCTCTTCTGTTCCTGGCCCCCCTCTTCTTCATTACCCTATAATAGTGATCCCTTTCCTCATGCGCACATTAACACACATTGCCGAGCCCCCATAACGTTGGTTAAACTAAGGTTTAGTCCAGTGTGCGGTGGAAGCCATATGTTCTCACTGTGGCGGAAGTTTTTCTTATCCTGTCTTTGCAGCAAAGTGAGAGGAGAGCTCGGCCTTATTGTAACCAACTCCCTCTGAGGATGGGGGGTGGGAGAGCAGGGGAGAGGAGCGAGATGGATGGGAGGCAGGAGAGAAGAGAGATACATTTTAACAGAGGGGCCTTCTTATTGTCCCCATGTTTAGGAAATTAAGCAAACTAATTATAGTCCATGTGTGTATTTATTTATTTGAGCCTCATCTCCCAAATGATACATGCACCGTACCAGCCCACACATTTCAATTCATGTCCTCCTAACTTTATTCCAAAGTCGTCACCGCACAAAGTTTCCCTCCCTGGACGTGAGCTCTCCATTTACGCTGCTGTTGAGGCTTTAAAGACCGATGGTCTCATTCAAAAACATGAGAGAGCTTCAAGAGATGCTTCACAAAGTGGCTGTTGAAGAAAATGTATTAAGAGCAAGTGATCACAGGGCCAGGGGCTTTTGTATAATAGGGAATAATGTTAACACTTAAGTCTATGTCAGTGTCACATTTTTTGCTTGCCAACCAAAACAATTTAACACCCAATGAAGAGGTTAGTCATTATCTTTCTTTTCTTACCTTCATAGCTACAACTGTTTGCTTTTGAATGTTAACATCCATTATTCACACATTAGTCAGAAGAGCATAAAAGGAAAGCATAATTTTTGTAAACACATAAGAACATCTCTGAGGTGGTTGCCCCTAAAACTGCATTTTATTTTCTCACTTTATCAGAAAAAAGAGCCATGTTACAGATACGTTCAGCACCTTATTATTTATATCAAATGCCAGTCCAGAACAGTGGTCGTGAGTGAGACGAGACTCACTGAGTGCGACATAGTGTTGACAGACTCTTAGCAAAGTCTCAGAATGACAATTCAAGCCTTTTATTGTTGGGGGAAAAAAAGCACATTTAGTGGATATGTTGTGGACTGTCCCAGTTGCCCCGTAAGATAACTTTGTAGCCATTACCAATTCTAAATGATTTTGTACCATTCTTTTACACTCCTACATTTATAAACACAGGGCCTAGGTTGAATAATACCACAATTCCCCTTTAAGGTTAAAAATAAACTAGCTGTAAACACAACACTGCCATTCAATCATCTTTAAATCTGCATTTTCACATAACCAGCAGAAACAGTACTATTAGTAATGTTTCTGGACACTTTCTCCCATTTGTTCTGTGATTGGACTTTATCATCTGCAAAGAAAAGTATTTGCACCAGCTTATCGCCAAACCTTTATTTGCTGGGCAGGTTGTGCACAGTGGATTTTAGCTGCCTGCTAAGGTTAAAGATAGTGCAAAATGATTGATGAGAGTAAACCAGAACATTTAAGTTATGGGTTAGAAACTGTAAGATATAAGAGTCTTTAAGAAAATGCAGATCCGGACCATAATCATCTCTAAATTCATCCTGACTGTCAATCATCAACGAATTTTAGATGACTTACTGTCATTCAATCCATTGTTATTGTAGAAATACTGTTTTACATTTTCAGTTTTGTGAAACACGAATTATGGGTGAAAGTGATTAAAGTCTACATTTTAAGGGAGCTAATACCACTGATGTAAAGGTACATGCTACGACTCTGCTTTGGTTTTCATGTTTACAGTAATTCATATTCAATAATAATAACCCCTTCTGGGCAAGCGTCACTCCATTTAACCCATGCATTGCAATTCATTTAACAATAATAATTATGAGGAAAAAGGCTCCACATACCATCTAATTATGTCCATTAAATGCAGTCAGTGAATCAGCTGCAAAGTGGAACAGCAAGCTCATAGTGAACTCAGTAAATCAGCATTTCTGTCACCATCATGGTAAACAGACTGGAAATTAAGAAATGAATGGGTCAACTCACAGTGGCACTTTAGGAGCAGAGCCAGATGTCCATCGCCCACCTGCACTGTGCGTGTGTATGTGTGTGTGTGGGAGAATATTGGGTTGGATCAATTGGAGCTCAAGGGTATTTTGTGTCAGACGGCTAGCACTCTTAGCAGTGTCTGGGGAATATGCAAGTGTTAAAGACCGCATCTGAATTCCACAGGATTTAGCGATATTGATTATCCCCGTGTGTGTGTGTCCATATGTTTTCAGTGGTGTAAGTGTTAGAGGATAAATTAATGTGTGTTGCATTCATCTGCATCTCCTTCTGCATGTCCAAGACAGACTGCATTTCTTACTTTATGAGAAAATAATACCTGACATTAATTTGTTCCCTAATATCCCTTCTGCACAATGAAGCTTTTGTTTGGGGTTGTTAGCAACATTTGTCAAAGTCGATTCCATGTTTACACAGTTCTATTGAGTCTCACTGCCACAGACATAATCTAAATTCCCTCGACACTCCATCATCATCATCATCATCAGTCTTTAATTTTTTTTCTCCCTGGCTCAATTTACTTTGCTGCAATGTAGGCACCTGCCAGCTATTCACTCAGCCACTTAAGACGAGGGAATCCAAGCCGAGAATGACTCATCGTTCTCTTATTAGTTAGCAGTGTGTGTGTGTGTGTGTGTGTGTGTGTGTGTGTGTGTGTGTGCGCTTGTGTGTGTTTACGAGAAGAGAACAAGAGCTTGGTGATTTATGTCCATCCTCAATGTCTCCTAGTCTCAGATCTACGTGGGCCTTTGTCAACTCTCTCAACAGTTATGTGTGCACTTAAAATGTATATCTATGGCCGTGTGTGTGTGTGTTGGCTTGTGTGTGTGACCAGCTCCTGCAGCTGCAGACCAATGGCTTCCAGATGTCCATCTGTCTTAAGGTAGCCCACTTTGACAGTTGAACTCTCCACTGTCTGCGAGGGACGGCCACCATCACTCATTCTCACTGCTTGCCTGGTGATTAACTGTGAACACACACATACACACACTTCGACATGCGAGTGCCATGTGCAAAAATCGGGACACACCCATGATCCTTTGCTTGTAAGCTCCCACACACACTCAACACATGAAAAAGTGTAATTCATGAGCGGATGCACTCGATCCTCGATGTAAACACATATAAACAGACACTTACATATTTCCACCCCCTGAAATCCCTCCCTGCCCTCTCTCCAACCATCGACATGATGGAGTTTTACTTCATCATGTGATGGAGTTTTACTTTATCATGTGGAGCAATAGCTCGTCTTCGATCCCTCCTTCTCCCTGAGCCATAAACCCCTTTATGTGAGAATAAGTGAGCGCCAATGGAGACCAATTCATCAAACACATTTTAGTGTGTCTCTGTGGAGAGAAAGAGCTGAAACCCCCTCTTAAGAGTTATCAGTCCAGTTCTGGATATGGGACAAAACCTGAGGTGCTAAATGTAAGTTATGGCTCACTACGTGGAATCGCTTGAAATTTCACCGGGCCTCAGGAGTGAGTAAAATGAAATGGATGGCGCCCGCTTTTAAAGACACTAATTTTCTTTATTTTTTTTACAGTGCTTACTCGCTCGTTAAATTTATCCCTTTACTCCTTTTATCAATGAGAGGAAAAGAAATCAAGCTCTAAATTGAATCAGTGAGTGTAAAAAAAGAAATAAAAAGACAACAAGGGACAGAAAGTGAAGGCGGAAGAGAGAGAGCTGTATAAAAGAAGTGTGTGTGTGGGTTGTTTGTGATGAAAGAACACATCAGTGAGTAAGTGAACAGTCTGCCGAACAGAAACAAGAGATGGAGGGAATGAAAGAGAGAGATAGACATGGAGGAACATTAGGAAATGAAAATAGGAGTGTGGTTGACAGGCTCTGTGCAAGCTACTCTGAAATAGACCACAATGAGAAGGTTGACACACACCACAATCACACACACACACACACACACACACACACACACACACACAATTGCGGGCATTCGTAAAAAGCTGGTGGGGTACATTTACTTTGAAATGCCCACACAGATGTGTAATGCTTTGTGAGTGTGTGTGTGTGTGTGTGTGTGTGTGTGTGTGTGCGTGCGGCAGTTGTGTAACCCCACAGCAGCAGATGCCGCCAGGCCTCAGCCAAATGATGGCGACGTTAACTAATTGCTCAATCAGGCAATCTAATCTGGCCAATCTCATTTTCAGTTTCGTCTCTCACCCGCTCCCTCCTCTGCCCCCTGCCTCCCCGGCTGCATACATTTTGTAGCTATCTGTTAAGCAGCTGCCGGATCAAACAACTGAGAGGGAGAGTGGAAGGCAGAAATATATTGAAAAGTGCATCTACCTACCTGTCTTTCTGTTTATCTTAAAATAAAATGTTTCTCACCCAAATTACAAATGGATATGGTAACAGATATTTATGAGCACATGCAGAGTTTCAAAACTTACATCTAGGTTAGCAACTGACAAATATCCAAAAATGTATTAATCTGTTGATTATTTGACAGTTAATGGAATAATAATCAGGTATAAAGACTTAAGCTACATTTTTACTTAATTTTGCTAATTTCACCTCTGCATTTACATAAAACTTAACAATTAAACATCTTCCAGCAGGTTGTTTTTGTGCTTTAGAACACAACTGCTGTGAAACAATCAGAAAAGTATGGTTTGAGTTTTTGTTTCACTGCTTTGTGTTCACTATTGGTGCTCCCTCTCTTTATTCAGCATACTGTATAGGTCTCTCGGCCCCGCTGCTGTTCTCTCTCTCTCTCTCTCTCTCTCTCTCTCCTTATTGAGTCGAGGAAGTGACAAGTGTGTGAACATTTTAAGTTACAGCGTCAAAGAAAACTTGTGTCAAGCTGATTTCACATAACACGGCGGCACAACATTACTGCGGTATGAACCTGAAGTTTTTTAGAATCCTCCTTTAAACAGAGAAAAGAAGAATGGCTCCAACAAGTTTTCTCTTCAGGTTTATACCACAGTGAGGTTGTGCTGCTGCTCCATGTGAAATCAGCTTTACACAGTTTGCAGCAATGGTCTCTAAAGGCTTTAATATAAAGTGTTCCCACACTTTTGACGACTTGCCTCCTCTGTATCGTGAGCAGCATTCATGTCCGCCATTTTAAAAACGTTGACTCCAGAGAGGAGATGGACAAGTCAAGTGAGATAAACAAGGCACGGGATTGGCTGGTTTACTTTTGTTACCTAAAATCTTTTTTCTAATCAATTCAAAATGAATACAAATCGAGTAGTTGCAGCCCAGAAGGGAATTTTTTATTTGTCGCTCACAGCAATGAAAACTACTTTCTGCTACTTTCCACATTAGGAAAAGATCCACATTTGAGCTTTTAGTGCTATTCGCGCATTGTGAGGATACTACCGAAAAAACGGTCCCTTTTCATTTTAGATTTTGCTTTAGATTTTTGTTTTTATTTCATATGATTGTTTGTGAGGCACTTACACCTTGAGACCCACAGGTATTTAATTCAGCTCTTCTGTATTGCGCTGAAATCTCAGACAGATTTCAATCTGTGTTGTTATTTGTGTGAACTGACCCCTTTCTTTGGAGTTTTACTGCGTAGACTGAGGCTGTACAGTCATAGTTTGATTGACTAAATCCTGACAAAGAGCACATGTTTCATTTCCCATGTTGCACTTCCCCTCGCTTAACTTGCTAAAGATACAACCACATCACTTGACAGTATTTACCTCCTATGACCAACTTCACTGCCGGCATTTCTCTATTTTTGTTTCTCACGTGGGAACCCTGTATTTTCTGCATTGTGATTGGTTGGTTGAGCAATAAGCACTTGACCTTTGTTTGTGCTTTTCTGGTAAATTGAACATTTTTCACTTTTGGGAAGATCTCCACTCTGCCAAAGTGCTGCCGGGTGCAGCTGCTTTTAAAGAACACCTTACAGACACTTCCCTCTGCCTAACAGCTCCAACACGCAGCAGTATTCAGAAAAAATACTAAAACTAGAAGTTTAGTGAAGCATTACACATTTGACATGTGCGAGTTACAATCATTTATACCTCCTCTTAGCAAACCTAAATGGTTATTAACTATTAGTGCATATTTTCCAAAGTACAGCAACATAAACGACAACTGGAATAGAATTTAATGTCCCTTTTTTCCGCAGTGTTAACCTCACCCACCTCTCAATATACACACACCTGCTCATGATAAAGTGTGTGTGAGACCCTCATTGAATGCCAGGTCTCCCGGGTGTATCGGTGATTTGTAGATGGGGCTATTAATTACCCCTATGTCTGTTTAGTGTGTGTGCATGTGTGTGGTAAGCTCCATATGGTGGGGGGATATATCACCATATCTCCCAGGCACCCTTCTCTTGTGACCTGGGTTTGAAGCAGACTCACACAATAATGAGCTGAAAGCAGCCAGAATGGCACACACACACAGGCATAGACACACACAAACTCTTTTACTTCTACTTAGTGACAATCACTTAATCTTAATGTATTGCTTGCCCTTTACCTTAAAGCTAGGGTTGATAACCCTGGAAAAGCCAGCAAGAGCGGGCTTCACTTTGACAAAAATGCAACCAGTACATCTCACACCCTCCCATCGGTCCTCTCGTCAAAGCTACGCCCCAAAACGCATGAGCATGCACTGACAACTGCTAAAAGCCAACTTTTCGTTGACTCATTCACTAACTTCTGGCTATTGTTTCTGCATCAACGGTGTATGTCTCACATAAATATATATATATAATATATGTCTGCATGCATGAATTGGTTGAACACCCTAAAACACACATGCATGTATCTATATACACACACAAACATATTACAGAGATAAATGCTACAGGGAGACATTAGTCAATGGAATTGAAGGCCCCTCATTGCCCAACACAATGTGTTTTAGAGGACTTGGTCACACAGAGCCGTGCAGAAGAGGAGCATGATGAAGAAGCATGTGTGAATTTGCATAGGTAACATATGTATGAGTTTGTTTATGTTTAATTGAGTATGTTGGCTTATGCATGAGTATTTTTTTTCAATCAAATTATATTTGAGTACGTGGATATGATACATTGGAATTGTGTGTGTGTGTGTGTGTGTGTGTGTGTGTGTGTGTGTGTGTGTGTGTGTGTGTGTGTGTGTGTGTGTGTGCGTGTGCGCGCGTGTGATGGGACACCTGTCTGGGAATAACAGGGAGCAGAGCAGGGATGTGTTCGGGAGATCAGCGTTTCCAAATGCTGTTCTGTCAACGTGCTGGAGGGACGGCATACAAATGACATGTGTTCTACTGTAGAGGACAAGGAGTCTGAGGGGAAATCATTGTACATGTGTGTGTCTGTGAGAGAAAGAGCATGTGTGTCTGTGATGTCCCCATGTGCCAATCTACAGTCATGATTGTGTTTTTGTATCGTAAATTCCAGCCAAATGTCTTTCTGCACCCAAGGCATATGGGCCAATCTATTCAATCCTTCTATAGTCTATTCCCCTGCTAGAAAACACCATCTCACACTGTGTTCTTCTGCATGTAGACATCCTGTATAGCACCAACATACAGTATATGGCACTGTAAGTAAGTGAGTACGTTGGCTAAGCACCACATCTCACACACCTAAGATTAATATAACAAGCATAGAATTAAATGTTAAACCAAAAAAAACATCATCATGTGCCAAAAATTATAAAATTGTAATAATACAAAATCCTTACCCTATTTTCTTATTTAATCAATACATTCATCTTCTTTGTCAAACCCTGGTTGCTACTCAACTCTACTCAACAAACTCAAGCAGCAACAGGATGACACTTTTGTTATTCAGATACCCTCAGGGAGACGTTTCATCATTTCCCAAATTCTTTTTGCAGCATGACAATGATCCCCCCCACGATCATACAGCCAGAGTCATAAAGATCTGTCCTCTCAACAAAGAGTCCTGCAACAGATGGTGCGGCTCCCACAGAGCCCTGATCTCAACATCACGGAGACAGTCTGGGATTACATGAGGAGACAGAAGACACCGAGACACTAATGAGGGTCTAAATCCACAGAAGAACTGTGGCGAGGAGCTCCAAGATGCTCAGAACAATCTGCCTGCCAAGTACCTTGACAAACTGTGTACAAGCAAATGGTCACCCACCGTGATGTCACCCATTAGGTTTGTGAGCTGCCATTTTTTCATGATGTGTAGTTTATATTAATTTTCGTATACATATGTGCACAAGTGCAGTTCGGAGATTCGGAAAGGCAATAGTTAATCACTGCAAATACTGATTAGATTTAGTTTTTCTTTTCTCTTTCCTGCACTTTATATGATGGGTATTGATAAATAAATATGAATGGCATTATGTTTCAAAGCATATCCACTATTGGCTATTTCATATGAAAAAGGCTAACTTAAAATATCCACTGGATTTTTCAAACTCTAACTTTGGAAAACATTCTTACATTCAGACACATTTTTTATCTATGGTATTAATAGTAGCAATTACTTAATATAAGAAAGCGTCTGATTCAAGTAAATTTTCAGATATATGCATGGTTTTTTTAGGTTTATTTGGTCAGAAATATTACTGTTACTATCATTAAGACAAACTTGCATTTGTTGCGACCATAAGTGTTTTGTGACCCTGTTTAACAAACTCACACAAGGTTGAGAAAATCCCCCAGCATGCCTGTGAAACCTTTACAATCAATGAAACAAACTTTACTTGCTTTCAGGCTGAAAGGTTGACATTTTATAGATACAAGCTTCTCACCTGACAACGCCAATTAACAAAATTGCTCCCCATTTGCTCCTATGTTTCCCTCCATTGAAAGCAATTAATTTTGTGATACACTTTAACACAGTTTATTGCTGCAGCATGGCAGTAATCGCTTGGTTTCTGTTCTGCTTAATAGAAGCACTAAAGACGCTCATGGTGAACAACCTGAACATGGATTCATCACCGTCTACTCGCAGCTGCTGAGGGATGAGCCTGTGTTTTTAGTTCATGTCTCGATGTGTCACATGAAGTAGATTTACTGCAGCGGTGTCCTGGCTCAGTAGATAAGGTTACTGTTAATGACAGCTATCGATTCACACTGTATTTACTTATGCCTGACGCGGGATCAGTTTGAAGAGGACACATGATAAGCTGACTCTCTGAGGTCATCCCTTGTTCTTCACTTCCTGTCTCTTCTGAAAAAGCACTAAATCACAGAAATAAGTTTACACTGACACATGTGCCTCACCTTGTATCGGCTTGCTATGAGGTTCACATTCACTTATACACTTATAACTCATATAGTTATAGTTTAAGATTTTCTGTTATTCAAATCAAATGTTCAACATCTTAAGGTGAGTAAGTCTTAACAGTTTCTGTCTTCTTGGTAATAGGGGGATCTAATAGGCTAACGGGTTGAGTGATGTTGCTACAGAATCACATACATTTCTTTGTGTGTTAGTGAGTTTTAGGCAAAAAAAATGTATTTCATTAAAAGCAAGTTTCACAATACATTTCTTTATTTGTTATTGTTGCAATTCTTGTTATTATTTTATTTATTTTCACCCAAATGTAATCTCAAGGTGCTTTCAGACACACATTGAACTCCACAGATCTTCTGTATTAATGCACATTTTCGAGTGAGAGGTTTCAGATTATCTGTGGACTTTCTCCACCTGGCCTCCTAGTTTGAAGTCCGTAGAAAATCAGGAGAATTCTGTGTGAGAACACAGCAGGGAATCCCCTGCTGGATTTACCACGAGCGAGTGGGGGAGTTGGTGGATTTGACACTGTTGTGAACGCATCTGTGCAGAGAACCTCTTGCTGTGTTGTGCATGTGTGAAAGGCAAACTCTGGGTGAACTCCTGACCCAATTCTTCAGACTTTACCTGCAGGTCAGGTCTAAAACGGCTTCAGTTTGTGGCAATGATGGATCAAAACTATAAACTTTTTATAAAGATGGACAACATGTCTCCACTACTTCCCATTGTACAAAAATGAAGGCAAAATATCTCTGATACCCTGCCATGTATTGTGCTTTTGACGCCATTTGAAGCCAGAGTCTATGCAGCAAACTCACAGAAAAAAACACTTGAGCATACATGAGTGTAATAGGATCGACCTACATTCACAGAAGCCATTTTTGAGAAAAAAATGTAGACTTTATTTTGACTGGACTTGATTTAGACGAGGTGGGGTTCATGACCTTTCCTGCTGGCCACCAGGGGACAATCAGAATGATTTGACTTTTTGGAGCTGTCATATCATCCATCGTTATACACAGTCCATGGTTAAAACATTTCTATATAATTGGGTTTTATATGGCCTAATTATAAAGACATTTAAAAAAAATCTATTTGCAATTACTATAATTACTATCATGTACAGGTTTGGGGCCTGTGGGGCCCCCTGAAAATGAGAAAGTACAGCCAACATCAACGAAACACATTGGCAAAAATGACTGTCTGAATGAAGACTCAATTCACTTCATATATTAGTGAGAGTTCATCTACATTTTGCCCTTTGTAGTCACATCCTCCGGAGTAATATCAGATTGCGATTCCCCTCTCCATGCAGAGCATGGATAATTATTGAGGAAAGCTAAGAATAACACTCCTGTCTCATGTTTTTTTGCTGAGTGTTAAATCAACAAGCTCTAACCGTTAGCCCTACTGTATACATCCAGGGGCCTGCTCTGCACATTAGCTAAGGGAAGCAAGGGCGTGTGTGTGCGCACGATCTTGTACAGCTATCTTTGTGAGGACCAGTTTGAGTCTATAACCTACAAAGTGAGGACATTTTGGGAAAGTGAGGATCTTTTGGCTGGTCCTCACTTTGTGACCACCCTTTAATTGACTTTTTGGGGGGTTAAGACTTGGTTTTAGGGTTAGAATTAGGTTTAGGTTTAGGTTAGGTTAGGTTAAGGGTTAGGGTTAGGCATTTAGTTTGGATGGTTAGGGTTAGGGTAAGGGGCTAGGGAATGTATTATGCCAATGAGTGTCCTCACTAAGATAGCTGTACAAACGTGAGTGTGTGTTGCGAATGTGTGTCAGCAGGGCAGGAAATACCACACTTCACTGGCAATCTGAGTGCTGCTGATGGCTTGTTTGCCTGGTGTGTGTGAGTGTCTGAGTATTAATGTTCGTCAGTGTAAATGCACGTGTGAGAAGAGCGGCGTGCCTGTGTTTGTGTGTGTTCTCTTCAGACAGCTGGCTGATCTCGTCTGTCACACACACTGTTCCCTGGTAAATAAAGGTTTGAAGATGATTGATTATGGCGGCCTACTTCCTTATGAATCTGTTTTGTTTGCGCGTGGTACACAAGGCAACTAGCGGCACGACACTCCCATATTCTCAACCACATATGGTGAAACCTCACGACACATTACAAACATTCACATCCCATAAAAATCACTGCAGTTCTCATCCTTTTGACAATTTGGCTGCAAAACCGCAGATTTCAACTTCCTGCAAATTAATGGAGGGAAATAATAAATTTCTCTGTAAACAAATGTATTTGTTTTTGTTTTTTCAAATGCGTTTATATTTGCTGTTCTTAGTAACATGTGGTGTTTTATGTTAATGTTTTGTTCTTAATGAAAGAAAAAGAACAATGGACCCAAATTCTTAGGGTTTTGTTCAGCTTGCTTTTGGTTTGTGTTTCAGTTCTGTAGAGTTAGAGTACCCAAAGAAAAGCTGGGATCTATCTACTGAACTATGTCTCTTAACCGTGTACAGGGTTCTAATAATCTTAAACTAAAGTCTGTGCATTTCACAATTCTTAAACTTAACCATAGTAACCAAAACCATGTGTGAACTGAAATTAAACTGGATGAGATTTTCTCTTTGTTCAAATACAAAAAGAAAAACAATATACAAAACCAAAAATATACTTTCACACATGTATATAGAGCCAAGATCTCACATTGTAACTACTCTAACTTAACACCCAGAGCATTCTTTCTGAACAACAGGCCGTATGTGTAGTTCTTTGTCAAACCATCTGATTTCATTGTTTATTCAATAGTTATAGTGACCTTTAATGAGCAACGTTTTCCATAAGCTCCAGGCGTTTTCATGCTAAACATCACGGCTCGATGGAAAAAGGTGAATCTGTGAGGGAGTTGAAGGGTCGCTGTTAGTTCAGACGTGTGAGAGGAGCGGATGGTGTAGAATTCTTTCAGACAGCAGAGAAAATACAAAAAATAACATCACAGAAAAGGTTCAATGTCTGCTGCTGCGCTTTTTTTGCATAGGAAGTATGTAGTTTTTTTCCCTGTACATTTGCATTAAGTTGCCGAGGCTATAATGGAACAGAGGCCTGCACAGACATGTTGTCAAGAGTTTGATTTTCTATGAGCCTCAACGCGATTCATTTATAACTATTTATTGGGTTGAAAACTTCAATGGATTATTCGGGTAAGAAAAAAGATCTCAACATTTCAAATCTAAATATCAACACTAAAGTCGTAATATAACATGAATAAAGAAAAAACTGACATTTTTAGGCAATAAGCAGCTTGGAGTTCCACTTCTTCTGGATCCAAAATCTTGAAACCATCTAATTGTTTCTTGAGAAACAACAAAACTCCTTGAATATCACACAGATGTATCCAACTACTACCAAGCATGAGTGGTTCTTTCTTTGGCTGCACAATCTGTTCAAGTTCTTTTGATAATGTGGTGCTGATTTACCAAAAGATTAAAAGAAGAATTTTGTTATTTTTGGAAAACCCTCATAACTTAATAAGACACTCCACAGTTCTCATTTCAGGCAAAAGGATGATCTTTTATTCTGCCTCTAACATGACATGTACCCTCAAATTAGGACTTTAATCTTAAAATATTACAACTTTATTCCCATAAATATACACATTCATTCTTGTTATATTATGACTTTATTTCCATAACCCTTTTCACATAATATTCCAACATTATTCGTATACGTTTCTTCACGTAGTATGACAACTTAACTCTTGTAAATGTACAACTTTTAATCTCCTAATATTAGATCTTTATTTTTGTAATATTAGAACTTTAGATACTCTTTTCCCTTTAAGTGGACCTGATACTTCGTCATAGACAATCTCATCCCTTCAGCTGTATTTGTCATGTACCTTATGCCGCGTAGCATTCTCTGCTGATTTTTTTCACACAAGCACAGAGACACAAACAGTGTCTGGTGCTGTCACTTGTGTAGAGAAAACAGTAAAACTATTACATTTCTGTCAAATCTGAAAAGGATGTCCACTTAAGAAGTCACGTATACAGTCATTTTAATCACAAATGTACTGTAAAGAGGATTATTAACCCTGTGTGTATTCCTTTTTATATCTACCATCAAACCTCCCTCAGTCACCACCCTGCTTTTATGTTTAAAACACATTTTCTTCTGTCAGCGTACCACACTTTCATCAATCTCTCTTGTCTGCTTTCATCTCCTTCCCTCTTCATCTGTGTTTGTCCTTCCATCTCACTGACAGCATCACTCCATAACTTCCTGGCTGAACCTTGACCTCCGTCCATTTTGCCACTGACAGAAGCCAGGCCTAGCTGTCGTCTCCATCAGTCAGTGTCTGAGCAGACATGGACAAAATGTAGACTCGTGCACACACACAAAAAAAAACCGTTCAGAGCATTTCCTGTTATTGTCCAGCCAGCAGCAGATCTGTAAAGATAACTAAAATGTTAAATATATTAGGGTAAAAATAACTCTTAACCTTTCCTGTTATTGTTAAATCATCTCAACGCAGGCTCCGTAAACTAGCCAGTATCCCTTGTTGTTAAATCCTCCCTTGGATACTTTCACGTTGTTCGATTTCAAACCACTATTTTCTGATGTGATAGTGAACTATTTCCTGTGTGCCCACTTACCCTCAACAAGCCTCCTCTTGCTTTCCTACAACCCCCTGAGAGAGTAATAGTAAAAGTGTAGCGAGGCCAAAAGAGCAAGTTGTTGCAGTCAAAGGAAAGCAAACTTATTCGCCGTACTTTAACTGCAACATGTCTTGTGGTGTTGAAATGTGTAACACAGCCCCTTCAACAACTGGAAACTGTTGAACCTTGGATCAAAATGGCCTCTCTACCATGATACCCTTCACTTCTTGAGTCTGAGAAACTAACACCACAGCCTGGCTTTTACTGTAGCAATGAAAGATGACTGTGAGACTGCATTGCAAACCTTTTGATACACTGAAAAGTGTATCATTTTCATTGTTTGTGTTTTAGTTAGCCCACAGGAATGAGACAAATACATTTTAAATAAAACAGTAAAACAGAGCGGAGAGATGCAGTACACCTAGAATAGTCTTTTTGTGTTTGCTCTGCAGTGGGTGGTCCTGCTGAGATCTTAGCACTTCTTCCACAGATAGTGGAACCTAATTAGAAATCTGAGGCCATTTATCCAAGTCCTCAGACTAACCTAATGCACTGTACATAGATATGGTCAGAATCATTGTGTGAGTGAGAAGAAGTCGTCTGTGTTCTGTCTGCCTTTATTTGATAAGTAATGACCTGTCTGCTTTACTTGTAATGGTGAACCTGGTTTATTATACAGCTATATGCAGTTTTAATACTATCAATCAATCAATCAATTAAATTTTATTTGTATAGCCCATATTCACAAATCACAATTTGTCTCATAGGGCTTTAACATGGTGTGACATCCTCTGCCCTTAACCCTCAACAAGAGTGAGGAAAAACTACTAAAAAACCCTTTTAACAGGGTAAAAAGAACGTAGAAACCTCAGAGAGAGCCACATGTGAGGGATCCCTCTCCCAGGACGGACAGAAGTACAATAGATGTCAAGTGTAAAGGAGAACATCATCAAGGTTTTAGCAGTATTGATAGGGGAAGACCTTTCTGAAGCATAACTGAAGGTCAGTGAATTGGTGGATTGATGTCAATAAGGGTCAAGTATCTGATAAATACTATGTATCAAGCAGTCTTTCTGCAATCATAGTCTATGGTCAGTAGCCAGCAAGATCATGATCCACCATCAAGATCGGATGCCACTATAGTCCACAGTCATTGTCCACTGCCGCCATTAGGATCCATCATCAGCTGCCACCTTGGTCGTGGTCCACCACCATTTTCCGATGCCAAAACGATAAAGGATCCGCCTTTATTATCACGATCAACCAGCACGATACAGAATCCGCCATACTGGATCCACCATTACGATCTCTGATACGCAATCCACAGATCCTAATCCATGATGTGGCCACAGCTGCGGCCCTGGATCTGCGGACAATAAAGCAAAGGGAATCCGGGGAAGAAGTCGAGTCAGTAACATGTATTGATGAGACATGAATTACTTTGATATGATAACGATTGAGAAGAGGAATGAGAAGCTGGAAAGAGAAGCTCCGTGTGTCATGTGTCCCCCGACCTTCTAGACCTATAGCAGCATAACTAAGAGCAGGTCCAAGACAAGCCTGTACCAGCTCTAACTATAAGCTTTATCAAAAAGGAAGGTTTTAAGCCTACTCTTAAATATACAGGTGGTGTCTGCCTCCCGAATTGAAAGTGGGAGATGATTCCACAGGAGAGGAGCTTGATAGCTGAAAGCTCTGGCTCCTACTCTACTTTTAGAGACTTTAGGGACGACAAGTAAGCCTGAATTCTGGGAGCGCAGTGCTCTAGTGGGTTGATAAGGTACCATCAGCTCTTTAAGGTATAATGGTGCCATATTATTAAGGGCCTTGAAGGTGAGGAGGATTTTAAATTTTAAATTCTATTCTAGATTTAACCGGAAGCCAGTGTAGCGAAGCTAATACTGGAGACATGTGGTCTCTTTTCTTGGTTCTTGTCAGGACACGTGCTGCGGCATTTTGGACAAGCTGCAGGGTCTTTAACGACTTACTGCTGGAGCCTGATAATAATGAATTACAATAATCCAGTCTGGATGTAACAAAGGCGTGGACTACTTTTTCTGCATCCTTTTGAGAAAGGACATGTCTGATTTTGGAGATATTACGCAAGTGGAAAAAGGCAGTCCTAGAAATTTGTTTTAAGTGTGAATTAAAGGATAAATCAGGATCGAAGATCACTCCCAAGTTCCTGACTGTTTCATTGGAAGCAAGGGCAATGTCATCTAGCGCAGCTATATCATTTGATAATGTATCTCTAAGGTGTTTAGGGCCAAGTATTAGAACCTCTGTTTTATCTGAGTTTAATAAGAGAAAATTGCGGGTCATCCAGGTTTTTATGTCCTTGAGACATGCTTGGAGTTCAGTTATTTGATTACTTTGTTCAGGTTTTATTGACAAGTATAACTGGGTGTCATCCGCATAGCAGTGGAAATTTACCGAGTGTGTCCTGATAATGTTTCCGAGTGGAAGCATATATAATGAGAATAAAATTGGGCCGAGCACAGAGCCCTGTGGAACACCATGGTTAACTTTGGTGCGCACAGATGACTCATCATTAATTTGCACGAATTGGGAGCGATCAGAGAAATAGGATTTAAACCAGTTTAGGGCGGCTCCTTTAATGCTAATTAACTGTTCTAGTCTCTGTAGTAAAATGTTATGGTCAATTGTGTCGAATGCTGCACTAAGATCTAACAGAACAAGGACAGACACAAATCCCTGATCTGAAGCTATTAGAAGGTCATTAGTGACTTTTGCCAAGGCTGTCTCTGTGCTGTGATTGGCTCTAAACCCTGACTGAAAGTCTTCATATATATTATTTTCCTGGAGAAACTCACACAGCTGATTGGCTACAACTTTTTCTAGGATTTTAGACAGGAAGGGGAGGTTAGATATTGGTCTGTAATTGGCTAAAACCTCTGGGTCTGGGGTGGGTTTTTTGAGAAGGGGTTTGATTACAGCTATTTTAAAAGACTGTGGTACATATCCTGATGATAATGACAGATTTATTGTGTTCAGTAACGTGCTATCAATTAGGGGCAGAATTTCTTTAAGTAATTTTGTAGGAATGGGATCTAAGATACAAGTTGTTGGTTTAGAACATGAGATTAGTTTGGTCAGCTGATCAAGGGTGATCAGAGAGAAGCTGTCTAAATAATTGGTAGGATTCTTAGCCGTTTCTGAGATTTCAGTGCCAATTGAGGGCAGGAGATGTTTGATTTGATTTCTAATAGTTAGAATTTTATTATTAAAGAAGGTCATAAAGATATTGCTATTTAGGGATCGAGGAATACTGGGTTCGGTGGAGGTGTGACTCTCTGTCAGCCTGGCTACAGTGCTGAAAAGAAACCTGGGGTTGTTTTTATTCTTTTCTATTAGTTTCGAATAGTAGGCAGCTCTTGCTTTGTGGAGGGCCTTCTTATATGCTTTAACACTACTCTTCCAGTCTAGGAGATATTCAACATGGTTGCTGGAGCGCCACTTCTTTTCTAATTTTCTTGATAATTGTTTTAACTCATGTGTCTTGGAATTATACCATGGAGCTAATTTATTATGTTTTATATGTTTCTTTTTTAGAGGCGCTATCGAGTCTAGTGTTAATCGTAATGAGTCTACAGAGCTATCGACGAGATGGTCAATCTTAGTGGCGCTAAGGTTTTTAATGAATTTGTTGTTTATATTGACGGATAATACGGGTTTAAATGTAATCGGAATTATTTCCTTAAATTTAGCTACAGCACTATCAGGTAAACATCTAGAAAATGAGTTTATTATTAGTGGCATATATTCTGATAGTGAAAAATCGAAGGTTATTAAATTATGGTCTGATAGAATTGGATTGCGCAGAAGTACTGTAAGATGTTCAATTTTGACACCGTATGATAATATAAGGTCAAGTGTGTGGTTACAACAATGAGTAGATTGGTGTACACACTGACTGAAACCAATTGAGTCTAATATCGAAATAAATGCTATGCTAAGGCTATCTTTATTATTGTCAACATGAATATTAAAGTCACCAACAATAATAATTTTATCGGTCTTTAGGACTAGGTTTGATAAAAACTCAGGGAATTCCGTTAAAAATTCTGTATAAGCCCCAGGAGCACGGTAAACTACAGCAAATATGATTGGCTGTTGGTGTTTCTTAGATTGGCGTGGAAGACTAAGAACAAGACATTCAAATGAGTTGTAGCTTAGTTTAGGTTTAGGATTAATTGATAGACTGGAGTTAAAAATAGCAGCAACTCCACCTCCTCGACCAAAGTCTCTGGGAACGTGTGAATTTACATGACTGGGGGGAGTAGATTCCACAGCCAGTGTGTTATACATATCTAGAACACAACCAGTTCATATGATCGCTGTAGGACCAATCCTGGTTTCTGTTCGCTGGCAACTTTTTCCAGTTGATTTGCATCTTGTGTGTGATTAGAAACAGGCAAATAAGACCTTTCCAGTGACTTAACAGCAGCATTTTTATGTTTTAAAGGGATGGTTTACCCAAAAATTTAAATTCACTCATTATCTACTCTACACTATGCCGATGGAGGGGTGGGTGAGTCTCATGAGTTTCATGGGAAAACAGTGTTGCAGCTAAATCCAATTCAATTGAAGTATATGGTAAATCCTTCTTCAAACGTAAAATAAACAACAGAAAAAAATACTACTCCTGTAAACCCACATATTCAAATTAACTCGAAACAGTGTCACTCACACCATGTTTTTATCCTAAATGTCCTCTGATATGATCCTCTGGATCACAGCAGACACTTAGGCTAAAAACATGGTGTTTCTTCTGTTGTATTGGATTGGCATAAATCTACTCCAGGGTGTGTCAGTACACTGTGACATTGAGACAGTGACATCACTGCTGGTCTTGGTTACAGTTGCAGAAAATCTATGATACTGGGTGTGGTCAGAGGGCAGTAGCACATTGAGTTTAACCTGGTGTTTAGGTAAAACAATTTAATTTAAAAAGGATGTCCACTTAATAAGTCTCACATTCAGTCATGTTAATCACAAATGTACTGTAAAGAGGCAGGAGTGAAGTTACCTACAGAGAGCAGAGACTAACGTGAGCATCAAAGTAATACAGGAAGTGACATAAAACAGGAAACAGGAAATGCAGAGAGTGTGTGTGTGTAACCATGACACTGTGTTCTTTTTGTCCATATTTGTGCACGTCTTCTGAAAGCTTACAGATAATTGACGCCATTTATATTATGTTACATACATACATACACTACCGTTCAAAAGTTTGGGGTCACCCAGACTTTTGTCTGGTTTTCAAACTTTGCTTTCATCAAAGAATGCTCCATTTGCAGCAATTACAGCATTGCAGACCTTTGGCATTCTAGCTGTTAATTTGTTCTGTAGAAATTTCACCCCACGCTTCCTGAAGCACCTCCCACAAGTTGGATTGGCTTGATGGGCACTTCTTGCGTACCATACGGTCAAGCTGCTCCCACAACAGCTCAATGGGGTTGAGATGTGGTGACTGCGCTGGCCACTCCATTACAGACAGCATACCAGCTGCCTGCTTCTTCCTTAAATAGTTCTTGCATAATTTGGAGGTGTGCTTTGGGTCATTGTCCTGTTGTAGGAGGAAATTGGCTCCAATCAAGCGCTGTCCACAGGGTATGGCATGGCAGTTGCAAAATGGAGTGATAGCCTTCCTTATTTAAAATCCCTTTTACCTTGTACAAATCTCCCAGTTTACCAGCACCAAAGCAGCCCCAGACCATCACATTACCTCCACCATGCTTGACAGATGGCGTCAGGAACTCTTCCAGCATCTTTTCACCTGTTCTGCGTCTCACAAATATTCTTCTGTGTGATCCAAACACCTCAAACTCGATTCATCTGTCCACAACACTTTTTTCCAATCTTCCTCTGTCCAATGTCTGTGTTCTTTTGCCCATATCAATCTTTGCTTTTTATTGGCCAGTCTCAGATATGGCTTTATCTTTGCCACTCTGCCTAGAAGGCCAGCATCCTGGAGTCGCCTCTTCACTGTAGACGTTGACACTGGCATTTTGCGGGTACCATTTACAGAAGCTGCCAGTTGAGGACCTGTGAGATACTCAACTAGCTCAAAGGAAGGCCAGTTTTATAGCTTCTCTCACCAGCAAAACAGTTTTCAGCTGTGCTAACATAATTGCACAAGGGTTTTCAAGGGTTTTCTAATCATCCATTAGTCTTCTAAGGCAATTAGCAAACACAATGTACCATTAGAACACTGGAGTGATAGTTGCTGGAAATGGGCCTCTATACACCTATGTAGATATTTCATTAAAAACCAGACGTTTCCACCTAGAATAGTCATTTACCACATTAACAATGTATAGAGTGTATTTCTGATTAATTTAATGTTATCTTCATTGAAAAAAACAGTGCTTTTCTTTGAAAAATAAGGACATTTCTAAGTGACCCCACACTTTTGAACGATAGTGTATATAAGTGGATGTGTCTCTTTTCATACATAAAGGCAGCGCAAATGGACCTTAAACAAAGCCATTAAACTGTTCATCATAGTTTAGTTCACATTAGCAGAAGTGATCAAATGAAACATGTTGTCAGTGAATGTTTTGCAGATATATTCAGTATAAACATATACAATAGATTAAAAAAACACATCTATGCAGCTTCTTTCTGTTGCCAAATACTAGTACATAAAGTTGTTGAAGATAGGCTTGCATAGACAGCTTAGAAATGGTTGTGATAATCTAATTTGGATATGCAATTTGTTGCTGTGTTCATCAAAATTAATACATGTGAATAAATGTTCTTTTTTCAGGTCTAGACTTGTGTCATGTTTGCTTGGATGGGCTTAATATCAGTACACTTCCCCTGTGGCAAGTCGTTTTAGTTTGGTTGGATTTTCCTAAATCCACATATTAACACAGATATACACAATTTCTGTGTTTACACAATGTTTGCCATCAAGCAGCATCTGTTGATGGAGATGCAAAGGTTCTTTGGCTAATAGCAGACTGCCTATGGCACACAAATAATATATCATCATAAACTGGCTCCTCAAGGAAGAAATATATAAATGACAATGAACAAATACATTCTGTAGCAGAAGACAAGGCAATACAATGAGCTGAATTTTTGTCATTGAAAGGGTCCACGTACGTGATAATGCATCCAAATGATTTCACAACTGCGTGGAGATGTTTCTGATGTTAAATTGTACCAAAAGGTAAGATGCCTCAGCTAATGAGGATGGAGAAACAGATTCCAGGTCTGCCAGAAACTCCTCTTATAAAATACTAGTAGATTGTAAATGTCTTTAGCACACATTGGCCAACCCTTCTGCTTTCTCCCTTATGTTAGCATGTTTCCCTGCAGCCCATTGCTATCAACCTTTCTCTTGTTAATACGAGAACAAGACTCAGAGGTAGTTAATCGCTGCACCGGTTGTTTAGATAGGACCTCGGCCCTCACATTGTGTGCTCCTTTCTCTTGGACACCGGACTGCATTAATGTAAGCAGTGAGCTGAAAGAAAAAACACGAAGGAAATGTCATGATCAGGCCAAACAATAGTACTGCAGGAATTTCAGAAGTACTGTAATAGTCTAAACATATATGCTCCAGAATGGAAAGCCAATGACTCACAACCGTCGAGCGGAAGTAAAAGTGGATGTAAAGGACCAAAATAATACAGTTAGTCATGATGATGTGTTCAATTGTTAATGACAGGATCAGGAAATATGCCATCTCCCCAAATCAAGCCTCCTTGATTGCGCAGAGGAAGGCCAATCAGATCCAGACATTGCGTCCCCCTGTCAGCCATGGAGCACCGGCACACATCCTGAAGCATTCTGTCATATCCGAGTTAGAGCAGACTGGCAGAGCAAGACCGAGTGTGCTCACTTTCCAAATACAGTCGTATCAAAATCTGAATTGGCAGCCGGGTGGCATGAAAAATATGCCAAGGATCTGGATACAAGTGTTCCAGTTTGGAGAGACATGAAGTGACTCCTCGGTGCACCAGGCGTCTTTGTGCTCTCATTTCTTTTAAAGCTTCCCTTCTTCCTTCTCACTCTGAACTTGACTCGTCTGCAAACACATTGACATGCACAGTGACACATGCAAATAGGAACAAGTTGCGGATTTCAGCACATAAAGGCAAGAGATGGGAAGTGTCTGAAAAGAGTGGAGAGATTGATCTGCTGCCATGTAAGTATGAGCGAGACCGGGAACAGCCTACCACTCCAATTTGGAGAGACATTAAGTATAAACTTCTTAATACAAGGCTCCCAACTACCAGCTTTTCCTTCGTTTGCTCACTCTGTCACCATCTGCTTCAATAAACCGACATCTTTGCCCCCACACTGTAAGAAAACAGTATTGAGTAATATAACATAACAGTATTATAACAAAAAATCTGACTTATTGCTGTATTTCTGTCTTTATTAGGCCTAAATAAGGTTAAAATGACCATGACAGAATTGTAAAATCCCTCAAAAGTATACTAATAAATTGTAAAGACCTATGTGTATGTATGTGTTTGTGTGTGCACTCCTTATAGGCACATAGGCTGACATGTATTGCCATAAAACTAGCTTATGCTCTTGAAATAGAGTGTTCTATGTTTCAGTGTGTCAGGGACAGAGCATCAGAATTATTGGCTGTCACTACAACATGTCATCTATATGCGTGTGCATGCAGGCAGGGAAGGATACAGGGATGTGGATGGCATTAATATTAGCTTGATTGCCCTGGACAATGATTGATGGTAGAGACAGACAGAGAGTAAGTCTGGCGGGGAGCGTTAACTCAAAGAGAAGAGAAAAAAAACAAAGAGAGAGAGGCTTGCATAATTGGACTCAGGAACAGTCTCCTGTCTGCACCTCACTGTCTGTTTGTCCATCTGTCGGTGTTGCATCCAATCACTCGTGTCCTCAGCTTGGCCCTGTGTCCAATCAAAGGGCCGGTCAGCCCGGTGTCTGGACATGCAGTCATTACTCTGGATATAAAAAAAATAAACAAAAAAAAGACTGGAGAGCCAGGCTGTAGTCAAATGTGTTTTTGGCTCGGTTGGCCTCCAGTCACACATTACAAATGCAAGCATGCACACACACACACACACACACACATATTGAAGAACCTGGACTGAACAGCCAGTGATTGGCCATCAGGAAATTTCAGACGGAGCTCTTTCTTCTCTGGTTTCTTCTCTCTTCAGTACGCCGTTGAGGGTTTTATGACAACATTACCCCATGTTATTGAAAGGCGTTTGTTGTGGGACACTGCTTTACAGAGTCATAACAAGCAAGCTGAACAGAATCTGTTTCATCTTCATGACCGTCTTGAACTTTTGAAGAGTTGTTTTATTGATGAAACAATACAGTAAATACTTTATGCTCTTGTCATGTTTTTAAGAGCTCTGCTGAAAAGTTCCCCTTAAGCTATAGGCCAGACAGAAATCCCTGCACCATATGGACAGTTTTCAAACCTTTTACTTCAGTTTGCTTTGGGTATGTGCCCTAAAGTACGTTCATACATCTGCAATTGAGTGCAAGTTTTATTTCAAGAAGCCACAATATGTTTGAAAAAGGTTCAACAAGCATTAACATAAGAAAGCTGGGATCATACACTTATTTCCAATAGAACTCATTTTATTTTCTACTAATCATAACCAAATGTGAATAATTTATCATTGTATTATTGTAACCCAGGTTATAAAATGTATTTCACGGCTGCAAATGAAAGAATGAAACCTGATAGGCTATTAGGACAGAAGGAGAATTACAACTTAGAAAGGACTTAGCAAAAAAAGTCCTTGTAAATAATAGTCTCATAACAATATGGCAGTATCGATGAGAGCAAGTTTAAAATGTCAGTAAGAGAAAAAACAAGTTCTTAGGAAGTCTTGCTAACTTTTTTTAAATAATCAACGTTATTAAAACTTCACGTGTTTGTCAATTCCCACTGATTACATTACAATTACCATTGGACGCAGCAGTGACTGTTGAGGCTTGGTAACATAGTGACTCATGGTGCTGTAAACTGTAAGAAACCACAATTCTTTTTTTGGAAACTGTATGCGGTTGATGCTAGCTGGCTGTGTGGAGCACAACATTGAGCCTTCTCTGTGACGTTGGCCCAACTCAACCAAACAGCAGTCATTGAGAGGGTGCCCATGAAATGACTCTGGAGCCGTCATGTTCTTTTTCTTTGGCGAAATGATTCAAGAAGAGGTCCTCCTGCCAGAGGGGTTACTAATTAGTGCCTATTCGTAAGAAAAGTGGCACTAGATGAGGACTGCTGAGTGGGCCTTAGCATTCAGATGAAACTACCCACCCAACCAGTGGAGCCAGCCAATGTAGTTTGGCGGGTCAATCCACTGTGTATATGGTCTTGGTGAGGGTGATGTTTTACAGGCAGTTTGAGTTCAGGGCTAGTTTAGTTTAATTAAATTTATAAGTTAAAGGATTCACTATAGTTAAGGCTCCAGAGTGTGACCATTTGGGTGTGTCTTTGTATTTGATGGAGTCGTGTCGCTTCCTCATCTCATCTCCTCTGTGGAGGTTACACTCACACACACAGGCACCGGGCTGGCCACACCACCACTCACTCATACACTGACACGGACAGTGAAGCAGATATGAGGGAGAGAAGTGAACGCATATATCCTGAGCCAGTGAACGAGGCAGTTTATGTCCAACAGTGGAAACAAAAAGTGTCAATACAGGGTTTCCACTACGGACCACCAAAACAAAACGATTAGCGTCGCTGCTTCAGCATCAGAGCAGAAGCAGTGATTGGTTTGTACCATGTCAGAGTGTCTGTCTCCGCGCACACACACAAACTCTCAGATACTGGAATACTAACCTAAATCAATAGATACCTAAAAGATACCTAAAACCTCATCTAAATTATAACCATCCCATCCGGTTTATTGAGCTGGTAACATATAT
Organism: Verasper variegatus; assembly: GCA_026259375.1. Lineage (NCBI taxonomy): Eukaryota > Metazoa > Chordata > Actinopteri > Pleuronectiformes > Pleuronectidae > Verasper > Verasper variegatus. Next base: position 2,357,374 of record CM048047.1, on the reverse strand, counting down.
CCTGAAGGTATTGTATTTTTTCAATAGCAATTTTTTTAGTTTATATTTGAACATTTTGAATTCTAATTCAAATGTCGGACAAGATATTCTTTAGAATTGCGTTCATTGCTCTTTGAAAGGATGTACTTGCATGATTTATTATGCCATAATATTGTTATTATACCTGTGGTTTAAAATTGTTTCCAAATAATGACAATAATATAATTTATTGCTGTAATTTATCTGACAAAATAAATATCGTCCAAAATAATTAGTTATGATGGGTGTCTAACAAGGCAACTGCAGAAATTCACATTAACAACTTAATAATGCATATATTCATAACAAACTTTGTAAGGGGCTAATATGTCAGGGTAGGTATTCAGTTTAAATTCAACAAAACCTCACATGCAAAAACCTTTTGTAATTTTCAGTCAGTCTAAATCTTTCGTGTCGCTAGAATCTCATAGCTCCTAGTCTTTTTCCTGCCTTCTCTCCTGCTCGTCTGCAAACTGAATTAAAACTCAGTTCTAACTTTCAAATTAAACACAGCGACGGAGTGGAAGTGAAAAAAAGTAGCAGGAGAAGCCTGATGACAGTCCAAATGAGTAGAGAGTGAGAAGGGGGGTGTAATAGATTAATAATGTGGCTGGTGGCCTGCAGGCCGAGAGAATGAACACAAACAAAGACACATAGAGATGCAGCGGAAGAAAAGAGAGACATGAATAATGTTTCCATCATTTCCCTCTTGTTCACACTCGAGCTCAGGCCAGGGCCTCGACAGGGAGACTCGCTGAAAACACCCACTTCCACAATCAGCGGGAAAGGAAAACAGCCCTGCCAATTCGTTACCTGACTCGCGGCGGCAACTTGTAGCCGTGCTTTACTGCATGCTGCAAACTGCCTTTTAACAAGGCTGCAGGGTGATGAAGTGAGAAGTCTGTGTGGCTGTGCTAGCGTACAGTACGTGTGTGGTGGTAAGTGCATGCTGGTCTTTTGTATGTGTGGTGTGTGCATCTGGTTTTGCCTGCTTTTCTATCAGATGCGATTGGAAGAGATGCTCATGCGTGATTGTGCGTGCATGCCTGTGTACGTTTTTCAATGTGTGTGTGAGTGTGTGTGTGTAGACTTGTTTCTCTCTAATTGCCCAGGCTTGTCTTAAGGGAATCTGATAGTTGACCCTGTCAGCCATTTAATGTCACTGATCCCTTTACACTTCCTGGAGCTGCTACAATAACCCATTGAACTGTGTGAACACACACACGCACACACATAGAGTTTTAGATCCCACTCGTTCCAGAAAAAAACCCTGCATCTGCAGCAGTGTAAGATCTCTATCTTCACTTTGAATTAAACGTTAAAAGAGTTGCACCATGGGAGGGCAATTTGAGGGATGAGCAGATAAACGAAAGGCGGAACAAAGAAGTAAAGGAGGACGATGAGTAGGAGGAAAAGAAGGAGGAGGGCAAATTCTCCGTCTTCCACATTACTCACGAGTGAAATATGCATTGGCGGGCGTGAGAGAGGTAGCTAACGAGGCGAATCACTGACCGGTGCCAACACGCTGCCTTTTAGTGCGGATGAAATTAAATTACTCCCCTCTCTCTTTTCTTTGTCTCCACTCACTTTTTCTTATGTCTTTAATAGCACTCGTATAGCGAGTGTTTAAACTTGGACAGTGACGCGACACACTAGGGCAGAATCTTGTATTTCAATCCCTCTCGCTCCCAGGCAGTAAACCTGAGCTGATGGTTTGTTCTCCTTTTTTTTTCTTCCCTTTCTTGTCCTCTTTGGAATCAAGTGCCGCTAGCAGCTCTGATTTGAGTTGTGTCTGCCAAGAAGCAGACAATGTTTTGATGGGGGTTTTTTGAGGACGTTTATAAAAGTTTTCCCTTTTTTTCCAGGTATGAAATTAATACTCCACCACCAGCCCTGCAGCAGAGGGTTGGCAATGGGACTGTTTCTCTTTTGTTGTTTAATATCAGCCATGTCTGGGGAAAGGTTTCTCTCTCAAACATGTCACTTTTTCCAGACCGACAAAGAACAACTTTTTGACTTGATAATAACCTTTATAACAAATTTAAAAGGCTTTCATATTTTTTAAACCTGAAATAGCAACAGCAACACAGCCACTAAAGTTCAAACATACCTTCCATTAAACTTTATGGTTTGTAAGAACTCTTTTGAAAATGTGAAGTTAAAACAGCAGCAAGTAATCTGTAGTGGAACAGATCAACAGGTTTCTTTTTTTAGTTATTATTCAGTAATGTGCAAGAAATATTACAAATGAGACACATATGTTTTAACTTGTGCACTTTAAAAGCATTATTAGGTGATTACCCCAGGACAGAGCCAGTCTAACTAGCAAGCCAAACTAACTGCTGCTAACTGTAGCTCCATATTTCACATCATAGCTACACATAAGAGTGGTATCAATATTCTTATCTAACTCTCAAGAAAGCAAATAATTATTTCTTTTAAATGTCAAAAATATTATTTTTTATTTAAATGATGTTTGGTTGGAGAGCTGAAATTGCAACTCTCTCCAGACAGCGATGGCACGTTAGTTCTCGTTTCAGATCCTGACAGAAACACAAATTTACAGACATACCCACATCCCTCCAAATATGTATATATACAGTCTAATTACACATTCTTCATTGTTCTGTCCAGATGCTGGAGAACATTCAGAACCACTTTTAGATCAGCCGGTACATTTCCTGTAGATCGAGCTGCAACAAAAACAAACAGCTCCTGTTGAGTATTAGGAATGTTTGCATTTTCTTGGCAACTTCACTCTTCATTTCTTTTTTCTTTATTCACCGAACTCCTATAAAATGTTAAATATGTCTCCTGTCTGTGTGGTCATGTCCTGTTGGCTCAGACGTTTAACCAATGGCTGATGGAGAATGCGCTTTGAAGCAGCAGTCTCTGAACGAGCCAGGTGAGGGGTCAGCTCCAATAAGAGCAGCAGGGGAAAGAAATGAAGAAAGCAGCAGGTTGACGGGGAAACCCGGAGGGATGTCATCAGCCTTTGTGGCTTTAACCGTCCACCATTTTATGGTGGGGACAATTTATTTTCAAAATGTCGCCCTAAAATTTACTCAACATTTGGCTCGCAAATTCACAAGAACTCATGGCTGGCAAGAAGACATCTGTTCATCAGTGCTGCCAAATCATAAAACCGAGCTAACGTTCTCAGTGCATGTAATGTGTATGTGCTCAGCGGAGCCTCTGCTGGTATCACACTCCTGAGTGGATTTGATTGACATGGGCTGAGTGAGTTGGACCTGTGTCTAGGTCCTGGAGCCTTTTCCTGCTGGCGTGCTTGTGGCTCCGAGTGGCTGGTAAGTAGTGATTACTGGACTTGGCCTAAGCAGCAGCTGTAGTAGAGTAAAATGTGGCAATGTGGCCCAGGAGAATCCACGCTTAATGACATCAGGAAGCACCGCCCAGGTTCACCCACAGCGCAGCGTCTGGAGCTTGTGTGTGGGTGTAACAGAGAGAGTGAGAGAAAGGAAAGTGGCTGAAAATAGGGCCCAGGGAAGCTACCATGTGTGTCTGGACATTTAGTGGCTATGATTAACTCTGCAAGTGTGTTAGTGTGGGTGTATCAATGGTATCAAGGAAGTGTCTGTCTTCTAGCAAAGTTATATTATCAGTTTTTGCACAACAAAGTAATCTGAAGTCTGAGCATCATTGTTAAGTTGTAATCCTTTGGGTGAGGTGATCTGACAGGCTCTTAACAATTATTGTTATAAGTAATGTAAAATACAGGTAAATACATTTTTAATCAATTACAAAATCTATAAAAATGGGTTTTTCAAAGTAAAAAGGAAAAGTTAAAAAAAATCTGAACATTTGTTTGAAAAGGCCATTTAAGGTTTTAAGTTTATTACATTTTACAATACATGTGTAGTTTGTAAGAAGACTCAAAGACTTAATTATATGATTGTCTATGTAGCCCCATTAGCAGATCATCAGCAGGATTGTATCGCATCAACCTGTGTGCACACATTCTTGTGCATGTACCAGGGACCTACTCAAAACAAACAGTGTTCCACATCACTACTAGTGGTTAAACTTCATAGAGTACCATTTACATTCATAATGACTGAGAAAGAGTGAAAAAAAGCATTAGGATTTATTTCAAAATGAATGTAACCAAAAACGTATCATTGGCTCTGGACATAGTAGCTGTGCAGTGATGGGAATGTGTGAATACAACGAAACACTTGTGAACAAAAATGTTTCTTAAAAACGTTTCCATGCAGCTGCTCAAAGTTCTCTGTCAAGTGCTAATCTGACCATATTTTTAGTGTGTACATTTTAACACACGTTGTGGGCATACACTGAAACCAGTGTGTGTTTAAGATGTGGGCAGTGAGTGACTTTGTGTCTGGAACTGTCATTCCCTCCTCACCACTTTTATTCCTTGAAGCCTGTACTGTTTTTTAATGAAAGGAAAGAAACACTTAAAAAGCAACATGAGCAAGCAATCACCATTAACAAAATATAATCCTAATGGTGTTTGGCTTTGTTAAACATCACAGACAAGTCTGCCATGTCACAAGTGTTTTATGATGGAGGTTTCTTAACATTCAAAGAAGAAAAGACATCAGTGCCCACTCATCCACCCTTGCTCATTGTTTTTATTTTAGCCCGGCCTCTTTGCCACAGTTGTTCTGGGGTTCCAAAGCCAGTGAAGGGCCTTGGGTAAGCATTATCTGTATTGCTGTAAAGCAGATGCACTGCCAGCAAAAAAACACCCATAGCCAGCATGAGCAAGAGCGAGAGAATGAATGAGGGGGGCTTAGCATCCTCCCTCCATCCCTCTCTTCCTTCCTCCCTCCTCTCTCCACCTGTCTCCCAGCATCTCTCGGAGCAGACCTCAGGGAGTGTTGAGGCAGTGGAGGTGGAGTGTTTTCTTTTCTTTTCGGGGAAGGAAAGGGAATCGATATCTCTCGTAATCGTCCTCTCCACGTTGACATTTCTCTGCCTCTCCTTGGAGGCTGTTTAAGCGCTGGATGAATAAAGCTGTCAAGGTCCATTCCACCCCTCGTCCTCTAAAACCCCCACATCCCTGGCAGCCAGCCCTCGCTAACCTCCATCACGCAGCCGCACCATTGGCTTGGGCATTATCAGACGGTGAGTAATGGTGCTCTGTGATTGGTCTAGGCTGACATGAGGGGCTGATGGATTGCCTTTTTTGATTGGCCCCAGCTAATTAGAGACCTTTTGAGACAGGCTGATGGATGGGTTAGCACCGCCCAGTTCCCTCCCTTCCATCTTGGTTCCATGCTGCTGCAAGTGATTTGTCTCAGGATGTTTTGTGGTTGTGTTAGTCACTAATTAAAAGTACCTAATCAAATGATCAACATTGGCATGTCTGAGGGGAAATAGAACCTCAGTATCTTTCTCTCCAGGCTCCTCCAAGCAGCCATACAGCATGAAACATTATTGGATACAGTGATATGCACAGACCTCTACCTGCCCTCTTCCTCACACAAAATCTACTGTGTCAACAATTTACTTCAAATTATTTAAATACAATAATACCTAAGCATTGTTACAATGTATTCATGGTGTTATATATGTTTGAGGGCTCAGTTTTCACATTCTAGTTAGCAAAACTGAAATGTACCAAAACATACCTTTCACTTAACAGTATAGTGACTAAAATATCCCATAAAAAGCATCAAAATCTTTCTTAATCAGAGTAAGCTAACTTGACACATTTTCTGATTGAAAACAATTCAGCAAAGACGCTGAATATAGTCACAAATACAGACGAGTGAGCGTCAGATGATGTAAATGTTCAAGAGTTAGTCAGCTAGAAACTGGAATTGAGGTAATCTGGGAAATGTTTATACATTTTGACTTCTGCAACTTATTCTGATATCTGTTTTACACATTAGATCAACATATTATACCTTCCTGAAATCCTTAATATGTTTTCTAACCACACCAGTAGAAAGAATTGAGATATCATACTCAGAGGAGACTCTAAAGCTTTTAGTGTTCTTCTGCCAAAAAAATTAATTCTGCCTGAATTTGATTATCTGGGACAAGTCACTTTGAGATCTGGGACACTTGTATTATGCTTTCAAAAAAAGCTTAAATCCCCTGGTTTAATTCCTGTCAAGCTCAATATTACAAATTCTACAAAAAGTATAATGAAAAAAGGACTGAAAGCTGAATAAGACAATGTATATTATCCATAGTCATTGACTCACATTGAAGAGTTTATTTATTCAGTCATTTTCTATTGGGGCGACTCAGGGAACCAACAGTCCTTGCAGGTGATAGACCATCATCATCATTGATCAGCCCATTGTCTTCTCCACATTTGGTGAAACCAGTGGCTGCATCATCTCTGTCCTACAGAGCTAACTGATTATGTTAGCTAACCAGACATCTGTCAGACAGGGACATACTGTATTTATCATTAACCCCTCTCTGACAACTGCTACATCTCTTTAGTTTATCTTTTTTTTTTACTTCAAAAAGTCCCTAAATGCACATTTCCCCCATATAGAGAACTGAAATGACCCCAGATTATCCAAAGCATCCTGTCCCACATTATCAATCATATTTGATAAAGTGGGATAACTAAAGAAATTTGAAGGAAAAAAAAACAAACTTGAAATTATACTTCCTAAACTTAAGGTATATGGGTATTGAGCAGTTCATTTTGAGTAGCAGCTAATATGTTGTTATTCCAGAGGATCTTAAAAGTGTAAAATGCCAAAAATAGGTCAGATTCTGCAACTCCTTAATCAGATATCTACTGAAATGAAATAATGAACTGCACCACGCTAAAGTCTATATTTTTATTTTAAATTCCCCAGTCATATTCCTGAAAGTGATTCACACAGATTGACACTCAGCTCTTGGTCTTCTTTTTCTTAATTTATCTTTTGTGAAATTGGTGAAGTTAAAATAAACAGAGTCTAAACATACAGTATCATCTTTTAAATATCTGCCAAGTGTAAGTTTTGTACTTCCTCAGGGCTGCTACAAATCCCAACTTTTGACAAAAAACTAAGACTGAACCTTATATTTGTAAGGTCACAGCTTGTTCATGTGAAATAGTTTTTCTCCAGGATGTAAAATTAAATGATTATTTTGGGCTCATTTTAATCTTTTTTTTATCCAGTGTTCTGCATTTCTTTCTTGACATGTTTTCTTAAAAATTGCCAATTTAGGAGGATAGGATTACATTATCTTTCATACACATTCAAATTATTGTCATGCACACAACTGGTAATATTTAAAGTATGTTACAGCAGCATTATAATAAATGTAAGCAAAACAGGACTTTAGATATCATGTGCTTTTAGAATAGGACATGTGCCGACATTTGTCATCCTTTTTGGCTTCAGCATCAGACTGTCTCTGGCTTTTTATATCCACATGCTTTGACAATTAGCCCTGGCTTAGAATTCCCAGATATGGAACCTATATCTAAAAGTCAAGCAGCGTTTGTGGACTCTAATTGAAACCAGAGTGTTTTTCTTCAATACGATTTGGTTATTAGCAGATCGTAAAGCCCCGATGACATAATGTGGTTTCCCTGGTCACACTCTGGTTTACCAATCACCCACTCTGCCTCTTTTTCTTCTCCTTTCACTCTCCGACGCTCTTCTGGTTTGAGAAGTGAGTGGTTGCATTCCTGAGCCGCCCGTTGCAATAACAGCTCAGCGCTTTAAGCAAACTCTCCTCACCGCAAAACTCCCTGCGCCTTCACCCACACGGTGCCTACTCCTTCTCCTCTTCATCCTCCTCCACCTCCATCTCAAATGTTCATTTCATCATCTCATCTGATCTGGGGGCAGTTTTTATCATTGTCCCAATCATAAAGAACCAGCATTGGCTGCACTCCAGAGCCTAATGCCTTGTTTCCCCCAAATAGATAAGAAGACACAGAGAAATTAGGCAAATGCAATCTTTCTTTCTTTCTTTCTTTCTTTCTTTCTTTCTTTCTTTCTCACTCTTCTCTCTTTTTTCTTCCCATACCACCACAAGAAGAGCTCCACCCAAGCTACTTCACCAGAAAGAAAGAGTGAAGGAAAAAAGGGAAGCAAGGGGAAATGCTTAGTGCCCAGACCATGAAAGAGAGCCCATGGACTATAAAAAACACACTCCATGTCAGAAGATGGAGGAGCCTGGGTCTCTCTCTCTCTCTCTCTCGCTCTCTCTCTCTCTCTCTCTCTCTCTCTCTCTCTCTCTCTCTCTCTCTCAAACACACACACACACACACACACACACACAGTTGCTCTACTAGAAATGAGAGGGCCCCCACCATCTAGCGTGCAGAGTGGTGGAAAGCTGGGTGTCTCTTCAAAGACCCCTGCAGCTTTCCCAGAAGACATCATCCGCGTGTCTAACTCCCTCCAGACCGGGAAAATGCTGCTGCTGCTGCTGCTGCTGTGTGTGTGTGTGTGTGTGTGTGTGTGTGTGTGTGTGTGTGTGTGTGTGTGTGTCAGTATTTGAGTGCACAGACACTTCAATGGTGTGATTAAGCTTCCAAAACTAGGGACAAATTGCTCTCAGGTGCAGATACTTTGGGATACGATGATTTTTCTTCACCACACTCCGCTCTGTCTTCATTCTCTCCCCCTGACTCACCTCTCACCTCCTCTCCCCCTACCCTCCCTCCCCTACCCCTCTACTCTCATATCCTTTTACGTCCTTACCCCATGCCCCTCTTTTCATTCCATCACGCTCATGCTTGTCTCTGTGCCTCTTTTGGGAAAGACTCTCCACTGCAGGAGGAGTGCAGGGCAGGGAAATGGCTCTGTGTCTATATGTATAGAATAGATTACTTCCAACTGGGCTCGGAGGGAACTTCTCTTTACCAATATCAAAGCCTGTTTGCTTCTTTTGTAGGGAGACAGAGTGGAGGAGCTTTTTCTCCCTCTTTCTCTCTTGCTGACATAAGAGCTCCTTTATCCATTGTGTGTGTATGTGTGTGTGTGTGTGTGTGTTGGTGGGTAATACTTTGTGGAGTGGAGCTCATAAGACATTAAAGGCGCAATGTGAGTGCACAGTAATTATAATCACAGCATTACAAAATAAACATAATGTGTAAAAAGAGAATTAGTTCAAAGTTGCATCGGTCAACTCAAAGTAGCAAGAAGAAAACCTTGCACTTTGGGGAATTCACTATTCACCAACCCTGTATCCACTGAGTGAAAAATCATCACTAATTGTTAAATCATTTTCAACCTAAAGGTTTTTTTAATTATGACTCTGCATGTCAAGCTATTTAGTAAAACAGCATTCATGCATTAATGCATGAGTAAACTGTCTTGTTTCTGTCTTTCACAATCAATTTGATTTAACATTAAAATTCTAACTCCACCTCTGTATTACTACATTACAAAAGCTATATTACTGTAGTTTAATTGCTCAGCAAAGCTTCATCAAATGCCTTTAATACAATGGTTATTAATTTTTAAACATCCAAACCCCAAAATATTGGTACCACAGACTTGTGACCCCCATTATCCTCGCATTTGGGTTTAAGCATACAAATAATATTGATGTTAGCTAGTTTTCTAAATAAATCCACATGTTGCAATATCTCTTGTGTTATGCAAATCACTTATTAAACTTATTGTGTCACTGATCTGATAAAATTACTGTCTGGGTCATTTTTGTACGAAAAAAATGGAAGACTGATGATTTTGTTTTTTTAAATGTACTTTAATCTTTTGTAACAAATATGGTTAAAATACACTTATTGCAATCGTTGTGAAATTCAATTCAATGTCTGGAAATAATCTTGTCCCCACCAACCATTGCTTTAAACAACTACATGCCCTCCATATCAAAAGGCTGTATGCTGTATTATTTATTATGTATATAAATACAAGAAGAGACATTTTTGTTTAACAAGCTGCCAATGTACGTTTTGAGTCAGGCCTTCTGACTGACCATCAACTTATCCTAATCAGCCTTTGCATTGAACAGAGACTCAACATAATCTTCACAACATTGCTTTTCCATCCAACCTGTCAAACCCAGAGCTGCAGAATGTTAATGTTGAGTGTGAAATGTAAAAAATGTAATGCAGTCACTGATTTCCAAATTATTATTCCTTACATGGAAAGAAGTAATCACTTTACTAATGTTTTAGTAAGTTACTGCTCAACATCTGTGGAGACTTAATAGAAAAACACAGCCTCGGTTGTACATTCAGCTTCATAAAATACCACATGTTGAAGCTTTGTAGACACACCACCTCTTGCAGTTGTTCACACAATGACTCCTCTATGTAGCATGTAGCATAACCACCATTCTCATCAGTCAGTAGTCTGAATCACTGATTTGGTGTAGAGTATTCTTCATAAGCAAACATCAGGGGAAACAATGTACATTCCTGAAGCCTTCACTATGACGCTAAATCATGGAGCAACAAACAGAACTCTGTGCTTACATTCATAAACACACCTTAACCACAGCAGATCAGAACATTTAAATATTTAATAATTTAAAGGACAATTTACGTTTTTATATTTCTGTTGCTCAGATGTCCTCTAAGACGTGTCTGTATTGTGGAACCATTTTAGTTTTTAAATGGTTATAGTCCATCCATTTAAAATGTTACACAAGTCAAACAATATAATCCTCCTGTAAAAAACACAAATACTTGTATATTTTGAACGTGTATTTACATTTGCTGAACGGTAAGACAGCCTATGTTGAGGTCATTCACCTCCACCCTGTAAATCCAGTGCTGTTGCTGTTTTGTCCACGGCTGACCTCTGACCCCTGGTGATGATTCCCTGCTGAGAGGATGATGATGGCTATCGACTGACTCGGCTGTGTGGTCTGTTTCCAGGCAAAATAGACTATCATCTTCAAAGAGATGCTCTGTCTCCTTACCTCTAACCTTTCTATCTCTGTCCCCAGCATCTATCTGCACCTTTATCACCATATGTCTGTCTCTTGCCTCAGTTATGAGGAGCCACAGAAGAGCCGGGAAGGTGATTTTGGACAACAAACACTTAAATAGGGGCTGTGTGAGATAGAAAGCATATGCTGCACATTTCTATACCACTTGAGAGCACATCCAGGGGATTGTTTGAATATTTGAGCCAGTCTAAAGCCATCTGAGCTTGATGTCTGAGTTTGAAGTGTAAGAGCTTGGGCCTGGTGTGAAATTCAGGATGAAATAAAGTCCGATTTTGAAATGGCTAAGGTCAAGAACTGGAGGGCTGTGCTTGCTGTACATTAAAAAACACTCTTGATGTTATAGATTTTCATCTTTCTTTGTGCAGACAGTTTTGAGCTGGGAATGTGGTTTGGTTTTTATCTCAGTGTGAGTGCTCCTTTGTGTGTGTTCCAAGCACCATGGTGAGCCTGGGAGTCCCACTTCGGAGGCCAAAAGTTTAAAGGTCCTATACCTCTTCTATGGAAAGGAGATAAAGGCACCATCTGATATAAAGTATTCAGATCCTGTACGAGCTTAACTACAGTTCTAACTTCGTAATCCCACGTACGGAACTGAAACACAGCTAAACAGTGCTGGTACTGAGACAGCCAGGCTGAACTGTGTCAGAGGAGCCCAGTGGTTCCGAGGCTTTCAAACTGCTGGTACAGCGACTTTCTCCAACAACAGCTCTAACGGTGTGTGTGTGTGACTGAGTATATATCCTACAAAGTGAGGACATTTTGGCCGGTCCTCACTTTACTCTAAGTTAAGTTACTCTAACATTTGCCCTGAGAGGTCCAATACAGTTTGAAACACTAGGTGGCATTTTTTAGATGTAGATGTTTTTTTATAAATTAGATGATGATATTAAAACCAATATTCATATTGTTTCATCAAAGCACAGTCATATGCTTTATTTTACATTTTACATTTAAGCCTTTCTAACTGATCTACAATTTGGCATTACTCTTGAACTTGCTAGTTTGGTTAATCTTACTGATATATTATCAAATAAGACATCATTAGATGATTATTACTGAAGCATAAGTGTGGGGCATCATGGTGCAGTTGTAGCTGCTGCAGGTGGAGCTAGTTGGAACTACAGTTTTATGCATAGTGTTACAGGACAGTCTACTGGTGAATATGGGAGATATAGACTTCTGAAATGTGACCCTGACACATGGCTGTTTGTAAGATGGAAATCAAAGTGGCTGATTGTACACAAGTACAGTACTTGAGTAAATTTACTTAGTTACTTCCCATGAGTAGATCCTCAGTGCCACTGTGTGTCTGGGCCAAGATGAAAGCCGAGAAGCTTGTTGAAAATGACTTTCTTGTCACTGCTTCAACTTTTAATTTCCTTAATTGATTTTCTCTTCCCGCAGAGGTAAGGGGTTTGCAGACACAAAACTAATTGATTTCAAATTTGAATCCCTCTTACTACTGAGTTATTGAGGGGCCTCCCCGCCATCGATCTTCAATCCATCCAAACTCAATTAATGTGCTGGAGACCGATGGGAGGAGAGGAGGGAGAGGGGAGGAAGAGGAGAGGGACCTCTCTCTTCTAAGGTTCCATTTTCTTTTATTTCCTCTCTTCTGCATCACTTACAGATGATGCACATTCCTCCCATGCATTTGGTAACACTTTGATCATACAGCCATGATGGATGGTGTTGATCATACAGCAAATTTTAAAAGATGTTTGTAATTACATACTTGGCTGCTACATGTTTTCAACTATTTTTATGTCTGATGTTTGGAATGTGTTGTGGAATGGACTGTTCATTAGGAATCACTGCTTTATGCCTGTCAGGCTTTTCATTCTTACATGATACATGAGGCAGTTTACAGTAATGGTGGCAGATTTACTGTTGATATTCTTTGTCATTTTAAACAACTAGCACAGTGGCCATTCTAAACCTGCCTGTTTGAAATGGGGTGTTGACTTGGTCTGTGGTAATGCTGGTTGATGCTTTTTTTCTGAAACTGTAAAAGTGGCATGCAGTAATTGAGCAGCAACAAGTAATGACCTGCTGTGGGACTCAGACCACAGAGCCCTGATGATGCACCACCGCTGCTGCACAAAGAGCTGTTCACCTGTTAATTCAGAGTTCGGTGAAGTACGCAGAACCTCAAGATGGAGAATCAGTTGTTGTTGCTCTTGTCGTGAATGCACCTGTTGTTGTGAACATGCTATTGTCGTGAATGCCATGCTGTTATCAACATCACTTCTGTTGATGAGTCCCAGCTGCTGCTGCTACAGAGTGCTGATGCCTGATTATTCTGTGTTTATTAATATTGAACATGTCACTTGTCCAAATCACACCACATTTGCATTAATTAAGAGATGGCAATGAAAAGTAAGTCCAATGAGCAAATTATTAGCTATTACCAGGTACTGCTTTGCCAAAGTTATAAAGCAGTTAAGAGTTTGAAACAAACCATGAGACACTACTGCCTGATTTGCCTTTTCTGTGATGGAGAGACGGGGAGTCTGTCGGAGCTTTGATGCTCAGTAGAAGCATTTATGATCCCTTTTACAGAGTCAATGTGTGCGTGCCTGTGATGTCAAGGCCGTCCTGTCAGTAGGTCATAATCTGTTTATCACGCAAAACATTGCTTTTGTCAGTCTTAAAAAAAAGTGTTTGGCTGCCAATATAATCAGTGCTGGCCCACGCAATAGATGCCATCACGTTAGATGCCATTGCAGAGAAATCATTGTTATTCAATATACAAACATTTGCATTTATTAGGGTTACAGCTCAGTGTGAGAGGCACAAAGTGAGGCCACAGTTAGCCACTGTTCTGCATTTTATACTTGGGGCAGTAGCTGCCAGCACAGTCACATTTTCAGAATAAAACCTTAAGAGTCCAGCCACATACTCTGTTGTGGTTGGGGAGGGGTCAGACTTCAGTTGAGCCAAACTTTTAAATCATAGCAGACAAAAAATAACAAAAAACACATAGAAAAAAGCTGTTATTACGCACCATTTGAATAAGTGGATAAATTATTTTTAAGAAAATGAAAGTATATTCTGTATACCTCATTCCTATGTGACTGTTTCCTTCACTCTTTCTTCCCACTTTACTTGGTCTTTGTTTCTGTATCATGTGTGTTTACATCACCCTCCTATATCATATCCTGCTCTCTTGACCCCAGACTTCTGAAAGACAAAGTAGAAAGGGAAGGGGGCTTTGGATATTGTTTCAAAAGCATTTGAAGTATATGACATGCCAGAATTTTATATCCCCACAGTTGAAATCTTCTGTCAGTTTGTCCTAAATTGCCCTTTGAATGGATCTGTTCTTCATTTCACTGTACCACCATATTTTGTATCATCACAGCCACAGTAAACAGATGAATATGTCCTGCAATAGATTTGATGAACGTTTTGAATTGCTATCTCACCCCTGAACGTTCTCTACACATGAAGAAAGCATTTGAACACAATCATTTTTTTCTTTTCCCGAAACCCTTCCTTTTTCATTATGTTGTGTTTCTTGCAGGGCTTAATTTTATAGCTGTCTGGATGCTTTTGAAAGTCCTCGTGGACCTTGGCAGCCTTTGAGTTAAGTTAAATTAAACTAGCCCTCTCTTGCACTTCCACTCCGACTTCAAAGGCCCCAAACTTTGGCACTGGATAGGCATTGAAATAAATTGTTAAAAATATCCTCCCGCTGTAGTTTATGATGAACGTTATTCGTATCTGTGTGCTTGTGTGTCTGTGTGTATGTAACAGTGTGTTACGGTAGATAGGGATGACATCAGAGCCTGGGGGGGGGGGGGGGGGATTGATGAGTGTGTGAATTAGGGTGTGATTATGGCCCAGATTTAGTGGTTTGTAAGGGACACACAGCAGATCCTCATATGAAAGCCTCGGGTCAACCTGACCATACAGAACCTTACATTTCTTCTCTCCTATGTACAATGTTAATAAAGACATACCCTCAACTAAAGTGACACACAATCGAATACCACCAATAAATAAAAAATGGCTTTGACCTCAGATTTAGTAATTTGCCACCATAAGGTTGGTAATTCGATCTCCGGCTCCTCCAGTCTGCTCTAATCCACTTTCTGCTATTTGTCTATTATTAATTCCACCAAATTAAACTAAATGTATAATTTTTATTTTTGCAACCAGCATTAATATCTTGAAATAAATCGTGTTTAATGGCCTTTAAAAAAAGACACAAAAAAGTACATGGGAGGGCATTAAGAGTCCAAGAACAGTCATAGATGTAGGAGACAAAACATCTGATATTCCCTGAGATTATAAAGTGTAAAGTCAGATTACAAAGAAAGGACAGCAGAAACATTTACCTTACAGGCATCTGAGTACTGATTGAGAACTATTTGGAAAATATTCTTTATGATGTCAAACCACAATGCTTTATATTGGGATGATCAAGTTGGTTTTAAAACTTATTTGAGTCAGGAATCAGAAATGATTGAAAGTGTCCCTCACAGAGAATTTACAACAGGCAGTTTCAAACTCCAGTAGGACCACCATGTTAAATCTGATCATGCTTGATTTGATTTTTCTGATTTATTGTTCAGTTTCTTGGCAGTAAATTTAGAACTAGAACAATACTCTACTTGTTTGTGAATTTGCAGTAAAACAGCATAAAGAATTTTTTTTTATACAGTTGACTTTTCCTGGTACAGTTTGTGTTTTTAATGTATGTAGTTGTTTCACAACTGCCACAATTTAATAACCCTTCAGGATTTGAGCTTTACATTCTCACAGTGTATTATTTTTCATGATATTTCCTTTCTCCAACGTTACACTGTGAAGGCGTCTATTCCTGGAACAGTCTTTGGTCCCTGTGACTGTTTTCCAAATTATTGTGGGTGCCTGCCAAGTTGGCGATCAGCATTCTTCCTCCTCCTTAGTTTTTTTTGGTGACGGGAGCAATGGATGTGATGGATTTGAGCTGGGATTGGGAACGACAGGGCCATTTTACCTAACCATAAAAAGTGCTGTCTCCAGAACTATCACTGTCCCAAGGCTGAAGCCGCCACTGATGGTACACCAATGATTTGAGATGAAGAATGACAAGGCTTGCAGCATCAGTGTGTGTGTGTGTGTGTGTGTGTGTGTGTGTGTGTGTGTGTGTGTGTGTTTGTTAAACACATATCTGGATTCAGTAAAATCCAGAAGTGCACAGGCGCGTATTCACAGGTTTCCAGTGTGTTAATGCCAGTGCCTGTGAGCCTCTGCTCCACTGTACTTTATGGCAGGATGTCAGCCACTGTTCACACACTGATCCTGATTGCTGTTCCCATTATAACATAAGAGGATATCCACTCATATGGAAGCCATCAAATCATGGCCGGGCCGAACAACTGGCTCAAACTAAGACGTTGATGGATCTATCAGGATCCAAACTGGGAGAGAAAGGGGAAAAGAATTGCTATGGGTTGCTAACTTTAAAAAAAGGATGTCATTTGTTTTTCCTGGCTGTGTCTTGGATAAAAGAGTGTAACTCAAGCTCGGGCTGCAGCAGACAGACATTGGCCCAGAGAGAATGTAATGTTCTCACTGACTCGGACACCCTGTTGAGAGAACTCCTAGGATCCCCAAAAACAAGACCGTGGTTGAAGAACCGCTTGCCCAAAAGTGATGTCGCAGCTCACCACTGATGACACTGTCGGATGTTTGCAGTCATGCATAGGTGAAATAGGAGGAGAAGAAGGATGAGAACACGGCTGCTGACACGATAACAAGACTCCTTTACTGGTTACATTTCATGTTTTATTTGGTACTTGTGGAAGCAGTGTTTACATGAAATGCTTGAAGTTAATATTACAGTGGTTTATAGAACATAAAGCAATAAAAAAATGAAAGTTATACAGAAAAGGACTCAATGAATATATGCTGTCTTTTTGCCTCAGGAAATAATTTAAACTTATTAAAACTTTATGTTTGTTTGGGTTTCATTGCTGCTTTTGGATGTTTCCTTATCAAAGTTGATCAAAAAGACACATGCACAATTATTTGTGTGTTCTGGATTTAAATCTGTTTACCGTAAATAGATACAACAGTTCTTCATACACAAACACATGTTGCAAGTTATGCTTGCAACATGATGAGGGCAGTTGGACCCCATCCAAGTCTTCTCCAGGTTCAAACTCAAAGGTGGAAAATGGACGGTCTTCCTCTTCACTACTGTCTGTTAAACCCATTTTCATGGACTTGTTTTTGGGGTCCTGGAGACTCTGCAGCCTTTGTAACAAAAACACTTAATATTGTTTAATTTAACTTGATACTCCATGACTTGCTTTCTTAAAACATGATCGTTAACTGCTGACATGTATCTAAACTGAAAATGACACATTACCTCCTGCTTTAGGGTTTCAGAGAATCCAGTTGTAAAACCTGGGTACACACACAGGATTTCCATATACTGCTCTCAAATCCAAAATAAGTGCACACATACCTGTACAGTTTGCCCCTATTATGTGTGAGTTACCGTTTTCTGTTTACCTATTTAATTTTCACATGGCAATAAACAACATCTACACTGATATAATTTATTTAACATATGTGGTCACATCACTAAACATGAGATGAGATTAGAAACAAAAGCAATTTCTTTTAAAGTACCATGAAACTAAGTGAAGAGAAGAAACTGAAGATGTCCCTGAACAATCCCACAAACTGGTTCATCTAAAAACAGCCAAACATTATGGACTACACAGACATATATGGTGACTCCTGTCACATACAATTTCATTTCAAAGCAGGTGCCTTTATTAAGTCTCAGCAGACTAAACACGGGGCGTGTGTCAGTGGTCGACAAGAGAAGGCAAAAAGGCTAAATCCAATAGAACAGGCAGTTGGTTAACAGACAAAAAACAGATAAGCAAAGGAGTGTGGAAAGCACTGCAGACAACCTGGCAGAGTGGGTGGAAGAGAGTCAGTGTATATATTAGGTATTGATCAGGCAATTAGGAATTGGTGAGTAGGTGGGCGGGGAAGCTTCAGGTGACTGAGAGGTGGGAGGGACTGGGCTTCCCACAGGCCAGGAGTGATTGACGGGGTCTGAAATGATAAGGTACTGAGAAGAATGGCAAAGGCAGAATGAACTGCATCATACTCAGAGTTTTCAAGGTCACACAATATAGAGAAAGTCTCCTGTCACATTGCATTATATGGGATTTTACACCACAATTTGAACATATTACAGAACATGTCCAGGGAATTCAACAAAGAAACATTTTATGTTATAATAAAACTGTTATCCCTGTTACCCTGGGAATTAAATACCTGGCAAATCGTTCACGTAAACCCCTGTAAATCCAAAACTGCCATAAAGCTGTCCACACTGCCTGCAAAGGAGGCCTGATATGCCCAAAAATATGAAAACTATAGATACATTTAGAGAGAAATGTCTGTCATCACATGCAGGGCCATATATCTTCTCATCACTCACTGAGACCAGTTCCTAAATAATCTGTGGTATTGTACAACTGCAGTGTGTCATCTGAAACTGACCTGAAAATGGCCCTATAGATAATGACGACATGATGGTGATAGCACTGCGGTCTAAAGTGAAATAAAGTAAGCACAATGACAGTGTATGTCCTTGTTAAACCCACCTTCTTGTCTATGATGTGTTGCCTGATTGGCACCAGGCGAGGGTGGAGATACGCAGGGCAGGGAGGACGAGGCCGGCACAGAGCAGGCGAGGAGGACGGGTCTGGGAGAAAATATGGCAGCTATCAACACTCACCTCTGGAGAAAAACAGAGCCATGATGAAAGCGAAAAAGTAGAGAGGAAGGCAAAGACTGACAGATGCAGACAGATAGAGAGTGAAGGTTAAAATGACAGAGAGACAAGTAGATGGGGGTACGAGAGAGCGAGGATGGGGGGGTGAAATGTGGACAGCTGTGATGAAACAGACTAAAATGGGACTGAAGAAAAGATGGAAAGACAGACAGAAATATGTCTACCTCGCAAACCCATGTGGACTCACCCTGGGGAACAGTGGCTTTCATGGTAACACATAAGAAGGGAGAACGAAACAGACATTTGTTATGAACAGAAACAATCGAGGCAAAAACAACCACAACAACTTGATAAAAATGTTGTTGCTTAGATTGTTGGGGGCTGATGCTGAGCTGCATATTTCTCACCTGCTGTCTGTCAGGCAGGTGGCTCCACAGTTATTAGTGATCATCCATTTCCTAATTCCAGAAATCTCTGTCTGTATGTGGCTCTCATATCTCGGGAACCAGTCATCTAATCGCCTTCACACTTGTCATGTGTATTGTTAAGGGTTCTATGAAGTGCAGGGTGAACTTTGGGGCGATCGGACACATGATGCATTCAATATTAATAAACTTTGAATAAACAGGCAGCCCATGCTCTGTAGCAGCAGTGGCTGGGACATAACGCAAGTGACGCTGCTGATCGCGACAACTGGACAACAACAATTGATTCTACAGTTCAGGTTTTGTGTACTGAGCTGAGCTTCACTTAACTCTAAATAAACAGAAGAACAGCTCTGGTGCAACCTGGTCTGATGGCAGTTCGTGAAATAGTCATAATTTCAACCATTGATCTGTGTACATGGATGTAATGCTCGCTTTGTATTGCTCAGCAGGACTTTCATACTAATGTATTTCAATAGGAAGTAGAGCTTACTGCACATTTTTTTTCAGGTAGGCTGGATCCAGACCTTCCAATCCGCCCACTCCAGAAGCCATATTGTTGTGTCTCGTTTCTTTGTCTTCTTGTGAACCACTACATTCCTCAACATTCCATCATGTGAGCATAGCCTTGTTTTTATATCTTTAGGGAGTCCTGCAGCAGGTCTTAAGTTGCTGCAGCTCAATTACTGCAGGTCACTTTACAGTCTCAGAATCAAAACTGCAACCAGCATTACCACAGACCAAGCAAACAGCCTTTTTCCAAACAGACATGGACACTTCCTAGACTTAAAAATGGAGGATCAGACCACTGTGAAAGACTGGTACAAGCATGAACATTCACAATTGCAAGGGAAGTACAGTATATTAATGTACTATATGTAATATTATATGATAAGAACTGAACTATGAATAGACATGAGTCTGCTGTGATGCTTTTTGTATCTGTTAAACTGAAACACAGACATAACGCACACACTGCAGAAGGTGATTTATAGGGGGATGAGGGGGGACGCCATCCAATTTGAACCAACATGACCCCTGGATAAACTGTCAATTCTGCCATCCCCTTTTACCGTCCTTGGCTGGCACGCAGGAATCAGCACTAACACATAAGATACTACTTTCATGTTCGGGTTCTCTACTGCAGGGGTGTCGTTTCCCACACCCCTAACCCAGACCGATCAGCTCTAAAAATGAATCATCTTGAGATACACTCAATGTATCTTGAGTTATTTTACACACACACACACAGACACACACACGCTACTCCGGTAAACATGAACAAATCTTTTACTGACACACTGCTATATCCAGTAATGATATTAGAATGCGTTCATATTCATTTAATAAGATGCTACTTATAACACTGGATCTTGTATCATAATAAACAGATTCAGTCTTCTCTATCTATTAAAAGTAACACAGGTGTCAGTCAGTACATTGTAAACATGAACCATTAGTAACTAAATTCACATGTGTTTCCATCATGCAGATGTGACCAAATATAAACAGGCTTCAGGCTAAAAGCACAGAGGTACGATTAAATCAATCTTATAATATGCTAATCCTGGATAATTTTACCTGAATTTCCATCAGATTTGTTGCCTTGTGCAGGATAAAGATTGACTGATGTTGCACAGGTGTTGTTTTTACCTCATGTTTCATACTGAAGTCTGACACCGTGCGACACTTGAGAACTTGAGGTGCCGGAAAAAACGATGAGCTCAGGGATATGAGTTAAGGACCCGCAATGGAAAGGAGTGTGTGTGTGTGTGTGTGTGTGTGTGTGTGTGTGTGTGTGTGTGTGTGTGTATTACCAAATATGGGGATTTGTCTTCCTTGTGGGGACAGAAAAAAAGTCCCCATAACATAAATTGTTATATTTTGATGAAGTCATGGGGCACGACTGTGTGTGTGTGTGTGTGTGTGTGTGTTTTGCCCATCTGTATGACTATGTGAGTGTGTTGCGAGCAAGAGTGTGAGGAGTGTTACAGAGAAGTGTTTTCACAGAGGAAATATAGGACGACAAAGCAGCTGGTGATATGTGGTGTCTGTTCATGTATATGTGTATATATATATATATATGTGTGTGTGTGTGTGTGTGTGTGTGTGTGTGGTCGCCCCTTAATGATTATTTTGTTTTAACTCCCATTTCATAGAGTCATTACACCCCAGGTTTTTCCATCCTCTGGCATTGGAAAGGAAAACATACTGTATTCCCTTCTGTCACTTAATGCTGAGACCTTGTCTTTTGCTCTCACATTTCAGGACACAATACACACATTCATGTACACACATAGACAACCAATCACCCACAAACACACGCTGGCAACAGATGACAAACCAATATTTGGGTTTATGCGGTATTCTATATGCAGAGGGGTCTTTGGGTGGCGTATACGAGACCAACCAATATTAACAGCTCAGACACGTTCACAAACAGTCACATGGCCCGCTGCGAGTTACCACAGAAACCGACCTCCGATCAGGCCCTGCTGTATTTAGGGACAATCAATCACAGTGACAGGCGGCTCCTAGCACCTTTCAGGATATTTGGATGGGCGGGGTTAAAATAAAAAAAGGGGGGCAATTCCAGAGGGGGTTATCCATGGTCATAATCACTATGACCTTTGACCTGCTAGAGGAGGGCTGATTTACGGAAACAGTTAAATGACATTGATCAGTGTATTGAGTAGATCATAAAATCGTACGTTGAGCTCTCGAGTCAGATTGCCTGTTAGAGACATGTTAAAACCCTGACACTATTTATGCTCTTTTTCACGTCAGATTGAAAAGACACAGGCGGCCAAACAAGACTTTACATCCCCCCCGACAGATGACCCCAGGTCACAGGTAAGAGTCGACCTGAGGGGAGAGGAGAAAAAAGCCGGCTCCTACTCATGTGTTTGGGTTAACATCACAAAGTGGTTGCGATTGCTTAACAGTTGGGTTTTGTTATGGGTGGAGAATTTAGGAGAGCAGAGATGGTAAAAGTCTCAACTCAACTCTTAGTTATCATGACAAATTAAACACAGAGACTGTCTATCAACAACAAAAGAGATTTCAAACTTAAGATTTAGCTAATTAAGAGGCTTGGTTCTCAACATGGTTCTCAACCATCCTTCATAGTATTTATCTTTTATGTTGAATACCATTTTAAAATTATTTACATGGACAATCACCCAGTCAATAAGAAGAAGTGTTTTCAAAATTGTTTTATGTCAGTGCAGTAGGATAACTACGCTGATATGTGTCTCTGGTAAGGAAGGGAATATTCTCCTAGCTGTTACAATGTATGTATTTATAAAGCCCTTTTCTGTTCTTCACAGGGCAGTTTTTCCATTCACCCATTCACCCATTCACACACACACACCCACACACACACACACACACACACACCCACCCACCCACCCACCCACCCACACACACACACACACACACACACACACACACACACACACACACACACACACACACAGTGCATCTCTGTAAAGCACTTTCTCTATCACTCACCCTGTCAGCAGCAATTTAATGTTCAGTGTCCAATGCCCAATGACACTTTGGCACAAGGACTGGGGGAGACTGGGATCTAACTGCCGTCTTGTTAGTGGATTACCCGCTGTTCCACATTAACGTTACCTTCTCCAAAGGGATCTTAACTGTTTTGTTTATCCCAGGAGTAGTGATGTGTCACAAAGCAAAGTTTGGCCCCATTCGCAGAAGTGTCACACTGTTTGCAGACTTATTCCATCCGATTCATGTGTTGTCCATAAATTCTACTCCTATTTGAGCACATGATCATTGTGATATTTAACAAGTGTCAGTAAAATGCATCAGTAAGCATTATGTGAACACAAACGGTCATAACACAGGTCGTTACCGCCTCATGATGCATGTATGGCATAATGTGAAGCGCTCACTCTGTGGTATGTCGGCTAACAACAGTGCAGCTAATTGAATGTCTTGACCGCTCTCCATCTCCCCCCATCGCCCGCCTTTCAGTATGATCCAGAAGAAATGCTATTACAGAGCAGAGGTTGTGTTGACAGAGGCTGAGACAGCACTGAGCACAAGGCCGACCTTTCACCTTTCACCCCCCTTCAACCTCCCCCAAACCTGGAAACACAGGAAGAAAGCAAGGCCGCCCAGATGAGAGCGTCTGTCAACACGCGGAGGGAATTGAAAGCGGGTTGAGAGTGAGAGCTAAAGAAGAAAAAGAGTAGAATTGCAGAGGGAAGAATCAGGGGTGCTGACATTTGTACAGGGATACAGAAAGGAGGACATTTTACAATTTAAAAGCATGCCGAATGAATCAGACTTGTCAACCAGTTGGCCCACAGCTTAAACCGTTTCCCTGGGAGAGTTTGACGAACTGCATTTGTTTTCGTTCGAGATTTAACAGAAGGAGAGTCATAATAGAGACAGTTGGTTGATTTCATTCGCATTGATCTTGCTATTACACAGATGACTGCAAAAATGAGGCAAGGAAGGAGGGATCTGGGTTTGATATACAAGCCACTACTTTCCTTCTCTGGTTCATATCAAAATCTTAGACAGTAATTGGGAAAGCAACACTGTCTGTTTTCTTTCGGGTGGTTTTGTCCATCTGTGTCTCCACTACTGGCCCCCTTTTCTCATTCTCTCCTTTTCCTAAAAACGTAGTTCCAGACTTTAAACTATTTTTTTTTTTATTTCCTACCAAAAAAAGAAGCCCGTTTTGTCCTAAAAGTGCTAGCAGGCACATGTTTACAGCGAGTGATGCGTTATTAGCTGTAGCTGCTGTTTTAAATGTGTTTGGCTTTTTAAACATTTGATAGCTTTGCTTGTTCCTTCTGCGTTTGAAGCACTGCTTTATAAAGTGTCCGGTGCTAAATTACTTGGCAGGCTGCTAAGGGTTACCTCATGCCAACAGACAAAGACTCAGCAGGATGCTTCCAAAATCAGCAAAGTGAGCTGGAACTGAGAACTAAAGTTGCATCCAGTGTGTGTATCCCACTGTGTTTTATGTAGCTTGTATTGTGAAAGGACAACCTTAACCACATGTGCTTGTATTCTACATCATGTATCCTTGCGCTGTATTTGGAAGGTCATTCTTACTTTTTCATACTAAGAGCCGTGCATGTATTGTATGGTTACATGGTGCGCATCTGTTTCTACTAGCGTGCATGATGCTGTGTAGACCTCAGTGAACAGGAATGCTTTAGTATCTTATGGAGTCTGTCTATACTGGGCACTTTCCCATATCCCCATATATGCTGCTGTATACATACTGTAAGCTTATGTGTGTTTACAATATGAGGGTTTGCATTGCTCTGGTGCTGTGATTAGATTTCCTGTTTATGCTGTGCATTATGAGAAGAAAATGCACTGCTTTAATTTCATGCCCCTGATGTGAAGGAGGGCGGAGGGGCGCCAACCGGGCTTAGAAGGGAAAACAAACACCATGGTCGACATGGATGCAGGCACCAACCGGGGTACACACTCACACAGGGACATAAGAGGACTGTGGCAAGAAACAGTCCCATATCTGTTAACCTGTGTTTGTTTTCTTTCAGGGATGCCCCGTCCTGTCTTTGTGCGATATCATTATAAATTCATAAACTCATTTAACCAGCATCTGTGACGCCCTTGCTTGCGAACGTCTGACCTCCATTTCTCAACCCTGTCCCCAGCCGTGCACATTCCATCCCATCCTCACGTCCAAAACCTTCTAAGACAATAACTCTATAATTTCATCACAGCGGCAGACATGTTTTACTCAATGTCCAAAGCAATCCATGCCATCAGCTCTGTGGTCTCCCCGTGGATTCAACCTTCACCCCCCCTCCCCACCAACAAAACATGACTCAGAGTGATAAGTATGAAGAGGAGAGGTAGCACAGGGGGGTAAATCACCTCGTTGACAGCTGCCCTCTACTGTAAGTGTAGACGCAGGACCTGTAGCCTCAGCGACCTTGCAGGAGCCAGTTTGGGAGACGCTCAGTCAGAGTTGGGGCTAATTGTCCTGTTTGTCTGCAGTCTCTATGTTTTCCTCCACGCTCCGTTGTGGAAGAAATGGCTGGCGCTGTGACCCCTGACCCCTCAGAGGTGAGGTCCCGGGGGAGGATGAAGGCAAAGCGGAGGACGAGCTGCAACATGTGGTCGGCTCGTTTGGGGCGAACCAAACGTTTTTTCTTTAATTGGCCGTGCAATCTGCCGCAGCTGGGATGGATTACAGGGACGAATTCTTCCCTTGAAAGGGAGAGGGGAGACTGGCACACAGCAGACCGAGGACAGGGAGGATGATGAGGAGAAGGCGAGCCAGAAGTATCTAAATCAGCATCGAGACATTGCTTCACCTCGCTTGTATTTACCCGCCTCTCCAGTCCAAACATGATAAACAGAAAGCCTGAACACCACTGAGCAGCTGGACAATGAGGCGTTGTTTAGTGATGATGCTTTCCTTCTTGCCAACATGCAAAATACATTCATGCTCTCAAAACTTGGCAAAATACATTAAAACAATAACTTCATTAGGACACCTTAGTTTAGTGTACTTCCTATTCAAAGCCGAATGCTGGCTAGGATAGAACCGGAGGAGGGATTGTTGGACTTCTAAAGCCATGGGAATTCAGCCAGAGATAGGCAGTTTTATTTGATGGGTGAGATGTAGTGGTGGGATTGTTCAAAGTCTGTGAAGGTTTAATTTGAATTTTTATGCTCAACCTTTAGTACCTGATGAAGTCACCACTTAAGATCCTCTGTTTTCCTGGAAGCAAACTTATCTGATGTAAAACAGAGGATAATACTATAATTTTGTTTATCAGAAGTTTATGGGGAAAGCTGCAGTACCACAGCAACAGAAATGTTTTGAAGTCTCCTAGTATGTCGTCCTTGCTTTTCAAATACTTAAACACAGACTTACTATAGCCAGCCCACTATATACCTGAAGCAAATTAATTAAATTAAACTGATAACACTATATCTGGTGCTGTCTAATCTTACACTCATGAAACACTTCCAAATTCCAAATTCAAATAAATTGTATTTACAATCAATTATGTACACATTTTAACTGAATTTAACTTTTATGTCTTGTATATTGTAATTGTATAAGCAAAAGTGGATTCAAATATGCTTTATGGTTATGGTTATGGTTACCACATTAATTCACTAGATCTGGATTTTTATTAGGACAAAATTGCACACACTCATAAAAATCTGTCCCCTAAACATGTGTTTTCCTTTAATCAAGATTCATCAATTCTTCTCTAATAACTAAAATGTAAAAACAAATGCTCACTATGTTAGAGAAAGAGAAAAAAACATCCTGGATACAGAATTCAATGAGTTCTTGCCTGACCTGTTCTACATCCTTTCCCTAAATTCTGAGGTAATCTGTCAGGTTATTTTTTTTCATAATCCTGCTAATTTACAATCAAATAAAATGCAGCTGAAGACGGAACCTGTTTGGCAGAGATATGAGATTTCTTTTTTCAAACTTGACTACGTTGAAACGCCAATAAAATTCACTTGAATAAAAAGTCTTAACATTTCAGTATCTTTAGTAGCATTAATTATGCATCTTAAGCCATTAAGTAAATTGTTATTACATTGAATATAGAACAGTGTGGTAGCAGGTGATCGTGGAAGCAGCTGATTGTAGATCTTGGGGGTGGATTGTGGATCACGGTGGCAGCTGATCGTGGATTATTACTTAGATATACAATATATCCACTCACACATATTACCATTTCTGACCAACCCTTATACTTCAATCATTACAACTGTCATTACTTCTCCCTTCATCTCTATCTGACATTTTCTTATGTACAAATACTTTAAACAATGATACACCTCTTCATTTATGTCTCATCTATGTTGTAAATTTTTTTTATTTTGTTGATGTGCTCTGCTACTCGTGGAATCTATTGCACTTCTGTTCGTCCTGGGCGAGGGATCCCTCACAAGAGGCTCTCTGAAGTGGTCTTCCCTGTTAAAAGTTTTTTGGGGTAGTTTCTTCTCACTCTTGACGAGGGTTAAGGACAGAGGATGTTGAACCTTGTTAAGCCCTATGAGTGAAACTGTGATTTGTAAATATGAACTATACAAATAAAACTTGATTGATTGAGATTCAGTACATTAATCACGTAAAGACAGAAGTAAGTGATCAATCAAGTCTATTCCAGTTTACTTTGTCTTTACCTGGGGAAGGTTAAATGAACATTGTCATCATTGGCCATGGATAAAAGAAACAACACTGATTATCTGTGCGACACATGAAATGAACAATGTTTCCTGTGTGACAGTCTAGTTTCTTGTCGGCTAGACTACATCAGCTGACTGTCTCCACTGCTCCCATCGTAATCGCTGTGGTCTCCTAACAACAACACTAACTATTGGTTGTAATAAGACGCCTTCACAGATGACCTATGCGGTTGTGTTTTCACAGGACTGTCAGGGTTGTGTTCTGTATCCCAATCCTCAGATGACATCACACATTATGGTCTGCAGCACAGCCACTTCTGGTCATACAGTATGTGGTCTGCACTTCTCCTTTTCTTGGCTATGTTTTGTACTTGAGATGTAAGTAAATGCAAATGAATAGCAGCAACATCTTGAGGCCATTTGGACTGGGTCAGAGGGTGAGAACAAGGATGGAGGGATGAAGTGAGCAAAGAAGAGAGGGCGACATGTTTGTTTAAAGACAGAGACACAGAAGGGGGGAAAAAACTTGAAGACATATAAGAGTTGGCTGAGTTAGCAGCCACAAATAGGGACAGACGGAGGGAGGGAAAGCGGGATTTAGGAAATATATTGAGGAAAGTGGAAAGATATGGCTGGATATCGACAGCGGTTGGAATGTGCTGATAGAGCCCGGTTTGAGGGGAACGTCTTCATTGGAGCCCAGAACATG
The DNA here is from genome assembly GCA_026259375.1 of Verasper variegatus. Classification (NCBI taxonomy): domain Eukaryota; kingdom Metazoa; phylum Chordata; class Actinopteri; order Pleuronectiformes; family Pleuronectidae; genus Verasper; species Verasper variegatus. The sequence continues at coordinate 2,329,395 of CM048047.1, read as the reverse complement.
CACACACTTCACACAGCTGTGTATTACCATGATATTGATGAGCGCCTGATTCCTGCCCCCTCCTACTTCATCATAACAGCACTAACAAATACTTTCCTTCATGTCCAAAATGCTCTTTCTTTAAAAGAGGCCGGCACAAAGCATAGAAAAGCTTATCAAGGTATTCACCCTTGCTGAGTCCCCTATTTTATTGGATTGTCTGTTGAATGTGCATGCATGACATTCCCAGCTGTTGTCCCTCTGACAGTGGAGTGCCTCTGTCTGAGTGGGTCCTCCAGGCTATGTGCACGCACACAGGAGTGTGTGTTTGCAAATTCATGCACCACTGTGCTAATCTGTCCGTGATGTGCCTGTTTGGCTGTGCAGGTGTATCAACAGTAATGTGTCATTTCTGTTTACTTCCTTTGCTATTGTGTATGAGCGAGAGCTCAATGCCTCAATGAATCAGTTGGGGTGGGGATAAATGAGAATGAGAGCAGACAGGTCTTTGAGGTTGTGTGTGTGTGCGAGGGTGTGTGGTCGGCATGCTCCTGTCTATTACCCAGGCTGATTAAGAAAGTGCTCAAGCTCCCACTTAGCCATCACCGCTGACACCGAGGTGACCGTCTCATCACAGACAGAAGGAGAGGTGGAGCGAGGGAGGGAAAAGGAGTAAGAGAGACGAGAGAGGGGAAGAAGGATGGAGGGCGGCGGGATGAGAGATGTTTCAGCTAATCAGTATGACTAAGAGGACCCCCGTACTTCGTCAGAGAGCCATTTCAGCGAGACACAAGTTTGATAGATGTGTGTTATTTGCAACAATTGTGCAAATCTATCTGCCCCTTTTTTTACTTTCTCCTCCATCATCACATGTGTTTACCCCTGCATCTCATCAAAGTCCCCATCACTAAGCCCCTTCATGGAAATTTTACCTCAAATTGGGTGATGTAGGAATATAATAGTTTCCTGGTTTTTATCCTACTCCCTCCTTCTCTTCCTCCATGCTCCCGTCCCTATCCCTAACCCCAGCACCAGCCTCAGTGGACTCTGGCATGTCTAATCCTGACAACTTTCATTAAAACTGGTGGGATAATCCACAGATTTCCGAGGGAAATTCCCGAGGATGTGCTCTCCCCCATGCCCCCACCTCCCCCTCCCTCGTCCCTTTCCTCCCGACTCCCAACTTCCATCTTTCAGGGTCTAACGTTACGCTTGACTCTGCAGGAGCAGTGTCATTTACATAGTTTTCCCTAATCTTCTTTAAATCCCTGGTTTGAAAACGGCAGGCAGAAAGGTACTGGCGGCAAAGAAAATATTTCAGTTGGGATTTGATTACGCCCGGGCACTTATGAGTGAAAATAAGCAAGGATCCTGCTGCGAAACTATCCAAATAAAGTGAAGGGAGCATCAATGTTTTGAGAGCACACATACAGTGAAGATTCTCGCCCCAGTGTTTTGTGCCTGTGTATATTTTTAATGACAGCAGCGTTTGAGGCTTATTGAAAAGGATTGTGGTGAGCCAATTCAAACCTGTTAGCGAAGGGGATCCTTTGACCTCCATTAGACTTGTCAATATTATTGCGGTCAACTTCAGGCATAAGATAACATTGTGCACTCAGTGCCGTGACGCTGGGGTCATGGTTCATGATTTTGGAAATGACAGTCAGGAACATGTGGTTCTCACAGGAGCTTGAAGTTAAGTATAGGTCAAGACTTGAAACCCCTGGACAGGCCGGCACCTGTTAATCCTCAGCACAGAGCAGAGTAAAGTCAAACACGTGCTGTCTGTCAATTACTGGAAGGCCAAGGAACAGATAGACCCAAGCTCACATCTGTATCACAGAGGATGTCCTGCATCTACAACGTCTTTGATCAGTGCACCAGACAAATTTTGCATGTGAAGGTTACAAGCGTGGTCTGGGAACTATACATGGTGCCAGACTCCCTGCAGTCCATTTGTGGTCTTTGGCAGATGAATCAATAAGGATCTCCTGCCACACTGGTTTATTTGTGAGACTGTTAGACGAAAGATTCTGCTCCTAACTGCTTCTACCTCTGCTGACCATTGTGCACTGTCTGATCACGAGCCAATGAAATTAAACCAACACTCAAATTAAACAGGCTGCTGATTGACTTTCTGTTCGGTGACATCGTAGAGTTAAGAAAGAGTTGTTAAACATCAAGAATTACAACTTTCATGATAAACAAACTCAACACTTCACCTTATCTACTGATCACAAGTTTATACGATCATTAGTCTGGAAATGTGTGATTGTAAGTGTAAATGTATTATGCATGAAAGTATATGTATTTTGTATCATAAATACACCATACATTTTTACAGTGGACTAATATTGCTAATTAGTAATGATCATGTTGTTGATTAGAAAGATGGTTGAACTGATGATTGTGGTAATTTTTGCATTTATGAATATGGTGATGGCACATTGATGACTACCTTTCTGCTGTGATTTCCACATATCTTGTCCTGCCTTGTCATGTAATTTATAAAGTGAAGTTCAGCCCCCCCCCCCATAACGGACTATTAAAGTATCATATTGTTAATTTCATATCGCATCGTCTCATATTCTAAGTTTTGTAACACATTGTATCGCATCATATCATTTCATATTGTATCGTATTGTTTCATATTGTATCTTATATCATATTGTATTGCTAAGTGTAACACCATGGTCTTTACAACTAATATTTTATATTTATATGTCTAAATAAGATACAAAATGTTTAATCTGCTTTATGCCTGGAGTCAAATCTAAACATGGACAAGGAGCAACAAGTTGTTATGCTCCCCTAACTCCTAGAGAACTGCAGGTCAGCTTTTTTAAATAAATGCTCACGACGTCCCTGCCACGGCCTTTCAATAAATCAAATAGGTAATAATTATTTCTAAATGCTTCGATTTGTACTTCCTTATGTTGCTTTTACAACTTGTGATGATGGTCCTTCATATTTTACGTGAAGCACTTTGAATTGCCTTGTTGTTTTAAAGTGCTGTACAAACTTACTTTGCCTTTGAATCAGGACCTATCTCATAAGTTAACAAAGAAACAAAGATGCCAACTTTCAGTAATTCATTAGTTGCAACAGACACGACCTGGACATCACTATAAAACTTCAATATGCAGCCTTAACTGACTGGAGTCTCCAACCAAGAACGTTTCAGAATCTGTTTTACATGTGACTTTGGTTCTTGTTCCCAATGGAAAGGATGCATGAAATATACTAGGGTACAGAATAAAAATGCGGAGGACTGCTTCTCTCCTGCTGATGACCCCACTGCAAATACAAGGGCACTAATGGAGGTGCATCAGTGAGGATTGCCCTGCATGTGTTCCTCCCACCTGCACGGTGTGATGGTGAGAATATGGTGAAAGTACAGCCATTACTGTGATGTTCCTTTGGAAAAAAAGGCTTTATACTGGCCAGTGATCGCCATGAGTGGAACATGTTTATGACATCATATGTAAATCACAGGGATGTGAAAAAGCATTAAGCGTTGTTATTAATTCGGCTTCCCCTCATGCATTAGCTGCCAATATTTCTGAACGGTCCACCTGTTCTTCTCAGAATTATTAGATTGAATCCAAGCACAGACTAACTTAATTTGCTGTTTCTTGTGGTTCCAGATGTTTCAGACAGCATGTATGACACATGTTCATGTTTCCCTCCATTTGCTTTTTGTCTCCAACATCCTTTCCATTGTTCCACTTTGTTCTCCTTCCTCCTGTTGTCAACATGATATGGGAGATGTGTGTTTGATCCAACACATCCTGCAATTAATAAAAATCAGTTTGGCTCTGGCATTGATGTCAAACACATTTGAGATGTGAAGCTTGGCACTTGGAGTGTGTCCGCTTTCCAATGTTTTCCCTTTTAAGCCTGATATTTCATTTAACAACACATTTTGGAAGTCGCCTACTCAAGTGTTAGATTCAAAATTGTGTTTGATCGACATTTTCATCTTCAAAGATGCGATATGAAAGGCTCTCCTCATCCGGCAAAATCTTTAGGAAGTTAAATATCTAGAGAAATTGTAGATGTAGTGGTGAGTCCCCACTGACTTTTGCATATTGCTTAAATGCAATGTACTATAGTTATGCATTTAGTAGTAGGCTAAGTTTGAGTGTGAGCTACACAAAGTAACAGGAGTAAAGGTAATTATCAAATATTCAGTAATTTTTTCTGAGTTATAAAAAAGTTATTATCTTGTTAATGGCAAAGTTGACAATAATACCATGATGTTCCATTTCTGTACAACCGTCCACTGAACTGTTTCATGGCCCTTCAAGCTTGATGTGTCTTTTTTTGTCCGACTCACTGTCAATTCTCACATGTGTTATTGTGATGGACTACACTTTGGAGACCAGACATAACAGTCAGGGGGGTTTCCCGATGAAAGATTGTATAGTGTGTCAGTCGTGTAGCATTAACACACGACATCAAGAATTTCGATTATACAACAACAAATCATGCGCGTGAACAGCACAGCAATCCAATAACTTGAAAAGTGACTCTATGCATTGATACTGTCTCCTATAGTAATAAATAAGCACTCAAACATGCACATAATCCAAATTCATGATGCTTGTCTCTCCCTGACAGACAGAGACAGGTGTTAATGGTAATTTTGCCACATCAGAAAATTCTTATTTTTATTAATCTCTCAACTCTCTTTAAGCAGACCTCTGAAACATCCAGGGGGTTCTTATAAATAATGAAACCATCAGAGGTTTAAGTGTAAACACTTCAATATGAGCCAAGTATGTGTCTGTGTATTCTCCATGTAAATTAGGCTTCTAAATTAAGGAAGATCTTTTTTTTATCCATGCTCTCCCACTTTAAACCTAGAGGATGCTATCGTCCAAATATTAGTTTTCCACCATCACCTGTAACCAGGCTGCATGGGGGAACGGTATAAAAAACATGGTTATAAAAAGATAAATAACTGTCTTTGCTATAAAAAAAAATGCATGATTGCATTCTCTTATACAAGTGTCTGATGGCTGAGTGGCTGAGAAATGTACAACCATTGTTACAGTCTTACCTTATGATTTCAAAGTAAACCTGAAAATTTTAAAGAGTAAATTAAGCCTAGTCTTTCTTTGTCGTAAAAAAGATTACTTACACTACCATTATTTTCCAAGTCATACTATCTACTATTAAAACATGATCTTAAACGCTGTTTGATATAAATGTATTGTAAATTAAAACCCAGCTACATGCAAAGGTTTTGGAAACTCTGGGAAAATAACATATTTTGTTGACTTTTGAGGTTAGAATTGGCCTTTCATCAAATGCTTTTACTCCATGAACTTGTATAGACGTTTGGACACCTTACTAAGTCAGTATAGTTCCCACCCCCCTTGGACAGATATCACAGTTAAACACCTTTGTAGCCAGTTAAATCTCTTTCTATCCTTGATTGAGGGATTTTCTGCCAATCTTCCTGTAGATTACTTCAGGTTCAGAGATAGTTTAGGCTGTCCTACAGCACAACACGTTTAAGATCTACCCACGGATTTTCAGTGATGTTTCACTCAGGGGACTGAGGACCGTTCCAAAAGCTTCAGCTTGTGTTTCTTGAAGTAGTTCCTCGTGGATTTTGAGGTTTGCTTTGGATCATTATCCTGCTATAGAAGCCAGCTTCTTTTCATTTTCACTTTCTTGACTGATTGGATAATATTTGTTTCATCTGCCACTGGCTGCCACTCAAACCCACAGCAGAATATTTCCACCCCAATGCTCAACAGTTGGCAAGGTGCAAGCACACCTTTTTTGAGTCCATAGAGCTCAGTTTTACCTCATCTGCCCTAAAGTCATTTCCATACTTCAGAAGTTGCCTTTTGTGTTGAGTTTGCGAGTAATGTTTCCTTCTGATGACTCTTGTTATGTCAAACCTGTTTGTGCATCAATGTTTGGCATCAACTCAACCTTCCTGCAGGTCCTTTGGATTCATATGAAGGAGTTTGGCCTTGCCTTTCTGCCCGATGGACAGACATTTTCCTCTAAGTTTCTTCGTCTTCCAAATCTTGCAGCTCCTCTTAACTGTCATCCCTTAATGACGATATTTTGGACAGTGGAGAATTCGGATTGGAGAGCTTTTATTTCTGTCTGCAGCCTCTCCTGCTGAACCCATGGATTAGCAGATGGTTGGAGGTTGCTGATTGTCACCATAAGGTTTGAACAGTCAGTGAATTTGTGAGCTCTGGAATTGTCATCAGCAGAAAATTGCTAATGACAATTCTTTGCTGGCTTTACAAGTCCCCATGAGTCAATTAAGGTCTAAATGTAGCCCTGAGTGATTTACAAGTAACTTCCTGTGCCCAGAATCTTGCACAAAGCACAATTACTGTGACAAACCGCCTATAATAGTTTTTCTCTCACAGTAAAATGTAACAGTGCATTAACATTTGAAGAAAGGTATATATTTAATGGCTATTTACTTCTTTTCTCTTTACACGTTTGCACACAAATGCACATATGACACAGGAACTATATCACACATTTTTATGTGTGCTTATGAGTGTAGACTGCAAATATGAAAAACCCATCTGCATGTACATGTGTTTGATAATGAAAGTGTTTTTTTGTGTCCTCTTTCCAGTAAATCCATGTCAACGTGGCGTTCTCAGAGAGAACATCCAAGACGATTCATTGGTTCCAACTCGTCAGCCCAGAAACACTGAACTTGAACAAAGGCCCGGGCTGTAAACAGAGCTCTCTGGGTTTAAAACATGTCAAAACCATAGTGTGTCCATTTGTCATCATCTCGCACCATGTAGCCAGGAACACAGCACAGTGTAAATCACAAATCATGGGCCTTAATAGTACAGGAATCCAAACACAGACCTCATACATAATAAGATAGATGAGCACGGCAGAGGGGACAGGAGAGGTTTATGGACTCTAATGGTATCTGTTTAAGAGTAAATGGGGTGCATCTCTTTCAATAGACGGCTTGTGACTCACTTTCTTTTTTCTTGTGTTTACTTATGCTCTTAAACCTTTTTCTGGTGAACTTGCTCAGAGGCCCTGTAAAGCCCCCATCTGTCTTCCTCCCTTTTTCTAGTGTCTAGGGCTAAAAAAGACAGAGGGGTCAAGCCGCATCATACACATGGATGAAATGTGAAAAAAGTGTTGCATGGGGAACATCTTATGATAAACTATGGTAGTTTAAGGACACAGTAGAAAACTGTGTGGAAGTGTAGAAATGCAAATATTCAAAACCAACATTGTAGAAATGCATTTCAAGCAATAAAAATGACAAAAAGTGGACAAAAGTGGTAGTGTCACCTTTCAAGAAATGAAGAATGTGCATTTGTTTTAGAAGGAATGAAAAAAAAGTTACATGACACACACCAAAAGAACACCACGACACTGCAGCTCTCTTTAGATTGTTTTTACTGTATTGATTTAACATGATACAAGGACTGCATCAGTTTACATCCTCTTGTCCGACCACTGTCTCTCTCAGCTCCAAATGCAAACTGAGAGAGTGGGTGCGTTTGACTTGGACTTGGTCTGGCTCCGGCTGATCGCTGATGCCGAAGGGGTGGAATAAAAAAACACATACGTCAAGTCGGACACACTCCGCCTCTGCCTAAACATAGGCTTTTCAGCCTGACTGCAGTAAATTGTTGCTCTGACTTCGCAGGTAATCCGTCACGGCAACAGACTTTGACAATAGTTTATAGAAAAAGTACATTTTCTCCCTGATTGTCAATTTTTTTTGTTATAGGTCATATTGTTTGCTCCTTGTAAAGGAGTTAAGCAGGTGAAATGTTTACCGCGTTCATAATCAAATCTTAATATGTTAGCATGCTAATGTTTGAAACATCAGTAGGTATAATTTTACCATAGTCAAAATCTTAGCTTAGCATGTTAGCATGCTCACATGTTGATGATCAGATGGTATAATTTTACATGTTAACTGTTTAAGTGTAACATGCTAAAATTAGCCAATTATTGCAGCAGTTTGAGTACAGCAGAAACTGATGGGAATGCCATTAATATTCATAGCATTCATTGTAAAACCAAGGCAATCCATCAAATTTGTCCAAAGTATATCAGAAATGCCAACTTGCTGGTGGCACCAGAGGGAAAGTCAAAATGTGATTACTTCTCCTCAATGTAATGTTATCCTTAAGTGAACAAGTTGAACTTACAGTGTTCAAGTAATGCATCCACTAAATCTGGTATTGATCAGCATCTCAAAGTTGGACTGTGGTTAGCACTACCTGAGCCAACACTCTTGCATTAAACGAGCAGCTTTATTGGCTCTCGCTAAAGAAAAGTGCTACGGCCAACAAAGCTGTCATTTTAACAAAGGTAGATGAACAAAAAGCATTAGTGGATCAGTTTACTGTTGGACAGAGGAAGAGGAATCAGTTTAAAGAACTGTTGTCTGTTGAATGAGACAGTGGCTGACATTGTTAAAATGCATCATTGCACTGAATGATATTGCAGCAGCTACAGTGTTGAAACTGATACTCATGAAGGGAAGTATTTGACTCAAGAGGCTGAGTGATGCTCATACATTTTGACTAGATTTCTGCTAATAATTGATATATAGAGTGTTCCATATGAAACACAGACTTGCAGGATGCTGTGGTAATACCTCTCCATTTTCCTTTCTCATCCCTTGCTCTCCGTCTCAGGTTCTTCTCTTGACAGCAGGTTGGTGTTCTGCTGACAGAGCCCATTTTGGGCTCCCACAGAGATAATGTTAATAGGAGACAGACTCTATAATAGGAGACAGCTCCCCACTCCTCCTTTCTCCTCTGCCCTCTCTCTCTCTCTCTCTCTCTCTCTCTCTCTCTCTCTCTCTCTCTCTCTCCATAAAGCCTGACCTAAGGGAAAGAAGGAGGAGGTGTGATGTACTGTCTTCTTCACCGTTTGCAGAGGCGGTCTTTGCACTGTTGCTGCCAACAAGTCCTCCAACCTTAAATGACTGTGTAGTTAGCTTGTTCCCTCCTTCTGATACAATGCGTAGGAGTGTATCAGTGGCAGCAGTGCATTTACTTCCTTAATGTTAAGTGACATTTGTTGTCATGGTTACTGTTAAAGTTGTGGATCGGTCATGGATAAATGAAAAAGTCACTTTCAAATAAGGAACAGCAGCCTCCTGTGTCCAAGTCCTATGTTTTGTCGACCCATCGATAAACCTAACTTCAATCCTCTGTACTGTACATCACCTGACTTCCTCCTTTCCCACCGTCAGTATCACTACAGCCACTAGAGGCGAAACTATGGGTTATAAAATGCTCCCTTCTCAGAAAATCAATGGATTGTTTCTTATAGAACAGCTCATAATGACCCTCAACTATACTTCAGTAAAGTGTTCCTGGTGAACTCCTGCATCTAAGTTTAGAAGCTGTTAATGTGGCTTCATTGCTTTGTACTAAGGGCTTTTAGAAATAATAAAAAAAAATTATCCTGGACTAGTATTTTCTTTCTGAAAACAAACAACACTAAAGTAGCTGGGATCCTGTGCTATAGTGAAATGGTACTAATGGTAACAACGCAAATTAAACTATACCAAAAAGTAATATTTATTCAAAAACATGCATAGATTGAGCCACAGTTTGTTGGTTTTCTGCAGTTTTCTTTAATTATAGTGAGTAGTAGTTATTATTTTCCTTTAAGAATTTGTAGAGTCCTGTTGTATTGATCCAGTATTGATCACTTGTGGCTGGAATATTTGGACCAGATTCAGAAAACCTGTCCAACATGCCAACGGTCCAATATAAGAGCCCAACACCTGCACCCCCTGCTCCTGTGGCTGTGCCTTAAATATTATGTTTCCACAACTCAGCAATCACAGACAAATGATTACAGTCAGTCATGTGACGTGGCGACCATTTGTTGCTTAGTGTGACTCTTTTGACCATGTTCTCTTCCCTTTTCAGCCAGGTGCCCACTCCACGTGGGGGTTTTCCTCAGCAGAGGTTGTTTGATCAGACAACTAGAGTGATCCATTGATTGGGCTGCACACTAGCAAACATACATAAGTCAATTTGCAAGGCTGGTTCTGTCATAGTTTTACATTTTCTATATTAAGTGTAATGTTCTAAATCTCCTATTTTAAACATCCCTCCCATTAATTCTAGCAGAATGAAGCAGTTAAATGAACCAATCATACTTCCATACTGCCACAATAAACTGTGTAGTGAGTAATGGCTGATACACTTACACCATCCAGTTTTCCTCAGGTTTTCGATCCATCCAATATCTCTTTTTTCTCTTTTGAGGTTCGTGGGAGGCTTGGGTTTATACCCAGCTGACATTGGGTAAGAGGTGTGGTACGCCCTGGAAAGGTTACCTGGAGAAACCTACGGAAACACGTAGAATATTCAGAAAGATCCCAGACAGCTGGTTCGAACCCAGCACCTTCTTGATGTGAGGCTACCACCATTCCTCTGATCTATCGTTATGTCATCATAAAAAGTAAGCTTTCTCCTGTGAGAGAGAGATGTACATTTTATTCTATTGAGAATATTAACGTTTGTGTTGGACTTTAATGAAAAACCAAAGCTGTGTGTCTACCCTGCTTTATAATGTGTTTCCCAAGTAAGAGACTATAATTAGTTTGAGTGAGAGCAACACCTAGAAATAAATAGCCAAAAAAATAAACTGACAAATGCCAATTGTGTCTAGCTTCAAAGGAAAGTTAGTTGTCCCTCCCTCTGAATTACAGCCACCCCATCACCACTTCCAGATCCTTCCAAAAGCCGTTCCACACCAGAGTGGGAAATTCCAACAAAAACCATCACAGCAGGGAAGGGGCGTCGGGCCTTTGCAGCAGGAAGATGTGTGTGCGTGCATGCACGCGAAGTAATATCAAAACAAATTTCAACAGACCCCATTTCACCGGCTCCCACCCATAATCCTTTAAAAGCTTTCATAAAAATAGAAACGCAGTGTTTTTAAATGACATCCTTAATGAGAAAAACATCACCCAAAGAAAACTGTGAGTGCTGGGGGGGAACAAAGTGCCATACACTAACTGCTTGAACATATCTTGCGATAAGCAGATGTGTGTGAGTGGGAGAGGGAAAAAAGTAATAGAATTGGTAAAAAACTAAACAATAACAGTTATTTTCAGGTCCTTTCGTTTTCTGGCCAGCTTCTTTTAGCAAGTGTTTTATAGCTCAATGGCTGCCAAGAGTTCTTGGCCCGCTGCACAATGAGACTGAACAGAACCGGGCTCAACAGGCGGCCTGGGAGCAGAACAACACATCAGGTCCAATTAAGATCAGTAGGTGGAACTTATTGTAACCTGTGACACACTCACACCCCCGGTACCACGGACAACAGAAAGAGAGGCTTTGTGAAACACTTGGCTCTGCATGCTAATGGGAAGTGAGGTTCATCAAATGAAAAAAAGAAAACTGGTTCGGTCTGTGTGGAATTCCTGAGGGGGGTCGTAAAATGTGATTGGTGGTGGTGTAAGGGAGAGATAGAGCTGAAGGAAGTCACAAACACTGTCTGTTTATGTTTGTGGGTGAGCACATTCTCATGTGAACACAATGGAGTCCGACTTGGGTGATACAACTCTCTTGACGCCCGTGTCTACAAGCCTGTAAATCCAGACCAATCAAGCCAATTCTCTACCTACAAGACCCATGGGAAATGGAGTTGGATCTACAATAAAAAGAATCCATGAATAAAAAGTCAAAAAATATCAACTAGCCTGTTTGTCCCGCTCTCTTTCATCTACTCAAAGGGGCATCTTTAAACACTGCAGTGATTGCCACTCAGTATTTAATGATAGTCCATCTGCCCTGTTTTTCCAACAGTAAAGAAGTGAAGATTTTCTGAAAGACTTCCATGACAGTCCTATCGGTTTGCTGTGAAAAGTAGTACTGTTTGGTTTTGATTAATGTGTGAGGGTTGAAGCCATTATATTTGGGTGTGGATCCAGACCACATCATTCCTTTTTTCAACATTAAAAGATAGGATAGTTTTTTTTAGGTTTTCACTTATTTCCTAGGGACTCCGCTGAGTTCTTTTCTAGTTCTTACTGTCATTGAAAAGATGAAAATGGATTGAAATGCATTAGTGTATCTCTGTATATTCTGATTGTTTTGTCTGTGCCAGTAAACCCCAAGATCATTGGTTCCTAAAGACTTCATCTTTAATGACATATCATGGAGCATCCTGGTTTGGGGGTTAAACACACTGACAAGTAAACACAATGCCTTTTGTTGCATGTTATTTCTCTCACCTGATTTCCTGTGATTTCTCTTTGGCTTAGCCACCTAAGGCAAATAAATGGCCCCCAAAGTAACTTTGGCTAAGGACAGAGCTGCTGTACATCGGGCTTCTGCTACAGAGGCACTTCTTGTCAGAGGGATTAATTGTTGGGATCTGCCATTTAATGAGATTTGCTGACCATAAGAATACAGTCTGCCTTACCCTAAAAGGTTAGGGAAAAACTGGGATCCTGGTTAAACATCTTAAAGGTCAACCCATCCTTTCTTGTGCTCCAAGTCTGCATTTACTTGAAGCCTGAGATAGACCACACATTTATCTCTAACCTTTGCTTAGTGCAATAAGATGTCTACAAACATTAATGATGAATGTTAATCATGCAGTAGTTGGCAGGGGATCAAAACAGAAAAAAAATGAACAAGGTGATTTGTAGTGGACAGAGATGCCTGCATAAATCTTACACCTGCATATGCCTTTAGTGGTTATATTACCATGAGATTGCTGCACTTCTTTCTTGCACACAGGCACTCCAGTGAGTGCACACGCTCACATACTCGATTGCCCTCCCTGTACTGAAAGAGTGATGTCTTACTCACAGGCGGAGAGGTGGAGCAAATGGAACGAGAACAGAGAAAATATGACAATGCTCACATGAAAGGGAAGCCTTTCAAACCCAGGGGAGACATGAAAGACTCCCCTCTCTCTCTCTTTTGCTTCCTTTTGTTCTCTCTCTCTATCCTTCCTCCGCCATCCTTCCTCTGTCTCATAATTGTACATTCATACCCAAACTGTGAATGCTAACAAGGCTTTTAGCCACACTGAATTAATGTATCCAGTGCATTTCACTAATGTGCTACCTTTCAGATGTCACCTTTTATGTTGTTGCCATGAATGCATCTTAGCTGCCGTGCATTCATTCTTTGGGTAGTTCAGCTAAAATTGCCCTTGGCTGCTTTACAAAGTTCATTCAATGATAGACATCTTATAAGTCCCCTTTCCTTTGGATAGTGGGCACAGCAGACTGCTCTTTTAAAGTTTATAGAACTATATATGATTTAATCGACTAGTAAATTGGCAGCACGTGTCAAAGATGCAACACAACATTGTGCAAGAAACATGAAGTACAATAAGTGACCAGAAAAAGATCCAACTCAGATTTCCTTTAATAAATGTTACCTTAATAAATATTGTAATTCTGACCAGTTGATGTCACTGTGTCACAGAGGGGTTAATCTGTCTCTCACACAAAACACAAAGCAGTTACCCCAGTTTGGCCACAGGATCATTTGAGTTTGAGTAATGCAGCTGAATACAACTACAAATATTCTTCCATTCTGTTTCAGAAAAGACAAGAGGAGGACTACAAGCTGAGGCGAGTTGCTGTGTTGTACCTGTTGGAGAAGCCAGCTGCCATAGTGTGGTTCCAAAAGACTATTTCAGACCAATTCTCCTGGATGTCTGCTGTCTCCAGCACTACCTGAGGCTGACCAGTGGCCAGTTTGAAAACCTGCTGGCTTAGGTCCATGCCAGGACCTATGTTCGATGAGTTTAACACTGATTGGCTTTCCTGACATTGCATCACATGAAGATTTTTTGCTCAAATATTTCAAAACAAGTGGGTGAATATTGCAAATCTTGGCATCATCCAGCGAAAGTGATGCAAAGTTTTTCTTTGCATTGCCTTTGTATGTAATCTTGTGTGAAATATTTAACTAATGTTTGAATGCATTAGCAGCTGTAGCTTTTTTTTTGAGGCTTAAGTTTTTAATTTATTTTATATGACATAGAATCCCCTCTGAATATAATTCTGTCCAACACAAAACAACTCGGTTAGTGTTGTTGTTATGTTTTTGCTGCTCCCTGAGCAAAACATAGGCTAGAGGTCTTAAGTAAAAAATGGAAATTCTTCAAGTACACCTCTAAGTTACTTGAGTAAATGTATTTGGTTGCATGCCTGGTTACATTGTACCACCCTTAAGACATGACTGTTGTCAAAGCAGCTTTATCGGTTGTCATGTGCACAATATATAGATTTCTTTAAAACAATAAATCTCATGAGAAAAGGCTAAATACATTTCCGTCAGACAACTCACATTCAAACATTTATTGCAGCATTACAACAAGTTTAGTGTTTGGCGTCTAGGCTCCAACTTAATCACTCCCCCAGGGGATGATGGGAAATTTCTCTCTGGTTAAATAGACCACCTGATAAGGTGGGTGTGTAATATAGATGGTTGTGGAGAGTGAGGTATGTCACATGATGTATGTCACATGATTGGCGCAGCGCAGCTCAAGTTGCCTGCCAGAACTAGCTCGCCGGCGTTGCCACATTTCCGTCAGACAACTCACGTTCAAACATTTATTGCAGCATTACAACAGGTTTAGTGTTTGGCGTCTAGGCTCCAACTTAATCACTCCCCCATATAATTACACAGGAATGATGGGAGTGATGAGCAAATACTTGTAACTCCCCAAAACTGCACGAATTCGGAGCCTGCCGCCGCGGCATGGCCATTCTCCATAGGCGCATTGGCTTGCAGGAGAATATGCTACCCAGTGAAACTGTTATGTGCGCCATTCACCGCCGCGGTGCCTGGCTGTAGGGGAATATATAGTGAACTTGGCACATGGCAACATATACACCAAAATCTAAATTTAACACTTTAAGCCCAGCAAACCACCTGAAATGCAATAATATAATCAGGCTGCAAAGCACATACATATTATTCACTCACATGTTTTGCTTGTATAGCCCATATTCACAAAAGATGATTCGTTTTATAGGGCTTAACAAGTGCCTCATCCTGTCCTTAACCCTCAACAAGAGTAAGGAAAAACTACCAAAAAACCCCATGAACAGGGGAAAATGTAGAAACCTCAGAGAGAGCCACATGTGAGGGATCCCCCTCCCAGGATGGACAGGAGCGCAATATGCCACGACAAGGGTGCATCGAATCTCTTGGCTTCGTTCGCATTGTGTCGTCACCACTGGTAACGGAGCCCCCTCGACCCCTGCAGCCCCTATGGAAGGAGTGGAAGTGTGAGGAGGAGGGAAGAAGGACCCGCACCAGAAGATGGGCCTCACAAGGCGTCTGCACTTGGGGGGACGAAGGCGCGCCGAAGCATGCCTGCGACTACCCCAGACACGAAGATGCAGTGGTCTCCGAGATCTGGCATGCAACAATGGAATTAGGCAGCAGAGATTACATATTAAAACATCAAGGGTGCAGATGATAATAGACAGTCAATATTTCTTCTTGTAGTGTCCAACATAGCATGAGTAGCATGGGTGATGGAGTGCTGCAGTCGTAGCTGTGCCACATCTTAGGGAGTGCAGGGAATAGCATTCAGGTGTTAGGCCTCAGTTCTGGCCGGGATGGCGAAGCTTTGAGGAGATCTCGTCATGCATTTTCAACCATTGTTGGTGAGCAAGGGTGTCGCCAGATGGGTTGGAGAGCAATGCAAGCGTTTGATCATAGAGGAGAAAGAACAGAAAGCAGTATTATTCTTAGCAATGATAATTCAGAAGTCTCTACAAGATCTATCAGACTTGTCATGTACATGTGTTCTTCTAATTCTATTGTAGCAGCATTGACGCATGAGAAAGTAATTTGTTCTTGATCTATTCACTGCTCTGTAGGAATCGGATGAAGACCCTAGGGTCAAGACGCTTGGGTTTGGTTGGCCAGACATTAATGAAGATTCCCCCAAAACGGCTGTGGTCTAAACTTCCTCTCTATGGGCAGAGATTTTATTTATTTATTTGTATTGTGATTAATTTAATTTATTTATATGTACCAACCTCACCACTACAATAGAGGATGTCATAGCGCGTGTTATTCGTGCCGTGCAGCTGAACTAAACTTTGTTTTACTGGAGGTGCTGATGGAAGTAGCTGAGGAGTGATTCATCTCGCTCCCTTCCTATCTCTGAAAGTTGGGCATGTGCAATAGCGACAAAACATAGCACAATGGCGCGTCCGTTGCAACACCGTCATGTCATTTGGCAGACGCTTTTTTCCAAAGTGATTTACAATTAGTGCATTCAACATCTATGAAGGGCCATTTGAGGGCTTCAGTATCTTGCCCAAGGACACTTTGGCATGCATATGGGAAGACTGAGGATTGAACCACCAACCACTCTACCCACATATATATATATATATATATATATATATATATATATATATATATATATTATATTCATATAATTGAATGTTTCCAGAATAACAAAGGGTTAGGGTCTGCGACGCTGCCACCAGCATTTGTTCGGCCTTGCGGAGCCTCCCCTTAGTCAAGAAGTAGTTTAAAACTTCCCCATGGCTCAGACCTGATGAATTAAACGCTTCAGGCGTGCAGCTCCTCCGGGATGTGGTGCACGCCGAGAGGCCCGCGGGAGCCATGGCGCAGACGCCTGACGTCCGATTCACACGTAGTGAATCTCGAAGGACCGAGCTCAAATTTCGGGAATAAAGCAAACTTCGTCATCGGAGGACTCACTCGGATTGGGAGAGACAAACGACCCACGGAGGAACAACGGTCACTTAGTCAACCGCTGAGACGCTGAGACGCTGAAGCAACTGGTAGCAATACTGCAGCAGCAGTGCGAGCAAAGGGGATGATGGGAAATTTCTCTCTGGTTAAATAGACCACCTGATAAGGTGGGTGTGTAATATAGATGATTGTGGAGAGTGAGATACGTCACATGATGTATGTCACATGATTGGCGCAGCGCAGCTCAAGTTGCCTGCGAGAACTAGCTCGCCAGCGTCCACATTTTGTACCTTCCTTTGTCAAGTTGGCATACAGGAAAACAAAACAGGAATTCCTCAAAGGGTGTGTGTGCATGTGTATTTTCAGGTTTAAAGAATGTTGCAAACCTGTGCGTGGACATAAAAGAGCACATTTTTGCCTGGAGTCGGGAAGCCACACCTGTTTGTCACCTGAGTCCACCTGTTCAGGAATCTTTGACCCCTGCAGGGCTTCACATGATGAGTTCAAGGGTCAGAATGAACTAATGAGGGAGTAGAAGGTCATAGGTGAGGAACAGCCCTCCAGGAAGATGTGTGTTTCTCTTTCACTGTGATTGCATGGGTATGTGTGGGAAAATGCACAGTCAAGGTGAGGATCTAATCACGGATTAAAAACCAGACAGGGGGAAGATGAGACGGAGACTGTTTCTCGTCATTTTCGCATCGAGATGAGGGCTGCGAAAAGATGAAAGGAAAGTGAGGAGGAGGTGGGCGGGGGAAGTGGGGGGGCTAACAATTTTAATCTTTGGATCCCTTCACTTCCCATCAGGTCTTGTATCAAACAAATTACCCAGAACGTACCCCTGCACACATCAGTCTCATTACCCTTCTCCCCCTACTAGGAGACACTGGGTAAATAGCACTGTCTGTGGGGAGACAAAGAATCAACAACATAATGAGACCGCTGATGATGAGCTTGGTGTTTGTGTGAATGTGTATCTGTGTGTGTCTCTGCATGAATGTGTACATGTGGTTTAAGTGCTTTGCTTGGAATTTACTTGCTTGGATCAGGGTTTGAATCCGCCCTGACTTGAGAGAGCTAGTATAGACTATAGATGGCAGGAGAAACTTGCTGCAAAGAAATATTATGAAGGAACACCATTAATTTATTACTAACTTGTTTACCAGTTGCAATAAATGCCGTGTGGAAGGGTTGCATGATATATCCATAAGGATTGAGATCTTGAATGTAATGGGAACCATCTTCCCTGCAGTCTTATCCTTTGGTTTAACTGGTGGAGTCTTGTATGACATGCTGTCAGATGAAAATACATGAGTTAGTGACAGTGAAGAAAACTACACAAAACATTTGAAATAAATGGGAATTGGCTGCATTTACTTCAGCTGGATTGAGTTAAATAAACGGCTCTTCTAATTAATGATCCACAATTTTGCTCCAATTTCCATAAAAATGTTATTTCCCTTGCCCTTGGTTGGTCCCTTTGCCAAGTGACTATCTGCCACATCCATCTTTTTAAAGTTTCAAGTCACAACCCCTCGCAATCCACACCACTCTCCTTTGTCCTCCCATACAAGCCAGTCATTGTCTTTGTGACACAGTGACAAGGGGACCTTGATGTCAACACCAACAGTATGGCAGCGGATCATAATGTCAGGCCATGAGGTTGGTCAAAGGGGAAAGGTCAGAGGTCAGGGAACAGTCGCCATTAGAGGAGACTCCTCTGTCAACACATTTGTATATTGGGGAAAGGGGCCGAGCAGTTTCCCATCAGTACTCGCATCACTTTGTCCTGTCTTGTGCTGAATGGTGCACAAGTTAATGATATGGAGAGAGATTAATGGGAATGGAATGATGATGATGGAAATTAAATACAGTACTTACTGCTACATCCCCCCTGTTTTAAACCATGTATCATAGAGTACCTCACATATTTCTAATGTGTATAGTTTAGAAGAAACAATCTTCTGATGGTGTCAGTTGTGAGATACGGTCATGGAACTGTCCATTATGAACTGGTCCCTGTTGTTGGGAACACAATATCTTTCACCTCAAGTTTCACTTGAGTATTGCCTATTCTTAAATTGATATGTTCAATCAAATCACCACAAATATATCATAATAATATATATAATAATATCACATAATGCCCCCACAGTTTGAACAGCACAGTGATAATACGGGCCCAGTGAACCATTTTCTTCTTATATAATGTCATGTTGTAATTAATTTATCATATTTTATTATTTTCTACATTTCCTCTTCAGATCTACAGATGGTATTTTGTACGACTGCTACATTCAAATTTGAGTTCCATATCACACTATACATTAACTATATCTTTTCTACATGCAAATACATGTAGTAAAACTAGCATATAAATCCATTACAGTTTTCTTACCTTATTGCAGCCATGATGATTATGGATTACTTGAAGTGCTCTAGTAAAAAGACACATTGCATTACAATGTGATTGTCAATGATTCGTAAAGCTTGGGAAGGAATCTGGCTTTAGGATTTCAACAACATTTTGGAATCTGGCAGCAGGGATTTGCTCCCACAAAGCTACAAGAGCATTAGTGGCCCAGATGTTGGGTTTAAAGGACATGCTTGCCATTGGCGTTTCAATTCATCCCAGAGGTGTTGGATGGGGTTAGTGGGGGTCAGTGCAGACCCCCTGCTGTGTGCATTGAATCATTGTCATGTTGAAACAGGTCCTTGAAATATATACAAAATGTCCCTTAATTTGAAGTGAGGGGCTAAACCCAAAATTGAACCAGAAGCATATATACAAGTAGATGAGCATGCCCACGTACCTTTGGACATCACTTTCATCATGCGTTGACGATTTGATTTCCGAAGTGATGTCGGGGGATCTCTGCAATTGTGCATGTGCATTTTGTGAATAGGATTATAAGTTATCATGGACAGGCTCATCCATCAAGTCATTGACTGAAAGTAAGTCACAAAAGGGTCCTCCAGAGTACATGATTGAAATGAGTGTAACATTACTCAGAAGTGAAGGCCGATTCTCCCTCCAGACTGAGAGCTGATGATAGAGAAGCGATGATGAGCCTCTGAGACACAGACTGAGGGTGGCTGACAACAGGGAGAGGATGCTGGGAGAGGAGGGAGGGAAAGTGATAACCTTGTCTCTCGTTCATTGCTGTCTGCTCAGTGATTTAATTTGGTCGCGCCGTCACACCTGAGCTAGAGCTCATCCATCACAGGTACTGCAAGATCCCTCCATCGTTCTCTCCTCACCTCTCCATCCATCCTTCCATTCCCGTCTTTCTCTGTCCTTCTCATGCATTCCCACATTTCTTTTCTTTCAAGGCTCCCTCAGTGTCTCACCATCTATCTGCTCCAATCTGTCTTGAATATGCTCTCTCCATTTCACTCTCTCTGATTCTGTTCAGTCCCTTCACCCCTCTCTGCTGAAGCCCCATTCAAAAATGTGGTTGCTGTGAGGCTCATCGGTTTGAGTTGTGGTTCTGAAGTAACAAGTTTAATACTTTGAAAGCAACTAAATCCTTATGATGAGTGATGACAATGTCCTAAAATGCTTTTTTAATCACCATAGAGATATTTAATCCTGCTGCTTTAAGGCAAATTTAGATGATTCAATCACATATACATGCACCACTGGTTTCTTGGACTTTTTCTTATTAGCTTATTGAGACCACTGCAAAAACAGGTTTCTTTACACGTTACTTAAAACTGCTGCCAAAGTTTTCTTAAATAACAATATTTTTTTTTTTTTTTGGAGAATGAAACAACATTTGGGGCAGAGAAAAGTTGTACTGCTGGGATGCACTATTTTGGATTAATCACAGAGGCAACAGTGACAGCTCAACAAGTACAACGTGTATGCGCCCTTTAAAAAAATAGAAAAGTTATTTTTGACGTATGTTATATTTAATAATATAACTTGATAGCTCTGATTCTGGTATTAAACATACCTTTTGTGAGACATTAAAGATCTAATGCATATTATGGTCATAAAAAATACAACATAGAAAATAGGTTTTCTTGTGCAAAATTTACAAAGGCAGTAAACATCCTCTTTAAGCAAAAAATGAAGCTGTTCTAACAGTGCTGATCACACACTTTACAACATAATGTATGGTCATAGAAATATACAGAAAATAGGACACATAGGAAATGAAATACCTTCAGCTGAATGAGGCCAGTTTTAAAGCAATACTCATCATCTGTAAGAACATGCAGCTGTTCTAAATGTATGGGCATAGAAAAATACAAGAGAAAAAAAACTATGGAAATGAAATGCCTTTAGCAAAATTAGGCTAGTTTAAAAGCAATACTCATCCTCTGGAAGAAAATACAGCTGTTTTGAATGTATGGTCACACACACACAAAATGTACGCATAGGAAATTAAATCCCTTGAGCGAAATGAGGCTATTTGAGAGGCAAGACTCATCCTCTGGAAGAAAATACAGGTGTTCTGACAGTGCTGTACACAGACATGCCTGATGTGCAAATACATGCTGTATTCTATGGTTTGTAGCAAATCAATTCCCAAATTCATCCAATCTTGTCAAGACTTCACACTCAAATTACTCAACCTTTCATTGTTGTTCTTAAGTATGCTTTTATTTGCTTGAGTGTACTGCTTGCACACATACAGCAGCACTTACAAGTAAGGTGACGTCTATTTACTGTACAATCTAAAAAGCCTATGAAATACTTCCTGGGAAGATTCCATGAACTTTGTAAGGTCCATTTAGTTTGAGGGCTTTAGCACACAGGCTTGTATTTCCTCTCAGTGATTATATTTATCTGTGTTAGCTGAAATCATCAGTGTTGCATTCATAAATAGAAGTAATGGAACGCAGTGCATTCCATAAAAGTTCTCTCAAAAGGTAGCGCATGTTGGATTAAAGGCTCGGATGCCAATTATTTCACAGTTGTGTTCTGAGAAACGTCTTTTGATCGTGTTGCACACGCGTATATCCAAACATAGATTGTAAAGCATGACCAAAATGTCAACATGTCAGCAAATGTCAAAACATAGATGCCAAACATAGATTGTAAAGCATGACCACTTCCTCCCACTATCCACAAATGAAGCCAAAATATCCCAGATGTTGCTGTCTTGTCTAGTCTCTGCAGTAGTAAATGGGAGATGGAGCCCACCAGTACACAGGCTCATCCAATCTTGGGTCAGTCTCAGCTGTCAATTTTTACAATATTACTTTTAACTTTGATACCTTTCATTAATTAAAAAAACAAACACACAATACAACTGGAGTAAATGCCATAAACACAGACTTGCATAAGAAAATTAGCTGATGAATACTTGGCCTGGACAAATTCTAAAGATGCTCAGTCCTCATATGATCCTGTGAACTGAGGATGGTCTCAGAAGACACATTTCCTCAGTCAGTGGCAATAAATAGCTTTTTATTTAACCATATTTTGTTCTTTTGTCTAAGTAGATTTTGGACTTGTTGGAATTGGAGTAATCAGCCTCAAACTTAACTGTCTTGAGTTTGACTGCCAACTGAAGCTCATCAGCAGAGGAGCTGCTAATTGGAAACAACACTCAAACTAGTTTGTTCATTCACAAGTGGGAGAGAAATGAATCTGTTCAACTACAAAATACATTTTACTGACAAAAATTGACATCAGCATGTTTCTTTGCCCTCACCTACATTTCTGGATGATAACTACTCAAAAGCTTTCAAGAAGATTTTAACAGTCTTGAGGGAAATTTTCTTGAAGGGTACATCTTTATGGCACTAACTGGCTGTGAGGTTTAGGCACAAGTATTTTATGTTCTTGCAGCAGTTTTGCCGGTGCAGCACATTTACAGTGCAGACACGTATGGTCCAGCTGAAGAGACAAAACCTAAGACTTCCTCTCCCCCTGGAGCGGAGCCCCTTTGGTTGTGTCCTTGTGCTGCTTCCCAGCAGCTCTCCATGTTCTGCTAACACAGTTTCACCCACATGTCAGTTTGGTACAGTCCGCTGAGCACGCGGCAGGTCTCCTGGCTCAGCCTGGGCCAAACTAATCAACGCATCCTGCAGGGGATATGGGACCTTCCCCGCTGACAGACCACAGGAAGGCACTGCTCACCTGAGCTCAGCCAAGTGGGCACGAGGCACACACTCATACACACTACATGGACACACTCTGATTTATGACTGTGTAAACTGTGCACTACCTGCTGCTACTATGAAATAGGAGAACCTGTGAGTGTTTGCTTGTGGACTCAATATCTGCAGAATAAGAGAAACATGCAGAAGATGCTGAAATAGATTTTGCTGGTCATGGCTTCTAGAGGGGTTTACAGAGAAAGTGTCGAGTGTGACAAGCTTGTATCTGCACTAATACAAAAATGTGTGTGTGTGTTGACAGTAAATGGCTCGCTCGATCAGACTTGGATCTCTCTTTGAACATGTTGCCATGACAATTGTCTGACCACACAAGCACCCGACCAGTATAGAACTTAATAGAACTTAATTACACTCAATGTTGTTCTGAATGTTCAGTATATTTAAAATACTTAAAGATTGTTCTGACAATCAGGATGAAACTTAATTCATCCATCCTTTGTCTTGTTGTCTTTTTGTAAAACCCAAGCAAAACATGACAATGTCTTAGCTCTGTCATTCAAATGTTGTGTCTTGAGCTAGTTGCTAACATCAGCATGCTAATATTCTCACAATAGTGGTTTTAACATGTTGATTTTCAATAGCCATAATAATAATAATAATTGATTTTGCAATTAATGTCAAACAAAACAGTGCTTCCCACTGCTGCATAATGTTCCAAACCATGGTTCGGTTTAATCTGGACCGAGACCAACTCTTACTCTGACCAAATTTTGGCCCATTGCATGAAGGACCTTCCACACCTGATTTTTTGCTTCGGACCAAACTGAAAAGTGCAAAGGTCTGGAAACACAAAGGAGGTGTGGAAGTATTAAGTATGTATTGGTTCCATGAGGGACATCACATGTGAGAAGTACTGGTATTGATCAGATGCCTTGATCAATTTATTAACCAGTCATCTCTCAGTCTGAAGCATCACCCTGCACAGAGCTAATGGCTTCTTAATTAGCACACTTAAGGCATACACAACATACAATATGTGTGCATCTGTGTGTGTGTGCGTGTGTGTGTGTGTGTGTGTGTGTGTGTGTGTGTGTGTGTGTGTGTGTGTGTGTGTGTGTGTGTGTGTGTGTGGTGATAGCAGCAGCAATGTGTGCGTAGGTGTCTTTCTATATGTGTGTGTTTTAGCAGAGTTGGCAGGCTACATGGTGGGCTGGCTGGCAGGATCGTGACCTTGTGGCCCCAGAGGTGAGAAAGCTGACATAGAAAGCGCTCTCCCTCCTCGGACACAATCGCGCTCCTCAAAAAAACAAGTCACTCACCCCAAAATCTCTGCATTTTCTCTCACTATAAAATTTGTTGTTCAATCAGGAGAATGTGCTTAAATTTAGTCATGGAGGTGACAGGCTTGCCTGGGCAAAAGCACATGGGGATTTGCAGGGAATACACTTCCTGCTGAAGAAACATAACAAAGCCCTTTATCTAGGAAAAATACATCTATAAATACACAGAAAAAGAGGCATCTGTACAACATGCTGATTTAGATTGTGCTGGTTTTCTGCCATGCTTAAACCACAGCAATGGGATTTTCAGACTGGAATTAGATTGATCTTCATCCAGACAAGACAGTGGGATGATTTTTTTTTTAATAATCTGACCATGGATTTTCATTTTTTAATCGATAAAGGTAGAGAGTGACTTGAAAGAGACATTACAGAATGGGGGGGCATCCTCATCATTTCAACAGCCACTCCCCTGCTGCGTCTCCCTCTTTTTCTTTCTCTTTTCTCCTCACTCAATCACGCTCACCCCCTACCTTTTCCCCTTAGACGAGAACCCCAGATAACCCTGCATCATCACATCAAAGAGAAGATGAGAGGGAGATGGATAGAATGGGAGAGAGGAGGTGGAGTGGAATATCAGGGAGGTGGATCAACAAAGGCAGAGGTCAGAGAAAGAGAGGATGGTGGAAGAAAGAAATAAAAGAGGCAGCAAAAGTGGAATAGAAGCGGTGTGGAAGATGTGAACACCTAAACAGGATTGAAATATTACTGAGAATTCTCTATTTATCACAGTGTGTCTCCCTCTCTCTCCCACACACACCCCAATAATACACACAGCTTCATGTCCACATATATTTTTTAATGTGATAACAGAATGAACAGTTCAATTAACAGAGGCTGTCAGGACCTTCCATTGCTGCTCTCCCCCTCTCTTCAGATGGAGGGATTGAGGGGAAGACAATAAAGCTGTCCACGAGCTGTGAAGTGCGACTCTGACTGAATATAGTTGGTGGCGGTAATGCACCTTGACGTTGGTTGCCAACCGCCAATAAACCGAACAAAGAAGAAGAAGCAACATCAAAGACCTTGTATTCAGTCAGAGTCGCACTTCACTATGGTGTGTGTATGTGTTTTGGTAGAGGGTGAGGGTGATCGGGGGGGGATTCTATCATCAGTCACCAGCCATCATACTGACCATAATGTTCCAGCAGGCAAGGTGAATGATAATTAAGCAGAAGACATTTGCTGACATGTTGACATTTTGCTTTCTGCTGCGGGTTGATTTTCACTCCCATGGTGCTCAGCCACATAAGGTTTGCATCCTATTTGATACTTAATAGTATGCTTTGTCATATTTCAAGATCCGTTTTGATCCAGATAGTTTGACCTGTCCACTTTCCTTTCTAAATCATAATCTAACGTACAAGGTTTAAGATGTAACTTTAAAATGTTAAAATGCAGAAGTTAATTTTAGACTTTTATCGTTCTGTAGGCCGTGCTGGGAGCAGGTGTGTAGCGAACAGCTAGAGGACAGAGCACAAGCGACAGATCAAAGAGAGGTAGAGAGTGGAGAAGAGATGAGTG
The DNA here is from genome assembly GCA_026259375.1 of Verasper variegatus. Taxonomy (NCBI): domain Eukaryota; kingdom Metazoa; phylum Chordata; class Actinopteri; order Pleuronectiformes; family Pleuronectidae; genus Verasper; species Verasper variegatus. Next base: position 2,303,747 of record CM048047.1, on the reverse strand, counting down.
TTAGAGGCGACAAGACTGCAAACGCTGCCCCCCGTGTCAGGAGAAGAAAACACAAGGTGAAAGGTTGGTGAATCTGGCAAGATGACCCTCACTGGGTGTGAAGCATGAAGAGATGAAGGGCAGGGAAAGATGTAGGAGAGAGAAAAGGAAAAGAATTACGAGCAACAAAGAATTTAAGTCTGATGCCTAACACACAGTTTACAGACTTAAAAATTTTAAAATTGGCCCTAATGTATGGTGTTGTTATTGCTACATAGCACATATCTACATATTTAGAAAGGGAACTGTTTTGAAGCTGACTGTGTCAACCGCTGAGAAAAGGCAGAATATTTTGTTTAAAGTTGAGTCGTAAAAGTAATCTGTAATTTTTTAATTGGACTAAATAACAGTGGAATACTTCAATACTACATCTTTACCTTTTGGCACAAATTGTCAGGAAATAAAATATATTAATAGATATAAAAATAATTAGATTTCCAGCAGACATTAGAGCAACATTAGCAGTAATTTTCAGTTGTATCTTCTTCATTTAAAGAATGTTATGTCCATTATTTGCTCTCCTTTAAGTTCCACATTGGATTCCAGATTCTCTTGAAGAAAATATATTCAGCTGCTAAATGCTCCATGATGTAATCTTTGATTAGACAGTTATAAAGGTTACAGATGCCCGGGTCTCTGTACAAACCTTCTTTGGACCAAGGTCAACCCTAACCCTCAAGTTAAAAATGTCTTTTTTGAATTTATATTTTCTAGATATGTTTCCAATTTTAACTTGAATTAAAGATCCAGGTAAACAAAACTGTGGAAAATTCACCTGAGACCAATGTGACCAAAAATGTATAATACAAAGAAACAGACCTGATCTGCCTGAGGAGAAGTCAAATCTGGTTTGAAAAATACTCGAGAATAATTACAACCACAACACCAACACCAGCATGATCTACCAACAAACAAGTATCTGTAGTCAAAATAAAGTGGGCAAAGACAGACCCACAAACATGAGACCCAGAGAAGTAAAAGTAGGCCAGTTACACTGAATATATTTTGGACACAGCCATCCTCAGGTTCCACATTTAAAGGAGAATTTCAGTATCTTTCAACCTGGGCCTTAAGTGGGTGTGGAAATAAATGGCGCTTACAAAACTTCCCATTTAGTGAGACATGTGTAAAGTTAACAAAGAATAAAATAGAATAGAATAACAATCAGAGTCTCTTTTAGGTAAAAAAAGAGTCGTGGCTGCTGGCGAACACAATCTACTGGACCCATTCCAAACGTTTTTGTTCATTTAAAACACCCACATTTGTAGACATAGGGCCAAGGCTGAAAGGTTGTCACAGTAGTAGAAAGTTGGTATAAAACCCTGAAAAAGGAGGTAATAGCTTTAATGAGATTAATTGAGGCTCAAATATAAGTCAAAATTGATCAGAGCTTAATCATATATAATTATTATGATTCTAACAAAGTTGGTGCTGCAGAGACATTTAGGTTTTAGGAGTGGCAGCCTAAATAAGAAAGTCAGGAATGAAAAAACTCTGTAAATACCAAGTTAAAACTCCCCCACACAATAATAAGAGGTTTGACACCCCTGACCTTTCAATCTAAATCGTAACACTAATCCGGTCGCATAAAGAACAGCTGGTTAAAGAAAATGTCTTCATATTGAATAATTTTCTTCTCCTCTCCTCTGGTCCAAAACCCCCCACATATTCACACAAGAGTGGAACCAAGACTGAAGTGCACTGGCACCCGTATTCGTTCCACCAGTCTGTCCAAGATTTCACTCCCTTCTGAAGCATCAAGTGAGTAACCCAGTTTGTGTAGGATTTGGTCATGGGAAGGACCAGCACAGCTCCGCCAGAGCAAGAAATACACACACAGACAGACACAAATAATGTGTGCAGCTACAGTCACACTCAGAGTCCAAGTCATGCACTCGGATCTTGTCTCTGATCTGAGGCCCAGGAACAAGCCTTGGCAGTGTGAGTGTGTGTTTCTGTGTATGTGAGTGTAGTGTAAAGAAGGTGATGAGGGTGAAACAATGACATGTTTGTTGCTTTTAGACACTTTCCCCTCTCTCTATGCCCCTGTGGTGCAAAGGAGTTCTCACAGTTCATACACACAACATCCATCCTCTCTTGTGCACAAAAACATGTTGCTAATACAAACACAAACACACATAGACCCTCTGATCCTCCTAAACCATGTAAACCACAAGAGGAAGCTGTCATTATGCTCCCTGAGGAGCTCACAGGGTGTAATTTAAAAAGATAAGAGAGCAAATTAGCTGAGAATTCATTATGTGTTTATATCCAGTGAGTGGGCATTATGGGCAGGTTTTTAAATGGTAGCTGTAGATGGGATAACTTCACAGGATGAACAGCAGCAATGGAAAATGTGTTTTGTCTAATGTTTTCTGAATGGATCATTTAATCCGAATGGCTTTTGTTTAACCCAAAATATGTGAAGACAAATCTGATTCATGCTCTCATTTCTGAACATATTTTGCACACAAACGTGTAGTTTCAATCATGTACTGGAGATTTGTTATGATTTCTTGTTGCGAGCTGAACCTGAGCCATCGTGGAAAATCAACAACACAGATGGAAAAAAGTTTTAGACACCAAACAATCCATGTTACGATCCATGTTTGCCCATTCACTCTCAATTTGTTTGCTTTCTCTAGTGGCCTGGGCAGCAGAAGTGTGGGGGTTGTACTTAGTGCTGGGATAAGTGTAGGCATGGAGGGCTGGGAGGTTGGGGGGTAAAACAGGGCAGAGGTAGGGATTAAATGGGTGGGGTGATTTTTGAGCTATACAAGAGTTAAGCTGCACACGAAGAAAGAAGGGATCCTGTTAAAGGGATTTTGGTTTGGTGGTTCAACATGTAATGACTCAAAGAAACCTCTTCTTTCAAAGACTTGAAAATCACGAATACATTTACCTTTGATGTTGCTCATTAGGAGCACTTAGCACTTATGTAGTATGCTGTTAACTAATCTCTTGCCACTTGGGGGCAGTAGAAAAAACTGTAAGTACACAACTAGCATATTATCCAGTTTACTTTATGAGGTGAAAATATCAGCAAACAGTTGCCTATTTATTAATTTAACAGATTTGGAGCCACGTTAGTATTCCTTTAGAGCCACCTGAAGAATTAAGTTCAGTATCCACTCTTCTCTCTCTTCTGTCCTCCCCTCCTGCCCGGGGAAAACACCTCTTAGAATTTTTTACTGCTTCATGTTTACCAGCTAACTGCTAACTTTGAGTGTCGTTTGGTGTTGGACAGCTAGACTACAATGAGTTGTTAAAGGTTCAGTGTATAGAATTAAGGGACATCTAGTGGTGAAGTTCCATGTTGCAGCTGAATTCCCCTCACCTCACCCTCCACTTCCAAACATGAGAACCTCAAAAGGTGTTTAGTTTGTCCAGTTTGGACGACTGTAAAAAACATGGTGACCTCAGTAGAGAAGGCTGTGGCTGTGGCTGAGTTGGTAGAGTGGTTGTCCTCCAACCAGAAGGTTGGTGAAAACTGAGGATTGAACCACCAACCTGGTTCAAACCTCAGAGTCCCAAATTGTCCAAACCAAAGTCCCAAAATGTCCTTGGGCAAGATACTGAACCCCTAAATGGCCCCTCATACGTGTTGAATACACTAATTGTAAGTTGCTTTGGATAAAACAGTTCGCCAAATGACATCACGTAATGTAAAGACCCACTTCTGATGTAAATATAAAATATTTAAATGTAAAGGGCTCATTCTAGGGTCAAGAAAACAACAATTGGTACAATAAATATGTTAATGTTAATGTAGCTACATTAAATATAGACATTTGACAGACATTATTTTAAAACTTTCTTATGTTACCTTTAAAATGAGTGACATTTTGTAAGATGACATCAGTTAACTGCAGACATATTTTGTATCAATCCATTTTACAGTGACTCACACTGAAGAAAACCAAATGAATGAAGAGAAAAGACGAATCACTGGTGATTCAACCTTTTTGTTGATACACTGCTGTTTTAGACACAGTTTGTAACTTTGCATAGGTGAAAATAAATGGACAACGACATATACTGGACAAAACTAGAATGGTACTGAGTAAAGAACATATCTCTGCTAAGGCCAAACAATCTTATGGTAGAAAAATAAAAGGAAAAGGGATATAGTCTGAAGCTGTATGGATTTTTTTACAATAAGATGCATTATTTGAAAACATTACATTGACATTTTTTTAAAATAAATAAACCTGTGAATCTGTCCCTTTCTAAATGTTTTAGGTCCCTTCCTTTATGACCCATCTCTCCTCCAGGTTTGGTGCAAATTGGTTCAATACTTGTTTGTGTAATCCTGCTGAGAAATAAACAGATCAACAGAGAGAGAAACACAACATTGTTGGCAATAACTTGTACAAACCAATAAGAACACTGTCAGTACCCTGAAAACATATAGCTATGAAGTGTTAAAGGGATAGTTCACTGAAAAATGAAAATTCACTCATTATCTACTCACCACTATGCCGATGTAGGGGTGGGTGAAGTGTTTGAGTCCACAAAACAATTCTGAAGTCTCAGGGTTAAACTTTGTTAGCTCAGAATCCAATTCAATTGTAGTCAATAGTGACCTAGACTTCAGATGTAATAAAACAACAGAAAAACCATAACATGCCTCCATACTGCTCGTGTGGTGTCATCCAAGTGTCCGGAAGCACTGGCATTCATATTTGACTTGAAACAAGGTCATTTGCACCATGTTTTAAACCTTATAAGTGTGTTTATAAAGGTACTGGCTGGCTTGCGATGTTATTGCGTGTGTGTTTGTGCGTGTGTGTTAGTGTGTGTGTCTCCATCCAAAGATGAGGAGGGGGAACAGGAGACTGGAATGCTAGGTTTCACTTAATCATGTCCTGATGCTAGTGTAAACACTGAATCTGATTTGAGCTAATTAGGTTTGTAGTCAGGGTAAATAGTGTAAAAGGAAACCGCTCGCACATTCAGCAAGATCTTTCCCGCTCACAGCCACCGCCTCTGCTCGTTCCAAATGTATTCTTCAATTTAACCAGGGGATGAAATGTTGAAGGTTGTGCCAGGCATTTTTCTCCCTCTACTCCTCAGATCCAGTGTTATAAAAAGGCTTTGTTTCCTCCTGAAAGTCACATGTAATTTCCATAATGTTATTTGGTTGGACCATCACTCTTTCCTGCTCGGGTATTTGGGTATTTGATTTTTGTGAAAATAAGGGCACAGGAAAGGGAGAAAAAGAAGCAATGATATGTATATATGTATATACTGTATATATATAATTTTAGAACCAATCGATTTCAATCGATTTGGCTACCGTAGGTTTTTGAGATATTTCACATTTGTGGTCACGGGTTGCCTCTCCCTCTTTCCTCCCTCTTCCCTTTTGGCATTCTCAGCGCAGTCTTCAAAAGTTTTTGCCGTCCAGCGTCTTGTCACTCACATCTCCCCTCTCTCCCTCTCTCATCATGCTCAGTAATGTAGTCACACTGATTGCATTCTCCCACTAATCTAATTCTTCCCTCTTTCAGCCCCCCAGAGACTTTGAGTGGATTCACATCACATCCACCCCCCCACCCCACTTCCTCATGACAGCACATACTAACTTTGGATTGAAAAGACCCATAAGCCTTGCCTGCCTTAACCACTCCGATCACATTACCGCCTTCGCAAAAAACAAACCCCACTTCAACTAACTGCTTAGATCTCATTATGCGTTCCAAAAGAGCCAGTGGACTCCAGTGATCCACATCGAAATAAAATCCAAAGGGGATCCTACCTTGCAATTAAGATAACATTTATTCCTAAACAGCAGATCCCCTTTATCGTAATTTTAATTACGTGACAGAAAATGTAATTAATGCAGGCTTCAAAAGTGGCATCTATCTGTACATTGCACCAATTTGTTCTACATTAGCTGTTCCATTCCCACAAGATCCACATGGCCAGATACAGCATCACCTTCAACCCTGCAGAAAAGGGATCTTCGTATAGGAAACAAGAAATATATTTGCTCAGCGACTTCAAATCCCATGGTGCATTGCTAATCTTTGTGTTAGAATGATCAATGGCTCCCTGGTTTGCTGAGGTCAAAGGTTGCTGACTGGACTTGTTAGGGGTCAGAGTCCTTTTGAGCTAAAGAGACAGGCGAGACAAAACAAGCATTTTTCTCCGCCTTTGAAAAAAACAGAGAGAAAAATCTAACTGTGTCTCCAAGACATAACAAATCAATCTTTCTCTTTCTCGCAGGGGATCAAGATTGATTATCTGGATGCACACAAGCCTTCATGTTTTTCCAAGTCTGAAATAGAAAGATAAACAAAACACAACAGTCAATAGTTATTTAGTTTTTATGGAAAAAGGGCACTTTTCTTTCAAAGTATGTGAGAGTTACTGTATGCCCTTGTCTACATTTACTGTCTTTGTCTTTTGAAGACATCCACAACGAAAAACCCTGCTACTCAAAAAACTTGAGAAACCCCCTCCAATCAGACCCTCCTCCCTGGTGCTTGTATGAGAAGGCCATCACTCTATCAATTACAACATCACACCAACATCACACCAACATCACACCAACATCACACCAACATCACACCAACATCTCCATCATTCCCCCCTTTTTCTACAGAAAGCAGCTGATAGTGTCAAAACCACCCAGACAGAGTGGTGTAAACACAGACATATTGATCCCACAAAGCCCTCATTGGAGGAAAATTAATCACAAACAATGATCTTCCTTCCCAATGGGGGGAGTGATATTGTTCATGATGGGCCACGGCCGAGCTGATTGTTCAGACAAGAAGGCGTTGGGAGCAGGTTTTCAGTATTTTTGTTTAAATCACTCAAGGTTTAAAGCTTTCTCTACATTTGCAAGGAAGCAAATTGAGATGAATAACTAGACCTGCTATTGCGCAGTAGGTGGAGGATAAGTGGAAAATGACTGGTTATTTCTACCAGTCATTTTGATGACATGTGTTGATCAGAAAGTGCCAGACAAGGCATCCTATTCACACAATTTTATTTTATAGCAAGTTTACAACTACAGCAGGTTTTATTAGATTGAGCTACCTGCTTACTTTCCATGTGTGTTTTTGCATATCAGGTACGTCCACAAGTGAGTGTGCACCTTTGTCATTTTGTGCTCATCGTTGGGTGTGTGCCCGCCCGATGCCACAGGTAGCTGTGTACTCAGTGGAGTGTGTGTCGCTACACCTGTCCTCCCCTCAGGGAGGCGCTGTCGTTAGCCAGCTGGCAAAGCAGAGCAGGGACAGCGGATCGGACAGATTGGATAAGCAGTGGGACATCGGGACGAGCAGAAGACATAGCTGAAGGTGAGGGCAAAAATAGAGGGAATAGGAAAAGTACAGAAAGAAGAGGAAAAGAGCTTGGTTAGTTTTTGGGTTGATTACGCAGTGAGCTTTGTCAGGACGCTGAGGAGGACATATGAAGGACAAATATGATCAGTGCTGTCATAATGAAGTACAGCTTGTACTGCATTTCATGCTTGAGGAAACATGCTTTGGATTGATTAGTTCTGATAAATAAACTTATGCTTAACTAAATTAAAGATGGGTAGTACTGTGTTGACTTAGTGTGATAACATGAAATACAAAGACCAGAAATAACTGCCAAGCAAGAAAGTGATCAGCCCAGAACATCAATAACATCACATGCAGTTATACCAGAAAAAAACATCTTTTTTTTTTTCAAAATGTGTCTTGAATGACCAGGATCTAACAGAAATTTAATTGAATTAGCCTACTAAGATAATAATTATCCAAAATAATAATTATCAAAAGTTTGTCTCAATTAGTTAGTGGAATAAAGCTTGTTAGCATAATTCTAGAACATTCTAGTCTGAAATTATATTTTTGTGTTCCAAAATCTCAATTAGAAAATAGCATTCATTCTAAAATACATGTCACTCTGAATCATCTTCGAGAAACTTCTACTCTAAAACAGTATAGATTTGAACATTCCATTCTCAATTGAAATATTGTGATCCAGAACAGTTTTAGATTTCTGTTTCATTAATGTAACATAGACTCTCTATTACATTCTTATCTACTGCATATATATAAAAGAATATCCATTGTAGACGTCATTCTGAATTAAAACATTCTCTTGAATGTGAAAACTTTTCTAGTTAAGAAAGTGATTATTTTTCTCACAGAATGTTCTAGAGTGCAGGATGAATTAAATGTTTGTTACTTGTCAAGTTGTTAATTGGGATGTTCCTTATTAGAATAGATGGTTCAGATATAAAATGTATCGTAGCACATACTTTTTAAATCTGGAATACACTAAATCAATTAATCTGGAGAATGTGTGGAGTTCCATGGATGTCTGAAAGGAGAACAGTCTAATTCATAATCAACTTGCTGTAATGACTATAACTGTCATGGTTTAGTATTTTTTAGTGTTTTGTCTTAGTGTTTCCGCCTCTTTATTAAGAGTGTTTTCTGTTTTATTATTACTTTGTGTTCTTGTTTATCCTTGTGTTTATGGTTGTATATGAGTAGTTTCCTGTGTCTCTGGTTTGCCCACTCCCTGTGTTCTGTTTCCTGTTTTATTTTGTAGTCTCTGTTCCTTGGGTGTTTTCTTTCTTCACTTCCTGTCTGTGATTGTCTGCACCAGTCCTCATGTGTTACACCTGTGTCCAATTGTCGTCGTTGTTATGTCCTGTCCTGATCTCCTGTGTTTTTGTATCCCGCGTCTCCTGAGCTCCCATTCCTCTTCTCCTTGTAAGCCACCAGTATTTTCTCCTGTGTGCTTCTGTTTTTACAGTTTTGACTTTTGTTGTTCCTGTGTTTGTTATTTTTCTGTTTGTTATTGTTCATTAAAAAATACTCTTTAGTTTAAACTCTGCAATCTGGGTCCATCTCCCTCCCTGCTTCATAAACCCTGACAATAACATACCACCCTAATATGTATTAAAGCTTAACATTTCACTGCTGACAACATTAGCTACATCTGTCTATTTTGGGCCTTTTTATACACTCTGACTCATACTGAATTTCATCATCTGTCTTTGCTTGTTTGTAAAATGTTATTCTATGTTGTGTGTGTGTAAAAAATACAACACACACGCTTCCATATCTCATTAAATGTCAGTTGCCTCATATCTGTCACGGAGTATCAGCTCATTCAACAGGGAATATACATGGCCCTTACTAGGGGATGACACAACAAACACACATGACCAACACAAGGATAATTTATAAAATGTACTCATCCTCCCTCCCACACACACCTCTAGCTCTATCCTATCTTCCTCATTAGGTGAGCAGTCATTCAGTCTTGGTCTCTGGAGTGTCCTATATCTTTACAGCCTTGAGGGATTCTCTCTCTCTCTCTCTCTCTCTCTCTCTCTCTCTCTCTCTCTCTCACTACACTACACTTACTGTCCAGAGACCCAGTCTTCTGGGAATATAGAGCAACATAGGACGGTAAGGCAAGAAAGAGTGAGAGCTGAAAGTGATAGTGGGTAAAAGGTATATGTAGGGTGAGAGGTAGTGAAAGAGGAGAAGGGGAGGAGGGAGGTAGAGGAGAGGTAAAAGGATTTGGGAAGAATTACAGGGTGAAAGGGTGGAGGAATTTTAAGTAAAAGGTGCCAAGAAGGTACAGACCAGACTAAAGCAAACTTTGAGAGGTATGGGTGTGGACTGGAAAGAACGAAATATGAGGGCTATGTACTTTAGAAATGAACTGCCAGGCTACCATACACATGAGATTGACATTTAAATGAATTCATCCCTGAGTTCGAAACGACAGCTACATCCAGCAAAGGCTATTCCCAAACAATTATGAACCAGGTCCCTCTCTCCTCGCCGCAGAAAAGAGAAGCGTGAAATTGACCAAGTCAAAGCTGCGATTTCCTGTCATTGTACCAGATGCAGCATCTGTCCAATGTGATCTGGAGCTTAGTTTGTATTTCAGCCTTAAAATTCTTTCTGAGGTGTGTGGTACATGTGCATGTTTCTGGTGTAAAAACGAGAGGTTCTGAGTTAAATGAAGGCATTCAGTTTTACATATGAGGTTTTTGTCGGCTTGTGCTTATATCAACAGATCTAACACACCTTAGCTCAAAAATAATTTCTCATTTCACATTCATGCTAGTGCAAAGCCAGGGGTCACAACAACAATATACGACCCCTAACACCTATACAACCACAAACAACTGAACTCCTTGATAACTGAAGAAACTGCATCTGCTGATGAAGGCTACGAAAGCTTTGTAAAAGTTAGTGGGCATCTAGACTCGATCTGCTAATTCCAAAATGAATCCAAGGAGAATTTGATTGGGTTGATTCCTGATTAAATATGTTCTCTTGTGATATTTTGGTCTTGTCATTGCCGCCATTAAACAGTTTCGTCCTAAGTGCAGAAGGATCCACTCATTGGAACCTTCGCTGCTCAGGGATCGAAGGACGCATTTCACGGTGGTGATTACATGCGACTACATGAAAGTGTACTAACAGAAGTGCGCAAATTGAGACACAGTTACTCATTCTGGTGTTCCGAGATGTAGTGATGTAATTACTGTCCCCTGAGGCCAGACAACGGCCAACACCCACTGAAACTCAACTTTGCAAGAATTGCATTCATATGATCATGATGTTCGATTGTGAATGTGTAGCTCTCATCTGCTTTTACCCTGCATGCATCTCTACATCTCTCAAATTGAATACACCCCTGTCACATATGAGATTTAGCTCTTAAACATGGTTGTTGTGTATATCACTACTCTTCACCACCCAGTCCTGTTCTGGTTTAGTTTGGACGTGACGAGAGGTAACTCAAAACAGCTTTATCTGTGGCGTGGCAGGGACAGCGTCTGTGAAATGTGGCCGTGGTTTTGGACCCACAGGAAGGCTGAATAGATGAGAACCAAAACCAGACGAGCTTTTGAGAGAAACTGGGGGGAAAATGAGGAGTGAAGTGGATTCTGCCCTGTGAGAGTCAGCGCATTTTAAAAAACATCAGCTCTGTTTTGCTTTTGCTGCATTAAGTCCCCGCTGTTTTGGCACAGCACACACAGACTCACACAGACACACATGCTGCAACTTACTCTCGCTGTTGTCTCCGCACTGCGTATGGTTTGCATTGGTTCTGCTGCTGGCTTTTGTAAACAGCACTAAATGGTTGTGCATGTCTGAGTCCTGCGAGTTCTCAGACTTCTGAATGAAAGACTACCTCTATGTCTCTCTCTCTCACTCTCTTTATCCCGCTCCCTCTATATCTCTCTGCCGCCCTTTGACCTGCTTTACCATATGGGCTGTCACAAGCGTGTGCTCTTGTCACGTGTGTTTAGGTAACTCTGTGACATGTGATCCCTGCAGGCTAAGGGTTATACACATTTAATGTCATCCACTACTGTTCACTGTAACTTGGTTGAGGACACAGTGTGTGTGTGTGTCCAATAAGTTTTTCCTTCCTCCAGGTCCAGCTAGTGGCTTAGGCGACATAGGTGGGTGCAGAATGTTGAGGGAGTGAATTCTATTAACGTGACAACATTATCAACTAAAAAAGCCATTTAATTACTGAAATAAACAAACTGTGCCCCCTGAACTGTCAGTTGAAACTGCCCACCACTGAACACATAACACTGACTGATAGCAATTGCAAGATGGAATCAGTCACAAAGATGCTTCAATTATTATTAATTAATTAATTGTAAGGACGGAAAAATAACCCATCGTAGGTGCATGTTGCCATACAACCATGAAATAGTTTTGAAAAAAACAAATGCTGGATATTGATGCTATGAAAGCTGTTCTATCTGCAGTTTTCCATCGCTACCTGAGGCTGCTGACCAGTGGCCTCAAGCTCAAATATTCAACTGGAGTGAGTGAAGTGAATGATATGAATTTTGTCTCAGATATGGATCTGAATGGAAGCCAGCAGTGGTGGACGAATTATTCAATTCCTTTACTTTAGTAAAAGTGTCAATACAGCAATTACAAGTAAATGTCCTTATGTAAAAGTAGCCTACACAAGTATAAGCAAACATTTATAATAACAATATAAGAACTGCATTAGTCCTTCTGAATAATACAAAATATTTTTATGATAACATTATTTGATTGTTACTGGTGATGCAGCAGTGTGTCAGCAGCATGTTATGGTTGTAGCTGCTGGAACTAGTTTGAACTCTGTCCAGTTTTATATACAGAACAGCAGATACATCTAAGGGGTCATTAATGGGAGAAGAGAGAAAAAGTTGTAAAGTAAGTACTAACTAAATTTGTGGCATAAACAATAGTAATAGAAGTATTAAGACCTTTTACTTAAGTTTAAGGACTTTTACCACATTGAAAGTACTCCACTTCAATTAAACATACAGAACCATTTTTAAGTATAAGTATTTAAGTATTATGAGCTAAATTCTGAAGTCAGTGTATTATATTTGATGTTTTTGTATTAATATGACATCTGAATTAATGTGTATGTTACATTTTAAAGCTGTAGCTATATACTGTTGGGTAGTTTAATAAACGGCTGTACATCATATTCTATAAGATCATATGTTTGTAGAGTTGCTGACCTGTGAGAACCACATACAGTATGTCTTCAAAGTCAACTGTCCTGTTTTCAGCTTTGTGACAAAGTATTTTCCATTTGATCCAACAGCGTTTGTAAATAGTTTATTTAGCTTAAGAAGTCGGAAAATTCTCTCTACCCATAAAGAATCACTTAATGCTTGAGTTTATCATAAATATCATCAAATCCTAATCCCGCCCTAGGGCAACAAAATGGCTAGAGCCTGCTGCATCGCTCATTTCCTGTTTCATGTCCCTGCTTTGAATCCATAACTTTGGAATTGTGTAACAAAAGCAGAAGGTTTTCTCTACAAAAACTCAGACTGAGACATGGATAATAATAATGCAAGCTGAAAGTATTGTAAGAGAATCAAGAACATACATATAAAAATTATCTTTCAGTTTGACCAAAACCAAAACACAGAGCGTAGTCACCTGAAAATGTTTTTTAGCTCTTTGAGCAGATTATAGTGGCTCATGGGAAAGAATAATTCTTCACCTCATGATGTAGGTCTAATGTCAACATCTAGTGTCAGTGCCAGAATGAGTGTTCCCTTATTGAAGCAAATAGTCAGGGTGCAGAGGTTTAGATGCTAAATAGGTAAATAGCACATATAAAATTCAGGAGACTGGAGTTTGAGTCATGTCACAGATCTAAGATATTCAGGGTTTGTTAAGATTGTAAGCATTTGGTTATTTACTTTGTAAAAATGAAAAATAGGTTGTAGTCTATTTGTCTACAAAATAAAAAAAACGATAAGTGATGTTTTGCATTGGCTGCCATGATGTGATAAAAGGTTAACTGAAGCTGTGGCTCATTGGTTTACAAACTAATTGAAATACAAGTATTAAGAGATCAGTATCACACACAAAGCCAGCATTTGAAAAGAGGTATTTCCAGGGGCTACAAAACTTCTGGTTGGACTCAGTGATGTTGTGGTAAATGTCTTTGTGGTAACCTCTTTTACACCAAAAACCAGTGGGTATATGCAGGTTTTTTAAACACGAGTAAACCCGCTAAAAAAGGTAACTGACTCCTTTTCTGTTGCCAGCAGAGGAGGTTGTCTTTGGTGAGTCATGTCCAACATCACAAATGCACTGTAAATGCATTGAAGACCTCTCTGTTTTACCAGTGTTGCATCTTGCACGCTACTAAGAAATGATATATGTTTAATATAAGCACAATAAGTACACAGACCTTCATTGCTATTTACACGCTGATGCCCACAAGTCCAATGTGCATCATAAAATAGTGCTGGAAAAGAAACAGCGCCAGCGTCTAGACTACCAAAATAAAGAAGAAGAAATTAGCATGTTTCCCCGGGTGAGATGGTTCCATGACTGGAGAAAAAACAATATCCACTGCAGTGGTATGTGACTGAGTTATGTTGTGACCTGTTAGTAACTGGTGCAGGCATAAAGCTGAAGACCAACAACAAATTGAGTATCTGCACCATGACAATGGCCAATATGGATGTAGGAGAAAAACAATTTAATGTCTTGTAAATAAGAGACAGAGATTATTGAAATTTTATGTTTGTGTCTTAAACAAACACTAAGCACTTCCAGACTGACTTTTAATACTCAGTGTGTGGTACAAGTTGGGCGGGGTGTCATTTTTTGACCCTTTGTTTTTTTGTAATCCCTGTAATTTAGCAATTTCCTTTTTTTGTTTTGATTAATGTATCTGTTGTACCCATGTTTTCGTCATTGGGACAGTAAAGACAGATGTGAATGGAAGATGGTTCTGCAGGAGACAAATCAAACACAAACACACACACACACTCACACTCACAGAAAAAGGGAAAACATCTCGAAAACACTGATAATCTGTTCCAAGTACATTGACACTGCTGGTCCTGATTCTGATTATTCAGTGACCTGAAATGAAATGAATCGAATTGAAGTGAAGTTTTAAAAGGTACACAGACACACAGATACACAAACACACACATCTTGTCCACATTAGGACAGTAACCCTAGCCACGTCTACCTCTTGTCCCCAGTCACAGGATGTGAGGTCAGCAGAGAGAAAGTGTGTGGTTTGTGTGTGTGTGTGTGTGTGCGTGTGCGTGTGCGTGTGTGTGTGTGTGTGTTTGTGGTGCTGTGTCCCCCTTGGTGTCTCCTTTCTCCTGGAGATTATGTTTCAGCCATCACTGAGGCTCGCTAATTAATGTCACAGCCTGCTAGCCATGTCAGCGCCAATTTACTACACACACACACACTTTTTTTGTACCTACGCACTCACAGACACACACTTCCTCTCCTCACCTGTCACAATTAATGTCATACGTTTGCTTCTGACATTGGGGTTTTTCTGTTTTCCCTCTCCGACGTCACTCTATCTGCACAGTTTGCTTCCACTCCTCCAACATCTCACTATCTTTCTTTCTGCAGTCTCTCCACCTCTGTCCTTTTTCACCTCGCTGTCGCTGCCAATTTTCCACCTCTTTCTTTCTTTCCCTCAGCGCCCCTTCTCCCTTTGCACCTTCATCTCCCTTCACACATATTTCCTCATATGTTGCTGGAAATAATGCACTGTATCACTTGTTCCTGTTCTCTTCGACAGCACATCTGCTTACTTACATTTGACATCATCTCCTGTTGATCCACTAATTTGTCAAGATATGAAAGTTGGATACAGTAGTGTAAATAAAATGCATGCAGTAGTATACGAATGTCCATAAAAAATCATTATTTAAAAAAGGGATTATGTGAAATAAATCTAGAAATATTTTTAAATTAATGCACAAGTAGATTCTGAGGGTTTATCATATCTGTTGAAAAGAGGGAGAAATCCACACACCTAGAATCTTGTACTTTCCACAATGTGAACCGTAAAAAATGTATTGGATGTGCATGTTGTTTTTCAAACAGTTAAAATGTGGCTTTGGATATTCTTATTTCAGTTCATCAAATATCTCTAAACACGACTGTGAAATGTTAAACTTGCTTTTCCTCCCATCACCACATTATGACCATGAACCAGTTTTAAATGAGAGCACATTCATATTCATATTTTAGATTTAATTGAAATATCAGGTGGTGCTTTATTGATATAATTACTGTGATACTATTTTGTATTAAGAAACAATAGTGAAATTATTATATTTCATGTCATTAAAAGTTCACCAAAAATCTGATTGGAAATTCATTCAATAAAAAAATCCACTTCACAACATTTGCAGTATGTGACATGACTTGGATGAAAACTAGTTAGCTCACGTACTCCTCTGTTATGGCTCCCCGCCCCCACCCCTGGGTGCCCCCTGTGTAGTTTTCCAGTCTAGTCATGTTTCGATGTGACCTTGTGTTTAACCACATCACTCCCTCCTGCGAGAGATCAATAAGTACTCATTTGTCCAGCTAGTCAGATAAACTCACTCAAACTCAGGTTATGTGTAGGCTGTGTCTCTGTGTGGTCATGTCATGGCTGTGTATAAGTGTGGGTGTGTGTGTGTGTGTGTGCGTGTATGTGTGTGAATGTTTGCCTCCTATCATTAACCCTAATGATTGACAATGTCCTCCCATTTCCACCTTCCTCCGCCCTCCTCTTCCTTCCCTTATTGACCCTTCTGTCAGCGGCCTGTCACAGCGACTTCCTCATGTCATCAATAGCAGGACTTTATCTCGATGGACAGTCACCCCCCCTCTCATGTACCTTATGTCTTATCTGGGATACTATATCTGTCAGGGGGGTAAATTGACATTGTGTCTGTGTGAGTGAATTTTTGTATTTCTCTCTTTAAAAGGGCAACATGTCCTCAGAGGGGGAGAAAGGTGAGGACAGAACATTTTGCTGCTCACTCTTCCAGCTCAGATTTCAGGCAGTTCAGGGTTTAGGTTTCAGAGAATAGTTTTCCCAGCAAACACACACATACTCACAGCTGAAAACATTGCTTCAGTTTCTATGCTTACATGTAACGAGTTGTATAAAGTGCACAAAATGACAAGTGACTCTCTTGAGTGCTGTGGATAATTGACCACGATGATGAGCCAATTTTAACTTTGTTATGGCTTAAAGTTGTTGTGGGCCCATATTATTATGACAAAAAAATAAAAGAAACCCTCTTAAATTTCAAATTAACCATTCTAAATACGAAATCACTATTTATAGCACGGTTATTCTCCACCAATAGACAGGGGATCATACGTTCTCCAGCTAGGGACTTAAAGTATTTTTTATAATCTCAGATTTGGAGAAAATACTCTTCTATTTCTTCTCATTTACACTAATGTAATTCCATGAAATCCTCCAAATTCAGAACCAAATCTGTTGTTTGTTTGTGATCTCTAAAACAACACAGCATCATTTCCTGATCTGAAACCTCTATCGGAATTAAATAAGTTGTCTGTTCTTTCAACAAAAAAAGAAATTATAACGTGAAAATGATGTTTGTACCGTTAGGTTTAGGGAAATACGTTGGTTAAAATAATGAGTTTGTAGGAAAACACATTGTAAGATTGTGAAAGATTCTTAAGGTTTGAAGGACCTTTGTCGTCACTGTGACAATCCTAAGTAGATGATGTTAAGTTTGAAAGAAAAAAAACTGTTGGCACTTGGAAACAACTTGGTGTCTGATGTTTTGGTGTCCATCCACCTGAGCCTCCTCCCAACATGGACTGTGTTGCTCCTTGATAACGTTACTCTGCTTCCTCCTTCGCTGCTGTCAGAGGGCTTTTTGGCTCTGTCACTTCAATGTGAACATATGTTGTTGGGAGCAACTTGCTGCAACTGTCACTGATGCTGTTGTTCTTGTGCAGGCCTCAGACATAAATTAGTCACACATGTCCAGATTATCCCAAATGCTGCCATGCAGCTCTTAGAAGAAATCAACAAAAATCAACACATCTCCCACAATCTTGACTCTCTTCACTGCTCCCTGTGCAGTTTATAATAAAGCCTTGTAAGGCAGCAACATTTAAAGCAGTGTACAGTCAGGATTTCAGGTCTTGTCAGACTTCAGAAGGTCTTTGATTTTACTACTAGTTTTACAATGACTATTTGTAACATGATTTACTATTTTGTCTATTTTGCCTCTTTATATTTCACATATGCAACACAATTAAAAACCAAATGCACTTCATTGTATTGTTTTAAACATCAGGCATCATTGATCATCATGCCTCCTGATATGGATCTTCCACAGGTTCTGATGTGTTTTCAGTTAGTGGTTTGTTTGAAATAAATACAAGAGGAGCTGCACTGCTAGTTTCAGCAGCAAACCAGACCAAGAGAAACTGCAGAAACCTACAGACACTCAGGTTTCATAATCAGAAACTCAGAGGAGAAATCAGTGGAAAATATCAGCGATAAAAAGGCCTTTTGGTGTCGGCCATATATTGACAACTTGTGACACGCAGTGCACAACGGCACATCAAAAACAAGGGGCTACAGGGCTACAAAATGCAGTGAGTTCCTCACAAGCACAATATTCCCCAAAGTGTGAATGTGTGTGTCTGATGTTGACAGTGTCAGATTTTGGGGTTCTTTCCGACAGCAGTTCTAAATCTCAGCGTTTGACACAAGCTCTGAGACTTTCTACCCCCTCTTCCTCACCTCCTCCCCTCGTGTCTCTTTTATCTGGGGCTTGGATTCTTACTTCACTGAAAAGAGAACAAGAAAAGGGAACACGGTGGAGAAAAGAGAGGAATAAAAAAGAGAGAAGAATGTATGAAAGGTTAAGAGGTAGTGCAAGGAGAAAGGAGAGTGAAGAAGAGACTGAGGGAGGGAAAGTGAGAAGGGGAGAAAGGGGAGAGTGACAGATGGGCCCAACGAAGAGAGGGCTGCTGGGTTCAGCACTTGCGGCAGAGCCGAGCATATGACAGCTTTACAGTGGGCTCTGTGTGTGTTTGTGTGCGTGCGTGCGTACGTGTGTACTGGCTCTCCTTTAGAAGTGAGTTTGCATGTGTCGGGCTGCGCTTGTGCATGACTGTTTGCGTCCTGGCTCAACCTCTAGAGTGTATATTGGTGTGTGTGTGTGTGCGTGCACTCATGCACATGCTCATGTCCGTGTCTTGGCATGATGCCAGTGTTTACCTAGGGCATTTTGTGTGTGTTGAATGTAGCCAGAGGGACCATTCCCCCACCTGTTATTCTCCCATTCTTCTGTCTTTCCCCACCACTTCCTGTCATCCATCTCTATATTGACTTAACCAGTGATAAATCAGAGCGGCTGCTTGTGTGCGAGTCTCATGTTTGTTTTAGCCACGGCACATGTTGGCTTAGCGCTCAGCGAGGATTTCTTTCACATCTTAAATGCATTGAAATTTGTTTACACGTGTTGCTGCTGTCATTTGCCCATCGCAGCTTGTTTTTTTTTTTCACCTCTCCCAGGATGTGAAGGGTTCCAGAAATAGACCATGCTTTGACAAACATTACACTTTAAGATGCAGTGTGTGCCGATATGGCTGACATCCTTGGCGCTATGTTTCTTCTTCATGCCTCTTGCTCTTTTTTGCATCATTTGAAACCCCCCTGTTCTGCAGCTCCCTTGGTCCCAGCAGGTAGTCGTTCCAGCTCCCTCTCATCCTCCTCCTCCTGCCAGTCGTAATTTCTGCACTTCCTGCTTCTCTGGCTTTAGCTGTGATGTCTGCAGCCGAGGTGAGAGGTCACGAGGGCCAGGTGTGCTGAAGCTGGCGTCGACTGGTCCCGGCTGCGTCTCTACCTTTGTTTCTCCTGCTGTTAATCTGGCACGGTGCAAGCACATTTTGTTCTATTGTTCTCCACATGAGTTAGGTGTTTTGTTAAAGTGCCTTTTCTGGCTGCCACAGTTTTATGAAATGAAGAAGGTTTTGTGGCTCATTGTTGGCACTTACAGCTATGAAGCAAAGATGTAATTTGTTTAGATCAGTTTCAAGCCTTTCATGAGAACAGCTTCCAGGTTGTGAAATATCTCTGTTGTTTTTCTCCATATGACAAATGTTAATGGATGGATAACTTCCATTCTCTTCATTTCCTTTTAGAAATTGTAAGTTATTAAAGGGTCAGGAGTTTGTCTCTATTCCTGCAGGTCTGCAAGTATAAATGTTTTTAAGTCATCAATAATAATGTGTAATAGGAAACTATCAGGCCTGCAGTTTCAAATGATAAATAAGTTATTTATAAAATGTTTCTACATCTGTCTCTCCTTGTGTGTGTGTGTGTGTGTGTGTGTGTGTGTGTGTTTGAGGAGGGGATGGGATCCCGTGGGTCTGGGTCTTTGGCAGCACATCAAATTCAATAAACCCAAATTAGTGTTTGTAAAATGTCAGCATGTGTTGGACACATATTCATGAGTCAAAGGTCACTCACATTATAATTAGTTCAATTTAATTAACCCCTATGAATGAATCCACTACTTTCCCTTTTGTGAAATGCTGAAATCATCAGCCCTGCTTATTTATTTAATTAAATTACCCTATTTATTTCCCACGTCTACTTTCCTCTCATGTGATAACAGGACTAGTTCATTTTCAATATGCGACATATGTTTTTCAAATAACTCTGTGTCAAACATTATGAAGTGTAAAACAATCAGTTTTTATGGTAATCTGCCATTTGTTGGTCTTTATATTGCAGGATGTGCCTGTTTTAGGACAACTGTTATATGTCAGAATCCTGTGACAGACTTGTATTACACATTTTATGAATATTTTTATATTATAATCCATCATAAGTTACACAGCAAATGTTACGACTGCACGTTGAGATGTAACATCCCATCCTTTGTGCACGTATCTCTACTCTTGGCTACAGTCTGTTTGTACCTGAACCTCACCACATAAAACTTGTGTAACAGAGCTATGGGCTCGATGGTTTATAATGTTGTAAGGTCAGCCAGCGAGGGGAGACAGAGGCCAGGGGAGGAGCTGATGTGATGTGGTTCACCTAAATATGAAAGAAGGGAGATCATGACTGTCACACACCACTGATCATGAGTCAGGGGTGACCATTACTTTAGAAAGCTTGCAGCACGCGGTAGGAGTCTGCCCGTATGCAGGACACACACATTCATAAACGCACACACCCTTCGCTTGCAACCTTGTTTCCACAGCAATAACCTGAACATGCCGCATCAGTCCATTGCTGATTTGGCTATGAAATAGGACCAGAGGGTTTAGGGCCTCTGCCTTCTCTTTAAACTGCTGAGGTGGATCACAGGTGAATACGATGAGAGCCAAGCACCGGGGCCCCGTAAAAGCCAGCTAGGGATTTAACACGGGCTGTGGGAACGTTGGGGAAATGTTGGATCAGTGACAAAAGAAAAAGTTGATTTAACGTAGCATGTGAGCCGGGAATGTGTTGTTGATGTATGGAAGGTTTTACAGGGTTTAGGGTCAGGGACTGTGGTGGAGGGAGGTGGAGGACGATCAGGGAGGAGACAGAAACAAAAACAGAGACGCATGAACACGAACACAAAGATGAGGGAAATCAAAAGAAAGTAACAGACAGAGACTGAGAGACATTTGCGACTGGGAAGAGAAGACGGCGTGTGCTAAAATGTGGCCTGTGGCACACCATTTGTCACAAGTCACGAATGACAGAGGGGGGAGCAACGGTGAAGACCACAACGTGATCTCTTTTCTCCTCCACTCATTCTGGGCTGACATTCCTGCTTCTCTATCCTGTGATTTCAGTTTGGCTGTTTGGACTTTGTATGTGTTTAGTATGTTCTATGTGTCAGCAGATGTGCAGGACATTATATCCCCTGATAGCACATGAATGAGTGTTTGTGCTGTCGCAGAAGCGGAAGCTTTTATTTCCCATGATAAATATACTGTGGCATGTTTGCGCACGTGTGTGTGTATTTCCGTACCTAGGACTGTGTCCCAGAGCACGTGCTGAACAGTATGTAAATGCCAGGCCATGCTGAGCCTGAGGGCAAACAGGCCACATAGGGGAGAGGAGAGTTTAGAAATGACTTTTCCGCACGCTATTTCAGAACACACTCCCCTCCGCTGCTTCTGTCTAGGCTGACTCTCTAGGTACACACACACACACACACACACAGGGCATTTACTCTGCTCCCACTTCCCCTTCACACATGATGTGACAGGCATTTGACATTTTTATGTGACACATTTTCAATTGGGCCCTATAGACCATCTTTTAAAGAGTTAACCCCAGTGGATTCACACTGATTTTTTGTGATTTATTATAAGAATTAAGTCACTCACTTAACACAGTTAAAGGGCTCAACACTGGTGTTATTATATATTTTTCTTATTTTAAACAAATAAAAAGGCAAACAACACCAATTGATCTTGCTAGCAAATAGTGTGTGTGTGCATCCAAAGCCTGCTATATATATTATTATTCTCATTGTTGTCGCACACAGTCACATGATTATTTTAGGGTCTATTCTGGTTGACTACATTTCAGATCAGGTGTAATTATTAGAGTCTATGTGGATGAAGTCTAGCTGCAGTCAAACCCCCTGCACATCAGGGCTCTCTTTTTTAATCCTTAATTTTTATACATTGAGTTTGTGAAGACTTGCAGCTGAAAATTGTCTATATTAAGTTTAGTTTGTCCTATTTGAGTATAACATTTGCTAAAAGTTACAGTATTCAACAGTTTTTAACCTCCTCAGAGTCCCAACAGTCCCCTTATAAAACCACATTTAAAATCACTAGATCCCAATTCTATTTTGGATCTGCACCGAATGGCACGCATTCATTAATATCAGTCCCCTAAACATGACTGATTTCTATCATCAATATCCATTAACTATTCTCTGAGAAATCAACAAATATGTTGAAAACAGACCTCTCACAATGTTGAAGAAAGTGAAAAAGTTCCTTGATCCAGCCCCTGATCCAGATCCACCAAAATCGAATGGATTTATTCATCCCGACTCATATCACATCCATCTACCAAGTTTCATGGTAATCCGTCAGTAGTTTTTAATAATCTTGCTCCCAAATATACCAACAAACAGACATTGGTGAAAACATAACCTCCTTGGCAGAGGAATGCTGAAATAAAAAAGTACAATTAGGACAACCATTTTCGCAAGAAATTATAGCAATACATTTAAACAAAAAAGTAAACTATTTCTCGTCTTTGAGAGTTGCTGAAACATAACATCCCATTCCTCCCTCTGGATCAGCATCACTCTCTAATTCTACAATCTTCAACTCCTCTGTTCCACTTAACCTGTCTCAATTAATCCAGGAAGTCCCACTGAGATAAAGGATCTGCTCCATCTCACCAACCAATTGTCACTCTCCTGATGAATCCACTCTCCTGGTTGGCTAGATTGCAATCAGTGGGGTTGATTGAAAGGCAAGGACACAAAAGGACAAAGACAAAATCACTTAGGCAGCCTATTAGGCCTGGAATGGGCTGCCCATCTGCAACAATACAGTAGGCACTGATAATCGGCTGCTGATAAGCATGAGGAGAAAAAGTTTGCAGGCCTCAGGGGTGCTGTCGAGGGATGTGTGTGTGTGTGTGTGTGTGTACAGGAGTGTGGTGCTATGTCCGCTGATAGCAGGCATCTGTTTGGAAACAAATGAAGGCCATAAAGTCTTGAATCTCTGCAACAGAGCACTTCGATATTTTCACTTCGAAGACCATCTATCTGAACTGCTGTGCTCTGAATTCCACTTTGATGTTCAAGAGCTACTTTATTTTTATATATTTAAATTGCTTAAATTCAATGAACCTGATCAAATTCAGTAAAAATTGGTTGCTAATTTTGTCTTAATCCAATTTAGCTTCTGAAATTAACAATTTAAAAAAGAAACAAAAACAAAAAAAGATATTTGGCATGAACACCCTTCGCCTTTAGAGCAGCATCACTTCTCCTCTGTACCCTTTTACACAAAGGCCCTTGTCAATTAGGTTAATCCAAGCATCTTGGAGATCTCACCACAGTTCCTCTGAGGATTGAGTCTGTCTCACGTCCTCGGTTTCTTCATAAACACAGACTGACTCATGATGTTGAGATTAGGACTCAGCCATCTGCTGTGTGACTCCCTATTCCTCATCTCACTGAAGATGGGTCTTTATGACTCTGGTTGTATGGTTGGGAATGATGTCAAGCTGGAGAATAAATCTGGTACCAATGAAATGCTTCCTTTATTGAAGTGTGTTTCATTGGTACCAAATAGAATCTCAATACAGGAATGTGCCTTCAATTTTTGCACAGTTCTGGCAACAAAGTTTTTGAAATACCCACACTAAGTTTACACGAGACAATTTCACGATGAGATAAAGAGTTATCTTATGGCCAGCTCAGCTTTTTCTTCTGTATAAATCTTCAGTTTGTGTGTTTGTGTGTGTGCCCACACTCTCCCCCACTCTAATTGCAGTCTTGGCCCTGGCTTCATAATGACTCTGGCACTTGGATTACCATAATACACTTCCCACCACCAGATTCTCATACAGTACAATACAGTTTGGCCAAAATCTCAGTGGGTTTAAAGCTCAGAAGGTCGAAGTAGAAACCCTATAGAGGATTATGGTGCAGCCCAGAGGTCCCTATATTTTAAAATAGAGGCCAGGAATATACTACATCACTAACACCCCTCTAATCCCACACTGTACCAGTATACTGTATGTGAGCACATCACAGGTACTGGTTTGTGTGTGTGTGTGTGTGTGTGTGTGTGTGTGTGTGTGTGTGCGTGCGTGTGCATGTGTTTGTGTGTGTGAGAGGAAGAGGACAGAGTCAGTGGCTTGAAAATCTCTTGGTTTGTGTACGCATCAACAGTCAGGTGGAGGTCAACTGGGTCTGTTAACAGATGGATTGACGCAAGGATCAAAGGGTCAATCTGTGTGTGTGTGTGTGTGTGTGTGTGTGTGTGTGTGTGTGTGTGTGTCTGGGTGCATTGAGGAGGGGGATGTCCGTGGCCATTAACAAATGTTTTGCAACTGACTTCTAGGTGAAGGTTAGAAAAATACCCCATTCCAGCAATACAGTTCAGAAGCACTGCTCCATACTAGGTTCAGTTTCATATCTAATGCAGTTGATTCGATTTTAAACGCCACACATACAAGTTTATCTAATTTCAACACGTGTACATTTGATGAAACAGGGTGACAGTCGGAGGAGAGGATGCATCTTTTTCAATACCAAAGATACAGCAGTGCATGTGTGGCATTCACCGACATTGATTTGTGTTGCTGGATATGCCTTTTGTGAGAGGTTAAATCCACCGCCGTCTAATGATGCTTTCATGTAGCCTGTCTCTTCATCTCCGTCCCTGTCTCGGCCTCCATCCCTCTGTGCTCTAATAAAGAGATGGAGCAATATGCATCAGACATCAAACAACATCAAAGCCCACATACTGTTTACCTGCGATGCTCTATCTCCTTCATGTCCTCGCTCACCTTTTTAGTGTTTTTTGCACACGCATTACCCGTCTGCAAACGCTGTTTGATGTGGAACATCGACAAACAGCGTGTCTGTGAGCATCTATAGACTAAAGAATTGTCCCTGTCTGATAGACAATTCAACTCACAAGTCACCATTGCAAGTGGCTTTTCCAAACTTGCATTGCACCTTCATAACTATAACCTATATAACTTGTGTCTAGCTGATCCAACTTGTCGTGTTATTCAGGATGACTTCATATTTTACCATTACTGTTACTAGAGACAGACGCTTTTAGCAGAGGCTTTTACCATGTGGTCAGTCAATACCTAATTTTAAAGATGAACATGTCTGATGCTGTTTGATCTTACCTTAAACTGGTCAGCTGACTCCAAGTGTGTGTGTGTGTGTGGCAGGTGGGCTTTTGAATTTATGATTCCACCTCTGTACACACTGCCAGTTTTATTTCTGGACATTCTGAATTTTAACAGTGCACAGCGATATAATAATATACTTATTATATTATACTCAAATCGTGTCACTCAAGCAAGAATTGAATATTGCCCCTGATGCTACTCTTTAGAAATACTTATATTAGAAGTTACACAAAAGTCTGGTTGGACATTCCTACTTGTCAAGGTACATTACATTTACATTTATATCTATCTAAGAATCATTTTCAATATCCAGAAGACACAATATCTGTGAATGTGAGTTCATATTATTAGAAAAATGTGTGACTCACTTTTCACTTGAGAAAGCTTTGTGACATTATTTGATATGAATAAAACCTGAGCTGTAGCATTGATGACTTGAGATATGGCTCCACTGCTGACTCTGCTAATCACAGAGATGTTGTGTTTGTTTTATTGTGTACTCTGAGTGTCTCTCCTCTCTGATGTGGAATAATGTTCTTCCCACTTCACTACAGCCTTGAATCTCACATTGTTCCAGACACGTTTTTTGCCTCGTGTTTCATGACGTCGGGAGACAAACAAGAAAAACATCCAGCTCTTCTTCCTTTTCTGTATAAGCAGAAACAACTGTTCACATCAGAGCTTATTTGGAAAAGTTCTTTCCGTCTCCCATTGAGAGGATCAACTCTTTTTTGCAAAGTTTTGGGGGATTTGACTATTTCCATCAACCTTCTCTGATTCGATACCTTCATAAAAATATGAATGCATGTACATAAAAACATTGATGACGTAAAGCTACAGTTTCACCAAAACCTCCACAGACTGCATTGGTTCATTTTGTTGTTCTATTATGAGCTTTCATGTTCAATACCTTGACAGTTGGAGCCATTGTTGGGTTATATGTGCTTATATGTTGAGACTGCCTTTGTGCAACATAATCATCAGGTTCCTTTCTTTGTCTTGTTGTTATATAATCATTTTATTTTATAATAAGAAGAACAAATTAATGACTGAATGTGGTTGGCACTTGATGCTTTACAAAGTTATTCACCATAGACAGTGGACATGAAAGCTGTTTAATCAGAATTCCGAGTTTAGAGAAGCATAACGGAACTATTTTAGTGTGGTATGAATATAGATTGTAGTCATAGAGAGCATAATGTTTTGACATTACCTCAGTTTTCTGGCATTCAGGAACTTTCCCCCAGGAACTAGGAACCTTTTCACTGAACTCTGTGCTTCTGTGTTTCCTGCTCGAGGGGCAGCACTTGAGTGGAAGGTATAGGAACCTTTGGGGCGGGGTGAACACACCTGATTGGTTGAGTACTTCTGTCTTTTATTTTTTGCTGCTCAATCTCTGCAATAGCTTGTTCAATCTATTTCTATTGCTCGTTTCTTTTCCAGCATTGACTCAATAATCACTTCTGCAAATCCCATCTCCTCTACTGCTGTTGTAAGGTTGCTCAATTTAAATAGCGACATTGTTGTTGAACAGTTTTTTTTGCAGTTAGCGCCACCTGTTGCACTGGAGTGGAACAGCTTTTTGTAGCCATTCGTTTTTCATACATAGGCAGCCTTATTTGCTGAGTTTTTCTTTGGACCACGGTGGGAACGCAGACAAACAACGATCTGCAGGAAACTTTTATTTCCTTGAAAAAAGTTCCTGGGACTTAATCTTCCAGGTACTTCTGCACAAAATGCTGCTTAAGTGAGGACAGGGGTTAGTCCGAGGTCACTCAGTTGATAGAAATGTACGGACGTGGATGTCTCTGGCCTACTCCTGACTGGTTTTTGAGGTGTGTGTGTGTGGGTTCAAAGAGTGTCAAGGGAGTTCTCAGGAGTTTGGCATTGACAAAAGTGTGTGTGTGCATGTGAGACTGTGATGAAGTGAGGTGTCCTGTCCTCCTCCAAGGGCCTGTAACTCAGGGTTTTCATCAATCACTCCCTCCCCGTCCTCCCTTCGCTGTCCTCGCACTCCTTTAATAATTCTCTCTCACCCTGCTCCTACCATATTCCTCAATCAAACTCGCTGTCTGTTTTGTGTGTGTGTGTGTATGAGTCGTCTCTCTCCTCCAGTTTGCCCTCCAACACTGGCATCATTATAAACTTTGCCATGTTTCCGTTTGCCCTCCCTTGTCCCAGTCAGACCTTTATCTTCTCCTGTGTATTTCTCTTTTCTCTCTCTTTGTCTTCCATCCCGTCTCTCCCATCACATTCTTCCCCATCACCCTGTGCTTAAGCACCAGGTGAGTCGCACTGTGGCTGTAGAGGGAGTACAGTGGACTGTCAAAGTGCCCCCCCACCTCCATAGTAGTGATTTATGAGTGCTTTTACAGCAGGTATGTTAGCCTAACAGCCACCTATCAAGAATAAATCCCCTCCTCCCAGCTCCCTTGTTTCCTTAAGGACTTTTTACAGACCCCGACTGTCCACTCCAATGACTTCTCTTAAAGAAAAGTCCAAACAACAGCTTGTAATACACCCCCCACATGTGTATACCTCGACCTTGTGCCAAATATCTTACAAATTCATTTATGTGACTGGTTCAGGTCACTTGGGCTTTTCTCATGTTGTCCTGTTTGAAACTTTTTGGTCACGCATGTTTTTAAAGTTCTTATTTTTGTTCACCAGGGAGCTGGCTTTGCCATCTTATGCACATATGTTGTGTGATATATGAGTAATAGCGAGAAACAGGCGCCTGTTTTCTTATGTACAGCTGAGAGGATGGCCGCCTGTTCTTTGTTATATCTCTGCAAAGCTGAGGCAGTCAAACATAAATCCTGACATGCACAGATGCCATTTTGTGTTTGTTTGTCTTTCGCCTTTCTACCTCAGTTTGAACCATGCACAACACAAATCCTGCCCACTACACTTTGCAAAATTACACAAATTAGTTTCCTCCGAACCCTCAGCATGAGTTAACTACTGACCATTAGCAAGAAAAGTTGTCCTGCTGAGTTCCCCTGCTCGACGGGAACAAAACGGCACCAGGCGAGATTGGAAGAAGTTCAGTGTAACGTTAGAAGCGACATCAGGGTTAGAACTGCTTTTAATTTGCATCCATGAGTGAAGTGGAAGAAGGAAAAGAGGAGTTGTTTTGAAGGATGTTGTTCTGAGCGAAATAGATGTAAGGATAAGGAGCTATCCTCCAGAGGGGTGCTTGCTTGCTTTGATGCGTCGCAGGCTCTTGAAGCACCAACAAACATGTGCTTCATCGTGTATTTGGTCGTATGTTGATATAAGTCCAACAACATGCACAGACTCCCAAACAGGTGGAGAGAGATGGAGCAGGCTCTGCTCATTTTAAATGCAAAGATTAGTTCGAATATAAACCAATTTGCGAATTGCAAGTGCAAACGTATGTTATGTCTGGGTGCATATGTGCGTTCCAAGGATGAATTCTTCCCATGTTTTTTGAGACATACATTGCAGGCCTTCATGTTCATTTCCACATGCTGCCCATATTGGTTTCTGATAACTGTTTATATCCATTTAGTTGTAACTGGTATCCCATTTCAATGCAAACTGGCAGAGCAAAAGAGCAAGGGTAACAGAAGATGTCACATCTGTTCGTAAACTATTATGTTTGCCTGTGTCCAACATATTTCTAATGTTGTACGAGCCTTTGAAACTGAGCTAATCTACTTGGCGTTCTTCCATCGTTGAAAAAAGGAAAGAAAATAATAAAAAGCACAAAAAAAGGCCTGAGTGCTCTAACTTTCTTTGCTGTTTCTCCATGCTCATAAAAATAGATCTGGTTCCAAAAGTAACAAAGGGCCTGCACTGGATTTTTGATCAGTTTCATTCTCAATTAATCAGATCACAGTTTTGAAGAAAAAAATTTTTGAAAAATCTCACCTTTTCTAGACCAAGCCCAACGGTCTAAAATCCAGAGATATTCAATTCACAAAGTAGAAAGACACATTTATATTGTAATGGGCGTTAAACTGACAAAGAATCAGCTCAAATCATTACAACTTCAGTCAATAGTCTTTATATATATAAAAAATCCCCTACTCAGCCCATGTGGGTGGTTTGTGGTTGTGTTTCCTCCTTCGTGCTCAGGGGCCTTAGTTATAAAACAATGTGTACGTTACTACGTGGATCTGCCTCATACTTCTCCCTCTACCCGCCCACATTCAACCTTAAATGGTCAATGCAAAGCCCCTTATGAAAATTAAAGGGTAACCAATGAGTTTCTATGGTGAATCAGAAGAAGAAGAAGCTAAACTTTCCAACATCGAGGTGTCTGTTAGTGAGGTGAAGAAAGATTGTTTGTTGGCCACAGCAGTGATGTCATCGATAAAAGAAAATACACTGAGTGGTAACGTGTTGCTGCTGCTGTTAATGCAGTGAGTGACAGTGAGTATGACAGAAAGGACAGAGCCAGACAAAAACAAGTGGTCAGATTTAAAGGTGAAGGGAAAATAACAACTGTTTCTTATCTTCAGAATGAGAGAGGACTTGTTTTATCACCTGAACATATTTTGATCATCAGAAACTGCTATCACAGAATAATAACTTCAAAATATTTAAAAGAGGTTTAATATAGAAAGGTAAATATTATACTGTGTTAATCATATCAAACACATACCTGTCTGCTTATTAACCCAGAGTGGCACAAAACTCTTAAAACAAAACTCTGGATTTTTAATAGTTTATAATAGATAGATAACCCTAACCCTACCATAGTACTCACAGCTGATGAGTCAGTCATCATCATGAGACAGGAAATCTTCATGGTCGCTAAACACTCATTTCCCCTCATCCTTCTATCCGAGTCCTCCTC
This sequence comes from Verasper variegatus, assembly GCA_026259375.1. Taxonomy (NCBI): domain Eukaryota; kingdom Metazoa; phylum Chordata; class Actinopteri; order Pleuronectiformes; family Pleuronectidae; genus Verasper; species Verasper variegatus. Next base: position 2,273,674 of record CM048047.1, on the reverse strand, counting down.
TATCAGTGTCAGTGCATCCATCACGCAGCATTACGCACTGAGTGTCACCGCAGCATTTATGTTTACAGCATCGAACTGATTACTACACACATAAGTGGGATCCTCCAACCTGGTACTTTATTTGGAAATCGAAGTTTAAAGGTGAACACAGTATTATTTTTTAAGTGGTCTCCAGTGTGCTCAACAACACAGAAATGTTCACTGCAGCTACACACACACACACACACACACACACACTAGACTACATTCGTACTCATGATATTGGCACAGTATTTTAGAAGATATAATTAAAAACTATTAATCACTCAGGCCGTAACAGGTATTTTATGCCATTTTACCATAGTTTGCTTTAAGTTGTTTTATATCTTTTACAATTGAAGGTTCTTATGGAACAGTTATGTTGCGCAAGCAGAAATAACGCTGTTGGTTTTATTGTTAATAAATAAATAAATAATCTGGCTTCAATTGTGTCTGCATCGCCATTTTTCCTTCTCCATGTCGGTACACATGGGTTAAAGTGCTCACCTTCTCTCGTCAAGTTTGTCTTTATAAATCTCAACGTCAGCGTACAGAAGTGGCGTACACACAAAATGTGGTCCGAAAGATCCTTAAAGGTCCAGTGTGTAAGATTTAGGTGAAAAGGATCTTTTAGCAAAAATTTAAAATATAATAATCCCTAGTGTGTTTGATCTGAATTGTACAAATTGTTGTTTTCTTTACCCTAGAATGGGCCCTTTATATTTAAATACGTTATATTTACCTTGGAATGGGTCCTGTCTACGGAGGCGGATATGTTTTTTACAGTAGCACAAACACCTTTTGAGTTTTTATGAAAACTGAAGGCTACCACAGGTTCTCTCTAATGTTTGGAAGAGGAGGGTGAGGTGAGGGGTGTTCAGCTGCAACATGCAACTTCACCACTAAATTCTACACACTGAACATTTAAGCAACAGTTATAAATGAGGCAAAAAAGAAAATACAGTTATGCTGCAGACACTTTACGCATAAAGTCACAACCCTAAACGAGGTCAAGACAAAGAAGAAAAAAAGGAGAGTAACTATTGTGTCAGACAACTCAAGAGAGGAAATTGACCTGCATCATGCATGAGCAGACCGGAGTGTGTGAGCATCTGTGACCCCACATGTGTGGTCAGTATCTGACTGGCTTGTATCATAGTTGGAATCTTTCTCTCCCACTTCACAGGGTCACCCGAGATGCTCTAGTCCCCGCCCACTCACCCGGAGGCATCAGGTGCATGGGGTCATTCATTACCTGCCAGTCACCGCATCAATAGCTGCCAATCACTCCGCTCCGCACCTTCCTCTCCACTCTCTGCCTTTTGTTTCAGCCTTTTGTCTTCTCTGATTACTGTTGTTTTTCAATTTCATGGCTATTTCTCCCCTGTAATCAATTTGCACAACATGCCCATTACTTATTATTGTTTGCCTCAGTTGCAATTGTCTCTGAATTCAATAACCATTTTTGTTCTTTTCTGGCTGGTAATTGAGGCAGTGGAGTATGAGTGTGTTTCTCTCTGAGTCCCGTCAACTCTGTCTGTCTCTCTCTCATTCTCTCTTTGCAGTGTGTGTGTGTGTGTTCTGTGTGGTTATAGTGATGAAACTGTGCACAGACTGATCATGGTAGTCAATAGAACACCACATTAATTACGATTGGTAAATACATGACAAACAGCATATACACACACACATAGAAATATGCAGTACAATCACACACCGATGGAAACACACACAAGGACACACTGTCTCCCTCTCCAGCATTTTAATTAAAGGGCAGAACTCCCAAATGTCGAGGAAAAGGACACACACACACACACACACACACACAGGCCACAGTATTTACCATGCGATGAATTACATTTTCATGCTGAAAACACAACACTAATAAATCACACTTTTCAGTTTTAATGCAGGATCCGGTGACAAAATATGACAAATTTTTATGCAGGGTTTTCATTTCCTAATGGTTTGGGCCTCACCCCTCTCATTCGTTCCTTTTTTTCTCCCTTGTCATGTTCCATCACTGTCCTCATCTATCCTCGGCTGCTTTCTCTTGCCTGCACCTCCTGAATTCTCTGCCAATGTTACTTGTTCTACCTCTTTCTTTCTTTCTTTCTGCACCCCCACACTTCTCTTTCTCCCCTCGTTGGGAATAGGAGGTAATTTAGAGCAATGTAGGTTAATGACAGCGGAGACTTGAGTCGGCCGCAGTGGCCTGGTGTCTGGGAACATGCTTGAAATCCAGACTAGGACATCTGACATCGTCTTCCTCCAGCTGTATGCACTGATGAGCTCTGAGCAACTCCAACCTCTCATTATGCTGTTTTAAGTCAGACGAACCTGGAACACATCCCTCTGAGTGCCGGATTTTCTTAGCAACTTGGAAAATGCCATGGCTAATGAAGTCGGATGATGGCTGTGTGAGTTCACATACCTCCTCACAACAAAACAGAGCACAACATGCCGTCCAGCTTAAAATATACGCATTCTTTTTCTATAGGTGAATCCTACCATAACATTCTCACCAGTGCTCGTCTAGACTGCCCAGCCCATCTGTCAGTACAGTATTCAAACAGGCATTAATCAGACAGCTCTTGACCATAATGGACCCTGTCTCATCCAGCCCAAATACCCTTCAGTTCTCACACAGTTGTCTGTCAATGTCCAGTCTGCTCTGCAGCGACGACACAAAACCCCCCTTTGTCTAATTGGCTCTTTAAGACGCCCCGACGATTAAGAATCTCCCTGGTGGCGGCGGAGGAGGCAGTGGCTATAGCATCTCCCGCTGAGCTGTGACAGGCCGGTGTTTACCAAAACTCCCCCCAGCCCCAAATCCTTGCTTTCTTTCCCTATGATTCTCCCACACAAAGGGAGGCTGGTCGGAGCGAGGGGGAAGCCCTAAGGCAAACAGAGGCCCAGGCAGGAGGACAGTGGGCCATTGATGGCCAGCGTACTGACAGAGATGCTGAAAGACACCTCCAATGGACAAGAAGAAAAAAAAGAGGGGGAGAAAGGAAGTTGGGGGGAAAAAGATCAGCTGCCTGGGCATCCATTCACTAGAACCTGAGGCAAAGTCCCTGCAGTTACTATTCTGATGCCCCACAACTTCTGAACCCATTTACATACAGATATATTCTGAAGATGGGTGAGGCCACACAGGGTTGTGTTGGTATCGACTTGTACATTGGTAACACAGGCACTGGCTGGACTTTCTCAACGGTCAAACAGGAAGTTAACAGTAGAGGTAGCACCAGTGTGTTTTTTATGCTGAACGCAGCCTTACCAGGACTGAAAGCAGCAATGTGTTAATAATCACAAAGGCTGCATTGGGTTTGTTAAAACATGTACCTGTGAGATATCGAAAATACAATAAAGGGAACAGATACATGAGTTTGAAAACGTATCGTAAGGCCAATACACTGCACAACAGTAAATTACACAATGAGACAGGATTTAAGTGTGGGGCTCAGGTTAAAAACTGCAAAATTCAACTTTCAACATTAGATCATTTTCAACATGTTTGATAAATAAAAATAAATGAAATACTAATGCACATGTAAAGGGACAATAGGACTCTAAACGTCTGTCCACATGAGCTTTTTGGCTCGGTTTTAATCCTTGTCCATGCCAACACAGGTGAAAATGCTTATCACATTACAACTCATGTACACAAGGCATGCACATGCATACATGCATACACAGGAATTGTTTTGAATTTGCTGTCTCCTAAAGACCCAATCAGCAGACCGTTGTGTCTGCATCATCGTTTCTTTGTTCTGCTTTTCTTTCTGTTCAGACTAAAATGCAGCCCCACAGTTTTCAAACTAAAATGGGGCCAGCAGCGTTTCCAACCTTCTCCATTTTAGTAGCTCTAACACTATAGAGTACTGTGGACACCAGAGATATCCATAGCAGAGTTGATGCATTTTCAAAGGAAATCGTACTACTATGGATGTAGCCTGAGGTTAACAACAGACAATAACTTTACAAAGTAATCTAGCATGAACGCGAGGATCTTGTATTTTAACGGCCATCATAGCATCATTCTGGGTGATCTAACACGAGCGTGTGCAGCAAACATTCAGTAAAATTTAGAGTTTTTTTAACCAAATGACCCCATGTTTGTCTGTCAGAGCCTTTTTCAACAGCAGGGAGACACTGATATAAATACATGAGCTTGAGGTCAGACACTGATATGGGTGGATAGTTAAGAGACGTCGCTCCCAAAGCTGCTGCCACAGTTTTCTACTTTGAACATGTGAAGCTTGTGTCAACTCGCTTCCTCGTTCCATCTTTACCCAATCAGATGTGCTGTAGGAAGGGCTCATGTTCACACCTCAGAGAAGGAGATCTGCAGGTTTTCTTCCATATAGCAAACTTAAACATTACTGACCCGAAACAAATGCAATGCATGTACTGAGGATTAAAAGGCCACAGTCAGTCAAGTTCAATTGTGAGCTAATATTGAATGCCTGATGTTTATACCATTGTGTTTGTAACCAGTATTCCCCTTTGCTTTGCATTGTAATGCATAACTGTGCCGAGTCCCACACCAGTGTACGTCCATTCTGATCAGCGTGGTCTGAAGGCAGAGGCTTAATCTATAGTGAATATCTGACCACAGTCTCCTGTACTGTGATAGTTTTCACAGAGTGCATATCTGATAACTCACTGTTTTCACCGGAGGCAAATGTGAGGCTTATTATCTGTTCAGCAATTAGCAGGCAATCTGCTCATTATCAAGCCAATTATGCTGCACTAATAGCATGCTTAATCAATCCCATTTTATCAATTATTACTGTTTAAGGAGGTGAGTGCCAGATAATGACGGCGTTATCAGAAGGAGTTGGAGAGATAAGAACAAAGTTGTTTAGACTGTGAGTATAGTGTGTGTCCTGTGACAGGATGCATGAGTGTATGTGTGGTGCATTGAGGCGCTTGGCTGTGTGCTAATGATACTTGAATACTGAATTTGTGTGTATTTGTCTGTGTGTGTGTGTGTGTGTGTGTGTCTGCATGCCCGTGTGAAGTTGAGTGTGCAGAGATGAATGGGAGCCTGTGAAGCGGCAGGAGTGTGTGAGGTGGTGTGTGTTGTGCTTGTGGCGGCAGCAGCTGCTCTGAGTGCAACATTGTCCTCCTGGAGATAAGAGGACGGGGGCCGCGGTCACAACTGTAAGACTTATCAAAAGGGACCACGCACCATTACACAGCTATTCTGACAGCCTAAAACCCACCATTACACAAACTCACACAGAGACTCACACACAGTGCATATGGATGCATGCTTGAATAGATCTCCTTGGGCATACACAAAGACAAATTCTATACGGATACACATCACATATGGCTGCATGCATGAACAGAAACAAATGCTCACAAACAGACACATCTACATAAACTTACACACACACAAAGTTTCACAAAACATACACTTGGTACTGGCAGCCAAACTGTTCTCTGTCCCCCCCCACCCCTACACACAGAGTTTCCTCACCATTGCCCCTGTGGATGCCCATGGGCATGAAGGGGTCACAGAGGACGATGTATCGTTTTCAGAGGGACCCACTGGCCCGTGCAGCCCATGCACCACAGGGCAGGTGTGTGTGTGAGTGTGTGTGTGACATTCTGAGGGGGGCGTGGCGGGGTTGGGGGGGCATTAATTACCTGTGTGCTTCTCCTGCTGTGGGAGGCACAAAGGTCGCCCCCGCCGAGGGGCTAATTATTAGGAAAAGGGCTTTTTAATTTACTGCTGTCTGCTACCATTCCAGAGAGGAAGAGAACCATGTCATTCAGTGCCGCTGCATGTGCATGGAAATGTGTGTGTGTGTGTGTGTGTGTGTGTGTCAGGGCTGAGCACTAAAATGACACACTCAGCCTGCACAGGTGGGCCTCGATCTGACCCGTGACCTCTGTGGACATACACAGTTTATCTGGAGCCATATTGTTTCCCGTGTTGCTCACAGCTGTCAATCACCTGAGGTGCATTAGAGGTGGTTTGAATAACAGAAGCTGCTGTCAGGTCCGATGATGTAATAATAGAGAGGATGACAAACAATGACCTTGTATCACATTGTGTGTCTATTCAACATTAGACCTATAAATACACAGAGGCAACTACTTTGTGTTGGGCAGTAATACATTTTTTTTTCAATAGCAATATACAATAAAGTGATTATTCTTTTCTTTAAATCAAATAAAAGAATTTACAGGTACTAACTCCAGTAACACTATATACTTTGTTCGTTGTTAACTGCCTTGATTTTTAACTTGATTTTTGGGGAGTGGGGTGTGTGAGCCCTGCTTAAACAGTGTAGAGTAATTACTCTTTTAACAAGTAGCCTATTACTACATGAGTAATATGTTTTCATTTTATATCTTTTAAATCTAGCCAAACACTATGTAAGACTTGAATATATATATATATATATATATATATATATATATATATATATATATATAACATCACTTGAGGAAATTTATAAGAATTCACACAGATCTCTCTGGAGCCATAAGAAGCTCAGCCTATGGCCTAAATCTTTTTACACACATGCAGCAGTCTCCATGACTCACAGTTGATATAATTACTTTTATCTCTGAGCTTTGTTGAATGTACAGGAAGCGATGAATTACAAGTGATAATTTTGAGAGAATGATTGATTTTCCTTTATGGGGTTCCATAGACCAGATGCACCTTGATCTACAATGAATGAGGATGAGGATGTGGCTGAAGCTCTTTACTGATTTGGCACTGCCATGTTTGTGAGTAATTAAAAATATCAAAAAAATAAAAAAGACCTAAACAACAATGATATGAACAAACCAATTTACAGGTTAAAATAAAAAGGTGAATTGTTTGATATGGGCATACAAACCAAAACAACTCAAGAGCCAGGAATGCTGGCCACCATTAGCAACAGAGTGTAAACCAATGATTAAAAGATAGAAACAGATATTGGTATTTTGCTCTTACATTCATTTTTTTCCTGTAACCACTTGTAGAAGTTCTTCTTCAAATGATCATTGTTTTTTATCCTTTTGCTTATTAGAATTAAAATAATCCTTCCATCCAAGAAAGTAAATAAATCTGATCATAATGAGAGAGGATGAGGAATCAAGCTTAGTCATTCAGCCAGATAGTCGAAGTCACAACTCATTCTTTATACATTAAGCTAATGTAAATACAGATTCTTGAAAGACCGAGAAAGTGCTGTTATTAACACAATGTTATACTAAGTCCATGATCATCCAACCTAATGCTGTGCTGTGAAACACGCACACACTTGTGTCTGTGAACCTGCCCCGTCCCACCCCAGGTTGTCGCCAGTCTTTTAAGACGCACCACCACAGTTGCACCTGCACAGCATGGTGTTGGGCTTTCTGTGTATTTTCCAATCAACGCTGGCTCTGTGAGCTTCTCCTCTATTTGAGATATTCTGTCAGGTCGCCCCTCCCAGCTCTGCCTTCCTGCAGTCTGTCAGATCCTGCTCCGTCTGTCTCGCTGCTCAATCTGCAAATAAGTGAACTCAACCACTCACCCGCACTCCAAGCCTTCAATGCACCCCTGGCCTGAAAGCCAGCATGGGGTCCCAGTTTCCTGACACACAATGATCTCTCAATTTGAGGGGAAGTAATCCATTTAGCTTGTGCACGCGGCTTCCATTTTGGTGCCTTTATCACAATATGCACCCCCCCTGCCTGTCTGCCCTTGTTGCAGTGTCTCTTGATTTTGCATCCAAGGGTTTAAGAGATGTCATGGCTGAACTGATCGGTGCATGGCTGGTTTATTCTTTTCAGGCAAGATTGAGAATAAATATGGTCAATTTCTGTTAAAGCTCCAACATCTGCTGGACTGGATGGTGATTTTTGTGCATAATCTGCTAAATTAAGGGTTTTTGCAGCAGGACAGAACCGATTCCTTCTTATGCTTCATCCACACTGATATCTTTTCATGTTAAAACATTATTTAAAAATCACAGCAATCTCCTTCCAAGACTTTAGCTCCATATCAGAAATTTGGATATTTCTGGACAAACACATCCCATGATTCATGTATACTGGGTGTATCATTATGAAATAAAGAATTCAACTGCACATCAGCTTCTAGCAGAAAACAACAAGGTCAACAACACTCATTACCCACGTTGCATTCACCACTGATAGACGTCTGCTGTCTTCTGGAAATAGTTAAAGTTATACAAACTTCAGGAAATGACTGAAGGCCATTCAGTGAGCTATCATGGGTCCCTGTCATTGTTTCCAGAAGGTTATTTTAGGGACTTAACACTGCATGAAAAGAAGTATTTGTGTCAGATACCGTCGCTGCAAATTTCTGTGGAATTTCAGGCTAACGGCTGTTCACAGGAATCTGCAGGCAGCACAGAAAACTGCCAGTAACTGCCGGGAATTGACGCGTGGTTCCAGTTTCTGGCAGTTTTACAAGCCTGAGAATGTTGGGAGGTGAACCCCCTGCTCCTAAGCCTAGGGGAGGCTTTCACATGTAAATGACAATGCTGTGAGCTTTACAAATGCAAATCAGGATAGTTTCACTCAGTGGTGCAGAGGTAACACCTTTTTCTAAAAGGTACTAACTAAGGTATCAACTAAAATATCTGGCATAAGTACACCAGGCTTAAAATAAATATAAAATCTGAAATTGTAGCTTATATAGATTTCCCTTATGTAAGCAAGTGTGCTATAATGAATTACATTGTATACCATGAGCAAAGGTCAATGCTATGAAAAAAATTTGAAACTGCAATCTATTTCAACATTTTATTATAATCCAAAACAATGAGGTTCAGTAAGTCTGTTTCCCTGGACAGGACTGACAACCCACCTCTTCAATCTTGCCCTTGAACACTATCCTAAATCTCAACCACTGTGCAGAGTGGCATGATTACAGTTACCTTTTCACTTGTGTTGGTTAAATGCACAGTGGATGTGTTAACCCCACATCTACCAGCAATCCACTAAACAGGAAGAAACGATGCTGGGTATGATGTGTCTGTGCCCTGCAAGCACCAAACTTCTACTGGCTTTCCATAAAAATAACTGTCCGGATGGGGATGGAGCCAGGAAACTTGGGCAATAACATGTTTAATTGCAGTACTTTTTATCATGACATTAACAACTATGAACTGCTTTATAATGGCTGGTCGCTGTTCTGTTAAAGGGTCAAGGATGGGTTCCTCAAAACTGTTAGTGTTTGCACACCACTTAGCATAAACATATGCTGACCTTTCCGATCTAGTTCCATCTATGGAGTATGTTACATTTAGATGTGTTACCCTTTTACATGTCGTGGCAAAACAGTTAATGTCAGTGATACAATTTTCAGCATACATCTGATGATACATTGTTAACATTGCATGCCTGTCAAGCTCATCCAAGATAATATGTTGTAATGGAGAGAGTGGCACCACTGTACACTGTGCTTCACATAAAGCATATCAGTTGTGTCATCGCGTGTCCAACCATTTGTCCTCCCAAAATACTGGCAAACTCAGCACCATATTCACATGTCCATGGCATAATAAACTGTTGACTCTGCTGAAATTGCCTCATAATTTGAACTTCAATTGTCCTATTGTTGTTATTAAACTATTTCAGTATTCCATTAAAACACTCAGCACTTTTATCCAAAGTGACTTACAATAAGTTCATTCAACTATGATGATACAAACACAGACCAGCAAGAATAATGTAAGTACATTAACTTAACACCAGAAAGAATAAACTGGTCCTCAGTCACATACTCATCCCATATAAATGTAAAGTACAATTTAAAAACTGTTATAACTGCTGCTTCAAAAGTGAAAAGGTTATTGGTGAAGTTTTACTCTGAAAACGTCACACTCAGCTACAGCTCGTTAACGTCAACGCGGTAGAGGGCTGGTCCAATCCAGTGAATGAAGCGTCTGTCTCCTGCAAACAAGAAACTACCGGCTTGTGTTTTGCGTGGTCCGACGAGTGACTCTGTTTTCGGTGTAAAAAACTTGCTGAAGTCGACACAACACTGTTTCCCTGGAGGAGAGGATGAGTGCGTTGGAAAGCAAAGACGCAGGCCCAGTGTGGACGAGTCGAGGCGAAGAAGACAGGCGGAAAAGACGGGCACACAATCCCAAACTTACGGTAAGAGCATAGCTACAGAGAGAAGCCATTTTAGCTAACTGCTAAATTAACTCTTAGATCTGAGTAGCGTGTTAACAACTGTGGGATTAGCGAGAAAGTTGCTAAAAGAAGAAGAGAGCATCAAGTGCTTGAACAGAACTAGTGCATGTTTAAATATGTACAAACTGCTTAAACTTAAAAGTTTGTTCTGGTTAAGTTTTTTCATAAACGTGACTTTTTGTCCTGTTGTATTTTATAGGAAACTGCCCGTCTCTTCACACCTCTGAGGCAAATGGCCGGCACCACGAAGCGGAGCGAGGGTAAGGTTAAAGAAGAGACGCGCTGTGCTGTATAAAATACATTCTCCAGGTTTACTTCATCTGATCTATTTCATCATTGTGTTTTCACAGCCTGAGCCCCCCCACACAACGAGGCAGTCACTGCACAGAGACTCTAGCTGCAAGTCCGGATTTGCAGTGTGGCAAATGACGCCATTGTCTGTAAGTAACTGTTTAGTAAATGTCTTTTTTTTTTACTGTGGATCTTCCAACAATGATGTAGCGAGGCTATTTCCGTTTATTAATAATATACTCATGTTACTCATGTTGTTTTCCAGCTGCCTGTACTATGACGTACTAAGACGTACTATGAGCCAGTATGAAGGAACTTCCTGTACATCCAACCGGACCTTGCAGCTCTTGCAGCAGCATTGAGAAGTCCAGGAGTCAACAGAGAAGAAAGAGGGTATGATTAGATTCATTAGATCATTTTTCAGTTACATGTGTAGGTGTATGTTGTCATTGAACTGTGCTAATTGTACTGATTGTGTTTACAGCTGATTGAAGCGGGACAGATGAAATGGAGCCATCCTTCCACAGCCAGGAGCTCACTGACCTGTGTGCCACACTTCAAATAAGACTGGAAGCTACAGTGAATCTCACAGCTACACATCATAGACGTCTCCACACTGGGGAAGATTCGGACAGAGTCCCACAAAGAACTTATGACCCAGAGCAAAGAGACATTTCAAGCTTCACCTGATTAGTTTTTCACTGGCTAGGCCAGTTGTGTTTGTACATAATTTGTGCTGTATGGAAATAAAGCTTTGACTCAACATATGCCTTGTTAATGTTTTTTTCCCTCTACAATATGTTCAACATATAACATCAAGAATCACATGAATGAATGAATGTATAGTCTGCAGTAACTGCAGTGCTTTTGGTAAAGGCTTACTAATAATGAATAATATATATTAATTAATAATAAATATATAATACATATTAATGTTACAAATTATTAGTAATAATTACTATATATCAATTATTATTATTAATATTGTGTGGGAGGGGTTTACCCACGTGTGTATTATAATGACCCAGGGTGACCAATAGCAACAGATCTACCAGCCAATCACAAGTGACTTTTCATTTCAAAGGTCTGTGGTTTAATCCAATGGTGAAGTGAGAGAGGTTCTAACAAGTGGTTTCGCTGCAATGTATATGCTAATTAGATACCACCTTCGCTCCGCGACTCCACGGCGGCACGCCCCCTTCTCCAGCCCCCACCACTGAAAGCGGGGGTATGTTTCTGCCCCTTTGTGTCAGTTTGTGTCACAGACAAACGCGGAATTCACCTTCTGTAAACGGGCACAAACTGCCAGGAATTAGGCAAGTCTGCAGATGTTTGCAGTGACGAAAATTCTGCTTTTCGTCTAGTGTAAGAAACTGCTGCTTTTGATCTCTAACAAATTAAATGACACAGAGATCACACCTATCGCCAGCTCATAAAACCTCTTACATTTTTTACAAAGTGCCTGGTGTCTGCAGTGTTTTCCTGGGATAAAATAATCTCCTGGTGCACAGCAAGTGATGACTTTTGTTTGGACAAAAACAGAGAAACCAACTGATATGTAATGCCAGTGGTATTACACCACGTCTGAACCAAAGATAAATGTGTAAAAGAAAATGTGCCCTAATCAAACAATCAATACATACATATCCAAACCGTGCCAAGTATAATAAAATTACACAAATTGAAAACAATCATCATCATCATCTATACTACGAATCAACATTTTTAGTACAGATGATATTTGCCAGTCAATACATAATAAAATGATCATTCTGCCATCCATCAATCAATCCATGTATTTTTTGACTTTGTATTCAGTATATATAGTTTTAGGATTGTAATCTGTGGCATGCAATACACTGTACTTAAACTTGTCCTTATACCTAACCTTTTATATATTAGGGTATTCCCTTAGCTTTATTCGACATCACACATACATGAATGCACTGTGCTCATAAGAAACTGTGACCTATGCCCTAGAAAGAATTCAAGCAGCTGCCCCAGGTTCTGAAGGGCAGATAGAAAATGCGCACACTTACACACACAGAACATACAGCCGATAAAGCATGAACACAATATTCCTCACTCCAATCTACAACAACACCGTCAAGGCTTGTTTTTAAAACACAAAACCAAAACACTGTCAGAAATGTGAAGATTTGCCCTGCTGCTACAAAGGAGGGGAGAAACTGGGAGCGGCTCCTCATCATTCGATTCCAGCGCCAAGAGGCTGGGACTACGCCTGCGCACCAGCAAGGGAAAGCCAAAGTCTTATACTATGGCGACTCCCCCTCGTTATTGACCAATGAGGTTTTACCTACTATTATAAGTAATGCAACTGCCGTCCGACTACCCCGTGTTACTGATTTGGCCGGAGCTGTGGGTTGAGTGCCCATAGCTATGCTGTAATTTTCATTGCTTCTAAATAAATACTTGTTGAACCAAACCGAGACCGCCTCTTCTTATACCTTGGGATAAAAGAACACGACAATAGTATGTTCATTATCTATGCATACAGCTTATATTCATGATGGAACATGATGGAATACCAGGTTGTACTTTTTGTAAGTAAATATTTCAGGGATCACTTCTGGGCTGGGAGGAGTAGAAGAAATGTGTTTTAATGTCAGGGAAGAGAGCAACAGAAAAATCTTCTCAGAAATGAGAGCGACTGGTCGGCCCCGGCCTCTGCAGCGAAACTAACCAGCACAAGGTGTCAAGGTAAGAGGTCACGACTCACACACGCGTAAGAAAAAGACATACACACACAATCTGAACATGGGACTCTGTTGCCATGGGAACAACCTGCCAAATCCTGTGAGTGAGATGTATTTAAATGGAAATCTATCTGCTCTACCCTCCCTGCACAAATCCAGATTCATTTCAGACACCCCAGTTAGTCGCCTCACCCCCTTCTCTCTTGTCCTGGTGCATTTGACCATGGCTGGTCGCACTGCAAAGACTCCACAGCCCAAAGGTTTTTAAGCAGATTATCGAACCCGTGGTGAAAACAGTGGGTGTGTGTGGAAACTAATAAACACTGAGACAAAAAGCCAACAAAGACATTTGGGGAAAGTGAGCTAGAATGGGAGGAGGCTTGGAGATGATTTAATTCAAATTGGCATGTTCCTGCTGTAATATGGATTTACTAAAAGATATTGAGACATTTGGGTGAAGCGAGAGTGCACGCTGGTGCAAGGGGAAAAAAGTTGAAGATGGTGCTGCGGATACGTGGCATGGCCAAATTGCCATTGAAGTTTTTCCTCTCCATTTCTTCTATATAAGCCAGTGTGGCACAATCATTAATACAATTATAATGGTGCAGTATGTTTGAGTTTACTTAGATTACTACAAAATGGCATAGAGTGTAACATTGGGTGAGCAATGTTCCAGCACCTGGTGAATAGTTGGTTTCTGTGTTCCTAGGCAAAATATAAATATGTTACCCTGTGTGTCTGATGAGTGCTTTAAAACAATCGGGACCCAGTTTACAGCATACAATGAAATTTGTGTCTGTATATTTCGTCTGAATAATACCATGAAAATGCAAGGTACAAAATGTATGCAAAAAAAGCATGGCTTCTTATCAGCCAACAACATTTGGAGATGGTCTGGCTTGCATTGTGATTGGATTAAAATCAGCAGTAAATGCAAGATGTACAGTCTGGCCATATTGTTAAAGAAAGTTCACTTCTGTCAATAAACTGTAATTCTCTTGGCCATTTTTGCCTTTACAATGCACAAGGCTTTACTTTAATAGGGACTTGAAGAGTCAGAAAGTGATGACATGTGCTGTCCGGGCCAAAGCCACCTGGTTAGCATCCTAACTTTAGTATAAGGAAAATGATAGGACAAGAGGCAAATGGAGTGGCATTGCTGTTGCTTTCCACCACTGGGGACAGCTTGGTGAGTGAAGAAACGAAGTTTAACGGTGTACTTGGGACATTTCTTCTTCACTGGTAGGCAAATAGCTGTTTGCTTTGTAGCAATAACTCCTTTAAAGTGATTTCAAACTAAGTTATGGAGAGCGAGATCAACAGTCTTTGTTCTGTGCAGAAATTAATTCTAAAGTTCAGCCAAAGGTAACATGAAGCTTTAGCTATTGGAATAAGCATATCTTTCTAAGTTAGTGCCAAATTCTTGCTTTGTGTTACTGGCACTCCGATGCAGCTCAATAAACAAACATTATCTGTGGAAGCACTGAGACGGTAACTTTGTAAGACACTTACTGGATTCACCTCAGCTGCACTTAGGACTCTTTACACTAAATGAGGACTGTGGATTTTAATTCCTCTATCACTTGCATTGAAATCCCTTTCTTTTTGCAGCTGGTATGAACATAATGAACCCTTAAAGCTACCAATACCCCTTTTAGTGCACATTGTTCAGAGTCAGTATAATTTTAAGGTAGACTTGAAGACATGTGCATCCTTTCATTATATTTCACTTATACTTTGAGGGTTGTGCAGGAGCTGGTGCGAATCCCAGCTGATATTTGGCGAGAGGCGGGTACACCCTGAACAGGTCGCCATCTAATCACTACGCCAACATACAGGGACAAACAACCATTCACACTCACATTCACACCTACAGTCAATTTAGAGTCTTTGATCAATCTAGCCCCAATCCACATGTCTTCAGACAGTGGGGGGAAGATGGAGTACCCAGAGAAATCCCACACAGACACAGGGAGAAATGCAAAATCTACAAGGAGAGACCCAAGCCGGTGACAACGCCACACCATGCACACCAAACACCAAAACATGTGCACCTTTTTAATAAAAAGAAAATCTACCCAACAAGTTGAAGAGTGGCCTAACTCCCCCTCAACCTGCTCTCTCAAGGAAGCCTGGAAAATACAGAAATGATACAACAGCGTAAAGACACATCACGTTCGTTGAGGAATCTGCTATCATACCATATCATAATTTGCATGTTGAGATCCAAAGACATTGTAGTCACTTAAACGATGACGCTTACTAACACCAGTCCAGAGATCGAACCAACAGTGTTCCCAACAAAACTCAAAGAGGTGTGTTTCTGCTATGTTGTTACAGTTTGTTGTGTGTATTCATGATACAGGAAGTTATTGCATACTGTTTAACATGCATAGATGTAGCAGTGTTAGCCTTGAGTAGACACTGACAGCTCGGTCCATTAACGCTAGCATTGGCTAAGTTCCTCAGGGGGTTTGCAATGTGGAGGATGATTCTTCTTCTTCTGCAGGGTCTGCCGCCCGCAGCCTTGCTCTTTAGTGTTTACCTATATATTTTACTCTGACAGAAGGAACAAATTAATCAGCAAGTGCTCTCATGGTGCAAATGTGCTCAATGTGACTAATGATAGTTCTGAGGTTAATTTGTACACCTCTAAATTGCCTCGCCTTTATAATGAGGGTGTATGTGTGTGTGTGTGTGTGTGTGTGTGTGTGTGTGTATACATGGTATGTGTGAGCTCCCCTGGGCAAAGACAGTGCGGTTCCTGGAGAGGTATTAATGAATCACTTAGCTACTAGTTACTGCTGCTTTAGCCCATATAAATAGATACTCTTACCCTGTTTAACATTTTGATACGCATCGTTTGGCTTTCTTTTACAGACCATACACTTACAGGAAAACACATTAGCCCCCATACCCCTGTAGCTTATTGGCTATAAAGAACTAAACATGAGGCATATTTTAGCTTAATGACTCATCAGAGTAAATGGCCATTTGTAAATGTAATTTTTATGTTATATTACATTACATATCATTTAGTTGGTGCTTTTATCCCAAGCAACTTACAATAAGTGCATTCAACTATGAGGATACAAACCCAGAACAGCAAGAATCATGTAAGTACATTAGCTTCAAAAAAGTGCAACTAAACTTCTTTTTTTTTAAGTGGTTATTAGACATCATATTCTTAACCAAAGTGTAGTCAGAAGAGATGTGTCTTTAGTCTGCAGCGGGTGTTGTGTAGACTTTCTGCTGTCCTGATGTTAATGGGGAGCTCATTCCATCATTTGGGAGCCAGGACAGCAAACAGTCGTGATTTTATGGAGTGGCTAGCTTGTAGCAGAGCAGAAAGCCGATTGGCAGAGTGTCACAGTGTCCCAGGTTCCTTGCGGTGGGGGCTACCACAGAGTTTTCGATGGAAGAGCCTTTCCCTGAAAGGACAAGTAGTCATTTAATTAATTTTACAACACACATTACAAAGAAGGTAAGTAAAAATATGTTAATGACAGAGGAGGAAAATAGTAAAGATAGGTAACGTAATTAAAAATATTAAATGACTGGTTCATTAGCCTTTCGGTTATATTTGTGAGAGCCACAGGATGAAGTCATTAAATATCTGTGTCATTGAGATATAATGAACTTTCATTGTGAGCTTAACAGGTTCTTGAGCCTTGGGGCAGTTATCACAAACTCATTACGGTGAAGTGAAGTTGGAGGCTTCAGCGGAAATGTTGCTAATTGAATTTAAATAACGTCATGCTTTGCCGAAACTGCATTGTGGTTCCGTGGTCACATGGCTCGTGCTGCCTGCAGATGAAGTTAAGCAGAGCTTAACTTTTCATGTGGCATTGGAGCCTCCAGTCAATCAAATCGTGTTTAAACAAATACTCAAGTGCAGGCACTAGCCAATCACAACACATTCATGCAACTACAGGTGCTGCATCACGCGTTGGGCATGCCCAATGTCAAGCATTGATGCAACACATACGTGTTAGTACTGTGTTATTTACTGTTGAACAAGGCTTACTGTTTCCTTTTGTTTCCAGTCTTTATGCTAGGCATCTAAACATTAACCTTACAGATATGGTAGCACTCTTTTCATGTTACTCACTAGAAGTAAGAAATATGAGTATCTCCCAAAGTACTAATCTTTCAAAACTGAATTCCTATGTACTGTTTGTATATGTATATATATGAATTGATGTATTTTTGTGCATGTATGGGGATTGAAAACCCCAGAATTAGATCATGCACCATCTCTCCTTGAAAGCAACATGGCACAGTGGGTAGTAGTAGAGGACAAGCAGTAGATTTACAGCAGCTACCCGGCACCCTGTGTGACACACCGCTGAGCTCATTATGAAGGCAAACCCACATTAATTACGTAAAAATCGACATACCAGTTATAGGAAACTTTAACTTGCATGACCTCATTATACATCAAGTTTCCAGGAGTGTCTGACTGGATGCAGTCAGCTGAATGACATTATATGTGCCGTCTGTGTCAGTGTAAAAATTATCATTTTGTCATTTGATCTTGAATGGCACAGTGGGATGGTGTTGAAAGTCTCTGGGCGCTTTATTGCAGGCCAGTGACGTAGTGCCACATACTGTACCAAAAAGTCATGCTGAGTGCATCTGTGTGGACTGGCAGCAACAGAGAGACAAGTAAACATCTAAGCCACTTGTTTTCTCAGAAAAAGAAGCAGCGCTGGAGAAATTATTCTTTATGAATGATTTTATTTTCCCCATGAACAATTCCGACCCAGATTGCTGAAAGTAACCAGAAGAAAATGAAGTGGTCTTGCGGTTATCTCAGAAACATTTCCCACAGCTTTGTTGTCTTTCCAGACGTTTTCCCCCCAAAATGATTTTCCCCATTATAATGCACCCGTGGGTTCTGCAGTGGATTCGGTGCATAAGATGTTCTCATGTGTCCCGTGCCAAACGCTTGCTCTCCACTGAGCATGTTAACGACCACCCCAGATGGGCTGCATCACTTCCTCTGAGAGCAGCCTGCGAGTGCTCAAAGTCAGAGAGAGAGACGTGGAGACAGACAGAAAAAGAGAGAGAGACCAGTGCTTGCCAGGACTGTTTTCCATTTTTCAACACATAGCTGCAGGTTTTAGTGTGTTCATAGAAGGCAAACACTACTACCGGCAGTAAAAACACTTTTTAAATTGATGTCAGAAGATGTAGGTTTCCCGAAAACAATAATAGCAACAGACACCTACAGACAATACAGTTGTAACAATTTTTAAATTACAGTTACATACAGTTCATGTTTTTGGACTCACCGAGGTAATTACAATTTGGGAATGAAATGGCTCTTTGAAGGAAGTCTGATCTATTTTCTCAGCTCAAAGGAACAGCTCATTATTCTTTTTTAGGGTTACTAGATTTATGTGTGAAATAATCACTAGGATAATGTTATGATGGGGTAAGATCGGGGTGAGAGTAAATCGAACAATACCTTTTTGCATGTGTGCACTAGGTTTCAAAGCAGTAAATTAATTGCATTGCTCAACCTAATGTCAATGACCTGCTGTAATAATTACACAGGGTGATGTTGTATCAACAACATCAATGAGATGAGAGAAGTCCCCTTCTCTCTCTTGCCTTTTTCAGCCACGGTAATCTTATGTTCTTACACACGCACACACACACACAACACTGCGTCACCGATTCATGTTAGTTAGTATTAGTATGGACATGGATTACAAGAGATACAGAGCCAAAATGCTAGCAGAGATTGTTTTAGTTTAAAAACTCTGTTTTCACATTAATCAATTTTAGAAATATGGCATGTTCAGACATCCTGGTGGTCTGGGAATTTGAGCAGTGGGCTCTTAGTATTTAAGTTTTACCACCACCTTCAGTATGAAGTCAAAAAGACTATCTCCTCCTCCACTGACCAGCTCTCCAAGACTGGGTTCATGTGGGACAGGGCCCCCGCCCTCTGTAAGCCGTGAACTGAGTTGTAATAAAGTAGAATTATTGTTTAACTGTCATTTTGACATGAGAACTACAACGTCAAAAAGTTTGCGGGGAAAGTATCCAAACACAGGTGCACACACACACACGCAGAACCCTAGACAATAAAAGTTAACAGTGCAGAACATTGGCTCTCTCCAAACTGCTCATCACCTCCAGCTCCAGAATCCTCCACTGTTCCCACCTCAGAGGCCCAGCGGGAAACACCCTACACAGGCCATTCTTACTCAGGAAACTCCCAGGCCTGAGTCTCTCCAAGCCTGTGTTGCCTCCAACCTGTACTTTTTTTTTCTGATTTCCAAGCCAGCATGAAGTTGACTAAATGTCAAGGGGGAGGAGGGCCAACCTCCACCTCCCTGCTCCTCTCTCCTGTCCTAGAAAGTTTCTGGATGGATATCAGACCCCATTCAACTCCCTCTTCTTCATCCTCCCTTTCTCTACCTCCCTCATTTCAACTCATATTTTACTCCCCACTTTTGGGAAATCCTTCCATCTCTCACGTAGAGCCTTTATCTCTGTGGAATGGGCTCTCCCCTGTTAGCGCTGTGGTTGGTGTGTTTGTGGTGCATTTTGTTGAAATCACTGTGCAAGATGGAGAATAGATTGGATCCATTTGACGTTTGAATGTGTGTATATTTGTGTGTTCTTTTTCCTGATGGCTCTCCAGAAGGTCGGAAGGAGATGTGGTTTCATGTTTAGTTTGGGTCCACTCTGACAGTGATTTGCTCGGCCTCTGCTATGTCTCACAGTGTTATAACATAATGGGATGTGAGCCACAAGGTCAGTTTGTTAGTGCGTGTGTGTGTTTTATTTGACATTATGCATGTTCCTTTTTGAGTTTTTGTGCTTTTTTTTTTTTACTCCGCCTATACTTTTATGCATTTTTGTACATGCTTGCATTACTTTCTAAAATTGTCCTCCCTAAACACACACACACACACACACACACACACATGTGTTTGTTTTTGTGTTAGTGCACCCGTGTTTGTGTGTGGTTGGCTGAGGTTGATGAGAAACCCAGTGTTTGGCAGGGGAGCCATTGTGGCCACTGCTCTGTTTACACAAGTTTCTGGCTTGGTCTTTGTGTACAGCATGCAGTTCTACTCTGTCCTTACAAACAGCACCATGCACACACATACATGCACGTAAACACACAGCCCACCCCTCTGTTGCTTACATTTTCCACATAAATCCCTGCTGAAAGAATCTCCCGTAAAACCTGCGTCAAACGCCAGTCAGATCAGGGTGAAGAATTTAGGATTAATCAATCTCATCCAAAAACACTCCACACAGCTGCAGGCCTGAGTCAGCAAATGAGTCACTCCGTTGTCTGTTTGATTCCGCACACGCTTCCCTGACAGACTGAACCAGGAAAACTATTTAACATCTGCTGCATAATAAATATCTGTATGGTACTTCACTAATTAAGCAATGGTCAAGTTTGACATTCTTTGGAATCAGCGTGACTCACATGTGAGTCACTCTATAGAGCAACTTTGAATCAGAGCCAAAGGTGTGTTTCAGATGTGTGAGTGAGTAGGTTTGGTAATAAAAATAAAGTTGTAAAATTGTGAATGCTCTCTTCTCCGTCTAAAAGCTTTTATATTAATCTAATAAATAATACATTAGCCTACTATTAAACTGGTTATTATTTCCACAAAATTAGTGTCTGTAGTGAAATGACATGTAAATGGCACTAATCTTTCTTTATAATCTTTATGTGGAGAAAGAAATTTCAAGTTCGAGTTTTGGATTGGTTTGAGATCTGAGTGAGGGGGCTCTCCCAGCCCCTTCACCTCCAAAGTCATAATTTAGAATTACAATCTATTGATCGATCTATCTATCTATCTATCAAATATGCATAGTGATGTATATTCAAGTCGATTTAGTGTCTGTAGATATTCCTCCCAGGTTGTCAAAAGCCACCACATGTTCCACTAATCAGCATTCGCTCGGGCTCCGTGTAGCTCAAGGAACAAATCCCAAAGTGCACAATAACAAGTGAAATCAACCCAGATGTTGTTCATTGTTTGTGTAACACAACAATAAGACAGTGTTACAGAATTGTTAGTGAGTATGTCAAACTTCAACAGGAAGAGCATTCTTAGCAGTGACGGGGACATGAGATGATAGATTTCCCGTCCTTGCGGCCGCTGACGTCTGCCTTGGTGTGCCGTGTGCTCAGGAGCACCACGTTCCTGTTTTTCTTTGGGATGTAGGACACCAGAGTGGTGGTGGGCGTGAATGCAAACTTGGATGAGAACACCTCTCTTCCCTTGACCGTGAGCAGCCCGGTCGGGAGCTCGGGCTTGTTCTTCCGAACTGTGCCGACCACGGTGAGCTTAGGAGGTGAAGTAATTGTCGCACGTGATATTACGACCGTGCAGTCCCTCCGTTACATCGAGCACTACCCGCAACCCCTGGTTCCGTTCTGGGTGCCCGCCGCTCGGCTTTCCGGTGTACACTTGCATCTTCGAAGCATAGCTGGATTTCGCATCGTAGTACACCCATGACTTGATCCCATATTTCGCTGGCTTGCTGGGCATGTACTGACGGAACGGAGAAAAACAGGAGAAGAGATGATAGGAGATGAGATGAGATGAGGACAAGGACTAGCAGCCGCTAATAATATAACATAACATAATAATAACATAAAACGGAAAAAAAGACTAACCTCTGAACGGAACCAGTTGCTGGTCACTTCTGGCCCCGGGTTGTAGAGGTCAATTTGTCCGTGGTTCGTCTCGCAGTCGTCAAAGCGCAGCAGTCTGGAGGACATGTGGAAGAGTTTTAGGGGCATTGTGGCACGAAATATCGCCCGGCCACTCTCAGTGTCCCACAGGCTGGCGCGCAGGTCGGTCACATCGATCCCTTTCCATTCTTCGCCGTATTTTCGACGACCCTCCCGATTTGTCATCTCCAGGATGATGCTCTTTACCGTCGATGTGATGAACAGGTGGAACGTCGAGGCTAGGTCACCGGTGCGGCTCGTCGTGGGGCCCGGGGGGGACCCTGCTTTGAGCTGCAGCAGAGGAGGAGGAGGAGGAGGAGCAGCGGCCCTCTTCTCGGCCATACGCCCTTGAGGACCATGTTATTTACCCATTTCTTGACGGGAAGGTCTCTCTTTCTACGAGTCTGGTGGTGTTGCCGTAGTCTTGTCCTCCTTCTTCTTCAAAGGATGATGAATCTGCAGAAGCCTCACCCACTGGGTCGTAATCTTCATCACTGTCGTCGTCTTCGTAGTCACCATCGTCTCCGTCTTCGTCTTCATCGCCGTCTCCGTCCTCTCTGTCTATATGGGCTATACAAATAAAATTTGATTTGATTTGATGACTTGATTCTCGGTCTGCTTTTCTATCTGCTTCTCGGTCTGCTTCTCCATCTCCTTGTCCGTCTGCTTCTCGTTCTGGCTCTTTCGCGTCGTCTTCGGGTTCAGAGGATGGTTGCTGGGAGAATAGCTGTTGGAGAACCTGTTCTCTGGTGAAACGCTCCTGACGTGACATCGTGCCATGGTCTGGGAGGGGGGCACATGGAGAATGACGCACCGGCTTCTTTGAGGGTCTAATGTACCCCCCCCTAGATTACAATTGGAATCAGGTGTGGGTCTAAATGACCCCACAGAGCACCACAGCGCCCTCTCTGGGGGTCTAAATGACCCCCCAGGAGACACACCCACAATCATGGGTCAATCTGACCCAGGAACAACACGAGGGTTAAAACTCCTCAAAGAGTGTGAAAACACAGACGTAGTCCAAAAAAAAAAGTGTTTTCAATTTATTTTCAGCTGGCTCTTCAAGGTGCTCGTGGACATTTACAAGAAATAAAAAACAAAATAATTTTAAATCAAACCGACAGGAAAAACTCTTGTCTAATGCTCTCATGAGCTTTGATGTTACCTTCTCTGTAACTGGATTCAGACTCCTCTGTCAAGGGCTTGAAGCTGCCCTTTTCAACCTTTAGCCCCTCCCACCAGGCTTAATTACTAAATCAGACAAATTTATCTGCAAAGCCAGTGCTTGAAACAAAATAAAAGTTTACAATGAAGTCTTTACATGTCACCAAATAAATCATCTTTAAACAGATCAAATGACTTTTATAAACAAAAAGGTATCAACTATAAACAGTACAACTCTTATTAATTATCTTAAAAAAACACAACCGGAAACTATTTAAACAAACAGGAAGTTATGCCCTGTTTGTTCCCTCTAACTTTACCCTGACGGCGAGATGAACGCGTCGCGTCCCTAAACCGCTGGTAAGTGATTGTGTGTGTGTGTGTGTAACCCAGATGCGGAGCTGACGAGTGTGCACCCTCGGTCGCCCCACAGCTAAACAGAGTAGGTGATGGTTAAATAGTGATCTCCGTCACATTATCCCCCTCCTCCCTAAGATTGGTGCTGTGCGGCAATCTGGACAGGTAGTCTGCCACCACATTGGTCTTGCCTGACTGATGTCGGATGATGAACCTGAAAGGCTGGAGTGAGAGGTACCATTGGGTAAGACGACTGTTGTGGTCCTTCATGGAGTTGATCCAGGTGAGAGCTCTGTGGTCTGTTTCTAAATCAAACTCACGTCCAAGCAGGTAGTATCGTAGACTTTCCAGTGCCCATTTAATGACCAGGCCTTCCTTTTCCACCATGGAATACGTGGCTGCAGCTTGCGGCTCAGGTATAAAATTGGATGCTCCTCTCCAGGGTCTCCTTGGGCCAGGACCGCTCCCAGGCCAACTGCAGATGCATCAACCTGTACCAGAAGTCTTCTGTCAAAGTTTGGACTCTTCAGGACTGGCGAAGAACAGAGAGAGGCTTTCAAACTCCTGAAGGCTGTTTCACAGTCATCTGACCATGACACCAGGTTCCTTTGGTCTTTACTGGTCAAAGCTGTGAGTGGGGCTGCAATGGTTGCAAACTGGGACACGAACCGCCTGTACCAGCCAACCAATCCGAGGAAGGGATCGTACCTTTTTTTTGGTACGAGGTCAAGGGCAGTTCCGGATAGCTTCCACCTTGTGGTCGCACCTCTCCTCTTCCCAGTTGGTACCCTAGGTACCATGTCTCCTCTCGTGCCCAATTACACTTGGACGGATTGAGTGTCAGCCCTGCCTTTTGGATTTTTTCCAGAACCAGTGACAGGTGATGTAGATGCTCCTCCCAGGTGTTGCTGGAGATGACTACATCATCAAGGTAAGCTGAGCTGCAATAATCACAACCCTGGAGGACTCTGTCCATTAGTCTTTGGAAGGTGGCTGGTGGTCCATGTAGTCCAAACGGCATCACTGTGAACTGGAAAAGTTCAGAATGCTGTATATGGACGACTTGACTCTTCTAGTGGCACCTGCCAGTATCCCTTGCACAGGTCAAGAGTGGTGATGTATTTGGCAGACCCGATCTTCTCCAGCAAGTCATCAATTCTCGGGAAGGGGTAGGTGTCAAACTCTGAGATGGAGTTGAGCTTCCGGAAGTCCATATGCGGAGAGATCCATCCTTCTTGAATACTATCACCACTGGACTGCACCACTCTGAGTGGGAAGGCTCAATCACTCCGAGTTTAAGTATCTCCTCCACCTCCTGCTGCAGTCTATGCCCTAACTTGTGGGACACGGCAGGGACGCTGGCGAATTGGTCGTCCATCCTTTAAGCGAATGACATGCTCGACAAGGCGGGTTCTTCCGGGGGTAGCAGCAAAGAGGGAAGTAACTTCTTTGAAGACCTAGAGGAGCTGAGCAGTATACTCTCCTGGAAGATGTGCCAGTGAAGGCCTGGTGGTATCAGTTAGGACTTCCGGACCCATCTCCTCTTCCTCCTCTATGCCCACCTCTCTTACCAATAGAACCCTCCCTGTAGCCTGGACTGGAAGCTCCTTCCACTCCTTCAGTAGGTTCACATGATACTTCTGCTTCGACTCTTTTTTTTCTGGGTGGTGAACCTCATAGGTGACAGGTCCCACCTTCCGGGTGATGGTGTAGGGGCCTTGCCACTTTGCTAAGAGCTTGCTGTTTGAGGAAGGAAGAAGTAGCAGAATCTTTTGCCCAGGCTGGAACTCCCGGTGTCAAGCCTGTTGTTCATACCAGGTCTTTTGGCTCTTTTGAGCCTCACGCAGATTAACTTCAGCCTCCTCTTTGTATCTAGACAATCGTTCCCTCATTTCCAACACAAACTGCACCACCCCTCTGTCACTTGGAGTGGAGGAAGGGGCCTCCCAGCCTTTCCGGAGCAGGTCCAATGGTCCCTGTACGTCCCAGCCATATAGTAGCTCAAATGGGGAGAAACCTGTTGAAGCCTGGGGAACTTCTCGATAGGCAAAAAGTAGGAATGGCAGCCATTGGTCCCAGTCCCTGCCAGTGTCATTCACAAACGTCTGTAGCATCCTCTTCAGTGTCTGATTAAACCTTTCCACCAGCCCATCTGTCTATGGATGGTAGGGTGTGGTCTTAATTGCAGAAATGCCTAGTTTTTTGTGAAAGAGCTGCATCAGCCTGGAGGTGAAATTGGTCCCCTGGTCTGTCAAGATCTCATCTGGGATTCCAACTCTGGAAAACAGTTGTACCAGTGCATGCAAAACTTCTGGAGCAGTGATAGTGCGCAGGGGAAAGGCCTCTGGGAAACAGCTGGCATAGTCACACACTACTAAAATATATTGATGGCCAACACTGCTTTTCACAAGGGGACCCACAATATCCATGGCAATTTTGCGGAAAGGAGTGGTTATAACAGGAAGTGGCTGCAGAAAAGCTCGATCTGATTTTTGGCTAGTGCATGTTCTTTGACAGGTTGGACATATGGCACAATATGTCTGAATGTCTGTGTACATTGATGGCCAATAAAAGCGTAAACTGATACATAATAAGTCTTGTGGCGACCGAGGTGTCCAGCCCATGGAAGTGTGTGTGCTAGGTGCATAATAAGTGGTCTACAACTAACAGTCATTACCAGACATCTATGGTTATCATCCACAGCATACAACACACCTGTATCAACAATGAACATTTGTTTACCCACACAGTTTACACTTGTCTTTTCTACCACCGTATTAAACAATGGTTTCAGTGTTTCATCTTGTCTCTGCTGAACAGCAATATTCTCAGGCACGTCCCACAGTTTATCACTCAGCAAACTCTTAATTTCAGGTTCCATTGGCTTGAGCTGTTTCTCAAAGCGGCGTTGGCGACGGGATTTTCTTGGCCCCTTGGTGCCACCTTCACATAGATTACTGTCAAGGTCTGGGAGTGGTTGGACACCAGCTTTCGCCTGGGATCGAGTAATCACAGAGCAAGCAACACTCACATCAACCATTGCATTTTCCCCCTTATCATCCCCAGAGTCACATTCCTTTGAAAGTTCTTTTTCATGTAATAAGTCCATGAGATCAGGTGAGTCCCATCCAAGAATGGCATCTACTGGTAGATTTTCTACCACACCAGCAGTCAGAAGATAAGGCTGTTCATCAATGGTGACAGTTAAATCTGCTTTAGGATAGGGATGCCTGTCCCCATGAACACATGGTCTGACCTGCTGAGGGAGTCATGAAACTGGAGGAAGGGTGCCTCTGGCGGGTCATCCTGACATATACGCCGGGGTGTTGGTGTTGGCAGGTCAAGTCTGGGGCTGCTTACTGTAACTGCTTGGCATTTGGGTTATACTGAGATGGGGCCTACTGACAGGTTGTGGTACTTGCAGTGAGGCCCTAAACCCTCTGATCTCTGTCAACAGACCTTCCTCTCTCCTTTGCTGTGTTACCAAGAAGTCCCTCATCAGTATCACTAGCTCTCCCCCTGTCGATGCTGAGGCTGTGGAAGCTGCACGGAAGACCTCGGAGGTGTTGTCCTCATCGTCTCCTTCTGTTGATGAGGATGACGAAACTGTCTCCCAAGCTGGATCTACACTGGCTGGTCCAGTGCGCTTGTCTTAGAGGCCGGGTGGCCTTTTTCCGACAAGCCATCCCACCACTGCACCATATGTGGCGGGGTCTCTCTTAAAAACTCCTCAAAGAGTGTGAAAACACAGCCGTAGTCCAAAAAAATTCGTGTTTTCAATTTATTTTCAGCTGGCTCTTCAAGGTGCTCATGGACATTTACAAGAAATACAAAACAAAATAATTTTAAATCAAACCGACAGGAAAAACTCTTGTCTAATGCTCTCATGAGCTCTGACATTACCTTCTCTGTAACTGGATTCAGACTCCTCTGTCAAGGGCTTGAAGTTGCCCTTTTCAACCTTTAGCCCCTCCCACCAGGCTTAATTACTAATTCAGACAAATATATCTGCAAAACCAGTGCTTGAAACAAAATAAAAGTTTACAATGAAGTCTTTACATGTCACCAAATAAATCATCTTTAAACAAATCAAATGACGTTCATAAACAAAAAGGTATCAACTATAAACAGTACAACTCTTATTAATTATCTAAAAAAAAACGCAACCGGAAGCTATTTAAACAAACAGGAAGTTGTTTGTTCCCTCTAACTTTACCCTGACGGCGAGATGAACGCGCCACGTCCCTAAACCGCTGGTAAGTGACTGTGTGTGTATGTGTGTGTAACCCAGATGCGGAGCTGACGAGTATGCACCCTCAGTCGCCCCACAGCTAAACAGAGTAGGTGATGGTTAAATAGTGATCAACTACGAACTGTAACAGGAAGCATGAAAATGTTTGTCGGCGTGTGTGGTTGTGTGTACGTGAGTGTCAGGTCAGTGATGGAGCAGCTCCGTCACATTGCCAAAACACAGATTGCTGTTTGTGTCTTTCCCTCTCCTAATATTTACATGCTGTAAAAGTGCCAGTAAACACCTCGCCCTGATTGTTGTGTTTCCCCAACAATCCGTCACTGAGATGTTTTACTGACTAAGCCGCCTGTCACCAGGTTTCACAGGATTCACACGATAAACCTTATTTCTATTCACATGACACCAAACACATCACTGTTTTCTCCAACAGCTGATTTAGTTGATGTGATTTTTGGGTGCATCTTAAGTCTATTTACATCTGGAGTCCAAAAACCAAAATAAACTGCCTTTCCATTCTTTGGCAGCACATTCCACAGCGCTAAGAGGAACATGTTAAACATCTTTCTAGCAGCTGACCGCTGCAATTTGGCTATTAGTACTGGCTATTTAGGAAATGCATTATCTGACATATCTTTGCTTCTCATTGACCCAAGTCTTTGTGTGTTGTGCCAACACAAAGAGTGGACTTTTCACAATGTTTGGACTTATTTTAGGTTTTTAAATCTCTGTTGAGAATTCACCTCCTGACTAATTTACAGAGAACAAATCTGTAATAATACAGAGCATGAAAGGTGTAATGAACTGTTAGAGAAGGTAAAATGGATCCTTCAAATGAAGATACAATACTGTTCATTTTCCATTAAAGGTTTAAATATTAGTACATAAATCTCTGTTGTTTCCAAATAAAGCTAGGGTTGGTTATTGTTTAGACGTTCTCCGATACCGGTGCTTAGTCGATACTTTTAAAACGGCCACACCTTGACAGTTTAGTTTTAGACATTTTGTTGTCATGTCAACTCAAGTTTTGGGTAACCACTAGCTGACTGTAGTCTAATGTTGCGTGCAGCCAGAGCCATGTAAAGAGTGTGTTGCCACATGAGGTAGGTGTAATGTTAACTATTCACATGCTGTGATGTTTATGTTGCCATAAGCACAGCAATTGTTTCAGCACCGAAATGAGGCACTGAAATCTGCGTTGTGATTCCTTCCAGTAGGTACCAACTGTGTAGGAACATGTCTCTGATTGGCACTGGTTTTCAGAACACATCCCAAACTATAGCTACTCTCAGACATGCACCAAACTCTAAATGCTCTCATTAACGTATCTGGAGGGGCTGTATGTGAGTCAGATGCTCAGAACCTTTTCCAGAGTTCCAGCCCCCTAGGAAAAAAATGGGAGAGAGGATATACAGGATATTGTCCAGAGCCTGTGGACGTGTTGGTGTTTGTAACACACGACAAATGTAAAACTGAAGGAAAAAAATATATATATATATATCAGGATGAAAAAGAGGTGTCATGTACGTAGAAGATGAATCCGGAGCCTTTGCTGTAACCAAAGACCTGAAATGTAATGTCCTGCCTCCTGCGTCCTGCCCCCTCACCTAAATGTTGCTGTGAACAGGTCTGGCTCGGACCGGGCTTAATTACTAATTCACAAAGAAGAGTAAAGATGACGCATGAATATGACCTCATAGTTCACTCTGGGCAAGAGTAAGCCATCGCTGAAGGTTGAGTCTTCTGCAGTTTAGTGCTGATGTATTGTGCCACTGTAGTTTCAAACCAGGCTGCAGGAGTCTATAATTCAAATCTGTAGCAACAAACACACACACACACACACACACACACACACTGCCGTAAGCACCCACTATGCTCTTAATGGATACAGGACAAATTATGTGATAATGCAGTTTCATAAATATTCCTCACAATATAAGACCATCAATGGCAGGAGCATTATATTATAATTAACAAAGCCAGTTGACAATTACGTCAAAGCAGATGTTGGACTGATGCAACAGAGACGTAACAGCTACAATAGAGAAATACCAACTCCACTGTTTGTCAGTCATTGTTAATTGTGACACACTTGATTTATGTTTAGTTTTATGATGATATAACTCTAGATTGTTTCTGTCACATTGGAGAATGGCCTTGGAGGAACATTTGTTGCATGTTGCACCACATGTCTCTGCTTACATTTCCTGTCATCAATCAAGGCATGAAAGAATATTTGAAAATAGATAACAACACTGGCAGAAACTCACTGTTACTGAAATACAACATACAACTTAGTGTTAGTCAAGAAGTTAACGTGAAAATGTTCATCGGTGTCACGATTTTGGGATGTCACAAACAAAAAAAAGAAAGATTTTTTAACCAAAATATACCACAAAAGATGTTGCATGGCTCTGCATTAGTTGCTGGAATGGGGCCATTGTTAATGTTGTTTATGTTTTGTTAGGCCCTGGGATTTTCAACCAGTCAAAGAGCTGGAATCCAGATTGTTGAATCGCTTTATCCAACTCACATAAACTCCTTATTCTCGCCAGGTTTGTCAGTTCCAGCAATAAAAAGCAAAAGATAGAAGAAGAATAAAAGTAGACGTAGCCTGTGAAGCTTCGTAATTTTGTTTGCTTGCTTTTCAAGGCGGGGGAGAAGCCGTCTTCGACTAATGAAGAGTAAGTTCAATTAGGAAGACCGTCCCATTCATTCACCATCCTCTCACTCTACCTGCCTCCTCTAATCAGCTGACTGATGCTTGTTTACTTTATTCCAATCAGATTTTGCCACGATCTCAATTAGCCAATCATGTCTTTGCTGTCACACTTTAAATCTGTTTTATGTCAGAGAGGCTCACTGTCGCTGTCAGCAGTCATTTCAGTGA
The DNA here is from genome assembly GCA_026259375.1 of Verasper variegatus. NCBI lineage: Eukaryota > Metazoa > Chordata > Actinopteri > Pleuronectiformes > Pleuronectidae > Verasper > Verasper variegatus. The sequence goes on along the minus strand of CM048047.1, from coordinate 2,243,093 downwards.
TTTGCTGTGACCCTCCTCCTCCCCAGTCATCTCCAGTCTCTACATCCAGTGCCCCGGTCGATCCCAGCTGAGTCCACTCATTTCATCAGATCCTCAACATTCTCTTGGTCCCATCAACCACCACCAGAGACTCGACCACGAGAGGTTCCTATACTATGCAGCCACACCCCCTTTCAACCTTGATGACATCACAAGGTTCCAAAAGCCAAATAGACTCTCATTCATATCAAATCACATTCATCTCTTATTGTGCACATTAATACATTCAATCAGGAGCGACTTCACCTGAAAAACGAACAGGTCTCGTTTTAATTCCTTCCTTGAGTGATCTGATTGGTAGCGGCAGCCATCAGCCAGTAAACACAACTGCTTCATGTGTTTACTGGCTGATGGCTGCTGCTACCTCGTTGGTCTAAAACAGTCACACATGATTAGATTATTCCTCCCACATGTGGATTGACAATGCATTTGCAATTACACTTACTGTATGTTCAGTGTGGTCACAATGTGTCCCTGAACACCTCCAGAGGTGGTTCGGCCGATTGGATAACTATCCGTCTTTAATGTGGGTTGGGTGCATTAACATCTGTACTTTCATGTGGTCAAGTACTATACAGTTCTAGTCCGATCAACAACAATGTTAATGTTATTTCTAGGTGTAAATAGGGTTTGCAGTGAAAAAGGTCTATCGCCTTAATCCCCTTTCAGACATTCAGTCGCAACTGCAATCTGACCCAGTTGGACCAAGTAACATTTCTGTATCACTTTCTCTAAAACACAAGTCTGATGTGTGAGGCTTCAGAACATGAGGAAAGGGGGTCTTACACAACCTTATAATATCACTGTAATACTTTAATTGTCTGAAACTATACAAAAATTAAATAAAAATATGTTTTATTACATTGTGAAACATGAGAGCAAATAGCAATTAAACAAAATCCCCCAATTAATGTCATGTCATTCAGTGCTCGTGCGGTTGGGCAGTAAAATATACTTTCTAATAAAGTTAAACTATGAAATGGATGCCAATGTATTAGATTCACTGTGAGGGTATGAGGCCAGTGTCCCTTGAGCTCATGATGCTCATTAATTAAAGCGTTAATGGCAAAACACGTTCTAAAATCCATCAGTGATGCAGCCAGAGTGAGAGGAGAGAACAGTCCCCTTCCTCTCCGGTATATTTGTCAGTCAGCACTCTCTCTACCTCCAGTGTGATAACACAGCTCTGTCTGTAAATCTCATGTCATCTGAATGAAGCCGTAGGGAACATTCATGTAAAAAACACCTGTCTGAATGAAAACATTCATCACTTATGTATACCATGCCTGAGAAGGGCCTCAGACACAAAGCTTCAGAGGTTTTTACGAACTTCTAACTTAGCCCTGACCACACTGTTCTTCTCTGGTATTTGACGGATTGTTGATTTTGACAGAGATCGCTTGTAAAATGAAAGGGGTTTTTTTTTGCCATTACTTTTAAATTATGTATTTATTTATCTGCTGTCTTTGGTTTTAGTTTTTGTTTAATTTGTAAATTGATTGTAAATGTACTAATTGGCTTTTTGTCTTTTTGTATTTTATTTGTCCTGTCTGTGAAGCACTTTGTAACGTCTGTATTGAAAGGTGCCATATAAATATTCTTATTAAAATATTTAGAAAATAAAGGAATGTCTGATTATTTATTCCATTGATATAAGTGATCAGACGATGATTTATGTCCTCATGCACGATGTTGATCTGCAGACAGAGGGACTGAAACGGGCTCATCTCCTGCCTTAAACCTGCTCTGACCCACATTTGGGCATTGAAACAGCCCCCTGTGTGTTCCGTGGCGTTCCCCCAGCCTCCGATGGCGGCGTCCTCCTCCATCACCACGGTCCCTGGCTGTGCCGCAGCCGACACACCTGTTTGTAATTGCCTCTGATTAAGGGACTAATGTTTTGCACCTGTGCCGCTCGGCAACACTCGGCCATCCGGCCAATCAGGAGCGAAAAGTGGTAAAAGTCGGCCTATGAGGGACGGCGGCTTGTAAAAGTCGATTAGACATGAAAGAGGAGCTGGGATTGATGGCGGCCCTTCAGGGGAGGATTTCGCTGAGAGGCTCTCAGAGCAGAGCAGCTTGGATTTATTCCAGCGGTGGAAAAGATCCGCGAGATGGAACAGATAAGTGTTGGGTCAGATGGATGTGGCTGAAAACATGATACTCGCCTCGTATCATGTTACATGTCAGAAAGTTCATGTTTATTTCTCTCTTTGTCAGCAAATAACTTTCAGTCACAGACTCTTGTGCTGTGTCCGTGCCTCGCACTGCATGTTGTGCGCGTGTGCGTCATGGAGGATGATCATGTTTGAAACAATGACAGCTTGGTGACCTAACTTCCTCTGTGATCAGGGCGATGTGAAATGCAGATACTCTATCATCACCCTTTAAGGGACTTTCATCCACTTAGATACCCCCCCCACACACACACACATACATACATACATACACACACACACACACACACACACACACACAGACATTCACACTCCCTCTCTCTCAGATACAGGCTCATTCCCTCCTCCTCTTCCGTGCTCTTCTTTCCTCTCCGTCCCTGGTCCTCCCCCACTCCCTATCTCCCCCTCAGGACAGGTTCAGGGTGAGGGCAGCTCAGAGTGGGAGAGGATGGAGAGATGGAGGAAGTGAAGGTATGGAAGGAGGTGATACAGCAGCAGCAGCTGTACACTAATGAGGTGCCTGGCTCCAACTATAAACCACTACCGACAGAAACAGCCGGAGGACGGCCGAGCTGTGTGTGTGTGTGTGTGTGTGTGTGTGTGTGTGTGTGTGTGTGTGTGTGTGAGATTATGTGTGTTTGCATCAGTGTTTTCATGTGTGTGTTTGTGTGGGTTACTGAGTTTGTGGACGTGAACATGTGGATCAACGGACAGTGCAGTAGAAGTATGGTCGAGTAAAGGGAACTCACCTGAGCACTCGCCTAATTTATCATCGACTGCTGCTGCTTCTTTCCAGAGCTTTCATTCATCATTGAAATGGATTAATATGGTAGATTATGCTGAACTAGAACAGCAAACAGCAGCGTTTTAATGAATACAGCTTTGGGTTCCTGCTTGATCACTGTTTGGTGTCCGTAGTCTTGTCAGTAACAGTTAATTGTTGGTTTGCTTTGAATTAAAAAAAAATCCAATTGAACAATCCTTTATCGCATATAGTTAGGATAAGCAGTGCATGTTAACATCGCTGTTCAGAAACCTAGACAGGGCTTTGTCCCGGTTCTGAGAAGCCTGGACATGATACGCAGACACCAGGACACTGTGGCCTGAGCTCTCTCTGTTGGTACAGAACATTGTGGCAGAGATGGTAAGAAATCAAGATACCAATGACCTGAAACCTGAATAATATAACCATCATGAATACAGAGAGCTGGATGCACAGATTTATAATTCATGTCCCGATCAAAACCAGGATTGAAACCAGGACCCTTGTGCAAACTCAATTAATTATTAACTAGAATTGAATCTTTCTCTAAATCTAACCAGCTTGTTTTTGGTGTCTAAACCTTTCCAAACATCAACCAGTGATGTCAGATGATTTAATTTTGAATCACATTGAGCACCAGTCCAGTTCAGCAGAGTTGGGTCTAAACAACAGGCTTGCTCTGGGTTTTAGTTTCACACCTGTGTGCAGAACCTGGTTCCCTGCTGCTCTGGATAATCCACATAACACCCTGTCAGCTTCTTTCATAGGGGGCCACTCCACTGAAACACACTGAAACAATCCCCTTCATCCACATTGTTCTGGGCTACAACCAGATTCTTCAGAGGCAGGGGCTAAAAGAACACATATGTATGTCCACATCACATTAATGGAGAGTGACAATTTGTTTTGTGGTTTTTCACTCGTGATTTATTTGAAATAAATTCCCTTCAATTTTTTTCCCACTGCTTTTCCCCCTCTGCCTCTTTACTTCTGTTTGTGCACCGTGAGTGTCAGTGATGGCTTTTCCATGCAAACTCCTGCTGAGCAGCACGTTTAATGAACACTGAATTTCTGCCCGGCCCTTTGCCCTCTACGTGAGTTATGAAAAACGCATGAGTGAAATTATATGTATGTGCACAATAATAAACTTTGACTGCATGTCTGGGTTTATTGTTCTGCTGCTGACCCTGAAACCTGAATGTGTGATAAGACGTAATGAATTTCTCTGGCCTGACATAAAACATACAATTTGACTCAGTGTTTACCCTGCAGTGGAATTCCAGATACACGGAGCAGCTCTCTCCTCGAGGCCGCACCGTTGCTCGTATCGGATGACCACCACCTCACACCCACACACCCCAAAAAAAATCTATGACATTTTATTTATAATCTTTTGAAGGCTGTTAAACCAAGGACACGCTGTCTGGATGGGTGTGTATTCTCATATTTGTTTTTACACTCAGCTCTTACTTTACGTTTTTTGTCTGTTTGCCTGGAAATATTTCTCTCAACCTCTATCTGTATCACTCTGTCTCTCTGTTTGCTATTGTCTCTAAATCAACTTTCATGTGAGCCGACCTTCACAACTAACTGTCTGTACTTTTCCCCCCTGGTGCCAGGATTGATAACTGGATTATCGGCTCAATAATAAGTACACAATGGCCTTCTTTGATAAGAGCACCGCGGTCGGAACGGGAGGCTGAGAGGGGGAAGCAGCGGCTCGTAGAAGCCGCTGTGGATTACTAAATAAAAGAGCCATAAAACACAGCCCTTTGGCTCTAGCAGAGGAAAGCTTATGCTAACACACAGAGGTAATGATTTTAATATCTGCGTTTAGAGCAAGAGACCACACGCTGTAAATTTCAATGTATACCTAACGCTGCGAGATACAGCCCTCCACTGCTCTGCGACTCCCTTCTCTCCGTCTGCCTTCCTCTGGCTTCCGTCACCTCCCTTCAGGGTCTTTTCCTTCACTTACCGAGGGAGAAATCCACTCCTGTATTCCTCCATATTGACTCAGCAGCAGATTGTTTTTTAATTCATATCTTTTCAGCTCTTTTTGAGCAAAATAAGGATTTACAGTACAGCCAAGAAATTCTGACTTTTTCTTCTTTATAGGCCAGTTGTGTAAAGACTTTAAATAAAATGTTGTGCTCCTGTATTACTGTCTCCAACAAGACTTCTCTGCTTGTATTCTGATGGAGAGCAGGCCTGGGAAAAACGAATCTATTTATTTCTTGAACGCACAAGAAGAACAAATCCTATCATAATCTTTGAAATTATGGGTCCACTTTGGAAGCCGCTCAGTCATCTGGCACATCACATCAAAGATACCTTGTGTAGTCAAAACGTTTTGTTCCAAGCCATATTCTATTAGCCTACAATTTTGCCAGAATATGATAAGGAGTGAAAAAGTGAAGGCAGGAGCGGTGCCTCTGCTCTCTGCCCTCCATCTTCTGTCCCTGCATCTGTTCACTGTTAGGGAGATAATGATTTCACTACCCCTCCTCCGCTCTACACTGAAATCCTGAGCCAATGTTGTTCCTATCCCACAGTCTGGGACATTTGTGTGTGTGTGTGTGTGTGTGTGTTTTATACAACTAAATAGAACAAAAGAACACATTCGCATTAAAATATCAATTATCACTTAGCTCAGGAAAATGATTACTTTTCAGTCCCTGCAGATTGTGGCCTGAGTTTGATTTCTAAATACTGTAACACAATCAGAATAATAAATCAAATCCAACTTTCACATTAATCACTCATTGTGTTTGTTATTTTATACCTTATCTTGCTTTATTTTATATTGTTTCATGACTTGTGTTGCCTTGTCATTTTCTTATTGTATTTCTTTCTAATGTTGTAATGTTATTTCATTTTGAATAAAAAAATAAATAAGTAAAAAAAACAGTTTCAAAGTGAGACCATATTCCCTTTAGGACAGATTTTGCAATCATTTTAGCACCATGGCTGCAACAAGAATTCTTGCCTAGTTTGTTGTCTTTAACATTTTAAAGCTTAGCACTAATTTTGATGATTCCAAAAACTCTATTAAACTGGTGGAAATGTAGCAACATTTAATCACTTTCTTTTGGTTACGTTTGGAGATACACAATTTTGTCGTTTACACAATTAGAAGATATGTAGTTTTCAACTATAAAAATTTAAAAAGCATTTAATTTCTCAATTTGCTCCCAACAGCATATTAAAATATGTCAATCTAAAATTGTCTCTTTTTTTGTTAGTTAGCAAGGTTACGCAGTTTACAGTGCGGATTAGCATGAAACTTGTTGGAGGGATGTGATATGGGTCAGAAAAGAACCCATTAAATAGTTTTCATTACGAGATGGGGCATATTTCAACCTTTGCCTGATTTCTCTGAGAATAATTCATGGATATTGATGATGTGTATAATTTGTTGCAGATCCGAATAAAAATCCACATATAGTAAATCTAAATGTGGTTTCATGAGGGGACTGTTGGGCCTTTGCAGAGGTAGGAGCTCTACTGAGTGATGTTCTAGTTTTTAATTTGTACTCTTTTCTTTAAAGATGTAATTCCTCAGATGCTGGGTTACTACATCATCCCAGCTGAATTTCACCTGAGAATCCACTTGACTGACCCTTAAGGGAGAGAAAGAAAAGAGGAAAAAAGAGAAAAGTTCAGAGAAAGCTGATTTCTTAAGGCATTCCAGGCATATCTGTCGGCTCCATCCACCCTGCTTCTCTTTGCTGCCTGCAAATGGTATGCTTTCAATATAGAGAGGTATTCATTCCCTTCCCCTTGGCCTTCGTATTCTTTTATTGACCTTAATGATCAAAAGATGCTTCGAAGCTATGTGACCTCTTCTAACCCACTTTAACATAACCTTGTCTTCTCTGTATTGAAATACCGTTGATATTTTCTGCATCCATGGCACGGAGTCAGGCCTTGGAGTTTGAAGGCCAAAGAGAAGCATTATAAAGTCAGATTTGTTTTGACTGGCTGAAGCTTGAGCTAATTGCCCCTCAAACCGCACATTAAGACCTTCCCACCCTCACATGGCATTTATTGATTTAAACTCCTTACCTTGTCTTGCTGCTCGCACGCCAAAGCTCCTTTCTGTCTCAATTTCACTCGCACACACCAATAACTTTCTTGGCCTAGAAATTAGTTTGCCCCTCAGTGGATAGAGGCTCCCTTGTGTAGTGGCTGGTTTTTCATCTGACTGTAGCAGATACCCTTGGCCCAGTTCATCCGCAGCTCATCTCATGCCCACCAATATGGCTGCCATGGAGGCTGTTCTACATGAGTACATCATTCACTCAGACGAAGGGAAAAAGGCCAGTGTCTGAATCTCATTGATCATCTTGTAATGGTGTATTCAATGTAAAGTTTTATTGTGGTTTATTCTTCATGTATTTGTTAGCTGCTAATTCTGCGTTTGTCGGTGCAGTGCATCAGTTTGGAAGAGTTGAAGAAAGAAGAAGAGGAAGGGATTGTTTCTGTGCCTGACCATGCATTTCTATGTGAGCTCCTCCATGTGTCTAACTGCTCCCTGTGGTGCCTTCTGCGGTTTGCACCTCCGCTGACGGATGTCCCGTCCTTCCTGTCTGCTGCTGTAGATTTATGTGCCTGACCGCGCTGCTCTCATGGCCGACACTGCTTACCCCAGCCGCTCCCTGACCCTCCCTTAGGCTGCTCCGGGCTCATCAACACAGACTGACCCGACCTGACCCGACCCTTCCCGGCTCTGGTTCACCCTCACCAGCCTGGCTGGGCCCTCCTCAGTTAGACCTGACCCTCCTCCACCTGGCCTGGCCCAGCACAGCAATGCATGTCTCCTTCCCAGCTGCCCTGAACCTTGGGGCCAGCGGATATACTAGCCCTAACTACTCTTTCATTAAGCTGACTGTTATTATGAAAAAGCCCTTTCTTTTACCTTGTTTTCCTTCTCATGCTTTCTCTCTCCTCCTCCTCCTCCTCCTACACCTCGTCTGTCTTCCTAATACTTTTACGTTCAAGGGCAGAGCAGTCGTTTGGTGCTTTACGGTGAAGAGGAGCAGAGCTAAAATGACGTTTGTTCTATGTTGTGTGCATGTTTGTGTGAGAAAATGCACTTTGAGGGGGGTGGTTGTTGAGTGTGAGCAGATAGATGGCAAGACAGGGATGGTCGTTGTGAGGTGATGACCTTGGTAGCGTGGAGATTTAGTGAAGTGTATAAGGGCGATGTGCTCTTTTTGACAAATGGAGCAGTGTGTATTACAAGTCATTAGACAGCAGCCATTTCAGCAGTGCAGAGGCACACAGTGTGTGTATTGTGTTGTAAGTAGAGCCCTTGGTTTTTACTTTGCTCTTTTCCGAGCACCCTCCCTTCATTTTCAGTAACTCCATCTGCTGCGTAGCTCAAATATTTGATTCAGAGTCGTATGCCTGTTTTGTTATTCGCTTGATTTATTCATTGGTGTAATTGTATGTTTAATGAAAACGTGCACGTGCAACAGCGGACGCTGTAAATACACACTCTTGTGCATTTGTCCAACTCATCCCCCTGCTCAGCTCCCCCCTCTAAATTCTCAGCATATGTGAGGCCGACAGTCCCCCCTGACATCCCCGACATGCTGTGGCTGTATAGCATTTTTATTTTTCTTCTGTCCCAAACAAAGCCCATAACTCAGCCCCCCTTTCCACTTCAGATCGTAAAGGTGAGGTGGAAGGAATCAAAGGCGAGCAGCTGTTTTACTGCGGTGAGCAGGATGTAAATCCTCCGGGTCGTCAAAGCACTGCCGACTGGGCTGAAGAAGGCCTCCACGACTCTGGGGAGGGTACAACGTCAAACAAAAGACTTCTCTAGGAGTCATCGAGGACCCCCCCGCTTTCTGCCACAGGTCCATCTTTAGTAAAAGGCAGCTCACGCTCAAATATGGTGCACAAGCACTGAATGCTGGTGGAGACAGAGCGGGAGCATTATATCATCGTCATCTTTACTTCAAGTGCATCTTGTTCTCTTCCTCCTCATCCCTGCATGTCTGCACTTCCTCTGCCAACTAGCCGTGTTGGGTGACCATAAGTGCTGAGAGCGTGCTGCGCTGACGAGCGGAGTGACTGTATTTATGGCTCTTTCATAGGTCCTGCATGAATTATACATGAAGTCTCATTGTGGTGCGCAGAGGAGTGCTGGATGTAAATCGATAGGTGTTCACTAGGACTGACACAAATGATATCTCCCCTAAGCAGCTCCCTCATCTTTCTCTCTCTCTCTCTCTCCCTCTCTGTCTCTATCTCCGTCTCTGTGTCCCGCTGTCATTTTACACCTCGTCCCTGGATAATAATGTTTACCAATGCAACATCACTCGCGCTTACAAAAACACATGTGAGCAAAACACAGGATTAGAGTAGCTTTGATGAATGTATTCATGTGTCGCTCTGAATGCAAGAAAAATATGAATAAGGCAATTCTGTTCATTGCCTGAAAGGAGAGGAAGAGAACAAGCTTTGACTGGAACTCTTTCTCTTTCTATGAACGTGTTCTGTTAGGGGAGAGACTGATGTAATGGCATGTAACAAACCTACTCTGGATCTCTAATCTCAGGATTACAACGAAGGATTTATGTTTCAAATTAGATGAAAATTATTGTTTAAACACATCATTTCAAGAAATTATTTTCTCTTATTCTTTTTTATCTTGATTAGGGTCTACAGCTCTTTCTTGGAAATAGAAGATGCATCACATCTTGTCTCTGATTATTTTTACACTTGCTTCAAAAATTCTTAAAGGAACAAGGTGTTTCTTTATCAATTTCCAAAATAAGAAAACACTGTGTGTGTGTGGGTGTCCACCCCAAACCCACTCACTCCCTCTGAAGATGAGACCCTTAAAAACAGGTCACAACTCAGCTGTGGTTCGGTACATAGTGTTTTCAGCAACAGGACGATGAATGGGGGACTGATCCTAAATAATCTACATTTGTTGTATCTATCATAGTGAAAGAACACACATGCAGTCATACAGAGAAAAGAAAATAATTGGGGCGATGCTATACACATTTTATATTGTAATAATGCAGTTTCATAATAAAATCATCATGATGTCCTTTTACCATATGATGACAAATGATTAATTAAACAAAATAAGATGAGGATTAAACATAATTCTTGCAAAGATGATGCATTACTACACTATTATGCCACAGTGACATCATGATGATGTCACTCCTACAATATAAAATAGATTGTGACCTCTATCAGCTCATGTCCACAAAGTGAATGCTTGTTGTTCAGATCAGTGTTTTTTGTAAACAATGATAGAAATAGATTTGTACCAGTCTTGTCTTTGAGGTTGTGTATAACTCTGATATGGTTATAGAATGTTTCTAACAGTTCTTATATATACAAAGGTTCAAAATAAATGAAGGGTTATGTTGAGGTTACACGCAGCACTGAATGAGGGGTATGGGCATGCGGAGATCGTGAGTGTTAAATGTCCTTCATTAAACCATAATTGATTGATTAAAATCCCATAAAAGGAATTATTAAATAAGGTAAGAAAAAAGTTGAGCACAGACACAAGTGGGGCAGCAGAGTTTTAAGATCTTGAAAAATGCTCCCGACCTCCAAGGCCTTTTTCCCTGCTGTTAAATTTAAAAAAGATGAGCCATGTTAATCTGGAAATTTTTAGATATTGAGAGATGTATATTTAGGATGAGTGTTATTCAAATCGATTAAGCCCATCTGGCATAGCAGGGGTTGGGGTTGGTGTCTGGACAACTGCTCATCCAAAAAATTTCATAGTAGACACAGCTCTGCCTCGGGTCCTCAGCAAAACACACCGACCGAGTTTGAAGTCAATCGTGTGAGTGCCTGCAGACAAACAGACAGACTGGCAGAAAGGCAGGCGGATAGAGAGACAGAGAGAGATTTCTAGATTTACTTGTGGGATGCACTAGTTCAGTTGCTGAATAATAATATGGGAATGTTCTCTGGTTGGGATTTAAATGGATATTGTTGGATTTCTACACCGTGTTTGCAGCAAAGACTCATAATTCCACTGAAATTACAGACACATTTCTCTACATATTCTTTACATTATGAAGGCAACAGGAAATGTTCACTTAGCAAGTCTACTGTGTATTTCACAGGATCATCAGTGAATTTCATTCTGAAAGTTAATCCTGCTCATTTCTCTCCTCAATGTGTTTTCCTCCTGGAGCGTTCTCAGGTCAGTCTTTCTTCCCTTTGAGCTCAGTCATTGGAAACTTCTTTTCCACTCTGCTGCCATTAGCCTCCTGTCCCAGTTTTTGAGGCTGAAAAGAGCATTTACAAGAATCATTTGTTTCCAGCACACAAAACAACTCCGTGAGGGTTCGCTGACACACCTGTTTTGGAGGTTAGAAAGGTTGTGACCTTCCTGTGAACGGGTCAGAGAAAGTGTGTATCTGTGAGTTTAGTGCCTCAAACCAAAGCTTTTTCCATGGCAGCCTGTGTTTATTTTGATTTTCTCAGTGAGTCGCATTATATTTTTATGTTTTATTTTCCGTTTTGTGCCGTGGTTTTGCTTCTTTATTTTGCTTACTTTTGTTTAAAGCGGCCTTTTTATGCCTTTGCTTGAGTATTTCTGTTCTGTAATACACACACACACACACACACACACACACACACACCTACACACACACACACACACACACACACACACACACACATATATTTTCTAAAGGCTTTCAGCTTTCTCACACGGGCAAGTTGTTCTAATCCACCTGGCTTTGGCTCTCGACTTCCCAAATGCCGACATGAGAGCTGGTCATAACTCATCACACACACACACACACACACATACACATATTCAGAGTCACACAGCAGCCGCTGCTCCAGACGCTTTTTCTTTGGAGAGCCATCGGCGCCGCATTACATTAAAGGTCACTTACTGAGTTTCCATTTTAGCTTTGCTTTCTGCCGGTAGCCTGCTGTGAGCCAAATAAATTGGAGGATTGTCTGTCCAGCCGCCTGTTTGATTTCCTTGGATAGCTGCAAGTGTTTGGCTTGGAGGTAACACTGTCACCTTCCATCCTATTATAAGTTACTTTTTAACACCTGGCATAGGGAACGTGACGTTATCAACGGCAGCTTCACTCATAAGTGCGACAGTGTTGATGAGTATGTGAGGAGTGAAATATGATGATGCTAATGTGGTCTTTTCCGTGTGTTTCTGGATTACACTGTTATTTTAATACTCTCCAATGAGACACTATTTGGTTTAACACTAATGGATATTATGAATATCATGAACGTGTTGAAAACAGTTTGATTGTAAGATAATTCAAACCTCTGCTGACTAATCCCAACTGAGGGTCCACATGCCAGTTGTTTTCACAGATTTAGATGATTCAGATTTAGATGGAACTATTGTGATCCAAGCTCAGTAGCTGTTGTGATTTATTTTGTAGGACTTTTAATAACGTAATCTTATGGTTTCATGTCAACACATTTTCAGCTTTTCACATTTTATTCAAGTCCAAAGTAAAGGTTAGGGGTAAAAACACAAAGTAAAAAAAAAATAACTTGTTTCTTTATCGATCTCGTACAATGAATATTGAATAAAGAAGCAGAGAAACAGAAACAGAGACAGCTTGCCTTCAAACTAAAAGTTTTGGGTTGTGAGGTGCGTTGGCTGAAGAGTCAATTTAAGGAGAGCCAGTGTTCGTATCCATTGGCAATTTACTCACAGTAGCTCACGACCCCAAACTTTCACTTTGAAGGCGAAACGTCTCTGTTTCCGTTTCTAGATGTTCTTGTTCAACTTCCATTGTAAAAGGTGAATAAAGGAACAAGTTGCCTCTGTGTTGCACTGAATTGCATTGTGTGTCTTTATTTATTGAGACAAACATTAACAGTTAAACAGCATCGGATATGGAAAAATAAGATTGTGTCTGTCAACAATCACTTGCATGTGTACAAAAAAAGAAAACTTTAATTAAGCAATACCCCTCTAAAGTGACATTTTAATGTAGAACATGAGCAGCTGCAGATGAATTACACTTCATGCACGTTCAGAACTTGGAATATAAAAATGAACTTAAAAAGTTTGTTGATTGACAGGAAAGTAATCAACAACAGTTGTTACAGTCCTTAATGAAGGAAAACTAAACCAGCATGGGTGGCTCCAGGTTCTTCAACAGAAGGATTTGATGGTTCCAGATGGTTCCAGATGTTTGTCAGACAGAACAAGCCATTTAAGGACATCACCTTTAGGCTCTGGGAAATTTTGAGTATGCATTTTATAGACTTTCACTTTAGAGACTGAGAAAAACAGAATATTCTATTCATAATATAAGAACAAACATTATTAGTTTACAGTTTCATTGTATAAATTCAGTCGTTCTTATTCTGCAGGGCTGTTCAGCCCCCAAACTGAATCTGCTGAGAGAAAAGCCAGGGGTCTATTTTTAAGTGAACTGAATTCCACCCAGCGAGTACACTTTCTTCTTCCATTTCTCCCTCTACTCTCTGTTGTCCCCAGTGGACACGTTAATCTCCTCTGTTTCAGGGACTGAGTTACCCCTGCAGACACTTTATTTAGACTAGAGGAAGAGAGAGAATAAGCAGAGGCTGGAGAGAGGAGCGTATCATGGGGGGAAAAAAGAATACATTTTAGCCTACAAGTCATCACACTGATGAATCAATGGATGTTTATTAAACCTGTTTACACATGAGCTTGTCACAATATGAACAACATGCTTGTTTTCGTGGAGTGTATCCAACTTGGATCCTGAACGTGTTTCCACAGCTTGACGGTTATGGACTGTTCTTGATCTACAGAGGAAACGTACTGAAGAGCCTTATAGTTACAAGGCTTTCACCTGACAGAAATATAGATTCAGATCAGCTTTCTTCATCCTGTAGTGGATGCATTCATCTATCTAGTTATAATTGCTGTGTTGCAATTACCCAGTTACAAAATAAACTCACTACTTTATCCAGGTGAATCTTTTCTACGCTTACTTAGTTAGCATAGAAAATATGTTGAGTGTAAAAGCTATGTGTGGAAAGACAATGAGATTTAAGAGATTTTGCTTATAACACTCGATTGTTGATGTAAATTCCTGATGTGAATCCCCCCCCCCCCCCCCCCCGCCTGAACGCTCTGTTCATTTACATGTTTCTCTGAACGCATCTGACCTGGAGTGCTGCGTTGGAATAAGGGACAGGCACAGTGCTGACCTCTCTCCCTCAAGGGTGTCACTGGAATCCAAACTTTGTTTTCACATTTAATCACAGATCCTGTGCTTTTAGTAATAACAAACCGTGTTGTATCCCATATCCATTGACGAGGAGTGGTTTTCACTTATTGGACCTCTGCAATACATTAAGAAAAGTTTCTTGAACCCAGTTCAACTACCAATTAATGAGAGTCAGGGCTTTGGTTTCCATGGTGATAGTTCCCTAGATAGGTTCATTGACCTGGAGTAATAATGGCAAAGATACAGCAATAATAGTTATTAATAGGTACATAGCATCAGGAATAACAAGGACTGAATACAAAGCTGAGCTGGAAAAAAAGGTTGCCCTCATCATAATAACTTCATTTTAAATCTTCAGGGAATGATATAGTTCCTTGTTTCTGATTTTAATGTTACTCAGGATTCTTTAGATTTTATTATTTCCAGGTAAAACTCTTTTCTTCAGAAATTCTTTGTCTTGTAACTCACTCTACGTTTGCTATTGACCCATTGTAGCTGCTTAATGGACTATACAACTGGTGTCATGGGTTCAGAAAGTGCTAGCAGGCTAACTGGTGAACCAGAGCATGAAGCTCTTCATTCAATTAGCCTGTACCGTAACCTTATCATGACCATGCCTTGTCTCCATCAGTACATGCTGTGTGGTCTCATTGAACTTAAGTCAACCAGTCAAATTTGTAGGCACACGCAAGTATTCCCTCACCACAGAGCTCGTGTAATGTATATGTGCTTTTGGGACGTGGCAAACATGAAACTGAGAAAGCAACGCTGTGCTAAGGTTTACACAAACAAGCTAGCAAGGAATACACAACCACACACACACACACACAAAATGTTCACCTAAACTACTCAAAAAGCTTGCTGTGCTAAACTTTTATACCCGCAAGCAAATTTTCTCACAAACATACACAAACACACTACCTCATTGCCGCACACTATTTTTACTGGGTCTCCTGGGCTGATTATACATGCACACACACACGCGCGCGCTGCAGCAGACATGGACAGTCAGCCTTAGTTGTTTTTGGACTCAGGAGTCTAGTTAGCAAAGGCCAGTATCAATCATTTAGCCAGTGGAGAGAGCTGAGTCGATGGGGTCGTGTATGGGTGAAGAAACTGGCCCAGCCCCAGAATCCCTCACTCCAAGGGGGTTGGAGGAGCTGGGACGGTGGGGGGGCCGGACTTCAGAGTTTGAATGATGCCTCAAATAGGATGTAAGGAGGCAAGCTGAGCGAGGCTAAATGAAAGAACTGACAAATAAATACGCAGGCAAATACCAGCCGGCTATCCGTCCTGCTTATTACACAGCTTTATTGAGTAGTCTATTTCCAATGTCCAAAGAGAGCACGCTGAGCTTTGTTATTTCTGAAAAACACATTCCTGCTTCACAGCGGACTATATCACACTGTGTGATCTCTAGGCCAGTAGTTTTTTTTGCTGATTTCTAATTAGCTGGAAAGGAGAAGAACATGAAGCACAGGAAATGCCATTTTATTAAGTCATTAATTTTCCAAACTTTCCTATGCTAATTTATAATTATTTTGGAGGTGATAAGGAGCTGGAGTCAATCCCAGCATTAATCAGGCAGCAGGAATGGAAACACCCTTGATAGGTCAAACTGTACCTCTGGGCTATTCAGCGTCTGTAGATAATCTGGCCCGCATGTTTTTTTGGAATGGGAAACCCAGGGAGAATCCAAACTACAGCAAAATGGAGACCTTCCCACACGCCGGAGTCTGAGTTCTATTTAAAGATTGGCTTTATTGGTAATGATTCAACCAAGACATCTCCATCTGACAAAATGTTTAATGCCAAGCTGTTCCTTAAACTCAGCATCATTTCATATAAGGCCAAGAGACAGATCTAAATATGGAATCAGATTGGCATGTGGAAAATATCAGTGTAAAGCTTCATACATAAATATAAAAAATATAATGCTATGATTCAGTTAAAAACAGAGTTTCTAAACCTGCTGTTTAGAAACCTGGAGGTTTTAAAGGGTACTGCAGAGCCACAGCTTTCCTGTCTTCTATGCCCTGTACAGACTTATGCTGATATTTTGTAAAACAAACTTGTTCCTTGGCATTTTGACCTCACTTTGAGCATTCCCCCTGTTGCTTTGTGATGAGGACATGCCCCCCCCCAAAAAAAAAAATTTGGGTGAAGAATTTTGAATGGGGTGGGGATATCCACAGTAGGGTAGCCAAGGCATTAGTTCTCAGTAGTAGAGTTGGTTCTAGGTTCAAGTATGCTGCATCCTACATTCTGTGTTGTTTATTAACTAAATGCTGCTTCATCATGTTTAGATGTGACTCCATGGAAACAGTTATCAGGCTGCTGAGACTGAGCTCATTCAGGATCATTATGACGTACATTCACAGACAAAGAAGAGTGTTTTATGGGGTTTTACGATGCACAGGGAGCCAGAGCACAGATTGCTGTGGTGTTATCTCTTCATCAATTTTATTATGACCCTGGCATCGGTCATAAGAAGGGACATCTTTCAGTTTTGTGATTCTTGTGATGTTTTTATGATAATTGTAGTTAACATCTGATGAGATTTAGAGTTACTAAGTGTCTCAGGGAAGAAATGCTTCTCACTGGTTTGTTACATTATTAAATGTCACATTTCTAATGTCAGTGTTGGCACGGGGAACTTCTCTGTTAGAGACTACTCACCTGGATCTATACATTTAATATATTCATTAATTAGCTATTTTATAAAAAATGTATTTGTTGGTAACATTCCCAAAATTGTCCGCTGTTCTTTAAATTAAACATTTATATATACAACGGTTTGCATACATAGTACCAGGTATTATTATTTATATATTCAATGTACAGTTAATTCTATTTGAATATCAAGGAAGTTTCTGCACAGCTTGTAATATTATTATTGATGTTCACAATACAGTATAGAAATAGTATTATTATATAAATAACAAATTGTTAGTGTTAATATAATGTAATATTACTATTATTTTTGTTTTTATTATGCTTCAAAGTCTATGCATCATATTTGGTTTTGTTTATGCTGTGTTATTATTATTATTATTATTATTTCATTTATTTATTGATGTTTCCCTTCATCTATGTACCATGCTTTATTGGATAATTTTTTTCTTCTTCGGGTTATTTGTGTTTTGTTTTTTTCTTGTCCTGCATTACAAATATTTTAGAAAGCGTGTTTTGTGTGTATTGTTTTATGATACACTAAAACCAAAACCAAACCAGTAGAAATATCAGTGTTAGTATTGGCATTACAGTTGCTGTGGTTGTAATACATTTTTAATGTGCAATACAAAACCGTATTATCTTTTATCACTCAAACGTACATATCCCTTGTTAACAAAGACCTGCCAGTTTTGAAAGAAAGGTGAGCTCATACTGTATTTCTCTCTGCACGATCTTATCACAAAATATTGTACCACAGTCTCCCAGCCTGGCTGCTATTAGCATTCCATCCTCCAACCTGCTGAAAACTGAGGATTAAGACTGTGAGTGTGTGTGCCTGTTCGTATATACATGTCCACATGTTTAGCTCTGTGTAGACGTCTGTGCTGGCTTGCATGTGTTGTAGTGCACATGTGAGCGGTGATAGGAATCTTATTGCTGTCAGCGGTCCAAAGGCCAAAGCTGCGCTGAACAGACAAAATCCCAGAGTCTGACTCTCTCAGCAGCGTTACAGAGCTTGCTGTCTCCTTTAATCTGCACTCCTTTTTCTCACCGAGGGGCTCAAAGTAGCAGATGATGGATGGCTGTGGTGTCACGAGGTGCCTTTTCTTTCTTCCTTTTTTCTTTTCTTTTTCTTTCTTTCCCTTCTATAACTTTTTTCTCCCAACTTCTTGAGTAAAATTCTGTTTAAAAACAGCAGGCAGATGCAAAGACTTTAAATTGAATCACCGTCCCCCAACTTCTACTTTCATCTGCAGCTTCTCTTTTCTTTTCTCTTTTTCAATTTTCTCCCCCTGCCTTTTTATATATATACATCGCTGTCCATCTATCTCAGTCTATCAGGCACTTATCAAGGGGATTTTGAACATTGCTTTCACTGTGATAACCAGGTTTCTGCTTGAGCTGATAGTCTCCTGGACTTTCATCAGCAAAGGGGTAGGAGGAAGGAGGGGCGAGGGTCGGTTTGATTAACCAGCATCTTGCCGGCAGATAAAGACGCCCAGAAGTCCACATCGCCCACTTGCGTGTTAACTCTGCCTCCTTAACCTTTCATCCTCCATCTCCGACTCCAGAGGTGGCTGGAGAAAGTGGTTTGCTCTCGAGATTAGCATGTATGTGGTTGTGTATTTTGCTGTCTGTGTATGTGTGTGTTTGGTAAGGTCAAAGGTCAGGCTATCAGGTGGGACCACCAGTGTAGCCACTGGATCGAGATAAAGAGAAATTGAGTGGTCAAGTAGGTGACCTGCCTTTGCCTTTGGCTGGGAACAGGCAATCCTGGCGGGAGGTGAGATTAGTCTGGTGGGGTTGATGAAGCTCCTCCTTCTCCCAACAGACCAACAATCACTGAGGATTATGCTCCTGGAGAGCGAGGGTTTCCCACAAAAAGAGAGATGCAAGGCCACTCACTTAAAGGCTCTTCTTCTGTTGGTTTAGCGTCTGTAGCCTTGAACGAAAACAAACCAGTTCAGTTTTGCTGCAGTCGACACTGTCAAACAATGGATTTTGTTTTCCCAGAGAAGCAGCTGCAGGAGCCTCTGACTGGTTTGCGTGATCAACAAGCTCATAGTTTGGCTTTGCCACAAATGTGTCTTTCAGCTTTGTCCTCCTAACCTTCAGACAGATGTTCAGAGCCATGACGTATTTGAAAACAGTCTTGTTTTATGAGGTGCTGAATAGTGAATTCATAAACAGAGGAAACCTCTTGGACTCTTCATCCAGATCTCCCTCCCAATCCCTTTATCATTCACCCTGGTCCTGCAGCACTAAACTCCCTGTTTGGACTCCCAGCCATTACAGAGCAAGACTAATACCGAGTCTACGTACAGCAGACTTCATAGAGTGAGCAGCACATCAGCAGTAGCTCCCATGCTGCATGTGTGTCTACACAGGAGCAACAGTATTGAGCTGTTGGTCACCCTCGTTTTAGAGGAGCTCAAAATACAATTACTGTACATGAGTAAAATACAGGAAAGTAGATGTTAAGTGTAAAAGTATATATCGAGCCAAAATTATGGGCATGTAAAGGAAGTAACAGTCATCATGTCCCTGTGTAGACAAACAGCTGTATTGAACCTAACAAGTAGCCGTGGAAATATTAAAATAAAAACCAAGAATATTAATATTTTTAGGCAGAGGAAAAGTCAAGAATTACCAAAGTAAGCGGAATCAATGCACATGATGTGCACCAGATTTCATGGAAATCCATCCCATAGCTGCACTGAAGTTGGGAGATCAATGTCATTACAGACCAGTCACTAGGATTCATCTCTTGGCTCTTTGGATATCTTCATACAATTTCAAAGCGATCAAACCAAAGATATCAACCTCATAGTCGTGATTGAGGTGAAGATGCAGGGTCATCAAAGTCAGTCTGGAATAAAAAGATGGCTTTAACAAGAGATGAAGGGCATCTTCAAGCATGTTTCCTCTTTTTCAGCTGAAACAGGTCCTTTCACCCACTCTTTTAAATATCTATAGATACATTAGGTCTACAAACGTATATTCATAATGAAATTTAATAGACCATGTTGGAACACTGGAACACTTGTGTGTGTAAATTCTAAACAGTAGGACAATATGTTCGCCCTCATGCACAGTCTGGGGTTTCCTCCAGCTGAAAGTGTGAAGTGCATGGTGGTCTCTCTCTCTCTCTCTCTCTCATCTAATACTAACTATACTGAGGCGTCTCCCTCGTCAGTCATGTACCTTTCTGTCTTTATGATCAGGTAGGTCTGAATAATCCCTGTCAACCTGCTGTTGCCTACTAAATATTCCTTCCTCACTCTGTGAAGCTGCAACATTGATATCAAAATGCTAGTTAAAAAATATATTGAAATAAATATATAAATTTGTATAATATATATATATATATATATATATATATATACTGTATATTTGCCTGCAATTGTGTTTATGACATAGGTTATTGTGTATTTATGATTGTTTAGGGATATTTTTGGGCCGGATCGACTAAAGTCTGCATACATGAGTGAGTGTGGTTATGCCATTAAGTAACTAAATAACTGTTATTAGTAACTGTTTCTCTTGCAACAATGTCAGTAGCTGTAGATACTTTACCAATACTGAAGGCCTAATGGCATTTCAGACAGAAATCAAGAGAATTGTTTGGAGTGTTTCCATGTTGAGCAGTCAATGATTCTGAAAGTGCACTTTATGCATTTGCGTTGAAATCTGAAAATATACCATTACTGATGCAAACCTGCTTGGATCCTTGCTTCCTTGTGCTTTTTTATGAGGGGTAAGGCCCCACATTAGCTCTTGAAAGGCCCCCCATGTGCTTAAGGCTGGCTCTGCTTCTCCTGTAAGTGCTTTTTCATGTTAGCCTGCGACAGAGGCTTCTGGCTCAACGAAAGCAACATTTGACGGTTACACAGACGACGTTTTACTACTGAGAAAATTTCCAACACAGCTAAATTAAGACACATTCTGTCATGCTGCCAGAATTTGCTCCTGTTTTGTTCACACATAGATGTTTTCAGGCCCTCCATGGGTATTGCTGTGTATGCATTGCCCATGAAAAGTCCTCAGAAGTAATACCTCGCAGACCCAGACACAAGGTCAACTCCATGCTGGAAGCCTCTCGATCAATATGCTCAGACATTTGAAAGGCCCTAACCAACTATTTTCCCACTGAAGCTTTCAGCCCTAGATTTTGTCTTCCCCAAGATTTTCTCTTCTTTTCCCTCTTCTCATGTTTCCTCTTAAATCCTCTTTCACGACAACAAAAATACCAACCAGTCACCTGAAGAGTTAAGAAAACTCTTGACTCAAAATTGGTTGAAGCAGCTGTGGGGTTGAAGCGTTTGGATTATGGATTATGCTATTGTGTGGACCTAAGGACGTACTTAAGAATAGTAACACAAAGCGCAGAGTAATCATAATGTCAGTGTGAAGAATGACCCATTGTGATTGGCTTAGAGGACGGGCCAGGAGGGGCTTTATCTTTTTGAATCAGGAAATTGAATTATGAAACAAAGTGACCTGATGAAAAGAACTGCAGTGACAGTATGGAGATGCGGGGGTTAAGCCAGTTTGAAAGGCTGGCACTTCACCTAAAGGTTTCTTAATTAGATTGTTTGACAAAAGTGTGTGTGTGTGTTTGTGTGTGTGTGTGTGTGTCTATAAAAGAGGATCTAAAGTGGTGTGATTATTATCTCTTGACTCTGTCTTCATTGTATCCCCCTTTTTTGGCAATAAAAGTAAGAGGTCTTACTGAATTGAGACCTGATTGGGTCGTCACAGCTGAGACAAGTTTCAAGTTAGCTGAGGCTATTTTTTATATTTCTATGAATAATGAATAAACTCTATTGCCAGGGAAGAGCATCAATACTGAATGACTCTGGATTATATTTAGTGCCAGTGTTTTTCAGTTTTATGCTTTCTACAATAGCTGCCCCTGACAACTATGGAATGATTAATGTTGCAAAAATATTGTGGCTATGGCAAATTAAATAAAGTTGAGGTGTGCTTAATAATGATGCCCCGATGAAGTTTATTTTGGCCTTTAGCCCAATCAGAGTCATTAAATGTGAGGTATCTGGTGATAACAAGTCCAGTACTGTATGCTTTGTAAGATCCAATGCAGTGACATTGCTCTTTCAAGCCACAGGCTTCTTTTCTATTTGAGAGTGCAGTGTCTGTTCTAGACCTGGCTGTGTGGAATGGGATTTTGGTTGGGCTGTGGTGATGCTGGTTGCAGCTTTCTCTCTGAAACTGTAAAAATGCAGTAATTGAGACCGGCTGCAGGACTCAGACTAATAAACCCCGAAGCCACCGCTGCTGTTCACCTGTTTATTCAAAGTTCAGTGAAGCTCGACTCGGTACGAAAAACCTCACACTGCAGAATCAGATGTTGTTGCCGTTGACAACATTGCATAATGAACACACCTGTTGTCATGATTGACGACAACCCTACATTGATGAGTCCCTGCTGCTGCGGCTGCTATAGAGCACTGGTCATCTTTTTATTCAAATTGTATTAATATTGATTGTATTGCATGTCCTGATGTGTCCAGATCTGTCACCGTGCTTTCTTTAGAACCTTAAAATACACATGCTAAGTTTGAAGCCCAGTAAAACAGCTCTCAAAATATGCAATCCAAATTCAGAGATATCTGCAATTAGTACGGTAGATAGATGTATGATAATTATAGGTAGATGATGGACAGACAGACCAACTGACTTATTGTGTCTACAGCTACATGAATTGCAAAGTTCTAACTCCATTTCCCTGGAGGTAACTCAAGGTTAGCATACAAGGCTAGCACAAGCCACATAAAAAATATTTCTTTGGAATTTATTGTAGATTTGAAGTTTGAAGTCAATGATAGTTACATTTAACAATCATCCAAACACCTGTAGTTACCATGACAGAGATGCAGCACGGGGTTGGAATACCTGGACTATTTTCTTGAGCCATCTCCCTGAGTGACTGAGGTAAAGAGATATTCTTCACTGACAGAGGGGTCACTCCACTCACTCTGGTTAGACCAGTCTAGCAGACAGGTGCAGTTTCCTTTCCATGCGACCTGCTCTCGCAGTCTGGGATTTTTCTACCCTCTTTGTTTAGCTTTTAGTCACGGCTGCATCCAGCACTTTTCTTTGTCTTGCTTCCCCCGATTTTTTTAACAACACACTCTCTACTTCTCTTCTCTAGTCATTCCTGAAGTGTGGCTCTAAGGATGGCAAGGATGGCCCTTGAGGATAGATTATGATTTTGGTGATCCTGACCTTTCCTTTCCTATTTTTAAAATTTTCAGTGAAATGAAACCTTGACATTGACATGATGAACTGGCAAAAAGATTTGTACAGATATTTAGTGTTTCGTTTTGTCTGGTAAACTACTGGCTCCATGGTTAGAATAGCATATGTATATACAT
The DNA here is from genome assembly GCA_026259375.1 of Verasper variegatus. Lineage (NCBI taxonomy): Eukaryota > Metazoa > Chordata > Actinopteri > Pleuronectiformes > Pleuronectidae > Verasper > Verasper variegatus. The sequence continues at coordinate 2,219,827 of CM048047.1, read as the reverse complement.
GCAGGCTTTTACAGCTACTATTTTTCTTCCAATTTTGTATTCAAGTTTAAGACCAAAAAACATCAGTTTGGGGCAAATCTCAGCCTCACTAATCTTCCGTCTTCCTCTCTAGGCCTACCAACAATCTCCGAAGGAGGCACACTTTCCCTCTGAGGCCGATAAACATCTCCCACTGCAAACTTTAGAGCTTTTAATGTATGCATGCCTTGTGCTGGTGATTTCTCAGGACATGTGTAAAACGGCAATTGGCTCAATGTTCACCTGAGCTCCATTTCTAAAACTGTCCTTTCTTCTCCTCCGTCCCATTATCAAAGATTCAGGACAATCAGCGGTTTATCGCTGCTGGAAATGAGTGCAGGAAGCAGATGTTGTTCTGATTAAACACACACATGAATCCACACACACACATGCACTGTGCCAAGGGAGCAACGCTCACTGCTGCCTCAAGGCCTGAGAGGAGCTAAGGGCCAAGTCGTCAAATCAGGAGTCATGATATCTGCTTAACATGTGGTGCAGAGGGAACAAACTGCCAACCGTTTGCCCTTTTTTATTATGTGTGTGTGTGTGTGTGTGTGTGTGTTGTTGAAGTTACAGGGAGTAACAGTAGAAATAAGAAGGCAGAAACAAGGCCAAGAAACTGCTTGATGTTCTACCTTGGCCTCCTTTTTCTGTTATGTAACACCTCTATTATGTGCAATCATACAATGGAGTAATCAATGAATAATGGTGAGGTAATCAGCTCTTCTCTATAGACATAATAACAGCAATAACTGATGATGACCTTTGTATCCGATACTGCAGTGTGTGTGTGTGTGTGTGTGTGTGTGTGTGTGAGAGAGAGAGAGAGAGAGAGAGAGAGAGAGAGAGAGAGAGAGAGAGAGAGAGAGAGAGAGAGAGAGAGAGAGAGAACGCGTGTGTGTGTGCAAGAGAGAGAGCACGTGCGTGTGTGTGTGTGTGAATGACAGGCAGGCACATTGTAATATGGTTTCTACTTTAATAAGAATGCACTTTGGCACCCCTTTTATTTTCTTCACTTTAGGCTATTATTTTACAAACTAGATATAAAAGGACATAAATAAATGACATAAGTTACATGTACCTAGAGCTCCTTGACAAAAACAAAATAAAACAAATAAAAACAAAGCCAAAAAATGATGATCATGTCAAAATAAAAGTACAAAAACGATCAAGAGAATGTTAGATCTACATGGCTGAATCATATGGCATCGGAAGGCGTACAATGACAAACAATAACTCGGGGGTTTGTTAATTTTTTTTTCTCATTTGTTTTTTCAAATCTTCCGACATTTAAGTAGAGGAACAAAGTATTTTACAGTACATTCTGGTTTCCTTCTCCTTCCCAACATGTCTTGCATATTTCCAAACAGGTCCTTTTACGATAGATAAAACCCAAAAGAAAAAAAAACATGTTGCCAAAACAGGAAAGAGCAGTTGAGCTGTATTAAGGACAGAGGTGTTTTCTGAATTATATGAAGTGTCACTTACGAGTTCAAAGACATTCACATAAGTATACTTTGAAGAGATAAAGGAAAAAAATGAATATAGTCCGTTGAGTTAAATCTGTAGCGGTATGATGTGTGGAAAAATACAAAAATAACCAACAGTTTTCCCTTCTTAAACACTTTTTTCCTCAGATCTCTGATCCATTGTTGTGTACAGGAGCGACATTTTGAACTGCTCCCACTCCAACAGAGAGCTGGCTCCTACATGTCCGCCTTGACTTATTTCGGAGTCCAAACTCCAGTGTACGTTGGTTGTGTATCTGCTTGCCGCTGCTAGTGTCAGAAGCAGAAATTGGTTGCATTCCAGAAAGCTGTTTAATAAAACGCTGTCGAGTAGAGTTTTGCACGTCTGGAGCAAAAAAAAAAAAATGTACATAGTTTTTTTAGACACAAAAGCAAAAAAGGTTCATGTTTTTTATATAAAAACAATACAACTCTGTTATCTCTTCCTTCTCCACAGTGGCATGAAAACACACAGTTACTGATACTTCAAAGACGTTTTCAATCATTAACACACTCACACACACACACACTCATACAGTCATCCATGCGCACACGCCATCACATCCGCACACTCAAATCAAGCACTTGTTACTTTACATGCAAACAGAACTAAGCAATAAAAAAACTAACAAAATTTCACAAAATAAAATGAGACCTTCAAAATAAAAGCACATTATCCACTGAAACAGGGCTTCTCTATTATATTACATTCTTCGTATTGTCTCTTTTTATGCTGTTAAATCATTCATAGTAATTCCAGTACATCGCTGGATGGCCACAAGCAGACGGTGGCTAGTTTGTCAAGTTGACGTGTTGTGAGGGTGGACGTCCCACACACTCGGGGAAGGATTTGTCATCTCTGTGTCGGAGAAGGCTCCGAGGAGAGGAGGAGGGGGGTTAGCAGGAGGAGGAAGACAAAGAGGAAGAAGAGGAAGAATTCTGGTTGTGGCGAGCGAGGCCGGGATCCTGTTTATGATGGACGGCAGCAGCTGGGGAGAAAGAAAAGGAGGGGGGAGAAAAAGGCTGCATCAGTCATGGCGGTTTTGAATATAAACAATTTAAGCTTGGCATCCATTCCTGACCAACAGTATTCTACTCTCCAGCTCTAACTCGATGGAACATTCGACTCATCCGCTAAACAAAATTGAGTGCCAAAGCCAGAGCGTCCAGAGAGTGCGAGCGGCCGCCCAGGGCTAAAATATGGATTTTTATGTATTAACACATGTGCACCACATGCTGTTGTGTGTACATAATATATAAAACATGCCCTTGACTTACTGGCACACATCAAGAGCACGACAATGCACATTTAATCAGCATGTGTATTAGATGATTTCTCAATGTATAGATTCAACAGTAAGTGACATATTTTATTCTAAGGCCAGCTGAAATAAATCCTTTGCAAAGGCTTCAACATTGCCCAAGCGGAAACATTGATGAATTATATCTCAACATCTCATAATATTTATCATATATATTCTTTCTTGTTAATAAAAACTTTGTATCCAAAGACACCTTCCCATGCAAGAGGATGATAAGGATTTCTATTCTATTCTTTAACATTTCATTCTATTCTAATGTAAAATAGCATGTATTATACTCCTCAGTCTTTAATATTTAATCTATATAATGACATAAAATTCAACCGAATTGTTTAAACGATTTCCCAATTAATCAATTAGTCGTTTGACAGAAATTATTTCCATGACAATATTATCTATTTCAATTTTTTTAACCAAAATGTCAAACGTTGGCTTCTTACATGATAGGATTTGATGTGATGCATAATTACATATCTAAATACGATTTATAATTACCTTGGGCTCTGGGAAATAAAAAAACATTTTTCACTGTTTTCTGACATTTTATAGACCAAATGATAACTCAGATAAATCTGAATTATTGTTAACTGCTCCACAGCCAACTGACTCCAAAATGATCATGGAATTAAATTTGAAAGGCTCTAAACGACTGAACATTACAAACAAAGCATTTATTGCAGAAGCGCTGAGTTAGTTGTATAGGTGTAGCTGATAAAATGACAACACGGTGTAAAGAGAAAATCAAATAAACAAATGTATCTACAAAGAAACTTAAATCAAATAGGCTAAAGTGATTATGTAACTGTCAGTCTTGAACTTGCAAAATAAGCTAAAACCAGAGAGAGAACAATCTATTATCTAATATACTCAAATTTATCAAAACCCTCCAGTTACCATGGCAACATATTAGTGCTTTCATGCCCAAAAACCCCTGTGTTCCCCAGCTCTGGTGGGCTACGTTTGTCTGACTGGGAGTCGGCAGCTGATTAATTCTTTTCATTAAGATACTAAGAGCAGCAGCATTGCAGACTGATCACAGACCAGTGGCTATTGATCTGCTCTGGCTGTGTGCGGCGGCTCGATCTGCTTGTTAATTAACACAGTTTCTGGAGGGGTCAGTGATTGGGGGGCGCAGGGTCTAATGATTCTTATAGTCTCTTGGTGGTGAGACATACATATTAGAAGCATGCTGCACTAATTAAGGGAGCTACACTCCAATAACTTCATTTGTTATGTTTTAATAGGCCTTATTTGTGCTGCGTCTACATGAAGCTAAAAAGTACAACACCATTGATCCTCACCTTGATGATGGATTGATTAAAGGTGAGTGTGTTTTCTTGGCGATGATAATGCTGATGATTCTGATTGATTCTGCATCCAGATTGCCTCTGTTGTATCCTTTTGTCCGAGTAAATCCTGCCAATAAATTCCTTCACTCTCGCATTCCAATTCACAACGGCAATTCAAGTGGTCCAGACAGCTGTCTATCAAAAGTGGCGAGAAAGCGATGGGTCCCGGTGGCGCTGGGGCGGGTGCTTTGATCCAGATACGGCGATGAATCAAAGAATCCAAATTGTATGTTTATGTGAGGTGTGGGAGAGCATTTTTGGGAAGACAGGGGAGCGGGAAGGCTCCTCTGGAAGATCAAACACATTCTCAGCAACGTCCTGAGGGCAACAAAACACAGCGTTCTGGGAGAAAAACAAGGCCAGAACAGAGCAAAAAAGCAACAAGAAGCCCTCCCTGCAAAGCCATCTCCCCTCGGAATCCAACCCTCAACCTCTCAGAGATGTTCTGTTTATATCTGACGGATTAGGATCCTCCATTTTGTCTGTGAGATACCAAACAGATCCAGCTGAGAGAGAGAACAATGGTGGCTGGGGCAGCCGGCAAGTCCCACAGAATCTATTCATGTACAATAAACACAGTCACAGGAAATCAAAAAAATCTGCTCTGCGGATTATTCCAGAAAGAAAGTTCCAGAAACAACACTCTGCCCGAGACGAGGGAGAGAGGTATGGTTCCCCCCTCTTCCTTTCCTTCCAGACCATTAAAGGCACTCCAGATTGGCCTCTCGGAAGCACTTTTCCAGCCATCCCTTCATCTATCCATAAATGCTGCAGACAGAAGTGCCCCGTTCTCCAAAAAACAACAAAAAGGGCATGGTAAAGGTCTGATTAAAAAAAATAAAGTGCCATTTTCACCACTTTTTTTCGTCTTCATCAATGTCTTCTTTTCGTTTAGATCCAATTTAAAGTGCATGGATGAGGTAAACTATTTCTTCATAGTTTATTTGTCTCTTTTTTTTATATTTCATCTTTTTTATTATAATTTTTTTTTTTTCCATAAGAAACGAAGTCGCTTTGCTTCCTTTTCCCTTTCTTCTTAGCGTGAATCTGTCAGACAGGAACCATTCTGCCTTGCAACTGTTGCATTTGGGACAGCATTCCCTGGACACTGGTCAGGATCTTGTTCTGGTGAGCTGCCGAGGAGATACCTATGCGAGCCATGTCCCTAAAAAAGAAAAAAGGTAGAGAGGCCTTTTAGGAGCGCGGACAACAATAACAAACACATGAAGGCCTGATACACATAATGAATTTTACAGCCTTCCACAGGAAACAGGCCTGACACTTTAACTGCTGTATAAGGAATTTTAGTTGCCAACGCAGCAATTCTGATCGTAATCATAATAAGTGAAGAAAAAAAATATAAAAGACAAGTGACAGCGACTTAGAAACATTTAACACATGTATACAGTGAGGAAAGTCTCAGACAACTTTACCATTCAAGTTACTGAGAAAGGGATTTGATGTATTGTAAGTGTGCACTGTATTTTTCAATATATTTCATAAATTGTTTTTTAAAGACTGAATTTCTTTTCTTTAAAAAGTTGTAGTCATAAATCATGTGCTACCACAAATAATTTGAAATATTGTGAAATATGTTTTTCCAGGGATGAAACAGCTATTTCTTCCTTTACCAGTGTTAATATTCATAAAAGTGTAATTCTTGAAAAAAGTGAATGTTTCATACCATGAATAAGGAATGAAACATACATTAACTTTCGGCATTTTCTTTTACATTTTTGGGGAATTATCTGGGGTCATTTTCTCAAAGTGAGTCCTGCTAAATGTGTAAGGTGAAAATCCATTTTTATCAAATTAATTCATTGATATAAAAACATTTTCTGTCATGTTTTTGAAGCTTGCACCTTCGTCTTTTCCCTTAATTCCCCTTTTCTTCTATTTATTTTTTCACTCTCTCGTTTCCTCCCCTTCCCACTCACTCTTGTGTCATGTGGACCACAGCCTCTGGAGTGGTGTAGCCGGCAGCAGTGAAGTTGTCGATGTATCGCTCCATGCCGATGGCCTGCAGCCAGTCCTCCACTGTTCCCACGGCTGAGGACGCCTCTGGGCTCCCGGGCTCCAATAGGGTGGTTTTGGGCCTGTTGTGAGTGGAGGCGAGAAAGGGATAAGGGAATATTTGACAATTACTTTCATTGAAGTTTGATGGTTGTCATCTCAACTCTTAGTTTGGTTCTGTATTTAGAGTCGGTGTTTGAAGCTGCAAAAATCTAAGATGTGTGCAAGTGTCTGTGCAAACAGACAATAAAAGTTACATTCTGTTTAAGTGCATTTGACTTGAAAGGTAATGATCTGCTTTCTCACACAATCTGGAAATCCACTGATTCATGACAACTACAGAAGCGGCAGCATTATGGGAATTAGTTTCCTCCCATGACACATACACATGCGATTACGGAGAGCAACCCACAAGCTGTAAAATGCACCATGCTACATTTCTCTCTGCCTTTCCCCTCCCCAATGGGATCAGATTCAGCTCTGTTTTGTGTCGCTGTCAGAGACAGAGCCAAGTCAAACACAGTTCCTCCTGGGTGTGACCCACACAGTTAGTTAAACCATATTTTACAGAAACCACAACCTGGTCTCACTTTGGTATAGTTTTTACCACTTGGTTGAGTTCCTCCTCATATTCAGATATTCATCAGCACATTCACCTCCCGCTTTCTTTTGCACATCTTTCCCTTCTGTCGAGCTCTGCGGCAGCGCTGTCGACCATGAAACATTTACACGGGGAGTGACTTTGAGTCGGTGGCGGCCTCGTCCTGCTCTGGTGACTCTCTCACACACTATCTCTCTCTCTAGCATGCTCTCTTGTTTTTAGAAAAGGATGTTGACTTGCACTGTGAGAACAGGGTGTCAGACTCTTTGAGAAGTCATCTCTACTCAGTAGGTGAAAAGGCTTGTGCACAGCAAGACCTCTTCAAACACACACACACTCTCTCCTTCCCTCTTTTAACATAAAAACAGCATTTACGGGATTCGGTTCCTGTAATTACACTATAAGGGCTCCCCTCTCTCTCACTGAGTCCCATTAGGTGAGTGTGTGAGCGTGCGTGAGTACATCCACATTTGTGCGCTCACACACTTGTTAAACTCAAACAGACTCCCGCTGGCCTGCGTCGAGTCTGTAAACATACATAGGTCATTCTTAACACGTTTAGCCACTCGAGAGTAATGATGGTAGAGTTGTTTGTTTTTTTACTCTGCGTTACGTTGTAACTCCCCCCCCCCGCTGTTAAAGCAGCTACATTCCTCAGTGTACAGCACCATTAAAGACAGTTTGCGGAGAAATCCATTATAGGAGGCTGTTTGTGCTGAAAAGAGCCACACGTCGCTGGTAGATAATGTTTAATGGTGAATGTAAATACCAGCGAGACAACAGGCAAGTGTGTGAGTGTGTGTGTGTGTGTGTGTGTGTGTGTGTGTGTGTGTGTGTGTGTGTGTGTGTGTGGTGTACATTTAATAATTTTACAGTTATTAGGCTGCATATATTGAGTGTGAACTTGTGAGTTTAGCAGATGAGTCAGTGTTTTTATGCAAATTGCAACGTGCACAATCACACACTGACATTGATTCAATTCAACATAATTGTTGGATGTCAGTTTGAAAAACCAAGACTTTTAGGTAATTTTCTAGACAGCTGTTCATCTGTTGATGGAAGCCACTGTGCTACAAAGCTTATTTTAGTTATAGTTTTGTCTTTTTATTAGTTTAGTTTAAAAAAGATACAAACACATGAAATAAAGATATATAATAGTTTTTGAGTAGTAGTAATTAATACCTTAAATTTATATTACAAATGAATTAGTGAAATGACATTGATTTTATGACAAATGTGTAAGACTTACAAACATTTTCTATTGTTTAAAATATATCTACTGAAGTAACCTTTTATTTAATATCTTATATGTACAGGCCTGAGGAGCTAAAACAGAATCTAGTCATTCACTAGAAAAAGATTAGATGCCTTGAAAGTCTAGCAAAATAAATAGTTTTTGAGTAGTAGAAAATAGTTTATTTCCGGCTAATCTCATGGAAATTATTTTGAGATCCCTCATATTTATCATTGCTTGAGGGTAGCTCAACCCCTAAACTGAGAACCACCGGGATAGATTTTAAATCTGTGATTCTACAACCTAGCATAACCTGTATTGTGTGTCTGTTTGTGCAGATGCCCCCTCACCTGACTGCGGTCTCTCCCCCGGTCCTCTTCAGAGTGTTGGGGTTACGGATCAGCTTGTCCAGCATGTTGACAATCTGTCCAAACTTTGGCCGGTCGGCCCTCTCTCTTTGCCAACAGTCCAACATGAGCTGGTGGAGTGCCACAGGGCAGTCCATGGGCGGGGGCAGCCGATAGCCCTCATCAATAGCCTTGATGACCTGAACAGTAGAGTAGTGCTGTCAGTCACTTTCTTTCAGAGTTTGTCTGGCGAGTGTCAAAGTGTAATAAAACACTGCAGGAAGATTGATCACAGCTATGTTGTTTTTTTCCCTTTAATTTGATACCTTGTTCTTATTTTTTATCACCTGACTTTGGCCTCCAACACAAAACATTTGGTTATGCATAAATTAAATTCTTCATCATCATTAGTGGCATTAGACTTGTGCATTCAAAGTGTAATGAGAAAATAGAATATACTGCTAGTATTTTATCACCCCTGGAGATAATTTGATTATCTAACCAAGTTAAAATGATGAAGTATCTTAAAAATGTTTGACAGTAACTGGGAATTATTGTCTGAGCTCTAATATCACACACTAATTCAAGCTGTATAACGTTCATGATGGTCTGCATGTGATTACATTTCTCCAAACTTACATCTTGGTTACTCATGTCCCAGTATGGTCGCTCGCCGTATGACATCACCTCCCACATGACGATGCCGTAGCTCCACACGTCGCTGGCCGAGGTGAACTTCCTGTAAGCGATAGCCTCTGGGGCCGTCCAACGGATGGGGATCTTCCCTCCCTGTAATTGAAAGATGGGCTGATTAATGAAATCTGACAAAGTCGACAAGTAAGGTGACACACACAGACACTGCGCTGAAATGTGCTTTCTTGTACACACACACACAAACTCACCCTTGTGGTGTATGCAGCCTCGGGGTCGTCCTCCAGCACTCGGGACATGCCGAAGTCGGACACCTTGCACACCAGGTTGCTGTTGACCAGGATGTTGCGAGCCGCGAGGTCACGGTGAACGTAGCTCATGTCTGACAGGTACTTCATGCCCGACGCGATGCCACGCAGAATACCGACCAGCTGAATGACTGTGAAGCGCCCGTCGTTCTTCTGCAGAAAGGAAGACAGAGTTTAATCCTGGAATCCTGCATCTTAAACATTTTTAATTGTGTTTAACATTCAACTGCAGTAACTTCACTGATTTATTGGTTTTATTACGTTACTGTTCAGTTTAAAATAAAAAATAATTATCTTTTGGTTAGAAATTAGATTTAACAAAAATTATTACATTATTATTATTTGACATTTTTGGTATATAGGAACTTGGGAAACACACCATAACACACTTTAAACAGTTCCAAAAATGTAAAGTGAGTGAGTAGAGTTTATTACAATGCTTTACAAATTGTATTAGCTGTTTATACAAATCATGAGATAATCATTAAATATTATTTTAACCATGTTCTTTTTAAAAGCTCATTTTAGTTTTTAGAAGCAGTGCATAAACAACAATAACTCAGAACAACATGAATGTTTTAAACCTGGATTGTGTTACTTTTTTAAAGAAAAATGTAATTTACTGTTATGATTACTGCTTATGTGTTAACAGATGGGTTTATTATTGTGCGTTAAGCTAATTAGCACGTATATAACAACTATATTATATTAACCAATACAATTTTATTTCTATTGCATAGAATCACAATGCACATTATCTCAAGGGACTTTACAGTAAAGTTGAGATGTAACAATATTATAGAGAAGCTCCCTTTTAACGGAGAAACCTTAAACAGAACCAAATTCAATGTATCATCTGCCCTGAACCTAACCAGACGATGTTGGGGATATATCATACTTCCTAGTATTCCTAACTGTTTTCACAAGTGTTGAATGCATCATAAAAAGGGTTATAGTTACAGAGACATTTAAACATTTAAAAACGTTCTTAAAGTACGGCTGTGTGACTGATACAGAGACAGCACAACCTTTCTCTTCCCTTTTCCTTGTTCTTTCATTGTTTTCGTGTTTGTTAAGTAATTAATTAAGCATGTATATTTACTTAATCAAGTATGAAAGCGTCTACTATAAGTGTAGTTTATTGCTGGAAATGAAACCTCTGCCAACCTCCTTGTCAGAAAAACAGTAAGTTGATCAAGATTAGGGCAAATGTTTGCGAACAAATGCTTGTAATTTCGGTGGATGACATTACAGAGATAAGCGGGGATCAGGCGGCTACAGTCGTATCACACACTCACACACATGCACACATGTGCACAGACAGAAACGCATGACTGACCCTCAGGAATGCATCCAGCGATCCATTTTCCATGTACTCTGTGATTATCATCACTGGCTTACCTAGAGAGAGAGGGAACGAAAGGCAGATGATTATGGAGGTAAACGATGCACATCACAGCCCGACACAGCAGGGGGGTTCTCGAGGGAACATGAGCAATGGTGTGTGTCTGTGTGTGTGTGTGTGTGTGTGTGTGTGTGTGTGTGTGTGTGTGTGTGTGTGTGTGTGTGTGTGAGTGCACGATTGTGTGTTAGGCCATCCATCTCTGTCCCGTAGTGATTTAATTAGCTCAGAGTTACCCCTCTTCTTTACCCTGCACATGCAAAGGCATCTCCACCGAAACAAATTACAAGTACACACACACACAGACACACACCATCTTGAGTTTATGCAAATATGAACTGATGTTGGACGCATTATCCCATCAGAGGCACCCACCCAGAATCCCTCTGACTCACTGTTTATGTCAGTCACTGTCCCTTTGCCCTCTTTCTCCTCTGCCAACTTTGGACACATCTGTCACTCTCCTGCTAGTTCCTCTTTACTGCTCTCTTTTTCCTCCCTTGCTCATATACTCTCTCCCTCTTTCTCCCTAATCCCCGCCACTTCTCTCTGGCCTTTTTCACCCCATCCCTCTGTCTTCCCCTCTCTGTCTCTCTTGGGGGACCGTCTGTGTCTTTATCTGAGCCGGGGCAAGCGGCGGGGAGGATGGACATTCCCTGGTGGGTCTCTGTCTGTCTTTGTCTCTCAGGATGAGGATGAGGAGGGGATAGTGGGCATGAGGAGAGGAGGAGAGAGAAAAAAAGAGAAAGGGAAAGGAAAGGGCGGGTGAATTGTTTTTGTCCCAAAATGGCAGCAAGCTGGTGCCTAACCAGACGTGGCAACAGCACATGCTGAAAAGTGCCGCCACCGATTCCTCCCAGGACTGCACTGTTCTTGGCCTTCCAAGTGGCACAGTTAAGGTGGACTTAAAAGCTTATTGTGCTGATGAGAAGTGCTGACTTAAGCCTGATGCCTTGAGGGAAAGTCGTGTAAAATCTCTTGTGTCCCCCCGCAAAACGCCTAAAGCAACAGAGAGCCAGCCGGGCAGTTGGCAGCTGAGGTCTTCAAGGTGAAGTTCCTCCACTCAGCAGCAGGCCTCTTGCCGAGCCAAGAGGCCGTCAGTCACCGCATTACCCACCATATGATTGGCACTCCATTAATTATGGGGCGCCCCAGCAATGCCCCAAAAAAAGGAAGTAGAGTTAAATTTGGGGGAGAGAGGGGACTCTCTTTGTCGGCCATCTTTGTTCCCTTTGTTGCGCGCCTCTGCCCCAGGGCTGCTGGTGATTGACAGCTCCCCAATCAAGTCTGAGGAGCGTCTGACCTGCGACCTTAAACTCTCGCCTTCCCAGCCCTGTCCTCTTCCTCCCATGCCATTTGCATGCTAATTTCTTGTTTACTGAATACACCCTGCCGCCTTTGGCAATGAACTCTGGGCAAGGGCCCCACCAGTGGGACGATTATCACCTGCCAACAAAACAGGGGAAGGGGAGAAACGCAACAGGGGCACAATATTGAGGGAACATTGGGCAAACGCTCTCTTTAGTCCTCGACGTTTGCAGCAAACAAAGATCTGGTTTTTAAAAGCAGATCTTTTCTAAATTAGCAGGCTCTTACTTTATGTAAATCAGATGTTTAACATATTATGTCTTCTTTTGAGCTCCAATAGCAGTTAGGTTTTAATTATGCACCAGCATGACTGACACATTAAGTATATACAGACTTCAAGATGGTGGACTACAGCCAGCAATCCTCAGTGAGAGATTTTTGCACATTTATGTATTTTAGTGCCTATTTGGAGTTCTTCCATAATTAATAAGGCTTAATTGGCTCTGTTGGACATGCCAGCAAACTGAGGCCAGATTGAGAATTCCCTCTAACTTGATTGTAATAGAGAGGGGAGTGCAATTCAAATAATGGACTTTTAATAGATTCCACTGACACACTCAAGTGTGAAGGACTAATTTGCCCAAAACCTTGTGTCAAGCTCTCAAAAGTAAGAGTGGAGGGAGGTGGAGCGGGAGTTATCAGATGCCCTTATTGCTTTGGCTCACCATCCTTTCATGTCGGCTCCCATCATCGTTGCGTAGCTAGTCTGCTTCTCCTTCATCTCCCTCCCTCTGCCTCGCTCTGCCTCTTTCTTTTTCCAGTGTCCGGTTCAACAGTTCTACCACCCTCCGCTTTCTCTCTCTGTCATTCCCGCTGTTGTTCTCCGTCTCTCCTCTAATCCATCAGCGCCTAACCGCCTCCCTGTCTCTTTCTCGCTGCGTCTCTATTTGCACCTTCCCTGGCTGCAGCCTGTGTCCAATTTCTTTCCTTCCTCCTGTCCATCTGTCGGCCTTTTCTCTGTCTTTCTCACTCTGTCTCTGCGAGGTCTGAGAGGTCATTCCTCACAGTGAGAGGTGTGATAGGTGATAAGCAATTCTGCCTCTGCTGCTGTTCACTTTCAGCTCCAGCTGGGCTTAGTGTGTGCAGTGTGTGTGCAATTATCTGTGTGTGTGTGTGTGTGTGTGTGTGTGTGTGTGTGTGTGTGTGTGTGTGTGTGTGTGTGTGTGTGTGTGTGTGTGTGTGTGTGCAGCATCTACAAGAGAAGAGTCAGAGAGACAGTGGTATCTACCACAGATAGGGGCAGGCTGTTGTGTCACAACACATTAAAGCACGTCATCCATCTAACCTGAGCCGAAGCTGGCCATCAGCTATGGTGATACTCACGCACACACGTGAAGACAATTACAGACACACAAATGCCAACATGTGCTTACAAGACTTTCGCACATGCACACCTCTAGCCTAACAAAAAGCAATGGGGAAGGTGTAAAAGGTGTGGAAAAACAGAGAGACATGGAGGAGAGACTTCCAAGGGTAGAGGGGGAGAATTGGCCGGTGTTTTGTGGCCATGCAGCAGCAGATAGAGGAGGGATAGGGTATCACTCCCTAACCCCAAACACATTTACGGCTGACACCATGATTAATGAGCCTGGTGCTGCACTACAGGGCCTGGTCCTGGACCCATTAAACCCCCTCCCAACTGCCCAACTACCTCTTAATTCCACCTCCCCACCAATGCTGGACCCCTTCCATCTGGACAAAGCCCACCTGGGGATACCCGGGACAGGACATAGAGACATGTACACAAGTGCACAAATCCAAGAATACATGTGTGAATACAGGTATCCTGGAACAAGTGCAACAAGGTTACATCCATACTACTATGTTATAGTTTAAAAACTGCCTTTTCAAACTCTGGGAATGCACAGTCTACACAAGAATTGTCACTTATTGCTTATATAATACCTCGTCCCCCATTTCATTTTAAAAAGCAGAGTTTAACTGCACAACAGCTGATAGAAAATACAACTGAGTCACTTTATTATTTCACACTTAAGTTATTATCTGTTCAACACTGGTAGCCGAGGCTAATGGTGGTTGTTAACTTCAAGGAGAGTGCCATGTGATAGGACCCTGACAAATCAGTGAAGCCTACGTTGTGACACCATCTTTCCAAACATCTCCATTTCTGCCCGTCCAGACTAAAATGCTGCCCTGGAGTTTTGAATCTTAAACTTGAAGAGGAGGCACGTTTGACATCGTAACGTAGATGATGCAGACTCGTTATCTAGCTTGCTATATAAACGTATATATACCTGTGCGCAGGATTCTAGAATCATTACAAAAATAATAGCGTAATGTTATCCTATTGCCTGACAAACGTCTTTTTTAATCACAATTATGCAGTCCGAAGAAGACTAGTTTCGTTTGTTGATGTTTTTATTGCTGATACTTTCCCTGTCCTTTTGTTAACAGAAAAAATGGATACTTGATTTTTAATTCATTTTTAGTATCCGCACTTTAGTATCCGCACTGAATTTAAATACATTTTTTTATATAAGGACTTTGCCTGTCCTTGGTTTTAAATGGACAAAAACTTGATTTTTCTTTGTTTTTGTATCAATAGTAGCCTAATATGCAGCAACGTTTATTAAAAGACATTTTTGAATGAAGTAGCGATCGTTATTGTCTTTATTTTCAGTCACCACCTGCTGCCAACAACCTCAAGCTAAATTTAAAAGCTGTTGGCTAAATAAGAGCAATTGAGAATTTGTATCATTCATAATCCGATTAGTCGATTAATCGTTTCAATAATCGATAGATTAATCGACTATCAGAATAGTCGTTAGTAGCCCTACTGTGGACAGCAGGCATATCCGTAGCAGAGGCAATTCCTTTTGTAAATGAAAAGGTAGAAGTATGGATGTAGCCCAAAAGAGGCCATGTAGCTATACTGTACATACAGTAGCTAGGCTAGCATTAAAACACACAACAGACACACAGCTATGATGGGTAAAGATTTGGTTTGTCCCTACACTCACCCTTCCCCAAAGTCAGCCACAACCACAGATATAGATTTATTGTTAAAACATTTTTTAACAGCGTAAATGAATGTATATCAGTCTGTGTGTGTGTGTGTGTGTGTGTGTGTGTGTGTGTGCGTGTGTAAATGACTGGGTGAGTTGAGCATTATTACAATTTGTTCCCAAGTCCCCAAGATATATTTTCAGATATTAAATTATGCACCAAACCATGTCCTTTCCCTCATTTCTGAATGTTTCTATGGAAAAAGGAAACAAAAGTCATGCTTGACATACATTTGGTGACCACACCCTCCAGGTGGATGATGTTCGGGTGGTCGAACTGGCCCATGATGCTGGCCTCAGACAGGAAGTCCCTCCTCTGCTTGTCGGTGTAGCCGGCCTTCAGCGTCTTGATGGCCACGCAAATCTCTCTCTTGCCTGGCATCTTCAGACGGCCGCTGCAGACCTCGCCAAACTCCCCTGAAAACACAACACACAAGCACTCCGTTAGTACAGTGCATGGGCTATAAATCACATCAAGAAGGGAGTAGGTTAGGGTTTGTGTGCGCGTGCGTATGTGTGCATGTGTGCACTGGTTAGAAAGGGTCCACTTTAAACATTGATCAGGGTCTCTAATCCCTCTCTCCCCCTCCTCTCCTCACCTACTGATGCAGAGAGAGGGGAAATTGATATTGATTCTTTCTCTTTATTATTTTGTCATTGGGTGACTTTTCTCTGGCCACAGGAATAGCACAGACAACATATTTAGCCCCCCCTGATTTTTTTTTTTAATGGCTGAC
This sequence comes from Verasper variegatus, assembly GCA_026259375.1. Classification (NCBI taxonomy): domain Eukaryota; kingdom Metazoa; phylum Chordata; class Actinopteri; order Pleuronectiformes; family Pleuronectidae; genus Verasper; species Verasper variegatus. The sequence goes on along the minus strand of CM048047.1, from coordinate 2,203,943 downwards.
CTGTCTAGAGACCAAATGTTGCTGTCTGGGGAAATGCTGTTTTTTGTTTTCAGAGGGTAACACATGAGAGCACACACAGCCACACACAAACGTATCACTGTCACAGAAATGCTTTTAGCGGAAGATTTGCATGAAACCAATAACAAATATTCTTTTATTTCCTTAGGTGGATGCTTTTATCCAAAGTATAATACTCTGTGCCTTACTGCAGAACACACACATTCATAATGATTGATGAAAAGTGGTGGAATCAACTGAAGTCGCTGGATTCAAAACAAACTGTAGCTCCTCACCGATGCCGATGACTTTCTCGATCTTGATGCAGGAGGCATCAATCTCCTTGGCAAACTCACGGACGGCTTGGTTCGGGTCCTCGTAGGTAAAGGGATCGACGTATATCCTCACCCCTGAGGAAAGAAGTTTGCAAGAAAGGAAGGAAGGAAAGAAGTTTTAAAAAAAAGGGAGAGAAGGGGGTGAAAAATGAAGGTTAATTCATTCCGGCAACTAAACCCCATCTGTTCTTTATTTCCATCATGCTACAGGCTACACTGCCTTCCTCTGTGGAGCCTCCTCCCCCTCCTCCTTTCTTCTCTCCAAACCTCACTTCACACTGACTCCGCTGCTTTTCATGTCACTGTGGCTGACTTCAATAAAGATGAGGCTCATTAACTTGCATTTTTTGTGGGATGCAAATAACAACACTGATGACTTGATAATGAGGTGTTCAGAACATGTTGGGATGCCAGTACATTCACTTTAAAATAGTTTGTTTTTCCCCCCTGTTTTATGGGCTTCATTTGTGGTTTAAAGTGCATGCACATAAACGCACCTGACAGCTCTAATGTTTGTCAATTATACAGAGTGTGTTGTCAGTGTGTTAACGTGGAGTTACCTTGATGTAAGTGCTTTTCTTCATCCGAGTCCTGCTTGGCTTTGCTGTACTTATTCCTTCTGGGGGCAAAAAAAGCAGGACGGTCAGTTGAGGCGAATGAGTCAGAACAAAAACTACAGCAACTGCATCTTCATATGAAAACAAAAAATAAAAGAATAATAATAATGAGGGAACACAAGTGTCATTTCAGTAATCTCTGATTAAAACTAATACCAAGTCTCCTAAACCCACTTACACATCAAGTAAATCCTGTGAAGTGCCAACACAATCAGTGATTACTGATGAAGCACTGATAATCTTGTTTGATATAATTATCAACCCCAGAGAGCTCATTACAAAGACTGAAAGTGAAACTGTAATGAGATTTTTTCAGCAACAAAAAAAAGTCTTTATATTTGCTCATTGTGCTCAGTTGTGTAGGTAAAATATTTGAAGAATACGTTTTTGGAGAAAACACTTTGTTGAAAGGTTTTACAAGAGAGGATAGTTTATAAAGACAGGAGACAGGCATGGGACCTTATAGCCTGGTTATGTCCAAAGGAAAAAATTAGAAAATTTACTAATTAAATGTTTTATCTTGCTCTTGCTCTTGTGAAAAGCCTTTTAAGTGTATTCCCCAGGATGTCTTGTTACTCATTTATGTAAAATGTATACTCGCTGTATAATGACTTATCACCAAGTTCTCATAATACCTAAAATTGCACATTTCAGTCCATTAAGTACTTCAAAATGTTAATGATAAAAAAAGGAAGTTTACCACGTGTCAAAATTCACTCGTTACATTTTTTTAAGTATGCATTTATAGTATTTAATTTGTTACATGACTTTGCTAATTAAGGTTTTACATTGAAATAATATGGGTTTCTACACAGCTGTGTTTAGATAAAGTTGTAAAAGTAACATCAACTTGACTAGCTTAACATTACAATGCTACTTATATCTAATGCATTAGTTGTAATAAACCAATAACACACAACACTGTATACCAGTATGACAGTATTCATCAGTATGAGAAAAGGCCATTCTGAATAATGAGTAATTACTTAATACTTAAGTTACTTTGCTGCTCATACTTTTACTTAAGTAAATATATAAAATAAAGCATTGTATTTATTTTTGTATTTGTCTTGAGTATTTCTACTTTAAATCAAATATGAAATCAATCAGCACTGTTGGTTTCTGAAGGGCACAGAAAAAAACGCAAAACTGCAGAGTCAAGAAGCTGGCGGGTATAAAAGCTATAAATAAATCCAAGAGAAGATGCATTCAAATCCCTCTGAATCCCTCAGGCAGCCTGACACCTGTGCTTATATTGATGTGTCGGGTCAGTGGTGGAAATGACCAGATGTGCGAGACATTGTCCTCCTCTATGCTTGTGTAATGATGGTAAACGAGGACGTGATTACAGTCCCTCCCCACAATCACAGGATGGCTGCAGCAGCACAATGACAGGGGCCGTCACATGCATATAAAAAAGGCAGAGACAGCCACCTGGTTGGCTGGGGGAGAGAGGCAATCACATGGAAACGAGAGGACAAACACACACACACCCTCACAAGCAGCAGCCCCATTCACTTCTCATCATCCTCAGCAGCAATACACACATGCAAACAGTGATTTGGTTTCCATATGAAGAGGCACACTCACGCATAAAGGGATCAACGGATGCTCATAAAAGGAGCACACACACACAGACACACTCAGGAATCAACACACAAGCCATTAACACTCCCCTCCCCCCAGTGCCACCACACACATAAACAACACTTTTTTTTGAAGGATGCGTGCACACATACACCCCAAGCACACAAACACACACGCGCACAAAGGGGGAGTGTGGGTAACACCCAGAGGTGAGACAGCCCCATCTGCATGTAATCCCATTTCTGTGATGGTGCTTTGTCCCGCTCGCTGGTTAACACCCTGAGATTGGGTCACTTGCAAATCCACCTGATGCCTCTCTGTTGCTCTCTCTGTATTATATATCCCACTTTTCATTGCCTGCTTATCTCATTGTCCACCCTCCTCTCCCCCTTTCTCATTTTTTTTCCCTCGCTCATTCTCTTCACAGCAGCAGGGCAAGGCGCAGCGGGAGAAAATAACTAGCGGCCCAGATTACAGCCACTAGCTGAGCGATAGAGGCAGAAGGATGGTGTGATGTGAGGAGCGGGGATTGATGCAGAGGACAAGTAGCGAGGGGTCACTGATTGCATCTCTTCAGCTGTCAGAGCTGTCAATCATGTCTCCGGTGTGGCGAGTCATCACTCGTCCGACGTGAGCGAGTTGGACTAGCTGTCTGACTGAGTGTGTGTTGGTGTGTGACTGTGTTTTTGAGTGACGTCCATCTCCTGACAGCTACTTTTCCCGTCGCTAAGCAAGACATCCTTCACCTACAGCGGGCGAAAGTGGGAGAGACAGAAAGCAGAAGGGACAGAGGGAGAGAGGGAGGGATGAAGCTCACCTTCGGCTGATGACGAAAGCACTGATGAGGATGATGAGGAGGACCACGCTGCCCACCACTGACACCAGTAACACTGTAGAGTTGGCCCCATCGCCTATAATGGGTGCTGGGACTGAGGAAAGGGATGGTGGGGAAATAACAGAGAGGAGGAGTTGAGAGGAGTTGATACCATTGTGCTTCATCGTGCCACAAACAATGTTTGTCCTCTTTTTCTATTCCTCCATTTTACAATTCCCCCATTGTAAATTCTACAGTGTTGCCGGGTTCCTTGAGAAACAATGATGGCCCTTCAGGATGTGAGCTTGACCGTGTCATTATCATGCACCATTGTTTGTATTTACATTACAATGGGGACACCTGAGTTTACAGTGCATCTGTGTGACCCTCTACAACAATATCTGTCAGTATAGTCAACACTATGTGGAATAACATTTAATTAGGTAAATCAGAGATGTCAATAAAAAGTAAGTTTTTAATTTGTCACTTAACAATATTCACAATACATGTAAATTTTGTCAATAACTTTTAATTTATATAATTTAAGTACACAATGTGCTTGAACAAGGGATGATTTAAAAAATGTATGTGAGCTAACGAGAATAGGTACATGGATGTTTGGCATAAATTTGGCTCCTCTGTGTAAATTCTGGCCCCTGATTTTGAAAAATCTGATGTGCCACTGTGAGATTCATATAAATACAGAAAACTGGATGTTCAAATTTGTTATTTCACTCTAAAATACGTTCAGTATCAGCTTATCCCAAGGTTGTGTTTTCTATAGCTGCTCAATTCCATCGAACGGAAACCTTTGGCAATTTAAATTGAAAGGTAAGTTCTGTGAGTTTTGGCAATTATAAAATTGTGATCAGAGTCCACACACGTAGACGCTGTTAATGTTGTTATCTTAGGCATTTTATTGAGTTTCAGAGTCTGGTGGAAACATTTAAAGCTTTTGGCTTTGAAACATCACTTCACATTGAAGGCCAGTGATGGGAAGCAAAAAGTAGTTTTCAACAGCTTCCATCTAAAATGTCAGAAGAGATATAATTCTTCAAAAACCCGTAAGTTAGCACATCCACTGAGACTCATTGTGAGTTGTATAAAGGAAGCTATAAGTTGCCAGTCAGGTGCTGGAGCACAATATCATTTACCTTTTATAGGTGACAGCAGTGTTGATTAATGAGTCTACAATGAAAGAGACAGACTCGCAAAAGATGCTATCATTGCAGGGTTTAGCAGAAATGGGTGTGAGAGAGCTGGCTCTGAGCCGCTCTCTGGCTCTGCACTGTGCTGATGTCATTAAGTTAAGTAGAGCAGAGACGACGTGGCTGAACTCACCGGAGTTGGTCATGAACTCAAAGGGCCCGCTGAAATCCCCATAGCCTGCTGCTGTGCGAGCTCGCACATGGAACACGTAGGAAGTGAGGGGGGTGAGGCCCTTGATGTCAGCGTTCCTGGATGATGTTTTTATGATTCGGTAGCTTCTCTCATTCTGGTCCTGAGGAAGACAGATAATGGTGAGACACTAAAACAATCAAGGGTGTATTTTTTGCAGTGTGTTTCATCAGCAGAGACTACCACTCCCCTGGGACCCCTCACCTTCTCATAGTACTTGACTTCATATTCCAAGATGACCCCATTGGCTCTGTCGGGTGGATGCCAGGACAGTGAGATGGTGTGTCTTGTGATGTCCTTGCCCTGGATGGACGTCACTGGAGATGGAGCTGTTGAGATGATCAAAGAAAGAGAAAAAGAAGAGAAAACTGTTTTAGTCTGCTGCTAACTCCACGTCCTCCATGTTTCTTTCAACCTTGGAGACACTGAGTCTGTTTTGTGCTATCCTGTATCCCCCACTCTTTGCTCCTGCTGAGAAACTCAAACAGTGGTGCAGGCCACAAGGCAATCACTTCCATTCGTCTTTACACTTGGCTTCCATTCAAAAGCTGAGGCCTCACAGAGCAGTGTAAGGCCACACAGCTGAAGTATGTAAAGCAATACTGATGTTCTTATGTACTAATATTTCTGAACTGATGGTTGGTGTCCATAAAACGGATCCAATTTCCCCTTGGCTGATGCTAGCATCTCGACAAGCTTGCAAAATAATGTCCAAGTTCATTTTCTGCCGATTCTCAGGTCACCCTGAGAAACCTCACATCGCTACAGTCCACCTCAAAATGCTCAGAATGAGCTCACTGCCTTTGCTTTTTTTCCTTTTCAACAGAGCAAATCAATTGGTTTTCATTAAAGCTCCAGTGGGCGATCTTATCTCAAGCCCTTTCTGCTGCAGCTGATAATGAGGCCATATTTCAAGCAGCGGTGCTATCTGCATTCAGACGCTTTTAACACGTGAAGGTTAAAGCACAGATAATGGCTTACACTCGTCCCCTCCCTCCAGTGTGTCACCGCTGCACAAATCAAGCTTCTATCTTCAGGGATTGTGACAACACCAAAATTGGATCATACACACTCAATGCTACAAAGAGAACTCCGTAGACATAGGGGAGATGTTGTAAACAGAGAAACACTCGTGCACAGATTGAGTTTTGGACTGTCAGGAAGATAAATGGGGACAGGTGGAATTATATGCCATCAACAAAAGGGAACATAATTGAACACACAACCCAGGTTCAAGAGGACAGGACACAAACACACTGTGTACATCTCCAGCATTTTAGTGATTCTACCATCCATGATATCCCAGTGGAAGTTTAGATGACCCAGTCACTTTCCTACAAGTCCACAACTCAAAAACCAACAAACAAAGCACCACACTCATACAAACACATGAAAAGATCCCATTGATGCCCAGGTAGCATTTCATTGTGGCATCTGCTCTTACAAGTTCACAAGGAGTGAATATTTGACCTCTGATATTGTAACTTCACTCGCTTCAGACCATCTGCCTTTTAAAAAATTACAGTGGGATGATTAATGAGGGGTTCGCGGTCCACCGATTATGATTGGATTATCTATGACATTATATACATTCTCATCACTTTGACCAGGGGCTCCAGGGAGCCTAGCCTTCAAGCTAGCTCTAACAAAACCCTGCTTTTAGCTGCGGATTGAGTTCAAACGGGTCTGGAATTCAAGCACCAGCCATGGATAGAGTTTCAGAGGGGGTGAAGAGACGGCAGGAGGGGCGGAGGGGTTGTGACTGGGTGGGGTGAGATGGAGATAGAGGGATGGGATTGCAGACTCTTGGTAAATAGATTAACCCAAGGTTGTGTCATCCTGTTGGCCTAATGTGTTGCGTCCCTCCGTTAAACAATTAGATGGCGGCCATTTGTATCCCTCCGATCAATCTTACCCAGCAGCGAGAGCCAATTTGAAGGCCCTCCTGGGGCTGACCGAGAGCGCTTAGACTCAGAAAGAAAACCCCAGAGGGGTCACAGGCCTTCGTTTCCCCAAGGTAATCCACACATCCATCTTTCCTGCCAAAGATGACAGATATGGCGTTTTAATCGCATTCCCCTCCTCTTGTTGCGTTTTTATTTTCCCCTCATCTAATGTGAGGATAAAGATGAGTGATTTTCTGCGTAGTCCTGTCTGTGGTTCACTATGTGAGAAGGCAGCCCAGACACAAAACAAGTAATCTGTTTTATGGCTTGTCACAGACAAATTAGTCTGTGCCTAAAAACCTAACTGATACACATGCAAATTTAAAATACTGTGGACAAAACTGATACAATAATAAATGTTTATTCCAAAGAGAGAAAAGTTTCACCTAAGGGTTTGATTTAGGCAGACCATGGTCTGTAGATGAATTAAAAAATTTGAGCATATCTGTAATTTCTTTACTTCTCCTGAACGTGTGGGCTAAGTATACTGGTGGAATATAACGAGTGTTAAGCGCAATGAATATTCAAATCTCATTTCAGAATTTGAACTAAAAAAAAATCTTTTCACAGCCACTTGCACAAACACACCCAGCAACACAGGGACCTCATTACACATACAGAAAGATAGAAATTCACATAGACAAAAATTCACCCATTGCCATTATCTCACAAAGACAGCAAACACTGCAGTCACACTACCTATGCATACATTACAATGAGTAAATCCTGGCAGAGGGACATGAGGTTCAGAGTTTGGTTTGATTTGATTTGGAAAATCACCCTCCCAAGAGAATAGTGGCAGCTGTGGGGACATTGTTTCTTTCTGTCTGCAGGGAACACGTTGAGTGAGCAAGTTTGTATTTGCGAACGTGTTCGTCACAAATTATTTCTGCTGCGAGGAGCGGCTGTGGTCAGCGAGAGCAGTTGTGCGGAATATGCAGTCGATTACAATGTGACATTAAAAGAGACAGGGGCCGTGGTGCACATGTGGTTGCCAGATTGGAACCTGGTTGCCAGATTGGAGTAACTCAATTTTGCTGCCGCCAAGGAAAAATAGCAAAAGAGGGAGCCGTTTTTCAGTGTGTCGAGAAAATGGCTCCTGCATACAAGATGCTCCCCCACTTCACCAACAAAGTCTGCTTCCATCTCCCCGAACACATTTCCACATGCACGTCTGTCCGGTTTGCCAGAGACATGGAAACTCACACACATGTGTGCTGACAGACGCGCCCACACACACACTCTCTCATGCACTAATTCACTTTTAGTCACCTAAGCCTGCCAAGTATTTTGTATAGAGACATAAACACCTTTCACTCTGCCTCTCTCATTCCCTCTTTCTCACACACACACACACACACACACACTCACACACACACACACACACACACACACACACACACACACACACACACACACACACACACACAGAGGACTTGATCCCATAAAAGGGGAAAAACATCCATTTACAACCAGGGGTCAGTTCAAAGCTTGGCCATCCTGCCTCTCTCCCCTCCCTACATGCAGTCCGGGTGAAGGGGTTACACCCCAGCTGATATACGACAGTTCATGGCGAGGAGTCTGACCTCTTTGTACACACACACACAAATACATGCCTATTTCACACGTGCATACACATGCAAGCAGCAAAACTCAAGTTTAGATTTTTTTTTGTCACCTGGCATTTATTTGCTTCACCTAAATCCATTCTCCTCTCACGCAAAGCTCCACAAACGATACTCCCTTCCAACCTGCCAACTTCACTTCTTCCTCTGTAGCTGAAATTTGAACTTTTATGGAAAGGCAGTGGCGGGGGCGTCTTTCCACAGCATTTAAAAATCCAAATAAATCTATCATAATAAATGTGTAATCCACAGTGTCTGGATGAGGGGAGGCGATACAGAGAGAGGGACAGCCGCAGATGACTGGCTGGATTACCAGCGGGTGCAACCAGATCCTCCAAAGCCCCTACCGAGCATTAGCAGTAAGAAATCCAATCAGTCTGGAGTTATTCTCTTTAACACACACATACACCGACACACATTCACAAATCATAGACCACATTGTTTAAGGGGTAAAATGTATCCATCCATGAGTGCACAAACACATATGTGTGACACACATTTTCTCACTTGCAGCTAAGGATGTAGTAAGTTCTGCAGATGTGCATACACTGCAATGCCCTCTCTATTACTCCAGCTGCAAGCTTCACGTGACTAATCCTGGGGATGTGTTGTGAAACATGCAACAGCGACGAGCCAAAAGGCAACATCATCTATATCTTACAACCTGAAGTCAGCAGATCAGCCTGGAGCAACCTCCAGGGCACATCAGTGTGTGTGTGTGTGTGTGTGTGTGTGTGTGTGTTACTATGTTTTTCATGGATCCATGTGTGAGAGTATGCACCTTGGAGTTTTTGCACAACTGCATCAGTGTGACCCTTTTCACAAACTGTTGAAGGCAAGAATGTGTACTTTTATTCTTTTTATATTATATATTTAAATGATATTAATTAACATATGCTGGCTGGTTTTGGTTTAATTAAACAAGCAATGACAATACAACATGGAGTTGTCTTTATGGCAAAATAGCAGCATCTCTGTATAAAAGGAGATACTGACATGCTATTCTGAGCCCTCTGCCTGGACTCAAGGGTGTGCTCCATTACAGCTCTCGCTCATGTCTGTCTGGCATGACTCGGTGCTCTCCCACAAGCAGCACATCCATTCATCTCTATCTTGCTGACCCCAGCTGATAAATCAAGCCAGTGGGTCCTTACATTGCCAGTCCAAGCCCTATTCAAGATATTCGCTTTTCCCGGGGATGGAAATTAGTGATAAAAAAAAGCGACACAAAGGAGCACTTAGCTTACCACCCAAGAGCGGAGCAATAAAGAAGACCAAGGTAATGATCGGCTATAAGCTGAGGAGAGAAGGGAGGGATGAGGAGAAAGGGCCAGGGTCATAAAATCCATTTGCACAACAACCAGTTACAAAATGGCTAAATGACTAAACAACGAAAGGAGGCTTTGAACGCAACCCCGGGCTCGATGGCTCCTCTCCAGCTCAGGAGGAGAGGCTATATTCATGGGCGTATTCTACTAGAATAATTACATGCACATACACAGAAATGCACACGATCCAGCAGCATTTGTAATGAAGCCTCCACAGATCAATACAACTCATCTAATTCATTAGCTCGAGAGCTAAATATAGTGCGTTGCCCCTATCTTCAGTCTAAGCTTCTCATGCCTAATTATGTAAAACTCAAGTGAAATATTGCACAAAATCATTTCCCACTGCAGAGAGTTTATCATCCTCTTCAGTAATCACCCAGCCTTTCCCCAAATTATTCACAGCTTTAATAAACATGTTTTGACACAGAGATTGCCCCCCAAAAAGTACTTCAAGCGCTCAGTGTAACGAACCTGTGCTCTGCATCAAACATCAGCCTGCGCACCCAACTACAAAGCTTCTCCAGCATCCACTCTGTCTCTCACATGCATGGGTGAGTCAAGAAACTAACTTGGATTGTAAGCAAACCACGGGAGACGTCCTAAATTTAGCCGACTAAGTGATAGAATCTGAGAATGTGTCCGGATATATGAAAATAATTGATGAGGTCCAGGGGAAGAAGGCCATGAAGCAGAGGCGAGTTCATTCTTTTTCTTTGTCAGGAGACTGCAGAATGCATTAACACACAGAAAACACAGAAACATCTATTTTCTGTGACCATGGTTTCAAGGGGATGTTGTAGTCAGTGTCTCCTATTTCCTTAAAACATCCTCTGCTTAAGTAGGAGAACTCTTGTCCTGGAATGATGATAAACCAAATCCATATATCTTGTGAAAACATATAATTTGCAACATCTCTTTGGGATCCAAATTACATAATTGATAGGGATGAGAAATATGTTGCTGTCTATTAATGTATGTTAATATGTAATAATATATCAGGCCAATCAGTACTGCCAAAGTCAGATCAAAATAACACTTATCTATTATTGGGAATCAATCAATGGGAAGCCTTTAAGCGCCACTTTGACAGTGATTCCTATTAATTATCTGGACCCAACAATATTCAAATTTGTCCCACCACAGTTTCATAATGAACTCATTTTTTTCCCCTTCCCACAATGACATGCACCCATGTTACCACAATGGATTTAATTATTTCTTTGGGAAAATTGTATATTAATAAATACTAATATAAACTGACACTAAACAAGGGAAAACGTCAATTATTTGTCAGGTTGTCACGTGATCTGTTTGGGAGAACAACTTAAATACTTAAACACCTCTCCTTCTTCCTGTTTACAACCATTTTTTTTTTTCCTTTATCAACTTATATTCTTGTCTTGTTGTCTTACCAGCCTGGTTAGTGGTGACGGTCACCGACACAGCCTGCTCTGGTCCTGGACTCTGAGGCGAGACTCCATTCACCGCCCACACCTCGAAGGTGTAGTTGGTGTGGGCCTGCAGCTCGTTGATGGACACCCTGGATCCCTTCAGGCTCAGCTGCTGGGGGCTGAAGTGGATGCCATTACCGCAGGGCTGACAGCGCCGGCCATCGGGCCCACAGCGCTTGCACACCACATTGTATGTCAAGTCCTGGCGCCCTCCTGAGCTCCGGGGCGGGCTCCACTCCAGGTTTACAGAGGTCTCATTCACATTGGAGATGAGGTGGACAGGCGCAGACGGAGGACCTAGAGGAAAGAGTTGATTTATTACCAGGAGTAGTAAGTGGCAAGATGATACGCAGGTACAGAATAATATTAATATTTATCAAGGTTATTATGAAAACTGGAGAGTGCAACATTTATTCTGTGATAACTGTTGCTGACCAGAATATTAACAATAAACTTCTGGTGAAATCTCTTTCCATACATATATATAACAAATATAATTGACTGGGTTGTCCCTTGGTTGAGACCTGAGCCTTCTCAAATTGCCTTTTAATGTCCTGTCCGTTACAGGGAGGGAGGGTCCGATTTCACTTCAGTTAATCCAGCACGTTAACTGAAATCCAATAGGCCAGCAGCTTTCTTTCCCATTCATATGTGGAATCAGCTGGAGGTGGCAGAGAGCCTGAGCCCGCTGCTAACAGCAGGGCCTTTATGGCACCCACTCAATAACTTTAGACAAAGTTTGCTTTGGACCCTGTTATTAGGATTCTGCTTTGATGTAAAACCTACGCTGCAGATCTATGTGGGAGCCGTGCAGCAGATATGTGACGCAAACTCCCCTGCTCATCAATCCCACTTTAAATGTCAGCTTTATTGTAATTAATGTGTTTTTTGCAATGCTTTCAAACATAAGCAGTGATAATTGACTTAACTCTCCCTCCCTCCCTCTCTCCCTCTCTCCCTCTCTCTCTCTCTATTCTCTCCTCTCTCTCTCTCTCTCTCTCTCTCTCTCTCTCTCTCTCTCTCTCTCTCTCTCTCTCACTGACTAATGAAGCGCATGCGAGCGGGCTGGGGGGGATCGATGCAGGGTGAAATATGAAAGCTAGTCAGTCCACACACGATTCATTTCACAACGGAAATTAATTATCAGTGTTATTTTTGGAGGAGCAGAGAGACAATGAGTGATTTCACAGAGACACAGAGAGCAGCAGAGGGGACAGGGTGTAGCAGTCTGTGCACACGGTCACCCGAGGAGGGGTAAGTGCACTTTTATGCGCGAGCATGGCCGCATTAATGGAGATGTGGATGTATAGCTTTGCATCTTTATAAGACTGGATGGATGGATGGATAATGGCAGGTCAGGAGCGGCGTCTCTAACTGAAAATGACCTAAAAGCTCACAAACAGCACAACAACAAAGGATGCAGAGCACACTGGGTTTAAACAGTGTTAATATTTGCATCACTCAGATTTCCCTTCCAACTGCAGCCTTCAATGAAAACCTATTAATAAATTCTCATTAAATCCCTCTTCCTGCTTTTCCCCCTCCTCGCCCACTTTTACTCCCTTTCTCTTCCACCTCATTCTCTCCCTCCACATCTCAGATGGTGGGAACACGATACAGATGGGGTTTCTAAAATAAGGTGCAGACACTCACTCATCATTATAATAGTGTCTTTGTCAGTGTGCTAGGTTCAACAAGCCTCAACTACCTTTTAATACGTACCCGTGTGCCATCTGAAATACTCTCAAAAGCTATAATTTGGCTGTTCACTGGACTTAGTGAAGTATAAACCAGTCCTCTCATCTAACTCTTGAGAAAACAATTACACATTTTCTTAAAGATGTAGCCTCATTAAATGTCAGAGTGATATCTTCGCTCATGAGTGTGTGTCTGTGTGTGGGTGTGTAAGTGTGTCGGCCTATAATCACCTAGCAAGATAATTTTGTTTTCGATTGTTGCTATGACAAGAGTTGCAACAGTGCCATATAACTTTATGACTGTATGAAGTCTTTACCACATTCCACCATGTCAGTGTGTTTCCCTACATTACCACACACACACAGGGAGAGAGAGAGAGAGAGAGAGAGAGAGAGAGAGAGAGAGAGAGAGAGAGAGAGAGAGAGAGAGATGCCACTACCTTTGTATGTACCTGTCGCTCTCTCAGAATGAACCAGTGGGAGCAAGGGAGCGTGAGAGAGCCGTCGGTTGTGACTGACACCCCATAATTAATCCTGAGAGAGAGAGAGGCATGGGGAAGGTACAACGAAGGCAAAACGCTCAGATAACCTTCATAAAAACGTTAGCTCAAACGTGGCCTTAGAAATTCAAAAACTCGTATGGGTGGAATCCAGGGGGAGACTGTGGAAGTTTCTTCAGAAAAAAGTTCCCCTTTTCCCCTCTGCTCCTTTTCCGTTCGTTTATGTCCGTGCAATTTGCTCATTTCTTTCTTTCCTGTCATGCCTTCTTTAATTGGTCTTTCTCAATTTACTTCACTAACATTCTCCATTTTTCCCCCTCCCTCTCTTCCTCTCCACTGTTTCTCCTCCTTTCATCCCTCTCTCTTTCTGTCTCCTGTCTCTTTCCATCAGTCATTTTTAGCTGAGTGTTGCACAGGGCCGAGGTACTGAGCAGGCAAAATTGGCCTGAGCATCGACCCCGCCATTACCATCCGGCTGGGATTCATTCAGTGCACCCCCCCAAGCCCTCCCCGCTCTGCGTTCATTCCTCCCTCCGTCCCTCCCTCTTCCTCCAACAAACCGCCCCAAAGAAAACTGGGGAAAATCTGACAAACACATCAAGAGGCAAGAGAAACCCCAAAATGGAGAACACCCCCTCCCTATAACCTGAGTGCAGCAGAGCAACCGACTCCCATGGGTGTCTGTCCCTGGTCCTCATTACCGTCCTGTTACTGTAAGTTATTCATGTGTACTGCTGATTTTGCCCTGATAATTCTGTACTAAACTGTATGTTTATTGCATTTACCAGATGTCTCATACCTGTTGAATTTTTCTAGTCATTTAAAGTTGAATGTGATGTAAATATCTGGCTTTAGTACACTATTACTATATGATCAAAGGTTAATTCTTTTACAGTTGTTTATGGGTCTTTGGAGGTGCAACAAGCTTGAAGAAAATGAACTAACAGAGGGCTACAAAAGGGTTTTACAAAGAGGTATAAAAGTAACAACAACACAAGTAAGATAAACTAGGCAGCAAGAACAATGGAGGCGAGCCAGGAAACATAAAAACAAGATGGAAACATAAAAATAAACCATAAAAGGTTGTTACAGCGACGACAATCCACCAAAAATGTATTTTTTTAAAGTGATATAACTCATCCACCCTGCCAGGATGTTAGGGCAGATTGATCCAAGGTGTGGGAGGGAAACAACTGGTTGTCTCTTGTTTCTAATTTAGAATGCGATTTAGCCTTTGGATCAAACATAGCACACATTAATCAACGATCAAAAGAGCAATTGCTGCAAATCAGCAAAAGGCAAAGATGCAAGAAATGTACCAACAGATAGAAAAGGACGTGGAATAACAGGGCCTGCACACAAATAATCGCACAATGACAGAATAACGCAACATCTAGGTTTAATCATCTCCTTGCCTCACTATACCCCAAGCTACGAGAGGAAAAGCGTTTTCAATTACCTGCACACACAAGCACACACACATGTTCCCCAATTACCAGACACTGGCTCTTTCCCAGCCTCATATTGAAAAAGTCAAACTGGGAAATGACTGAAAGAGTTTTGTTTTTCTTCATCTGCTCTGTTTGTGACTCTGAGTGGGTTTTGAGAGAAAGATAGACAGACTGAAAACAAAATGTGAATGAGGACGGATGTGTGAGTGACAGCTGTAATTACAGAGCTCTATCACAGGGGTGGGAATTTTTTTTTTTTAAGCACAGGGAAGGAAAATAGCAAACAACAGGGTGAAAGTTCAGAGATCAAAAGATGACAAGCTGACGAGGCGAGGGTCGGTGAGAGTCTGGCTAATGTTCACTTCCTCAGAGTCAGGAGCGCATGCATTGGAAAAGGCAAAGAAGGCTCCTATAAAACCAACCAAGTAATGAGCTTTGACAGCTGTTGCTTGCAGCAGCGATGCTCAGATGCCTCAGTGACTAACGGGACAATGGGGATGAACCCAAATCCCTTCCATTAAATTAGTGGTTGTAACTCAATACATTAGTGATGTGACAAAACAGTCAGGGGATGAGAGGGGGACTTAGTCGTTGGTCTCATGTTTTTATTTTTAATTATCAGAGGATTTATCTAATTTAATTAAAACTTACTACCAAAGTGAAGCTTGTATTGAAGAATAAACATCACAAATACCTTGACATGATTTTTTTTTCTTTCAATTCTGTAACAGGAAGTTAAACACTCAGGAGGGAAAGAAAGATTTAACGCTTCAAATTGTTGCAGTAGTAAACAGCTCATAAAATATGTTTGTAAGTCAAATTCATTTTCTTTCACATTTTTGTACAGGTATGATCCCTTTTAAAAATAAGTGTATGTTCAGAAAAAGCAGGTTAGTAATTAAATGATGAGACTATTTAAGAAGACCATGAAGTCCTGCATTTCTGACTTCATGGTCAAGACCAAGTCATTATAGGGCTGCAAATAATATATATTTTAATTATTGAATAGTCTGACAGTTATTTTCTTGATGAATCATATAGTGTTTGTCTATAAAACATGCCCATCACAGTTTTCTAGAGCCCAAAGTTATTTCATCAAGTGTCTTCACCAACAGTCCAAAACTCAAAATATTATAACATCTAAATAAATAACTTATTTTATTTAAATGTTTTTAAAAATGCAGTTAATTCTTACATTGAGCATCTCAGTGTATGTCATAAAACTTGTAATATATGTAATATAAAATGGCACCAAGATAAAAAGTGATGGTACAAAAATTGTAATTATGATTGTAAAGAAATGTGTAATTGTCACTAAATTGCATAATTTCTTAACTTAAAAAAGTGGATTTAGAGTTGACTAAATATTTGGGATTATTTTGATTCATCAAGTATTTGTATTAACTGAGTATTTGATTAATCAACTGATCATGCTGGGTTTCAGTAAGAGACATTTTTGGATAAAAAAATGCAAATTTCACTCAGGTACATTGACTAATAAGTAGATTCATAAAATAAAGTCCTTCATTTGGAAAAGTAATGTAAAAATAACACGCTACTTAGTCCAACAATGTCGCCAAAATTCAGTTATGGTTTTGCAGATTGCCAGAAAACTCAATTGTAACACTCACTCATACACTTCATGGAAATATTTCACTGTAGAACAGTGCTTATTATCCTGTGTTTGTACTGTACATACAACAGGGGAGTAATTAGTGGCTGCTCACTTTTGTTTCTGCTTAGACAGTGAAGTGTTGGAGGGCAGTGTCAGCCGCTTGTCTCTATCAGTAAAATGTTTTGCTGTGTGATTAATCCACAGGAAGATCATTCAGGCCTAATGGGGAGCCAACTATGAGCTAAGCAACTTAACCAGATGTTTTAGTTGTTAAAACGGAGTCACGACAGATACTCATACACAAACGTCTGTCATATGAATTTTCCCGTGAAATCTGGGACTGTATGTCAGTTTTATTCTCTGTTTGCGTATCTTTCTATTGGAACTAACTCTCTGTTCTGTAATTCCGAGAGGAACTGAGGTCTAAAAAAGGACGATGTGTAACTATGCAGCAAGATCATGAACAGTGTTTGTTATCATTGTCATGGTGAATCAGGACTTGAGGATAGGAAGAACCAGATTCACCAGAGGTTGACTCACACAGGCAGGACGGAAGAAAGTCGAGACACACACAGAGATATAAAACTCTGAACATCTTCCTCCAGCTCAATTTACTCCTGTATTTGGTTTCTTTTACTTTCTCCTTGGCACCTTAACCCTTTTGTCTCTAACATCTTATTCATTCCCTGCATATGTCTCCTGCTTTCCATTCGCCCTTATTTTTCCACCTTTTTCTTCACCTCGTAGCGTCTCTGTATTTTGTCTCTTTTTGTCTTCCTCCATTGTTCTCGCCCTCCTCTGTTGTTTTGCAGTCTCGACTGAATCTGGGATGCAGCGGTTTAATACCCTTATTAGTTCTCTGTCACCATGACTCACTAAGTACCACCTGGAATTAAAGACACCTATTAAACCCGCAGCCGCCCACTTTGGGTCCGTGTGAGAGGATAATTCAGGTTGCATGAGAGAGAGATACATACTGTGTGTGTGTGTGTGTGTGTGTGTGTGTGTGTGTGTGTGTGTGTGTGTGTGAGAGAGATGGGGGGGGGGGGGGTTAACCCAAGATAGATTAAGCTGTTTACAAATCACAGTAAACCATTGCTAACACAGCTGTATGTCATGTATTCCTGTGCTGCATGTGGGTGTACTTACGGGTGCAGGGCATGGATGCCGGGTCTGTTTCTGAGCGAAAGTATGCCTTGTCGCAGACACAGGAGGTGGATCCCTCCCTGACCGAGTAACTGTGGAGTGGACACTTTGAACAGGATCCATCAGTGGCCAGAGCACGGTAGTAACCAATCTTACAAGCTGAAAGAGAACAAGGACACAGAGGAAGGGAGGTGTGGTTAGATGATACATCAACATATGCAACAGCATACAATTAGCTGGGTATTGCTTTGATCACACAGACAATGGTGATGTTTAGCACATGTAACTTGCTCAAAGAGATAGCATTCTGCTTGTAGCGGCGTATTACAGCTGAGACAGTTCAGAATTTGAATAGTTATGTCGTAATTCTGTAAAAAACAAAAACATCACATACACACAGAATCTAAATCTGTGTTGTCCATTGTTCATGTTCATGGTCTATAATGTATATAGTTATAAAGTTCTCTCCATTGCTTGTTAACACAACTCAGAAAACGTTTCTCAAGCCATTCTTAGACATGAACTCCAGATAATCCAAATCTCTGCAGTTCAGTGCATGTCTGAAAACAGCTTCCAAAGTCTGCACTGTCTAAAAAACTACACTAAAATATAGTGTCACTCTGGTGTCTAACATGGACATCATGCAAAACACATGAATGTAAAAAACACCATCGCAAAAGCTTCACTTAGTGAGTATTTTTCAAAGTAATAAATATGGGTTGATGTCTTAGTGATCATAATTCTAACTGGACATGAATTTGAAAGCTACCTACATCCATGAGAAAAATTACAAATGAAGTTGATATTGAAGATAACAGCTCATGGTTTAGGTAAATAATTATTTAACAATTGAGGAAAAGAAAAGAACTCTGTCGTTTTGCCCATTTTCCTCCAATTAGCAAAGAGAAAACAATATGTTGCCCTGAGGCATCTCCTCCCTTTGTCTTCATTTTCCATCTTCAACGCTTTCACCCCTGTCTCCTCTCTCCCAAACCTGTGTTCTATTATCAGAAATAACAGAACAAGAGTAAGGGCCGCTATTTCCCCTGACAAAAACAGAAGATCAAATAAGTACCACTTGTCTTCCTCACAAGTTCAACCTGTGCTCTTATTGGCCACAGTGAAACCAGAGCTGTTGGCATTTCGGACCATTTAACAAACAAATGCCACCACACTTGGCGCACCAGGAGGTATGTCACTCTCACAAGAGTGTTCTTACTCTGCCGGGCCTTACACACACTCACACCTCAGTCTGAAATGGCAACCTAAGTGAAACTTTTCCTACTTTTGATGACAGTGTTAGCCTTCCTTTGAGTGACAGTTTGATTGGAGGGCTCGTCTTTCAAGGAGTTTCTCTCTCGTCTATCCATTTCCATAATTGCTGGAGAGGCCTAACGGGTTTATATTTCACCCCCTGAGCGCTGAACCAGAACAGGAGGACAAAAGAACAATTCTCCAAGAGGTGCGGCACACATTCACAACACCGACTGGTCCAAATAACCTGTCAGTCAGTGAAGCTGCCGTATGCTTGGCAGTGGGCGGCAAATGGCATCGAGGCTGGAGGTTTGGTGGTTTAGGTTTTGGTAGCGTGGGCGGTGAGTGTGTGTGTGTGTGTGTGTGTGTGTGTGTGTGTGTGTGTGTGTGTGTGCATGTCTGTCTGTCTTGTTATAATGTAAAAAGACCCATTGGAGACAGATGGGTAGATTCATACGTAGTATAAATCAGATAATTACACACTTAACGTCTGCAGGGGTAAAGCAATCCCAACTGACTGGCACACTCATACACACACATAGCGGTTGGCTGTCCTCACAAGCACATGCACAATCCTGATCTCAAAGTGCGTATTGAAATGCTGGATTCCAATGCCAGTCATAAATATATCAGGGATCCAATATACAAAAGAACTGTCACATAAACAAATTCCCACATGTGTTCACCACACTAGAAATCAAATCAGTGCTTATCCACATACACCGCAGCAAGGAGGAAGTCCGTCCTCCAATAAAAACACACATTCCACCAACCATGCGACATGCTCACACGTACAAACAGCAGAGGAAATCCACAAACCCTCTAAAATACTGGGAAATCCCTCTCACGAAGGCGTAATAAAGTCGGGCTCTTTGCCCCACAGCCGCTCCTCTGGAGCAGGCTGGATTATCGTAGCCTGGCGTTAACCGGGCCGGGCTAGCTGCTACCTGAGGAGCCATTCTTTGCTTGTTCCCACTCAGTCAATCAGGGCTAAATCCCTGCCGCTTCACTTGCTAATGCTAAGCTAAGGGCCTCTTTGATTGTAGCCTGCAGGGGTGCGTGAAGCCTCCGTTTTTCTTTTCTTCACAGTTGCAAAAGAAAAGAGGAGAGATTAGTCGGGAGGTGCTTTGTGTTATCTCTCTATCTTTAAAACAATCTTTCACTGCCCAATCTCATCACTGGAGACAGAAGGACACTAGGATTTGTGGGTATTGTTTAAGAGTCTGTGACCGTTCAGGTGACAAAACACAAAGTTGCTGTGAGGGTTTGTACGTGTGCGCTGACCAGGAAAGTGTCCAGAGTTGAGAGTGGGGTCAAACAGCTGTTTGAGATGATGCCCCCATGATAAAAGCTGGAGGGAGAGTTAATTGAGTCCCATGCTTCACAGCCTTTGGGCCTGAGCCTCTCTAAAGAGATGCAGTCTAAGCGCAGGCTACCTCAAACTGTGCACGGTTGATGAGTTTTTTGCTTGTCAATTATTAAGCTGTCCCAGGCTGACCTCCGAATCCCCACCAGCTGCCCCATATTTTTTGTACAACTCCACATCCCTGTTTGTCATAGACAGGCTTTGGCATCTTGATCTGTGGTTTTTTGAACTTGCCTTTCAGAAATTGTATTTGAAAATGTGATGTCAACATATGAGGGCTTGTTTATTGCAGCTGACTGCCCTGCAGAAAGGAACAGTTGAGGGAAGAGTGAGGTCGATATACAAGTAAAGCTGTAGAATTTGCTTCCTATTAGCAGCATGAGTGTGTGTGTGTGTGTGTGAGAGAGAAGAGACCGCAGTAGTGGGTGGTCCAAGAGGCCGTGGTTTCACAGAGGAATCTCCCTTAAGACGTTCTGAATTTATCACTGTCCGAGTCAGCCGTGGCAAACCCACATGCATACGCAAATACAGACACACACACATGAACACACAAGTATTTGTTTTTTATGGGATTTAAGCTGAGAAACCCTCATCATATCCTCTCATACGGCTCTCAAAAGTCTAACCCTATTTTTCCACACCATCTTTTTTAAACCGCCTCCTTTTTCACCCCATCACTCTCCAGCTCTCCTATATTATTTTTACTCAGTCTCCTTCGCCCTCTATCTCTGTCTCCCACTCTCCTAGGCTTTCTCTCGGCAGGCCTCCTTTCAGACGGAGAGGGGTTTGTCAGGTGCCAAATCCCTGAGCCGAGAGATCAAAGGCAAACAAAGAGACTGGTGACTTACTGTTCTATTCTGGAAGGCAAAAAAATGGAATCCCTCATAGACTGGGACATCACATTCTTCCCCCTTTTCTCCCCTGGCAGCTCTTTCACTTATTCAATACTCTTCTCTGGCTTTAGTCCTTTTTCCCTTTTGTCAGCCTTTCCCCCGCCCCATCCACATCCCGGTTGTTTCTAAGCTAAAGCGCGTTTTGGAGGAAAGAGGGCAACAAGGGTGGAGGGAGAGGATTGGGGGAGTTAATAAGTAGTTTTGTCCATGTGTGTGTGGGGGGGGGGGGGTTGCTCACTGAATTGGATGCGCCGTTGATGCAGCTTCTGCAAAAGAAAAAAAATAGGAGTGCACCAAAGCTAATGATACAATGATAGCTACCCACACGCGAGCCAGCTATAACCCAGCTAAGTTTTCCTCTGAGTGGTAACAACCTACACACCAGGCTTTGAACAGCTATGGATGCTCCCCACAACGCCGCCAAATAAATCCACATCTACCCACTCACACATCCCCTGCAGCCCACCTTGAGTGACCCGCTTCAAAAGCCTGATAGGCAAGCTATTCTGCAGCCTACAAAACAAAGTATCCAATACACTGGGGATTGAAAGCATGAGAGCAAACTTGCGCTATAATATCCATCCAAAAACCCTAGGAATATAACACCCAGCACACGGCACACAATAACTAGTCCGGCCCAGGCAGAACAATCCACTCTCTTGTAATCAAAAAAAGAGAATTAACTTCAAACTATAGGATTTTCTCTCCTTTCATGGTTGTGCTTTATCTTCTTTGGGTGATGAAAACTCGGTCACTCTTTTTTAGTCATAACAGACAGTGAGCGCTCTTCAGAAGAGCAGTCAGAGGCATCCTCACAAAGCCGCTCTTTCAAAAAAACGAAGCGATCATCTTTCAAGACCCGAGGGCAAGGAGAGTCTCTCCCTCTCCTGCACCTTGAGGAGCCAGCACTCTCTATTCAACTTGCCTCTTTGCCATATCCCTCTGCCTTTGTGTCTATTCTCTCTCTGTTTGCTCTTTTTTTCCCTGTGGAAAGCAATTTGTTGCTCAGGTAAGACTCCTGCTGGAAAGGATTGCCATTGTAATGGTGCTGTGTTTACCTCTGGCTACTGTCCCCAGCTGGATTAAAAAACATGTTCTATACTGTCCACCCCCATGCAGACATACATGACAGAGACATTTAGATAGTAAAAGACCCTAAACATCAATACACCTGAGTCACTGGCACATTAACAGGGATAACTAGCTGCTGACCATTAACATCTGTCACTGGAACAGCAGGAGAGTGGAGCAGGTTAACTCATTAATTCCGTCGCTGGGGGTTATTAATTACCTCCGGTCCTGATGGCGACTCGCAGCCGCACGGCCAGCGAAGCCCATCAGCGTGATGGATGAGGGACACACGGCCACCGAAACTGATCACTATGATTGATGACATATACTCGACACACATCTTGACCTTGACCTGGCGAGGGGAAAAGGTCCCATACTAGTGGTACCATCCTTTAAAATGCAAAACCAAAAAAGGTTGGGTCGTGAAATCTGGGTTGACATCTCTACCAGTGTTAATGAAGGCTATGAACAAAAGCCAGCTAGGAAACAGTGTTAATAACACACAAGCTAACCTTGCTGACAATCACTGCTAATGGTGGCCAGCAGTGAGGCGTGCAAGAGTTGCCAGCAGACTGTCAGTCAAATGCCAGATGATTAATAACTGTATTTTCAACAGCACCAATCCATCACGAGAGCCACCCAGGACGCTGCCCTAATTAAAATGTCTGTACCCACACCAGCCAAAGAGCCAGATGAGCAAAACATGTTGTGAACATGAACAGCGATGGTTATAGTCAGTAACAATAAAACTGTCAAATATGGTTTGACAAATAACTCTTTCTTTATGCTTTTTTGTCATTCAACAACTGCAATCAAAAATTTGCAAATGTGCCATTTTCATCTCAGTTTGTTAACGGATTTCTTGTGTGTAAGTATATATATACTGTATATATAGCATGAGAGGGTATAAAGCCTTCTGAGCATAAGGGTTTTATTAACAGTCCAAACAAACCATTTCATCATCCAATATGGAGACATTCTTTGTTACTAGTACTCTGGTGCCACCTGTATTGTTGTGGTTTGGACTGCATAACTGAACAAATTGAAATATTGTTCTAAGGACTTCCTGCGGACCAAGGTCCCCATGTTCCTATTGACACGTAGGCCTCAACTTCCTCCATTATTCCTCTAGCCTGGCCTTAAGAAGGAGTATTACCACAATGGTTCTATCGCAAACATCTGAAGTATTCCACCCAGCCACTTCAGAATGGTCAAAGGCCCCTCCTTTAAAAACCAAGACTCTGGGTACTGAAGGTGACTGTGAGGAAAAGACATAAAAAGAAAGCTAAGGAGAGAGTTGGTTCTAAGGGAAAAGTGCACAGAGGAGACATAACTGGGACATAATGGACAGAGAGAGGACAGAGAGATGGACAGAATAGGGAGAGGTACAGAACTGATCCTTGTTTGTTGTGTGAAACACTGTTTAAATTGGCTACGTTGGGTGGCCACTCAGATTCCACTTTTGCACCCATGCCAGATCCACAGGGGTGGCACCTCCCAAAGCCGGGCCCAGCGCCAACTCACTCAGGACCTTTTGTGACCTAAGATCCACACAGCAGGTGGGTAATGGACGATAATTCAAGGCAAACAAGACAGAGATTTATGTACACAAACAGAGGCTTACAAACCTGTGCACACCTGCACACTCTCAGGCATTCACACAAAGTCCTTCAAAGGCCCTCTGGACTACACAGATGCAAACTGCAATAGCGTGATCGCATGCAAACTCAAACACACACACATCTACCGAGAAGGCTTTGTGTAAGTATGACGACAGGAGCACAGCAGGGAGGATGAGAGGTAAACAAAAGGGTAGTAAAGGTATTGTCTTTGTCCAATTTCCTCAAAGTCTCCAGGGGTTTGAGTCACGTGTGTGTGTACACGTGTATGTGTGTTAGCGGGCAGTGTATATAATATGCTTTCCTGACATTGTTTACAATGAAAAGAGCCACATTGCAATTCAATTATGGAAAAAAAGGCAGAGGGGTGCGGGGAGTATGCTAATATTGTTGTGCGTGGGGACACTCACATGGGCGCACACCCCTAAACAATCGGGAAAACTGAGCAGCAGTGAGTCGAGGAGAATGGGGCAGGAAAAGGGAGGATGTGTGAGGAGAACACACACACTAAGAATAGGAGAAGAGGAAGAGGAAGCGATAGGGAGGCAGTCTCAGTGGGGCTTCATGCAATTCTGTAAACAAGTGTAAACCATGTGCCGTGCTGTGGCACAAATACAAAACAAAACGCTGCAGTCCGCCACAATCCAACAGCCACAACGCTGACTTCTGTTAAGTTGTTTTGAGGTAATTGCACTTTTATTCATTTTTTCCGAGCACACGTCATGTGGGATTTGGTTTGCATTCAAAAATCTGTCCCTTCCAGCTTTTTATGGCTGCATTACAAGTGGTTTGAGCCTAATTGAAGTCTGTAGCTCGTAAATAAAAATATATAAATTAAACATATCAGATCTCTACATTATATTGTTAATATGATCTGCTTTCCTGTCTATTGAAAATCAGGAGGGGAAACCATACAAAAATTCTATTCAAGGTATAAAATGTATATTGAGACTATAAAACAAAACAAAAGTGATGAACATTTTTTTTAAATGAGAAAATAAATAAAGGTAATAATATCAAATATATTGTTCGCATTTAACCAATGTTGCAAGTTGGGATAGATGACTAGATGACTTCAAATCTATATCTTTGTTTGAGTTGCACCCACCAAATTTTTATGACCGATTAATTATATTTTTTTGTCATTTAGTCTAAGAATATCAAGAAATAGTGAAAGATTCGATGTCATGAAATTGCTTTTTTCACTGAATTAACGGCAAAATCTAGAATTGTTCAGTTCACTCACAAAGATAAAGATAAGGAAAAGCTACAGATTGTGGCTACAGAGAGGATGTTAATGGAGACTATCAAAATTAAAATGATCTGATTATCAGTTTTAATATTTCCATCACTGCTGATATGCTTTCCACAGGTGAGTAAACTCAGGTATCTACAGTTGTACTGGAAAAATGGTTAGAGCCTGATCTCATTACCACAGAACCACATCACACACAACTTGTAACATTAACATTATCTCATGTAGCCTGGGATCCAGATAAATACATAGAAACAAAATGACAAAACCAACTCGTTTGGAAGTTTGACAAGAAAAACAACATCAAAATCTCAATATGAACATCTATCAAGTGGCCACCCTATCATCCAATATGTCATGTCTGAAGAGTGAGTCTAGGTTGCTCTACTACGAACCAGATTAAAATACACATGGTGTGTTGAATCAGTGTGAACACTCATCTGTCAACGCTCAAGTGTGCAGAAACACACAAAACTTTAATTACCTATCGTCATCTGTGGTCTAAGGGGTGAATTTAACATCGCCCCTGTCAGAAGCGGTCTGGTAGGTTATGAGGAGGGGCTGGAGGGCGCCGACTTACAGCTAAAAATGAAGGTATTTTAAGGTTGTTTGTTTAGGTAATCTGCTCGTAGCTCCCAGACGACAGCCTGTCTGGGGCCTCAAAACACCTTCTATTGTGCATGTGTGTGTGCGTGACAGTGTGTGCTCCTGAGAAAAACCATGCATGGCATTGTGTCTCTGCATTTGTGTGTGTGTGTGTGTGTGTGTGTGTGTGTGTGTGTGTGTGTGTGTGTGTGTCTGTGTGTGTGTCTGTGTGTGTGTGTCTGTGGTGTGTGTTTGTATGCGGTGTGCGTGCGTGCGCTCTGGCATGGTACATAAAAACTTTCCTGGGTCACTAGCTCTTCAACAGCTCATGTCAACCCATTGACGGTCGGCTGGTCTCCACTGTGGCTGTCACTGCTTTAACCTTTGACCTCTGCTGGTGTCACCCGGGCCTCACTATCTCCACACCACTTTCCCCTTCTCTGTCCCTCTCTCAAAACGGCAAAGAGGTCACTGTTGCCGTGAAAGTGATACCCCCACCATTTTGAAACTGGCAGCTCCCTCTCGCATGGTATGGCTTTGCATGGTGTGTGTGTGTGAGTTCCAAAGCTCCTACCTGTGTCCACAGACTTTGCTGCAGGGTTCATGCATCGCCCTCCCTAACCCCAGGCTTGTTGAACCTGGCCTTGCAGAGGGGGGGTGTGTACATGGGGTGTGTAAAAGGACCCCGGGGTTAATGGCTGCTGCTTAGACTGGGTTACTCCGCTAATGTGTAACGTTGTAGCCTTTAGCTTTCATGTGAGAACAGACACACAGGCACGGTGATGATGGGAAGAGGCAAACAAACGGAACAAGAGATTCAGTTGCACATCGAGTTGGTGTGTGGGCACTGCTGGAAGAGAGCCAGACTTATGTTTTCTATTTTTTTTGGCCTCCCCATCCTCTTTCACTCAGATTATGAACACCACTCTCCCCCTACCGCCTCTGTTATCTCTCCTTATCTTTATGGTTTCTTTCGCCACTTGGCAGCTTTGTCGGCGACTTGAGCGGCTCTGCAGAGCTCCCAGAAATATTTGCACACCAAACACACATGATTTATATCACATCTACTTACAGTTTTGCCATTTAAACAGTTTAAAATTAAGATTATTTTACACAATGTGATAACAGCAAATTTTAAAAGGGACTGATTCTTCAACAGAGGAATAAGTTGTGACGAATCAGTTCAAAATGAGGTGAACCTGCTCAATGAAAAAGATATTGACAGTTATATCCGCTGCAACTGCCGGAGGTCATGACACAGCCACACTAGGCTTGTTCAAAGAGCGATCACTGTCTGTGCCCACAACCCTCCATTCACCTTTTACACCCCCTGCCGTTTATCAGGTATACAAGACAGGAGTCAGTACATCTCTCTCTCTCTCTCTCTCTCTCCTTTACTCCGCACACACATCCTCTGTCACACACATCCACGACTCCATTTCATTTCAATCACTTCTTTTATCTCTATCCTATCTTCCTTTGTCTGTTTTTTCTCTCCTCCTCCTCCTCTTTCTTCTTCCCCTCACATTCCTCTGCTCCGTGCAGTGAACCTTCAAGGGAACGCGTTGTGTTTTTTTTCCTTCCTCCTCTTCCAGCAGTATTTGACAGCTCACTGCGGATCAGGAAGGATCAAGGTTTCTAATCCCTAAGACGTGCCCTAGCATGGACACACCTCTGCCTTTGGCTGGAGATCAGCAGCTTTCAGATTCCCCCAGTGCTGCGACCTCCACATCCCCAAATTACATTCCAGGTCTCCTGCAGAAAGGTTGCACCTCGCAGGCAACCCCACCGTGTGTTTGATACACGTGTAGTTTGCTCATCTGTGCACATACACATGTCGTCACAGCAAGAGATCAGCCAACTGATCTCAAAGTCCTGCAACCAAGAATAGGAGAGAGAGGTGTCACATGCTTCCCAATGTACAAACTCATTTCAGAGTTGTCTTTAAAAGGGATATTTTTATATTCTGGGTATGGGCTTTCTTGCTGAGAAGATCGGTATCAATCCCATGTCTGTATGCTTAATACAAAGCCACAACGATCAGGCAATTAGCTTAGTTTAGCATAAAAGCTTGGATACAGGGAGAATAACGAGAGGGGGTTTTACAGGAGTTTATGTGACAGACTATTTTTCAAATGAGGTCAGTGACAAAAACAGATATAATTTAGGTTTATGGTATGGTGGTTAAGTCTGAACAATACACTACCCAGTAGTTCAAACTGTGCTGTACTTGCAGAATTCCTTCCAAATTAAACCAGAAAGTAAAAGTGAGCCAGTTTTAATCTGCTGCATATTTTTCCTGATTGCAGTAACTGAAGTTTTGGCTTTTCCGTCAGCAGCAGACATAACATATCTCTGTGATCAAATGGATTTTACCTAAATGGACATCGGAAGTCAGAGTTGACCTCTCTCCTTATGAAATGATGTGCACAGGCTTGAACCTTCAACTTCCAGCACATCAGCTATATTCTGATGCAGTTGTTAATTTTTTCTGATCATAAATGATCCTGATGAGTTGGAAAACCTTGGAAACTCACCTGCACTTTACTTCTAGAAACCCAAGCTCACTAAATTAATCCTCCCACTTTCACTGACTGATGTTTCCTAGTAATAACCTCCATGTATTCCTCTTCGATACAGTTTACATCAGGAGTGTGTGTGTGAAATGTCCTCCACCTCTGTGATTACAGAGGGATCTCAGCTCATTAAAATGGACACTGCGTCCAGTCACTGGGCCAATCAGATTACAGAGCAGCCCTTTATTGCAGGGCTTTTTGTCATAACCCCTAACTGATTGCAACGGAGCAGCCTATGATTTGGCCACTGAATGCTGCACCCTCTGAGAAAACAGATGAGGACAAAAGAGAAGAAAGGACCACCTACTATCAGCCCGGCAGGATGGAGGGAGCTTAGGATAGAAATGGGCACAGGAGAAACAGAGAGGGAGTGATAAAGCTCTTCCAAGGTGTTTGCAATCAACCTCCCATTATCAGATAGTGAGGGAGAGTTGGCCGTCCATCTGCAGGGTTGCTGGGATGCTTTGTCTACAGGCTCAGATCGTGCAATGCGATTAGAACATTAATAGAAGTTTATGATACAACATGCGATATGCCTGCCGCAACAGATCCACAGAATAAATATGGGACAGATAGTGGTTCTGACGTGCAAACACTGTCCACACACATAGGCGTGCGTTCCTCGTGATCAGTAACACATTGCCCCAGATCAGAAGGATTTCCGTGCAATGGTGAACCGATGGATGAAGTGTAGAAAAAAGCATGGTTGCCAGACTGGAACTAAATCTCTTTCCACTTCACTTCCCCCCATGTTTTTTGTCTGCTTTTCTCTCCCTCTTCTTCCCTCCCTTCCTCCTCATCTCCATCTCCTGCGCTCGTCTTGGCGAGAGAGGTCTCTTCTCCCTCACTCAAAGCACAAAGAAGGTGGCATAGGCCCTCGTCCTCTTTCATAACCTCTCTCGCTCTCGCTCTCTCTCTCTGAAACAGTCCACCCATGCCCACTTGATCGCTATCCACTTCTCTCCCCCTATCCGTCTTTCTCTGCCTATACATCCGTCCATCTCTCTTTACAAATCCTGTCTCTTCTCTCTGTCTGTCAGCTGAGGGAGAAAGCAGGGGTTTTGAGAGGAAGAGAAAAATTTAAAGCGAGTGAAAGCAAAGGAGAGGGGCAAGCGGGAGAGTGTGCAGGAGAAAATGGAGGGAGAAGAAGGGAAACAGCCGGAGGAATGGGGGAACGGCAGGGACGGATAGAGGGAGAGGGAAGAGGGGGTGAAAGGACTGCAGGGTTGTGTTGGTAGAGAGCTGGGGTATTGATTCAGGGCCTTTTGACATGCTAATTTGCATGCTGACTGCTTTAATCGCTCCCTCTTCCCATCACAGGCTTCAAAGAGAGGATGCTTTTCAAAGAGACGAAGGAGAGGAGAGGAGAGGAGAGGAGAGGAGAGGAGAGGAGAGGAGAGGAGGAGAGGAGAAGAGAACTTGTTGCTAATTCCAGCTGACAACCATGATACGCTGCTCTGTAGGAACATCCATCTTAATGTAAACTGCTACTAGCAGACACTGATAAACTTATCTGCATCGTGTAGTTCACCATCGCTGTCCAATGAAAAGTTACATCTCAAGCTTTTGTGAATTGGATTGAAATACGACTATTTCAACTTTTAGCTTATTAAAAAGTTGGCATTTTTAGATGTTTTTGTAGGACAGTTTCCATTTTCATAAGCACTTTGCAACTGGCGAAAACGGAACATAAAATTTCAGATCTAATATTTGCCTTCTTTCTCTCCAAGATGTTCCTGGAGCTGTCTCATCACTCTCAACATATTTTTCCAGTTGTGCATTGCACAGAAAAGTGTCCATCAACAACAAACTCAAACTAATTTAGTCAGCCTACTGGCATCTTTGAGTTTGAGTATTTTGTCATGTTTTCCACTGTGGATAAACTAAAAAAAATGTGCTAGATTTTTTTACTCTCATTTTGAAAAGCTAAAGCCAGCTTTATGTCTGCTTGTTCAGTTTGAGGTAATTCACATTGTAAATCAGCCAGTTTCAGGTATTTAAATGACACCTGTTGCTATTTACCTCCACATGAACTTAGTGAAATGATGTAACTCCAACAGCTCCTCACTGTTACAAAATATATAATATATAATATAATAGTAAGATTAAGATTAAGCATATTTGGTGAAGCCCCATGCTATGATGTGAACAGAGTCCAATATATTTACACAGACTTTTCTAGCATTTTAGTCAGCCAGTTCTAAACCCTTTGCAGCTCAACATACTATTCAGTTTCATATCCAGCACTGAGAGCGTATTTTCCACCAAGCATTTGAGGCTGTAATAATTCTACTCATTTCAAATGTAGCTTGACATGCTTCTGGCACTGTCTTGAAAACCAGTGTCAGTTTCTTGAAACCTGGCAACATAAAGCATGTCGCTCCAGTGAAAAAAAGGAACTTGATTTTCGTAGGAAAAAGCGAGCTTTAAAGCCCAAATAGGAAATAAATGACATAAAGATGGATGCTCGTGGCAGTGTACCGGTACACAGTGTGGTGTATAGCTGGCACTGGGGAGCACTATGGCCATCCGCCCGGGTCAAGCTCGATCACCGGTGGCTTCCTGCCCTAAATAGGGCACCACAGACACAGAGGTGATGAGTGTCGAGAAATGAAAAGGGAACAAACACTGCAGCAGGACGACAGCCCGAGCAGGAAAAGCATTTCAGCACCTCCACTAATGACCGGCTGAATTACCACTAGAAGCCCCCCGACGCACCCTCCCGCCTCCGTCCAGTCATGGGAAGTGTTGAGAGGGCTTTTTTTTTTCATCATTTGCGGAGCTAAAGAAGAACAGAATATTACAACAATGCTTTAAGAAAATATTTCAGCAGTAAGGAGAGGGTATAATGAGGATTGCTCATGAGACATTTTGTCCTTGCTCTCTGTGTCTGTTGTTCTTTCCTTCTCTCTGTTGGTAATAGATTCTTCGTCTCTATTCAGGAGCACAAAATGAGCCTCTCTGGTGGCAGCGAGAGTGATGAGTACATTCACCTCTATTCTGCTGCGCTCTGCTCAGCTTGGAGTGTGTGAGTGTGTGTCTTAACACATACTGAAGCTTGTGTGTGGGGGCATCTGCTGTACATATTTATTTGCCTGTGTACTTAACGTGTCCTTTCTTACATGTGTGTGTGTGTTTGGACTTGTGTGTTTCGCATGGCTGTACATGGGTGAGTGTACATGCACGTACTTAAGACATCCTTCTCTGCAGTTGTATCTGTGTGCACACTCACACACTTGTGCATGTTCCTGTGTGTGTACACGTGCCTGCATGTGGGTTTGTGTGAATGGCAGCGGGTGACTAGCTGAATCCCTCACAGCAGTGAAGGTAATCTCATTATTCAGCCCACTTCCTGCCGCTGCCACCAGAGACAGGCTGACAAACACTAACCACCTCATCGGCCGGAGCAGAGACGAGGAGGGGGAGAAAAAGAGAAGTGATAAAAGAGAGGGACTGTGAAGGGGGGGAAATTGTTAACAGAAACTCAGCGACAAAAAGGAAAACGAGACATAGGACAAAAGAAGAAAGCTCATAGGGAGCAACAGGTAATTTGAAGAGACAGGGTGACACAAAAAAACAACAAGCCACCGAGCCGACCAAGAAGAAGAGACACACAAATGGTTGATTTGTGTGTATGCAGAAGAGAGGGAGGAGGTAAACGAGGAGGGGAGAGAGTGACTGAGTCTGTGTATTTAAAGCCAATGGGGACCGACGGGCTAAATAGAATTACTTGGTGAATTTAGAATGATGCTCCCAAGTGCATATTTAACACAAGAGAGAGAGAGAGTATTGGAGACCTAGATACACAGACTCACCAACACAATGGGTAAAGTGCAGGAGAGAAACTTCATCCCAAAACCTCTTAATCTCATACCAGTATGAGTTTCCAGCTCCACAAGGAGAGAAAGAGAGTGGAGTCAGGTGAGAAAATGTGGTCCTAAACCGTCAATTATGTGTTAAGATTGGTTAAGATAACTGCCACTCTGCAGTCTCATCCAACAATAATGATTTGAGGACAAAACATTTACACTCAGCATCCTTTTTAAATAGTCACCCCACTGCTGTTACGCAGCCTCCTCATTTGCATGTTTTCACTGTACCAAACAAGCCAGTATAGTTTTACTTTGATGTTTGTTTTCAGGAAACTGCCTTTATTCCAGATTGCCGTCCCATTCTAGTTGACGGCAATCTGGTATAAAGGCAGTTTCCTGAAAACAAACAACACAGTAAAACTGCTTTCAGAGCACACCATCTTTCTAAATGTAGTCTCACATTGGCAAAAAAAACTGTCATCATCATTTTTCCATAATGGCATGCTTAGTTACCTCTCTCTTCCACCATCTAATCAACACCCCTCCAACAGAAGGAACCCCCTCACCAGATGAGGAGCAAGGGGACACCCTGACTCCCACCCTTTCCCCGCTGCCCATGTGGGGGGATGTGGTTAACAGGGAAAGGGATCCCAAA
This sequence comes from Verasper variegatus, assembly GCA_026259375.1. NCBI lineage: Eukaryota > Metazoa > Chordata > Actinopteri > Pleuronectiformes > Pleuronectidae > Verasper > Verasper variegatus. The sequence goes on along the minus strand of CM048047.1, from coordinate 2,171,347 downwards.
TGCAAACAGACATAGTACCCTTGCCTCAGATCAGGGGGCCCCTTGGCCCTAAGTGCCCTGGTTGCCCTGGTTGCCCCTCTTGCCGTGATCCAGAGTGAACACCCTTACCACCCTTGGCCTACCTCTAGCACGCAAAAACACACACACACACACACACACACACACACACACACACACACACACACACACACACACACACACACACACGCACACAGCCCAGCCACAGCTGTCAAAACTCTGACGTCTTAATCAATCCTGGATCCACGACCCTGTCAGACACAGCAGTAAGATGGATGCAGAAGGGGGTGACCCCTGACCTCTGCCAGGGGTGGAGAATACAACTCCTACGTGCCCCACCAGCCCCCCCTTTTACCACCACCCCCAACCCACCAAACATCACCAGCCTCAGTCGGCTCGGCTGCTGCCCCAAACAATGATGGAGGAGAGCCCATTCATCCTGGGCTGGGAAACAGGGGCCATGGTGCCCTTGTAACCCCACACGAACACAAGACAAGAACAGTGAACACACACTCACACACACACACACAAACACACACACACACACACAAAACAGAGCTTGTGTTCAAACCCTTATAAAGAATAGTTTTACACAACACTAAAGTGAGCATAGGATGAAATACTCTCATACACTTCTTAAAACTTTTTAATTAATCATAAACCCCCCTCCCTCCCTGCAAACGTGGCTCCTATCTAAACCCTTGGTCTACATGGTAACATGGCTCCCACAGAGCCTGTCTCACTGAGGAATATTAACCAGCTCATCAGTGCACTTGTAGACTGTGGCCACCACCTTTGAACCCTTGAGTTACTGGGGCTGACCCACAGAAACGCATTGGGCTGCCATGCAGCAACACATCCAGTGCATGTTACCCTGTGTACAACTGAAAGCGAAATGTTTAACATTTTTAAACAGTGTAATTGGAGCTCAAAGTGAATGGAGTGCATGTACTGGCACTGCAAAGTTAAACAAAGCAAAGCAGATGCAGCGATATGTGAACTAAATGGATGTATTGGCTTGAAAAGCATTTCTGCCAGCTCAGAGGCTGGCAGGCACTACGAGACTGCATTAGTCATATAAAAGCAAGGGTTCCAAATCCTTTATTGCCTTCTTTGCAGGGTAACAGCTATTTATCTTCACTAGAATTAAAGGAGAGATAAGGACTCTATTTCGATGTGGCAGGCAAATTAAAGTTGTGATATACAGTATGAGATCAGGGTTGAAATGAGAGGTTATTATAGTAAACAGCATGACAGATAGCCAATCCTGGGGAGATTTACCAAAAGTCTGTAACTAACTACCTTCTGGTCTCCTTCAATCACCCCTTCATTTCACTCTGCTTGTTTGAAGCCTGTCCCCCCAAGGACAGAAACCCGGCCACAGCCATCTAAGCAAAGCAACAGCGAAGATGGACAACAAGAATTTATAATGCTTAAATAACACTCTTTTTCTTTTGGAACAAATACACATGCACACAAACCCATCTGTGACTGCTTGTACCCCCCCCCCCCCTCCCCCACCAACCCCAAGCAGCCAGTAGCGCCCTTAAATCACCAGACCTGTTTGTCATGCAATTAGTCCTTCAACATAAAGGCTCCCTTGTAAATTAGGAGAAGTGTAGTGGTACATCCCACTGTTAATCACCCATGCCCAGCCTCTGACCCCTCACTGCTGTGGCCCACTGCTTTTTTCTGGTGTAAAGGTGGCGGGTGGAGGTTGCTGTAAACCAATCGTGGCAGAATTAGCATCCACTCGTCTGGCCAGCTGATAACTGCGCCCTGGCTTGGCAAAATGCTGGATGCTATCCACAATACAATGCTGCATAGCATAAACTGATACGATGAGCTATGAAGCCACCCAGTTAAATTAGTGGAGTCTTTCAAAGTGCCAATGATAATAACAGCCTGAGCTTGAAACCTGTAAAAGCAGAAGTTTCGAAAGATCTATTGGCAGGTTTTGTAGACATTTCAAGGCTATGATTTGAGCTCACCAACATACTGAGGCCTCTGTCGGAGGCACTGTTCACTGACCTTAAAACCATATCAAGCAACCCTGTATAGGATCACAGCGAGCTGAGACTAGAATAATCGTCCACAAAGGGCCATTCCCCCTACCAAATAACACCATTCCAACTCCATCTCACAGCTGTGTATTTTCACTCTTGTCATACCTGCTTGGAATGATAAACTCGTTCTCTCCTATATAGCTGTCTGTCTCATTTTCCCAGCTTCAGGCTCCATTGGGAATAAGAGAAAGAGCAGGTGGGGGTGAAAGACAAGGCAGTAGTGTGAACCAGTTGGAGCTTGACTCTCCCCTCCCGGTGTCACCAATTCTCCTGGGATGCACCCCACTGCACAACACCTCCCAGTGGGCCCACTAATTACTCAATTTACAATCATCATTGCTCCTATCATCCAACCAGACACTGGCTGTACAAAACGGGAGAGCGAAAAGGAAAATTATCCAACAACGCAAGAGGTAGGTGAGTCAAGGGAGGGTGGAGAGGACAAAGAGAATGAAACAGTCATTAAGAGGGAGATAGAGCAAGGGGAGGGGTAGGAGTGAAGAAGAGGTAGGATACAGTACAGAAAGGCGAAAAAGAGTGTTCTACAAAAAGTGAAGAGGGCCAAAACAGCCAGTCAGCCCCAAAAAATCAAGACAAATGTCATTTCCTTACCTTGGCATTCTGCATTGCGCTCCTCATATCCAGGGTTGCACAGGCAATTCCCAATGGGGACCAACCACTCTCCGTCAGCCCCGCAATACATCTTGGGGACCTCCTTCTCCTCTGAATTATCCACGCATGAGCCACGAACTTCCACAAGTGAGGAGGTATCGGCTCCAGTGATGGTATCAGGAAACTGGGCCAAGTTGCGCACTGCTAAAGGACATTTCTTGTAGAAGACCCTGACAGACACGAGAGCGATGCACGCGCCAACATCCTGGAAGGCCAAATAGAAGCCCTTGCGGGTCAAGGCGCCAACATCTCGTACCTCTGTGTTCAGTTTCATGATGCGATCACCAATGTCCACCTGAGTGAAGCTCTCGTCTGCTGCAATGGTGTCGATCTTTCCAAACTGGTTCTCACGGATGTAGCGCTCTTTGTCATTGTTGGACTCATAGTAGTAAAGATTGAAGGTTTCCTTGCAGGTTCCCATGACCCCCGGGAGGCTGTTGCAGTCTCGGAGGGTGAACTTGATCTCAATGTAGACTCGTTGAGCACCACCACGGGGGATCCAGTCGGTGCGGAGCCAGTTGTTCTGGTTTGGCTCCATGACGTTACACACCTGGTACGTCCGAATGGGAATGTTCTTCTCATCCATAATACTCACTTCCTCCCACTGGGGAAAGGCCAGAACATTAAAATGTTAGAAGGACATAAACATCTTAAATCATACTTAAATTACAATACCAGAACTGTGGAAGAAAGTGTTATTAAAGGACAAGAACATCAGAAGAATATCAGAACTAAAGGCTCTCCTGATCAAAATGGACTGTGTAAATATTACACATGACTGAGTCTATACAAAGAATTAGAGATACTGTGCAAAACAACCTGCAGGAAAGATTAGTCAATATTTGAGTCTCGCCAGAGCGATAAATTGATGTCCAAACTTAATGCATACTTGATCAATGGCACCTAATAGACTTGTTAAACCCTGAAATAGAATCATAAAGATGTTAATATTCATGTTTTTTCCCTTAGTGAGAGAAAGGACATTTGTAATTAGTTATATGCATAGGAAATGCCTAAAGTTAAGTAAACAAAATCGTGTATACACACACACACACACACACACACACACACACACACAGACCTGGATGGCTCAGGGTATCAGGAGTATATAAGAAAAGAGGGGGTTGTGTGAATGTAAAAAGTAAAGGTCTCTCTGAACCAATGCTAATGATCTAATATGTGCCTGCTTTACATCTGCATACATGATGGGGGCTGGGAGACAGCGCAAATGTTCACCGCTGTTATGAGTTAGAACTTGTAGGGAGCGAGAGGGAGACGCTGACGTGGGGCACATGGATTACGTTATCCAACGAGGCCTGTCTTATTTTTGCCGAGAGCCATGTTTGTTTTACTTGTGATAAAGTTCCCCTCTCGACAGAGCACTGTGAAGCTGTATTAAGAGGCTCAAAGCGTTGTGTTCCCTCAAGTTTTTCACCGTGTGTTTTAAATAGAGTCTTTGAGTGAGCTGGGCTGTAAACGGAGCAGACAGGCCTTTGGCTGCCGTAGCTTCAACCATCTAGACACTGAACAAAAAAACAATAATAACGAGGCAGTGGAAGATATAGGTTATGCTGCCAGATTTGATTTGAGGCCTTATCGTAAACAATCTGGCTTAAAGCTTTATTTCCCCAGAGAAGGGTGGGATAATGCTAAACATAGCTGCAGCTGTATGATTTGAGAAAATGTCTATCATTCCCGCTGCTCCATCTCACTCTGCTCTCCTCCTAGAGCCCCCCTTTTGTTGTGGAAATCAAGCGGTGCTGAGATAAGGCTGCACCTTCCCCTGATAGCAGGGAAGAGGAAGAATAAGGCCAATTGGTCGTAATGAGGGGGTGAATGTGGGCTTGACGGGGGCCGCCGGGACCCTGTCAATCACTTGTTTGGGATAAAATGGCCAAGGGAGGACCTGAGCTCAGCAGCAGCCAAGTTGATTAAGAAAAGCTTTGTGTAGCAGAGTCGGCAACGTGTGCATGAGGTGAAATTCTGTTCCCCAGGATTCATATTAATTAGTTGACATTACTGTTGCAAATTTGTAGTGATTTTCAGAAAAGTTTGGGCTTGATTCCATGGGCATTTATAAATTTAGGTAACTTTTTAACCCCTCAGATTTAGACCTGGTAAAAGGTATTGCATGGTCCTCACCTCTCTCTAACAAGCTAATGTCAGTGGCACATCAGGTTCATTCATTCTTTCCCCACTAAGAGACACTGTGGATATCCCAATTAGACTGAGAGATCATACATTGGGTCAACCCGATTCCACGTTGCTTTATAGCCCGACCCAGTCGTCCTGCGGCAAGAGCTGGACCCCACTACACTTTCCCCCTTATTCATCCATTCCAGAGGACCCTCTGTCAGCTGCCAAGTTCCTCTCTCCCCTCCTCTCCCCCTCTCTACGACTCAATGGTGGAAAGGGATATAAAGTTTCTCCACAAAGACCGATTCAATCCACCGTCTATTCAGGAAACCTGACGCCCGCTGCAGTATCGGCCCCAGCATCTGACCATTACAGAGTGGTTAGAGAGAGGGGATTGAGGAGAAAAGGGGGAGAGACGGGTGCCTATAGACCTCGTGGCTCTCAAAGTGAATTCCGGGGACCCCATGGGGCCCTGGAGTGATCCAGGAGGTCTACAACAAAACAGCAAAGTCTGATTTATCCATACTTTGATACGATATTCCCGTAAAGGCCTTCCCGGGACAAATGTCTTATCAAAGGAGTTTGTGAATCTAACTGGTGGTCCACTCAAGAGCTCCTGCCAATAAAACATATTATCTCTCCATTTTTGCTCAATAGGGGATCATACGTTCCTAACAAGGGGACACTTCTTTGCAGTAGCCTACTCACCCCTCCTTCTGTCGGGTTGGCGACCCATCCCAGCTCCCCCTGTACAGATCTGGAGTCCAATAACGTGACTGGAAAACAAGAATGGGAGAGGTGAGCATGATGCAGTCTCAGTCCCTCCACACAACATTTATAATCCACTATGGTCTCACAGGCTGAGGAAGGAAAATGTGTTGATAAATATATACATATATAATTGTTAAAATAATTCATCAGGTGTAAAAATATGATGAATATCAGAACAGAGACAGAATATAAAACTGTAGCACAGTGTTTCTTACAAATGACTCACTTGTAAATGTTAAGTTGTGTGTACAGTAATCCTCTGCTGGGCTTTACATGTGTTGCATCGATTGATTTTCGTTGAGAAAAAGATTTGTTCTACAAATGACAAATGCATTTCCCAAGTGTGTGTAAAATAACGATTTTTCAGTTCGACCAGAGGCAGCTTTAAGCCTGTCTGATGTGATCGGAGTCAGATAGGGGAGCCGTGTGCGTAAACTTGAACAAACCCCATTTAAATTGCTCCTGACACAGACGGACAATCTACCTATACACAACAAAATAAAACATTTAAATTGCAAAGCAATAATTCAATCATATAGAGACATGGATTGACAACATCTATATTTATGTTTAGGGTTGTTGTGAATTGTGTTCGGTTACTGGACACCTCAGCATAATCAATAAATCCCCATTGATGTAATTCACCTGTATACAATAGACTGATCCAATTTTTATGTCAAACCCTTGCTTCATATTGAAATAACAGTCAGAGTGTGAAGCTGTTGTGTTCAACATCTTTGCTTTGCCGAACAGGACAGACACAGAAGCACAGAGGATACTTCGTGCGTCAGACCAGTGTTTATAATAAAATAAAATGTTACATTTTTTTTATATTTGCTGTAAAAATAAATGAATGTAAAATAAAGGTCTATGTGTATTGGGTCTAACATTTTAAAACTGCGCCCCGGGACCGCGGGCAGGACGATCGAGTCCTGAGAGCTTCTGAGCGTTTTGTTTTGAGGACACAGCATGTTCAATTTAAACATGTTTTTTAATAAACTCTATGCACAACCGAAGATCATTTAACCACCATTATATGATTTATTATGGATTGTATCTAGTGCGTCATGTGGCACAATTGAACTTTTAGAATTGATTTTCCTTTAATCCCCCAAATAATTTTGCATCTAAACTCGACGTGACAACAGCAGCGATCACTGTTGTAAAACTGAGAATTATTCCTATCTCTTCTATAGGTCTGTTTATGTTGATGCCACTTCTCTCCGGACACACATCGGCTTGACCTTCTCTCCTAACAGATCGGGGCTACAAGTATATCCCTGCTCCCAGCCTGTCCTCTCGGGCAGCTGGCACGATCCATGCCCGAGACACCTCTCGTCCCAGTCCCGTTCACAGGACAGAGAAGACGCTGCGTAAAAGGTGACCGCCAGTGCTTTCCATCGCGGCTCCGCGCAGCCACAGAGGACACTGAGTGAGTGAGGCTCCACGGCGCAAAGACGCACACACACGCGGGGCAAAGAGACAAGTCCGCGGCAGTTGTTGTTTTCTCCCCGTGTCCTTACCTTCATTCGGGGGATATATCCGAGCCGGCGAAACAAATGTAGATATCCCAAAAACAAGAAAGGTGGCCGTGAACAAAATCCCTGCCATGAGTGCCATTTGTGTCGCTGCTCCGTTTTTCTCTCCTCTTTTTGTTTCGTTACTCTTCTCCCAGCTCCTACTCTCTCTCTCTCACTCCCTCTCTCTCTCTTTCTCTTTCTCTTTCCCTGTGGAATATGGGTTTGAAGCAGACAAGGGGAGAGAGAGACGCACCGAGCGCACCACAGCCAGGAGGCGGGTCTACTTTTTGAGTCTGTGCGCTCTGACGCGGAGCCCGTCAAACCATATAGGAAACGCAGTGGACAGAGGGGGGACGGGGGGCAAATAATCATTAACCCCCCCCCCCCACACACACACACACACACACACACGCGCGCGCGCACACACACACGCACACACACACGCACACAGCCACTATCCTGCACAACTCACTCTCTGGTCATCTAGCCAGAGAAAGGACGAGGATGGGCTTGTGTGGAGTGACACTTCTTTGGCTCGCAGGTCCAAAGGAGAAACTCACTCAGGGCCTGTGTCACCGATTGACATATTAATAATAAACAGCGGGTGAAAATGCCATGTGTTATAGTCAACAGTGACACCGTATGGCTCAGTGTGTGTGTGTATCTGTTCGCCTTTATTCCATATAGCCCAGAGCGCACTTAACAACGCCTGCTTACTAACTTTAAATGAGACACAGAACCTGCCCCTCAACTACATATTAATATGCATCAAATGCAGTGCGTCAGTGCTCGTCCTCTGCGCTCCTCAGCAGTCACACTGTGCTGATCCTGCATGTAAGTCTGGCTCCAGTCGAGCGCAGCGCTGTCCAAGGTGAGCCGCATCAGACCAAGGTCGCCACCTAGCGGATATATTGACGCCTGTTCTGCTTCCAAAATTGGATCAGAGAACAAGAATGAGCATGACCTGCATAAAACTACAAGCTATTGCACTTTGTGAAATTGACAATATCGTTTTTTTTTAGCTTGTGCTGGACTAGTCACTCGCTATTATTCTAATGTTATCAAGGCTTTACAGGTGTTTATGGTGAAATCTGCACCCTCACCCATGTGTAGGTGCAGTGTAGAACAGATCTGGTGTTTTGGAGCTCCAGAGGTGAGCGGTGCACAGGAATAGATGTTCTTCTTGGCTTTTCTTTTAAACAAAGGCCCCATTGTTCATGTTTGAGAAAGGCCAGCTGTGTCCAGGTTTGGGGTTTTGCCCACAGGGTGCTCTGACTCTTTGTATGTCCTCCCACACAGGTATTCAACAGCTCCCATGAGATGTGCCCATCACAGTGGCCGGCAGCCCCCTTTGACTGATCTGCAGAGGAGATTGTCACTGAGTGGGCAGGTTAGGGTGTTCTGCATCGCCACACACTGCAGCCATTGACTACAGATAGGTTTCCACATCCATAAAACAGCACATTCATAATATTGTGTCTGCCTTTGCTGCATTTTACAGATTACAGACAGTGATTCAACGGGAAAACATCCATGGCGCTGAAGTGTCCTTGGGAAAGTCGCTGCATCCTTATCAGCTGTGGGACTTCTGATCCATCCTGGAGGTAGAAAAATCCCCAAAATCATAGAAATGTCTGGATATCATGATGTGAAGTCATGCGACCTTCAAATTAAGCTACATGCATTTTGAACTAAAGCAACTTCATTCAATTCCTTCACTCTGGTTCACTCTGGTTCACTCTGGTTCACTCTGGTTCACTCTGGTTCACTCTGGTTCACTCTGGTGTCTGAATGCATTTTTCATGTCATTACAGCATCATACATGCTTTGCATGCATGTGCCTCTGTGTTGAAATATAGTCTGTTGCCTCTAGCGTCAGCTTTTGGCAGTCTGGCAGTTCCCATACCTTTTTGTAGCTGTCACACGAACCTCAGGCTTCCAAGACTTGGCTACAATATATTTATTTTTGCCCATACAAGGACAAATCTCAGAGTTTTCTCATTGGGGTGATCTCACTGTGAATAGACCTGCCTTTGTCTCAAATGCTTCAACACACATATTGTGGCTTTATTTTCCCCTCACAGATGCCACTCAAAGAAAGAGAGAGTACAGTGTGTTTATGTATAACTGGTTGAGGAGGCAAGCAGTGGAGTCCGGATCTTGGATTGCTGAAAGATTTCAATGAATGAGGCTGATTTGGAAGCGATGGAGAGGTGTGTTGATGAGTTTATGAGGGTCCTGGGACACAACACTGTGCCATTGTGGGGTTAAAGATGCAAAGCATCTCAACTGGCATAATGAAGCAGACAAAGCATCTGGTGCTCCAATGAAATTCTCCAATTTACCCCCAAACATTGATTGTCCAAAACTACATCCCCAGATGAAAGGCACTTTTCCCCTGGCGACAAGCCTGGCAACCTTAAAAAGCCTGAGAGAGACCTGGAGGGACACTTTTGATCGTCTTCGACCAATGGTGGCAAAGTATTCAGGGCCCAACAAAGACAGGGCCATGCGTGATGGTGGTCAAGACGGAGTGCGAGTGGGCGTGTTGTGTTTCTAGCGTCTTTATTTGTGTCACAGTGTTTTTGATTGATTACACTCCCATCATTTCTTTTATTTTCCTGTCAAACCAGCAGCCTTGTTTTTCTGGGTGGGTGCGGGGGGTTGGCGGGATGCCCCCCCCTCATTCCCTCCCTCCACCAGCCCACTCCGCTTTCTCCAGATGGCATCTGCTGCCCACACATCTGCATTGTGTGCCAATCACGCACACCGACTCCAAACCCTTTGCTTGAGCAGACACGCGCACACACACAAACTCACTCAAATTAACTACCACAAACTTGTGTTGTCGACTGATTTGCTCACCTATGTGTTTGGCCACGATCTGCTTTGTTAAATACTGAATATCAGTCATGGTGTCAGTCTTTGAAATCATAGATGAAACTATTGTCAAATTATTTTCCATCTCATTTAAGAAAAAGGTGAAAGGCTTTTTCCATGACAGTCTCATAAGAACATCCACCTTTATTAGCAGTCATACTCCCACTAGAGGACCAGTTCTCCTGCACAGCGTCATGATACACTAGTTATTATAGCAAATGGTCATGTGAGTGGTCAGAATGTGCTGGTACTTGGGTTTTTCTAATGCATATACATACACAGAGGATGTTGACATGCAGAGTCAGAGTATTCAAAGAAGCTGTATTTGCTGTACCACATGGGGTGTAATAGAAACATTAGCATCTGCAAATTGTGCAGCCCCAAGAAGAGGAGGTGACATCCTTGTAAACTGAGATTTTGTGACTTTATACATTATTTAGACATATGTTACAGAAATATATGATGTATATGATTGGAGTTAAAAAGGTTGATCATGAACATTATAGTGTTTTCCCCTAACTTGATTTATTTGAAATACATTTTTCTTAAGTTACTCAATAAATATGATGCACTCTTACACACATCCACAATTTCAGAAAGAATGTGATTTTACTTGATTTATAATGATTTATAATAACCCCAAGCAGGTTAACCACACCTGCTATACACTTACATATTCTGTAAATGAGTGCGTTGTCCATTTTTAAACACTTTTGACCTGACAAAAATGCAACTTCACTAATGCTTACATCCAACTATTTTGCAACAACTGTACTTTATAGTAACTCAACAGCATGCATACATAACAGCATCAGTGCTCTGGCTGACTGAAACATCAAGCTAATTAGATAACCCTGTAACTTACTTCATTACTTCATGCTAAGATCATGTTTTAATCTGATATCTGCAAATGTAAATGTATGTTCCCAATCAGGGCTGAGACTTTTGACTTGTGTTTTCTCATCTGTGTTAGGACCTACAAGACAAAAGTTGTCAATTCAAAAGACAAATTATGGGCTACCAGTCATCACAGCAACCACGCTCAATCATTTACATCTCTTCAAGAAGTGCACCACACATTTATTGTCAACAAAGCAGAAACCTCCAACCCCCCACTCACATTGTATTTTTCTCCCACCTCCGTGACTACAGTTTGGACCATTGTTTCAACTAAAGCCCCTAAACTCCCTCCTGCTGGCCTGTGACCCTCTAGGCTATGAGCTCTGCCCACCGCCCTCGGATCCCCAGCCTCACGCAGTGTTCACCAGGCCGCAGTCAGGAAGACCGTCCCTGGAGGTCGGAGCGAGTGGGAGTCAGGGGAGAGCAGAGCAGAATGGGAAGAGGAGATCAAAAGAGCAGCAGGAGATTCGCTCTGAACCAGAATGCCAGAGATGAGATAAAATCCACTGGACTGGAAATATTGCTGACACAAGCACATAGAGACACATGCACACTGATATAAACACAATTGTGTTGTGTTATTCCAACATGCTGAGGTTTGACAGTTATCATCTTTATCTCCTGAGGCAATTTTCACTCACATTAAATCTGACTCAATATAAGTCCATTTATGATCACATGAGTTTCTGATGATTTGAAACTTGTAAATCTCTCATCAGGTTGACTGCAGGGTCTCCATTCGTTTAGTAATTGTATGTCTTTCCACATCCTTTACTCTCTCCTCTTCAACACATACCGAATATCTATTTTCAGCATTTATTTTTATGTTCTCGCTCTCTCTCTCTCTCTCTCTCTCTCTCTCTCTCTCTCTCTCTCTCTCTCTCTCTCTCTCTCTCTCTCAACTATTTCACAGTTACCACACTCATAATGCCCCTCCACTGTTTATTCTTTATCTCTTCACGACAGCCTTTGGAAATGTTTAGGAAACATGTCTGACTCGTATTATGTCTGTGTTTATCTTCCAAACCACTGCTCCACCACTTACTTCTCCTTTTCTGTTTACATTTATATTTAAATGTAAGGCATTTTGCGGAGGCTGTCATCTGGAGCGATATAGTACAAACCTGTTCAATATTCATGATTAAGACATCAGGACAACTGAAAGTAAACATTTCCTGGCATTTCCTGTTTCTTGTGTTTCCTGTTTGTCCTTAAGAGATAATAAAAAAAATGTCCCCTTTTTCTTTAGCAGTAATTCCAATCCAATGTGTTTGTGACTTCTTAATCCACTGATGCTGTTTTGATATTTCATACAGAAACAAAGGCAAGCTGATTATTGCTAAATGTTGCCAGCAGTTTCCTATAGCATCTGTTAATACTAACGTTAAACTTCCTTGAGGTAGTTGAAGACAGGTGACTTTTTAATGTTTCCATCTGATTTGTTTTACAACAAAAAGCTTGTAAAAGGGTTTTAAATATTCACTTTATGGCTACATACATGATACGATGCTAATATGCTTCACACTATTTTGTGATATAACATGATCTAACGTTGGTGAGATGACTGAGTGTGGATTCAATGCAATCATCCCCAAATCAAAGAGCAAGAACAAGCCATATAACGCTATGTCCAATCATAGACTGTAAATCAAGATGGACGAAGTGGCTCCACTTCCTCCAACTATCCTAAAAGGAAGCTAAAATATCCCGGATATGACCGCTGCCATCTTGTGTAGTTGGAGCCAGAGTCTTTGCAGTAGTTATCAAGCAATGAATCCACGGCAGAGAGGTTCGGCCTATACACCCGCTCAACTAATCAAGCTGTCAATCATGATTAAATCCAAACAAACCAGAACAATTAACACTTGAATTAACATCAGTGTGATAAGAACTACCTAAAATGACAAAAAACATATGCATTTGACACGTACTTTGACTCTATGGTTTGGTCCACTAAGATGGAGGAGGCGTTTATGACGTGTACTGCAGGTGGCCATCAGGGATCGGCTTGATGGGCACTTCTTGCGTACCATACGGTCAAGCTGCTCCCACAACAGCTCAATGGGGTTGAGATGTGGTGACTGCGCTGGCCACTCCATTACAGACAGCATACCAGCTGCCTGCTTCTTCCCTAAATAGTTCTTGCATAATTTGGAGGTGTGCTTTGGGTCATTGTCCTGTTGTAGGAGGAAATTGGCTCCAATCAAGCGCTGTCCACAGGGTATGGCATGGCATTGCAAAATGGAGTGATAGCCTTCCTTATTTAAAATCCCTTTTACCTTGTACAAATCTCCCACTTTACCAGCACCAAAGCAGCCCCAGACCATCACATTACCTCCACCATGCTTGACAGATGGCGTCAGGAACTCTTCCAGCATCTTTTCACCTGTTCTGCGTCTCACAAATGTTCTTCTGTGTGACCCAAACACCTCAAACTTTGATTCGTCTGTCCATAACACTTTTTTCCAATCTTCCTCTGTCCAATGTCTGTGTTCTTTTGCCCATATCAATATTTGCTTTTTCTTTGCCACTCTGCCTAGAAGGCCAGCATCCCGGAGTCGCCTCTTCATTGTGGACGTTGACACTGGCGTTTTGCGGGTACCATTTAAAGAAGCTGCCAGTTGAGGACCTGTGAGGCGTCTATTTCTCAAACTAGAGACTCTAATATACTTGTCTTCTTGCTGAGTTGTGCACTGGGGCCTCCCACTTCTCTTTCTACTCTGGTTAGATCCTGTTTGTGCTGTTCTCTGAAGGGAGTAGTACACACCGTTGTAGGAATTTTTCAGTTTTTTCACAATTTCTCGAATGGAATAGCCTTCATTTCTAAGAACAAGAATAGACTGGCGAGTTTCACATGAAAGTTCTCTTTTTCTGGCCATTTTGAGAGTATAATCGAACCCACAGATGTGATGCTCCAGATTCTCAACTAGCTCAAAGGAAGGCCAGTTTTATTGCTTCTCTCACCAGCAAAACAGTTTTCAGCTGTGCTAACATAATTGCACAAGGGTTTTCAAGGGTTTTCTAATCATCCATTAGTCTTCTAAGGCGATTAGCAAACACAATGTACCATTAGAACACTGGAGTGATAGTTGCTGGAAATGGGCCTCTATACACCTATGTAGATATTTCATTAAAAACCAGACGTTTCCACCTAGAATAGTCATTTACCACATTAACAATGTATAGAGTGTATTTCTGATTAATTTAATGTTATCTTCATTCAAAAAAACAGTGCTTTTCTTTGAAAAATAAGGAAATTTCTAAGTGACCCCAAACTTTTGAACGGTAGTGTAAATACTGTAATATATAATTCGTTAGTGACATTCAATTCAATTCAATTTTATTTGTATAGCGCCAAATCACAACATACATTTTCTATAGGCACTTTACATGGTGAGATCAAGACCTTACAAAATTGTAGAGGAACCCAACAGTTCCCACAACAACACTTTGGCGAATGTGTAGAGGAAATACTCATGCTAACTTTTGTTGCTTATCTTAGAGCAGATAAACACCCTGTTTATCTTTTTTTTATGTAAGAAGACAACAACAACTCAAGTGGCATTCAAAAAAGCTTACAGTCCTGCTGTGCCTTGTAATGGATGATAAGCTATTGTTGGACAGTTACAGAATCACTCGAAAAATGTTCCCATTCACAGATGCACAGGAACATACAACAAAAATGTTAAAGGATCACCACCATTCAAAAATCAAAGAATTATTTCACTTTCTATGTTTAAAAAATATCTGCAGCTTGCTACAAGCCGTGTACCGTGCAGCATCATGCCCCCCGCGCAATGTCGCTGGCTGTTATCTGACCTATTCGTGCCCCTGCCACCCAGCTCTTTACCCCCTGACGGCAGCGCGTCAGTCGATAAGCATCACGGCATGTCCAGCAGTCGAGCCCAGCAGGCACAAGCTTTCTCTGTGGTGGTGGAAAAGCAACCAAGCGACTAGAGACCCTTTGTGCCATTTTTGAATTACCTGAGGGTATTCAAAGCGAGTCTTGTTGAGTCTACCCTGTTGTTTACCGCCCTCCTTTTTCCAGACCAGAGTTGTTGTTCTAGGAAATGCCACTGATTTGAGACCTAACAGCAGGAGGCTTGGCTCACACAGAGAGTCGCTCTAATGCCACACATGGCCTTTCTCTGCTCAGTCTGATAGAAAGAAGCAAAAATGCACTTTTTAAGAAACCGTATCTTCTTAGCCTGTGACTAAGTTGTATGTACAAGTTGCTGTGTCTTATTTTATGAAGCGTAAAGACAGCAAAGTTTTATCAACTTCCCCTATTTCTCTTTGTAACCCCATGAAAATGTATCCCACTGTTTTGTTGTAAAAGCATAATTTTTGGTTGTTGGAGGGGTGGGTAACGATCCAGAAAACTCTCATCTGGCTGCCAGAATTAAGCTGCTGTCGGTGTATGCATTTAGATGTCTGTGGCGGCACAGTCACTCAATGCTTAAAGCATCAACACAAGCAACAAATCAGGCCCAACTCTAGGCAGCTTTAGAATTTTATGCAAAAGATTACACGCAAAAGACATTTGGCAACCACAGAAGGGAATAAGCACCCCAGGGGAGATGATTTAAGGTGTCTCTAACTTAATTTATGGTGCCGTGTCAGGCGTTTGGGAGCACCTCCTAATTGTCATTCTGAGAGAAAGACAAGGAGGCGGGGAAGTGACAACATGTGCATGTGTATGTGGAAGATATAGAGGGAACATATGTCTCAATGAGGAACATCACCCTTTAAGCTCTGGTGTGTTATTAGCTGTTTGTGTGCATATACGAATAAACTGTGTGAACAATGTGTGAATGTCTTTGTATGCACAAAAGTGCAAACCCTATCTATTTACACGTGTTTATGTACTTTAACAAGCATACCCTTCAGCCAAATTGCATGAATAAAGGTCATGTACAGAA
Source organism: Verasper variegatus (assembly GCA_026259375.1). NCBI lineage: Eukaryota > Metazoa > Chordata > Actinopteri > Pleuronectiformes > Pleuronectidae > Verasper > Verasper variegatus. The sequence goes on along the minus strand of CM048047.1, from coordinate 2,155,462 downwards.
CTCTGTCTGAGGTATTGTTAAAATTGTGTAGTTTATGACTCACGGGCTGATGCAGACACAAGCATCACAGTAACACACAGACACTCTGCTGTACCATCCAACTTGTGATTTGATGATGGAGAATGTGTCCCAACTGATGTCATCTCCTAATTGAGCGAGAACCAAGAGAAGGGACAGACGGCAGTGGGAGTTTATAAACACACAACTAGCATTTGGCCCTTCAGCTTTTACTCTCAGACAAACTGGTGCTAATGAAAGGTTCTGTGTGAAGAATTTAATATTATTACAGTAAACAAATAAAACCGTGGTCAGTAAGCAGCCTTTATGTCTCTCCAGTGTTCATACTGGTGTTAGAAATGTGGTTTTGCTAAACTAACACCACATTTTCCAGTGGCTTCCAGTCACAGATTGTTGCTAACCAAAAAAGCCTCAGCTGTGTTTGCAGTGGAAGAGCAGCCTCCTCTTCCTGTTTTCAACCATAAAACAATCAAGTTTTACAGCCCAAAAGAACCCAGTGTCACAGCAAGTGACACAGAATGACATACTGATGTTTAATGGCGACAGTTTGCTGTCCTAAACTTACAGAATTCATAAATCTGCATATTTATTACATAGAATGATGCCAATGATGAAAACTATAAATAAATACAGATGGTGGACACCTGAGGAATGGAAAGTTGATGTGAGCCCATTCACTACCTGAGATGATCAGGTGGAAGGATGGTTAGAATAAATGTAATTTTAGCTTCAGATATGAACTCCGTAAAATGTCAGAAAACTTGGGTGTGGACATTTTCCAAAGTTTACGTTTGCTTTTGTTTCTTTTCACTTTTGTGTCCGTTGTGATTTTGAAACATAATCAGTATGACCACTTGCTCACTGTTATTTCTCCGTTCACCTGGACAGTTTCTGGACATTTTACAGAGAGTCTGGCAGGAACAGATAATGATAATTATTTTCAGTAAAATGAAAACAACATTCCCTTTGTCTTATTATGATTTCAGCAGAGCCATAACTGTGAATGGTGCTAGCTGATTCTTTAGGGGCTTTGATTGGATGAAGTGTGTTAAAGGTTATATCACAGTCACTGTCGCAAGAACAACAGTCTTTCAAAGAAAAGATTCATTGTCTACACCTCCCCCCTCTTTGTTACCTTAGTGTTATGGAAACAGTCTATGGATGTTGTGAAGCCTGGCAAAAGTGGCCCCTCAACACAGATCCAGAAAAACAGCTAAATAACGTTACACTGCGAACAGAGGAGCCAACGAAAAACTAAACCTCATTACCTGTGATGCAGACGGGTAAAATGGATCCATGTTATCCAATCCTCAGGTTGATGCTCTTGTTACTGTCTGACTCTGAGTGTGACATAAACTTTGGGTTGCGCTCAATCTTGCAGCGCTGGGAGCAGCACACACTCTGTGGGCCTGCATGGTGGCTAGCAACTAGTTAGCATTACAAGCATTATTAGCATAGCAGTGTAGCCAATCAACTGTATACAAATAGAGTGTAGCTGTGGTGTTTCTGGTTTAACAGCACTCAGGTGGGCAGGTGTCAAGTGTGCTCTAACAGAGTCAGTCATGGTTGATCACTCAATCTGTTTTAAAGCAATGCTGGTCTTTTAGAGTTTCAAGCAGTAAATATACAGATGTAGATTTGGGATGGGTGAACAGTATCAGTAAATAACCTGAGTTGAATCCCTATCAAGAGATTCTGGTGCATCTCTCCTCCCAAGATAAACTGGATCTGTTTTTAACCGAGAAGGTGAAATCTATACTTGTCTACAGTCTTAGATGTAATTTGAAAACTTGCTTGGTTTGTCTAAAAGCCCTGGAATTGTGGAAGGGAATAAATAATTTCATATATATACTGTATGAACTTGATTTGACTCATATGCTCCAGATGAACCATGAACAAGTTGGCACAGGCAACAGGTAGTCCAACAACGTCTCAAGGTGAAAGTGAATACTGCTGTGTGAAGTAAAAGAGAACTTGAAAGAGAAGTTCACACCTTGCTGACTGTGTTGTTATCCGATGGATTAACAGTTACCTCTGTGCTCATGATTAACACATAAATATGCTGTTTTTCACTGTAAGGTGCTTTTTATAGCTCCTCAGCATCATGTGAATAAAATGTATTTACTGTTTGCTCTGTATGCATCATGTAATTCAGATGAAAGTAGCAACAACAGCGGCTGAAACACAGTGTGAATGCATATTACAACCTCTTAGCCAAGTTGAATTTTCTCTGGTGGTTTACTCCAAAGTGATTCAGACTCAGAGAGGCTGCAGAGTATGTTCGACTGAAAACCATTTACTTGCTCTTCTCACCAGTGAAAGCAACACAATCGCTGCTGTCTGACAATCAGACACAATAAACACACACGATGCAGGGGCCTAATCTTACAGAGATGCAGAGGTGAAATATTTTGCTCAGACCAGATTCTCTCCCTCTCCTTCTCACCCCCTCTCCTCCTGAGGGCATGCTGTGTTTGCACCACGGGTGTTAATTGAGGAGATGGGTGAGGCTGGGCCGGGCATGGTAATCACCTAAAGGTGGACCTGTTGATATGGCGTCCCGCTGCTTCACAGTGACAGCAACAAGGATTATTGAGTTGCACGGAGGAGGAGAGAGCTGTCGAGATGTCGAGCTGATGATTACAGACACATAAGCACACACAAGCATGCACGCAACACACAGTTTGACTTACCATACACGTGCAGAACTTTCATTAGCTGCATTGACATGGCTTTTCATTTTCACACCAGCCCATGACTCGAATCTTAACCTCACATTGTCTTCATACATATGGTCACACTGATGCTGAATAAGAATAAACATGCAGATCACACACACAGTCTGCGGTTAGGAATACATGCAAAGTCATTTAAAATAAACATATTCACAGAGAATCGTCCAGAGCAACTGACAGCTGCCCACATATTTGCTTCAAATAAGCATAGTCAAACACACACACACACACACTCCTCTCTCTCTCTAGTGTTGTGAGGACACTCATTGGCATTATACACACCTTAGTCCCTTACCCTAACCTTAACCATCACGATGTAATGCCTAACCCTAACCCAAACCTAAACTTAATTCTTACGCTAACCCTAAAACCAGGTCTAAACCCTCAAACAGCCCTTTGAATTTGTTCCAAAATGCCCTCAAAAAGTCAAAATGTCCTCACAATGATTTAACCAAAATTGGCTCTCATAACTACAGATAGACATGTACACACACACACACACACACACACACACAGATTGGGAGGCGACAATATCCACTCACACCAACTATCTAAAACACACAACCACACACTTGCACAGTGGGAGAATATGTGCTGATAACAAACAACGCCAGCCCAACACCAAATACCAAGCTGAGGAGCTGTGGGCTACAGACGCAGCCGGCTGTCTCCCACTGGACCCAAACGAACACAAACAGCCACTGAGACATGTGCTGCAAATAAAGAGAGGAGAGGAGGAAGAAGACATTTATTCTGTCAGGATCCAAACATGTACACTTACACACATGCACACACCAATCGCAAATAAACACTCTTAGTCTGACTCTTGCTCAGATGCTCCATCCTAGCGCACGTACACATAGTCAAACACACACACACAGGTAGCACTTCAGTGCCAAAATAGCAATTACCCATCCTGTGCTGTGAGATAAGAGCTGCTGGGCCTCGGAGCAGCTGCCTGTTATTACTTATGTAAATATCCCATAGCAGTGTCTCTATCCAATTTGGAAAAGAATGCCAGTATGTATGTACGTGTGTGTTTGAGAGCGTGTGTCTGTGGTTTATTTGCATAGGGATGAAGGTAAGAGTAGAGCGTGTGTGTATGTGTTTGCTTGTGCAGTGTGAATACAGAGGAGATTTTAGTCTAGTGGGAGGCAGAGAGACAGACGAGACGTGATGAGGGAGATCATAGAGGAGAGATCCACACATTTGGAATAGAAATGGGTTTTTGTTATTGAAAGAAAAGAATTCATTCTGAAGAGGTGCTCCTCACTATACCAGGTAGGATTGGCTTTGAGAATTAAAGAGAAGGTTTATGGACAGAGGTTTTATTTCCAGATGACCTCCATTATTTGAAAAAGTTTCCAACCCACACACTGACAAACTTACAACGTTTCAATCAGGTAAAATGATCATACTGTATGAACAGTCTGTATGGGGGCTGGTTTCATCCCAGAGCTTCTATAACAAAAAAAACAGTAAATAGACTAAACACGTGATTTTTTTGACATGTCCTATCATATTATAGGGCTTATCAGGCTTTCCAAAGTAAAACTAATTGCAATAGTAATTCACAAAACAGAAGAATTTGCAAGTGTGCCATTATTGTTGCACATTGTGAAATAATAATACATCAGGTTAGTTAGAGATATATTATGTAACAATTCTTCATTCAAATTTCTTAAACAACGAAACCTCTGTTTTATATTTCGTTGACTTGTGTGTATTGCCTGAGTCGCATCATATAGATTTTGATCTGCCCTGCTTCCCTTCGTCATCAAACTAGGTCTTTTCTTATTGTCTTGATTGAGAGATCCCTTGTAGCCTAAGTTACATATTGTAAGTTTAACCCTTGTGTTGTCCCTGCTTCCCCCCGGCTGTTGGCCCCCTCACATAGCCCACCCCATATTAGGATGCACTCATTAGGATGATCTCTCGCACGGCCGTCAATTTGTCCGTGGCTCGTCTCGTGCATCTCGTCTCGCGGTCGTCAAAGCGCAGCAGTCTGGAGTACGTGTGGAAGAGTTTTAGGGGCATCGTGGCACGAAATATCGCCCGGCCACTCTCGGCGTCCCACAGGCTGGCGGCGGCCTCACCCCGGGACCTGTACATGCCCGCTAAGATCAGCAGCCCTATGTAGGCGCGCTGGTCGGTCTCATCCATCCCTCTCCATTCGTCGCCGTATTTACAACGACCCTCCCGATTCGTCATCTCCAGGATGATGTTCTCTACCGTCGGCGTGATGAACAGGCGGAACATCGAGGCTAGGTCACCGGTGCGGGATGTCGCGTGGATCATGGGGCCCGGGGGGGTCCTGTTGGAGAACCTGTTCTCTGGTGAAACACTCCTGACCTGACATTGTGCCATGGTCCGGGAGGGTGGCACACGGAGAATGGCTTCTCTGTGGGTCTAATGTACCCCCCCTAGATTACAATTGGAATCAGGTGTGGGTCTAAATGACCCCACAGAGCACCACAGCGCCCTCTCTGGGGGTCTAAATGACCCCCCAGGAGAATTGGATCATGGCAATCCTTGGGTCACCCTAACCCTAACCCTGACCGGCCAGGGCTTGCGGATGATCACACACACGCACGTGCGCACGCACGCACGCACACACACACACACACACACACACACACACACACACACACACACACAGACACACTCTGGGTCAATCCGACCCAGGAACAGCACAAGGGTTAATACAAACCCAATATATAATGACAGATAAATTATATATTTGCTTCTGTATGTCTTCTATGTCTGGAGTCAACTAGTGTTTTTCAATCAATATGCTAATGAAAAATATAGACATACATCAAATGTTGATTTCACCTCATGCAGGTCTTCTTCTCATGGCTGCAGCCTGATATAACCTCCACCAATCAGTGTCTCTATGGAGCCTGGGAGGTGGAACCTGAGGCAGAAAAGTACACAAATAAGTGTGTAAAGCTAATTACAGTCAGAGCAAGATAACACTTGTCGGGACCTAGATGATCATATCAGTATATTTTTCCTTTGGATAAATTTGGATAAAAATGTTGGATCAAAACAATTACTACTGTCATAAAAGATTATACAAAATAAGTTAGTTATTTTTAATGCATTTCTGACTTTGACTTTAAACGATACTGATGAGGTAAAACAATACAATTATAAATTATCCCATAGTAGTATTTCAACCAAATAAAATGTCATCAATTCTAAAGGCAACATTTACATCTCACTTTATGCACAATAACAAAGTAGCATGATCACAATGTAATCTGATCTCCGGCACCCTCCATACTTTTTTTCAGTGGATAAAAAGTCAACAGTAGTAGGCCAATCATTGACCAGCTCCTGTTTGTCTCAGCTCAGACGGGTGGATGATAAAGAGATATCTCAGCCCTGACCCCACAACCTTTCTCATGTGACCAGTCACTGTGCACTGCATTAACAAATCATTTGACTGCTGATATCACTGAGGGACCAGAACACGCTTTTGCAATGGTTTTAAATGTGTCCTTTAGTTCTACATAGATTTGGCATTTGATGTTCTGTGTTAACTGAAAAGTGTTTCACATTAATTTCAAAATTTAAGGTGTTAGTAAATGTCAATGTAAATGGCAAGAATAAAGTTGTAAAATTTGAGAGACAAAATAACAGACAGTTCCTCCTTCACAAAACAGGCTTTATCCCCCAAGTCTGTGTGGTTGTTTCGTCTGATTAGACCTAGTTTCTTGCACAATCATTTCAAAGTACGGATACTTACGCTAATGTGGTGCGGATGTGCTAAAAGATTCATTATTTAGTTATTTGTGAAACCTATACTTAAGTATAGTTTAAGATGCTCCACACTTCTAATCTTAACACAGGTACAGGCTGCTTTTCTGAAATAACATTTAGATTAAATTATGATTTTATTCATTGCGTTATCATGACTTTATTCTCATAAATGAACGACTTAAATCTCGTCGAGTCATACTTTTTTCTAGTAAAGGTATGACTTTATTCTCATAATATTATGACTTTATTTTCTAAATGTCAAATTTTTTTAAAACTGCACAGTGATTTCATCAAAAACTACCATTTGATTTCATCAAGTCTAAAGTCATAGAGTAGTCCATGACACAAATAGTTGAAAGTTCATTCAACATTTGACACTGTTGTAAAAATTTAGCAAATTCTACACAACAGAAACAACAAACCTGTACTATACAGTGTACGTCTAACATGACATACCAACACAATAACAGATGGAAGTAGCAACATTTTCACAACACTTCAGTAACATCACATAGCACCATTCCAAAATCTACACTCTATTCTAAAAGGGGGGATGTTGGCCCAGTCCTATTTTTAAAGTAAAGCCCACTGCACAGTCCTGCAGTGAGTAAGCCCTGCATTAAGCCACTTCAACCACACTGAATCCACTTACAGCTAAAAGCAGGTGGGCTTCTCTCTACCCCTCCACCATAGGTTCAGATATACCTTTGGAGAGGAGTCCCCTGTGTCCCCCCTTGCAACCTGACCTACGCAATAAACCCCCCTGTCCTCCTCTCCAGTTCCCCCTCAAAGGTTGCAGGTAAATGGAGTAATCTCCTGGCCCATCGCCCCCTCTCTCTGCATGGATGAAACTAACCCCCCCCAACAACGCAACTCTTAGACCCCCATCTTGCCCACTCCCAACAAGGCCTACCTATTCCTCACTCTCTCTCTTTCTCTCCCTCCCTACTCCTATCTAATCACAGTCCATTAGCCGCCCCATTAAAATTCTTTTGTCCAATTTGGAAGGAATGCTACCCTCGTGGAAAAACAGAATGAAGCCACAATAGGGCCTTTTCAAATCACGCTCGACTTTTATTACTGAGTCACTGAGGAGTGCCACCCACCTCCAAGCACTGTGTCTTCAGTCCCCTCCTCTGTGTGTGTGTGTGTGTGTGTGTGTGTGTGTGTGTGTGTATATTACAGCTTGTCTATAGACACACAATTATTCCTTGCTTGGTTTGGACAGTTCTGATATTTACCCATTGATATAACATGAAACCTACTGAAAATGAAATGATTTACTTCTGGTAAAAGGGTATGTGTTTGTATAGAGCTTTTGTAGTCTTTATTAACAGTCAAAGTGCTTTACAGTAGAGTTTTGCCAGGCACACATTCACATTCATACACATGTAAACACATATGTGCAGCACTTTCTCTATCACACTATCAGAACAGACATCAGGGACAATTTGGGGTTCAGTATCTGGACAAGGACACTGCAGCATGCAAAATGGGGGAGACTGGCATTGAATCTTCTGGATTGTGGATGACCCACTCTACTGCCTGAGCCACAGCAGCCAGCAATATACATTATACAGGTGAATCAGTACAAAAGACAAACAAACAATTGAATGGTAGATGGTGGTTGTTTATTGACCATTACCCTAGACTGGGAGATAATGTCACACACTCAGTGGCAGATGGATAATTTGACCAAATTGTCCCAGTTTATGAACTAAGAAGAAAATTACCCTAATTAGACCAATGATGTATTTAAAAACTGAAAGCGTTTTTTGTGACTCCAAGTTTTTATTGTTGAGTAAGTCTGATGAATGGAAGAAAATATGGGCGTTCACTGAGTAAATCAATGTTTTTTTTACGCAAGTTGAAGCAACTACAAGGCTTATCACCGAACCAACAGCAACATTCAGTATCTCAAACTCCAACCCAATAGTTCCCAAGCCCCCCACTCAGCCTAGAGTAGGGACTAGTTCAGCAGCAGTGACACTAAACATTCCGACAGTGATTCCTGGATCCTTTCACATTTCAGACTTGAGATTAGAAAGGTCGAGATAATGTTCATGACCCTTTCCTTGCGAGGAACTTTCTCATTCAGACTTGAGGCAAGCACAGTTTCTCAGTGATGTCAATATCGTCAAATTTTTCCCAGAATGTTATTGAAGTTTGAGATATGGGGCCGACAGTTACAAAGAAAGAGCAAGATTAAGTGTGGTCTGATATGAACATGAGAGATAAAACTGAAATGTAAATGTATTCACAGATCCAGTGAGACACGAACACAGAAAAAGAAGCAGAAATCCCTCATGTTTGGAGACATCCTCCCTTTACATCTCAAATCTCACTTTTCACATCTGCACTCCTCTTTTTCAGCAGTCACTCAAATATCACACATTCAAATATCAAAGAACAACTTAATGAATGTAAACAAATCCTGTACTAGTGTGTAATTTGCCGAATCTCAGCTGTTCCTCAGATGCTGACACAGGAAAACACCTTCAGTTCCAAGGACAATGTCAGGAACATATCATTGACCTCAGTAATGTGTATGACTCATGATAATAAACACTGTCGGCTTGTTTAAAACGGACTCCAGAGTCTTCATCTTGCCCCGTAACAAGTAGCTGTTTGAACTGTCAGGTCTTATTTCATGCTCAGTTCTCCACTGAATTGATGTCATGCGATGGTGAGCATCTTATCTCACGGCTACGACTGTTTCTACAGTGTGTCATTGTTCTTACATTTATACGTGTGTGTGTGTGTGGTCACGTTTGCATCCAGCTCAGAGTAACAGTGTTTACAGCAACATATGATCGTGACATAGAGCCTCTCAAAAACTGTCTCAGTGCTCTACTGAGTGGCCGTCTGTCCAAATCAGGGGCTGAGATTAACCCAGCCGATTGTGGGAACCCCCTTAAAAGGGGATGCGTGTGCGATCCAAAGAGTACAACCTGATGCCTGACACCAAACACACACACGAACAAACACACACATACAACTCAGGCTTATCTGCTAGTATTCTGGGACACAGGCTGCAGACGACAGGCAGGTATGACGGGCCAAGACATGCTGATAACAGATAGGATGTTGTGTGTGTGTGTGTGTGTGTGTGTGTGTGTGCTCCAAGTATAACTCCTGGGACCCAAATCTGTTTACACAGTCACATTAAAAAGCAAGTCACCTAAACATAAATTCTTACTTAATTCATAGATTAACATCTTATTTCAAGGTTAGGGTAAGGTTTGGTTTAGTTCAAGGGTAAGTCTCCAGGAATTTAATGTAATCTAAGTGAATGTAATGTCCTATGAAGTCATGGAGGCACAACTATGGCTCAGGAGTTAATGCGTGTTGCCCACTCATTGGGAGGTCGTCGTTCAATCCCCTGCTCCTCCATTCTGCATGTCATAGTGTCCCCGAGGTGAATGGGATGCATGAGTAAAAAAGTGCCATATGTAGAATCACTGTATTAATGTGTGTAAATGGGTGAATGTGACCTGTAATGTAAACTGATTTAATTGGTAGCAGAGTATTTACTGTATGTGTGTATCTGAGGCAGACAAGAGCGACTATGAGAAAGAAACTAATCAACATTGAGGATAAACAATGAAAAATGCAGATTGTTCTTATATGTGAACATGGACTATATTGACAGGTGTATTGAGTGTGTCCATAGGTCTGTGCGTGTGCGTGTGCGTGTGTGCGTGAATGCTTGTCATTTTGTACTGCTCAAGGGGGTGAGGCTTCCATTACACCTTCCACGCAGTAATTACTGAAATGAGGCCAGCACTCACAGGAGGGGGCTTTCCATTACCAGTTCCCTAATATGTTACAAAAAGGTACGTGTGTGCGTGTGTGTGTGAGTGAGTGTAATCCTATCATAGCTGCTTTGAAAGGTGTATTCTCTATCACTAATGGATGAGGTGTTTTGCTGTTTGTCCATTAACACAACACTTAAAAACAGATTATTATAACAAATACGTATTAAGTGGGTTAGGAAATAGTTTGGATGCCATTGCATGTGTATGCGCACGTATGTGAGAACTGAGTAGGTGCAATGACGTTTGAATAATCCCTGTATGAATGTGAGTGGGTGGGAAAGGTGAAAAACACAGGGAAAGAGGCCGATATGAAGAAAAAGTCTCAGCATTTAGGTTTGTGTGTGTGTGTGTCCTATTATACCGTAAACCTAGATGTAATCCAGAGCAGGAAGTAGGGCAGGGCGTTACAGTAGGTGTTAAAGCTCCATTGCTTCCCTGAAACACTGCTGTTGACTGTTTCACTCAGTACCCGCTAATATGGAGTCCCTATTGAGTTTCAGTGCTGCAACCCACAGAGCGCCTCTAACCGTCATCGCCGGTGAAGAAACCAACCAAGTGTACACTCAAGGTTGCTCTGTGCAGAAACACATAGCGACTGAGCAAGTCAGTCCGTTTATAATAATGTAAGATTATGTGCAGCGGTGCATTAATACCTAAAAGATGGAGCAATGTTTCATTGAAGTGTCAACCCTGTTGAACAAATGATCCAATTAAAAAGCATGTTAAGACACAGGCACCTGAGGTTTTAGCACATATGCTAATTCTAATATCAAATTAGTCTCTTCACTGGTTTTGAATTATTACAACATAAGTTTCACAGCAGATGTTTGGAGCTTGCATCAGAGATCAGAGTTTCAGAGTTTCATCTCCATATGTTTCTGTTTTCTTATACATTCATCCCACTTTTGTCCACTTTTGATGATTTGGAAATTGCATGACATGTTATTTCCCCCGTCTCAGGGCCCAGTATTGCTGAATCAGTCCGAAAGAAACAATGTGATAAATCACAACATGTCAAGAGCTTCCTGTAACACAACAGCGGCATTGTAAGAGACGTTCATTTACTTCCTACACCGACAACCACCACACGGGAACCCAGCTGTCTCTTCAAAGAACAAGACACGTCAGCATGATTTCTCTGGCAGGCCTGTCGGAAAGAGTCTGGACCACTGGACAACTACCTGTCAACAAGACCTCAGTGCTTTGTCACCCTCGTCTCCTGTTCCCATCCCCTCTTCATTTGCTGATAACGATGGCGGTGTGGCAAGTTTGTGTGGTGGTGTATAGGCGAGAGCGAGCCTGTTGGTCCATCGTGCTACTTTTCACTCTCTTTGACAGACCGTACTCGAGAGAAGCAGTGTTATCTGCTCAATTGTCATCCTGAGCTACACATGAGCTCTAATGAGCCAAACAACTTCACTTTTCACAGTTGAGTGAAATCACACTATTAAACTGACCTGAGAGCAGCTCTATGTTGAACCCCTGATTATTACATCAGTTTGTCAGTTTAATCTTAATTCATTTTTACTTTTTAGCCATATGGCTAGCATGGCTTCATGTTTGGCAATTTGGTTGATCACCCTGAATGACTCTCCGAAATATCTCATTATCTAAAAGAACTGGCATATGACTTAAGCCATTTTCAGATATGAACTCCAGAAAATGGGGAAAGGACTTTATCCATTCAGCATACAGGAGGCAAGATGTTTTTGTTTACATCCAAGACAGAGTGGACCTGTATCACCAAAAGCTCTTAAATCGTGTTTTCTTTCAAGGTTGACATCCTCGTCTGTGTCTTCTAAGTGTAAAGCTCCTCTTCTCCCATTCAGAGATACGTGTCTGTCGGATGTTAGTAATAGAACCTCTTGCTCGTGGTGAATTTTCCGAACATTGTCCTGCTGTATTGTCACTTGAGCTCACTCAGACATTTACCAGAGGTTTTACCAGAGGGAAGGCAGGAGAAACTCCGCAGGAGAATTTTTGATCTCACACACAGCCCTTCAAGATAATTTCAGGAGATTATCTTGAGTTCAGTGAATGTCTGAAAGCAGCTTCAGGTTGTATGCAGGTATGGTATCGAAAGGGACAATTCTGATCTTTTCTCTAGTGCCAGCATCAGGTTGACATTTGTAGGATAACAATTGGGTAGGTTGTTATGAAATGTACACATTTCCCAGCATGAATGAATTGAGTAAAAATGTCTTTGTTATTCCTACTGTATGTTAGCATGCACGCTTAACTCGGATGGTGCCCATGGCAAACTAAAATATCAGTCTGTTGACATTGCCATAGACTGTGTTTACAGGCACTTAAGTAACCAATCTACAGTTGGCCTCTCCACTAAGCTGATTTCTTAAATATCATGTAAATGAGAAATGTAGTTTCTGTAATCAGGGTAGGGGATTAGAGGAACCTGATTTCCTCAGAGGGATTTTTCCAGAAGAACGCACGTTTCTTTGATGTGTTTATGGATAATTGGGTTTCAAATAGCCTTTTATAAGTTGCATGAGCATGACAAAAGACTGCAGACAATAAAAGTATTGGATTTGAATGAAAGAGCAGAAAATAGCATGGAGTGACGCACCCTGGTGTTTAAGCCTTTGCCATTAATCAGTCTCCTCTAGTCTTCTCATGGGTGGTCAAATTAAAATGTGCTTAAGATCAACCTTTCAAAAACTAAAACAGACCAACAGAAGTAAAAGTAAAGCTGAGCTGATCCTGGGTCAGACTGACAGTTGCTGTCTGAGTGTGTATTGGAGGGTGGCTGGAGGTGGGGGTGGGTGGGTTCAAACAGAAGCTCCTGAGGTTCAGGTGAGCACCAACGACTTGATAATGAGCGGAGAATTGGAGCTGGTGTGGGAGCAGAGGTGGGGGGTGTTTTGTTCACCTACTACCCAGTTGACGTGTGACTGTTTCTGGTGATACATCCACAAAATGACACTTCTTGTTTGTTTTTGTTTTTTTCCACACCAGTGTGAGTACCAGTGAGTATTAGAGCAGCTATAACACAGAAGTTTGGAAACTCTACTGGCCCTGTTTTAATTTGAAAACTATTTAGTCTAGACGAGCAGAAATGCAGATGTTTGGAAACAACGTAGAGACTCAGAACCTCTTGCTGATGGGTCTTTTAGGTCACATGACCTTCTTCCGGGGAAAAAAAAATGGTAGTAGCCTCAGTTACCAGTGTAGAATGAAACATGGACAATCAATTATAAGCGTTTCTTACATGCATAGGGGACAAGCTTTTTTTCAACAATCAGCGACAATTGCCTTGTTTAAAACTGATTCAGAGCCAAAGCACTCCTGTGGACAGAGATCGTTTTAGTTTGAAAGTGTTGTTTTTGAAAATGGAAAACAAGGTATGGATGGAGCCTAAGTTGATGTTATGTCTGGTACCATCCTCTTACAAAAAGATGCACCAAAAGAGAGAGTCAGCACTTCTGTAAGAACACAATATGTACTCAGTTTAGAATCTCGCTAAATGAGTGTTGCACATGACAAAAGTGTGTATGAACAATACACACTTTTTCTCCTCTGGTTCGACAATATAACCCTCTCTCTGTTGCTGCATGGAGCCAGTTTACCCAGAGGGATCATTAAAGTTTCATCTCATCTTAAGTGTTGGAAAAGTTGCTTTGAAAGCATAATATATAGCTCATTAATTTTCAAACGAAATACACAAGATTACACTATCTTCTCTGTGGAGAATTAAGCATGAATTCCGTTTTTATCTCAAATAATATGAGGCCAAGTGGCTGTTACACAAGGTATTGTTCGTTTGTGTTTCTGTTTCCATTAGGAAAATGTTAAGCAGCATGACATCACTGCCATTTGTCTTTACTTTGGAATGAGTAGAGGCATATCAGGGAAGTAAAGCCGCCTAAGTGCTGGACTTTTAAAATCTACATTAGCACTCCAGTAAAAATATGACCCCACAGTTTGCTGAATTTGTTGTTTTTCCTCTCACCACCACTGCACTTCCTGTTGTCTTGCTGTTGATTTATGTGTTTGTCTGGTGAGAGACCATTATTTGAAGATGGTTTTCACACTCAGGTGTCAATACACATATGCAGGCAAACTGAAAGACAGCAAATACACACACATGCAAATTTGTGAAGCATTTCCATATTTTTTTTGGGGGGGGGGGGGGGGGTGGCTGTGGCTCGGGTTAGAGTGGGTGTCCTCTAACCAGAAGGTCGGCGCTTTGACCATTCTGCAGGCCGAAGTGTCCTGAACCCCAAACTGCTGCACATAGATGCACTGTATGAATGTGTGTGTAAATGGGTGATTGTAAAACGTTTTAACACAGCTTTAGTTGGGTCACACATTATCTAACACTGGGTCATGCTTTGTCGACTCTTGTAGAAAAACAGTTGTGAAGCACCACAGGTCATCTTGTCTTGTCCTTGCACACGCAGTGACTGTAAAGAATACTCTGTCAGAGAAAAATGAATTACATAAAGATTAGAAATGAGAATTTCTTATACAACAGCTAGTCTAAAGTACATCTACACTCATCAGCTCCAATACAATTCAGCAATTATCACATTGCATTCATTTAATCTGAAGAGAAAGCAACATTGTCACCATTTCGACGGGTGAGGGTTATTGCAGTTTACAAAGCAACCTCACCTCAAGGGTAATTTAGATGCTGTTCTGGAGTTTTTCATGCATTACATAAAAAAGAAGCACAGGAAAAATTTTAACATCTATATCTTAATAACAACAGAGCAAACTCTAGTTGCTGGTGAAGATCATGTGAGATGACTGAAAGCTCCAGAACATCCACTAGATGGACCCTTGATGTGATGTCTACTCTGACATGTGGCTGTTGAATGTAAACTGAGAGAGAAGCTGTACTTTGGATTTTCCCTCCTTAAGGACATGTAGAAAGTCCAGTTTCCTACATTTATCACTGACGTGTTGAACAGTTCAGCCAAGCATTGGAAACATGAACACAGTGTATGGCTGTAGCATGTTGAGCCACACATGAGGCATGAACCAAGACCTTAGGCAGCAGATTTTCAAATCAGGCTTTGTTATTGTAGGAGGCCGGAGAGGAGAACAGATGCTGCACTTATTCAATCATGCCTGTCACGCCTCAGATCACTCTCTGGCCACCGTACTCAAACTCTCTACTGCCACCCCTCACTCTGTAGCATACTCTCTCTTTGGACATGTCTGACCTGCAGTGTGTGTGTTGCAGAGAAGATACATCTGGCATAGGGTGCTGATCTAAGCCAGGTGGTGGAAGACCCCATCGCTGTTGTCATGAATGTGACAACAAACTGTCAGGAACCTAACACCCCACACTGACCCCACAATGAGGAGGAAGTGTGTTTGTTGATATCTTCATGTGTGTGTGTGTGTGTGTGTGTCCTTGATCTCCCTATCCACAGAAGCCCACCCATAACTTGGCACACTGGGGCGATCAGGGTCCTGGTGGAGTGTCAGCGGGTGTCAGAGGGCTCTTTACCTACCATGACAGATGGGAGTGGGGTCACCAAAGAGGCAAGCATTCAATTTAAAGCCACCTTTGGCCAGTAGAGCACAGCGCGTGGACACACACACACACACACACACACACACACACACACACACACACACACACACACACACACACACACACACACACACACACACACACACAGAAACACACAGAAACACACTTTATCCCTCAGTATACCAGACATTTCTTCCATCGAGGATATACTCAGACTGAAATTTAGATTTAATCTATCATCTTCCCCACCCATGTATCTTTATCTTCCACAGTTCAATGCCATGTTTTTCTTGTCTGATGGTCATTCTTCAGTGCGTTCGTCAGAGTGATGTTTCTTTTTCCTCAGGACTTCTTTTGAAAGCAATTATGAAGAGGATGGCACTCAGTAGAGCACATTCCTCCGCCTCGGCCAAACTATTCTCTGCATCTGTCTAGCTCACATCATAGAAAAGGAAAAAGGAAATAGTCTGGTAGTCTGCACCACACTCATAGATCTCAACACCATTAATATGTCTTGTTTTTCACATCAAGATAATTTCCTGAGAAACCAATGGAAATGTCCAAAATTGTCAGATCAAGAAAGCTAAAATATTCCTTTAACACATTTTCATCTTCTCTCCAAAACACTGTCCTTTTATATGTTTTATACAGCCTTACTTTGTGATGTAGTGGTATTTTAGGAAGTGGCACAGATGTGATTCGGTGTTTGAGCTGCCATTTTATGTATATCAATGACAGTAGAGATTTGACTTTGCTGTGCAGACTGAAAAAGAAGACGGAGAACGAATAAGGAAAAGAAGTTTCATATAAAGCGTCAGGCTTAGAGCCATGACAGGAACATTTTGTAGTTAATTATGTGGATGTCTCTAGAGGTTGATTATGAAATAACCACTTCAGCGACCACTTGAGCACTGAGAGAGAAGTTCCACTGCCTGCAGTACCTACTCTGATTCTCTGAAAATGAAAATAAACACTACACGCTCTAGGTCTTTCACTAATAAACAACAAATATCAGAAAGCATGTTTTCTATTCTATATGTTGCAGTTCGGATGTGGCTCTTACACCCTCTCTTTTCAATCTAACACCAGGGGTGACACAGAAGTATAATGATTCATAACTTTGTTGAGTGCTTATCATTAAGGAAATAGTGAATGAATGAGTGATAGCTTTAGGCTACATAAGTCAGCTGCCCTCTTCCTGTTGGCCGAGGTTGTTTCTTTATCTTTGAAAATGTGTAGTTTCAAGTCCTGCTCTGTCGCTCACACCAGAAGTTCCTCTGCACTGGCGTCAGCAACAATATCCAACAAAAACTAACAGTCCACTGTAAAACTCCCCACAGCACTGTGACTCAGTTTTGGTTGGCATGGTGGACCACTCCCAACTCCCCCTATTGCAACATCCTGACCTGCAGGCTGCTGCTGCGGTGGCTGCTGGCCAGGCGGCAGCACAATGAGCCTTTGCCTCTGGTTTTAGCTGCATGAACCCAGTGCTGCTCTGACTCTGATAACATGTTGTGTAAATTTAAAGCAATCACTTTTGTTGACTGTGCATGTTTAGTGGAAGGTTGATTACAAATGGAGTTGTGAGCTCCTACAGCAGACTGAGCCTTGTTGATGCCTCCAGGCGGAGAGAGAGGAGAAAATTAAACTAATCTCTGACACAACTCAGCTTGTAGTTCATCCATCGTGACACCAGAACATGATGTGAGTGCATGTAAACCTGATCCAAGTGCTGCGAGTGTTTCGAGCCTCTCAGTGATACTGTAAATGTTGAAGTCATTTTTAGGAAACAAGTCAGGCTTTATGTTTACTGACACTCACGATGTCTGTGATATTCACATTCATTAATCATAATGGATGATTTTGGCAGATGTGATTTAATAGTTTGTTGCTGCACATTTGTTTGACTTTGTTTAGGGCTACTGCTCCCTCTAAGCCTCCTGTGTGAGAAAACTTTCCTCACTGACTTAACAGTGCATGTATGTGACATTTAAAGAGTTTTATGTTTATGTAAAAACAATCACAGCAAGACATAATTTTTACATGATACAAGTGTGGAGCATGCAGGAGGCAGGACATGACGTATAAATTCTGCTGTGGAAATCAATGCTTTTGTTTAGAGCACATAAACACCAGCATCTGTCCTTGTTGTCAAAACCTCTTGAATCTTGTTGTCTCTCCAAGTTGACATCTTCATCTGCGTCTTCTTCGTGTCAATCAATCAATCAGTCACATTTTATTTGTAAAACCTTTTAACAGTAAAAAGAAGGTAGAAACCTCAGAGAGAGCCACATGTGAGGGATCCCTCTCCCAGGACGGACAGAAGTGCAATAGATGTCAAGTGTAAAGGAGAACATCAGAAAGATAAGGGTTTTAGCAGCATTGATAAGGGTAAACATTTTGAAGCATAACTGAAGGTCAATGAATTGATGGATTATTGTCAGTAATGGTCGAGTATCTGAGGAGAAATACTATACAATGCCTATAAAAAGTATCCACCCCCCTTGGATGTTTCACCCTTTTTGCTTTTATACATGAAATCATGGTCAATATAATTTGGCTTTTTTGACAAGAATTTGCAAAAAAAGCTTATTTCATGTCAAAGTGAAAACAGATATTTACAAAGTTATGTAAATTAATTAAAAATATATAGTGTAAAATAAGTGTTTGCATAAATATTCCCCCCCTTTAAAGTGACTGACCTAATTCAACAGAGGTCCAGCTAGTTGATGCCAGCAGTGTCACAAATAGTGAAATGGAGATCACCCGAGTGCAGTTGATGTGGGTCAAGTGATTGTAGTATAAAACCACCTGTGTCTGGGAGGTCCAGTCTCTGGTTCGTCGGTATTCCTGCTACAATTGCAACATGAAGATAAGAAAACACTCCAAGCAACTCAGAGAAAAGATCATTGAAAAGTATAAGTCAGGAGATGGCTACAAAAAGATTTCCAACTCACTGGACATCCCACAGAGTTCAGTTAAATCCATCATTAAGAAATGGAAGGCGTATGGCACTTGTTTAAATCTGCCTAGAGCTGGCCGTCCTCACAAACTGAGTGACTGGGCAAGAAGAAGACTGGTGAGGGAGGCCACCAAGACACCTACGACCACTCTGAAGGAGTTAAAAGCTTCAGTGGCTCAGATGGGAGAGACTGTACAAACATCAACTGTTGCCCGGGTTCTTCTTCACCAGTAGAAGCTGTATGGGAGAATGGCAAAGAGAAAGCCACTGTTGAAAAAAGCTCATGTGAAATCTCGCCTGGAATTCACCCAAAGGCATGTGGGAGACTCCAAGGTCAATTGGAAGAAGGTTCTTTGGTCTAATGAGACAAAAAAACTGAGCTTTCTGGCCATCAGACTAAACGTTATGTTTGGCAAACACCAAACACTACACATCACCACAAACACACGATCTCCACTGTTCTTTTCAATGTTTCTACGTTCTTTTTACCCTGTTAAAAGGTTTTTTTAGTAGTTTTTCCTCACTCTTGTTGAGGGTTAAGGGCAGAGGATGTCACACCATGTTAAAGCCCTATGAGACAAATTGTGATTTGTGAATATGGGCTATACAAATCAAATTTGATTGATTGATCTATGATACGCGATCCACAGATCATAATCCACGATGTGGCCACAGCTGCGGCCTTGGATCTGCGGACGATAAAGGCACAGGGACTCCAGGGAAGAGGTCAAGTCGTGTATGGCTCCTCTTTTCCCATCCTGAGATATTTTTATTCTTTTGGGGTTTTCTCTTCAGTTTTGAATCTCTCTCGCCTGCTGTAAATTGGACGGACATTTTCCTGCTGTATTTTCACATGGGATCACTCAGACACTTTACCGGGGGGGTCTGACAGGAAAAGTTCTAGAAAATGTGCGGAGCAACTGACTCAGACATTTGCATTCCCACATTCAGTCCCTCAGGAAAATAAGGCCCTTGTTTGCTAGATAGAAATTATATATGTCCTTCATCTTATATTAGAAAACACCAATCTGTGTTTTGTTTTTTCATTTTGTTTTTCGAGCTGTAGAAAGGAAGAAAGAATGAATCAAGAAAATTAACTAATCTTCAACAAGTCTCTCTTGTGTCTATTAAATAAATCATCTCTTCATTTGCAACAGGACTGTCAAATCTCTTGTCTGCTAATAAGAGTCTTGGAGCTGATGCAACAGAGATGACAGCCTCTTTGTGTCTCTAAACTGCCTCCCAAACAAATCCCACTGGCTTTCTGTGAAATCCATTCACGGAGCCATTAATGTAATTGTGTCGTATGACATGTATGAAATCAACAACAATGGCGCACTGCCGTAGCCTATTTAGAAAGTGATGGACTGACACGCTGATTTGAAAGGGGGACGGAGAGACGGGGACATGAGGAAAAGGAAGACAGCTGCGATGATGGAGGTTTGTGTGAAATGAAGACAGGTGGGTTACACACACAAAAAGGATGGTGCTCCAGAATATTAATGATTTGTTTAACAATGAAATGACAGAAATAAGAAAATTTGTCTACAACCACACCATGACTGGGAGGCTGTAGTCACCGACACTAATGCTTATTAAAATGCTAACTTGCTAACATTAATCACAAAAATAAAATATGGGCATATGTATTCACTTTACTGGTATTGCATGCACTTTGCATCCTCATGTTGATCCAACAAAAACACAGATCGAAGTTACCAGCTTTTTCTGACCTTTTCAGGCCATTCCAAAATGAACCAGGTGCATGATGGGATGGTTTAGGACTATTTCAGCAAGGAACCAATTTCTACAGGGTTTCCTCTTTGGCTGATAGATATAATTCTGATATGAAATGAAAGCAATTTGTAAAGGATTGTGAGCCAAGGATAGGAGTGAAATTGAACCCAAGAACTAAAAATGAAGAACAGCCACTGAGAAAGTATCCAAGTGTGTGTGCCAGCATGTTTTCTTCCACTCACAGTTGTGGACCTGAAACTCACGGACATGTACAGTACATAAATCTAAAAGGTACAAAAAATAAGAAAACCAGCCAACCACACAGTCCCTATGAAATGACACAAGGTCAAAACTGTAGCGCAACATCTCATGTCCTTGTCATGTCTGTGTTTCAGGTTAGAGCTCTGACAGCAGTGCATCGGTGTTGCGACGCTTTTAATAATAACCCAACTCTCTCCCAGGGTTAAAGTCATTCACTAAGCCTGTTCTCCAGCCTCATTCCTCAGTAACAAAACACAGCCGCCATCCCTCAATGGCAAATAACCCAGAGTAGCAGAGACAGGTCATATTTATCACACTAAGCCAATGGTAAATGACTCAGGCCAGATCACTCTCACACATACATACACACTTCCAGTTCATGATCAGTGAAGGCAGAAGTAGCACTTGTAAAACGTAGAGAGGGGAATGGCCGACACGAGGGGCTTGTTTTAATGTTGAAAGAGTAATAGAAGCCTGCAGAACAATACTCATGGCTCAGAGCTTACACGTCTGACAAATACGACGTCTGTAAGAAAATCCCCCTCATGGATGGAAGGTAAATGAGCAACTGGTCAATTTTCCCCATCCTCCTAGGGAGACCAATCTTTTCTCAAGCAATCACTTTTGTAATTTACCACTCTATTGTCCATGGTGTGTAATATATCATTATATCATTTTTTAAACTTAACGTCTCAGAATTAATATAAGAGTTGTTGCTACAATTTGTCAAAAGCTACAAAACTACATAATATATTTATTGTTCATTATATCAGCAGTAACCCCTCTGTGCATTCAGAGGTTGGTATATGTACAGATTCTGTATATCACCACAGTTCATATATACATAGATAATAAAATGAACAGAAGCAGTTTGTTATATATTTAGCTTGAATACATATTCGTATTAAACAGGTGTATCAAACAGACAGTATTTGGATAGTCTGATGATGTGTTGCAGATGTAAATGGACACTTTCTTGCTTAAAAGATATCAAACTTAATACTCAGTGAAGGGTTAGGTTTGGTTGTGACCACACAGTCTGATGGGCAGGTGCATTATCTCAAGCTCTTCATTCATCCTAAACCTGATGCACTTCTGGTGAAGACATTTCTTTGCATGTTTTTTCCCCCTTTAATGTTGGAGTTTTTCACTCTGGCATGTTTTTAGTGCTCTCTTAGATAGACCGACAAACCACAGCGTTGGAGTTAGAGATCCTTGGTGTTTTTATTTTATTTACTGATACCAGAAAATATTTCCACTTTTTTTTTAAACTATCACACAATTGATTATTTCTTCATCAATAACACATGAATTACACCTGGATTATCAGGAGCATTATTAAAACCAACCACACACCACTAATCCAGATTGTAAAAACAACAGTTGTTCCTTCTTTCTTATTTCCAAGGGTTTAGAGGGACTTCCTGAATCATGTAAAGCAGACAGTGACGTCACTAAGAGACAATCTGTTACTGTGTGTCTGCGCTCACTCACTTTCACACACATCACACTGTATCCACAGGCCCTGTCACTCTCCTCCCATGAGGCTGCGTTACAGTCCTATATGTTAGTGTTAACTGTAGCCATATGGCACTTCTTAGAGCAGTGGCAGTGGGTGTCAGTCACTAACCAGCCGTTGGGGACGGGCCCACAGGCAACTGACAGATGACAATTACACGGCATTTAAAACCCACTGACAGAGAGAGGGACAGAGAGGTGCTAGCAGTAACCTATGAATCTTTTATGTTGTTGGGAAAATGTGTACAATGTGATATATATATATATGGATATAAAAGCAGAGTGTCGGTTGCGTATGTCTTTATGCATAAAGAAAACACGTTTTCCATGTCAGAGTAATATGTTGAGGGATTCTTTTTTTCATAACCCATTAAAGAGTCTGTGTAAATGCATTAGGCCAACATGAAGGGTTGCTTTGGTCAAAGAGAACATTCCCTTTTCTGATCAATAATGTATAGTATTCATTTCACACACCAGAGAAAGTGTGTGTGGCGTGCGTGTGCGATCACAGCTCCTTATGGTCCACCCTCAGGACATCAGAGGAACAAAGGAGGCAGCATCTTCCTCGTCAGAAGCCAAATGTTCCTTATTGACGTCTTCTGCGTCTTCCTCCCCTACTGTCACCCAGCTCCCCCCACTGAGCTCCCTCTCCCAGCCTTATTTAACATCAGAAAGGACCTGGCGTCTTCAGTGCGTTACTATAAGTCCTGTGAGTCCTCCTCAGTCACTTACCAAACACTTAATCACGTTTTTAGGATGTCGACCCTCTCCACCAATATTACTAATCCGCCCCAAGCCACATAGCTTTTGTCCTCTGCTAAGACTGAAGCTTATAGAGGCTTAGAGCCTTCCTGAGAGGCACAGGCCCGGTCTCTTGAAATTAGACTGAGCCCCTGTGAGGAGTCGAATGTTTGGGGATTCCCAATTACTGCAATATTACAAAGTAGAGCATGGAATTTATTTAGGAAGAAACCCAGCAGCAAGCGGGGCTGTACATAAACATTCACGTATCGGCACAGACCTGTAAACGCAGCATGTCTGTGTGTGTATGTGTGTGTGTGTTTGCCGAGCAGTGTGTAGCACCCAACATCACGCAGAGGGTAATCAGTCTTAATTGGTTCAGTCTGATTATTATTTATTATCATTTCCTCCAAAGTCTTTTTTTCAGCAAGCCTCTGGATACACACTCAGGAAACAGATTGTAATTACTAATGGATGAAGACAAAATGTTCGGGTCACCCAGGGTGTGTGTGTGTGTGTGAGAGAGAGAGAGAGAGAGAGAGAGAGAGAGAGAGAGAGAGAGAGAGAGAGAGAGAGAGAGAGAGAGAGAGAGAGAATGACACAGGGGAAAGAGAAACAAAGAACAGGCAGGAAAGTGGCTCTTTTCATATTTAACAACTGATTTCTTCCACATTAGTCTGTTGCATGTTCATGTGTAATTCTTCCTCGTTCTGTTAATCCGTTGTTAAACAAAACAAATCTATGAAAGCAGACACTGCAAAACATTAGTGATCTTCAGTAGGGAAAACACAGAAAATGGAATATGGCAAAAACTGAAATTGAAAACTAATGTTAAATGTATAATGGTAGTCTGTATTTATATAAACTTTTCTAGTCTTGATGAC
This sequence comes from Verasper variegatus, assembly GCA_026259375.1. Lineage (NCBI taxonomy): Eukaryota > Metazoa > Chordata > Actinopteri > Pleuronectiformes > Pleuronectidae > Verasper > Verasper variegatus. The sequence goes on along the minus strand of CM048047.1, from coordinate 2,131,517 downwards.
CACCCAAAGCGCGTTCACTTCACCCATTCATACAGTGCATCTCTGTGCAGCACTTTCTCTATGCAAAGGGATAATTTGGGGGTTCGTCAACCCTCTGGTTAGAAGACGTCCACCCATACTATAATACTATTTATATAATACTACTGGCTGATGAAATGTATGAATACAGTCACAGTTATGAATCTATCAGATGTTTTAGCCATGGCCTACTTCCAAATAGTGAAACTCTGTTAACAGCAATGAAGCTGTAACTTTTATTTCCTTGTTACCTGTTTATTTACGGCACAAGTCTGAACTGAATGCCTTCACATAATGGAAAAGCTTCCACAGCAGCACAAGGATGAGCACATACAGAGAAATATCATAAAACCGTCCTTCCATATTCTATGAGAGTAGTCATAACTGCATCTATTAATTATCATCTCTCCCACACAAGGAAAATAAAATCAGATTAATGAACCATAAACTGCATTGAATTAGCCAGTTTTCTGCCGGCAGCAGGAAAAATGGTGTGTGTTTTGTAGCTGAGTAACCTCATTAATGACATAAAAAAAATCTACGGCTGCTGCAGCAATTAATCATTGGTCAGTACAATTCCCTATCTAATCAATGATTAAATCAGTGAGCGTAACTGAGATATGTCTTTTCACCACAGGATCCTTCCCCAGGAACCTCTGTGCATTTCCACTGAAAACGTTCCTGGGTCTTAAAGTTCCTGGTAGTTTTAATTTGTAGTCAAACAAAACAACTATTCCCCCAAGATACAACTATCCAACCTTTTGACAGGTAAAACATATCATAGTGTTGCTCTGCTTGTAAATGCCCAGTCATCTCTTTTGTATAAATGAAAGACACATTCTCTATGTTTAAAGGTCATCACTTGAATAGATTGAGAGAGGCAGATTTCATATATTCTCTCTTATATTCTATTTTGACGACTGCAAAAGAGAAGTTCAGAGCGTCACGTTGAATATCCAAATGTTTGACCTCATGCAGAATAATAAGACAGACTTAAACCAACAGAATTTTGAATGGTGTAACAATTGTGCCACACAAACCAACACACATTAATTCTCCCCACCCCCTCAGTGCACCACACCAAAGCTGATGACAGAGCCACCACAGTTAAAGCCTCATTTCGGGGGGTCGGTGCCCTTTCAGGTACACCCACGGGCGGCTTAGAGACACCCTGCTACTCTGTCATTAAATGCCCCCCCACCACAGAGCACATCCAAACCGTCTTTTCACCCCACTGAAAGAGGTTCCAGACAGTTGGCTTCATGGGCCTTCTGGGGTGCAGGTGTGTACGGAGGTAGGGGGATGTTCTCTTGAGATTGTGCGCAGGAGGAGACTGTTCCCACCCCAGTCCCCTGGAGCTAAAAGTACATAGGACAATTCTTTGGATAGACAAAGAACCACAGAAGAACCACATGAACACTCACACACTTGTCCTACTCTGAAGATATCCTTATATCCCCTGGAAGCTAAGTGTTAAAGCACCCATTGATTTGTTCTTGCTTCTCCTTCACTGCACATCTCATTTGGCTCCTCTGTTCGGTTGCGTGCATTCCTTTCATTCAGAGAGATAAGAGCGGCCTCCAGACATTCTTCATGCCCCCCCCACCCCCTCCCCTGCTTTGCTCTTTTTTTCAACCCAATGTAAAATCTAGATGTCCCTGGATTTCTGCTTCACGTACACCACCTACACACACACCGACTATAGTGTTGACTTCATGTTTTTTTTCCACTTGCTTTGGTTCTCGCTCTTGTTGTCTCTTCATCAATTTACACTATGTAACAGTTGCCTTGATCCTTTGGCCCTGGATAAACACCATTTATCAAAGCAGGCTGATGTTTGCACCTCTAATTCAAACAGGGAAGTCAGACGTGTGCTGAAAAATTGCATTCCTTACAGGAGCGTGTGTGTGTGTGTGTGTGTGTGTGTGTGTGTGTGTGTGTGTGTGTGTGTGTGTGTGTGTGTGTGTGTGTGCTGGAGGAGGGGCAATGTTGAGGTAGTTATGTCATGATCCCATCAACCTCCCAGTCTCTCCCAATCTGACCTGTGACATTAAAAACACAGAAACTCATGCTCAGCGGTCGCACTTGTATACACACACTTGAAATAACACACACAAACACACACAGAGACGCATGCTTGTGCAAACACACACATTTATATTTGTGCATTGATCCACACGCACAAACATCCAGTTGTCCAGGTGCAGAGTCTCCCACTGATAAAGGCCCAGCAGGTCAGAGTTAGTCTTGATAGACCCTGGCTCTGTCTAATGGATGTGTGTTAATATGGGAAGTAACACGGCTGTACATCTAAACATTTACACTTCTGCCCACAGAGGGAGATTGATCGCGGCCGTCTGCACTTTGTGCTTCTTATCGCAGAGAGTTAATTAGAGCGCCATATGTCAAATGACATCACAGCTCAGGCTGGTGTAAATCATTGAGTCAATTATATGCATCACATCAGAAGGATGAGTTTCATTCAATTAATCTAATTTAATACATACTAAATCACTGGAAACACACAATTGATGCAAATGATGGCACCTTTTAATTAGATTAGATAACATTCCATTAAGACATCAGCTGACAGCAGTGAGGGGTCGAGGGTGGCCTGGTGCAGAAAGAGGATACCTGCAGGGCTTGGTCAGTGGAGGTAAAGACGGGAGACGTGGTCAATGGTTAACAATGGTTAAGTAAAATTAATTTCCCTTCATCTTTATGTGTCAGTGTTGTGCTGTGGAAGGAGATGTCAGACCACCTTCTCACCAGACCTCATTTCTTTAACTTACCACCAAGCATCACCTACTGGCCCAGCGTGAGTGTGTGAGTGTGTGAGTGTGTGTGTGGGAAGGAGAAACAGAGGGAGTTGATGATGTGTGTTGATATATTTCCAGTTCACGTTCCAGTTGTTTTTCACAAGTGAGACAGAGAAATGTCTGGAATGCTTATGATGAAAGATGCACCTATAGTGCAAAATAATGGAAAACTTTTTCTAACCACAAGCCACTAAGCATGCTGCAGTTTAGCGAGGGCCACCCCCTCACATATACACACACTCACAACGTATGCAGCCTGAATTGAGAGAATGAATCTGAGCAGGAGACTATAACCTTGCCTTAAGCTGTTGTTGATTTTGCGATTTTGACGTAAGCCCATCCCATACCAAGCTGCACCTGTGATTCTGCAGCTGTTGGCTGATGAGCGAGTTGATAAGTAAATCTTTTCTACATCTTATCCCTCCTTGTTTAGAAAGACCAACTGTGTACTGCTGCGCCTTTAGGCCCTCAATCCCAAGGTCTGTCAGCCTTTCACCTCTGTCTCCCAAGGGACTCAAGCCCGTTTCAACTACCTGGATAGCAACCAACGAGACAGCTTTTTAATTGACCCCTCTGTGAATGAATAGGGAAACAGAGGGGAGCTTTGCTCTGCTCGTCAATAGTTAGGGCTGCTGCTGTATTATCAGGCATTGATTATGTGCGAGGCCTCATCTGAGGCCTAAGACTCTTCTTCCGCATGTGTTAAAGCCTATTGCCTGGGATGGAATGATGAATTACTAATCAATAGAAATTGCTAAATAAATCCCAATCGGAAAGGCACTGAATCCTGATTTTATTTCCTGATTCCCCTTAGTTTTTGCATCCTGCAGTGGCTGCTTCACATCAGTCTTGGCAAGACTGGGAATGAACCGCTGGTAAAAGTTACTGTAAAACACGATTCAAGCTGTAATGTTTATAAATAAATATTCAGCAAAGCACTGCGAAGAAGAGTGGAGGAAACGGTTGTAATATTTATAATGCTGATAAAAAACATGTGAAATATCACCATGACGACATGTGAGTGGCCTGTTCATTTGCTTAAGTGACCAGTGAGTTCACGATGAAATAATGCAGCAAGGGGCGGGAGTCAACAGTGCCAGGCACCCAAGCTGCCCGCTGGTTTACCCACAATTCCTGTAGTTGATTAAGGCGCCCCATCCTTCTTCATTACATTAGCTCATGAACTATGGGGCCAATTAGAAAGATTAAAATCATAAAAGCGCCCGCAGGCATCTTTCTTCGTAAGGTTCGAGCAAAATTATCTTGACCACGGGTGCAAATGTCCTAATTAAAGCATGATAACATTAAGTTTCTGAACGCTTCCTCCCAAACAGTTCAGGTGGCACTACTGCCCCAACCCCACCCCCCACCCCCCTCCAACGCCCTCTCCTCTTCAAGGAGAGCCTGGCCCCGAGCATGTTAAATGTAATTATCCAAATGACTGAGGTAACCTTTAACATTGCCATAATCATGTTCCAGTTGTCCCATTTGTACAATTTGTAGCTGGTAATTACATATTTAAATTTTGCTTGCCCTTGGATGTGTAAAGCAACAGATAGACATTTGCTGCATGTAGGTTTGTGTGTGTGTGTGTGTGTGTGTGTGTGTGTGTGTGTGTGTGTGTGTGTGTGTTTGAGAGGAAACAGGAAACGGTAGAAGCTTCATCCAAGGCTTCCTTCCCAGCAGGCACAAATGTAAACACACTCCAACCCTTTCTCCTGCGGGTACCCTCCAAAGAGAATAATTTCAATCTTTTATTCATGCTGTTTAATGTAACCCTTTAATCTGGGTGGGAACCCAGGGGGGCTCTAATCCAGGAGTGCCAGCCGCCTGGTGCACGCTGTATACTGCTCTGAGTACATGAGCCCCCATTGTGGTTCCAATCAATCACACAGTCATTACACCAGCACTATAAATGCCAACAGCCATGCCCAAGGCTCCGGTCGACAGCTCTTCCAGCTCATGTTTCTGCCAGGCCTACCAGTGTGTGGGTATGATTGCCACCTTGCCAGCCCAGCTATACTGCTGTGTCAGTATGTCCTAAGTGTGCCAGCACTGTATTGTTATGATACATGGGTGCCGTCTGATGCTGCCAAGCAGTGCCATACAACACTGTTTTCAGGCTGTAAAAGCCCTTTGGGAAAGCCAGCGGCCCTTTTGAACCACCTGTGATCGTTCATTCTCATTTGCCGGCCAGTAGAAAGCTGCTTGCATGAATAAACAAATTCACAATAGAATTATGGGATATTGTCAGATCTGATGACGTTTTATTCATACAGGTTGTGTCTGTAATTCAAAAGTAAGGGTCATTTCCAACACTAGGGTTGGTCTAAAAAAAGGCTATTGTCTCCGTCTCCAGCTTTTCACAGCAGTAGGTACCTTTTGCTTTACAAAAAAACTGAAAAACACTCACACTTATTTTGCTCTTTCTTCTCTATTGGCTGCAGTTGTTGTCAAGAGTTACAAGAGAGTGTCATCACACCAGCTGAACTCTTCCTCAGCTACAATGGTAACGTCCTGCATGGTGGACAGAGGCAGAACGCTGGTGAACAGAGGCTGGAAGCAGGGAGGAGGTGTGAAAAAGGACAAATTACAGAACATTCGGATGTAGCTTTACCTCCCACAGCTGTCTCAAAGAAGCACAATCTGCCTCGTGCTGACCTTTGACCATTTCCATTCCACATGCTATAATTCATGTTTTCCCTTTGTTATGCCCTGCTCCCTCAGTCTTTTCTATCTAGCATTGTAATACAGGAGGGAGATTTACCACATGTAATTCTTCCTAATTACAGAGAGGTGGACAAAAGTCCACATTTATTTGTAACAACTACAAATTTGGTGTCTGAAAAATCTCTAATGCTGAGGCTGCCTGATTTGTTTGAATGCAATGGTGTCTTTTTATACCACTTTATGGCTACGTACATGATATCATGTTGAGAAACTTAGAATACAGCTGCAGGTCCCTGCAAAAAGGTCAACATCCTGACTATTTAATGATCCATGACGGAGATGTAGAAGTGCTGCACGGCTGCACGGCTGCACTTACACTAGGAGCAGGCTATTTTAGAAGAAAAACACAAGATCACACTGTTGGAACACACATCTGTTTGATGTTCACCAGGGGAAAACAAACATGCACAAGCAACACAGAGATTAAATTTGTCAGTGTGATTCACTTTTAACAGTAGAAGAAAAAAGCTTTGTAGATGAGTATTGCCCCCTGCACCTCCCGATTTACAAACAAAGTACTCAGGCTGTATTTGTGACACTTGTCGCAGGGTGGATCCAGGGGCGGGGCGAGGGGGGTACAGGCCCAAGATGAAATCTAATTGGCCCCTGATGTGCCAATTAATGTGACAAGATTTTTAAGAAGTTTCACTTTTAAGCCTGTTTGAAGTGCTCCATGTACTTGAACAAGGAACATGTTTCAAAATAGATTCAGAGATAATTGGCTTTGCATACGTTATCTCAAGGCACTTTAAAATCAAGACCGTAGCTTTGTTCAAGCACTAACTCATGTACTACACAAACTTGGTTACTCTCACAAACACCCTCAAAAACACTGGTTCTAAATATATTGGAGCCCTTGACCTCCAGGTTGAGAATCACTGGTCTTAAGATCCCTGAATTCAACAAATAACCGAACAAAGTCGCTGAAGTACCTTTGATATAAGCGGCTTCCACTCTTTGCAGGTATATTACACAGTAGATGTGACAGTACTGAAAGCAACACTCTAAAGTCGCCTATCAAAATATTGTATTACGCAAATAAAATGCTGACTTGTAAGTGAGGCTCAGTTACTACAGTAATATGGTAACTGTTGCCCAGGCATGCCCACATGTACTGATCACATTAGCGCTGGCACACATTCTGTTTAATCCTAATCAACTTATCACATCTTTGCTTTTGGAGCTGAAAAAACAAACCCATCCTCCAAACACTTCAGTATTATTCCTGTTAGAATCCCATTCACACAGCTTCAGGATGAGGAGAAACCCAAAGACCTGTCATGCCTCGCTATGGTCACTAAACTGTAATAGTATTTGATCATATTTCAGTGGAATAGCTTAGAACAGTTGGTTGTATATGCCACTAATATCATTGTGATCATGTAAGCCTATATAATAGGCTTTATAATATTTATGACATTCATGTTTTAGTGCTGCAAGGGTCAGCTTTTGGCACAGTTTGTACTTAAAAAAAATCATTATCACTGATATATATGGTTCATAAAAGTATGGAAACTTGAAAATGAAATTTCCTTCCATTCTGAATTTCAGTGAGGGATGAAGTAGCTTTAATAGTGTCTGAGAGTATAAATCTCGAACTGAATATATAGTCACACCATTTCATCTGCTGAGGCATGAAATTGTATCACTGAACTATTGGATCAGTGTACAATTCATCTGGATGAACAACGCGTACAGGAACAGACTGCCTCAGTTATTGGACAGACGCAGCTTTAAATAGAAAATGGAAAGTTGGAGAATGCATATACCACCTCAATAGATTTTACCGAGAACAGTTTATTACAGTAATGGTGTCTTTCAGTGACAACAATTCAAATGAAATAGGAAAGAGTCCAACAATGCATTTGGCATTTTTAAGACCAATGGAGAAGGACTGACAAAAATTCCCTCAAAAGCCATAACCACTACAATCAATATATACAAACCTATTATCATGATTGCTATTACTGCCATTTCCTTTTCCCCCATTACTGTGCTGTACTACCTTTCCTTTCAGCTTCTGACCGTGCAAAATGGGGTCAAGTCTGACTCACTACTTTCTGTTCTTTCTAATGTCGATCTCGTTCCAGTGGTCCTGGCCTGGCAGCAGCTGTCAAGTTTCCTCTTCATGTCCTCAACAGTGGTCACCTGTAGCTTGCCCCCCACGTTGGTTCAACTGCCACTCTAACTTATCAATTGAAAAACCTCCTGTGTGCTGTGTCTCATGCATCAGTTGGTAGCAGTGTCTCCACTTCCTCCAGTTGTACAAAAATCAAGCATAAATCCCAGATATGGGGGGTCACCATCTTGCACTGTTGACGTCATTTGGAGCCAGAGTCTTCACACACGACCAATCGCGTTTCAGTATCAGCAATCAATCATGATGTTTCCATACCCAGACATCAGTGTGATAAGAACGAACAAAAATAGCAAAAAAACATTTTGGGAAAAATAATTTCTAGCTTATTTTGACTTTTTGGTTTGTCCCATCCACTAACAAGGAGGAGGCAGGATTTATAACCTTTACTGAAGCCAACCACCACGGACACTTTGGCTTCACTTATTGGGAGCTTTCATGTTGTTTTGATTCCTTATGTATGCGCCTGGCATCATACAACATGAAGTTCCGCTGACATCTACACAGACTTGGTGTCCTCCTTCTCAACCACCATTTTCACAAATTCAAAAAAATGTCATCAGTGGTCCCCACTGTTTTGAATGCATATTCCAGCTACACTGCATGTTTGCCATACTTAAGTGTGATATATATCCTTAAAATAATATGTATGAGTATGGAAGAACTAGGACACATGATTAACTTAAGAGGGTTATTATAACACTGAGCACTTGCCCAACACGTTGCTCTAAAAACCTATAAAAATGCTTCAGCAGGTGTAATAAGCTGTTGTGACCATCACCATTGTTACAATAAATTCATTTTTTTTAAATCACTATAAGTGGCAGTAAAACACAGAAATAATTAATTCTAAAATAAAGACTACAATTCCTGAAACAGGATGGCAATGTGAGGAGTTAATAAAAAAGAAGTATTAATAAAATAAGAAGACAAATCAAGCAATGAAATGTATATAACAATCCCCATCTATATACATAAACACACTTTTTGTCTTTATGAAAACATTTTTCAATGAATCATTTTCAGTTTGGTTTATAGATTGAAAATTAACCGTTACAATTTCTCAATGTCATCACATTGCTGAACATTCAAATGCATAATGACCTTTGATAGGACAGAACTGATTTTATTTTGTAGATGAAAAATTCCTTTCACCTGCTCTTTACATCATTCATATGGATGCATCTGTATTTGTAAAGTTTTTTCACTGAGTCATTCCTTTGAATTGAATTTGTGTCATTTCCCTTTATCAAGCATTTGTAGTAGAACATTGTTTTACTTAGTGACTGAATAACCCAAAGCCAATGACTAATGGCTAAAAAATGTGTGCTTTAATCACCAGTTTGAATGTAAATGTGACGACATCTGAAACATTGTATTTGGATAGTTTGCTTTATTAATTCAGTGGGTTTTTCCACATTATCAGGTGCTGCAAACGCCTCTCTTGGTATTTGAGCAGTCAGGCCCATATGTCAGTTTGCCAAAAATCAAGTAGGGTAGAATAAGCAGACTATTAACCTAGCTGATAATGGACCATTGCCACCATTTAGTCGTGTATTTGTCTTGGTGGCCAGCCAAGCTCTGGCCTAAATGAACTGCAACACATGCATTTGATTTGGAACAGCACTGCAGAGATCAGCCAAAGAGCAGGTGACTGAAATACTCATTAAAATGAAGCAGCAGGACAAGGAATAGCAAAAAGGTTGTTAACACAGCACTAACAAACACTGATTTTGTGCAGCCATTTTGCTGCTGTGTTCCTCTCGCCCTCCTGGCATAGTGGGATATTGTTGGGGAATTCATTGACTTTGGCCTTTCCTTATTCATGCCTTTAGGACCCTCCCTGATTGGCACCATTGTCTCTAAATACGCCTGCTGAAACTATTTTATCTTTTCAATTTAGCTATTTCACCTCTTGTATTGTGTTTAACTGCAGCTGGGAAAAGAGTCTGGGCTTTGCCAGGGGAAATCAGTTGAATTCCAATATTTCTATCATTCAGCATGAGAACAGCGAACGGCTGAGGTATCAAGGGTACTGACAATGTCAGCAGAGTTGTATTGGCAGCATCCTGCAAGCTTGCCAAGTCTTATCCCAGCTTTAATGGGTTTTCGCTCAATAACAATGAAGAGACAGAGAGCACCATAAAGACGGAATCAGCCAATCCGCTCTGAATCTTAATAAGGTTGGACGCATTTTAATACGCCGTTCTGTGCATAAGCTCGCTTTCCATGTTGAGCTCTCATGCACTGCCAATCAAACAAGTTGCAGTTGCTGACAGTCTGGCAAGAGTTTGGGAAAATAGCCCAGAGGAGTTATAGTTACAGTATGCGTTTGCTGTGCAAGCGAGGGAGCAGGAAGGCTTTTCTTATTCCAGTCGCTGAGGAGGAAAATATGTCCCAAACAAGCCTCTGCTGTAATCTGACCCAGGGCAGCCACTCCCAGCTGCTCCACGCAACAATCAAAAGGCTCATGTTATTTTTCATGCTTTGGACGACATATTGGGCCTTGGGCAATCAATCATTCCTATGTATCAATGTAGCTTCAGAGGGGGGAGGGGGCCTATTGCTGTTGTGACTCAAGTGAAACTATTCATGCATTCTCTTTTCTATCGCTCATTCAATTATTGATGCCATCCCAGCTGGACAGTTGAAAGAGCTTGTGTGAAAACTTAAGCAAGCACTTAAGCGGTTATGATATGTGGGGTGCAAGTTATATATATTATACGTGGTATATGAGAGTGCATAAATATAGGCAAGCAGGTGGTGTGAGCTAAACAGCAGATGCTGTGTTGCATGGCAAAAACCATGGACTGCTGGTATGGCATAAAGTGGGTTAGTGGGTCAGAGGCTCAGGCTGATAGGAAACATATACATTTCACACACGCTGTCTGTATAGATTTTATTTATCAACTTCAGGCCTCAAGTTGAGTCAGCGTACAACTCCCCAGGGTTTATAACACAGTTACACTCAACAGGGAACATTCAAGTCGATTTAAAAATCCTAAATTAGAGTTTGTGTCTTCTAATAAAAGGGTGCAAAGCCAAATCAAAACAGAGGCATAGGTTATCATATCCATGTTGCTAAAAAAACTAAATCGTAACTAAATTGATATAGAAAAAGTTGTTGTTTTAAAGGGAAACATTCTTGCTGGCTCACACACTTGCTGGTCAAATAAAGAAAAAAGATATGAATGGGAGAAGTTACCATTCAAGTGTTACAACCCTAAGAAAGTTTGCATTGCCCTCCATCTTGGAGCCCGACAAGGAATTAGCCTCTGGGGGCAACGACCAATATTTTGAGGCTTCTAGAGTAGACAGCTGACATGTAGACTTGTTTCTTATATCACATAAGCCAAATATTTCTCCATACAAACTCCATAATGTCTATAAACAGCTATTTGCATATGAATGTAGATTGATTAAAAAGCCATTGCTCTTCGGTCAGTGATCCGCCTCTTTTGTTCTCACACAGACTGTTTACCTGCTCCAACATGATTGGTCAAACCAGAAATTGAAATCAGAAGGCTTCAAAAGCTGCATATTCACATGCAGAATCCATTCGTACAGATTCCCTGCCCCCCCACAGAGAAGTTGGATCTACTTTCAGAATGACATATTTTTACTCATACCAAGCTTGAAATATTAACAGCAGTTGTATGGGTTATTTAATGATGATGTGATGCAATTGACTTTTACTGTCAGGCTCGTTTTTGTTAACTTTATTTAGATTTCTGAATCCCCAGTTCCCAGAACACAGTCACACCTCTCGTTCAAAGCCAATCCATGTCTTTTCACTGCAGTCTGGTTTATAGAGGTTCTGTTGTTGGAAAAATGTTGCTGCTTCCTCTGCGATGGATTTTTACTCTGTGTGACTGCTAAACATCCACTCAAAGTGGTGAGTTCAGGGGGAAAAAATGACTATGGTCTTTTCATTTCTGACAGTGACGCAAACATTGGGATGACATTTGAGAAAGATTAAGTTTTCTGTTTTGACTTTACAAAGTCAAAACAGAAAACTTTGTATTGTCTTGTGTAGTTTTTACCATACCTGCGTAAAAGCTACCATCTTTTAATCTTATTTCCCTTTAAAAAGCTACAATCTCTAAGTTTTGCTAGTTGCTAACATTAGTATTAACAGTTGTTTACTTACCAGTTGTGTAGAATTGCTGCAAATTCAGCATCAACTTAATTCGGTAAGAGCTGTTTCCACCAGGGAAACGTAAAAAACTAGTTTTGTTTTACTTTTATTTCTATCACTTCTTTGCTCCTGATAAAGTTAGAATGCTAACCAGCCCGTCTAATCACTTTCTAAAAGTGGGTCACTTAAGCATCCATTCTGTCCTGAAGACGTAGCCTCTCAGAAGGTGTATTATGATCTATTAATTTCTAAATAAACAATGGTTGTTAGCTCTTAGTAAGAAACCATGGTTAGCCACAGATACAATTATAAGTAAGTAGGTAAGATAATTATCATCTTTGAGTACATCATGTTTTGTAGTTTTGTACTTTGCAATTGTACTTTACTGTACCTGTACTGAAGTGTACTTTTTTGATCAAAACAATTGATATACTTTAATGCAAGCACTTGTGTCTGTATTTTTCCTTAATTACATTATAGCATTAAAAACTAAATCTTTCTGGGCCCGAGGAGCTAAATCTAAAAAGGGTAAATGATAAATCTGTCACAGTCAGTAGATTGTAACAATCACCTGGTCTTATTTGGCTGTTTACAGCTATCTAACAGCCCACAGCTTGTTTTATGTATAGAGTGAAGAGGAAGGGAGAAATAGATGTAAAACTGTATCTCTGTTTTTCCTCTGCTGCCCTTCCCTTTGTCTTTTAAAATCTCCTCCAGTTTGTCCCTCTTAGTTGTATGCTGATGGCAACAAATTGCAGCGAGACCCATTCCCCCCCGCATTTGTGTTTCCACAGCAAATTGCCTCATCTGTTAAAAATGGGTAGGTGATGCATCTGGAGGGATGAAACATTTATCGGAGGGCGATTTTCATTAAGGCAAGGGGAGAGCTTCCATCAATATTTCAATGGCCCTGCCAGCTCACTGTGCCAATGTGTGCAAGCCTCTGAGTGTGTGTGTTCCTGTACATTTCATCATGATAGACAAAATCCCCCAGAATAAGAACTTTTCAAGAGGCAATGTTAAGATTAAAATAAATGTAGATTTTAGGATTCAAAGTAAATGCACACTTCATGTGGGTTATAAGGGGAATGAAAGTGGCCTACATTATCTGCATTATCTACAGTTTCCCTTCTCTCTACCCTGCCATGATTCTACACACACACACGTGCCAGCGCCCGCCCCAGAGTAGCAGCTCACGTTTTGGCTGTTGTAAGCCGCTCCAAGCATTTTCATCTGTCACACTTCTTCAGAGTTCATGGTGCTGGTTTTAGTCCCTTGCATCAAATATGCATAGAGGGAGAGACAGGAGAGGCAGGAGAGGCAAGTGCTCTTCTGTCTGACTTCCATCCCTCTCTTCAGATAGCCCTTAAATCTCCATCATGCCGTCTCTCTCTCTCTCTCTCTCTCTCTCTCTCTCTCTCTCTCTCTCTCTCTCTCTCTCTCTCTCTCTCTCTCTCTCTCTCTCTCTCTCTCTCTCTCTCTCTCCTCTTTGTCATCCCCTGTTGTTGTTGTCATCAGCCAGGTCTGATTTTCAGCTATCAATGGGAGAATATGTGAGGAAAGAGATGGAAAAGAGGTAGTGGCAGAAAGTGACAGAGACAGAGAGAAGTCGGAAACAACAGAGACATCGATAGTTATGGTGTTTTTGTAACACCTATGGTACCACTATGAGTTAAATAACGTTAGTTTCAAAGCGGTTTTAACTGCTTTAAAATATAACATGCTACAAATGTGACAAATTCAAAAAATACTGATCCTGCTGATTTGCCTTTGATAGCATTTTACACGACAGATGAATGTATAATAGTGTTTGCCGAAGTTTGCCGTACGATAATCTTATCGTACTTGGTGGCTTGAAGAAATAAGCGTATGTCCACACTCAAATCCTTGAATCCTTTAATAGTGTTACAGATTCAATGTGTAGTGTTGAATCACTCTAGATGAGAATAAGCAGAAGGATGTAGATAGATTGTTTTCTTCTTTTATCAATTGTTGTTCACCACAGAAACCCTGTAAATACTGTACGATTTAAGCCAGTTTTTGCTGATTTCTGAGTCGTACGATTTGCAGCTTCGTCGTGCGTCATTTGCCATGCAGTGTACAGGACGGAGCGAGCAGCGATTGCTCTCGACCAACCTTTGGACCAATGGTCGGCCAACTTCATCCTCTCGCACAGTTGAAGCAGAGCCACGAGTCGATTCCTCAATCTCTGTGCCCTTTTTCCTGGCTGTGCCTGTGTGAAGGGGTAAACACAGTGAAAGTAAACTGAACTGAAGAAGCCTCTTGGATGAGAGATGAAACACTAAATCACATGATGTGCTTCATGGGCTTTAGTTTGACACAGTCTTCACTGACGGATTAAGGCCACACTGTGGTGGAAACGTTTGTACTTAATTTATAGTCAATAAAAACATTGCGCCCTATCCTTGTGTGCCATGGCCACTGTGCAAAACGCATCCGTGTATGCCCATGCTTTACAGATCACATGCATCTGAACTAACCAATCAGAGGCTAGAAGGACTTGAATGTTTCAGTGGCGAAGCAATAAAACATTTTCTCCCTGTGGTGAGCCAAATCACAGCGTGGCTTTGCATGCAGTGGTGAACTTTGACCCACGAAATATTCGCTTCACATTAACGTATGTGTGACTGGGCCCTTAGACTGAGGTAAAGGTGTGCATCAAACAGATAGTGGCACAGTGGAGGAAACACAGAGACCGAAAATAATTTTAAGATGCTAATTTAAATAATAAAAAATATAAACAAATCTACTTCTGCTACTTTAAAGAATAGCTTGTGCACAAAGTGAAATCACAGGACGCACCATCTGTGGGTGCATGTTGTCTTGATAATGCAACCTTGAAATAACAGTGAAATAATGGCTACTGGTTTTGTCATTCCATCACTTTCTGTTGCTTTACAATAGCAATGCACCAATAATGCACCTCAGTGACCACACCTCATTTTAAGATCATAATACCCATGGGTGCCTGCATGTGCTATAGCGTGGGCGCTGGACTGGAAAATGACAACTGCATCAGTCTGATGCTGTGGGGGTTAAACACATCGCGTAATGGAGAGATGAAGAGGGAGAGAGATGATGGGAGGGCGTATGAATATTTGATCTCGTGGTGAGAGTGGGCTGGCGAGGTGGGAAGGGCCATCCCAGAAGTCCTTGTGATGAGTGGTGTTGTAAAAATATTTACCTTAAATACAGCACTGTGGGACATGAGCAGTGGGGAGGGGGGGATTGAGAGGGAGACGAGGAAGAGGAGGAGAGATGTGAAGTCCTTTCTCCCTTTTTCCTTTCCCTCAGTGGTTGCTGACTTTTCTTCCTCCTGCTTCCTGTCAGATAAAGTGGGTCAGCATTACGTATCAGTACGGCACTCTGGAGGGGAGGAAGGGAAGGATTTGAGCTGCGAGAGAGACGGATGGGGAAGATGGGAAGAGGTAAGAGGGAGTGCAAAAAAGAGAGGAGATGCTGCGAAGAGGGAAGGATGAAGTGAATTGTTGACATAGAGAGCAGAGAGAGGTAGAGGTGAGTATTTGTTAGAGTTGGAGTTAGAGCAGAGACGGTGAAAGAGGAGGAAGAATGAGAGGAGAAGAGTGTGGAAGAAAAGGACAATGATTAATTCATCTCTGGGCCCTTCACTGCACAGGTCTGGCAACTGCAGGCCGTGAGAGGCTCGGCATGATGGAGAGTCAGCCATTACACATGTTTAAAAGACTCCCTACACTCCTCTCATCCTCATGCAGACCCTCAGCTTTGTGAAGGAGAGAGAGAGATTGAACACAGGATTAGCTCGGCCGTGTGTCAGCCGGCGCCTCTGGGTGTATTTACCCGTATCCAGTATCTCTAAGAACATGTTTACCCACTTCACAGATATCCAACGGCAACCTCGTCATATTCCCCTCAGATGGATACTGACCAACGGTTTCTTATTCTGAGGAGAGGTGTCAGGGAGACACATACAGGTGATAAAAAAAATTGTAGAAATTACATTGTAGGACCAATTTATTGATAATGTACCGAAATGCACCAATAACACTGGGTATTGAAGTGTTTGGGTGTGAAGGCAATTTAAATGAATGGCAAATAGGAGTTTAACTTCACCACTAACAGTGGATACTAAAAATGATCTTGGTCACTAGAGAATGTAACTACATCAAATGGCTTTTACAGATAATACCAACCACATACAGTCAAATCTGACAGAATGTAACTTCAAAATCTGCTTCTGCTGCCATTCATTCACTGTCAGCACAGCCATCAGGGACAGGGTTTTGTAACTTGCCCAAGGACACACAAAGTGTGCGGACTGGAAAGGCAAGGGATTGAAACACTGACCTTCTGGTTCTTGGACGATCAGTTCTACCTCCTGAGCCACAGCCATTTATATCACCTGAAATAAAATATTAGCCACCAATATTATTAGCAGAAGTATATTGAGTCTAAATACTGAAGTTAGCCTTTAAAAACACTACGTAGGGTTTTAGATTATATGTAAACTTGACAACTTCAAATTCCCCAAAAGACTAATCAGAACATGACCCCAGTCTCATCTACAGTAGTGTTACACCTGTATTTTCTTCAGCACATAAAACTCAGACAAGATGTAATGTTGTTAAAGTAATTTGGGTGAATGGACATTCTGCTGTTATTTACAAATGAATAAAATCTAAATATCAACATGGATGCACATTTTTGTGCAGGTCGCTGCCATTAAACCTGACTGATATCTCAGCAGTATATGTTGACAAGTCATGCAATGATTTCATGATGGTGACTTTGCAACAGGCTGCAAACCAGTGAGAGGAAGACAATCTAGTCCCCCCTCCTTCCTGTTTACCACCACATCACCTCCTCCACTTTCTGTTTAAGGATCTGCCAAGACAAATCCAGCACACCTCAGGCTGCTCACAATGTGCAAACCTCGGTGAACCACCCTTTTTTTTGCAATCTAAACCCACCTAGGTCCCTCATAAGCCTGCCAGGCTATAGATGAAAACATCAGGATTTAAAAAAAAAAAAATCTACAAAGCAAAAAGGTCTTTTTAAGTCTGGCGCTGGGGCGACATCATGAGAGCATCGCAGTGCTCCTCGTCAACATCAAACGGTTGGCAGAGGGTTTGCCAACCAGCTGGTGCAGATGGCCGGACTCAGACGGGACATTCTAATGAGGAGGAGGTAGAGCATTAGTAGTCTGGGCAGGGGTTCAGCGCCCAGGAGACCACAGCAACACACACATACATGCAGCTCTAAGCAGCAACATGCAGCGAGGAGGTGTATGTGCATGTTTTAAGGAGTGAGCAGGGGAAAAGGGGAAAGGAAACCAAGATGGACTCTTGACAACTCACTTCAGCCGACAGACATATTCTCATATCCACACAGACACACACATAAATCCATAATCAGCTCATCACATCCCAGTCAGGCAGCTCAGCATGTCAGAGTTAAAACAGCATAAGGACAGGCTCATATCTCTGTTACTGTGCTGGGAGATTAAGGGTTCTCTCACTCCTGAGGTGGAAAGTGGGGGTTAATGGGTTCATCGTCTCCAGTCAACCGAAGGCTACCAATGCCACCTAGTGGGCTTTGCTGTGTAACATATGACCCTGATGTGAATGATGGTGAAGAAGTGCCGTACTCCAGGAGGAACATGCATGATATCTGGTGAACGCTGGCAGATGGTGTCATGTGACTGTTATTCAGGAAATTAGAAATGGCTTTTGATGGATGAGAACTTAAAGGATACCAAGATTTAGGGGTTACTGAACATTTTCATGATTACAACAAAATTAAGTGAAGCATATGCTATATGGTCTTCACAATCACCCAATCAAAACCCATTGTATGGGACCCATCTATGGGACCAGCACCATCTAGTGACATCATCAAAACACCATATGAGTGCATACCTTTTAGAAAATGGTGTTCATCCCTCTGGTAGAGTTCCATACACGTCCATGATGAGGGCCAGTGAAACTGTTCTGGAGGCTTGTGATGGTGGAAAAACACTCTACTAAGAAATATTGTGTTTTTTACTTTAAAATGTTTAAACTTTTTGTATCAATTAAAGAAAACAGTCCCTAATATACCAATATCAAGTCACATATCATAAAAGCAACAATTATCCTTGTACAATAATAAAATGGCATCTGGCTGCTAGCTCCCCCTGCGACCCTCAAAGGATAAGGTGTGGGATGAATGGACAACATCAAAATGAATTTGAATGAGATTGAAGCAAGGATCCAGAGGAATGTAGACACACATTAGCCCCAGAGGAATGAGCATTGGCCCATATGATAAACTAGAGTTTTATTTGAGGTAAGATTGATGATGTGTAAAAATGCAGGCTGGTGTTCTTGTCAAACATTTCACAGTTATTTACTTTAACATATATCATATACACTGTATCACAAATGCTCTTTACAAACATCTTCTTAGCTCAAACCGTTTAAGAGAGTGGGTTCCCTCATATGTCACCTCACATATTTAATGCCATTATAACACAAACACCAAAAACCTTCGGTCTACAAGCATCCACCCACTGTCACCTACTTAATCTATCCTAATATTTACTGTTCCATCATATCATCACATTTAAATAACTGATTTATTACTGCCTCACTACTTTATACTTTTGTCCTATATTATTCTAGTAATTATATCCTTTTCATCCATTGTGCTTTCTGTGTTTACTTTGTCTTCTGTGTCATTCATGTTTATCATATGTCCAAATAAAGTATGAATGAATAAAAAACGGGAAACAAAATATATATATACCAAAAAACTAAGTGGGCTCAGCAGGTATTAAGCTTTATTAATATGAAACACACAGTATCTTTGGTGTATTGTGATGCTCAGTGGATGATTACATTTGGCATGAATTTTATCCAAACACATAAGTTTCCTGCTCCTTAGTTACAGTTTGTGAAAATAGTTTTTCTGGCTCTTCAGTTTTGTCTGGTTGTTACGTCAAGGAACAAGTGAGAACCCAAATGCAGATGCCAAACTAGGACACATTCAATGAACAGTCTTTATCTTAGACCTACTGTATGGGTTTGGGTAGACAGGTAGTAAAAAAAATCTCTCCGGCTGAAGGCACAGCCATGAAACAAAACAAGGTGAATAACGCCAACAATATAAACACTTGGAAAATGCTAGAACACTGAGAAACTGGTGAACTGGCACAGAACAAAGGGAAAAAAGACTAAATCGATAAAGACACAGGTGAAACTAAGGAGTAGCAGGTAATCAACGAAGAAGGAAAACCAGACAAAGACAAGAAATAAGAAAGACACACCAGGATCCTTCCTTGTGAGTTTCTAAATAATAGTGCAAAGATATAAATCCAAAGTCCATAAACAACTACAGTCCACGAACGGTTCCAAACAGTGTCATGAATGGGTCCAGGTATCAAAACACAAGAGCAGAACCATGACACAGGTAACTCCGACCGCAACATCAGGGTCACCTCAACTCAGGATTGTTGATGGCAATTATAATACAAAGCTTGCATTGAAAAGCCAGAGGCATGCATCTGAAAGACTGGGGTCATTGACCAGGCATGGATCAACAGTGTAACATTAAGTTACATCAACATCATTTTTTTAAGTGTTTTTAAAGCTTGACTCTGCCTCAAATACTTAAAGTGATAATATCTTGGATTTTGTGGCTTTAATTTGAAAGTGTTTAATCTGTCTATTGTGATTTCATAAAAGTGTAGCTGTACATAACAGGGAGTACTCCTCCAGCAGCAGAGTCAGGTGGTATATCAATTCACTACAGTTAAAATTCAAAGTACTTTTTGGAAGAAAACTCAAGGTTTTAATTTTACTACGTTTACCTCAGGGACAATAGAACAACCATAATCATTGTATATTGAGTTAAAGATTAAACAGGTCTATGTACAGTGGGGAACCTCTGGCATGAACGTGTCAGTGTAAAGGTAGTGTTTACAACAAGTAGCCAGCAGAGGTCTGTGTTTAGCAGCGAATGTCCCACCGAGCAGAGCAGCGTGAAACAAACCTCTGTGGATAATGCTGTCTTCAATGTGTTCTTGTAATGTTCCACTGCCAAGTTTTAAGAGGAACACAATATAACATTTTAAATGAAAATGTAATGAGGGTTGTGTAAGTATTTTAGATAATGTGTTATTTTAGATGGCTGTTGTGTAAATTATCAGTATTACTTCAGGACATAAGAACAATTATAACAAAAATGGATTTATCAACCAGAGGAAAGACATGAATTAATGAAAATCTTTATTCCTCTTCAGCAGATGTCTTGCATTCTTTTTGGTTCCTCTGATTCACTTACATTACTTAATATGTTCATCCTTCTGGCTGAATTTATGACTTCTTGGCAGTGGCCGCAATACGCTGTCGTCTCTGGCCAACCTATATCTATCATTTCTGACATCGTCAAGGGGCGTGACCGTATCCCTTTGACAAAGGCTGCATTTTATCAAGCAGAGGGGAGAGCAGCATTATTTTTTTTCTTTTTGGAACAGTGTTTCTAACTGTACTTGAAGGCAGCACACCTACAGAACATTCCATTGAAAACCATAGAAGAGATAGAGTGAATGGAACTTTCACACTTGGATGTAATTTGAATAAATCTCCTTCAGGGAATTGTATCAATAGTTTTGTTTCTGTTTGAAATAAGTCAAACTGTCCAAAATCACAGCCAATCACAGTTTGTCATGCATCGTCTGCTATATCTGAGCTGAGTTTGAAATAACTTCATATTTTGTTCCTGTTATGTTATTTCTAATTATAAATATGTTTATCGATGAACCAGTGAAATGTATCATGTATTTGTAGGCTTTAACTTTTTAATATAGTTTATTCTGGATATTTAGGAGTTCGGGCATCTGTTCAGTGTGACTCATTTTCCATCCGAAAGGTTTCGCTTTCGATCCGTTCATAATTATTGCCTTTGTTCTGCCTCCACCAGGACTGGATTTATTGGCTATGTGACACCACAAAAATCTAATCCTGCCACAGAAATTTGATATATGTCAATACAGCCGTATTTCAAAGCAGCATTTCCTCTGGGACACTGTAATTAGCAGTCAGTCACAGTGTATATAAAACTGTGGCACACAGCTCTGGACAGGCCCACAGAGGGCAGGGGATGAAATCATGGAAATGTTTATGAACATGATCTTGAGCAGCCACAGATGTTTGTGGACAGATTAATATTATCATTATTATTACATAGAAACTCATGTCACTGCAGTTTGTGAGTTTATTTTCAGGAAAATTAAAAAAGTATGCAGATATGTGGAATCTCAATGACCTCCCAGGAAAAAGCTTTTAGCAACAACTAAAGTATATAGTCATTATATAGATCTTCTTTTTCACTATCCTTTATTTTTGTTGCTTATCTATTTGAGCCAATTCGAGAAAGTGAATTTATTTTGATAGTCAGACAAATTGTAATACTGTATATTTAAGCTGCAGGCATTTACAAATTTTACATTTTAATAGTTGTGCAGTGATTACAAATAAATTACTAAAACCCATAAATAAGCAACCAGTAAAATGAGCATGTTTTCTTAGGAAGGAGTCTGCAGACCCCCGTAACATGGAGCTCCATCACTATGTGAGTACATAAACTGCGGCTCTTTTTCCTCGACTCATCTCTTTCTTGGCCTGTAAACTTGGATCATCTGGGTTCACTGTGGGTTGAAATCAGTCACAGTCTGTCTAACTTAAGTCAAGCAGACAGGGATGATGGGCTTTAGGAAACCATTCATTGCAGCAAACATTCACTTTTCAGGCCCCATTGAAACACTGACCTGCTGAAGTGATCTGAGGGCAGAGGATCGGTTGCACTCACAGCTCACCACTCACTCGTTTTATATTCTTGTTTTACGCCAAGCTTTGCTTCATCAACCATCGTATTACAATGTACTACAATTTAGTTTTTAAAAAACCGAAAGGCTTTTAAACTACTTTCAAAGTTTGAACTTGTTACAAAATTTAAATCTAAAAGAGTTGTGCATCAAGTGCGTCTTCTTATCATTAACATTTACATTACATTTTTCATTTAGCTGACGCTTTTATCCAAAGCGACTTACAATAAGTGCATTCAACCATGAGGGTACAAACCCAGAACAACAAGAATCAAGAAAGTACAATTTCTTCAAAAAAGCAAAACTACAAAGTGCTATAAGTAAGTGCCATTTAAGTGCTACTAAATTGTTAGTTTAAAATGTTAGTCAAGGTATAGTCGGAAGAGGTGTGTTTTTAGTTTGCGGCGGAAGATGTGTAAACTATCTGATGTCCGGATGTCAATGGGGAGCTCATTCCACCATTTAGGAGCCAGGACAGCAAACAGTCGTGATTTAGATGAGTGTTTAGCTCGCAGTGACGGAGCAACAAGCCGATTGGCCGAGGCAGAGCTGGAGTGAACGGGCTGGGGTGTAATTAAGGACTGTAAAGTCGGCTGCACCAGTTTACTGTATCATTCTTCACATTTTGTTGATATGAGTGTGCGGACATTAGTGTTAGTAGTTAGAAGACAGTAAGCAAGTTAACTTTGTCTAATCAGCTTGCTAGCTAAAATGCTTTAGCGACGGTAACCAGTGACACAGCATTAAACAGTAGAGTTTGAGGATGAACAACATTATTGTCACTGTTATAGGGCAAAAGTTAGCTGGAGCCACGTCGCTAGCTGACAAAGCTGGTAGCTACATGGGCTTTCATGTCAGTGCCTTTGATAGTTCTAGATGCCAGGTTTGCATCCAAATGGAACCAAGCTCGAACCAAACTTCCAGGAAAAAGTAATTAAGTGACAATGTGAATGAATTAGTTTTTTCCATCCACTACTGCTCAGTAAATATTAGGAGTTGGATTCATGAAGCTAACTTCCTAGCCAGGTGCCATTAAACCAAAAGAGGAAAAGGACAATGAATAGCAACAAATGATAAATAATAAGATAGAAAACATAATGGAATGTGGCACCTCTGTTGGTTTCATGCATTGACTGGGAGTTTAGTCTTCTTATCGCTCCACACAGAGCTGATGCAGACACTGATAATCTAGGCTACATAATAGTTTTTGCCAAGTCTGTTGCACTTTGCGCATATCAATACACCAGATTCTCAATGACAGCCGACTGTAAAAACTCATGGGTGTTTTTTACTTCAATTTTCTCTCATGAACTTTGTTTTTATGAGCAAAATGAAAACACTAAAACCAGGTAGATGGAAACACATATAGGCCAGTGATGATATAAAACAGCATAGTATTTATATAACACACACACACCTTGGACCAATCAATCAATGCAAGTGGGAACGATGAAGAAAAACTTTTGTGCGGGAAAAATTGTGAATAATGTCAAGATTGAAAAAAGGAAAATAAAATGGGCCAATGAAAAATAATTACAAGGGTAACATGAACTTGATAATGTTTGAAATTATTTTATCAAATGATTGGTGGTAAAAGGTAATTGTATTATTAGTTTTAATTACATAACTAAAGGCAACTGATGTAATAAAGTTATATTTTCTAAAGTTATTTTTCTTTGTGTGTGTTTCTTTCACATTGTCTGTTTCTATGTGCTATACATGTATGTGTACAAGTCTCAACCGTTTTATATAAAATGGTGTGTCCGTTCACATAGTTCCTCCGCCTGCATTTCTGAGTGCACATAAGAGCCTGTTTGTTCCATCCAGCCTGTGTGTGTGTGTGGTGTGTGTGTGTGTGTGTGTGTGTGTGTGTGTGTGTGTGTGTGTGTGTGTGTGTGTGTGTGTGTGTTCCTTCATCCCTGCCAGTGTTGAGCCAAGGGCCCATCTGGCTCCTATGAGGGCCGCTGCTTCACGGTGCCTCAGCCTGATTCATGGTCGCTGGACAGCCTCAGCTGCTATCCCACCACCGTTTCACATCCCATACTGTAACGCTCCAAAAAACACTCTGTACACCTCCCTGCTCCAACCCCGCTCCCACTGACGGACAAGCTCTGCAGAGACGCTACATTTCTGAGTAAGAGGAAGCCTTCAGAAAAAGTTGGCCATCATTTGCATCTGTCTAGTTCCATCTGTTTAAGAAACCGTTGCTTGTTCTTGATCTTGGAGTAATTCTGCAAAGCCATCTTTGTCTTTTTCCTCTTCCCTTGCGTCTCTTCAGGGATTACAACCTTTACCTCAAATGCCGAAAACTCTCAATACCACGCCCCGATGGAAGGATGTGTGTGTAAATTACAACCAACTCCGTGTTGGTTTAGCTTTTCCTGTTAATTCACTCTGCATCTTAATCACCCACTTTCTTTCTCTCGTCTTTTCAGCTTTCACACTCACCAACATGACGTAACCACAAATACAGGGCTGCCAGTTTGTCCTCAGACTCCAGGCCAAACCTCACTGCATTGGCCGTGCAACTCCGAAGGCGATTCTGTTGCATGAACCGGAGCCATGTGGCGCTGCTAAAGTCTCAGATATGCACTCACAGGAGCACATGCTATACCAAAATGTCCAATTCATCTTTCACTTGTGAGATTATAATAATAATACTCTTTCCCTAATGCATTGTATTTCACTCAAACATTCCCAGAAAAACTTGTTTTTCTAATTCAAAGAGAGTTACATAATTGAGGTTTGTTGTGCATCTTTTATACATGCATCTCAGATTAGTCACATGGTTTTCGCTCATAAAAAACAACAGTCATGAAGAGGCTGGTATCCCCCCTCACACTCATCGGGCAGAAAAGCTCAATTGTCATATGTCTGGACAGACACTGGTGTGTGTGTATGTGTGTGTGTGTGTGTGTGTGTGTGTGTGTGTGTGTGTGTGTGGCTGCCAGCAGGACAGAAAAAACAGTAACAATTTCATAATGTAGCTCAGGGGCATCAGATTTTATACTGTTTTGAGAATAACAAATGAAAAGACAACTAAAACTGGTAATCAAACTATGAAAACAAATCCAAGTGATTGAAATTTTAGAAGATACTTCAACAAGTGAAATTTCAAAGTTAAATTTTAAAGTTAAAACATTAAACCTTTATTAAATTTTGCTTCCTTAAAAATTCAAATTTTCTCTCGACTCTTCATACGTATGTGTTATTAATCATAGTTAAAGAAATGTAACATAAAGAACATTGGAATTCACACTAAATTATCAAATATTTATAAATAATTTTAACAAAACTGCAGAAAACATTTGCCAATATCTCCATCTCAAATCTGAAAATAATAAAAGGCAATTCTTCAGTGCCCAGACACAAGATCTTTAAAGTTAATCACCTCCACCAAGGAGGTTGTTTACACACTTGTCCTTTGTTTGTCTGTAAGCAAGATTATTTAAAATTGTAAAAATGTAGGACAGCTCCATGAGGGGCAGGCTGGTGGTTGAGAACCAGGTGCTGAGGCAGGAGCAGCAGTTAGTGCCCACTAACTGGGTCTGGATTGGGATCCAAGGGGGGGCTCCAGGGCTGAGGAGCAGGGGTGACCAGAAGAGAGGCTGGAGTCAGAACAGACAGGATTACAAGGGTGATGGAGAACAGGTAAATACTGGAAACAAATGTGGCTTCAACATGCAGCAATAATGATCCAAGTTCACAATCTGGACAAGTGGAGGCAGCAGGGCTGAGAATTTATAGAGGTTTTGATTCTGGAACAGGTTGCAGCTGGTTGGGTTCAGCTCCAACTCCAGCACACCTGCCTCCACTCACTCACACACACACACACACACAAGCATGCATGCATACACACACACACACACACACACACAGTAAGAGACAGAACGAGCCACTCGTGGGGGGGGCAACAGGTTAGGGAGACCCTGAATTGAAGGTGGAGCGTGAGGCAGACTATACACATGCTGATATTGACAAAGGACAATATTCCAGCAATAATCTGAATAAAACAATAGTCTGAACGAGATGTAAACAATATTCTCAGATTTCCTTAATTCGAATAAAGCCATACTTGGAATAAAAATCGAATTAAGACACGTGGAGTATTTAACCTGTGGTCACATTATGTAGAGATATATGTGTCCTAATCATATTATCACATCCTGCTGAAGTTTTCACAGCAAGGAGTAGGAAACATAATATTCTATTAGCAACTCATGTAAATATCATAATTAGAGTAATGTCTTAGGTTGTGGTCAAAATCACTCACTAATACATGGTCCACTATATAGTGAGTTTGGCATTTTGTAGTGCTGAATCAACGTATTAAATATGTCAATGAGGGTGGAAGCTATTTGGAAACCAGCAGGAGGACACTCTTGTGGTATGTTGGGTCATTTGCAGTTGGCACATTTACCTTTATGTAAGGTAAAGTCATACATTTAAATGAATAAATTGCAATAATCTGCAGAAAAGACTAGAAACAAGAGGAAACAGCCATCTAGGTTCAGATAGACACATACTTGCTTTTGGACAGAGCCAGGCCAACTGTTTCCAGTCTTTATGTTAAGCTAAGCTAAGCTAACTGGCTGCTGACTAGCCAAGTATTCAGAGTACAAACATAAGAGCCATGTCAAATTACTCATTTAACCTTGCAGAAATGTTAATTTGCAATTTAAATAACCAAACTATTCCTTCAGCATACCGACCAATACCTTAGAATTCCAGTTTCCAAAATTAGTTTAGTACTTTTTTTTAAATCCACCCGCTGTAATAAGAGTTGCATTTGCATGTAAATCCCAATAAACCCCAAACATAGACTGCATCACTTTGTGGTGTGCAGTAGATTTTTATTTTTAATTTTTTCCACAGGAAAAACTAACTAATAGTAAATTACAAGCAGACGATCAAGGTATTGAATGTCTATTGTCAGGCTAGAGATGGAATAGAGAAAAAGGAATAAGCATTATTGCAGTGTTTGGCTTTAAGCTGCAGAGCCATGAGTAAACTCATCTGAGACAGAAGTAAATCCACATGAGCGAGGTTTGCCGACAGATGTCTCTATGTTGGTCCAGATGACTGTCAGGAGAGATTAGACAGAAATACACCCTGCCAAGACGTGTGTTTTAACTTCCAATGTTTTCAGCGCTTTCCTGTTTGTGCCTGCAATCAATGCTCAATAGCATCGCCTGGCTGCATTAAAATGGTTTGTGGCATGTTTTTGTATCATGATATTAACATTGTTCTTCTGAGTTGAGAGCGGTGCTGCACACAGGAGGCCCTTGTCCCATCCAGCTTCCGACAGTTTCTCCACCCCCATACACACACATACACACATATGGGACATGCGATTTTCTCTGGGACGAAGTAAACAGTGCCAACGGCTCAGCACTCATATTGATGGAGTCACTTTGCTCTTGTTTTGCCGGCTGTCATTTCCTATAAATTCCTGTCTGACTTCATTCCTCCAGCCCTTTACCTCTGATCTGCGTCACTGTCTGCCAGTTGTCTTTTGTCTGTGCAGAGAAACACATGTGAGCTCCAACACACATACTTTATGTAGCCTCCACTGACACACTTAAAAAGTAAACACTGTACATATTGTTGTCTGTAATCCTCTACTCTCGCTCTCCTTCCCTCACATAATTTCTCTCTCATCATGTGATTCCATAAAAAAAAAGAATCAGGTCAGTCGTGCATCTCTGTTGGGTATTTTTTGCTCAGCTCCACCGCTGTCAAAACAGCCTCCTGGCTGCAGTGGTTTACCCTTAAAGTCCACACAAACTCTGCCATCCCAGTGTCAAACTTTATACGCCAACACCCTGTTGGCTTGAGACGTAGCTGTCAAAGGTTTGTTTGTAGTTTCCTCCTCCGAACTGCGCACCAGCATGTGGTCAGCTACAGTCATCACAATCAGTTCCAACAGTGGCAAGGTTTCATGATGGAAAAACGAATCAGATTCACTTCAGAAAATAGCCAAATGATTCTTAAATCATGAACTGCTTCTGAACTGTCCATCTGTATGTTCCAAATACAAAAATTTGCAGATTCCACAGCACAACTTTGAGCATCC
Organism: Verasper variegatus; assembly: GCA_026259375.1. NCBI lineage: Eukaryota > Metazoa > Chordata > Actinopteri > Pleuronectiformes > Pleuronectidae > Verasper > Verasper variegatus. Next base: position 2,103,734 of record CM048047.1, on the reverse strand, counting down.
AAGAGGTATTTGAATATAAAAGGAATAGTTTGATTTTGGATGATAAACATTTCTTGCTATCTTCCTGAGGATTAAAGGAGAAGATTGATACCATCCATACGTCCATCTGGTCATTATGAAGCGACAGCTAGCCGCGGCTTAGATTAGCTTAGCATAAACACTAGGAAGAAGGAGGAATAACCTGTCTGGCTCTGTCTAAATGGGCGCAAGGGGTTGTGGGTTTCCCTGGCTGTAGCTTGAATGAATGCGCAAACATTTGGTATAAATCTTCTCATCAAACTCTCTGCAGGATTAGTTTATAACACTGGATCACATGGCTACTTCGTTGTTGTTATCACATAGAAATTGATTTCCCTACTCAGCAGTACCTGTCAGCTCTGCTTTAGCTTCTTACAGCTCACTGTTTTGTTTTAACTGCTTGTGGTGTTCGTAGCAAGCAACTGTTCCAGTGTTCAATAAGTCCTCGCAATCTAAGCGTCTATATAGATCCTTACCCTCAATTCAACCCTGAAGAATGTTTCTTTATTTACTGCTGATGCCAGCAGCAGTAAATAAGTCACAGATAAACTGTTATAAATTACAAATTTTTACGCTATTTTGATGTGACAGTGGTTTGGGTAAGAATTATGGAACAATCAGAGCATGGGTAGAAGAACTTTGTTGTCATGGTAACAATGATAAACATATGGTTAAGGTTACAGAATGGTCACAGTTTAAAGATGATCAAATCCACCCACCATTCAGCCTCTATCTAACACTCACACAAGGGTCTTTGCTGGATCCACAGACCAGTGCTTTTGTCACTTTCCTATCCCAACACTCATGTTGTTTAAATAGCAAATGTACTTGTTCTCATCTGAGTGTCCATGGTTGTGTTGATCATAAAACATTTCAGATTATCGATTGTGGTTTTGACTCACAATACCTGGTCAATGGTCAATCAGTAATTTACTGTTGTGAGGGGGCAGTATCAAGATGATGATATGTACATACATGGGCTAAATGAATAGCAATGTGCTCTGTCTGCTTTTACTGGATGTGTTATCAGCTGTTAGGTGACAATGTTGCCGTATCAACTTCAAGACTGATAGTTATATTCACAGCCCCCAAAATAGCTCCAAAATCTGTTGATCCAGATTTAACCATGTAGACCAAGTAGTAACATATTGAACACGTGAATGGACAGTGGAGAAGTGTTTCATTGTTTGATTTATTAGGATGAAAACAACTTTTGGTGGCAACAATATTGCTCCTTGTTCTTCTTTTAGTTCAAAACTAATAAATACAAACAATAAATCATAGTGAAACATTGATTCCCACAGGGAGAACTGCGGGAGCTGAATAGTAAATATGATGGAATCTGGAGATATGAATCCTTCCAGTAGGAGGTAGAAGTAGAGGAAATAAGACTGAAAGAGTCCAGAGTCTCTGTGAGGCCCAGTAGTTGTTTAAGTATTTTAGCATACTCATGACAACTCTAACATGCTAATGCTTAGCAGGTCTAACGTATCATGCCCACACAATTCACATGAATTTAAGCTGTTTCCGACATAATGGCAAAATTGGGTCCGGACATTTTTTCCGGAAATTTCCTTTCAAATTTTAAGAAGCAGCAGGAGATTATCCAGTTCAAACGTGTTCACGACAACAGGAAACTCTCTGAAGCTTTCCAGCTCGGGTGGTGTCGTATGCAGGAGGCAAGACATTGTCCTGCAAGTTGACATCTTCGTCCGAATCTTTTACGTTTATGGCTCCTCTTTGAGACATTTGTCTTATCTTGTTTTGGTTTGTTTTTCAATTTTGCGTCTGTCAGAAACATCATCAGCACGCCCACTCACTTGCTCACTCTGACATTTTCCATACATGTTACTCAAGGTCTTGCAGGAGAAGTTCTGAGAAATTTGAAGAGCAACTGACTCAGACATTTGGATTCTCACGCAGCCCCCCAAAAATGTTCTGGGAAATATCCGGAGCTCAGTCTTAAGGCAGCTTAAGTTCTGTGGAAAGTCCAAGTGAGGCTGATGGAGTGTCACATTAGTTTGATGTATTTGATCATCAACCAAAGTCTTCTTGGCCTCATGGTGGCGCTAAAGGAAAAGCTTAAGTTATTAGAACTCATCCTCTGGTGACATTAGAGGTCAACACAATTTTATTCGGCCTCATAGATGATGGTTGAGATATTTCACTGGCTATATAGCACAAATGGGACCTGCGCTACAGGGAAAGTGAATAACCAAAGTCAAAAGGCTTCATCACCCTATCTGATACTTGTTTCATCATCAGACTTCATCGATCTGTCTTTAAAAGAAAGACAAGAAGAAGACCCAACAAAAATATAAATAAGGAAAGTAAAACTGTTGTTTTTAAAATAACCAGCATGCTTTGTTCCTTTTTGGGAGGTAGGTTTTGAAATGTTCTCCACTGCACCAGACTCAAAGTCAACTCAAAGGAAGCAGTTAAACTGAAGTCAAAACATGAGACACACCAAATTTAGTTGACTATGTATAAAGGTTTTCACATGACGAAGAAGATTTGTTGATAAGATGGAGAAGACAGACAGAATATTTGACAAACGACTGTGATAATGTGGGAGTGTATCAATTTACAGTTTTAGAGTACAGTGTATCATCTGTTGGCTGTGGCTGTCTCTCTCTCTCTCACACACACACACACACACACACACACACACACACACACACACACACACACACACACACTCACAGACCCACACAGACACACACCCTCCTCTTGGCTTATTCTGTCACCCACACCAACCCACTCCTCCCTCCCTCCGCTGCCCCCCTCACTGTCGATGTGTTTTTCTGTCCGAGGGTCCAGAGGTTAAGTTGGCCCCAGCATGTGTTAGTGCTCAGGTCAGCAGCAGCCAGGACCTGTGATGACAGAGTGTGTGAACACTGGGGAGTGTCAGAGGTTAAATGTCTGTACAGGGGTTGTATGGCAAGCCGGGGTATAAAGGAGACACATCCTACCACCTGGTTACCTTCTGTGCAGCAGCGACATGGTGCAATGATGTTTAGTATGTCGTGAAGCAGTGGTGTGCAGATCTTTAATATTCTGCCAAGGCCCAGCAGTTGCCATCAAGCTGCACCAACCTGCTTACATTCATTGATATCAGTGTTAGAAATAAAACAGTTTTTTTGTTTTTCATCTATCAATGAAATATTTCCCGGGAAATTGGTGAAAATGTCTAAAACAAAACATCACATCTCACAATGTTGAAGAAAAATCATTCATCTATGCCTTTGTCCAACATGTAATGGTTCCTTCTTGTCCTGTGTCCCATCCTGTATAATAATAATGGCGGATCCTGTATCGTGGTGGTGGACCACGATTGAGGTGGCAGCTAATGGTGGATCCTGATGGCAGCAGTGGACAATAAATGTGGACTATGGCATCCGATCTTGATGGTGGATCATGATCGGATGATGATCGGTGGCTGCTGACCATAGACTATGATTACAACAAGACTGCTTGATACATAATATTTCTCCTCAGATACTCGACCATTACTGACAATAATCCATCAATTCATTGACCTTCAGTTATGCTAGAAAGTGTTGCTGTAAATACCCTTATCTTTCTGATGTTCTCCTTTACACGTGGCATCTATTGCACTTGTGTCCGTCCTGGGAGAGGGATCCCTCACATGTGGCTCTCTCTGAGGTTTCTACCTTCTTTTTACCCTGTTAAAAGGTTAAGGGTTTTTCCTTACTCTTGTTGAGGGTTAAGGGCAGATGATGTCACACCTTGTTAAAACCCTATGAGACAAATTGTGATTTGTGAATATGGGCTATACAAATAAAATTTGATTGATTGATTGATCCTTCCACCAACTTTCATGGAAATCCGTTCAATACTTAATCCTGCTGATAAACAAGCAAACAAACAAACCAAGCAACCAACAAACAAACAACGGGACAGGGGTGAAATAATAACCTCCTTGAGGAAGGTAATAGAACCAAACATCAATTTAAACCCTTAACACTGAAAATTGGATTTCATCCAAATGTTGCAATTTTTTTACCAAACTTAGAAACTGAGTCACATTATTTGCCTCAGCAGATTTGATAATGGCTGCAGTTGTTTACTATAGAGATAATGGGTCTTTTCAAAAGTTAACATGTCGATCCAACCAATTCTCTGAACTCATCCTGTTCAGAACTCACACATTCCCATGTAGATGGAATTTTTGGTTCCATTTTACCCAGTCTACCCAGTCTGTTTGGAAGCAGAACATCTGTGGTAAAGCCACACGGACACAGGGAGAACATGCAAACAGCTGGTCATCACATTTCAAATCTGTGCTCTCCACTGTGTCCGTGTGCCAGCGGCTTCCTCTCTGACCACAAAACAATTTTTAGGTTATTCGCTGTAGTGAACTTAAAACAAAGAGCCACTGCACACATGGTATAGTCATAGATAATCAGTTTGTACACACACACACTCACACACACACACACACTCACACACACACACACACACACTCACACACACACACACACACACACACACACACACACACACACACACACACATTAAACATAGTCAGAATGACAGAAGCAGCTGCTGGCATGATCTTGAGGTCATGTTGGATCACAACACTGAGAGAAAACAAATTCTTTAACCCAGGGGGTTGTCTAAGATGTGAGTTACTAGATCACATGCTCGTAAAAGGCTGTGAATGTTTCCTTCGATGTGTGGCGAAAAAAACAAAGATGGTGTTGCTGTGTGTAAGTGCGAGTGTGTGTGTGTGTGTGTGACTCCTGTTGTGGGGACCTACAGCTGTTTACATAGTCACATTATGGGGACTTGTCTTTCTTATGGGGACAAAAATCAAGGCCCCATAATGTTTAAAGGAATAGTTCACACAAAAATTGTACTCATTATCTACTCACCATTATGCTGATGGAGGGGTGGGTGAAGTGTTTAAGTCCACAAAACACTTTTGCAGTTTCAGGGGTAAACAGTGTTGCAGCCAAATCCAATACAATTGAAGTAAATGGGACCCCTTCTTCAGACGTAAAAAAACGACAGAAAAACCTTAACATGCCTCCATACTGCTCGTTTGGTGTCATCCAAGTGCCAAGAAACCTCGACATTCATATTCAACTCGAAAAAGCGTCATTTAAACCATGTTTTCAGCCTAAATGTCATCTGATATCCTCCTCGGAGCTGCGTTCACGTTCTCACGGACACACCGGAAAAAACGCAAACACTCTCGCCCAAGGGCACGCACGTGGTGCGCGTTCACATCACTATGTCTGCTAGCATAACTACTTCCAGTAGTGGACTTTTAGTCATAAAACATGGTGTAAATGATGCCGTTTCTGTTGTTTTATTACATCTGAAGAAGGGGTAACTTTGGCTGCAACACTGTTTACCCCTCTGTTGATTTAAACACTTCACCCACCCCTCAATCAGCATAGTGGTGAGTAGATGATGACTGTATTTTCATTTTTCGGTGAACTATCCCTTAAAGGTGAAGACATGTCTTTAAGTTGGGAAGAGGTTAATTTGAGGTTAGGTTTAGGTTGGTTGGTTGGTGTGTGTGTGTGTGTGTGTGTGTGTGTGTGTGTGCTAGCACATGTGTGTTTGTACCATTGTATGGGTATTCAGCTCAATAGGTTGCTATTAAAAATTTGAAGACTGTATAAAATGACAAGGTGTATGTTTAAAAAATGTGTGTGCGTGTGTGGGCACGCAGTGACAAAAAAGACTTGTTGGCACTTGAACTGTCCAACAATCCAAAATTTGTCATAATGTGGCAGATTGAAATGCCATTAAAATAGTTCCATGTAACTACACTCTGGGGTGTATTAGAGAAACAATAGGCTTTTCAGTGCACAGGAGGGTTCATTAATAAAAGTAATGTTTCGGCTTCGGAATTCTGCAGGTGTGATTTGTCTTCATCTTTAATGGTGTGGACTGATTAAGAAAGCAAACAGAGTGTGTGTGTGTGTGTGTGTGTGTGTGTGTGTGTGTGTGTGTCTGTGAGTGTGCATGTGCCCATGTGAAGCAACATGCTGGGTGTGCATGCCCGAGTGTGTATCTGCAGGTGATTAGAGCATTGCGCATACTTTTCCAGTGTGTATGTATGTGTGTGTGTGTGTGTGTGTGTGTGTGTGTGTGTGTGTGTGTGTGTGTGTGTGTGTGTGTGTGTTTGTTGGCATGTGTGTCTCTGTCTCTCTCGTCTCATTGGCTAAATTATTCAGGCTTAGCAAACAGCGCTGACAGACTGTGAGTGATCCTAAACGTTGTTATTGACTTAGACTGTATTTATAGAGTGTGTGGTCCGGCTACACTAGCTGCACACAGCGCCGCCCCTCCGAACAGACACGATTAATCAGAAGAAAGTTATAATTAGGCCTAATACCCTCAGGCGACATGAGCACACACACACATACACACACACACACAGAAACAACACTATATGTGAACATGAACATTATGTATGAATGCATGTGGTGCACAAACACACACAGAGGGGGCCCTGTGTATGTGCGCAGGGTGGATGGGTTGCAGAGGTTTTTGGAGGGGCTGGGTGTGCTGTTTGTCCAAAACGCTTTAAGGCCTGTTCTCTTCATCTGAGAGGTTGTTAAACAAAAGTCAGTTTGTTACAGTAGCAGGGGCCAGCGGGGGTATTAATACACACCAATGCAGATGTCTGAGCATTTACAGTCATCCGTGAGAAAGCCTGTTGTGTTCAGTGTCAAATCTAATGTCTGGTGATCCCCATTTGGCTGGCCCCTATTTTGGTTGGAGGGTTCACATGAGCGCCTTCAAAAGTACATATTTGTCTCCGACAGCACTTGTATTCTTCTATAGAGTGAATCACAGTCACTTGCTTTTTCTCAAGTCGTGGCACAAAAATAAACACAAAGGCTCCATTTTGCAATTACCGCTCAGCCGACGGAAAGTGAATAAAACTATGAATAAAGTGAATAAAGCTATTTTCAGAATTTTTATTTTATTATAAATAGTAGAGATAATGCACTTGTACACATGACATATGTCACATTGCTTTGTCAAATAATACAAAAAATATATCAAAGGAATGAAAGGGCTGCTTCACTCTAACATAGACAAAACAAGAGCGCTCGTGAAGGCACTTGATGAATTAAGTTTGTTTGTCACTTGTACAACGTGGAGAACGACACTGCTGACACACAATACATCTGTGATGATAAATATGTCCACAATGCATCATCTCTTTTTTTACATCCCCCTTTTTTCAAAATGGAAACAAAAAAGGTCCAGAGCAACACAAAACATTTAAAAAATACTTTTTTGGCTTTGTCATTCCTGGTCATTTTCTGTTTACATAGCTATTCCCTCAATTTGCCCTTTTCCTCATGACGCTTAAATCCTCACAAATGTGGTCCCCTCGGTGTACAATTACAGCAACATTAACAATGTTTCCTATTTGTTTTGGACCCAAGAGCCTCCCAAGGCACATGTGTTGTTCCAGAGTTACAAACTAGATCCAGAGTAACCGTTTCGTAAGACATTTTTTGTTTGACTGTTTTAATGGTGAGGTTGACTCTGAGATACATGATATTGCACGTCTAGTCAACTGGGAGAGTGGCCGTCTTTAGTCTAAACTCTCCGTCTCTCAAGTGTCTCTCGGTCGTGACTTGTGACCTGGTGGCTTTTTCTCACCAGGAGAGGATCTTTAAAGGGTTTTCTTTCTCTCTTTTTTTTTAACCCTTGTGATCGATCTTGCCTATCCCCCACCCACGCCTTTACAGCCACTTCTCCACCGCCGCCCTCCACTGCTCTCTCATCTGTCACTTTCCCTAAAGTCACCTCCTGACCTTCTCCGAGCTCCGCTCTAAAAACTACAAAAGGCCCAGGAATCCTTGTCTCACCGTCCGAAACATCAATGAGACAGAAGGACAGAGAGGAGAGAGAGAGAGGGAGACAGCGGGGGAGAGAGGGGGTGAGGAGGAATGTTTGAATGAACTCTATCTCTGCAGTACAGATGTGGTGTACATTAGAGTTTCAGATACAATAAAACCCACAGATTTGTTTTTTTGTTTTCTTTCTCTCTGGAATTCATCTCCATGAGTGGGATGCAGAGATCTCAAATAAATGCAATAAAATCAACAAAGCCCTTTTCTTTTCGCCCTTCAGCAGATACAATTCAGGGATTAAGTCGGAGATACGTGGAATTTCATATGAACTCATGTGGCCCTAAGATATGTAAACATGTTCCTTCGAGTGTCGGCAGTCTGTGACGATAGATTTAGGTTTGCTGTCCTTACAAAGACCCCTGCAGTCCACAGATGGAGTTTGGTCGCTGTCGATGGTCCCTGACATCTCTGCTGCTCATCGACTATACTGATGCAGCAAAGTTCACAGTCAATCAACAGTTTTTGGTCTGATATTCCATCTTGTGGTCCCTTCTTTGCTTTTTTTCTTTGTCCATTTCTCCACCGGGAATTAATCATGCAAAGTCCAACAGTGGAGAAAACATAGTCTTGGTAAATGGCAGTAAAAAGTTTGGTCCAGATTTTTTCACGGCTTCCATGGCTGTACACACAAATGTCCGAAGCTTCTGATCAGGTGATTTCAGGCCTCAGATAAGGAAGGGCACCTGTAAAAACAAAGGATGAAAAACTTGTTAAATTATTACCAGTGAAGGGTTTTTTTAAATAAGGAAGGATGGAGGGATGATAAAAGAGATATATGGCTGTAATAAATTCTGTGCATGTGTTTTAGTGTGCCATTCCACGAACATATGGCTATTGTTAGCATAGCATGTGCTAACAGTGGTTTGGGGTGTAAGGTCAATGGAGGGAGATGTGAGAACAGAACTGTGAAGACGCTCAAAGTAAATAAAAGTTAAAATCTGCAATAAGGCAGAGATAATACAAACTGGAAGAATATTTTATCCTGTTAATGCTGTAGAATAGAGTACATGTATCATATTCTATGTAGAATACTTTATATACAGTAGATCCTGCATTATATTACAACCAGTGGCTGGCAGTGACTGTTAAATCAACTCATAGCGCCACCTGCTGTTGTGGAATTGGATATTCACATCGGAAAGACACGTGATGGCTTTTGTGTAAAAGCTGCTGTATTTTCATTTGTTCTTTGTTTATATTTGTGTTTGTAAGTGGATCGTAGGACATTTCCATGTTTGTGTGCTTTCACAAGACCAGAATCTGAGACAATGTAACGCAGGCAAGTTTTGCGGAAAGCGAGTTTAATGCTAAGAGGCTGAAACCTCATTCAGGAGGAGAATTTGTGAAGGAGTTCCTCCTATGCGTAGCTGCATAAACCAAACAAAGTACTGAGTATTACTGATGTGGCACAAGATACTGAAAAAACCTGAGCGACATTTGGAGATATTTCCAATTTTGTCTTTGGCCTGTGATGAAACAAAAGACATATCCAGCCTGCCCATCTAACCATTTTTGTATGTGGGGACTGGGTGACTGCTGAGTTTGATACAAAGGAGGTGTTTCTGTCTTTGCAAGCCATGCATGCATTTCCCTACTCTGCAAAAGAGTAACATCTGAGCATGTTGAATTCGCAAAACTCCTTCAGGCATTTCACGAGAGGATTCGGGACATGAAAAGTAAATAAAAGGAACTGAATATATTTGTAAAGCTGTTTAAGGTGGAACCAGTTGATGTGCCTGACAACAAACATTAAGAAATCATTGAGCTGTAAAGCAACAACAATAAACAATAAACTTCCTCTGCTCGAGTTCCTGGGGATTTTCACATTTTGAGGAGACATACACTGACGTTTGCATCTCTGTGAGCAGCTCTTAATGAAATTGACTCTTGCGGTTTAAAGATGTTATTCAAATTAAAAAGGCCCTTGAAAGGAAAGAGCTTCCTCAGCTCTGGTTTATGACCTGTTTTATAATCCTTTCCCAAACAATTAAGGGGCAAAATGTGTAAATGTCATTCAGAAACAAACTTTATTGTGTCTTTTCGAAAACACATAAGCTGAACTAGAATTACCACACTGCAGTTGTATGCCTCAGCCAACCAGTGCAGTTTCTGTGTACATATTTCTACAAACGTTTTTTACAGATTCATATAAGATCACTGTGACCTTTGACTTTTGACCACTGAAACATAATCACTTTATCTAGACACTTTAGTCCAAGTGACAACTGATCAAATGTTGAAGAAATTCCCTCAAGCAGCCTTGATATATCACATTCAACAGGCCAAAAACATATTCCTGAGGCCACCATGTCCTTGACCTTTGACCACCAAAATCTAATCAGTGAGTCCAGGTTAATTGTACTAGATTTAATGAAATCTCCTATCGGCAGTCCAAATATATCACATTCACAGGGATGTGAGGTCACTGTGACCTTGACCTTTGATTTTTGGGTCTCAAAATGAAATCTAAGTTCAACTGAATGTTTTTACCAAATGTGAAAGAAATCCCTCAAGGCTTTCCGGAGATATCACATTCACAAGGCAAAAAACGTGCTTTGTGAGGTCACATTGGGCCGCTGTTTGTTCTACATGTAATGAAATTTCCTTTGGGCATTCCCGACATATTGAGTTCAAAACAACTCAAGGTCATGTGACCTTTTGACCTTTGACCACAAAAATGTAATCCTGTCATCTTTGAACATAGGTACATTTTTGTACAAAATTTGAAGACATCTCCTCAAGAAATCAAGTGAGTTAATCCTTGAGTCCAAGTGAAGGTTTTTGCCAAATGGAAAGGATTCCTTCACGGCTGCCAGAGTCATCACCTTCACAAGGCAAAAATGTGCTTTGTGGGGTCACCGTGACCTTGACCTTTTACTACCAAAATCAACTTAGTTCATCCTTGAGTCCAAGTGAATATTTGTACCAAATTTGAAGAAAAGATACAAACATCCATGTTCTTCTGAGACCACTTATTAGGTCTTTGCTCTGATGCACAATAAATGATTCTATGTTCCTGCTTTCTGGAGCTGGAATTGCCAGCATGGCTGAACAGATAAAAAAAACATCAGAAAGAAAGACCCTGGGGTATTGGCTACACTGACTAACAGGTGACTCGTCTCCTTAGCAGCACAGACATTACCTAAAAAACTGCAAATAAGTGTTTTATTCATTAACATCAGTGATTTCTATGAGGCCTGTCCAGTTGACATCAAAATCTGCAGCAGTGTGGACCAGTTTCTTACTCTGCACTGGAACCTGGAGCAGCAGCACTGCTTCCCCAGCTGACCTCAGTCCTAGCACCTGTTTCTAATAGCTGCCCTGCCACAGGCTATTAGGATCCGTCCACCCCCAGAAAGGACCTTTCCTCTGCTGCTCCACAGCCAACAGCACACCAGCTATCCAGTCGCACTGATTAATCACATCAAGATGGACTGCTCAGTCTTGTAACGCTGTGGAGGTGTACGCTGAGTGCATGTGCTGTCCCGGTGGCTGCCTTTCAGCCTTTGCGTGTACACGCACAATGCCACATGCTAGTTGGTGTGTCACTCTAATTCTTTTTTTCTGTCCACTTTGAGATATTTGACCGAGATATTTCATTAGACATTTGCTGCTCTCGGATATTAAGTTAGATATTCACTTGATACCTGCCGCCCCACAGAGCTACATGCAGCCAGACTCACTGGACCGTTTCCAAGCTCTTTGAAGGCCCGCTTGTCTCGAGGTTGCCACAAGGTCAGTGGATGAGCCTGATTGGTCAACCCCCTGCAGACCAAAATTGGAAACGGTGGCCACTGTAATCACGCTGGGCCAGAGAACGATGTTGCTTCCAAAGTTAGACAGAGATTTGTTTGAAGTTGATTTTAACCCTTAAAGTAACAGTAATGTAAAGTGAAAAGAGCCTCTCACTGCTGGACAGCAAAGTATTCTCTGAGGGCAAACAGTCTGAGGAGGGCGATCAGACACCACTGCAGCTACATGTTACCCTGATGGGAGCTGACTCGACAGTATACCTGACCGCAGAGTTCAGTATCAGCATCGGCCCCACTGCTTCAGAGGTGGAATCAGATCTGCACAATTAACCCCAACACTTGAGACTGCATGATTGGACCCGGACAAATGTTGGCTCTGTTTAACAAGCTGTACTGCAGCTACCTATGTTGCATGTACAGCTGCTTTTTACCTCAAGTCATGGAAGTTAGAGATTTGAGGTTACAGGGTCATGGACCGCTACACTAACAGAGTGCCCGATAATCATATACTAGATTGGCTGATTTGGTTCAGACCTCCTCGTCTCACTGTCATAGTAAGAAAATACCATGTGATATAATTCGTTTTAAATATTTGCCTGCCTCAGGGTTTTACATGGCCTTGCGACTCCCCCACTGAGTCAGTTTATAATGCAGACAGACAGTAGTGGTAGGGCAACAAGGGCATGGGAGACTGTGTTGTGCAGCACATGCATAGGAAGTTTGGGCAAATAGTCATCTTAGCCACAAATACCAACTATCAGATTATTTTACCTGCTGGTTTAAGAAACAATAATAGTTATCTAACCTTTAAAGGTTCAGTGTGTTGAATTTAATGATATCTACTGGTGAAGTTGGATGGTGCAGCTGAATACCCCTCACCTCACCCTCCCCTTCCAAACATGACAGAGAACCTGTGGTAGCCTTCACTTGTCATAAAAACTCATAAGGTGTTTAGTTTGTCCAGTTTGGGCTACTGTAAAAAACATGGCAGCCTCCGTACAGAGGACCCACTACCGATGTAAATATAAAGTATTTAAATATAAAGGACACATTCAAGGTAAAGATATCAACAATTCATCTCCAGGATTATTTTATATTTAATTTCTGCCTACAGATCCCTTTCACCTAAATCTTATACACTGGACCTTTAAATACAAACTTAAGATGTGGCTTCAAGCAAATCAAACTTATGTTATCATGTGTAATCATTCCACTCCATATTAAGTGATTTAGTTTACATCTGTATCTGTAGCTTTGTATTGTATCGCAGTGTTGCACTGATATATAACTTGATTGTTATAATGTATTTCGGTTCTGGGTTATTGGCTTGTTTTAATCATGTTTTTTTGGGGTGGTTAGTTTGGATGGTATTTATAATTCACATGAATTATCCTTAGATATTTGTAATTATATAAAGATACGATGTTTTATTTTATTTCAGGTTGCCTTGTAAAAACTGGCAAGAGTCAACAGATGAAAATTAACTTATACAGTAAACTGTGTCACATTTACAGTACTTGATTAATGAGCAATCTCCATATCAAAAAAGAGTAAAACTCTTTTACTGAAAATAGGTGAAAGGCCACAATAAAAGCAGATTGGTTTGTACGAGCAAACTGTTAAGATTTTTAAATTCCTTACGGTCATAGATCTTCAGAAAAAGAATCATGTGGCTTTGTTGTTTTTTTGGTCATATTATCTCTAAGCCCTGTGACAGGCAAATTCTCAAAAATACAACGTATATTGCAGTTAAATTTGCTAATGCAAGTGCCGGGTGTAGAGGTTAAAGGTGAGAATAAAAAGGTGAAGTCTATTGACCTTACTTTGTCCGTACTGGCCATACTGGTAGGACGCAACGTGGTCGACAGTGTAGCCCGGTGAGCTGTAGGAGGGGGGGCAATAGGACTGGGAGCTGGGCAGGGAGGGCAGAGCGGACATAGACGGAACGCTGGTCAGACCCTCCAGGCCCTTGATGTGGTCCATGCGCTGGCTGCAGCTGGCAGCCATGCCGGCAGGGGGCTCAAGGCCGCCCGTCAGAGGTGAGATGGCGTAGTCACTTTGGGGCTGATGTGGCACGCCGCCTGGGTTCAGCAGACCCATCACCTGACGAGAGAAGGAGACATTTTTTGTGTTTTTTTTGCTGTTTTGGAATAAGTCAACTTGTGCTGAAAATGAGCAGACGACAATGGAATGGTCAGCTTCCATTAATTTGCTCCATCATCAAAATTATAAGATACAGGGATAAATTTCACCAACACAATGTGGTAACTACAGTGATTGTCCCCAACCCCAACACTAGACTGTAAATAAGGACAACATTTTCTTCACGGATAAGACTAGAGAGATAGAGCACCACAGGTGGAAGACATGTTTTCTATTGTGGTTGTAGTTTCTGACAAAGACTTATATATTAAATCTGTCACTTTTAGCAAACAAACACTGAAGTGTGTATCAGACAGCAAGACAAACACACACTCAGACACACATAGGAAATCCCCCAGTTGCAGACATCAAAAGGCTCCCAGCGAGCCTGTCCCAGACAGAGATAGCACCAGAGAGGAAGAATTAAGCAATTTGTCTCAGATTCACTGCTCCACTTACTCTACAATTCCTTTTTGACACTGCTCCAAAAACCCATGGCACGAGATAACAGCTTATCTCCGACAGAGATATGTCGACATAGATAACATGAGAGAAAAAGGTTTGTGTGAGCTCTGGTCTGGTTCAGCCCCGGAATAGGTTTGCAGTTTGAGAAATCCGTTAGCTCTTGACCTGGTCTTTATTAGCGACCAGATAATCGAATTTGGGTGAATATTCCTCAACCAGAAGAGAATGGAAACAGCCGTGGGGCAAAGTGTTTCAAGTGGTTTCAAAACAGACGCGATACCACCGACCCCCCCTCTTCAACGCTCACTGAATGTACCTATCGCTCATCAAAGTGCTCAGCAGAAACCATTAATAAGGAATTGAAACTGGCTTTATTACTTATGAGAATAACTCTAACATAACCTGCCACCTCAATATGTATCATATCCCACCTCCTTCCCAACAGAGCAAAGGCCTCAAGGCTCCTCCATTTGTACTAATAAGAAGCAGGTACGCTGCTCTTTGGATCCTCTCGACCCTCTAAGTGACATATTATTCTACATCCACATACACACATGGTCCTGCTTAAATCATTTCCCAAGTAGGGGAGGTGAATGGAGGAGTCTGTGTTGATTTGGGAGAGGGAGCTGTGTTTCCTCCCATGCCAAGTAACATTTTCCTAAAAAATTAACCTGCATTTGGAGGTTTCGGTCTAAAGCGAGAGAGAGCGGGGATAACACAAGGCTGAAACATGCCGCGAGGAGCAAAGATACATGCCCCTGAACTGACAACGGACTCGAGTTTGGTGACTTTTGTGTTGTTGCTCTTTAACCTCTTCTACCCATCATCCCTCTGTCTCTCCTATGCCTCTCCCTGCCTCATGAGATGGCTCCATCAAGGGTGTTTCATATTGGAGTCTGTGTTGATTTGGGAGAGGGAGCTGTGTTTCCTCCCATGCCAAGTAACATTTTCCTAAAAAATTAACCTGCATTTGGAGGTTTCGGTCTAAAGCGAGAGAGAGCGGGGATAACACAAGGCTGAAACATGCCGCGAGGAGCAAAGATACATGCCCCTGAACTGACAACGGACTCGAGTTTGGTGACTTTTGTGTTGTTGCTCTTTAACCTCTTCTACCCATCATCCCTCTGTCTCTCCTATGCCTCTCCCTGCCTCATGAGATGGCTCCATCAAGGGTGTTTCATATTGGAGCGCTGCCGTTGCCAGCGGCCTAAATCAGAGCATCCAGGAGTTAGCAGAGAATGTCGGGACCAGAAGAGGGGGGGTGCAACATCTGAGGCAGGACATTCCTTCTCCGGCATATGAAATATATACAAATAAATTAGAACCTCTGTTTTCACATGGAGGAATGTTGAGGCAAACATTTTAAGAATGCAATCACGAGAAGCTTCCCTCGGGGTTGAGTGGGATGGACTGTGTATACATTTAGTATTATATGTTTTATGCATGATGCAGTATATCACTGTGTGATCGAAAACAAGTGGATGGTTATCCTTTGAACCAAAGCAAAAGCATGATAAGAGGTTTGGTGAGATCCACTGATAACACACACTTTTCCCCCAAACTCACACAACCAAGGAATAAAAAATGAAAAGCTAGTATGAACAAATATTTCCCTTAGTACCTTGTATCTCTACTTTATTTCAAATAATTAAAAAATACAGTAATCAATCTTCCAATCTAAACAAAGGGTTGAAGCGGACTTAGCCATGCTGCTCAACCATGTCATGTAATATTTGTGTAAAAGATGTTGCAAAGTCCTTAACTGATCCTTAAAATGTCATGGAGTTGATCAATTATCTACACCGCGAGTGTGTGTCTGTAATTGTGTGAACCTGCGAGCATGTGTGTATCCGTGCAACTGTGAGTGTGTCTTTGCACTGCTGCGGCCTGTTCTCGGAGGAGTCCGACCGTGGCAGGCTGAAATCTCATTTTCTGCCTGTTAGGATCTCTAACTCGTCTGTCTCCTCTGCGCTACCCTCTGTCTAGGTGCGGAGACCTTGAGACTTCATGCCGAGATAATTGTCTGTAATTGTCTTTTCACTTCTCATTTGTCACACGCTCAATTGTCCTCTGTCCTTCTAGAGTCATCTAGAATGAATGAAGCCGTCCTCCACTTCTGCCGAGGAGTGTGTGACTGAAGACTAGACGGTTTGTGGTGTAAAGTAGGCCAGTCAATGAATCAGTGAGCAATAAGTGTGTTTATGTATGTTCTCTACACTGAGGAGAAACATTCTTTTAACACATGTTCAAAATCTTAAAGCTGATATATTATGAAATAGCGTGACTGATGAGATAAATCTTGCATACATCAAACGGCTTCAGTCTTTGAAATCATCTCCAAATTCTGTCCGGCTCTGGTGTGGCATGTCAAACTGTCCTATAGTCTCCAGAGACATGTACAGTCAAATTAACTTTGTGTTTTTTCAATATTAATTGAATATAAGTTCTCAATCAAAATATATTTTTTTAAGGATTAAGCTTTTTAAGACTATTTGTCAATTTTATAAAATCCCAGTCTCAACAGACTTCTTCTTAAAATTTGCGAAGGAAAAGATTCGTAATCTCAACACAAAATTATTTAATTTTATTCAATTATTGGAGCATATACTTTATGAGCTAAATCCCCATTTGATTTGTGACTTAAAACACCTCAAACACACATATGCAGCCTCACCTGTGGAGAAAGGCCATTTCCTAAGGTGGGGTTCATGGGATTGACCGGTCCTCCGGGGCCCACAAAGCTGTCAGAGTAGCCTGAGAAGGAGTGGCGTCCAGAGGCGAGGCAGTAGGCAGAGCCTCCGTCACCCTGTCCTCCGGGTCCAGAGGCCTGGTGGCCCGAGGAGGGAGGCAGAGGCTGGGGCCGATGCACCGTGCTGGGTGGCTCTGACACAAGCAAATGCATCATGGGTAAAATTAGAACGCTTTCAAGGTTTGTCAGTTGAAAGTTGGAAAACATAACTGCTAAGAATTGGGAGAATTAAAACTAGTTAACAGCTACGAGTGGAGGGGCTGTTACTGTGTTGAAGTCAGTAGATAATATTGAGTATAAATATAAATTTGACCACATGTCTGTTCAAAACATGAGATGTTTTCTACATTAGTATTCTACATTATATTTATGTCAAAGAATGACTCAGAATTTACAATTTTAAGAAATAATGGTAATGTAATAAAAAAAAAATGACTTCGGTCAAAATATTATTTGTGTAATTTAAAAATATTAATTTCAGGGAAGAAATTCAAAAAGTGCAAATGTGTTAAAATGTTTATTTAAAATAATAAAAGCAACTTAGAGCTTCACTCTGTAACATGCTTACATGTACAGTTTGAATGCAATTAACTGAAACTGACACTAATATCTGACAAAGGAAAACAACTGAAAATGTGTGTACATCCAATTGAACTTGTTTGTGTGGGGTATTTTTTTTTCATACCAAAATTCAAATTTGGAACATTTTTGAAAAGTAACAGTATAAAATAAAAAATGCATCGTCAACAAGCTATGAACAAAGCTTTGTTTCAATTTCTCTCCACAAACCCATAAAGAGAAATATGATTTATATAAAGATTGTTTATGTGATCCCTCAACAATGATAATAACATTAACAATATTAATGAACTGAGTCTGAGCCCTACCTTGTGCTATAGATGAGGGGGGGTAGGGGCTGTCAGAGAGCTGGTAGGGAGGGATACTGGACATGGCTGAAGGAGGGAAACCCCCTGGGATCAGGTGATTAAATGCCATCAGTTGATTGGCTCCTGCCTGCTTCCTCCATCTTGCCCGCCTGTTGCTGAACCACACCTGGAAAAATGATAATGATGATGTTTGATCAGTGTGTGTTAAGTGATCCTCGTTGGACTACACACACACATACACACACATTCATACATTCATACACAGGGACATTGACTACTACGTTTTCTCACAGTTCTATCAGGGTGTGAGGATGAAGACAGTGATGTGCGAAAAGGTTGTGTGTGTGTTAGTGTGTGTGTATTGTGTGTCATGGCTGGTTGCACTGAGTGTGTGAGTGACATGCCGTGTCCATATGGTATGGAGCTCATGCTGGGCTTGCTTACACTTCCCATATGGAGCCTGTGGAGGAGAATTTACTGGACTCTAGATCAGAAAAAGGAAAAGTTCCAACTGGGCCCCTGGGAGCAGAGGATGAGAGGTATGTGTGTGTGTGTGTTATTTTTATGATTTAACTTTTCATGGTTCTCTTTGTGGTTAAGGTAATAATCATGACCCTTGATCTTATCAAAATGATCTTGTGTTCAACAAGCATCAGCATGAGTTCCTGTAAATCTGACATTGTGTCAGACTGTGACACTGACAGTCTTCATGTAGGTGTCCTCTCGTACCTGCACCCTGGCCTCTGTGAGTTTGGCCCTTTGGGCGAGCTCCTCCCTGGTGTAGATGTCGGGGTAGTGTGTCCTCTCGAAGGCCCTCTCCAGCTCCTCCAGTTGCTCTGCGGTGAAGGTGGTCCGACTGCGCCGCTGCTTCCTCTTTAGTGGCAGATCGGGCTCCGACTCCACGTCCGAACCCTCGTCTGAGTGACTCGCTGTTACAACGCGGGAGAAAGAAAAAGACAGACAGGGTCTGGATGAGTTTTCCTCCTGATGTCACATGTTTCATTTGGTAAAAGTTGACGCTGTCCATCTCTTAAATGATGAAGGTTGCTTTCAAAAACTATAGGAGTATTTCCAATCAACATCTTCAGTAGTGTCACTGACCTTTGGAATCAAGTTAAAGAGATAAGAGACCAATGCTACAAACCCAAATCTGATTTTAAGTGTAAATTAACAAGGAGACAAGGAGACAAGGAGGCATCCTATTGAGGAATCAGCATAATTGTGAAATGTCAGCTGATTTGTTTTGTTTTGACTTAACCCTCTTACAGAAAGGAGCTTTTTTCCCCCTTTCTTCACACACATACACACACACACAGGCACCATCAGTCTTCCTCATGGTCTTGTAGACAAACAGACCTCCATTCAGGAGGAATATTCCAAGCCTAAGGAATAATCCCACTGGACAAGATTCCCAAGGCACCACAGGAGGACTGATGGACTAAAAGCCACACAAAAGGCTAATTTGGATCCAGAGCCATTCTTTGAGTGAGTGACTGTGTGTGTGTGTGTGTGTGTGTGTGTGTGTGTGTGTGTGTGTGTGTGTGTGTGTGTGTGTGTGTGTGTATAATTATCTTTGGATACAAAATCTCATCTTTGAACAATTATGACCATTTTACTCAATTTGTCAGCTATTTGATTGATGATTAATTTGTAAAATGTAAGAAAACAGCAGAAAAGGAACATCAGAATTCAAGTTAGAGTTCAATCCCCAAACTCATTAAATTTCCAATTACATTAAACTGAGAAATAACTGTAAATCCTCATATTTGAGAAGCTTTAACACAATATTTAGATTTAAAAAAAAATGTTGATTGACTATTTTATGAAGCACCTAATCTTCCAGCACCAGCTGAATCAATACCTTGAATTTAAGAAATATAACAATATCTACTTCTGACTCTTCATCAAAGTGTGATCTTCAGCCTCACTGAACCTCGGTGATGTCATGAGCCCTGACAGCTTTTGTATTTTTACTTTTCATCTCTGTCTCGGATCAGTATTAATACTATTGTGCTCTATGTTCTATAAACCAGCAGTTCGGTTTTTAACTCACTACTTCAAACACTCCATTGGCTCCCTTCTAAGTTCACCAAGGCCAAAGCGCCCCACTTTTTGTGTTACACTTAATTAATTCCCCCTCAGCATTGGGGAAGTTTTGTGTGCAACACTGTATTAGTTCCCCCTCAGAAGCAACAATAAAATACAAGAGAATCCAAATAGCTCAGGGCCCCTCATGTGAAACTGATCCTCTCTCCCCCTTCAGCGATTTTCTCCTCGCAACACATAGCAGTGGGAGTCAACTTAACATGCATTAGGAGCAAATTGGTAAAGAAACATTCAAGCATGAGGAAGGCAAAAAGTAAAATATTTTCAAAGGGGGAAGCGAGATAAATGGAGATGTTGCCTTAAGCCTTTGTTGAATATCTTGCAATTTTGCACACATAGATTGCGAGCTCTTAAGCAACCTGTGTGTGGGTTTAGAATTTAAGACACACCACAAAACTCAAAATGACCATAGAGGTTTTGATTTTCATTTTCATCAGCTGTTTTTGGAACTTTGTACAAACTGTTTCCTCATCACATGAATAAACATGTCGTGACAAAACCAATCAGCCTTTGTGGGCGACAACACTCAAATAACAAATGTTTTATTTGGCTCATGTTTCAGAAGGTGAAAAGGAATTTGGGGTGTGGAGCGTAGGGCTTTGGAGTTTGGGACAGGATGGCTGAAAAACAAGAGATGAGGCCTTTCGGAGCCTCCCCCCCAGTTCTTGCATAGAGGAGGGCTGCGAGGAATGCTTACTCTCTCCCCCTGCTACTTTAGCAGCATGCACGTTCCTCAGCATTTCACAGGGATTTGGGCCCTGGGAAAGCTGAAGCGGCCAGCAAAATCCTTAATCACTTTGGAATTACCTATCGGTTATGACTGCTACCGGGGCTTCCAGAACCTTTCAAAAGAAGCGACAGAGTGGCACCTACGAAGTCTCGGGAGTCTGGTCGTGATAAAATCCTGAATCAGATCCTTTATGGAGGAATCAAGTGGGCTCATTTGTTTCACTCCACTTCGCTACATCTCTTGATGTTGAGATACAACAAGATAAGATGATGGAATGAAACGATAGCAATGTCTGTGGGGAAGCTCGGTCAGTGCAATATGATTATTTCAAGACTGCAAATCGTGTGGCGGACATCTAAAACATAAGGTGATAAAAAAAGTGGCTACCAGCGTTCAGAAAACAGGGGAAGCTGTCTGACTTTGCACATTTTCCCCTTAACACTATCAATTCGTTACTTTTCCCAACAAACACACTTTTTGCACTTTGTCACACCACCCTCCTTAAACAAGCACCACCCTCTCCTCCCTCCTCCTGCCTCACCCGCTCTTTGTCTCCCATCCCTCTCTTTTCCACCCATATTTCTCTCTCTGACTCTCGGCTCTTTGTTGCTCCACAGAGCTGAGGTCTTTGCCGGCGATTTCCACGCTCCATCTGTGGAATCCGTCATGGCTCCCTCGGCCCTTCACAGTGGAGGGCTGTCACCTGCCCCATGGGGGAGCCGAGGAGGGGGTGGGGGGCATAAAGAGGTTCTGCAGAGGGCTGAGAGGGGTGGGGGGTAGATGGGGGGCACAGCCGGGGGGCATTCTACCCCCTTCCTCCCCCCTCCCCCCAAAAAACCACCCCCTTCCTCCAGAGGGAACTGTAAGAGCACCTGAGGGGGTAGGAAGGGCAGTAGAGAGGGGCAACCGGGGCTGTTGTTGTGGATGTAAATGTACCCATGGGGATAGTCTGTCTGGGCATCTGTGTTTTTGTTGTTGTTGTTGGCAGAGGCGTAGTATAATCACAGTTTGTGCGCCCTTTATGCATGAAGACTAGTTGAGGTGAAAGAGAAGTGCGTCCTTCATGCTATAAAAGATGTCTGTTTCTTTTCTTAATATTTCTAAGACTTTTTAGCACCAAATACCTGTTTGTAATATTCTGTAACAACCATTCTAGCAATCAGTCAGATAAGTTGTCATTTCACCTGAATATTTAGAATTTGTATGTAAGCAAATAAGTATTTGCTTTGCAAACATAACCTTTTATTTTTAATCTACTTTTGAATAATTTTGTTAAACACATTGAACATACTTTACAACCTCATAAGGATAGGATTCAACATGTTACATGTAATCTCCACACTAAAGAAAACTTTCAGCGTGACTTTCAGAAAGTAAAAAAATTTCCTTTTGGTTATGGGTAACAGTTTTTTCTGAAACGTTTAAAATTTGAAGTCACCAAATTTTTTCAATTGAAATAAAACACCAGAGCAACCTGCTGTTTTAGTGTGTCTGGGAAAGCTTGGTTTGATTGGATTGCTGTAAGAACAAAAGCATATTAAAAAAAGAAAAGTTAAAAGTTTTCTCAGTACTTTTGTTGTGGTAAGGTAACCTCAACGACCACTAACGACTCTACAAGTTAAATACCTGGGACTCCCAGCAGTCAGTTAGAACTGAAGAATACTTTTGTTTTTTTGTTTTACAAAAGAAAAATTGTTTATTACACTACCGTACACATCACACGTCTGATTAAACATCAACTACGTGGCAACAATAAAATATGATTCCATGCGGGGTGTTTTGGTGACAGGTGTTTCAACAGAGAAGGCTGCCACCCAATTATTCCTGTGAAGTTAACTACTACACACAGCTTAGTTTAAGAGCTCATAAACATACACAGACACACAGACATAGACACACAGACACACACACAGACACACACACATAGATACACAGACACACAGACATAGACACACAGACACACACACACACACACACACACACACACACACACACACACACACACACACACACACACACACATTCACACACCCAAAGACTGCAGTCTTCCAAGCCCATGTGACCAAACTTGTCAGCCCTGAGGCATCTCCACTGTAGCATCCATTAACTTGCTCACGTGCCTCTAAGTGTGGTCAAGCACAAACACATGCACACACTTTCCGAAATTATATTTGTGATGATGATACATAAAGACAAATCAGCATCAGGTTATACTGTATATTACCTCTCTTACTGAGACAAAGAATAGCAGGATTAAGAGGAGAGATGGGGGAGAAACCTTTCCCTTGCCTCCCGGATCTTTTTCAGCCTTTTAAACCTGTGGTTTCAGAGTGCCCCGTTTGCCGTCATCGCCTCGCTATCCCTAAGATCTGATCACATCGATTTGGCACCGCCAAATAGCCTTGGCCAATCAAATTATCCACTCTAACCCTCATATCGCTCCCTGTCTGTATATACATGCTATATCTTAAAACGCTGTATTTATAGCCCCCATAAACACTTGACTTCTCTCTGTATACTTTTGCTCCACCTCAGCTTAAAGGAGCGGGGGGCTGCAGACGTGGTCCCGGCTCTTGTCAGCTCATCGAAATATGAGAAAATATGAGCCTTAAAAGGGTAAAATTATCTAAGTAGGACAAAAAGCAGCCTCTGCAAGATGGCCCGGGAGCTGAGAAGCATTAAGCCACAAAATAAGAGACGAGCAGTTGGTGGGGGTGGGTGGAAGCAGGGTAAGAGGAGAAAAGAAAACTGTTTAATTTAACCAAACTGAAGCCCTGAGAGGCACACAGTGCATGGGACTCCAAGCCAAAACAACCTCTCCGCAGCCAAGAAAGCCTAAAATGGCTCCCGCTGGGCAACGCCATCCCAGGGAAAAGAAAAACCAGGAGAAGGGTTCAGCTGAAGCAGACTGTTGGAAAGATTTTTTTTTAATTCAAAGGGGGGGGGCGCAGTTGGATGGGGACACAAAGGCTTAAATATGTCCGCTGAGACAGTACATATTGAGAATGTATGCATGTGTGCGTGAGAGCCAGAGAGAGTGAGAGAAAGGGGATATGTCAAACTTGGATTTTGGGACTTGGGGGAATTAACTGACCATATGTGGACTATTTACACCCCTCTTCGGACATCCCAGTAACTCTTCTGAGGCTTTGGTTAATAGTGAGGGTAAATTGAGCCTCTGACACATTTGCCCCCTCCCCGCCCTCAGTTTCTCTCCACCTACCCCTCTCAAAAAACACAAAACAAAAGGCAGAGGAGACAAACGCAGCATTTATTTGGGCGGGCCGACCATGCTGCTCCTATTCAGGAGCCAGGGGACTAAGTGACTGGCCGACTGCATTAAACAGTATATAGAAGTCAAGGCAGGCAGATGCTGGGCCGAATAATGGCTTTACTGACAGCTTATGGACCCATCTGCGACTCTTTCTGGTGGGTTAAGAAAGAGAATGTGTGTGTGTGTGTGTGTGTGTGTGTGAGTGTGTGTCAAGTCAAACTCACTTGACTTGCTAAGAAGGAGTTTCAACCTTCACAGCTGTCCTGTAAATGAGTGTGCCAGAGTTATGTGTGTGTATATGTGTGTCTGTTAGAACGTGAGTGTAAAAATATAACAAACAAAAAAAACGATGTGCGTTGCCACATGTGAGCAAACTGTCGTTAATCACTGCCTTGTTATGACGCCAAAAAAATGACATGACAAGTTATAAATGTCAGGGGTGTCCGGGGGGAGTGGGAAATGAGTACCTGTCATTTGTAGCTAAATGTGTTTCTAACCCTGTTTCCTGTGCAGCGCTGGGGGACAGTGACCCGCTGCAGCCCTGTGACCCTGCACTTCATTTTCTCTGTCTTTTTAAAGTGGAAAATGACGACCAGCTCCAGTCAGTAGGGAACATGCTGAGATCCAACAAGGTGAGCTGTGAACAGGTTCACTGTCATACTGAAGCTCTTTTTTTTTTGATAGAGAGGAAGTTTGACGTCTTCATCCTCTCCCTGGCATGTCAGGCTGCCTCTACGAACAACAGCAGCTATTAATCTTCCACAGTCCATATGCACACACCACTGCAACTGTCTGTGACGCACTTCCCTTTGAATATTACAGTCACGCTCAAAGTTACTGAACAGTGAAGAATTTGAACCGGTGCAATTTACCTTACACAATTTACAAAGATGCACATATAACAAGATTTAGTGGAACATTTAGAATAGCAGTAATGTTATGTATAATGCTGCATTCATTTTGAATGAGTAAGGAGTGTTTGACCTGAACTTTCAGATGGTAAACATGAATAAGGAACTGGTTTGGCAGTGAATCCCCACTGGAAGAAGGAAATACCTCTGATTGAATTCTACAGAGTGGTACATTCATTCAAAGATCCTGAGCAAAACTGATGACTCTCATCGCACACTGCATTTTACAGCTGACATTGTAAAACCCAAAGACCAATACAATTATGTACAACATTAATCTATGAGATGCCACCATTTCTGCGCCTGCTTGATGCTTTCCTGTCTGAGGAACGACTACGGCATCAACACACATTTAAAGCCTCTTTTCCCTCGTGCAACACAACGCCTTCTGGTCTAATTAGTTAACAAAGCTCTAAAAGGAAAGTCAGGCCTCATCAGTCAGGTGATTGACAGCTGCCTGTCCCCCATCAGCAGCGTAGATGCTGCATTTACTGGCCTCTGGCTGGCCTCTGCAAACTTTGACACTCGACCCTAACCCCAAGTACACGCACACAATGACATACACAGACATTAAAAACAATCACGCTCCCGAACACACAAATGTACGAGAGCAAAAAGGACCCACACTCACATTCTTTCTTACTTTCTCACAAACACACTCATGCACATTAAAAAACAACCTCTCTCCCCTCTTGCCCCCCCTCCCCCAGCTGTTGTGCATACTTGCAGCAGATAAAGAGGGGCCTTATTCTAAGGCGAGCCATTCTACTTGACCTTCGGCGGGCCTTTTCACTCTTTCACTCCCTTCAAACCGTCTTTGGGGCTCGCTCACTCGCAGCTCAATGTGGCTAGTCCATCACGGGTGAAGGCTGGGGCGCTAGTTCGGGGTCTTGAAGGGGGGAATACCCCAAATACCCCCTGCCCCCTGCCCCCTCCAACCACCATACACACATGCACACACGCACACACAAGCACCCCCCTCCCCTCCCACTCAGAAATCACCCTGACTTCAAAGTTGGTGTGCATTCATTAATTGCCCTTTGAATTGATATCAGAGGGTCACAATAAGAGTGTGAAAGGAAAAAGAGGCTTTAATGAAGCATAGAGCAGCCATTCATTTGCAGATAACTATGTTTTCATGCTTGAATAGTCATCATGCATGGGCTTATTAGAAAAAAACTCATGGGAGAGGGAGGAGTGCGGGACGAGGCGAGAGGGACAGAGAGACGGAGAGAGCCCCAGGGTAGAGGAGAGTGATTTGGTGCTCACCACTTGGCCCTCGTGCCCCCCTTTGCCCTTGTGCCCAGGGACTCACTGAGTGATACATTCATTCTTTCAACCGACAGACAGAGCTCTCTTCACCAGACACTCAGCTTATAGGCCAGTAATAGCCAATAGCTATTATAGGGTCCATCGAGACCTTATTGGTTCCGTCTTTGTCACATTTGACAGGACAGAAACAGCAACTGGCAAATTAGTGAGGCTGCAACTAACAATTATTTTCATTCTCAGTCCATCTGCAGATTTTTGTCTCGATTATCTGGTTAATTGTTTGGTCTCTAACGTGCAAGAAAATGTAAAAAACATACATAAATAAGATGTTCCAGTCCAAGGTGACGTCATCTGTCTTGTTCTGTCTGACCAAAACTGGAAAACCCAAAGACGATGACAGATAAAAACACCAAAACCTCATATTAGTGAGCCTGAAACAAAGGACGATCAAACTGATATTGAAATAGCTGACATGTACTTTTATGACCATCAACTAATCAATGAATTAACTCATCACCTAAAGTTAGGATTTTCATGCTGAAATCATATTTTAAATATTTTAGTCTGTGTGTTGGGGAGCAGCTTCTGTGATTTTAATTTAATATGCAAAAACAGATACTTATACACAACTGTAAAACATGTCAAATATCACTTGCAATTTCTTTTGCTCGTAGAAATGGTTTTGTCAGTGAGCGGTCGAGCAAGTTGAGGTTTCACTGATCACAACTACAAACAGCAAGTACAAAGTGAAAAGTCAACCTCAGCTCAAATGCCTCTGCAAACACCAAACACACACTTCACCTTCTCTGCCTCCACCTCTGCTCTCTCGCTCCTCTCCCCTCAATCCTCTCTTTCCTCCTCTCATCCTCTCATCTTTCCTGTTCCCATCTCCTCTTTCCTCCTCTCCTCTCCTCTCCTCTCCTCTCCTCTCCTACATCATGGGCCTGGCATTCATCCAGTGTGTGCCCACATGTTGCATTTGCAGCACGCCATCCTTCACCCCAAATGGCAGAGAGACCCAAAGTTCTTCATTCACTCGCATTATTTACACAAACAAAGTCCTGCTCCGTTTCTGCGACAAAGCCAACTAAATCTTTATGGCTCTTTCATGTATTGTCTGCTCAGGGTTCCCTTTTGTCCCCCAGTCGTTGGCCTGGGCCGTGGATACAATGAGGCCGGGAGAATGGAGGCAGATTGAAGGAATGCACCTCAATAAACCTAATTATGACATGATGACTGCGCTCACCATGGTAGGGTACCGTTCAAAGATCCCGGGCTTATTCAATTAGCCCTTTCCAGGATCCCCTTTCACCAAATAAAGTTATCCCTTTGACTGTTTGTATTGCAGAGTGCATGGAATGTGTGTGTGTATGTGTGTGTGTGTGTGTGTACGTGTGTGCGTGAGTGTGAATGTGAGTGTGTGTGCATGCGTGTGTGTGTCGGCCCGCAACAAGGCTCCTCTGTATTATCTGGTTAATTTCACCTAACGAAGTATGGACCCTAAAAGATACACTGTGAAAATGTGGAGCATGGAGGAGGGAGAGGGGAGAGGCAGGAGGTGGGAGGGGGAGAGGGCAGGGACACTGTGACTGTTTTAATCATTAACTTTGTCTCCAGGGTTAATTACTATGACGCTGGGATTTTGGTACAGCTCAGCAACAGGCCTGGAGGGCTAACATTACTGCCAAATACATAAATATTTGATAGAAAATGGAGAGGAGAAGAAGAAGGGGTGGGGTATGGATTTTAACTCATATTTACTTATTGCACAGGGATTTGGGAGAAAATGTGGTTTAGTTTATATTTATATTTACAAAAAATAAGGCCTTAGATTACAACTGTATTAATGCTTAAGTCGTTCAATATTTATTATTAATAACATTCTGTGTTCACATGACTTTTTTTACAATTCCAATTAAGTCTCACCTCTGACCATGTAACTGCAAATATTAATGCACTAAAGCCACCGTTCAAATAAGCTGCTACCAATCAGGGATAAGCAACAGGTCATAGAAAAACAGGGCAAATAAATGTTGGTTTGATATTGTCTCACAATTCGAATACAGAATCAAATTAAAGGTGTTATTTTGATAGTTTGGTGTGAATTATTTTTTGTTGACATGATAAATCGATTTAAAATGTCTTGTTTTGAAAAGTTACATGCCTGGTTCCAAAGCAGACAGTAAAAACTGCTCAAACTACTTCTATGCCTATAATGACCAGACATGGGATTTTTATTGGCCTCACATATTGTAATTGTAACACAAATATATTGTTAATCAACCAGGCAGAAGGTTAATAAAGAACTTAATTAGAAACTTTGCGGAGCAGCACTGGAAAGTCAGTGCTGCTCCGCAAAGTTTCTAATTAAGTCCGGAGGACGCAGCCCAGATATTAAACGAGTAGTGCGCCGCAGGCTGAGAGAAACAGAGAGGAAGAATAGGAAACAGAGGGAGAGGGGCGGTGTTGCTCTCCAGATGAAAGTGAGATGAAATAAAAGACTCGATTTAATCTGCTTGAAGAGATTTGGGGGAGCAAGAGTTGGAGGAGGAGGAGCGGGAGGGGACGGCTGTTCGGAGCTGTGCGCAGCGCAGGACGGGTGGCCGGGGCCCCCATTGTGAAGCATGCGCTTCGGGCCAGACCGGGGCTCTCCGGGGAGAACATTGGTCCCTATTCACCGCAAACACTCTGTAATACACTCCCTCCGTCATTAGCTAAATGTGACATAGCACAATATCGACATCATTTAGAAGACATTATTAATGTCCGCGGGGGCACGGGCCGGCCCTCATCAAAGAATCGTGGCGCATGAGTTGGTGGCAGGAGATGGCACGGTGCTATTCGTCATCCACTTAGTCTCGTTGACCAATTACAGTCTGAATATTATGACAAACACAGCCACCAAACTCAATGAAATGCCACTCATTCCAACTTTGTTGATTTTTCCATTTTATAGCGCTGGTGATAGAAAATTACGCACAGTTTTCTGACGTCAGGAAAACCAAATAAACACTGCAACTTGAACGTGAAACTTTGTAGAGTCACGTCTTATTATTATTATTATTATAAACTATTGCACAAGTGTTATCTTATGGTGGCGACCTAAAATGTTTCTTATGGACTTATATGTTAGTTCTGTGTCATTTTGTACTCTCTTTTCTTAACAAACGCACGTGAGCACTCTCCATCACCCCGCCACACAGTTTGTTACTTTAAAATATGGCACATCTTAAATCCGTGGTGAGCACTTTCATTGCGCAGCCTGCACAGCCGCGTGCGCAAGTTTTGGGGTGAGAGCGTGCATCCCTGAGCGCTGCGTGAATGGATTTCAGAGGCCTCCATTGTCACCGTGAATGGCAGTCGCGTTCTTTGGGCGACCCCAAAAGGGGAACATTTTGTAGGTGAAAACGGCCATTTTCTGTGCTGCATGGACGGGCCCTCTTAACCGTGCCGGGCCGGGCCGCTCCCTGAATAATTCATCCTTCATTGCGGCCCTCATAATGTGTTTTGTCGGGCTTTTCTGTGGCGGAGCTCTCCTCTCCCCTTCTCTCCCCTCCCCTCGGACTGAATTATAAACAGGTTGCCTTCTTCTTTTCCTTCTTCTTTTCGCGGCGGCCAAAGCTGTTTCCAAGCTGGCCTTTTGTCCGCGCGCAGCCCAAGCGTGAGCCCCAAATGGACTCACGCGCTTTTGTCTCCCAAGTTCATCCGTGAGCGTCCCGTTGTGCGCGCGAGGCGTGTCTTTGTCCGGAGATGGAAACCGTTGAACAAATGTTTGATCAACTCATCTGGGGGACATTTTGTCCTTTGTCTCTCCTGCGCTCTTTCACGGACGCAGAGATGGAGACAGTGTCACAGAGGAGCCTGGGACGCATGTTGACATTTCCCTGCTTAAACTCTTTTAAAAAGTGAAAGGAAAACGGTAGAACATATTTGAATATTTCATTTGTGCGTGTGTTTAAACTGTGGTGCCAGTGTTAGACACGCAGTGCTTTCTTATTAATTGACCGTGCAGCAAGTTTTAAACTATAAAACATTTATTTTACTTTTCTAAATTTTCTTTCTAACATCTCCAGCCTGAACTGTCCCAACCTCCATCCCCTCCGGTGTTTTTCCCTGGAATTATTTGGCTGCCTGTCACACACCGACACTACGAGTTATTAAGAATAATGACGTTTTCTCGGGTAAAAAGTAAAAACATTTAAATTGGTTTAATCGACTAAAACTGTGTCGTTGTCAGCACAGTTTATTATCTGATGCCAAACTCTCTGATGAGGCCACAGCTTGTTCGTGTTTGTTTAAGAGAAGATGTATGTTCCCGTTGAGGAAGCTGTAATAATTTGGAAAGTACCAGCAGGACAGATTTCCACTCTAATGACGTAGGTTAAAAATTAGGAAATGACATTAAAACGGGCTAATTAGAGCTTTAATGTAGCTGCAGAGCAATGAGTCCACATCTCCACTTATAGCTACTGTCTGTGAGGAGAATGAAGAGGATATGTAATGTTTTTATTCTCTGGCCTCTGACACCTCATACAGGTTACACCGAAAATAAAATAAAACAGCATTCCTTGCGCCTACACTGCAAAATTACCATATTTTTTTGTTGGCAAGAAAAATATTTTTTTTCAAAAATTTAAATATAAATGAAACAGTGACACTTGTTTCAAATCACATCAGAAAGTATCATTCTATTCCTCTTTGTTCAAAACCACTAGAAATGTAATCTCAATTGGATTAAAGGCAATTTTTCTAAGTCATTTAAAATAATTCCCCTTGGTTTCAGGATGCGCAGGCTGAATGTGAGACTGAATAACGTGGCTTGTACAGGTGGTCGATGTTTTATAGTGCACACTGCCGTTTGAGACACTAATAAAAATCGATTTGTTGCATAAAAATAATGTCCAACCAACTGGCTCAGAGCAATGTGAACTATGTTTCTATAATTCATTAAGGCATTACACTTAAATATTAGAGGAAGAATTTACAACGCCTTATCTCTGCAATTTGCTTATTCGGGAGAATAAAATAGCTTTTAAAATATATACGTGCATCCTTATGTCCACACTTAAAGTAACATGATTGTTCATCCAAACAGATTTTACAAGACTGCTGCACACACACATCACACAGCACACACACACACACACACACACACACACACACACACACACACACACACACACACACACTTTTCCCGCACATGCAGGGTCATCACCTGCTGTTTGATTTACGGTATGGCCTCATGGGAAAAGCATTAGCGGGAGAGATATGGTCGATAAAGAATTCCTAACAAAGGATGACCCCCCCCCCCCCCCCAACAAGTTTACAGCACGCTAAAACTTCACATACTCCTGGTTTGTACTATCAAATAAAAGCTTCTCTACTTTAAACTCAGCTCAAAAGCATTCAACAGGTTGGAGGTGCGTTGTATTGATCTCTCCTGTTTCTGCGAAATGGGATTGTAATGCTCGATAATTTAATCCACTGGAAACCACACCAGCTGCAGATTATACATGGACAGAACGGCTGTTAAATTCTCACTTCACCGGTGCTTCCCACAGCAACACCACATAAAAATCACATGGACTCGCTGAGAAGAGATCTGATCAAACAGGGCTCTAGAGTGTGTCTACACACTTTGAGGTCATGGGCATGGAAAGAAGAGAACTCCAGTTAGAGTTAACAGACAAGCTTTGCTTTTTCTACTTCTACTCATTCAGCGTCAACAACGACCTGAAGAGTTTTCACTCACATCTGTCTCCCAGGATGCCTTCAATGCTGTGTTTGGCCCTGCGGTCGTGGTCCTCCAACTCCTTCCTCTCGATCTCATCCTCATCCTCCTCCTCATCGCCTTTAACCCCAAATTTACTCCGCATGATGCGACTGATTGAGCTCACTGTGAAAGTCAAAAAGGGATAAGAATGATATCAATATAAATATGGATTATCAATGATATCCACAAACTGACAGAACGTTAAATATATAGACAATTAAAAACCTCTACAAATTGAAATACTGAAAGAAATTTGTCAGAATTTTTGAAGAAATAAAGTTTTTCAGCACTTAAATGTTTTTTAAATGACTTATTATTTTTATTTGAAGTATTATGTCGTAAAATAATAATAATAATAATAATAATATAATTATTATAATAATAATAATAATAATGTGAATATCCAGTCATTTCTGCCCTTTTTACCTGAAGGCACGTTGTTGCGGTCACATATCCCATCCTTCAGTAATTTATCCCGAATCTCCCAGCTAAACATACCCGGGTTTTCCCGCTTGTAATCTTCGATTCTCTTGTCCACGTCCGGTGTTGTTCCCTGCTTCAAGGGTCAGAAAAGTGACACTGTTTATTCACTTGGATGGGGCCCTTGGGGCACAATGCAAACAGAGTGTTATGACTTATTTCAACAGGTTGTTGTTATATATGCATCACTACATGGGGTTGTATTAAAAGTTGAATGAAAGTAAAATATAATAGGTAATAAAATGTAGCCTCTGATGGTTTGAGGGTTAAAGCTTCATCATCCC
The DNA here is from genome assembly GCA_026259375.1 of Verasper variegatus. Taxonomy (NCBI): domain Eukaryota; kingdom Metazoa; phylum Chordata; class Actinopteri; order Pleuronectiformes; family Pleuronectidae; genus Verasper; species Verasper variegatus. Next base: position 2,070,975 of record CM048047.1, on the reverse strand, counting down.
TGGTCTACGGGAGCCTGTGCTGCTCTGCCCCGCTCTCGGGCTCTTTACCTTGGGTTTGCTGCCTCCTATGGCCCCGGGTCTGATGGAACCCGTCTCCTGGTACCGACACAGGATTTTGGACACGCAGCCGTGGGAGACCCGGAGCTGCCGGGATATGACGCACGGCCTGATGCCGTGGTGGGCCATCTCCACGATCTTATGTCGGATGTGGTTGGGTAGAGGCCTGCCATTGATGAACACTCCTCCGAGCTGGTTGACTCGGCCTTGACCCAGTGGGGTGGACACTATACATTTGAATCAAAATATAATAAGAGGGTCTCAATGTCTCCACAGTGATCCAGAAAGTTTAACTGACATGCAAAAATGTATATATATATATATATATTACATAAAATGGCTGACAACAAACAATACATGTACAGTTGTAAAACTATCCCAGGGAAATTGTAAAATTATTTCTGACACTACAAAACATTTTGTTAACAGCAGAATAATTGCAAACAGGCTGCAGAAAAGTTTGCTAAAAGTTGCTTGAACTAAACTAAAATTGTTGTGACAGAGAAAACAAAAGTATGGACATTGAGTTCATTATGAAACATTATGAAACAATAACAGTGAGTAGAATTATGACTAAATAATGAAATATGTCAGCTAAGAGTCAAGTTAAGATTTCACTCTTGATAATTGCTACAAATCTGTATATAGAGAATATATATACTAATAAAGCCTGTGTTTTTACGCAGTACGAGAGTGGATGAAAAGTCTGTGGTAAGAAGTGACTTTTCACTCCAGTGTCCTGTGTGCACCTCCAGCCGCTCCCCGTGGCAGTGTGATGCTTTACCTTCCAGTGGGAAGCCGCTGCGGGGGTAGTTCTGAGCCAGCGTGGGTCGCATCATCATGGATATTGACCCCGCCAACGCAGTCATACCTCCTCCACCACCCCTGCGACGGTGTCCTCCTGACGGGGAGGCTGCTGCTCCAAGCACCGGCTCCACAGCAGGAAGATAGAAACTCGCCTCGGCCCGTTGAGAAGTCTCCCTGAAGGTTAGCCTCGGTTAGCCTGGGTGAAGGGTAGACGCAGCCGGGCTGCAGCCGAGCGCCAGCGTCTCGGGACGGCCAGGAGTCCAGATGTGACGACGGTGGGAGAAAGGTTGGATTCCTGGACGTTTAGCAGAGTTATTGTCTGAGTGGTGTTAATATGAGGGTTAGTGGTGGTCGAGGCGGTGCAGGGACGAGGGGCTGTTGTTGTTGTTTGTTGACACCAGTTCAAATGAGGAGAAACAGTGACAAGCAGCTCGGCTCTTCTCTCTCCCCCAGTCAGCGCTCACACCTCTGATTGGCTGCACGGATGTACCCGGCACGCTGTCTGGCGCGGGGATTGGCCGAGGCTGAAAACTTTGGTCCAATCAGGGAAGCTGTCACGGGTCCGCTAGCACGGGAACGGGACAGGGACGTGAAGTGATTTGGAGCCGCAGAGGAGTCCCACCTTGTTCTGTCCCATCACTGTTACAACCATGAGCTGAATGAATTACTGTGAAGAAATATATGAGGTTTAATCAGGAGGAGGTTTAATCATTTGGTTAATGTATATGTCACCAAACTATTTTCCAAACACGCAAACTGTGAGTGTGAGCGTTTCCACCTAAATGAATCTCCTCGCTTCCTTATTCTGATTTGTTTTCCATACATTAATACATGATGGGAATTAATACACAAACCATATCAGTTCTGCATATTTGCTGACAAACAACAACCTAACTGTGTATAATATATTATTATTCAATTATTATTATCATTTAATCCAGCACGACAAATGCTAAATAAACATGTGAATGAGGTGAGCAAACTATTAGAAGCGCTTTGTAATCCAATACAGCACCTAAAGTAATTATAAGAAAAACAAGAAAGACTCTCAAACTCTTGTGTTCTATTGTATTACATTAAGATTATTTTGTTGTATTATATTTTTACTACATTGGAAAGTCTGTATGGATCTATATCTATATCTATGGGCCTGTGACTTGACACCAAAATCAGAGCTTCAAAAACAATTATTTACTTTCTTCGACTAAATTAAATGATAACTGCAATCTAACAATCTATTCATATTCGGTCATAACTGCGCATAGACACGCGATATATCACTAGCACTATATATAGCCTATACATGCTTTGTTTCAGATTTTACATTTTTGCTTTCGTCGATTTTGCAAAATAAACCAAGTTTCATAAATAACAGTACAGTAATCTATAATTTATCAAAAAATGTATCACCTCTAACTGATGAAAGAAAATATAAATATTGATCCATGGCATTAATTTCTTGTCAGTGTTGTCACCAGCCTGTGCGTAAAATCATAAAGCAAACTGTTAAAAGCATGCTATCGCAAACGACCCCTAATTTGTTTCCACCCCATGGCCTCATATATGACACAAATGGTGCTAAAGTGTGTGCACCTCGAGGAATTTATTGTGGTTTTCAGTGGGAGAATCAGCAGTCTGAAGGGGGACATGCGCCACAGCAGGATACGACGCCAGGGCGGCCGTAAAGCCAGTCTAGCCCTGTGGCACAATAGAGACCAGGGTGTATTTTCATCTCCAAATGTCCAATAATCAGTTGTTCTTCGAATAACCCGTGAGTGAGGCGTTTTGTATCCTTCCTTCGTCCTTGGATCGGTGACTTGACCATGATTACTCGAAGAAACACCAGTGCCTCGTCAACATTAGATTAGTAAAGTCGAACATTTAGGAAGGAGATTGTTGAATTGAATTTAAAACCATATTTTTCAGCGAAACCTCCTGATTCAGATTTGGCTCTTATTAATTTAATTTAATTCTTGATTTTGGACACATGATGGCACAGCAGCAGTAGGGCAACCCTAGGCCTACTCCTCTTGTCACCTAGGTGGGGATTAACCGAATGTAACTAAATAAATTCATTGTAGCGGTTGAACCAAAGAATATTGAAAATATCTGGATCGATCATTAAATGTGAGACCCCCGCAGAAAATTGGTTTATGAGCAAATTTCCGTGCGTCAGAGTCTGCGCAGCGCCGGCACGGAGAGAAAACCCTAAAAAACGTCGTCTGGCTAATGCAAAACTGAAGGTGAAAAGCGACCCCCAGCACCTGAACACCTCTTTCATGTCTCTGCCCGCTCACCTGAGCCATAACGGTGTCCCGATGGGAGGGGGGGGGGGGGGGGGAGTGGAGGACACCCACCTCCTCTTGTCATTAAGCTTCATTTACACAGGGGAGAGATGTCCCACAGGCTGAAGTAGTTTCAATTAGCATTCGCCTCTCCCAGTGGCTTTTGATAGTAATAAAAAAAGAGGGAAAACTCGCACTTCAAATGTTGTCTTTGCCGTCAAAAACGCGCGGGGACAATGGGTAGACGCTGGGTTTAAAATAAGCAGGGCGCCCGGGGGGTCTTTCACCTGCTAAAGAGCTTGTCATTATCCTCTGGGTGAAGATTATTATCACGAATGAGTCCCGCACGTTGCCACAACACGGCTTCAAAGGGAGGGGAAACGTGAGTTTGTTTCTGACTGATTTTTACATTTGTAAATCAAACTCAGAAACTTGGAGGAGTTCTTGGAGGAATGCTGGATAATCACGTGTGCCCTAAATCACAATCATGTCATCGAATGAGTGGTGGGCAGCAGGATTCTATATGCAGTTAACACAACAGGCCTCTTGTGGGTTTATGCTTTCAAAAGTGTTACTAAAAAATAATAACTTTCTTAAGTTAGAGTATAAATGCTGTTGGTTGTATTGATTTCTTTCTCACATTTGTACTGACTTACTCCAAAGAGGGAGAACAAACATCAGTCTTTTACGCAGACGAACGTGACGATTTGAGAGTGTCAGTGATCTTATGCTGAAACTGGATATTAGAGAGGGGGCAAATGAAAAACAGAGAGAGAGGGGGAGGCATGATGCATACTGCGGCCCTCTCTTTAAACGCGACACTGAATCTCCGTGTCCAATCCATTACCGGGGGATGAAATTCAAAGTCAGAAATCTCGCTTGATGAGAAATAAATTAAGTTGCATCACATGCTCTGCGTGGAGGCCATTCACAAACACGTATTGGTCAAATCAATTAGTTCCCAGTGCGTCATATTCAGGGTAATAATTAATACAAAAGTAAGCGTTCAAATAAGGGTGTGAGTCTATACATTGGGAATTATTGTACTTTTTACTGCACTTTATTTGTGGATTTAACAGCTATGAGCCAGAATTTTTACGATTTTCTTTTCATATTTTTTAATGCTTTCAACATTTTACTTCAGGGGCATTTTAATGCACTTACATTGGAATGCTTTTATACTGTTATACTTATTTCTACTTAAGTAAAACCTCTCAAAACTCCCCCCACTGAAAAGAGGACTTTTAAGGTGTAATTAAAAAGAGACAGAGAACTAAGATTGTGAATCAGAGTGAACTCACATATTTATACTAATGCTTGTATTTTTTATGAAACATGGTTATCCAGTGACCTAATTGTGCTCATTTTATTTTACATTTGATTAAACCAAAAAAACAATTGTTCATTTAATTTAATGCTAAAATGCACCTTTTTTTTTATAAAGGCAGACATATTTGACTAGGCACATTTTAAACAATTCAAATGTTTAAAATTCTTTAACATTGTTATAATTTTCACCCCAAACAGAGTATAGGCCATGTGGATAAAATGTTCTGTAGCAATACAATAGAAGACAAACATAAGTTATAAGAGGAGTAAGCCTGACTAAATGCTACATCAGGCTATATATTTGTATCAGTTATATACACAGACCGATATGGCTAATGAGAGTCTTTGAAATGCATTGGCTGATAGCATCCTTTACAAAAACATGTCGTCTGACACTGTTTGTTGTCATGGCTCGTTTGCAAACTCACATCGCCTCCAACTCTTTCCTAGTAATCAGTGTAACTGTGGCTAATTGAAAAATACAGCAAGGCTTTGATACAATAGGCCTGAGTGTTGTGCTGCCACAATGAAGTGACCAGTCAGCGAGCACAGGTGTATTTACATAGTGCTGAGAATATATGAACACTGAGGTGGGAGGTAAAATATTATCTGAGAAAAGACACTGTGGGGCTTATTAATGTAAAGTGTGTGTATAGGGCCTATTCAGTATACCAGTGATTAGACGGTGAATGACCAACACTGATCTTTATCTATTTTGTTTGTGTACGAGGGGGAAAAAATCTTAACGCTGAATGGCCTAATTTATATAAACTAAATGGGGGCTTTATTAGACCATATAAACACATATGACAAATCTCAGTCTGGAATATTAACAGCTCATCAGCATCCAGCCATTAATGAAAAATCTATTTACTTTTAATCAGGCTTTAGCCACCAGAAGTTTACATAAGTAGACGTGCATGAGAAATGTATGCCAGCTGACACTGAGGGGTGGGATTTCCCCTCTATTTTGAATATAGGGCATGTAGCATCATCTGTCTTCCAGTAGGGGGCATATTTGATGCACAGCAGGATGCAAACTGTGTCAAGTTGAACCATATTCAATTTATTACCAGTCATTATGTAAGAGCGAGCATGATAACATCCAGCCGTGCTCACAGGATTGTCTTGCAGCTGTGATGCTCTGTTGTAACAAGAGAACTAATGACAGCTGTGGGTGTTCATGTTTTCTTTATTACTGAAATGTGTTTATGAATGTAAAACAGCACATAAAGAACAGTTCTCTGTGCAAATACATTTGGTACTTTTAACAACAACCACGGATTCTCATAAAAACCAACGACATTGTCTAGGTCCTCTGAAGGAAATACAATATGCTGACATTAGTCAAAGGTGTACCCCGTTACTCGTGTCAAATAAGGGGGGAAAGTGCATCATTTAGAAGTTGAGTGGGAGAAAGGTTGAGCGGGATGATTGAGGCAAGCATGAGAATCAGACTTGGAGTGGGGATGATGGTTAGGGTTAGGGAATCATTTTTTAACTGTTTATTTTCCCCCCTGTGCAATGAGGTACAGCGATACCACGAGTGTGCAAGGGCGAGTGCTCGTCTGAGAGCACTTTGGTGTCTGAATCCTACCCGGATTCTTCATTAAATGCTGTGAGGAAGGCCTGTGAGTGGGATTCACTTGCTCCTCGGACACACACTTGTCAATAATGGGGGTCCTGACACCACACCAAAAGTAAGGTATCACTTTATGCCCAATAAGAATCCAGTATAAATACATTAAATAGACTGTAGCAGGACACACACAATTTACCACCAATTCACAGTAATATAGAAGCCAACTCACTATAGGCCCTTGGGTTTTAGCTTTTTTGGATTGCATTGATTTGTCTGAAGTTAATTCCCCTGAAAAGTTAGATCAGTATTTTTGGACAAACCGGCCTGAGAGAAAAAAATCCACAAAAACCTCATTATATTAAGATCTAGTTTAGTTAAGTTCAATATTTGCATCGTGTTAATGAAGGACTGGACTGTGGCCACTACAGTAAGGTACCACTAATCTGCCACAGTACATGTGGCCAGAGGTAATAATGACTGCTGATAGTTTCTAATAATCATGTTGTCCGACCTGTAAATACATAACAATTAATCATCACATGTGGCCCTGAAGGAAGCAGAGGAGTGAGTTGGAAATTGGAAGTAGCTGAAAGTGGATTTATACCTTATTCTTTTACCGGTTTAGACACACATCTATTTGTATCTTCTTCAAAGCCAGGTGCAAAAAAAAAGCAACAACACATTTTTTTCTAAGTATAAAAAGTCACTTTGCGTTGGAAACCCTGTTTTCCACAACCAATGTGTGGCCTACATAATGTGACAGGAGGAAATCCCTGCCGACGCCTCAGCTGGGTGCTTTCAGTGGTGGGAGGCCCGAGCGTGAGTTTGATCGTGATAACAGTGAAGTTTTGCTTCATTCAGCAATGATGTGGTGAGGCACAGGAGTCGGGACACGCACTGTCCCTTCCATTTAAAACAAGACAAGGAAAAACAAAAGGCCTTGACCTTCCAGTAGCCTAACATGCGCAAAACACAAGTTCAAAATCACAAGCTATCCTTCAGTGCCCCCTTGCTGGAGGAGGTGCAGTTTTCGTCATCACAATGGAAACAGTGCCATTCTGTTAGGTAAATTAAAGCACAAGGATTAGGAAGGTCCTGGAGAAAGTCTGGTCACACCTATCCAGTACCGCTCACCACTTCTCTGTGGACTATTTACAGTTTGGATTATGGATTCTTTGAGGCTTTTTCACAAAAACACACAGGTCTCACTCACAACACTCTCCTGAAAACTCAGAAGTGAACATTGTCAAATATCTTTACAACACAATAGTGCTTTGTTGAGATATAAGAGTGAAATCGTCATGGACAGTTATCATACTGGGAGTGGCATAGGGGGATATGCATATAATTTAGCAGGATGGGGAGGGGAGAGTGTCAAACCTTGGAAATGAGCACTTCACATTCAGTCATCAAATCTAAGCCTTGAGTTCACTCATGGAGATGCCCATCAGTCAACTGGGCCCACTGCAAATTGAAGTGCATATAACTTAGAGATTATCAAGGATCATGTCGGCCTATTGCTCCAAACAACATGAAGGCCTTTGGGTGTTTGCTATACTGATTCAAGGCCATTCTGGACGAGATTTGTTCCTAGAAAAGTAAAGGGAGCAGGAGCATCAGTTGTCAGTATATTCTGTACATGATCACACAGCCACAGCACAACAACCTCCATCCACAGTCTGTCAGGCGTTTCTCCGGGAGTTACTGGTGGCGGACGAGCGGCCCGTCTCATGGTCCGGTCTGTATTTGAGCCAGCAGATGAGCCATGTGACGACCACCGAGAACATCGCCAGGATGCTGGCCACCGACAAGCAAATGGGTCCCGCCGGCGAGGGGGGGATGCTGTGGCTGTGCACGAAGATCAGGCCCATGAAGAGCAACACCAGCATGGACAGAAAGGAGAAGATCACGCACACGCAGCCGGTGGTCAGCGCCACCCGCTTGCAGCTCTGGCAGCTGTCGTAGCGCACCGAGTCCTGGGAGAGGGTCGTGGCGGTGGACACGGTGGTGGACGGCGTCGCCTGGCTGGTGCTGGACGCCCCCGACGCCTCCTCCCGGCGGAGCGCGACGAGGGCCGGGTGCAGCGGCGGAGGGTACGGCGGCAGGGCGTCCTGGGGCAGCGGGTCCGAGTCGATGTACAGCGGGAAATCCTCCGTCACCTTTGTGTTGTTGGGCAGGTTCTGTATCCGGTAGTCCGGCACCGGGGTGCGGTGGCGACAGACGGGGCAGCTGATGCGCCATGGCCGCTCCTCCCGGAGGTGCAGCGTGTTCAGACACTCCTCGCAGAACGTGTGCAGGCACTCCAGGATCTTCGGGGCCCGGCGGTCAAGGTCGAAGTAATTGTAGCAGATCTTGCACTCGTACTCCTCGTAGGGAAACGCCGAGGGGGCCTCGCCGGGGGGCTCCGCTCCGCTCGGTGCCAGCTCTACCTCTGCCATGTCATCTTTCGCCATTCACATTCTCCGGTGAGCACAAAGGGAGCTGGCGGACAGATGCTGATGACGGTGCGCGTCTCTCCTCCTCTCCCCCTGCTCATCGAAGCCCCATCAGACACTATCGTGCTGCTGCTGCTGCTGCTGATGATGATGATGATGCTGATGCTGATGGTGAGGATGATGTCTCCTCATAATCCAGCGTCATTCACACCACGAGGAGCAGGGGCGTCCGCTGCAGCAACTCCGTATAAATTCTCGGGATCCCGGTGAAATATCAACAAAAACAGCCCTCACACGGTGTGAGGCTGTGTGGGAATGGAGATGATGTAATGGTGGTGACTCCGATGCGAGAGGCTCATCCATCCAAGCACAGGGAGGGAGAACAGGGGGGGGGGGGGGGGGCGCTGTTGTTTCAGCGCTCTGGGTGTGTACATGCAGGAAGCAGCTATGACAACTATGCTCGTTCACAATTACGTACAGAAAGAATCATGGCAGACAATAGGATGCGCTAATTTGGTCAACCGGGGGCGTCAATTCACTGTTTCCTGTCCCAAAAAAAGAGCATGTGAACTCAGTGTCCAGACCAGGTCCAGACTTTGCAAATACACACAGACACCGGCCTCCATTGTGAGGAACAGACAGGAGCAGTGACAGTTATCATTTCATCAATACAAAAGAGAAGTGCAGTTAAAGGAGAACACTGCATTTACACCCAGCTCCTTGCTTTAAGGAGTTCTGGTCTGATGTAAAACCACCATGGAGCTCTATAGATGGATAGAGATAGACGTATAGTTGTATACATAGATAGATGTATAGTTGTATACATAGATAGATGTATAGTTGTATAGATAGATAGATAGATAGATGTGTATTGGATACACATCTATCTATAACTAAGTGTGGTTGAAACTATTTTGTAGTTGGAAAGTAAGTTTTTGCAGCCCTTTTATGACCTGTATCTACATACATATACAACCTGTCCAAATACTTTATGACCTGAACTGTTTTATGGTCTGAACTGTTTTATGGTCTGAACTGTTTTGACCTGAAAACTGTCAGACCCTTTAGCCACTTATTTACTCTCCAAAGAACTGAATGGATGTCTGCTTATCTCCAAAGGAAACATATGTAAATCAGTTGTCTGTGTTTCGATTCCTCTCTCAACCTGTGAGGGACAGCCTTAGTCCTCCTATATAGGATCCTTGCATTTGACTGTTCTCCATCTTCACTCTGAGATCCTTGTGACTCTTTGTGTTGATCCTTTCTGCAGAAAGCCCCTATTAAAATACACGTAGATAACTTTGGTGTTTCCAGCCTCTTGTATTTCCAGATTTCCATCACAGATGTATAGATAGATGTTTAGTTGTATAGATAGATGTTTAGTTGTATAGATAAATAGATAGATAGATGTTTAGTTGTATACATAGATAGATGTATAGTTGTATACATAGATAGATAGATAGATAGATAGATAGAAAGTTGCAGGTATTTGGGGAAAAATTTAGTCACAAAAGTCTACAAAAGCATTAAAATACAATTTCAAAGTCAACTTTTTTGTCAATTATGTACAGGACACAAACAGGATTGAAATCTCTCTAATCCCCAATGTAAACATAAAAAGACAAGACATATAAGTACCCAAGTGACATATTAGGAACTACATAATATTAAGTGAAATAAGTACACAACATAGTACCCAGGCGAAAATCACAGGTAGGTAGGGTGTCAATAGTGCAACCGGAATAGTGCAAAAATAGATTGAGAAGTGTAAAATACTTCATGGAAAGTAATAAGCAATAAGAATAGCAACAGATATAGTACTACAGCAGAATTTATAGCAAAATAGTAAAAACAGTTAAAAAAAGTTTATACTAATGTAATAAAGGAGAAAGAGATAGAAGACACCTAAGTAAGTCATTACTTACATGACATACACCTTTGTGTATATTATTTTGTACTAACCCATGATGTTTATCATTACACTATATGGGTGCAGTCGACTCAACTTCAAAGTGTGCACATAAACTATTGCGTACAGTGTTAACTGCTGTCACAGGATTTGTTCTTAGAAGCATGAAATGGGTCATATGATTTCAGTCATAATGATTAAACTTAATTTCATCTGTTTGATCTCTTACAGCCTATATTTGATTAACTTCATAGCATAGTCTATTCTTAAAACTCTTAATTTTAGGTCATAGGATTTGAAGACAGGATCTTGTTTGAAGCTAATGCTTTAGTTGAGTGTGAGCTATTCACATAAAGTTTAAGTCAACTTCCCTTTAGTCCCTTTATGGGTATTTACCACAGTGACCAACACATATGGCCTAAAAACAGGTCCCAGGTCCTTTCTGTTTGGGTCTGTGGTGTCAAGAGCAGCATTAAGATAATGAAACCTGGTGTCTGACTGAGGTGGGTGCTGCAGGTGCACCCACAATATCAAGTAAGTGGTCAGAAGTTGTTCAGGTTGTCAATGTAGGTCCTATTTCCTGATAAGTAGATCCCCCTCTGAGATAAGGGTCCTCCCTGATATAATACGTGAACAGTGCAGTAAAGTCTAGTGGTATTCTGGCAAAAATCGAGAACCATTTTCAAAACTGGTAAGAAAAACATTTGGACTGAGTCTCACATTAACATACACTATGTTATACTGTCACAATCGAGTCAGACACACATAACATCCCACAGATCAAATCGTACATGCATGAGTTAGTTCTGATAACTCAATACTCCATATTTTAATCATCATGAAGTAGTCTGAATGAAGGGCAGGGGACTTAAACACAGGGGTATTTTAAGTTGTTTCACATACAGACCCATCACAGCGGTTGTGTATTTTAGCACAGCTGGGTCTTGGCCTGGATGGCTCAGGATCAGAGGGCTATGAGGTAAAGATGAAATATTATTAACAAAAAGGGACATTCAGGGCTTTTGTCCAAAATATATTACTCCTACAGACAAAAGCTGCACTTATTTCACTTTTTAATATCAGTTATATGTATACAGACATACATAAATATTCACTTTATTTGTACATACATACATACATACATACATACCGACAGACAGACAGACAGACAGACAGACAGACAGACAGACAGACAGACAGTTTTTGGAATTAATAAGTAAATTATCATTACATAATAATAACCCACTTATTTGTATTACCCTTTGTTTCTGGGATACCTTACTTATTACCTTATTGTGTCCAACTGGCTTAATATGCAATAAGTGTCTTCCTCTTCAAAGAAGGTTATGATAACCATCTCAGAATCAAGGTCGACCAAATTAGCTCCGCCCCTGCGTGACGCTACCTGTGGCGCGCAGCGGCTCGCCCCTGAGCCTCTGTAGTGTGTGTGTGTGTGTGTGTGTGTGTGCGCGTGTGTGTGTTTTTCACCTGACATGCTGGAGCTCTTGGTTTACCTGAACGGCCCCGAGCCCGTGGCCCGGTTCCAGAGACTCTGCGGACTCTTCCTCGTGGAAGCCGCGCGTGACAGCCGGGGGAGGACGCGCGCTCCGGCCCACGCCGACAACAAACCATGTGGGCAGGTGCAGGGAACATGGGACCAGCAAGATAACCACTCCGAATACAAATACATGGAGAACGGATGTAGGCGTTGGCGTAAGTCGTTTACTGCAAAAACAAATTGGTCCTCTCCATAGCCTGCCTAAGTGTATTGAACCGTCACCCTTTAAGCTGGAAATAGAATCAAAGTGTCCACACAGACACAACAGGCTGACTAGGTGAACATACGTTAGTTTTACTCAGCTATATGGCGCACTGAGACAGTTTTTGATTGTAAGCCAAACAGTAACTGGCTTTTCTCGTTTGTCTGGGTGACTGTCAACCGCCTGATCCTCATCTGCATAGCTTGTACTGAGTGTTTACATTCTTCCGTCTGTTTCAGTAAAGACAAAGTAAATATGCAGCCAGGTCACTTCCTGGTTATTTATGGGGGAACTGTTGGGTTTCTCTATACATTTTAAGGTCTCAACCTAAACATTATGATTTGGGGTAAGTACTTTGTAACCTTGTTTAGTTAAGTGCTATACAAATAAAGTTATTATATTTATTTAGCAATATTGTTCATGTTAATGTCAATTGAGTACTTGCAAGTACTTGACATGGTTTTACATATTTTTGAGATCTGGAATTTAAAAGAAGTAGAGGAATGGGCAGGGGTGTTGAAAGAAACTGGTTTGCATTCTGGGAAATGTAGTGTTGGAGCTTGACCCATATTAGAGACTAAAAGTCAGGAATCTCTAGGGCTTTCATTTTGAAGTTAAAGCAGCAGAGGGTTTAATCTCAAAATTTAATTTGAGATTAAATCTGTCCTGTCTCTTGTGGGAGCTGGAAACAAAAGGTGAAGCCAGCAGTGGGTGTGACTGCAGGGCTGGCCAGGAAATATAATCTTTGATCTAAATTACATTTTTATTCCAGGCACCATCTTCAGGCACCTGGCTCCATCACATTTTGTTTTATCACTGGGTGTGTATTGTGTGCAGGGCTGCAGCAGGCCTCAGTATGAGGTGAGGAACTGGCTGCTGCACTTCCTATTCCTGTTCTCATCAGCCCTGGGTCATGAAATCTTCTACATCACCTGTCTGCCCTGCATACACTGGAACCTGGACCCATTCCTGTGCCGACGCCTCATCAACATTTGGACTGTAAGATAGACAGATAATCTGTGTGTGTGTGTGTGTGTGTGTGTGTGTGTGTGTGTGTGTGTGTGTGTGTGTGTGTGTGTGCGTGTGTGTGTGTGCTGAAGATGTCAGTCAGACCACCTTACCATGTAAGAAACGTTAGACTTCTGTCTGATGTCCATCTCCCTCACAATGCCACCTCTCTTCTCTCTGTTGTTCTGTTTCCCTCTTTTCACCTTTCAACCTCCCTTTCATCGTCAGCACTGGCCTGTCTCTGACACCAACATGCACATATATCCCCAGGCTTGGGGGCCATTGACTGGGACCGGCCTGACCAAGGGTCCCTGACATGGTTTGAGGCCACACAGGAGGATACATCAGTGGAAAACAAGTGCTAAGATCTCTTTAGATGTTTAGTCTGACAGAATCCAGCACTTTATGTCAAGGGAGCCTTAAAACATGTCAAAAGTGATCCCAGAAGGAGAGTATTTGATACTTGTGGTGACGCAGCCGGACACAGACAGCCATACACCCTCACTCCTGCAGAGTGTGTGATGGGCAGTGTGTTTTTGTGGCCTTTGTGTCCCTGCCCCAAGCCCTTGGTGGGTGCCCTGTGTTTGAACCCCTTGTTTGGCCCCCCAGGGGAAAAGATCCCCTTCTTCTGGCATCCCGGCTGCACCAGGCCTCTGAGTGAACTCCTTTCAAACACTCACAAACGCCAATACACACACATGCTCGCGCTCCCCACCTCGCCTACTAAACACGCTCATTGCCCTCCCTCTAGTTAGACATTACCAGCTTTACTCTGTGTTCTCCTCCCCCTAGTCTACCAGTAGAGTGTTTTATTGGCCTCATCAGCGCTCGGAGCTTTCTCTCCCCGGACCAACCATTTGGTCTGTCAGCCCTCGGGGTGCATCACCCCGCACTTCTAACTTCTAACAGCACCCTGCCATTGTGCTGGTGGAGTTATTTAAGGTTCATGGAGGACACTAGTCTGTCTAACTCTCTCTCTCTCTCACACACACACACAGACTGGCTGCTCCTCACGCCAACGATTGAAGTGCATCCATGCAAATTAAGACTTGTATGCGGGAGCAAACACATTAGAGGCCTATGAATAACACACACACACACACACACACACACACACACACACACACACACACACACACACACACACACACACACACACGCACATAACAAGTACACGCAATAACACACATATGTGTCCTTCACTACTCTGTGTTGTCTTTACTTGCAGGGTGACCTTGTTTGACTTACAAAACAATGGCTGTCATTAACCATATGGTCATGAATTACATAGCAGTGTTGTATGGTGTAACTATAGTGCTGTATTATACAAATCATCCACCTCCTGTGCTGTTTGTAATATCTGTTTCTAAAATCGCAAGTTGGACTTTAGCACAATGACACAAAGGGCTCACACTGACATATACAGTATGGTTATGGAGAGTTTCCACTGCAGTCGAGGAGATGGGTATTTTGTTCTGATTTGTATGAAGTAATGATGGCAGGGAAAGGTCACAGTCAATGACAGGAAGTCACTTTATTCTCAGACGACAGAACTTTTTTAACTAGACGGCCTCAGGCAGTCCTGGATCGGTCCTCAATGCTGACAGCTGGACATCAGAAATGACTGTGGGAATCATGAGACTTCTGTTCACTGAGAGTAACTCTGTTATGTTATTACAAGAAGACTGTGGTCCAGTTGTTACAGGAATAATAACCACAATTTTCATGCTATAAATTCAAAAATGTGATTAATTATTCAAAAAATGAAGGCCCTCTCAAAAAATAGAAACAATAAAAAACTCTGGAGGTGCAGTACTATGGAATAAAATACAGACAAAATTTGTACCGGAGCAGCGTGGCTAAATATGCTGGTCCGTTAGCCCACTGCTTTGACCCTAACTGATATGGCTGAGCAACGGTTGGATGGATTGTCAGGAGAGTTAGTATAGACATTCATGTTCCTCAGGGGATGAATCCTACAGTCACTTTGGTGATCCCCAAACTTTACTTGTAGCACCACCAGCAGATTGATAATTATTTGGATCATTTGTCATAAGATTTGGTGCATGCATTCATGTTCACCTCAGGATGTATTGTAGTAATTTGATTCTATTAATCTTGCGCGTCATCATCAGGTCAAAATTAAAATGTAGTTTTGTGACCAAATACCTGCACCGTTCCCACCAGCCTCAGCTGTACTGCACTGTTTATTGCTGTTTAGCAAATGTTTGACTAAGATGACAAACCTGGTTAACATCATACCTGCTAAGAATTTGAATGTTGAAGGGGAATTCTGGTATTTTTCAACCTGGGCCTTGTGCTTTTTAAATGAATGGTCCTTAAAAACACTTTTGGAATCAGTCTTCTCCACAGCGGCAGTGGCTACAATGTAATCTTATGGGGCATTCCACAAATGTAAAAAAAAATTTCACCAATACGAGGCCCAAATTTGTATTCTAGGTCTTAGTCAAGGCTGCTGAGGCGATCTGCTGAAACAAATGTTTTTGTTGGTACCATTCATTTATACATCCACATTTATAATCATAAGGCCCAGGTTGAAAAAAATACTTTAATTCTCCTCTTAAACATTGCCATGAACATGTGTGCTTGCTGCTGTTAGCCTTTAGCACCAAGCGGTACCAGTTCAATGTACAGACTTACAGAGCACTGGCTCTTTGAAGTCTTAAGGCCAATACACAGCAGCCCTCGGCCTTCATCAAAACAGTCGCCTCAATTATTTTCTAGGTACAACCCCCACACCAGATAACTAGGCGAACGTCATCGTTTGAAGCTATGTCCCAACTCCGTACTACACTGTGAACAGTGTGTAGTGTCATTCCATAAGTTAAAATAGATTTACTATAGCCAGAAGGAAAATGATTAAGAAAGCAATGGCAGTGGATGAATTATTGTCTGAAGAGGAAAAAATTAAAGCACACTCAGCAAAGCACACCATACAAAGAAGAAACAAGTTTATAAAATAGCACAAGAGAATTGCCTTTTCAGCAAATCAGCTATGACTGAGCTCAACTTAAAAACTGGACCCAGGACAACAAGAGATTCTACTGCTTTATTGAGTCTATCTCTGTAAACTGGAGTAGCCATGCTGTGGGGATATGGCTTAATGGCTCGTCAGTCATATTATGGTGAAACTGTAACATGCTGTACCTACAGAAAATACTTCTCAGTTTAAGAGAGTGGGTAGCAGCTTGACTCCCAAAATGCCTATTGATCAAATCAAGCTCCATGATTTGCTGCTGGAGTTAAACTTGAGTAAAGTTAAACTTGTAATGACTTTACAAGCAGAACTTTATTACATTCAAATGTGTCATTTTCAGAAATGCTAGTGTTTTCTAATTACTTATTCACTATTTTACATCCTCTGCAAAGCTGTTTGCTATAGTATAGTTCAGACTGTAGGAGTTGTCATTTTCCCATCCAGTGTCCATGTTATTTGAATAGTAAATGCTCTTGTACCCATCTCAGTGGCCAGTTGGTCTTAAAGCAGCTATTAGTCATGTCCCTGTAGTCCCAAACTAACATCTTTTGTGCAATAGCCTCTCCTCACTACACCCACAATCTCACACACTTCACTCACTCTGATCCACATGTTGACAGATCAAGGTCCAAAGCTGCTCTGGCCGCCATCAATACACTCATTCATAAGAAAATGCGTACACTTCTGCTGCTACTACAGTGTGTGTGTGTGAGGGTAGATTTAAATGGCCATTTGACAGTTAAAAGTTCAGGAAAGTAGTGGTTGTGGTTATATATGGTAATGTACATCTCCTAAGAATGAATTCAATGTAATGAAGTCAATGTAATGTCCTCAAAAGTGACCAATGACAACGTGTGTGTGGTTGTGTGTCTGTGTGCTGACCTGTCTTCAACTCTTCCCTTAATGTGGCCACACTGTCCCTGGGTCAGCCCTTTGATGATTTGTACAAAGACTCCAGTGAAACACTGTCGTGATGGCTTCACTGGAGGCAGCTGAATACGGTTGAATATGATGTTTGTGTTGATGGTGCAGTCCGGGGGAGGGGAGGGGAGGGGTATCATATAATTCGAGCTGGCAGGCAGATTCATTGTATGATGGGCGAGGGGGGGTTTGCAGTGCATGATGTGTACACTGTAGGGCTTTTTGTATTAATAGACTGCGCTAAATGGGCTTGCCATTGTCCTCTGTTTATTGTTTAGTTGGTACCAATTATTCAGTGTGGGCACTCGTGCGTCTACACTGTAGGTAGATACAGATATTGGAATAGTGACATTTACATTCAGACATGACCAGTGAACAAGGGTAGAATGAGACCAAAGGTTTAGCTTTTGGAACTAGTAAGACAACGTTTTGGAACTAGTACGACAACCAATTTGTGGTTTGTGCTGTAACTACATCCTGAAAGTCACCAGGTTATCTACAGTTTAGCACCGATAAAAAGGTAAAGAACATGGAACTGTTGTCCTTCAGTAGTTACACTAGTTTCTAACCAACTTAACTTAGAAAATTGCTCAGTAAAGACCTGTTGATATTCCCATCTGCTGTTGTGTTTGGTGCTAATTAGCTAATGGTAGCATATTAACACTGATGGTAAGCTTTACACTATTCCCTCTAATTATTGGCATGTTTGCATTGTCATGATGAACATTTAGCTGAAAGCATCACTTTGTCAATCTACATCTGCACGAGAGGCACTAACGTGGCGGAAGTCTTGTTACATTTTTGTTTGCATACAAATGTAACAAGATACAATGTACTGTATTTATGATGTAGCCTACCTGTGATATTAGATGTATATTTGAATGGAAGCAAGGTGAACTGTGTCCCTTGGGTCCTGATCCAACTTTCTCATCAAACAAGCACCTCTGCTTTTCCAAAAGGTCTGCTTCCTCAAGGGAAATATTAATGCTACAACATACAATATATCAGGCATTTTATGCAACATTTAGGTAAAGGTCCTTTCCTTTTTCAACATGATGGTGTCCCTGTGCATAAAGCCGGGTCCATAAAGAAATTGTTTCCCCAATTTGATGTGCAAGAACTTGACTGTACTGGTGTCCACATATTTACCTATTTTAATTACCATGTCTGTCCCTGTCGCTTCCCTCTCTATCTGCTTCCCTCCGCGTCTCTACAAGTTGCTGCACTAATAGCGGGCCAGTAGATGTACTTTTCTATCTTATTTTCCATGGTAACAGGCATCTTCTGATTACAGTGTCAGTGGAGATGGTAATAACAGCCTCTCCACTCTGTCCCTTAAACACACACATTAGTGTCCTGCTCCCTCTCGCTGCACTGCCTTCCTGCTCCTTGTGAAGACAGCCATTCATTAAATATACAAGGCAGAGCTTTAAATAAAACTGGAGCTGGAGCAGGCTGCCCCTCCGACGGCCGCTGGGGATCTCATGAAAGAGAATAGGCAGCACATTTGGCAGGCAAACGCACACAGACAGACACACACACACACACACACACACACACACACACACACACACACATTTACACCAATACCTATACATCATTACAACACACATACCTTGCACTAACTGTCATTATGTCAAGTATCCCTCTGTCTCACTCCACCCTCCGAAGACGCTGTGTCAGCAAATCCTGCCCTCTTCAATTATCAGTTTCTTACAATAGATTTTGTTACTGCACGACTGCAACATCTGCACTTTATGCAGATACTTTATACTTTATGCTGCACTCCAGGGTGGGTCTCCATCTTTTGAACACATTTGTCCTCCTCTCTTTCCTTTTTCCTTTGTAGAGTTGGAAGGGGTATTACTTATTTATGAGAGTGTGGTTACTTTTAGAGCATAGCCTAATCAGGATTTTATTTCATCTTCTCATAATTTTATTATCATCTTCCTCCATCTCGGATTTCGTCTTTTCTTGCCAGCAAACTGCAGCACTCACTCTGTAGGTTTTTTGTATTGAATCACATTTCAACTGCTAAATAAAGATTAACATGGAACAGACAGGGACCATAGTCTCTCATGAAAAGCACTTGAGAAATAAGACTATTTCATCCTCAGGAGTTTGAAATCTGCTAAAACTGTAGAATTTCTATAAATTCAATGTAAGAGTGAGAGATATAACCAATGCAAAATATTAGAATACAAATGGCAACTGAATATATATGAGATTAGAGTTCTTCACAGGTCCAAAGATTTGTGCCTGAACCTGAAAAAACCTGGAAATGTTCTACCTGAACTGACCCGGACCCATCCCTCAATTGAAAGCTGGAACCCAGACTCATGCAGAACCGAGAAACGCTGGATCCGTACCCAGCAGGGAAACACACACCCACTCGGCACAGATTTCACATGTGGTTGCTTTAACAAGTTAACATTAATTCACAATATGTCAGAACCAAACTCTGTAAAAGCCATCCTTATTATCCTCCTTTTGTCATCCTACAATATTGTAAGACACACACACTGTATAAAATGTGATATAGACCTCTATATTAGATATTTGTTGGGACCCTGCTTCTGAGACACATGTATTCTAACCTCTCTTTTAGTTGGTGATGTATGTCGGCCAGGTGATGAAGGATGTGCTGAAGCTGCCTCGCCCTCATTCACCCCCTGTGGTTAAGCTGGAGACACGTGTTGACGCAGAGTACGGGCTGCCCTCCACTCACGCCATGGCTGCCACTTCCATCTCCTTTACCATTTTACTGAGCGCCCCAGCAAGGATACAGGTGGGCATCGCTGAAATCTGTGATTAAACACAGTCAACCAGTTCCACAGTGCACTTGTCTGTTGTGAGCTATAATGTGTGGCCAAATAATCTATGCTTGAATAAGGTTGTCTGTGCTTTCAACTGCATCTCACAGACATAAGCAAATGGAACTGGGTCAAGTCTAAGACCAGTCAGAGCAGAGCATCCGGAAGAGGGTTAAAGTCATTCAATTCATTTAGATTTTATGTTAGTTTCGCACCAAATCACAACATACATTATCTCAAGGCACTTGAGATGGTAAGTTCAAGACCTTACAATATAAAACACAGAGTGACTTATATGTAGAGGAATATATAGTGAGCTCATCAGCAAAATAAAAAAAGCTTTCGGACATGTCATTGTCCAGGGATTATGACGTAAAACAATAATGACGATGAAAATCATAAAATACATGCTTAATATTTATTTTACACTTAAAGGGGGCACAATACATGATGGTATATATTGCTCAGTTACTGACCATCGGTTGTATCAACTCATGATGCACTGTGGGATACAATGTGTCCATTAAAAAGGGTATAAAGAACTTCACTAAACATTGAGACAGCTGTACAAAAACGGTGAATTCACTATATAGTGGACTATGTAGTGATTAGTGAGGGATTTCAACACAGCCATTGTCATTGTTAGCCTGTTGGGATACTGATATTAGGATGTAGCTTAAATCGCTGTACTGCAGTACACAGAGCGTCAGAGAAGCTAACGCTGCTATCGGTTGTTGGTCTTGTTTTATCAGACTCTTCAAAGAGGTTAAAAAATAACCCCTATGCTCACATTGTTAAATAATTTGGTTTATTTTGTCTTACTATAAGAAATCTAAACAAATGAACTCCTCTGTGAGTGAGTAGAGAAAAAAATGAATTACTGTCCCGTGATATTTGCCATGATTTTACACAGCAATAACAGTTGGCCGATCAGTCATTTAGAGGTGGTGATTGGAATTACTGTTGAAACATGTCATGATTGTAACTGTGACATCATTACTGAAGCTGTAATAGTCACTGCATGGTTGAATGCACTTATTGTAAGTCGCTTTGGATAAAAGCGTCAGCTAAATGAAATGTAATGTAACTGCTCATCACTATGAAAACTGCTACCATCATAGCTGACTGCAAATGATCTCTATCCACCTCATTAGAGTTAGGACGTATACACTAACTGTAAATGTGACGCGAGGCAGTGCCATTCAATTTCCATTGAATTTTATGGATTCCTTTAAGATAAGCAAGGCCCAGTAGGTGTTAATTTAGTCGCTCTTAATGGGAAGCTTCTCACAAGTCAGAGTTGATTGAGGTTAAATATGAGGCGCTAGGAGCCTCTGGATGGCGGCTTGCTCACTGGTAGCTGAGTGGGATGAAGGGAGTGGCCCCGCTGTCCATTAGTGAGTCCTGACCGAAGCTGTCGCACAATGGGCAGGCAGGGGCGGGGCCAGAAGTCACCATCAGTCACCATCAGCCACACCCGTCGAGTTGCTGTTTGGTCCTCTGATGGACTCGACTGAGTCAATGACTGTCAATCCACGTCACTACCTCCCTCCTCCTCCTGACTCTTCCCGTCTTTATCTCCCCCACTCTACTGCCAAGTCTATAAAAAACTCAATCAGTGGCTCAATCATGGGCTGTCTTAATCACACACCGTGTTTTAACGAAGAACCTGAGTGAATGCTCTGGTTCAGTTGGTAGTTTACGGTTTCTACAGCTGTCAGACTGATTTGTGGTCAGACCGTGTCAGCCAGCACTCGGTCGGGTTCTTACATTCCTGCTATCAAGGTCAGAGAAATCACCTCAAGAACCCTGAGACATCCATGTACAGTAGAGCACTTAACTGTGGCCTGAAATTCCTCAAAGATTCCTCTGAGAGAAAAGAGCATGTATAGCTATAAATGAGTAGCAGGCTGTTGCAGAGGCTCCTGAATAGACACAAGGCCTCAGGGCAACTCGCCCTGATCCCAGAGCAGGTCGGAGGTCATGACAGTCAATCACAGCATGACCCCCCTCCTTTCCCTGGCATCCTTTGTGGCCATTCATAAAAAAATCTCTCTTCATGAACTACCAGTGAATAGGCTTCCAGCTGCAAAAGACAGGAAAAGACACAGGAAAAAAGGCAGAGAGGAGGAGAGGAGGGGAGCACAGGAGGGGAGGGTGGAGGAGGTGAATGAATACACAAGGCCTCTCTTCTCACTGTTATTGAAATGGAGGGGGGAACAAAACCTGCCGCTATAGGTAAAGGAAGGAGGGGACAGAGGATGGAGACAGTAGAGAACCAAAGGAGCCAAGTGACTGGATGGCGGGCAGTACGTCAACCAGAAAGGACAAGTGGCATAAAGAGGAGTTCCATGTCTACAGTGACAAATGGATGGCTGAGAGGAAAGAGGTTTTAAAGAAGTAGAGCACGACAACTCTTTTTGTGCCTGCACTGAGGAATGGGAAGTTGCATGTGACACACGACATTCTTCTTTCACAATCTTTTATCTTTTATTGCGGCTCAGTTCCAGTTCGAGGTGGGTTTGCTGATTGCAGTGACGCTGTCGTCCTTGGTGTGTCTGAGCCGCCTCTATACTGGCATGCACTCAATTTTGGTGAGCTAGTCCCCCTACACACACACACACACACACACACACACACACACACACATACACACATTCTACAGCATAAAATATTCAAGCTCAATGCAGGATTCATTATTCATATCTATGTCTGGTTAAACTGTCTGACTGAGACTCTAAATTCAGCCAACACTTTAAGTCACCTGCTTTTCATTTGAAAATCTCGATGCCACATTAAGAGACTGTTACTTATTTATCAGTTGTGTACTCATTTATCAAATCTGTCAGGCTGGCATAGTGTTACCAAGTAGTTATATTTGCTTACATTTAAAAAAACTTTGTACTTATAAAAAGTAATAGTAAATAGTCTGTTAAATGTAAAAAGACTGAAAACTACCCTGGCCCTACCTGAAAGTAACTCAATTAATTTAACAGGACCCTTTAGGGCGGCTGTGGCTGAGGGGTAGAGTGGTCGTCCTCCAACCTGAAGGTCGGCAGTTCAATCCTCAGTCTTCCCCATCTGCATGCCAAATTGTCCTTGGGCAAGATGCTGAACCCTGAATTGCCCCTTATAGAACAACAAAGTGCTGCTAATAGATGCACTGTGGGTGAATGTAAAACTGCAGAAAAGTGCTCTAGATGCTATATAAATACAAAACCATTTAATATTCAATAATGATTTGTCATCCATAACAAATTGAAACATAGGGGGCAGTGCCTGGGTGCAGTAACCTCCCCCTCCCCATGAACTGTGGAAAATGTTCAGGAAAAATTGGGTCTGAACTTTTTTCCAGAGTTTGCCTTTCACATGTGAAGAAAATTCACATGCCTTTCACATGTGAAGAAAATTCACATGCCTTTCACATGTGAAGAAAATTCAGGCGAGGGATTGGCATCTGGGCAGAGCAGTCGAGAATTATTTTTCTGTGTCAGTCGCACATTAGAGACGCGTCAACACGTGCTGTGAATTCCTCAGACATGTTCCTGCTGTATTCTCACATAAGCTCACTTGACGGGGGGGCTGACAGGAACATTTCCAGAAAATGTTCAAAGCAACTGACTCAGACATTTGCTTTGTCATGTACAGCCCCTCGAAAGAAAATATCTGAGTCCAGTGCATGTGTGAAAGCAGCTGACTACATTGTGAGGTCACTGCTGCACCCCCTGAAAATTACAACCTGTCATTTCTTACACCTTCTTTTCTTTTACAAATGAAACAAAAGAAACTTAATCTGTTAATGAGTGAGCTATAAATGTGCTAACAGGGTTTTGTTTCTCTTGACACTCAGGCTAGCAGTTTCTCCCAGTTTCTACTTTATCTAAGACTTATTTAATGGACACACATGAGACTGGTATCGATTTTCTTATCTCATGAGAAAACAAATGCACAAAATGTTAACTATTGTCTTTATTCTGCTTTCAGGATGTGATCTGTGGCGCTCTAATCTCTGCCGTCCTCATGTTTTTCACCTATCCTTACTGGGAAACCTTCGACCACTTTCAACTCACCAGCCGCATCTCCCCCATCGTGGCGTTGGCACTGCCCCTCTTTCTCAGCTACACATACCCAGAGCTGGACCACTACAGCACCACGCGCGGCGATACCACCACCATCCTAGGGGTCGCGGCTGGATGCTCAGTGGGATACTGGGTGAATGAGCAGCTCGGGCAGACTTTTGAGCCCCAAGGAGAGTTACCTGTACCTCTACCCACACTGACAGCTCATGCACTGGCAGTAAGCGTAGCCCGCTGCCTGTTAGGAGTTGTGGCACTAGTGGGAACACGACAGATAGTGAAAGCACTGAGTCTGCGGGTGTTATATTCATGGTACAGAGTGCCAAGAAGTGATGAAAGTGCCAGGAGGAGGAGAGAAATTGAAGTGCCATATAAGTTTGCTACATATACGGTTGTTGGACTTGTTCATTGTATATTGGTCAATAGAGTCTTCATTCTGCTGGGGCTGTTTTGACCTGCTTACAGGAGACTGATAATGCTCTGAATTTGCAATGCCAAAAATGTACCTCATATTTATTTGAATGTGTATCAGATGATCTTTTTTTTACATGGTAACAATTTCAGAAAGTTCTCGCTGGGAATGATTCACAACGTGGAGCCTGTGACTGACCTGTAACTGAGCTGCAAGCAAATAAAGTTTTTCTCATGGAGCAATAACATTTTTACGACTGGATTCTGTGTTTGAATTGTAGTCGAGGCTCGTAGAGCTTTTAACTGCGGTGTTGTCTATTTCAGTGCATAAACATGTTAAAAGGTTGACTGTCATGTGTTTCACAAGCCTCTGAAGCTCAAACCAGTCAGATCAAAACCAGTTCACCTGAAACTCTGCGACTTCATTTCAATGGCTACTATCAGTCTTTTTGCTTTAAAGCATATTGCTTGGAATGTTGGAACATGGCATCTGTTACACCATGTTGGCCTGGTTAGTCTGTTCAGGACTGGCTGGGCTGGAATGAAAGAGTTAACCTGCCTTTACAACAGTAGTTTGAAGGAATGCTGAAGCACCTGTCAGACCTCATTTACAAGACTGCTTATTAGCCGCACTGCTCTCTTTCATATGGTTATTTACTAGCTCCGAAATCTGCCTTTGAGTTGACACTAAAGCAGCTACAGATAAATGGATATGTGGGTATCTGAACTTTGTACCTCATACAAAAAAAAACAGCACAACATTTGATGTTTCAGGCAAGAATCTTTTTTTACCAAGGATCAATCTTTTTTTTTTTT
Source organism: Verasper variegatus (assembly GCA_026259375.1). Classification (NCBI taxonomy): domain Eukaryota; kingdom Metazoa; phylum Chordata; class Actinopteri; order Pleuronectiformes; family Pleuronectidae; genus Verasper; species Verasper variegatus. The sequence goes on along the minus strand of CM048047.1, from coordinate 2,045,768 downwards.
AATGCAGAACCTGAGCTTCGGTTATTTATTTGTTACAAAGATAGCTACTGAACATTGTGTTTGATACAGCATCATCTGTCTCAAGCTAAGACCAGAAAACCTCAGATGGTACCACTCAGTGAATTTACTCTGTGCATGATTCAGATCTTATTGAAAGCAGCCACGTCCATAGACTGAACATAGTCCTCAAAAGCGGTAATGGCTTCCTCCAGCAGATCAGTACCCACTTTGTCATCCTCCACTACGCATCCTATCTGGAGCTTCTTGATGCCGTAGCCCACCGGGACCAGCTTGGACTGCCCCCAAAGCAGTCCGTCCATGCTGATGCTGCGGACGCACTCCTCCAGCGCTGCCATGTCCGTCTCGTCGTCCCACGGCTTGACGTCAAGCAGGATGGAGGACTTGGCGACTAGAGCTGGCTTCTGGGACTTCTTGGCAGCGTACTCTGCGAGACGCTGCTCCTTGATTTTCGACGCCTCTGCGCTGTCTGCCTCGTCGTCCGAACCAAATAGGTCAATATCGTCGTCATCTTCATCACTAGGGACATTTGTCGTGACTGAAGCTGGGAGGACAAACTGACACTTTGCTGACGGAAGGCTCGCTCTTTCTCTCCGGAAGGACTGGATGTGCTTGTACCAGCGCAGGAGGTGGCAGAGGGTCGTTGAGGGAGCAGAAGGGATGGCATCAAACATCGCCACGTCGGCTTGAGATGCGGAAAAGCCTTCCATGTAGCTTTTGTCTGCTAGAAATTCATCAAGTGCTTTAAGAGCAGCTGGCATGCTCATGTCACCAAACACAGTTTTTGTAGATGTTGGGCAGGAAGCCGGTGCCCTGCCGGGATTCATTTTGCGTGGGGAAGTTGTGCTCGATGACTTCCTGCATGGGGACGTCGTGTGTGAGGAGGGTTTCAGCAGTGTGGCCACTGGAAGAACCAAGGCAACAGGTAATGAGTCACTGGGTTTAATTACCATGCACTAACCCCCAAGGCACAAGTACTCTAAATTAAGAACAAGCATGCATGTACAGGCCCAAACACAGATGCACACCATTCACGTCACAAACACAAAGGAGTCTTGTTAATTTTTAATTCTTCTGACTTTAGTAGAAACAGCCATGTTACATATTAAAAAACACAATCGCTCCACACATGGGCCCTTTAGTTTAGAGACCATATCACACTGCAGGCACACAAACCAAACACGTGATATCTGTTAAACAACTTTCAAGCCTCTTATATTCTCCCAATTGATCTCATTGCTTTCTGACAATATACATTTGCATGCATTTAGGGATTAAGGGCTTAAGTTAAGGAAGGTGAAATCACAGGAAGGGCTCGACGTCCATCTCCAGGGCAGAGCAGGGCATGGTCAGCTCGAAGCGGTTGATGACGTCTGGGTGGAGAACTCCAAGGCGGCCAACACTCTTTCCGTGGACAAAGATCTCTGCACAGCGACCGGGGAAAAAAGTGGAATCTGAAAGAAAAACAGGATAAAGGAGAAATTATGCCTAAAGAAATCTGGAAAGACACCATTTCACATATATCCAGCATTCTGTTTTCTACATGGTTTAATCCAATTTAAAGTAGTACATTGATTGCATTGCAGTGTATGTACTCTCCTGGTCACATCTTTTTGGACTTCTGTATTTAAATCACTTTCAGCTGTAGACAACAAAACAATATGTCAAGGACAGTTTTCCCGACTCCATAAAGAGGCACTTGCATCACTGCTCGCCTGACGTTTCATTGCTTAATTAGAAAAAGGAGTCTAACCCTAACCCTTTGTATCCTCAGTGATTCCAGGAGGTGATGGGACATTGAATAAGGAGACAGTATTCTGGACACGGATCAGAGGAGAAATACTACAAATACTGGTCATTTATTACCCATGTAGTAAACTTGTCTCTAGAATGAACACTAATATTCTGTTGACAGGTCGTAAAAAAACAAAACAGTTGCAGAGTATAATTACAACTATAAAAACTATAACCTTGTCGGTTATTCTCCTGGGCTGGTTGTGAAACTATTATTATAAGTGGTTCATTTAGTTTTGTTTTAGTCTCTGTATGTTCCTCGTTTCACTCATTTGGATTTACATGTAATTTTTTATATACTGATGTTATGATCACAAGAATTCAGATTCTCAACATTTGTAATGAAATAAAGTGCTAAAAAAGGATTGATTTGGGCCTGAATTCCACAGAAAATGTTTCTTCAGGCTTTAAACAAGTTCACTATAAAACTTTAAAAAGGTCAATAATGAGTTAAATTAAAATATGACAGATTTGAAGGATTGTCAGAGTCCCAGAATTTGTTGCGCTTCCTCATAACAGAATATAAGATGAAGTAACCTAGTAGAGAATAACCCTGAAATGCCACATTATCTCACAAACTACAGGTAGAGTGGAGGTATCCATAGTCTTTCCCACAGACAAGCTAAGGCTATCGCTTCCAGAAGTAGGAATACAAATTTGATATGGAGTGGTTATGAGGCTGATAAGTATTTTTTAATATCAACAATTGACCGAACAGTAAAACATACAGTTTATGTGAAAATGTCACAGGTCATTACTCTGAGGAAACTATCAACAGAGGCCATTTGACCATAATTGGATTTTCTCTCTCAGTTACTTTCACACACACTAAAGTACACATTTCTCCTCCTGATTAACATCTGATGGTCCTGTGTGTGTGTAAGTTTGTCAGGACCAAAGGTCACTTCAATCCAGATGGAATAAAAAGCCTCCATCGATACAGAGATGAAACCACTCTTGCCAGTGAGAGGCTTTCGCTCACTTTGTCCAAACATGCAGACATGCAAACAGACAGAAAGACGAACCTGTCAGAGACTGAACAAGATACAAGGGTTGGCATGACAACAGCCCCACACGCAGGGATGTGGCCTTCTCCCATCGTGCACTGCTTCTTCCCACGCTGCCTTGCTAATGGCTTCCAGAGCCCACTGCTTAGATGTTCACTCATCACTATGGATGAAGGCTTACAAAACACATGGACTGAGCTTTCTCCCTCTCCGTGTGTGTGTGTGTGTGTGTGTGTGTGTGTGTGTGTGTGTGTGTGTGTGTGTGTGTGTGTGTGTGTGTGTGTGTGTGTGTGTGTGTGTGTGTGTGTGTGTGTGTGTGTGTGTGTGTGTGTGTGTGTGTGTGTGTGTACACGAGAAAGAGGAGGAAACTCTAACATTCACTTCAGTTGCCTGTTGTGTGTCTGTTCAGTGTATTAAATCAGTGAAATGTGCTTGCGTCGGTTCACGCGTCATCTACTTGTACCATGAGCGGGATGCCATGGCAACACTATAAATAGCCCTCTTAAATAACCAATCAGTCAATGAAAATCGTACACTTGAGCCAGGCCAGTTTCCGCCCACTCTCCTCCAACTTTCAGCTGAGTTTTCAGCGGAAGGCAGAGATGGACAATATAATTGGTTGATAATGAAATCATTTTTGGACTGTCCAGAGAATTAAAAAAAATTCTAAATAATGCCTCACTCTGTGTAAGAGGCTGCTGAACACACAGGAAGTGGCTCTATAGGGTGATTGGGATGGGTTTTAATACTGAAATATAGGTACTTCTAAATTCTGTTTCACTCCAATTCATCTACTAATTATTCTGTAGTTTTTCAGGATGACCATCAAAGCCCAAAGTGATTTGTTCAACCAACACTACAGAACTTAAGATATTAAGTTAACTATCGTTTGAAAACCTGTTTTCATTGGCGTTTGTTTGTCTGCTAATTAGCAGCATCACACAACACTCCAGGATGGATTACTATGAAACTTTACTAAGAAAGAACTTATTTTAAAACTCTTTAATGTTGCATTTTTCAGAAATAATTAATAAGAAAAAAAATAAAGAAACAGGGCATCTGTAGAGTTCTAATATTTATGAACAGTTGAAATTTGATCTCATTACATGTAAATGGAATATAGAGGTAAAGTGGCCAATTCTGTGTAATATATACAGTATTGTGTAATAATGTGTTAGCTCATCTGTCCATTCATATCTTGTGAAGATATGTCCATTATTTTTTTACATCACCACAACAATATATAGGGTTATGTATAATATAATTGTTTTTAAAAAGAACAAATCATTTCCCAAAACTGCTGGATACTAGTTTCTCCCCCCTCCAGTACACCCACACTACACAGCAGCACTTGGGTGTACTGTGATTGGTGACATCTGTCTGTCTTCATCATTTTAATACAATTTGGATTAAGCTTGGCGAGTTGCTCGGGAGTGGGGTCATGAGCTGCATGATTCTTTTTTTTTTTTATCCATCAAAGATCAAGGTCAACGTTCTAGCTTAATGCTAATGCAAAGGAAATACACTGAAAGCACATACACAAACATACACACTTAAATTCATCTGTAGCTCAGGTGTTGATTCTGCTAATAAACTATTTTCACATGTTCCTGTGCATCATTGATATCACTAGCTGCACAAAACATATGCCCACAATATAAATATATTCTGCTCATCAGGTCTCATGTTACAGTGGCATTATCAATTAATTATTATTTTTCTGGCCTGCATCCCTCTTATATACAGTAAGTTATAATATTCAATAATTTTGTTGTACATTGTACAATAATAAAATTCACCTGTGAATAAAAGTAGAAACTTCTGATAAATATTAATATCATAGCACATATTGCTGTGATGTGTGTTTATAAAACACAGTTTGGGTAATAACTGTTCTTTGTTTCCATTTACTTAAACTCATAACTGCTCGTGCTTCTTACACTGTTGACTCAACTTTACAATGTCATTTTTACGTACTTAAAAGAAAGTTCTACAAATTCAAAAATAAATTCATCTCTGAAGGCAATTGTTTTAAATTTGTTTAAAATAACAAGTAAATGGCAAAGTGGAGATATCATTAAAGAGGTCACTATCGATGACCAATTATCCCCTGAAACTGCTGCTCCCATCAGATTTAGTTTTGCCAAAGAGGTTATTTCCCCCCAGTCTGTTTATTGGTTGGTTTGTGTGTTTATTTATTTTGAAGGTAAACAAAAGCACACACATCCAAACTTGATCCGCACAAGGTGCTGCACAGAAGAAAAGACAACCAGGAGACAAGAAATGTCCACCCCGCTGTACCCAACATGTTCCCTGGGAGGTAATTTAAACATTTGTGGGAGCTTCAACTGGTGTGCAGACATTTTTTCTCTTCTTGCTTGTTGGATGTTAGCAGGATTACACAAAAACTACAGAACGGATTTCCACTAAACTTGATTGAAGGTTGGACATGGACCAAGACAGGACCCATTAAATCTTAGCATGGATCCAGACATAGGGGTGGAGCTAGCATTGTACCATTTTAAGTCACTGCAGTCAGCCGTTTGTAGCAAAAAAGCCAACTGTACACTACTTGCTTGACAAAACACTGTAGATAGACACAGCGACCATCAGGTGTCCAGAAACACAACCTTAAATTAATAATGATGCTTTTCTGTTTAACATTGTAAATAAGCAATGGTTTGCTAACATGTTCACTATATACTGTATACACACACATATATACAGTACATATATACCTAAAACAACTGTTCACAACTTCTTTAAACTGCCCCCAAGTGGCAAAGTCAGTTGTTGCAGGTTTAAATGAACATAGCAAATCGAAACCTCAAACCCTGAACATTGGTAACTAACCTTCTATTATTCATAGAACAACCTAACAAAGGATGTATGGACCCGGGCACTGCATTGGACACAGTTGTTAAGTGAAACACAGGCATATGTCTCTTAAGTGGCTTTTTTCCTCCACTTCTGATCGTATAACTCGTTATTTCATCCTTCCCCCTGCTGAGTGGAGGAAACTCAGCTGACATGTATTCCCTCAGCCACTCACCCTGTCTGTGATGGAGAGTTAGTCATATGGACACATCCTGAGGGTGTGTGTGTGTGTGTGTGTGTGTGTGTGTGTGTGTGTGTCAGGTGAGCTCTTAGATTGGGTCATGACCTTGTAATGGGGTTAAGGACACGCTGACATATGTGGGGGAGATAGGCTAATGGTGCATACAGTGTGGAGGGAAAACAGGAGAGGAAATGAACTGAGTTGGTGAGTTGGTGTGTGTGTGTGTGTGTGTGTGTGTGTGTCCAGTGCGTTGTGCATTAGAGCGCACATTGAGAGCATGTCCATTTCAGCTCCCTTGTAAGTGTGTGTGTGCCTGTCAGATGGACAGTCTAAGCACCCGTGGGTGGGTGTTGTATGTGCCATTCTGTCTTGCTGCTCAGCACTGCAGTGGGAGATGTGATGCCCCTGCACTCCCCCACATCGCAGACTTGCTTATGCCTCTAGCCATCTCTCTGTCTCTCACCTGACCCCCCCACCTCTTTTTATGGACTCTCTAGTCTCCACATCCCTTCCTCGCTTCTTCTGTCTGACTTCACCCTCTCGCCCCCCCTCTCTCTCCGCTCTCATTCACTGATACTTGAGCCCATTGATTTGCAGTCTGAACAGGCCAGCAGAGTCCGAGCAGACATCCTGCAGTGTGACCTTGAAGCATGCAGGAGTGGGAGAAGAGAAAAAGACATGGGTGGTGAGGTAGAAAGGATGGAGAGAAAAATCTGAAAGAGGAAGGTGAGGAATCTAAAACTCAGATGATGTATGAGAGTCTCTTTAGGAAAACAGGAGCCAAATTAGGGCTGTGCAATAAAACAATATCAATAATTATCATAATATAATTTACATTAAAAACAATATGACAATGATCTGATGTAATGTTCATGTATTGTACAAGTACACTGAGGAGGTACAACACATAATTGATCAGATTTGTAAAAAATGTTGCCGTTAAAAAGTGTTTCCTATTAATTATCTAAACTGTGGCTGCCCATCATATCCTAATATTCCAAAGTTTCATAATAAACCAAACACTTACAGAGATCTCTAGGTTAGTGTTTTACTCTGTTGATTACTTGTAGTGCTATTCTCCATAAAGTTGTTGCACACAGACATTTAGATCTAATAATTTTAGCTGCCGCTCTTTGCGTAAAAGATAAAACCCACACGCGAGAACTTCTCTTCACTCTTGAGTCTGTGTGCCTGTCGTCGATCAGGTGCTGAGTGATACAACCGTATTATCACCACATACTGAATCAATCCAGTGAGAAACACTCTACCAATAAGGAAGCGTCTAAAACCACAATCTTAACTCAGGAGCAATAAGGAGTCTTTAAAGTTAAAAGGAAATAATGTGATGTTTATTGTGATAATTATAGACATCAACTGATATTAATATTTTATCTCAATATAATTTTTGGCCAGATCACTGCGACCCAAGTCAAAAAGCACACTGACAGTCTGCGGCTCAAATCGAACATTTCTGATCAATAATCTCACATCATCAGAAAGATGAAACCAAATTGCCTTTCTGTCATTCACATATCACCACTGGTTAATGTAACAAAACTGAAAATCTCCATTAGTGAGGAAAGCACCTTTTCAGAATAAATCGCATCTTAAAAAGCCTGTATTAACAGACTTGAGCACTGATGCATAATGACTGACCTCATCATTTCATTCATGATGACTTTTACGCAGACGCATTTCATCATTAAAGACACAGTGAAGTTGTATTCTTGGCTCAAAATCTATCAATGATAAGTGCTGATCTGACACCTTTGATTTTGAGAAAAGCAATTTATCTCAAAGCTCTCTGGTTTCCCTCATTGTGAGAAGAAGTTACCCTGATTTACCATCAGCTCAATGTCTTCTGACAAAGTTCTGACAACAAACAAGGCAATGGTGGAGGAGGACATAATAACAGAATTGGACAAAGGGCTCTGTCTGTATCTACATCTACCATTGAGCAGCAGCATTGTGCCCATTAAACTTGAAGGTTCACATTTTGATTACCATGAAGTGTGCCTATACTTTCATCTATATTCTTCTATACAATTAGTTTCATTTTGGAAATAAAAAGAACTCTGGAGAGTAAATACAGAAGAGACTCTCTTTCCCTTTCGTAAGTGAGAAACGCATCTTGTGACTGGTTTATTGAGTCATGATGAGTTAGTGTTGCGTGTTTCAGTTTTCAATATTCATCTGGATTTAGAGGCAGAGAGAAAGAGATTATATCAGATCCAACAGATGGGAAGGATGAGTGCACACACTACACATTCCTTATATATATATATATATTTTATGTTTTATATATATTTATGTTTTAAGATGCACAGAGAGTTTTAACTGTGGTATCTAATGTTGTTTATAATGTGCCAGGTTTCTTTTGATTAATTGAAAATATAATCAATGACGACAAGCGCATTTGATTGGAATATCTGGACATTTTTTACAGTTATAGTTATAGTTTTACAAAGCGCAGGCAGCTGCTCTTATATATAAAATTCTTCGGCTGTCTTGAGTGTAGATCCAATCTTAACTGCCCACCCATGATTTGGGTTCATTTTAAGTTGAATAAAAATGCTGCCTCAATTAAACAGGGAACACAACGTCCTGGAAACAAACAATGCTCTTACCGCTTGTCATAGACTGGATTTACATAATCTAAGTAAAACCTGCCTTTTAACCTTGTGTGACCCAGATTATTTTTTTTCGCCAGTTTGTACATAAACATCTTCTATATCCCAGGGGCTAAAATCTGTCACTGGGATTAAATCCAGTCTTAAATACTCACCACCAAAGCTAGCATTTAAGTACATTGCTATAGTCCTGATTGTTAGTTTCCATCCCCTGTCTACCCAGCACTCTTACCGTCTGCAGCCTGGATGTGGTAGCCCTTGTCGCGGGCAGGCTTCACCTCCAGCAGTTGCATGGTTCGATCTAGCAGGCCGTGGATCACCTCGAAGCCCGGACTCTTATTGTAGTAAACAGCACAGAAACGCCGGCTGTTTCTCGCTCCAACATCTGGTTGGCAGGATGAGGGAGAGTGAGGAACATTAAAAACAGGAATAAACCAATGACTTGATACATCAAGTCAATACTGGGTTTTTACTGTCGCAGAGTGTCATTCAACTTCTGATATGAATATGAATGATATTATTTTTTTAGTTTTATATTTGTAGAAAATTATGTTGTCTATAATAAGTTTTGCCTAAAATACTAAATAAGAAACTTGTTCAGGTTCCTGACATATTAAAATTGAATCATCAAACAAACTATTTCATCAGAGTTTTAGCCTCCTTGTGTGTAAATCTGAAAAAATGGATACTTGAATATCTTGCACTGCAACTGCAATAATGAATATTGACCAACATATATCAGCTTTGGGTTTAAAAATGTGTTTTATTGTTGTGTTAGACACAGTGTGTACGTGTTGTGGAAGAAAAAATGACTTCTTCCACCACTTCACACACTGATAGATTCTCAATTTACCTTTTTTCCCAAGGAAATTTGCAGCCAGTCTGTACACAGCCTCTCACACACATACACAGGTTGAATAAATATGAGCACATACCTTTGCTCTCATCCTTCATTACCACATCAGATATCTCAAACAGTTTGAGGGGAAGGGGCATCTTCCTGTTGGCAGCTATGGTTTTCAGAAGCCCTGGAAGCAGGGTGGTGCGTGCCACCTGGTGGAAAAATAAACAATGTTTAGTTAAAAAAAATTTGTATAGTCTGTTACAGAAGAGAAGAGTGCCCCCTTCTGGAACAATAACACTACAATTTCTGAGCACAGAAACATTGATCAATGTCTCTGGCTGGTTTAACTTCTCAAAGCATTCCTCCGTGAGTTTCTAACTTTCTTACCACAACTTTTCTTATTTTTACACATCAAACCATTTATTATTGAGATTTTTTAATTTCACAATTCTGTGCTCATATTTGTTCCGGTGAACACTGAACTGAAAACTAGTTTGCTAGTCTGAGCTTTGGCTAAAGATTAGTTTTACTTCTGTTAAATGTTATCATCATCAGCATTCTGACTTTTTCAGATGTCACAGAACTACATTATGGTGTCCACTGAGCATACAGCATGTAATGCAACACTAGTCCTGTAAGTGCAACAGGAAAAATAAATTATTTATCCTCTCCAACGAGAGAGCCAACGAGAAGCAAAGAGAATATTTTGCTTATGACCTTTAACCTTAGAAAATATGTATGTATGAATTTAGAAAAATCTAAATTAACCTTTTAGATCAAAATTAATCTTGACAAAAATACTCTTAAAAAGAAATAGATTTACTGACCCAAATGTCAACTGAACCTCAACTGAAGCTGAAGGAAGATTAAAGGGGTATTTCCGAACTAAACTAACACTTGGATGGGTTTTTCTTGTTTCAAACTATTATCTAGGGGTAAATGTACCACTTTACTTCATCTACCCTCTCAAACCATCTAGTTTTATTCACAGAATCACTGTTTTCTTCTTTACCTGGAACTCTGCTGTCTTGGGGTTGGAGATTTGCACAGCCTTGGTTTCTGAAATCTTCTTACCAAGCTTGTCTGCTATATCTTCTTGAGAGCACTAGAGGAAGAGAGAGGTGACACATTCCATGGAGCATTTTTATAGGAAAGTAAAACAGTGTTTGTATGTCTGAGTATTTGTGTCTCTTTATTACCAGGGCAAAGTTGAGGGCCTCTGTGAATCCAGCAGCTGCCAGGTCCTGTCTCAACAGTTCTGTCAGTTTATTCAGTGGGAACTATGAACAGTATCAAGAAAAACACATAAGCACACACAACATATTTCATGAGACACACAGCAAACATGCAGAAGAAAACCCAGGTACCTGGTTGGCTATGGTGTAGGTGCGTGGTGTGGTGTGGGTGATGTTGTTGAAACCGTAGGCGATGGCAGCGTCTTCCATGATATCACAAGCATGGATGACATCTGAGCGTGTTGGTGGGATCTCGACCTCCATCTCATCACCAACACCTGTAGCCTGGGAGCGGAGGCACATCCTGGTCAGCAGCTGGGCGATTTTCTCAGTTGATTCACTGTTAGGAGGAAAAGAAATGAACAGTATTCTTAAGAAGTAAGATTTATTGGGTAAGGTTGGTATTAAGATTTGTCCTGAGAGATCCAATCACAAGTGGACAGTGTTAAAGGGATTCAGGGGTTTCAGGGTTAAACACAGTTCCAGCCAAATCCAATACAATTGAAGTAACAGGTGAGCATGTCTTCAAATGTTAAAAAAAACAACAGAAAAGAAACATAAAATGCCTCCATACTGCTCCTTAAGTATCCTGAAGCCCCGACATTCATATTCGACTCGAAACGGCATACTTACACCATGTTTTTAGCCTTAATGTCCGCTACCGGAAGAAGCAATGCTACCGTGCACCCTTGCGCAGGAGCTTTTGTGCAGTGTGCGAGGGCAAACGTGAACGCGGTGAGATTTTAACGTAAAATGTTCACACACTTTTAACGACTGTCGCTTCCCTGACAAAGGAGAGGGGGAGAGAGAGGGAGAGGGGGGGGAGAGAGAGAGGGAGAGAGGGAGAGAGGGAGAGAGAGAGAGAGAGAGAGAGAGAGAGAGAGAGAGAGAGAGAGAGAGAGAGAGAGCAGTAGAGAACACCTATAGACTGAATTAAGAGAGGGATCGCTAAACACAAAGCAGTGAAGCAAAGACTCTCAATGTAGTTTTCATTTTGTTCTAAAGCACAAAAACAACCTGCTGAAGATGTTGCATCGCTAAGTTTTATGTAAATACAGACATGAATTCAGCTCAGTGCAGCTGGTCTGCTGTGAGCCACAGACAGATCTGTATCAGATGCATTCAGGACAACAGTATATGATTAATGGGAATCACTGTGTGACAATTTTTATTAACACTGTCTGTTGACTGAACACTGTGGATTTTGTTTAAGTTGTGTTTAGTATTGGTACTGCAGAGGCCTATTTAATACTGAGCCTCATCAACTTTACAAAGTTAAGGCTCCTCTACCAGGTTGTGTTAGGCAGTGCCTGTTAACACCAGTAAGTCACAGACTTTCCTCAGAAAAGCAGAAATTTACAAAAGCAAAACTGAAAAGCATCTTAAACATTTACCAGCAGGTACTTTCCAAACTAGTATATCTAGTATCTCAAGTATTATACTTAGTACATCCACATAACTCACTTGATGCCAACTTTGCGGTTGATGAACTCGCTGGACAACTTCTCCGTCCTGTACGCCAGCTCCTGAAGTACAGACAAGGAAACAGCAGCAGAGCATCAGAAGACAAGAGAAGTATTTCAGTCAATGTTTTAAAAGACAGGATACAATCAATATGATTTAAGTGAATACAGTACTGGGTATATGCAGGTCTTGCCATCTGGGTAGACCACCTCAGCCTCCTCTACCCTGAAAGAGAAGGAGAGATAAAAGTTTAAAAAAAAGAGTAAAATAATGGAGTGAAAAACAAAGCCTGTAAATGGGGTCGAGCAGTTGCATTTAACAGCTATAAAGAAACTGTTCTGTGACATCACTGTGTCTCAAATGTAAAAGCTCTGACTTTTCAAACCCCAGCACATTATAATGTTCTACCCTCAGCAGGTTTAAAAGTCAAGATTGTGTCATCTTGCACCTTTAAAGTACAGACAATGAATCCCAGTTTTTGCCAGAGACGTTTGTATTTGAGACAGAGGAGTGACTTACGTGAAAGGCTGTGAACAATACTCGCTGAACATGGTCACCATCATGTCCAAGACAATCTTGGCCTGGAGAGCAAGGTCAGATTAATGTCAGGTTCTTGTCACATCAGTGACAAAACTTGTTTTTGTTGCTGTTCTCCCCTCAGTTTTACCTTGGTCACATCTGTGGCCGTGCACTCGATGAAGACGTTCTTTGTCTTGAGGCTGATTTTTGAATGGTCTCCTGGAAAATGAATGACAGAAAGCATTTGATTATTTTTATTTAACACTTTCTCAAACGTTGTCTCTCTATATATTAATGATAATCTATGATTTTCTGTTGCATTAATTTAACTGTCAATCGTTGTTTATTTGCTGCTCAGAATCACATGAAGCGGCACTTAACCTAGACTTTGAATGTTGTAATTCCAAGCACACTGTGTGTAATACATTGTGGTAACAGGAGCAGAAATGAGAACACTCACCATTGATAATGGGAGGCATGGAAAGGACGATGCCGTTGCTGTCGTAGATGACAGGGTACGCAGGCTTGTCTTCAACAATGTGTAGGTAATGCCTCAAGTGGCTGTCTGTCTGTATGCACCAGGAGAACAACACAGCATTAGCAGCAAAATGAAAGAAAAGATGCTAATCTGACCAATGTCCAGTGAACTAGCTGTGTACCTTGTAGAGGCTCATGAGCTGAGTGGCCGTGAACTCTTTGGTCTGGTTCAGAGGTTTGAAGCAGATGTCTCTAGGGGGTTTGGCTGTGTATGTGAAAGGACCAGAGATGGTGTCCAGGTCATGAGTCCCGATCGCCACCAGGCTCCTCTTCCTTCACAAAACATTATTGATTGAATTATCGGCTGAATACATTGAATTTTCTTTACATTGTGATATCAGTGTACCGCAATAACTCTTGTGTTAGAAATGTGTAAGAATGAAGTGAAAAATACAAAGAGCTAACATTAACGAATATACAATAAACCTCAATCAACACTTATTTGGATACCAGGTAACATTTTTTGTTTACGGCACATCCACAGCAGCATCAGCTCTTATCCCCATAAGTTCTCCTGACATCTTCATCAGCGTTGTCTTTGTGTATGGCACCACTTTTTCATCCTGCGATATTTATCTTTTTTTGCATCCGTCGCATGTAAGAAAGTTCATCAACACGCCCACTCACTAGCAGTGAATCCTCCTGCTGTTTTCTCACAAGGGCTTATTTGAACATTATCCAGACATTCTACTTGAAGACTAGCAGAGGAAACTCTGGAGAAAGTACAAAGCCTCTCGCTATGATATTTGCGTTCTCCCCTACAGATGATTTCAGGAGATTATCAGGACTTCACTACATGTCTGAAAGCAGCTTGAAATAGACTGTTTAAGGAGAATCAGCTTTGTTTGGAGTGGATAGCCATAAAAAAGAAACCTGTGACAAACTGACTATATAATAAGGGAAATGGAATGGCGATACTTATTCTTACATGGGTCATAGTTTAGCACTGAGCAAACTATGTAAATAGAAACTAAGGACTGTAAATTTTGCTGTGGAGCTGTCAAGTGACATTTCTGGTATGACAACAAACAAAAGTAGTGTATTTAACTAAATGCCAGGACTCTACAGTATGAAGCTGTGCATCTTCCAGTTCTAAATGAATAGCAACAATAATTTACCTATTTCAAACAAATGAATAGATTCAGGCAACAGAAACGAATAAGAAAAAAATCAGCTGTGTAATTGTTTTGAGCTTTCAAACTAAAACTGGATCCATAGCATTTCCAAAGTTCACCGTTATTTGGAGCTCGAAAACACCAGTCACGTGGATGCCAGGTGTAAACGTAGTAAACAGTGATTCGTTTTCAAACGTAATGTAACGTTCATGTGGTCTGACCTGCAGATGTTTTGATGGAGTTTCTCCTGCAGCTCAATGAAGCTGTCATAGCGCTGCTGCGTGAAGGTGATGTTCCTCAACACTGCTGCCACAGCATGGGGTCTCACTTCTGCTGTCTGCTCAGAAATAGAAGAACAAACTAATTGACCACCATAGTAAAACACTAGTGTATTTGATTTGTAACCTTAACCGATCTTAACTTTAGGCCACAAACTGTTACTTAACATTTTGAATCATTCCACCCACCTCCATAGTGATTATCAGCTTCTGACGCTCCCCGCTGACTGGGCTGACACGTCTGTAGCGAGGTGCCTCCAGCCTGTGACACAAAAACAATCTTTTAACAGTGACTCTACATGCACCACACAAAGACAATGGAGAATAAATACACAGGCAACACAGTTAACATAAGACTTCAACTGTGGAAGAAAAGGTTTTCTGGTAATCATCTAAATAAAACCCATCTTCCATCATTTATATATATTTAGGGAGGCATAACCCAAAATAAAAAGCAGAAATCTACTGACTTGTTCTTGAAGACCTGCAGACCACGGACCAGCCCTTCCAGACACAGCAGGTCATAGCGGTTAGCTGGCACATCAATCTTGTACAAGATGATGTCAGAAGCTCCAGATGCCTTGGAGTCACCCTGCTCTCGGATTAATATCTCCTTCTCTGAGGTCTGAAATATCATACCAAGATAGGACAGCAACAATAAAAAACATTTTTCATTACAGCAACAATGTAAGAACTCTGCAGCATAGGAGGAACTGCAAATTCATCCAGCATTCATAAATTGTAAGGAAACCATCTTTTAAAGTTACCTTGTCTCGTGTGTGTGTGTGTGTGTGTGTCCACATCATTCAAATGTGTTTTCTTAAAGATTATGTGACATGATGAAATTAGGTTTGTATTGTATTCAGACTCTTACTCACTTAATTAAATAGTTACACAGAGAAAAATAAAACGTACACCACGAAAAAGGTCCAACGTTTCCACTTATTTGTATCAGGAAATCACTTAGTCATTTACTCACAATTTCATCCAGCTCCAGTCCAAACTCAAAGCACAGCTCATCAAACTCCTCATCAGCTGAAACAAAAAACAACAGCCATTAATAAAAACAAGTATATAACGTTAAATACTCAGTTACTTTTATTTTCCCGTTGCTGCTCAGCTCACATTTAAATGACAGGAGCTAAGGAAATGATGCAATCACGTTACCATCCAATTCACACACGTCACTTCCGTTTGTAGAGTCTACAGTCACTATTTCATTCTCCTCACAAATTGTTAGAATGTCAAAATTAAAAATTAGGATGAATTCCCATTAAACTATATTTTTCATTCAGTGCAGACACAGTAAATCCAGATCCAGCTAGTTTGAGTTAGCTGCTACGCTGCTAACTATCAGTCCAGACATTCCTCTGACTTCCTCGGTCTTTAAGAGCCACTTGGACATTTAATAAATATACCGACAGTTTGTCCACAGTTTGAAAATGTATGAAATATCACGAACTGTATGTTCTGCCCAAAGCTCTGAAGAGAAGATCCCTTTTCACTCCGACAGTCGGCATGTTGGCACCTAATCCTCCACAGCCCAGTGGAAAAGGACCCCGCCAGCCGGGCGCAGCTGTCTGGGCGGTGCCTGACTGAAAAGCACTTACAAACATTTGTGGATACTGTGTCATTAATTTGCGAATAATATCATAATTCAATCTCAAATTAGGTGTAAATACAATATTAATTTCAACATTTAATTTAAGTTAATTTGATGAGCACACAAATAGCATAACTTTTTAAAGTAACTTTAAAAAACAATTAATAAACTCCAGAAATAAAGAAAGTGATAGAAAAGGTAGTCAGAATGTCTTGAAACTTTGAAAACCACAGGTGTCATTATAGGATATCATATCACTTTATGTGTTCAGTTCAATTCAGGTGTCATTGCGGATATTGTAGATTAGACCTTGAATTTCAATTCTTTATATACAAAGGGACAATGAACATTAATCAGCAGTCATACAAATATAAATGCATCCAAGCTAATTTTCTGATGTTGATCCTTCAGTGATTTTTCCAATACTTACTTTGTCAGTGAACCGTCTCTCTGTCTCTCTCACCCTTCCACTGTATGACACTACAGAGTGAGTCATCACACTGATTTAAACACACTTTAACAGCTGAGTGCTTTGTTTAAACGTTGACATAAAACTTTATTTTCACAGGGCATGACATGTATTAGTATATCAGATATTCATCTCCCACTTATAGTTCAGGAGGCAGACTCCCTCCCTACATTTAAGAGTCCACTTCAAACCTTCCTTTTAGATGAAGCTTATAGTTAGAGCTGGTTCAGGTCTGTCTTGGACCTGCTCTTAGTTCTGGGTCTAGATTGACACATGACACACAGAACTTCTCTTTCCTCTGCTTCCTCTTCATCACATTAATGTCTTATCAATAAGTGTTACTGACTTGACTTCTTCCCCTGAGTCCTTTTGCTTTATCGTTTCAAATCCAGGACAGTGGCTGCAGCCACATTGTGGATCTTGATGGTGGATTTTGGAGGCAGCGAAACATGGATTATGATTACAACTAGATTGCTTAGATATACAATATACTTACTCACAAATACTACTATTATTATCTTTGGTACAAATACTTTAAACATTGATACAAAACTGATTAACATCATCATCATCACACATCATCAATATGTTCCCAGAATTTGCAGTGAGTGAGTTTCCAGTTCACTGCAGCCGGCCTCATACTCATATTTAGCGAATTTTAATTTGCATTGTTTTAATCCTTGTTTAGTTTGAGATTCTATTGTTTTATTTCTTGTATTTATTTGCTGCTTATGCTTAGTGTTTCTATTTCCTTGCTGCTTACCGGGACCTCAGTACTT
The DNA here is from genome assembly GCA_026259375.1 of Verasper variegatus. Taxonomy (NCBI): domain Eukaryota; kingdom Metazoa; phylum Chordata; class Actinopteri; order Pleuronectiformes; family Pleuronectidae; genus Verasper; species Verasper variegatus. The sequence continues at coordinate 2,028,418 of CM048047.1, read as the reverse complement.
AGTTTTGTTCGGTCTCATGTACATCATGTTTTGGAATGACAATAAATCATCTTCTTCTTCTTCTTCTTCTTCTTCTTCTTCTTCTTCTTCTTCTTCTTCTTCTTCTTCTCATCAATAATCCCCATCATTGCACTGCAGAAATGTTCATATAAATCCAGCTGTGACTGTGAAATTTGAAATCTGCTTGGCCAATAATTATATATGTGTGTGTGTGTGTGTGTGTGTGTGCGTGTGTGTGCGTGTGTGTGGTGTGTGTGTGTGTGTGTGTGTGACCGTCAGTAACCCACAATCACCTCTTGCCCTGCTCTCATTGTTTGGGCCCGTCCCCTTGCACGCGCCACCTCTGCGAGTCCAATCATAACGCGGGGAATGACAACCCCCCCCACCCCCCCACTCTGCTCGATCACTTCCGGGCTCGGGCAGCGGAGGAAACGCGGCACCGGCGACAAATTAAGAGCTTGTTGTTGTATTAATGCCGGAGAGACGCTGCTGCTGCCGCCGCCGCACACAGAGCTGCCACACACCGGGCTGTGGCTGTCGTCCCCCCCCGCAGCTGAGAGCTGAATCACCCGCTGACACACATACACAGAGCCGGGAGCCGGGGACCTTCCACCGGTGAGTTTTCACTTCGCTCCGGTGCCGTTTTACCGACGCGTGTTTGGTTTCTACCGCCCAGATGTGCGCGGATGCTGCGCTCACGTCAAGCTGCCCGGGGTGGATAGTGGAGACCGCAGTGGAAGTACCAGGGGTAATTCTAGAAAACATTGAAATGGTTGACTTTTTTTTCTGGATGAATCCGAATCTGGCGCGATGCAGTAACTTGATAATGTTATGAACTCAACCAAAGTGCAGAAAGACTTTTCCGGTAAATATGTGCGCACAAAATAAATTCATGTTAAATTACCCTCAGGCAAAAAAAATGAGAATTTAAGCGTTTTATTTTGAAATTCAGTGCCGGAACTTTGATTCGTATTGACATTACTGATGGATTGACATCTGTCAGACTGGCTGGGATGTTGCAGCGAGAACATCTGTGGCTCACTGCTGAGACCATTTAAATCCCTAATTCATTTAACTCGTTCTTTGTTCTCTTGCTACTGAGATTTACTAAGGAGCAATACCAATGATACTTGTAACACTGACAATGACGAATAATTCATTAAGTTAATTTATTATAAACTTTTTCTCATTTCTTGCTTATACACATTTATACAATGAAAAATTAGGGGAAACTTTTTGCAGCATGCATTTGAATCAAAGGCCACAAGTGACACCTCACAGTAATCCTTGCCCACATTTAGAACCTCTGGCTGTTGGCCTCTGTTTACTCAGCTGAAGTGAGCTGGCCTGTGGCAGAGGTTATCAGGTCACACCATGCAGGGATTGTACGATGTGCTCAGAAAACACACAAACACTCCTCCTCCTCCCTGGAAGCCACATGTCTCAGACGTCGGAGCGAGGCTTGTCTGCATTATTACGACGTTATAATAACAAATCTGAGGTCAATCATTTTTTAATATCCCAATCTGTTTGAAAATGTCAACGTTTTCTCATTCCACCCGAGATGAAGACAATCACAGTAAAACATTGATCTAAATCACAATAAATTTAGATCAATTTCAGAGGCACACAGTAGAGAGAGGATTAGTTTGGGGACCGGCATGTGTGACAATAGTTTATGTCACCATGCACACACACACACACACACACACACACACACACACACACACACACACGGAAGCGGAAGAAAAGCTGAGAAAAGCTGCAGTCTGAGCCACATAATCCGACCAATTGTGTTTTGTGCTTTTGCGCTCAGTGAAATCACAATTAAAACTTTTTTATTAATTGTTTAGCAAGCGTTTGATTATGTCATTATTTAAAAAGGGCAAATGCACTTCATGTGTACAAAATTGTTCTGCACCCACACACCCTACCCCTACGTACAAACACATCACATGCACCTCCTTTCACTCACACAAACACACACACACACACACAATCTGACCCTGTGGTGTGTTGGTGCGTCGTTTCACCACAATGGCCACGTTGAAGCTTCTGCAAGACTTCAGCCTGCCTGCTTAGCCGAGTGGGTGAAAGCACAATGACGTTGACTCACAAAAGACCCCATTGACACAATCTCTTGAGGAAGCAATGATTCCCTCATGCACACAGACACACTCACACACACATGAGCCTGCTCACCCCACTGCTACGTAGACCATGCCACAATATTACTCCATTTAATCCAGTGGGTGGAGGCTGCCTGCAAAGCGCCTGCTCATTGCATAAAGCCACTCATTAAGCCACTACCAGTTTGCACATTGTGGCTAAATGCTTCTTGTTCTTTAAGTGAATAGATTAAAGTCGGGGCTCGCTTGTGTGCTGCTGTGGTGTAAATTAGGGTCTTGACCTTTTGCTGGGACAGGAAAGTGTTGGCCCTTGTTAATCATGTTTTGTGTGGTTTGACCTTTCAGAGAGCCCCAGCCTGCTTGTCATGGTTGGTTAATGGCTGATCAGCACAGTAAGTCATGCATATAGATTTTGAATGATATGCTACTCACACAGATGCAGGTTAGGATCTTTGCCTGCACTCATGCATACAAAAAGGTGTTCAGCAGACATTCCCATTATTGCTGCTCATTGTGGGAACTCTTTCTGTATAATTTTTAAGGTCTCGACCTAACGTGCCTTGAGATAGTGTGTATTATGATTTGGCGCTATACAAATAAAATTGAATTATTTATTGGAGAATTAATCAACACCAATTTTATATACAATCAGTTGTTCGAAAAGCAAGAATTATCTTATTCTAGCTTCTCAAATGTGAGTTTATGAGATTGTAATGTCGTCCTCAGCAAAAATACTGAGCAGGGCCTGGTGTTGCTCTCTTAAACAATTGATTCATTGCTCCAGATTAAAAAATATATAAAGTGTAAAAAATGCTCCAACCAATTCAGTAATGTTTAGCTCTTCAAGACCCACCTCCAAAGTTCCTGAACTTCTGAGATGTACTTGCCCCCGAATATTGAGAAATTTTATTTTTGATCCTGGCCCTTCACTATTTTAGTTCCTGCAAAGGTTCCTTGTTCTGGGGAAAGTTCCTGGGGTTTAAACATGGCTTATGTTGCTTTTCTCTGGTTTAAATCATAGAGTCATGATTATAAAGTGTAATTTCACTTTAGGCTGAATGTGCTTCCCCATATCATTTCAAAAAAGGCCTTTTGAACACAGTGCTTGGAGGCGAGGCTGAGACACCTATTTCATGAGATTAGTCAAATAAAGTAGACAGCTCGTCGCCTCCAGAGTTTCCTGTTGTTTAACAGGAAAAGCCATTTGAACCACCAGCACAGGCGGCTGGTGCTGAAACAGCTGCAGCTAAACCGTGTACGAGGATTGAGGTAAACACTGGATGATATAATGTGACGGGGTGCATTATCAGTTCCACCTTTGTGTATGTTTTTTGATAAGCTGTGGTGTCCTGTGATGACGCAAGGTTTCCTTGGTGAGTAACGAGAAACCAGGCAGAACAATGTCGCTGTAAAGAATGGAGTCAACATCCCATAGGGAACAGATGGTAGTCCAGGAGAGCGCTGCTGGTTAAGTCCTTCATTTATTTATGAGTCTCAAAGGGACACTTGACGGATGAGTGTATTTTTGAAGGTGGTGGGTTCAGTGGACAGTTTTGACAAGGGGAAGGATGTGGTGCTTCAAGGGAGCAAGCTGAGCCTCTTTCTCCTTTAAATAATAAATTACTGCTGGGAATATAGATTGTTTAGGGGCCTTTTGATAGAATGTGTATGTGTTTACATGCTCTTTTATTTTATTTGATGAACTATAGGAATATTAACATGCATAAGGCTTGTTTATACACTTTGGGTTCAAATGGCAACTCAAGGCCCTCATTACAGGGTCCTTAAAGTAGTCTTTCAGTAGTGAGTCCAGCTCTCTCAATCTTAAGAGATGCACTTTTGTAGTTGTGCTCAGTAATCATAGCCAACAGATGCATTACTAAATCATTAATGATCATAATTACTTTCAAGCTTCTCTAATGGGTTGGTACCATACACTTTAAATAAAGATGGATGACACGTCTCCACTTCCTCTCAGGAAATGAAGCCAAAATACCCCATAGATGAATGCCGCCATCTTGGGTATTTGGAGCCAGAGTCCGCACAGTTTAACATTTGGGGGATGGAGCCACAGTGGCGAGGTCCTGCAGACAGACAAAAGCTTGACAGCTGTCAATGGCATTTCAACTCATTTTTAGGACATCAAATAACTAATCAAAACCAAAGGTACTGTAAAAATGAACTCTCGAACAAACAAAGAGCTATACCTAAAATGACAGAAACCACTTTTGAAATAACATTTATTTGATTTATTCGACTTTTTAGTTTAACTTTATATCACAACTTTCAATTAATGAATTGTCTAAATATCATAGTCTCAGTTAATGTGTGTTTTATACTGTTACTTTTTCTTCACTGCTGAGCTTATCTCAGATCTGAGGTTATATATGAGCAGCATTTTGTGAGAGGATTGTTTCAGGGTTTTTCAATGAGGGAGAGGATTTGGTTTAGTTGCTACTTAAACTTATTTGTCGAAATAGAAATAGGAAGAAATTATAATGCAAAGCATTTTAATACAGTGTACACTGTATACTCCAATTCAGAATTGAGAACAGCAACCAGTGAAATACTTAACCAGACGTTAATGCTGATGTCAAATTGCAATAGCACAGGAAGTATCAGTCACTTATATGCAATATTACTGAACAACACCAAACATTGGAAACTGTCAATTACAGAAAGTTGTTATGAATGTGCAGTCAGATTAACTATTTATTTATTTATGTATTATTTTATCAGGCTGCCTGATAGAGATATATATATATATATATATATATATATGAGAATATTCTTAATTCAAGGTCTACTAAGTATGTTTTGTCGGACCCTTTAAAGCACATGGCATGGTCTTCGTTAACTTTGTGCGGAGACAGATGGAAAAAGCTTGTTAATGAACCTTGAGTTGGTAAAGTTTTGTCAAACTTCACTAGTTCAAGTTTAAAAGTGAACTCTCAAGCTCAGCTTAGACCGTAACGGTGGGAAATTATAGCATAGTCACATGTGTGACAGTAGAGATCATTTAACATACAACTGGCTTCTACATGTTAACATTTCCACAGCAGTTTAGCAGGGTCTGTCTGTGTGTAGTTTGCTTGTTCTCCCTGTGTCTGTGTGGGTTCTCTCCATGTACTCCAGCTTCCTCCCACAGTCCAAAGACATGCTGATTAGGGTTAGGTTAATTGGAGACTTAAATTTACTGTAAGTATAAAAGTGAGAGTGAATGGTTGTGTGACAGCCAAACTTATTACACACTCTGTAAATCTTACATCATGGGGTTTAATGGGTACAGTGTGACCCACTACTTGAGCTACAGCTTGTTCTTTCCTTTGTACTTATCTGCTTTGGCCATCTTCTTCTGACTAATGGCGTGTAGCCTGTCACACACACTCTCACATGTGCTCATTCAGAAACCACTTTCACACCCTCTTACACTCTCAGTGTCGTTTACGTCTGGTAGTTACATTTCTTCTTTTTAAATGTCTCCCCGTTATCTCTCTGAATCTCATTTTTTCTTTGTTTCCTTGTCTCTGTTCCCCCTGTATTTTTCTGACCTTTGCAAAATCTTTTGGATTTTGTGTTTGCCAGTAACAAAACCTCTGTTCTGCTTTTCGTTAGGTGCTGGAGCACATGTGACTCATTGGTGTGTTTCAGTTTCTCTACAAGTTGATTTTCTTTTGGCGACGAGGCTGCAAAAGCTCTGGATCATTATAAGCACGGGAATAATCTAATTTTAATAAAATATCAGTTGCTACTCTAATGCCAGATTAACGCCATTTATTTTCCAGGGCTGGTCCTTTGGGCATTTTACAACAGTGTACGTCTCCAAAAGAAAGAAGAAAGGGAAGGGAGCAGAAGAAAAGAAGGTCTGACTAAAAACAGCAGGAGTTTTCTCACAGCTCATCCTCCACCTCACTCTCTTCCCACTGCTTTCCCACGTCATCGCAGCTTCACCAAGATGAAGCTGAAGGAGGAAGTGAACCCCTTGCTGCTGCTCCTCTTCCACCTTATGGTGTGGATCTACACCTTCATCACCTTCTTGCCATGCTGCCTCGTCAACTGGGTCTCGGTGCCAGAGGCAGGGTTCTGCGGCTCAGAGGAGGAACGAGCCAAGAGAGCGAAGGCCCTCTCTGTGCTGGGATGTCCCGAGGGACCCTACAGGGCGCTGAGTGCCACCAAGACACTGGCGACGACGCTGCACCCGGGAGTGGACACCCTGGATAAGATGTTTGAGTTCGCAGCCACGAGGTTCCCCCACAGAGACTGTCTCGGGACAAGGGTGGTGATCAGTGAGGAGGACGAGGAACAGAGCAATGGGAAGCTGTTCAAGAAGGTAAAGAAAGCTATATTCAACACAATAGCAAACAGCAAAGACATAAATAAAAAATAAAGTGTAGAGATGTTTTTTATTAAACACATTAGGAGTGTTTTAAAGAAATAGGAAAGATCGTAAGGAATCATAAGATCAAAGAGTGAATTCATACCACTCTCACATAGGTTCATGTAATATAAAGCTACAGCCATGCAGCCAATTAGCTTAGCTTAGCATAAAGAGTGGAAACAGGTAGCTTAATATTAAGCATAGGAATCTTCCCACAGGCTTGATGTGTCTTAAAGGACTTAAAGGAATAGTGACAATAGCATATATTTTATTAGTTCAAACAAATCCAATCAAAAGACCAAGACTGTATGTCAATAGTAGTGTACAGTCAATATTCAATGAAATCTGACCTGTCTGCAGCTCTCAGCCCAACGGTAACAAACAAAAAGATATTCGATTTTTTTACCCCTGCAATATCTCATCCCTCAAAATTCCTCTTGATTTTTATCACCTGCTGTCTAGACGTGAAATGGTTAGTCATTGTTAATGCTTCTGCTGACAGTTTGTTAGTCTTTTAACGCCCTGGATTCCATTGACCTTACAAATGTTGAGAGGGGAGAGAGCAAAGTCTGAAGGAGAGAGAGAGAGAGAGAAATTGGTATTTGTTCAAAAGTGTATCCAGAAAAGGAAAAGGAGGGATTATCGTTGTTTCATAAAAAGAGAAAGTTAAATTCAGTCTGTTTTGTTGAGAAAGTAAAACACTTTGTGGGGAATGTTATTGTGTATTCGCTAATACTCATGGTGCCTGTGCAATCGGGAGTTAGCCAACATTCACTCTGCTAATCTCAACAGCCTAGTCCCTCTAATCATTTAATCCCACTGTTGAAACTCTGATTGCTGCAAGAGAACACGTCTTAGCTGTTTCAGCTCTGTACAGTCATCATTACTGTGTGCCTTTCTGTGCCTGTGTGTGTGCACTGTGCACTTCCATTTGTTTACCATAAGGAGTCAGTATAACCTCACTATTACGTCTACAGCGAGCTCTGACGCCTGTCTGTGGCCGGTCAGTGTGTGAGTGTATAGTGAAGAGTATTTCCAGAGGCCTGTGTTTATCTTCAGAAGAGGAAGTAGCTCTGTTTAGAACAGTGAACTGTGGCTCACTTTCCCGTGACTTTTTAAATATGAAACAGGCCTAACATGTGACTGTGGTGATTTAATACAGTGAACTGAACTCCTGTGGTCAAAAGTACCCACAAACTCACAATAGTAGAATTAAAGGGAAGTCCTCAAATGTCCTTTCTGTTTCACTAATAGTCTACTGGGTATTGAGCTTTTAATTGTACTGACTGTAGCATGCGTCTTTCCTTCCTGCTTATATCTACTTGTATTTTTTTAATCCCACAGTTCATTATTGCTCCAACACAAAAAATAATTCTACTGTACTCGTACCTCTCACTCTCCCCCCCTGCAGGTGGTTCTTGGTGAGTACACCTGGCGCTCCTACCACGAGGCCCTCACAGCAGCGTCCCAGCTGGGCAGCGGCTTGGCATTGCTGGGTCAGCGGCCGAAAAGCAACATCGCCATCTTCTGCGAGACGCGAGCAGAGTGGCTCATCGCTGCCGAGGCCTGCTTCATGTACAACTTCCCATGTAAGTCCAGGAGCTCTGTGAGTATGAAATTAAGCTGTGTTACTTTGCCATCATTTTAATATCTACATCTGTTGTATCCCTGTTGATTTGTTGAAGTGCTGACCACTTTGTGTGTGGGTGTTTGTTTTCCCCATTATACTGTGTATACAATCATTTTGCTGCGATTTCGGCACAGATTTGTCTCTTTTAGGCGACCGCTTGCTTCAAATCTGACATCTGAGCCTAAGAGACAGTGCTCTTTGCTAATAATGTGGGTAAAATGTGTGGGAATGTGGGAGCACAGAGGTATAGGTGCTTGAAACATAACAATGTTGCAACCTTGTGCCGGATTAGCGGGTGCTCAAAGACACACACACACTAACACACACAAAAAAAAAGCCCACATACACTAATCCTGACACTAACACAACAACAAACACATGCGCACACAAGCACAAACAGCAGGCCCATACAGAGTGAAGGTACATAGCACCTGCAATTTCAACACTTGGGTCCAGTGGACTCACACCACATATGTAATATACAGTAAATGTGTAGGGTGTGCAGTCATTGAAAATATGTTCTATCTTATGTTCTTCCCAGAAAATGAGCCAAGGCCAATTAGACTGAGTTTGAAAAAAATCACTAATCAATAATCAATTAATAATTTTCCTTTTATTAAACATTGAAAATAGGTCCCACAGACCTGAACACTACTGACTATAATTAAATGAAGGTTGCAACTAGCAATTATTTTCATTATTGTTTGAATTTTCCGATTTTCATTATTGATTGATTGACTAATTGTATTGAAAAAGCTTCTTCTGAGATTTATTTATAATACAATAAAACAGAGAAAAGGAGCCTTTCCACACATTCAAATATATTTCACAATAAATTTGTTATCAGAGTAGTTAGTGATACATTTTCTGTCGATCCACTAGACAATTAATCAACTAATTGATTCAAAACTACATGAAAGTTTTTCCTATCACATGGTTCATCAACCAAATCTGATTTCAGACATTTCCCATCCAGCCAGAAGAAAACTTTCATGTGATGAAACAATGGAAAAAAGGCCACATCTGTTTCACTGCACACATATATACACACATTCTGAAAAACACAACCTTTATTCTGGAACATCTGTTTAGTCTTGTGATATTTGAACTTGAAACATTTTCGTTCAGCTTTGTTTCTAGTTGGATTTAATGCACAAAATGTCTCATTAGTCTGTGCAGATGACCCTGCAGGAGATGAGACAGTGGCAAATGCATGCAGAAGATGTATTTTAGTATGCATGGGTATCATGAGGTAACAGAAAATAAGTATGTCCTACACTTTGACCTTAACCCGTACTTTCAGTTATACTGACTTGCTTTTGTTTTTTTCGGTTTATTGTTTCTTACTGAACATCTTCCAAATGTGTCTGAATTAGGCATATTTATTTTGTGTGTGCGTGCTTGGGTGCGTGCGTGTTATTGTGTGCGTGGGGACAGCTTGTAACATGCCAGACCCAGCTGAGACAGAAGAAGGTCACTTTGTCCCTTCTGCCTCGTGGTTATATAAGTGTCCCATTTCTCCTCAATCACTCCGTTTTTACATCCGTTTTATTTTCTTGTGATGGAAGCACTGATATGCACAGTACATTTTTATTTTATACAGTGAAGTCACTTACATTGGCTGTAATGAATCCAATGTAATGAACTCATCAGCCCCCCAAATAGGTAAACTGGAGGTTTATGTTTCCATTGCTGTCTGTCTGTTCTTTTGTCTGCATCAGGATTACACAGAAATGACTGAACACATTTTCCACTATGTAGAGGGGTGGTGTCTGGGCCAAGGATGAACCCATAAATGTTTGGAGGGGATTTGATTAAGGGGGCGGATCCTGGATTTTTTTATTTTATTTTACTTTGCAAGACAGGGCGTTAGCCTTGACAGACATATGTGCACTCCGAGTGCCCTTAGTTAGAATAGTGACAGTTAAACAGCATAAGAACATCATAGAACACATATCTCCTCCAAGGCCCAACAGTACCCTCACAAATCCACATTTAAATTAAATAGATCTGGATTTTTATTTGTATCTGCTCCAGATTTCACACACTTCATGTAATCATGCTGAAAAACAAGCAAACAAACGCAGATGAAAACATAACCTACTTCACAAAAGTAGTTTCAAAATCTTAAATTAATTAGCTCTGGGAGTCCATGCTGTCTTGCTCTTTGATACGTACTTTCTTTATGAGCATCCACAAAAGTACTTTATGTTCATTAAATCTTTTTGATTGTCCTTGAATAACCCCTCATTTTCTCAGCATGCTTCAGTTTATGCTCCATTAAACTGTCATGCTTTGGAAATACGTAAGCACAACCCTATGAAGCATCCTTATAAAGCATCTATCTTTCTCTCTCTCTCTCTCTCTCTCTCTCTCTCTCTCTCTCTCTCTCTCTCTCTCTCTCTCTCTCTCTCTCTCTCTCTCTCTCTCTCTCTCTCATGCAGACACAAACAGTGGGACAGTGGAAAGCCCAGGGCGGCAGATAACACATAGTGGGGGTGTGGGGGGTGAGAGGAGCTAAAGGTTGAAAGGAGTGATGGAGGAAAAGACAGAGGGGAGGAAAGAGAGGGAGAGCAGTGAGGGGTGATGGCGTCAGAAGAGGGGTGAGAGAGTCTACGTGAGCATCTGATGTTGACAGAGGCTTCAAGGAGTCAGCCAAAGGCCCCCAGTGAACTCGAACACTTGGTGTGTGTGTGTGTGTGTGTGTGTGTGTGTGTGTGTGTTTCTGCGTTAGTGTGCAGAGATTGTATGTTCACTGTATACTGGCTCACTGTCCAAAGGGAAACTGTGCTCATGATGTGTCATCATGAGTTTTCTGCAACATATGAGTTTAATAAACAGCAGTTTACTGCTAGGCTGTTGTCATGTCAGCCTGTCAGTTGATGGGGTTACACATTCCTCCCTGGAGTCAAGCAAAGTCTCCTCCTGGGACCCTTTTTAAAGATCCTATTTGATTGACTGAAAAATGCAGAATGACGCAAGGCTGAAGTTCACACAAATGTTTTGGTTTGACAAAATGGAGCCTGGACATTTGCTCAGTTTTTTGTATTAAAGTGTGTGTATGTGTGAGTGTGTGAGAGAAGCTTGAACCCAATCTCTGTTTAGATCTCACGACTGGAGGTGTCACGGCCCTCGTTCACACACAGTAGCAGAGCAGGAAGTATTTGAGCTCCATGACGCAAAAAGGAGATGTCACTAAGCCCTGTCCCATAAACTCCTGAGTCAGATGCAGTGCAGCGACGCAGGGTTAGAGCCATGTGCTCTTCAGATTTTCCCATTTCCCTCTTTTTCTTTCTCTCTCCCCGTGTCTCTACTGTTGTTTCCCCTGTGTCACCTTTCTGTCCTTCTCTTCCACTCTCACCCATTTCTCTTCCTGTCCCTTCATAGTTTGCGTTTACTTCTGGTGCTCACACACGCACACACACGCATGAGTATCTGCCTGATTCAGCTCGACACTCAAACACTTAATGTCTTTGTTTGTATGTCAAGGCTCAGTCAGTCATCGTCATGTGCAGGATGTGACCAGCTGAATCACCAGCTGAACAAAGGGAATCTACACTGTGTATGCTCCTTTTTTTTAGATTTATGAGCTGTAAGTCTTGTAAAACTATTTGTGGAAGGCTGTTTCCTGTTTCAACATGACAAAATGACATGTGCCTCCATTGGTTCTCATGGCGCCCATTCAGAGGCAAAAAAAAAACTGTCAGTCATCAATAATGATAGTAAAGTAAAGGTCAACATGATAGCATCAGAACAGTCTTGTTTATTTTTTTTTCCATATGAATCATATTTATTCAGCTTAGTTTCACTTCCTAATTTCCCCCCTGGTCATTTGCAATGGCTCTATGCCCCTATACTCCACACTGCTCTGAGCACTCAGCCAGATCCTGGAAAGCACTTGAATGATCTGCACTAAACCCTGACCTCAACCTCAGCCAGAGCCATTGGGATGAGCTGGAGCACTGACAAAGAGACAAACCTCATTACCCATCAACAGTGTTGGACCCCACAAATTCTCATGTTGCTCAGCTGCTGCAACTCACTGCAGCCAGGTTTCAGAATCATGTGGAAAGCCTGAAATGAGAAGAGCGGAAGCTCTTATTAACAATAGATTAATGCCGGTGGTTTTGGAAAGTCATGCTAATTATCACTGCTAGATGTTGTTAAAAAATCTGCAATTAAATGAGTTAATGATATACAGTGTAATCAATCCATCACATCAGATGTGGAAGACACTGACTGGTCAATAGCAGATTAAAAAAAGAATGAAAACACAAACTTAATCGCTCTAACTACTTATTTATAAGGGCAAATAAAAGTGCTCCGTCAGACATGTGCATTTAGTCATCACACACACACACCAGTACTGTTTATATCCCCAATAGAGTGATTATGGCAGTGAGAGCTTGCACATCTGTAACTGTCTATATGATGACTCTATATGTATGTATGTATGTATCTGTCTGTATCTATATCTATATAGATATCTATATCTCTCTCAGCAGCTCCTGCACGTGGTAGCTAAAGGTTGTCAACACTTCACCACAACAAAGAACAGTTTCAAAATCCAGTCAACACTCAAACATCAAAAATAAAAACGTTTTAGCTAGGGTCTATTTACCGCAGGGATACAGCACTGTATTACTCTCTCCCAGTCTGCATCTTCAAGCCTTAAAGTGTTTATTTTAATTTACAAAGTTTGAGTTACTGAACCAAGCTCCTGTTGAAATATCACAGCAGAATCATAATAATATAAAAAAGTGATTGGATTAAAATGATTGAATGAGTAATCTATTACCTCCTTCAACAGAGCAATCATAGACGATAACATCTTAAATTCTGTATCATTAAATCAGTGTCATTTGTCCAGTCTTTCTAAGGGTTATCTTCTAGGTACATATCCCCTGTACATTCCAAACAACAGGAGCTGTCATGTTCTGTCTTTATATTTTGATAATAGTATTTTTATGTGTGTGTTGCAGTGGCCACCCTTTACTCCACACTGGGAGGTCCAGCCATCGCTCATGGCTTGAATGAGACTGAGGTCACACACATCATCACCAGCAGAGAGCTCCTGGAAACTCGACTCAAGGTAAGAACCTGAAAATGTAATAACAGGAAATGTTATAATAGGAAATGTAATTATATAAGATATATAATATTCCTTTTAGTGTGTTGAGTCATCTACAGGATGCCTGCTTAGTAGTCATCACCCTCTTGACTGAGCAGAAATGTGTGTGTGAAGGGAGCCATGAATGTGTGTACATGCGTATGTGTGGATAGTAAATGAGGATCACTACTTACTGTATAGAGAAACACTCCACTTGAGTCTGTGGCCTTCACAGAGGGAGTAGCTACTCTGGGTCATCTGCTGAAACCTTTGGCAATTCCCACACTTCAGCTGTTTTGTGGTAACAGGCAAATAAGACCAATAGTATCAAGCAGCTATGAATCATATTTATTGGTCTTTGTAGCCCAGTATTAAACAGCTCAGTCAGCTGTATATCAGTTTTAAAATGGTTCAAATCTGATATAAGAAGTCCAATATAACTTAAATAGAAGGTTACATTTTGAGAGATACAGTATTTCCTTTGACCTCGGTCTATAAAGGTCGATACACCACACTACCCTGCAAATAATAAAAGTAAACTAAGTTATGGGTGTTTTACCTTCCACTGCATCACGGTCAATAGTCTGCCAGTAGTTCCAGACTTTGACACATGTCCTCTATAGAAACATAATATTAAAACATCTTCTAGGTCTACATGTACACACTATACCTCTCCCAAAATGTACAAAGTTACCCAATTTTGAAAAAGGTTGACAGCAGAAGAAAGAGCTGGGCTGATGTATGTTTTTGAAAACAACTGTCAAAAAATAAAGAATATAAAAAAAATGTAAAAAAACATCTTCTAGGCCACTATTATCATCTGAAAGTATCCAAAACATTAGAACAGTGCTGGTTAGTGAGGAGGAGAGGAGCTGTGTGAGTCCACAGAGATAAATAAAGCAAAGCGGTCTTGCTGTGTGTTAAGGCCTGTTTTAGACAAGTTCAATCGCTGAAGACAAATGGTGCTCTGGCATTTCATCTTCCCTTTTATCAAAGTTGCATAAACACAGCTCCTCTGCTCGCTCTTACACATCCCGGCCTCTAGACCAAATACTGATGAAGATGATGCACATGGGATTTCTGGTTACCTGTCAAAGATGGAACCTGGTTTTCATCCTAATGTACACACAACACTTTTTAGCTTTTAAGCTCCTCGTCTTTGTGCTCACATTTATGTGTGCGTTTGTGTGTGTCAGGATATCCTAATTGAAGTTCCAAGGCTGCAGCATATCATTGTGGTGGATGACGCACCAACCTCATGGCCCGGCTATCCACGTGGCATCACTGTCCACAACATGGCTGCCGTTCAGGAGATGGGGGCCAGGCCTGAGAATGGTAAGTTTATTTTTGTGTTTTACTTGGTCACAAAAAAACAGCTTAATTTTACTTGTTTTTATGGATAGTGCAGTTCATTCCCGTAGAGCTACAACTATACTTTGGTATTGTTTTGAAACTTCACCAACATATTGTTGCTTCTAACCCGCCTAAAACAATTGAATTGCGTTCAGTGTCTCATAGCGTCCTAAATGAAATAGTTTTTCCATCATAAATTCCAGAAGGGAATTTGACTTGTTATTTGACTTAAAGGGAAGGAATATTGAAGATACTTATTTTAAAATGTATTTATAATATGGAGGGACATTTCACTAATTATATAAATATTAACTTCATTTAAATTCTCATGAGCAATGAATACAAAATGGTTGTAGGATGTTTTCTGTGGCTCTGGAGGCACTTTCTAAAGTCTGGGGAAATAACCCTAGTGATGTTTATCAGGGAAGTTGGCTTGCGTCCTCGATATAATTTAATTTAGGGAGCAGAGTTCCTATTACATTGGATTTGGTTGATAAGCTGGACATCATTGATATAGTAATGGAAATGGAAACAGTGACAAGAGAAGGTGTTACCAGAGGGCTAGCATGTAGAGAATGAACAGGAGAGGACCCGCTATTGAGCCCTGGGGGACACCTTGGGACAGTGGAGTGGTGAGGGAGGGGCAGTTGTAAATGCTGATGAACTATTTTGAAGACAGTAGTTTGAGGTAGGATTTAAGATGGACGAGAATAATGTGGTGGTTGATGGATTAAGAGCAGCAGCAGTTAGGTTGAGAATATTGAGATGACCAAAGTCTGACGAGATAGGCAGGTTGTTGTTAAATTTAAGGGGGACTGTTTGTGTGCCGTGCAGAATTCAGATTATCATACTAGGGACAAAGAGTCAGATATCTCACTATTGGCTCTGACTTGTACCAGTTATTTAAATTATTGTGATTGTGCTGTGCATGATGATAGATTAAAACTACAATCTTTATTGGCATAGCATCTTGTGTTTATTGTTATTGTATTTTCTATTCTTAAATATATCAATATAGAGAAACAATGTAGGTATTTCTGTACAAGAAAAGCTATTGAATTGATGTGAGGAAATGATCCCAAATTAATTATGACCTTGAAGATATTGCTTCTAGACAAGTTCCTCGTAACCATTTTCAACCATTTTTCAGCTTCGAAGCCAAAGCAGCAAAAAATGAAACCCACTCAGAAACCTGAGAGAGTGTTGAACTCCAAACCCCTCCTGACTGTTTGTAATGCTTCATCCATGGTTAAAGCAGCAGTTAGGAAAATCACTTTTATGACTACAGCATAAAGGTTTTAACATGTAATCTACATACCCAAAGGTTTTTATTTCAGACATGGAGACAACTTGTATTTGACCTTTTGCCCCTTTCATGCTCTATTATAATCATGAATAGGTTTGTTCAAATTGCATTTCTTTTATAATGAAGATGCTTATTTTCTGCTAGCTGCGTCATCCTCATAACAAATTTCTGCTTGGAGCATGAATTTTGCCAGGGTGGCTCCTGACTCCACCAAGTGGGGTTGTTTATGTCTAGGTGTAATGATAGCTACAACATTTCTATTCTGACTGACAGCCCTGAGCTGCCAGGCTCTTCTGATTGAGGGTAAATGAAGGAAGCAGTAGGATAAAAGCCACCATGGATCACCCCTCCAGAAGGCTCACAGAGATACTCTGAGCTTATCCATTGTGGCTTCAAACAGGGGAGCACTTTGAGCTGCAAGTGCAAAACCACTGCCCTTTGATCAGGAGTGGCTTAAGATTGGAAAGCTCATACATGAGAATACTAAACTGATACAGGCATTGTAGGTTGGGTTAGGAGATGAGGTGACATTTTGGTTCTATGTGAAATAAGAGTGTATAATTAAATCATAATTGGTTCATAACACATTTATTACTGCAAATACAGGAAATTTGATCAATTGGGTCAAATCTGAAATGCCTTCAGGTCTGCCTTAGCCATAAAATGCACAATACCCTCCATGTCCAATCTGCTCCACTCTAAATGGGATGGTCATGGTTTGGTTCCACTCAAGGTCGGAGGTTGGGGCAGATTGGTATCAGTGCCATTAGGTCATGTGAATGTGGAAGCACTAACATCTGTGTTAGATTAAGGTTAATTCAATGCTTATTCACTCAGCGCATTGGATGGATCCCCCCCGTCCCCGTCTTTTATTATCCTCGCCCCTTGAACCGACTGACCCAAAACAAGAGAAGTTGGCAGTTTCATGTGCAGATAAGGGAAGGAAGTAGGTCTAGAAAGGGAGGATGGAGCAGGGGGATATAGGGGAGGGTCGTGTTTACACATAATACTGTTAACTTCACATGACATCAGCTCTACGCACTCCTACACGCCTAGTATCCGAGGAAGAGGAAAGAGAAAGAAGTGAGGCCCTCCCCTTGTGACTCTAATGTCATTTACAGTCCCGTACTCTTCATCATGGCTCCCTTCATCCTCTGTTTGGTGGCCTGCTGTGCTCAGACGTCTTAGTTCTTCTTTTGCTCCACATGATGCTAAACCGAGTGGAAAAACAAGAGCAGACTCTCATCCCCCCACATGAGGGGTACACTGCTGCTAGACTAGCAAACCACCAACTGGTTTTGTTTCCTCCTTTAAACTGTTTGGAACTTTACTTATTTATTCAGACAGTAGGAGTCCTACATCAGAGGACAGGGAACTCATTGCTCTGTGCTCTCTGATCTATAGTTACTGTATATTGTTTCAAGTGTCTCCTAGTTGTACTACTTTTTTTCACAAAATCTGACTTGGTCATTAGGTACTTCATGCTATAACGGCCACAGGAATTCTGGGAACAATGTAACCCATCACAGTGCTGCTCACAGTTGGTGATAAGACCAACTTTATCCTCTCATTGTAAAATGCAGAGTTTAATAACAACAGCTGTTTGCAAAGACGACAGGCTCGTCCATGCTCCGTTCTACACTGGTAGCCGAGGCAAATGGCGGTTGTTTCTTACAGAATGCGGTCATGTGATAGGTGACTAATCAGTGAAGGCTACGTAGTGACTGAAAAGCTCCCATCAGCAAACGATTGTGAATCTCTCCGTCATGGTTTCTAATTGTGTTTCTGCCTGTACAGACTAAAATGCTGCACCAGAGTTTTTAAAACTAAAACGGGTCCAGCATTGAACTTCCATGTTTTAGCAGCTTTAAAACTCTGGAGTAGTGCAGACACCTTGTATCCGTACCAGAGTTGACCAGAGTCTTTTCTAACGAATGGATGTGGCCGTAGTATTCTAATATAGCCCATGTTAAAACTGACTTTGAATGGAGCCATTGCAGTGACACAGCAGGTTATGATTAAACGTTCACACCCACTTTGATGCTGGAGTGGTGCAACTGAACTTATTTCACTCTTACTCATGAAGCAACTTCATGTCAAGTGTTCAGCATTTTTTCACCCATTTGCAATTGAATGTAACTGGTTCATTCAAATGAATGAGAGGGCTGTATTTTTTCTCACATTGCTAAAGTATGTCTGAACTTGGACTAACTGCCTTTTAGTCTCACATTAGGGTTTTTAAAAACAAACAGGGATACAATGTAAGAGATGATTTTGGCCTACAATGTGACTAGGAAGTCCATAGAAAACAAACTCACACAGACACAATAAACTGACAGCCAGGCCTGGATTACCGATTACAATGCTCCCAAATATTCAGTTTTCTGTGTGTAGTTCTTGAAAAGTTCAATCCCAGCTGACATTGAGTGACAGGTGGGGTACACTCTGACATACAGAGACAAACAACCGTCTACATTCACACTTTAGAGTCTCCAGTTAACATAACCCTAATCTATTTTATTATGTATTACCAGTGTACAAACATGGATACATGGTATAAGCTGTTTGAGTCAAAACGTCATATCTGAGGTTAAGGTTAGGGGTAAGATGTAAATTGTTTGCTTAATGTTAGGGTTAGGTATGAATTGGTCCTGGTCAATGTTAGAGATAAGGTTTTGTTTAGGTTGTTCACAATGAAGTTAATGCAAAGTTCTTATAAGGAACCTGTATGTTGGTGATAGTGTAGTCAGTTTATATATAACAACAACAGATTACAAAAAGTCATGTTAAAAGCAGTTCTGTCATATTCAGCTCACATGTCCTGTGTGTTGTCTCTCTCTTCACATCACAGCCGCACGTGAGCGTAAGCAGCCGCTGCCTTCAGACATTGCAGTCATCATGTACACCAGCGGATCCACGGGCAGACCGAAGGGCGTCATGATCTCCCATAGCAACCTTATCGCTGGGATCACAGGGATGGCGGAGGTCATACCTAATCTGTGGTAGGGACCATAAAGCACTTTGTCATGTTATGTGTACGAAGAACATTTGACTACTTATTCCTACTTTTATAGTAAGACTGTTTGCATGAAGCACATTTCCAACTAGAATAGCAATAGAAGAGCGCAGACCTCTGCAAAACAAATGAAGATGAAAACTTAACCTCCTTGGTGGAGTTAACGGCACCCACTACAGCGCATACTCCACCACGGCCCAACAGTCCCCAATTAAACCAAAATTAAAAAACTACATAGAGATTTTTGTTTTGATCTGCATCAAATTGCACACACTTGCATCAACGGAAATGTTGAAACAGATTATCCCACAATGTAAAAGAAAGTGAAAATAAATGTTGGATGGATTTGCACCAGCGCTTCTTCCCTGGGTTACATATCGCCCCTCCGCAAAATTTCATGGAAATCTGTGAAGTAGTTTTTGCATAATCCTGCTAACAAACAAACGCAGATGAAAACACAACTTCCTTGTCAAAGGTAACAGCATCTTGTTTCTAACCTTGTGTACTTATTCTTTGATCAGATTGTTCCTGACTTAAACTTTGAATCACAACCTGTCCAGTTTACACTTTGGCTTTAGTTACAGTTTAGCTATTGCTGACTTTATGTTGGCTGTATAGCTTTAAATTCAGCTTACAGACATGAAGGAGGTATGAATGGGGCATGTGCTGTTTGGAGGTAGTGATTGCTAGTGGTGCTGTTATTACCATAATTATACACAAGTGCATTTTTTTGAGCAGGGTATCCCTGACAGTCTCCTCAGTATCTCAAGAAGAGACAAGCTGTGTAAATTGCATTATATCAGCACAATGATGACATTAACTTCATCTTATCTGCTGTTTCTCCCCTTTGGCTAATCTCCACTGTCACTGGATGTATGTTGTTGGCTTTGAGATTGTGTGATAGGTCTTTTTTTAAGGACAAAATGCCAAATGCTCTTCTTTGCTTACTTCTTGTTCAGGGCTTCCGTGTCCACTGAGCACGTGCACAAGTAGTAGTCAGCCAGTTCAGCGCCATCATACAGCAGAAGTATTTACATAAAAATAAAAAAACGACCCTTGTCACTGGGGAATGAGGAATGGGTAAGAGGAAATGCAGAGGAGATGGAGCTGAGTCAGAGTGCAGGAAAAGACTTGGAGGATGGGACTGCCTCCCATCCTGTGAGAAGGATGGAGGTCGGAGGGGCTGTGGATGTTATCATCACAATCAGATGTTTTATTAAAAATAATGGCTTTCCTGTGTGTATTAATACAGTTCTGTAAACCTCCTCAGCACACGTGTGCTTTGAATTTCAAACATCTTATAAGAAAATGTGTATCGCTCATATTTGGATGATCCAGAAGTGCTTGTGTTAACATAAACATGTGGCCAGTAGATCATAGTTAAGTCCAAGCAAAAGAAAAATATGGATCTGTTTTTTTTAAAGATAATCTCTCTGATGCACAGCATTTATTATCTAAAGATTTATGATTCCCGAGCTCAGAGAAGTTTGTATAAAACTGATTATACATCAGATCGTATATGTATGAACTACATTTATTCAGCTTGAGCAACATAGATCGAGTTAACGCTTGAGTTAGATGGCACAGGCTATTTTAATGGCTCTTTTGCTGTTCACAGTGAGGAAGACACCTACATTGGCTACCTGCCTCTTGCCCATGTTCTGGAGCTCAGCGCAGAGCTCGTATGTATTTCTCATGGCTGTAGGATCGGCTACTCCTCACCTCAGACTCTTGCCGACCAGGTAAAGTAACACTACAGCAGCACTGTTGATATCATGTTAAATTTAAAGTACACAATACATTCATGAACCCTTTTCTTCTTCTTGTCTCATTAATTTTGGTGAATCAACTACAATGTGTTTGTTGATTTGGGGATCCAGAGATGAAGTAAAGTTGTGTCAAACCGTAACTTTGCTTATTTTGGTCTGTACACAATAGACTGTATATAAAGATGGACGACATGAACCAAATCACCCTGATTGCCCCCTGGTGGCTGGCTGTAGTATAGGGCATCATAAACTTCACCTCCATGCTAGTTGAAAGGACATGGACCAAATTTGTAAAAAAGTAAAAAAACATCAAATTTGACGTGATGGTTTCTGTCACTGATGCATATTCGAGTTCTCATTTTTCTGCAAAGTTTGGTTAATTACAAAATTAATACTATAACAACTTTGAGAGACTGACTCATGATTGGTCGGGCAAAAATATCAGCAGGACCTCGCTACTTCAGCTCCACTTCATGCTCACTACTGCGCAGACTCTGGCTCCAAATGATGTCAAAAGCAAGATGGCAGCACCTGTATTCTGCGTATTTCCGTTTAGTTTGTGTGCAATGAAAAGAAATGGAGACATGTCGTCCATATTTATATACAGTCTATACTGTACACTTAATACTGTATGTAGCTGAAGCCAGCAACTTGTTAGCTGAATTTAGCATAAAGCCTGGAAACGGTTAGCCTGTCTCTGTCTAAAAGTAAAGAAATCCACCTATTAGTATCTCTAAAGCTCAGGAATGAGCATTTTTTTTGCTGAAACCCTGCAAAAAAACAAGGTATAAAAATGTCACCATGCCTTTATTACATTGCTTTATATACAGTACCAGATTTTTTTTCTTGGCCAGTACAAGTATCTACATATAACATGACAGTTTGTGAACTTTAGAGGTCAGGCTGGTGTCATGCTAAAAGTATTACATTGGCCCCAGTGCTGAAAAAGGTCAAATGATACCCAGCACTGTATGTATACTTTAACACTAGTTCTCACTGCAGGTTGTATTGTAAACAATGTAAATATAAAAACTTACTTATGGCATTTAATATTCATAAAGTTTACATACACTCTGTTTGGTGGATTGTAGATCTAACCATAGTATCACTTCAATATATTTGGCACATTCCCACTCACTGTACCATTCCAAATCCTACACAATTTGAAAATGCCGCCTGTCTTCTTGGTGAACACCAGAAAATAAAATCATGTTTTCTAAATCAATGCATTCCTTTTTTTGCTCGTAATACAATGTTTAGCAGGAACCAGTGGAAAGTGCATGTCTAGTTTAGATGCAAAGCTACACATTTGGCTTGTGATACCATTATTGTGATATTGGTTTTTTTTTCCCACACAAAGTCAACAAAGATCAAGAAAGGAAGCAAGGGAGACACCAGCGTCCTGCAGCCCACTCTGATGGCAGCTGTTCCGGTATGTCAGTAATGTCTGAGAAGCCTGTCGCATTTGTGTTATCCCTGGTTGAGTCACTCTTTCTTCAGTTTGTTTTTTCAAAAATAGCTGGCAGCATGAGTTTGGCCCTGATTGGGAGCAGGATAGATGTATTCTCCTAGTTCATAGTCCAGCTGTGGAGTACAACATCTGTCTCTGGACTGACTCCTTCCAGCTCCCAATGGGGTTTTTATCTCTTACAATTGTTAAACACCCAGGGGCTTAAGTGGCACATTTGAGGTTGGCCAGTCCTGCTTATTTATCAGGTATATTTTAGAGATTAATCAACTTCAGCAGTAATGACGCTTTACTCAAAACCTAACATAGCGAGTATTTATTTTGTCAGTGAAAGAGCAGAGCGGGTGTTACACTCTGCTTAAATGCTTTGTTAGTTTTAGAGGGAGTTTACAGTTTAAGGAAACAAAAAGCGGGGCATGCAGTGCTGAAAGTGAAAATCTGTCATCAGCATGTTTCCAAGAATTTTTTCTGAATAAAGCTATAATCGTAACTATACTCAAGCTTCATCACATCACTTATATCATGTGTAACTTTTTCAAACTCAAGCCTCATATAAACAATGATATCCTGAAAAGTCTCTTGACACTGTTTCCTCCTTTTGAATCAAAGAGAAAGAAAATGGAGAAATTTCAACTATTACAATAAAGACATTTTAAATGATTTAAGGGTTGGTAATGGGACATTATAATTACATTGCCCAAGTTAGAAAGAGTGTATCAGCCAGTCTCCACCATCTCCCAGTGGTCGTATTGTAAAGGTCAGAGGCCCCCAGTGTCTGGAACCATTCACAGCTGTAAACAGAACGTGAGAAAGCCCCGTGTGGTTATCCCCACGACACACAGTACACACGCACACTAACACACATACAAATTGTTTGCTGTGATATGACAACTGGCTGGTGCCTGAATCCTGTTTCGACTTCCTCTCTCACTGCATTAGCTACACACACACACACACACACACACACACACCACACACACCCACACACACCCTCAGGGACCAGCTGGTTTTTATTGGAGTCCAACTCTGCTTTGGAAGATGAAGTGTTCTCGATATGCGAGTTTCAGTTGTCTTCATTTATGTTCCTTTGACAGGAGAAAACCTGAGAGGGTACAAAATAATACCAACTGCTTTGATTGACAGTCCTGGTCTGCAGCACCATCCTCTTCCTATCACCAGCTCAGCCCATTTCATCAAGTGTATCCCTGACTTGGAAAGCTGAGCCAAATACTCACTCAAACCTGCAAACACTATGTTCACACTTTTATAAGGTCCCTTCATATTATCTCCTGCCCCTCATACATAGATGTTGGCCAACCTTTAGTCTTTTAGTTGGCTGTCACTCACATTCACCAGCCTACATGTAAAGCAACAAAGCTCAGATGAACCCACTGTATTGCATGTCCAGCATTAACCAGAGCAAGTGGTTTCTATCATTTCACTACAAAAGAGTTCAATATTTCTTTAAGTTTGATGCCAAAACAGAGTTGGACTTGAATGCTAATGTGGCTGTTTTGGTTTTGGTAGATTTTTTGCTTAATATTTAAGCAGTTGGCGATTTTTGCCATTTTCAAGAGCAGGTGGGGTCCAGGCCATCTGTCAGGGGTCCCTGGTAAAAAGAGGGATCATTTATTTTCACTATATTTTCATCCAAACGTAACACACTGACAGAATGACAATTTTGCTCCTGAATTTCATACACTTCCTGTAATAAAACATTGAAAAGCTAAAAAATCTTGTCAAATGGGTTCCAGTTTGAGACTTAGAGACTTCTCTTCTGTTTTTGCATGTTTTGTTTATTATTATTTATTTAACTGACCCAGAGTTTCACTTTTGTGGATTCCTTTGGCTTTCCTCTGGTTTTATATGTCACTTGTTGTGATTAATCCATTGGGGGATGTTACACTGTTACGCAACCCAATGCATGTGCTTCACATTGTACTAATTTGTTCCTCTGGACTTACATGGACACACATGGACATGTTGGACTTGTGATTTGAGGATGTGCTTGTTCTGTTCTTTAAACATTCTGTTCTTTATGAACTCTGATCCCTTTTTAAATATTTATATCAGGCCCACAAGACGTTAAAAAATGGAATCAAAATTCCTTTCAGAGCTGGGACTACAGACTAACAGAAATCTGAGTTTCCTGTGGTTACCCTTACAAATCTTTAATATCCCCACAGTAAAAATATTTTTGGTTCAAATACATTCAAAAGTGTCACAATGGCGATGTCCTTGCAGGGACTTATCTCTCAAACTCTTCACTCCACAGATCCAAAACATCACTGACCAAATTTATTAACATATGTTGTCAGACTGTCACTTTTTCTTTTTTTTTGCATTTACAATTAATCTCTTCATCTCTCTTTCTCCTCTTATTTTCCTCTGCATTAGTCTTGCCTTTTTAATAGTTTTCTTTTATTTATTCATTCTCATCTCAGTACATACGTATCTCTTCACGTGTATCTTTCTCTGTATCTCACCTCCATCCCTGTCCCCCTTCCCGAGTCCAGGAGATCATGGATCGCATCTATAAAAGTGTGATGACCAAGGTCGAGGAGATGAACTATATCCAGCGAACACTCTTCATTCTGGCGTACAACTACAAACTGGAGAAGCTCAGTGAAGGATACAGCACACCTCTATGTGACAAGTACGTAGAGAGATGATACAGGTGCAGAGAGAGCCTTTCAAGAGTTTGTAAATGTCATAGAAGTTCTTAAACCAGTAGAAGATCAGGTTTTTTTTATTCTTCAAACGCACATATCATCCTCCCTCGTCTATCAATTTATCCATCCAGGTTGGTGTTCAGGAAAGTTCGCTCTCTGCTGGGAGGTCAGACGCGGGTGTTGCTATCAGGAGGAGCGCCGCTCTCCGCAGCCACACAGCGCTTCATGAATGTGTGTTTGTGCTGCCCAGTGGGTCAGGGATATGGCCTGACGGAGACATGCGGCGCTGGAACCATCAGTGAACGTAAGCAGATATATATATATATATATATATATATATATATATATATATATATATATATATATATATATATATATATATATATATATATATATATATATATATATATATAGTACAACTAACACAATTGACTTTCAGTAATCAAATCAATAGGCAACAATAATAATCCAGCAAACAGAAATAAATAAGTCTATCTATCAAATCCAATGCTTAAACACTGCTGCACTTACTGTTACTCAAGATATATATTATCAGTACACATTGTCAGAATACTGCTGAATTCTAGATGGCTTTCGAGAAACTATATTAAATATCTCATTAAATTTCACACAGAACTCCTTTTCTTTGAGATGACTTTTTTGTTTCGATAGTAAAGTGAAAAAGTCAAGGTTTTTATTGAAACTCACTGGACAACAATACCATGTGACTGATTTTGCCAATATGCTCATATGCTGGAGTTTTGTAATTAAAAAAAGGCCCAATTGTGTTGATGTCCCGTGTAGAATTTAAGTTAGTCGGTCCACCACATTTCAACTATTACTGGATGGATTTTATGAGGATTTAAGTGGAAAATAATGCTGTTTACATATCCTGTTTACAGCAGGGGAAAATGGAAGGGAAGGGAAATAATGAGAATATATATTGTGTGTGGGTTGTAGTAAACAGAGAGGGGTGTAGGTGAACTGTTTTGAAATGGAAAGTTTCAATGGAAAGTTTGGACAAATCAACACGGACAACAAGTCATGTACACTGAGGATCCAGTTAGCATCAGGTTTTTAGCCTGTTGTGAAAATGCCCTTGTTGTTATGCAAAATAACACTAAAGAATGTCACCTCACAAAATGCAGGTGTTCCTTCAGGTTTCTCTGAAACAGGGAAATCATTTTTATTATCTCTTGACAGTGTGCATACAAAATGCCACTCATACAGTATCACTTCTGACGATAGCTGGCCCAGTCATCTGTTTTGAACTATGCAGCTGATCCACTGGTTTTCATTAAGAAATCCTCCCAGCCTTTCCCAGGCAGACTAAACCAACAGAGTGGCCCGCTGCCCTGCTCTCCACTGCAGTCAGATGAGGCAGGAAAACACTGTTTTGTGGATACTCCTTTGGGATGGGGTTTCCATGGCGAGGGAACAAGTGAGGTCATGTTGCTATGGTAATGAATGTCATGCCTTGATGCTAGCGTGCTCCCTGATCCTGTGTGGGTGTGTGTGTTGTCTGTTTCAGTGTGGGATTACAGCACTGGGAGAGTGGGAGGACCGCTGGTTTGCTGTGAGATAAAGCTCAAAGACTGGGTGGAGGGTGAGTGGCCCTGGGCCCCTCCCAGCTACACACACTCACTCACACACAGAAATATGATGAAATATACAGTCAAATGGATTCACAGAAATATATTCAGTCCTTGTTTCTTTTCTTTCTTATTTGTCATTTTCATGCAAACACTTTTAAACCATTCATTTCCACATTGGCCAGGTCAGTCAGACCATGAGTATTGCAGGAGTGATCACTGTAGCTTCTTCATAACCTTGTATGGAAAACATACCACTTTCTTTCCACTCCTGCACAACTTCCATCTTAGAGATCATAACTCATTTTTATTACACTCTGTTAAATCTGGATGCTTATCAAGCTGAGTTTATTGCTTGCAGAGTAGAAACAGAATTTAGAGTAAACACGCTGTCACGTTTTTATCTACAAACATATATATTATTTTGCAGAGTCAAGAGAATTGAGTGGTGGTTTTATTGCACTTTTTATTTGCATTGCATCCACGTGACGTTAACCCCCTGCTTTCAGGTAGTTACCATAGTACAGACAAGCCACATCCTCGAGGAGAGATTCTGATCGGTGGACCAAACGTAACCATGGGATACTACAAGAGCGAGGATAAAAACCAAGACTTCTTTGTAGACGAGAGCGGTCAGCGGTGGTTCTGCACAGGAGACATCGGAGAGTTTCACAAAGATGGGTGCCTCAAGATAATAGGTGAGGAAAGTCGAATGGATAAATTGTTAGATAAGTGGTTGTGTGGATTATGAACACATGGTTTGATGGGTGCAGATAAATACATTTGAGGAAATTCATCCTGGTTCACATGCTGCGACATCAAAAGCACACATTTTCAACATTGGGCCTCACATTCCTGGATTTCATCCAGACAACCTCTGTTTCCATCCATCAGCCTGGCAGGAAACCTTTTACTTCACTTCCCAGATCTACTCCACACTGCTGTTTTACATCAGTTCAGCCACAACGCTCAACTCTCCCGCTCCCATTCCCCAGCTTTCTCCCTTCTTTCAAAGATAGACACACATTTCCACACTGCGTTTCCACTATGCGTGCACTTGTACATACACATGTTGTTACAAATAGGTGTCTCTGTTGTGTTGCCAGATCGTAAAAAAGACTTGGTGAAGCTGCAGGCAGGAGAGTACGTCTCCTTGGGGAAGGTGGAGGCCATGTTGAAGAACTGTCCTCTGGTCGACAACATCTGTGCCTATGCCAACAGGTGTGTCAGTGTGAATTATAAATAAATCATAATATTTAATTAAATTGTTATTTTATAATCCACATCATGAAATCCAGCTGTAAGAAAGTGTTGGACATTTTAAATAACTATGCTGCTCGTGCTCGTTTGTGTTCACCTGGATGAAAGAAGAAAACCCACTGAAAGTAGCTGTAGTTTAGCCTCTTCTCATTATGTACTGAATGTTATAACTGCTCTCAATCTTATTCTTACAGTCAGAACAAAAACGACTACAAGTAGTTTGGAAAGAGACACTTGTGACAAACTCGCACAGAATTATTATCCAACTCAAGCCAAGCCCTGCTAAGCATTTAGCCTATTTTAGCAAGTTGTTGTGCTCATTCATTCATTAGCTTTACTGCACATCCTTTGAGGGTCGCAGGGAGCAAATCCCAGCTGTCATTGGCCGAGAGGCAGGATACACCCTGCGCAAGCTCTCAGTCAGTAACAAGGCTGACATACAGAGACACACAACCTTCCACAACTACTGGCTTTTTAGAGTCGTCAATTAATCTAACCTGCATGTCTCTGGACTGTTGGAAGAAGCAGGCAAAATGTTTTCAATGGTAAATGGCCTGTATTTATATCACACTTATCTGGTCTTATCAACCACTCCAAGCGCTTTACAGTACAAGTCACATTCCCCCACACATAGAGTGCATCTATACATAGCACTATCACCTGTCATCCATACACTGTTAGCACAGCCATCAGAGGGCAACTTGGTGTACAGTATCTTTGCCCAAGGACACTTCAGAATTTTTGAATTTACTCTCACTACTTTCATCAATCAACAGCCTGTGGCCATTCACAACAAAACAGGGACAAGCCCAGTGCCAAGGCTACTGCTGTATAATCAGTATTACCAAGCTGCAGGGCTTCTAGTGAAGTGTCAGATGTTATGTGGGACCATGAATCAGCCTTGAAATGTTTGTCAGAAAATTATTTAATTTGACAGACATCTTATGAGCTACAGGGCTGCACGTAGAGCAGAGAATAACTGACATTGAAACATAAACTTCAACACAGTCCTTTTCTCTGACAAGAACAAACCATTTCTCATAACAGTAAAGGTTGATTCCCTCCATTATATTTCACTCCAACAAAGTCAAGAAAGACAGCCTGCTGTAAATATGGATATGCATTATGCAGGTTTCAAAACTTAAAAAAACAGCTTGCAAATGTTTTTTGGAGGTGAAAATGCATTCAGCACGTTCACTAAAGCTTAAGAGTTAGGTTAAAAACTTTAACAGTCAGTGTCCAGCTAACTGTTTTCTAACACATTACCTATATCAATCTTGGTTTTCCTCTGTCCTCTAATGGACAAAAAAACATCAGCCATTATCTTTATCACTTTAAATATCCTGCCTATTATTTCAAATATAAAATCTTTGCCTTTGGGACAAAGCCTACACATTTAACTGTGAATTATCATATAAGAATCAGTAGCCATGCAGAAAAATCTCTGAAGTGACTACCACCAGAAGCACGTTCCCCATGTTGAAAATTCTGATTTATCAGTTGTGATAAAACCTTTTTAATGTGCAGAGCTTTCACACCAACACAAACGATGATGGGGCAAGTTGTTTTTAGCTTAATCTCTGAAGGACTCAAGCTTGGACCAATGGCTGTACTTTTTCAGACTGTGCACTGTCACTTACATTGAAGTGTCCGTTCACCTGTTTATTCAAAATTGCTCTATATTGTGTCCAATTGGACCACTGCATTTCCGTTGGCTGAGGTAGATGGAGAAAGGTTAATACATACTTTACATGCACACAGACAGAGATACCATGCATGATAGTAAGATGTAAACATTATAACTGGTTTTCAAACTGATGCTGCCCTCTAACCTACTTGGTACCTCAGTAAGCAGTTCACGCTGGAAACCAAAGGTGCTTGAACTTTCTGACTCAGAATCTCAACATATTTGTTCAGCCTGAAATGTTTATTTGGTTCAGTGTCATAGTGCAACACATACTGTTTTTTAAAAATGTAGAGGTTGTGAGTTGTTCTCACTGTTCAGGCATGTGTTTGCTTTTCATTTTATAAGGGTTAGTGTCTCACTTGGTGAGGATTGACAGTTCCTTCTCTGTATCACATGTACTGTATTTCCACGTGTTTGTGCTCCATCACCAAATTCGGCTTAACTTTCACTTGCTGAAGACCATTGTGTCTTTATAAAGACTGTGTTTGACATCTCGTCCCCTCTCCCCTTCCCGCTCTGCAGTGATGAGACATATGTGATTGGCTTTCTGGTGCCCAATCAGAAGCACTTGCTGGCTCTGGCTGACCAGTATGTTATCCGAGGATCTCGGGAGGAGCTGTGCAACAGCAAGGCCATGGAGGAGCTGGTCCTCAAGGTCATCACTGAGGCTGCTCTCACTGGTAAGAAGGGCTTCAAACACTTGATCAGAGGTTGAGTTACAAGCTGAAACTACAACTTGAAGTTCTTACAACCGTCCAACATTTCATCTCCATTTGTATTGATGTTCCATTTTCTCCTGTTGCAGCCCAGCTCGAGCGCTTTGAGATTCCTCGCAAGATCTGTCTGAGTCCAGAACCTTGGACTCCTGAGACTGGATTAGTAACTGACGCATTCAAACTCAAACGCAAGGAGCTGAAAACGCACTACCAGGATGAAATTGAGAGAATGTATGGTGGGAAATGATGGCATTGATAGGCACATCGTTGTTGATTCTCAAAGCATAGACCAACACTTGACTGAGAAAAACTTCCACTGTTCTCTCACTTCTCCCCTCTGCTCCACCAGTAAAAGAGCCACAGTGACCTTAATCTGTGCTAAATCTTAATGTTCTTTAAATAGAAAGAAGGATAAGCGTTGGAGGTTGCAGTTTCCCCCTTTACTGTGCACTTATTTGAATTTGCAATTTAAAAGCAGGCTGAAAAAGAAAAAGAATCCCTGTCCGCTGCTGCTTTTCCCCTTTTTTTTTAATCCAGGTGTGTGACCTCTGTGTGGAGATCTTATTGTTCCAGATGTGAGTTATGAAACAGATCATGTGTGAGCTGATGTCGTCTGTTGAACTCCTTCCTGAGAAGCTCAGGTCGGTCAGGCAGGACTGTTACGTTGTCACTTTGTGCTCGTCCATGACACTTGATTGGTCTCAAAATGTTTCCTTTTTTTCTTAAACCATCTCCACTCTTTCTTTTAGTCTTTCCTGCAGGTTAGGAGATGGTTAACTCTTGATTATTGTTTTTTTTTTCATTTTTATTTTTTATTTTTAAACACGTTTTGTTTTCTGTGGTTTATTTTGTCTGCCACCCGCAGTCAGACACCCGTGGGACGTCTCTAACATCAGCACATCTTTATACCAAAAGCACAAAAGTAATTTGAGTGCAAATGAGAGCAGGTTGGTAAAACACTGCAGTTTTTATTTTTATGTAGCTGTTGCTCCTTTTTTGAGGAAAATTACAAAACTGCACCTTTTTATAGGCTGATTTTCAAAAGAAAAGAAACAAAGAAGTTGTTTACTCTACGGAGTTTTCCTGAGAGTATACTTTTCTATGAGCTGCACAGGTTTGTGTGCATAAGAATACACAGATGAAATTATTGTGTAATCATTGTCATCTTTGATAAATCATAGTGCAATATGAAAATGTATCATTTTGTCCCAAGTGAGGCAGTTGATTACAGATACGGTGTAAAGACTTACTCAGTGAACATGGGTGCATCAGCTGGGAAATGATGACACTTTTACATCGTCGATGTGTGTAATGCTAACATTTGTTTCGCAGAACTGTCATCGCCGGTTTAAAGCTTTGTTAGCTATTTAAAGGTTCAGTATGAAGAATTTAGTGACATCTAGTGGTGGAGTTGCATGTTGCAGCTGAATACCCCTCGCCTCACCCTCCCCTTCCAAACACGAAGGAGAACCTGTGGTAGCCTTCAGGTGTTAAGTTTGTCCATTTTGGACTACTGTAAAGAAAACATGGCGGCCTCCATAGAGAAGGCCCGCTCCAGATGTAAATATAAAGTAATTAAATACACAGGGCCCATTCAAGGGTAAATAAAACAACAATACCTATATTTTCTACCTAAATCTTACACACTGGACCTTTAAGTCATCTGCATTAGTATGACAGTGTGACTGCTTATGTCGATGAACAGCACAAACATGGCTCCAGCATCCCTCACAATGTACTGTTGCCTTTTCTTTTGATTCTGCATTACGTTTTTCTAATTCCTTACTGACTTTTAATTTTAAGTTTTTCTTTAACTGTACATATGCTACATGTGTAATATATTGAACAGCGATCAGCAGAGGAAACTCAAGTCCCTCCTTTATTTTAACTTCATGACCATGGACCATTTTGAGGTTTCACTCGCTCTCTGTATCGAGAACCTGCCTTGTAACATAGTGCATCCAACTATTTATTTGTAATTTTGCTTTTGTAAAATACTCAAATGAAGTAAATAAAGATTGTGTTTGGTCTACACGCAGGAGTATTTCATTGTTTTATATTTCTGCCACAGTCACTGAGTCAAATGAGTGAAACACAAAGTGTTGATCACATTTAGTATTCAGATGTGAAGGCAGACAGATGATGACATTCATTCATGCCTGATCACCAGCTTAAGAGTAAATCAGCCTTCACTGATTCAATAACAATGACTGATTGGAACCTAATTCAATTTAACCATTGATGCTCACCACTCATTACAGTTTTGAGGTGTGAATAATACTCGTCCTCGGCTGTCTGGTGGAAGGCTGAAGTTCAGACTATTGAATTAAATCAGTCATTTGGAGATGATTTTATACGAACGTGCTATTCATATGGTGAAAAAAAACACTAATTGAATCAATACCCAAATTAAACTATGTACGGTAATGTAAAGCAATAAGACACTGAACCCCCACTATATTTTCTCTATAAGAATGTAGTGGTTTACTGGCCTCCTGTGTGAGTTGTTGGTCCAGGAGCGTGCTCATGCTTGTGCATGCGAGTTCCTCCTAATCACACCAGACCATCACATTAAAAAAGTCCCACGGCTCCAGCTCGGCTCAGCAGTGATGTAAACATGACACCCAGGTGGACATGCTAATTTTCACCTCTTCTCCACACGGTGACATCTTTTAGAACACACAAACACTAAGAACCCACAAAGATGTGTCAGCTGCTCACCAGAGCCTACATCTTCTTTTTATACAATGCATAGGCTGCACACTGCATGGCTATGCTAACTAGCTGCTAGCTGCCATACACGCTCACTTAGAGTGTGAAGCATCACTGTTTTAAAAACATTTGTTTCCATAATCTGTGCTTTAACACATCATTTTGCTGTGGTGGAAAATAAGTAAAAAACGGTCACTAGCTGGTGAACATAGTGGAGCATTTGATAGTTATAGACAGATCTATTGCCCAAGAGTTGGTGGAGACCAAAAATGGAGCTAAAAGAGATGGAATATTTGACTATCACCACCTGGCCAGAAACATGACTCTAAATGAAGGAGTGGTGGCCTGTTATTTGGCTTTTATTCTGTGCCACCGTTACAGGGCTCCGCTTCTTGATTCACACATTAAGACAGTCAAAATTACAGCGCTGCAGTCCTCGATTCCGTTGCCTTTCTGTAACTTAATTTTCGTTTAAAGCAAAAATTAACGAACATGTCTCATTCCAGCATGAGGTCAAAGACTGTACCGATGCCCCATTCAAGAAACATTTCCTCCAGCTACTCTTCCTTCTGTCAGAGCTGATCATCATCTGATTAATAACAATATAAACAATTAACAATAAATTCAAAAATAATTTGTTATAGTGTTAATTTGACATGAATTAAGAAATCTAAATCATCCCAATTAATTACAAATCACACAAATAATTGATTTTAACACAAGGATAATGTCGCTGCATAGCTGCTATATGTGTTAGCATCTGTTTGCTGTTCACCCTGCTGACTAGACTGTGTTCACTGTTTGTGAAAAATCTGTTATTGCCAGTTTAAGTACTTGAAATACACATTAAACATTATATATTCAGCTTGACTGCATTTCAGAGGGAGATATTGTAATTTTAAACTCCACTATACTTATACAGCAAAGATTGCTGAAAAACACAAGTTTGTGTAGTAGAATTTCTTTTAATTATTTCCTCTCCCATCAGTCACTCTACCACCACTCTACCCTGAACTATCAAAATGTACATAACATAATACATAAATCAAGCAGCCCCAACAGTAAAATGCTGCCAACACATTGAGTCTAATTTTGTATAAAAACATTTCAGTAACAGGGGAACAATTATGCGTGAATACATTAACTTATGTGTGCATTGTTGTGTTGGCACTCTCCTTCTGTAAAGGCTCTGGCTGTTCTGCAGACCTACAGTAAATGGTCAGAATATTTACTGGTACAGATGCAGTTTTCCTCTTGGGATTATGGTATACCTGCCCCTCTCTCTGCATCACACTGGTGTTGTGTGCAGTGGTTGTCAGAAAATACGTATTTTTTTTTTTTTATTGTAGTCATCATGATTCATAGGTTTTAGGTTAATTTGCAAGGAAATTAAAAATCCTGTGTAATGAGATGAGGGGAGAAGATATTAAATGACATGCAGAGGCTTGATGGAGAATAGGGAGACTGGTACTATGTGTGCACAAGCATCCTAAAACATTTGATGATCAGATTCTAAATTGTTTTTCTTTGTCCAATGTATTTTTCCATCGCATCCCCACAAAACCTTTTTCTGTTGGACTCTAGAGATGATGTAATACTTCAGTAAAAAGTTACTATGTTAAACATGCCTGTGTAATTAGTTGTTTGTATTAAGAATCCCCCAGATGTGTCAGTGATGTTTCTTTATATGATTTCATTTTTTAACATGAGTTCCTTCGGGGCTTCCACAGCTACAGGACTCATCTTACAATCAGTCCCCGTCATGTGACTCGTGATGACCATCCAGGGTCTCTGTATAAATAACTTGATCCATTTGTTAGTGCTGCCAAACTCCAGAAGAGCTGCAAGAAGAAAGAAGCTGAACCAGAGACTTGCTCCTCACTTTGGTGAGTTGACACATCACAACATTACTGTTGTTTATAGACTTTTGGATTTAGTTTGTATAGACTCATGTGTTTTGGGTAGACTTTTAAACCACTGGGAAGAATTTCCCTTTAAGATGAAGAGTACAAAAACACAAAATTACGACATAAGATACGAAATTATATAAATAATATAATCTTATATGTGAAAAATACGAAGTTGTTTATTTGAGTAATTTTTTTATTTTTCCTAACTTTATTCTCTCCTTCCTAAATTGAATTTAAAAATTATCAACAAGTCTTTAACTGTGTGTGTGTGTGTGTGTGTGTGTGTGTGTGTGTGTGTGTGTGTGTGTGTGTGTGTGTGTGTGTTGAATACAATTTTCTGGTGGACTGATCAACACTGCTTATCAATATTTGTGCGTTTTACTCATTTTGCCGCCAGTGAATAAATGTCATCATCATCTACAAATGAAGGTTGAAAAGACTAACGTACGTGATGTCACAGATGCTGATGTATAGTGACTGTACACGTGTGTTTTTATGATATTTCAGCACTTTGTAAATAACGAAAACCACAAAAAAAATGTAATTATGTCCTTGTGCGTAAAGCGTGCGTAAAAGTGAACCAAAGTCCTCATACTAATGGATGTACCTCTGTATCTTTTTCAGTGCAACTTTAAAACCATCCACGAAGTTTGCACCTAACAAAATGGACCATCAAGAAAACTCCACAGCGCCCCCCCTGCAGACGCAGAGCAGCGCCATCTCCCAGGCGGACAAAGGCGGCGGGAACGCGTACCTGTACATCCTGATCGTCATGTGTTTCTACGGGGTCTTCCTCTGCGGCATCATGCTCGGGTACTTCCGCTCCAAGCGGCGCGAGAAGAGGAGGATCAACATCTTCACGCGCCTGGTGCACGAGGAGGAGCAGCGGGAGTGGGGCGCGCTGCCGAAGAAGCACAGCCTCACCTTCCCCGTCCCCGCCGCGTCGGGACTGCGCTCCGTGCACGTGTCTCTGCCCTTCTGCGGTAACCACGGCAACCACTTCGGACACCTGCACTGCGAGGACGCGCTGCCCTCTCCGCTGGCGTGCGCGCAGTTCACGGAGCAGAGTAGCGTCAGCTCCTTGTGCTCCTCCGCGGACACGCGCTTCGCCATAGAGGAGGAGTCGGACAGCGGCACAGCGGAGGAACCAGAGGAGAAAACGAAGGGAGGCTCGGACAAAACAGGGGACGACTCAGGCTGAACTCCCCGAGAGACGGTGCGTGGTCCATCCAAACAAGAGGAGAAACATCAGCTGTAGAGAAGATCAGGAGGCTGTGAAGCGTCTCTCCCCAAAACAACAAAACCAGAAATCATCTATTCTGCCATAAAAACTCTGATCAATAACATCATGATCAGGCCTCAGGCCTGGATAAAGTCACAAAAGTGTGGCCAGGTGAGACGTGTTTTAATTCTTAAACCCAGGCCACATGGTCACAGTGGAACCTTTTCTATCTTACTTACACTGTCCTTAATTTAAACAGCAGCAAGATAAAAAAAACAATAACAACTACACTGGTCTTTTTTATATGCTTTATGTTGGGATAATGTATAACTCATATCTCACTCAATACATAGTGAAAGTAATAATTCACTTCAGTCTGTACTTTATTTATCCCTGCATGGGCGGGCGTGTGCAGCAGCTCAGGTCATCGCACATGTTAAATAGGTGAGGAGAGAAAAATCTAAATGCTTTATCACGAAGTCAAAACAGTCAAATGACGTGTACTCAAAAAACGACATCATTACAAATCTACAATAATAAGAGTGCTAAATATGAATCTAAAAGAAAAACTGTACAGAAGAGTAAATGATCTTTAAGAGTACAGCCTAACTATATCCAGTCATATCAAACGTTATTATTGCACAATAAGACTATGCCTCATTTTGGTGGGGACCCCTCCCTGCTGGAGCCCCTCCACCCTCCTGACGCCACACTGAGGAGAAGCACCTCACTGGTTTGGTCGGATGACTCACCCTGCAGGGGACTGAGTGGGAGACTGTTGCTTTTTTGTTTTTTTGGCTGTTTGGGCTGAACTCGCTCTTGCCAACGTGGTCTCGAATATTGAAATGTACCTGGAACCCACTTGAAAGATTGAACTAAAGTGTTTGTTTGTTGTGGCCTCATAACGTACAAGCAGTTCATACACAGTCGATGATGTAGGTTTACTTGACGGAAGAAATGCACTGTACATATGGTTTGTATTTGTCACTCTGTATGGTTTAATTTAAGATGGAACATTTGTAGTGTTTTCAGATATAAAAAAAAAAGATGCTTTTGAATTGAGACAAGCTGTAGTTTCTATTTTTTTGCTGTACTATGATAAACCACCTTTGGGGGGCAGTGTTGTAGTGGTTACAGGCTCTGCTTCTGTTACACGAGGAAGATGAAATCAGTAAGTCTATTATCATCATGTTGCTTTTAGACATAGGCAACATTAAATTAATGGAAGATTATAACTAGATCAGTGCCGCTAATGCACCATAGCTCCTCTTTTGTGTGCATATCCTCAGCTAAACCTTTGGGTCTCTAACTCAGTTTTTCAGGTTTTTATCCCTTACCAGTAATATGTTTTTGGTGCAGGGATTTAAAGCCATACAAAAGACCCCCTGATCGATCATAGACATGATTTCAAGACCCATCAGACCCAACATAACACACGATCACGTTTGTATTTGACATATTAGAGAACAAGCAATGATTCAGTGAAGCTTCCTCTTCTCATGTCTGAAGACTGAGGGGGAAAACGAGGGAAAGCCACACACACACACACACACACACACACACACACACACACACACACACACACACACACACACACACACACACACACACACACACACACACACATACACACATACACATTCACACTCAAACATCAGCAGCCTGCAGGCTCTCGGCTAAACAAGTCACTGACAGCTCGCCACACAACACAGGCAGCGATAATGGCCCGAGGGAACACAAACATAGATTGCATGACGCATTGTGCATGCATTGACAGGGTAACAGCTCCCATAGGTGAATGAAGGGTCTGGGTCACCTGCTGATCAGCAACACCTCTGCTTGTTTTCTGTTATGCTACAGCTCCTGTAATAGCAACAGGTAATGAAGGAATAATTCAGGCAAATGTTTGAAGCTAGAATCGGCTTCAAAGACAGAGAAGAAGATGGGTAAATTGTACAATCACATACAGGTCAATGTATCAGAATGTTCAAGTATTTAATATATTGCTCTAGACTATGAGTCGTCATCTTGACTATGTTATACAACAGCTAATATTGTGTATATTTCAGATTGGTCCCAATCACCAGCTACCTTAGCAAACTTAGCTAATTTAACTTGCAGAATACATTAACTCTGTTGGCTAAGTTACCTCTGACGTTGCGAACTTAGCAAACCTGACGTAAAGCAATTATTTCTTCTAGACCAAGTGCCAGAGTCAAACCAGTATTTCTGGCTGAGAGCCATCATTTTGGCCATCAAAACACAAAGAACTGCTTCAAGATGAGGGACTGGCTCCGAAGCGGCCTCTGAACCATCCTGGTGGAAAAGGGGTATGATATTGTCATGGGCTCACTGCAGTTTCAAGGTGAATGAATAAATTAAGTTGACAACGTATTTCCCTCATGATAGATTTTCACATAAAATCACATTTGGACATGTTCACAAGGTTAAACACTTCATTTTCAGTGGGGGGGGGGTTAGGGAACTAAAGGCTGTGTTTTTAGTGTTACTGTGCGTCTATCTTCTGGGCGGCTTGACACAGATGCAGACTTGTTGAAGCATTCTAAATCTTACTTCCTTTACAACATAAACACCCCACTGAATAATTCATGTTCAGCAAAAACACTCACGCACTCATTCAGCGAACCATTCGTTTATTATCAGCCGTCGAGGGGGGTGCAATGCTGTGTCTGTAGCAACAAGCAGGATACATATCTGCAAGCTTGTCCTTTGAATTTTTTGAATAACAAATGTGTGTACATGCGTGTGTTTGGTTGAGATGCCGAGTTTTTCTCAGGAAAAAGAGTGAGTAAGAGTAAGCAGGGTGAGAATAAGAAGCAGATGTGATTCATGGAGCATCTACTGCACCATGAAGCAGGATGTTTGTCATTAGTGTCCTCCTGTGGGAGTCAATAGTAAGGCCAGTGTCCTGCCTCAGGCCTCTCTCACACTCACACACACAGACACACACTTCTGTCTTAGTGAGAAAACTCATTGGCATAATACATTCCCTAACCCCTTACACTAACCTTAACCATCCAAACTAAATGCCTGACCCTTACCCTAACCCAAACCTAATTTTAACCCTAACAAGTCTTAACTCTCAATCAGCTCTTTAAAAAAGTGAGGACCTGCCAAAATGTCCTCCTTTTCCAAACATAAAATGGTCCTCACAAAGGTATAAGTACAAGAACACACACACGCACTCCATTAAGCCTGGAGATGAGTCATTTC
Source organism: Verasper variegatus (assembly GCA_026259375.1). NCBI lineage: Eukaryota > Metazoa > Chordata > Actinopteri > Pleuronectiformes > Pleuronectidae > Verasper > Verasper variegatus. The sequence continues at coordinate 1,989,254 of CM048047.1, read as the reverse complement.
TAAAATCTATCTCTCTCCATTCTTACCACTGCTTTATTTCTCTGCTGTCTCCTCATTAAACTTCTTTTCATAACAATAATTGATCCATAAACACTGCACTGGTTGTCAATTGGAATATTTTCCATCAGATTCTATAAAAATATCATTATCAATAATATTTAGGTGAAAAATATTTGGAGAAATGTTTTCACATTGCCATTGATCAGTGTGAAAGTGGTCACACACAATGATGAACACACAGGCAATTATGAGTCAAGTTTGCAGTTCTAAATTCTACGAAGGCTCTTTGAGCTCAGTGTGTTGGTTTTCTGACTCATCAAACCCCACTGCAGCATCTCTTATAAGCCCTCTGTACACACTCTGTACAGAGCCGAGCAGAGCCAAAGTTAGCCACTAAGGACCCAGACTTCTTTCCAAGCAGTTAGTGGAGATGAAAACCGAGCTAAAGGAAGACTAAATATAGCATTTACAGTTGTCAGGTCGACAGAAACATTATTCGAAATAATGCAAATCTTCTTCTGTGTCGATGTTATCAGGCTGCCCCCAGGGGGTTGAAAATAAATACTGCCACCTTGAGGCTGCACGGACAGATCAAATGGTATCCATGGAAATTGCACACCTGACTCTGGCTTTGTAGCTTTGACTAGAAAGTCACAGGGTCTAGACCAAAAAAGGCTTTTATCCAAAGCGACTTACAATAAGTGCATTCAACCATGAGGGTACAAACCCAGAACCACAAGAATCAAGAAAGTACAATTTTATTCAAGAAAGCCAAACTACAACGTGCTATAAGTAAGTGCCATTTAAGTGCTACTAAATTTTTTGTTTAAAGTAAAGATTTTTATTTTATTTTTTGTTTATTCATTTTTTTTATTCAAGGTATATTCGGAAGAGGTGTGTTTTTAGTTTGCAGCAGAAGATGTGTAGACTTTCTGATGTCCGGATGTCCATGGGGAGCTCATTCCACCATTTAGGAGCCAGGACAGCAAACTATTGTGATTTTGTTGAGTGTTTAGCTCGCAGTGAGGGAGCAACAAGCCGATTGGCAGATGCAGAGCGGAGTGAATGGGCTGGGGTGTAACGTTTGACCATGTCCTGGATGTAGACTGGACCCGATCTGTTCGCAGCACGGTATGCAAGTACAAGTGTTTTGAAATGGATGCTGGCAGCCACCGGTAACCAGTGAAGGGAGCAGAGGAGGGGAGTGGTGTGAGAGAACTTAGGTTAAAGACCAGTCGAGCTGCTGCATTCTGGATGAGCTGCAGAGGTCTTATGGCACTAGCAGGTAGACCAGCCAGGAGCGAGTTACAATAGTCTAGGTGTGAGATGACCAGAGCCTGGACCAGAACCTGCGCTGCCTTCTGAGTGAGAAGGAGACGTATTCTCCTCATGTTGTGCAGCATGAATCTACAGGAACAGGTTGTTGCAGTAATGTTGGCAGTCAGGGAGAGCGTGAAGCTGGGTGTCTGAATCAGTCTAACTAATCAAAGTGATTGATTTCCAGTTGATATGCAGGCTTGCATTGGCCGCGATGAATTACCAGACCTTTTCTGGGTCATGGTGATCGAGCACATTATAAAACAATTACGGCAATGTAGCAGGCCTGTGTCACTCAGGCTCCTAGCAGGGCTGACGGAGTTAAATCAAAGTCAGCCTGACTGACAGACTCAAGAATACTGACAGCCAATTGATGCCATGATAATGTTGGAGCACAGTTACATGAATGGTAATGTGCTTTAAATGCATAGTTTCATATAATTTTTATTCTCTTGTGCTATTTTGGGAAATCTGATCTATAGCAGCTGTCTCATCGTAGTCATGGTCTTGCATTTTTGATTCAATCTTCTCCATTGACTGGGATGTTAAACACACTGTAGATCACAGCCTCTCTGTGCACTAGTAAGCAGAGGTACCACCGGGATGGAAATGTATCAGGCACTGTTGTTGAGCTTATTACATCAACCTAAACTTTCTCAGGTGTTGTCACAGCATCTTTGAGCGTCGTCATTTCAGAGACAGTGAAGAATCTCAGAAAGCTTCTCATTACTTTGTGTTGGTATAATGTTCCTGAGCAGATCAGGTCAACCATCTCACACAGCCTGCAGCAGTCCCCAGCTGTTAAAACACTTAAACCTGGCAGATGAGTTTTCATCTAAAGAACGAGAGGTGTCCAGCTTTTCCTTTTGACCCTGTAGCACAACTATTATTGGATTGTGTGCTGACCTCGAGCTCCTTAAATAAACTGTCACTCTGTCAGCTTCTGTTAACAGTCTCTTGTAAAAAAAATGGACATGCACACGTGTCAACACCAACAAAAGCAAAAGCAGATAGGCTTGAATGTTTGCCTGTCCACAAATTAAATGTGCATCTTTCACAGTGTTGGTAGCCTTTCTTTTATGCACAGAACCAGCAGCCAAGGGTCAATCTTTTACTAATGATTGTTACTATGGAAATGTAAGCCGAAGGCTAATTTAAATCTGCACTGCTGGTCTGGAGGGATCACCACGATGAGTCAGTGTCCAAAATACTGAATAAACTGAAAAGACAGTGAATTGCCAGTTTCATCCGCAGTTTATCTGCTTTATGTGAGTTCTGCTTAATATTGTTTTATTTCAATTTCCATGTCATTTAGTCTGTGAATTGGAATGCAAGGTTTTCCAACTCTCAATTATTTTTAAATAAATGATCAAGACTACACTGTATATAAGAAGATTGTTTTTGAAAGGTTTTGCATGTAGTGCAGAGAATTATCACTGAACCTTCAAATCCCATTCACTCTATGGAGCATTATTGTGTTTTTCAGCTCATCGTTTTGGTTTTTCTGTTTTGGTTCAGTCTAACTCTTCTCATCAACCTTGTCCACAATGCACTACCTGTCCAACACTGCCTGGTGAACTTTTAATGGAACATTTATCAGCAGATGATCTAGACATTTTTCCAAGGCCAAAACAGAGATTAAAGTAGAGTAAATATGAGAATAAAGTGTATTGATTATAACGTTGCCCTGTATCTACTGGGAATGTAAAAAGGATTTTATTTTGCAGCCATATCAGCTTTATAGGGACAAGTTTCAAACACGATTGTCAGCTTGTTTTGAAGCAGCATTTTTTATGCTCACTGATATGAACATACAATATTTTGAGAGGTTACAGTTTCCTGCATTAATCTAACTCCTAGCAAAAAGGATTATAAGTACAATGATGAACTATTCCGTGTAATGTCAGAATTGCAAGCATTCACTCCTTCCTGACAGATTTGCTTGGATCACCACTAATGAGCACAGTTAGGAGTTTACGGTCGAGCTGAAGAAAAAGCTCACTGGACCAATGAGGGCCACATGTTTCTGTCTTTTGCTTTTCATGGTAAATTCTGCTGTCTGTTAAACATACCTGTCTAATGAGCGGCATATTGAGCCACACTGGTTAATTACACACTCAAGGAGCTGTCCCCTGGAGGCTTGTTACCGTGACAACCGTATGCCAATGCAAGACCGCTTCAAGTACGACAAAAACAGTTCATCCTTATTCTGGTGCCGTCTGCTTGGCTGAATGGAGATCAGGCCGTGCATGTGGCTGCTGGTGTAGTGTGTCACATGTGTAAGTGCGTTACTGTGGTACTGGGGCCGACAGCTGATACATGTGAGAAATGTGTCCCCTGTGGAGGGATTAAATTCCTCTGATACCGCTGCAATGCTGCGACAGCTCCGTCCATCCCTTTCTAAATCACACCTCGTCTGTATTTAAGTCTGCAGCACAAATATGGTAATTGCGTATTAACTGTCATGTGGTCTAACAAATTATAAGCTAGAATTTCAATTTGCATGGGATGACAATTTAATAAAACTAGATAATGAGTGACACACAAAATAATCTTATTATTTCAGGAGTGATTAGCATTTTTATGAGCTTGAAAATGTTATACCATTGCAAACCTGTTTGGCAAAGGAATATTATTACTTATTATAAGGTGGTTACATTCATAAGGAGCCTCCTGTGTGGCTTAATTGAATAAAGTTGAATGTGCCCAAAACACTTGGGCCATGCAGAAGCAAATATATCTTATCTTTGCCAAAAGTCAAACTTTTAAAAGAAAATACTGAAAATACTAAAAATAAAAGTATGTTCTTGGGTAAAACAAATTTAAAACTCAAGGTATTATCATATTAGTTTTTTCCAAGGTTGGCAACAGTGTCATATGTTCATCATCTGCTCAGTTGTCATGGAGATTAGTCTGTTTATGTGAATGTTCTGCAGCTGTGAAGACTTCAGCTGTTGTCAGGACTTCATCAGTAGCTTAAGAAAATTATCATTATATCTTTGAAGAAGGTGTGAAAAAAGTAAGCAGAACTTGAGTTGAGTCTTGTTTTGTCCAAATGATCTGTTATCCAAAGCTTTAGTTGAGAATGTGGTAGCATACCATGCAGCTACCGTTTTCTTTCAAGCCTTAAAATGCACTTTTGATGGAGGTTCTAAAATTTACATTAACATTGATAGCTTGATATGGATTTTGTTTGCAATTCATGCATCCTTTGTGTCTGCCTTTGTCTTGTCTACTTATAATATCAATCAAACTTTATTCATACAGTACCTCTCAAACTAATTAAATGCTTTTCAAAGTTCTTTACAGGTGATTGACAAAACATAGGATGTTATAAATAATTAGAAATTGGTTAAACATTTGGATTTAGAGACTCTAAAAGGAAGTTGAGATAATAAAACACATTAAAATAAATATAAAATATGTATATGTATGATTTAAAGATCAAATTAAGCACCAAAAACCACAATAACAAACTACATTAAATACATTTTCAGTAAAAGGTAAATAAAGCAATACATAATAAGATATACAATAAAATGAATGATCAACACTAAAGTTTAGTAAAACTGAATAGAATAAAATAAGTTATGATAAAAATAGTAAAAAAACATAAATAATGAAACCATACAATTATGAAACACATAACTCTATGAATCAATTACCACCGCAGACATTAAAGAGACAATCTGAAGTTGGAACTGCACAGGCCAATATATCCTGACTTTTAGTCTCTAAAAATGCTGGATCTTACATTTTGATATGTTTCAGTAACGTCTTTTCCTAAACTCCACACCTCCCAATTGTAAATGAGACAGAGGTGTTTTTCTCACAAGCAGAGGAAATTGACTCACCAAGGAAATTCACACTCATGTCATGGAGAATTTCATCTTTATTATTGAAATTTAAAACACACAATCTATCCTATAGTTAGAGAGGGGACTCTTAAACAGTGAGTTTAGGCCATACTTCAATAAACTCTGTGTTTTTCTCATCAGCACAAATTTAAAGTGAGAGTATCTACTGCCTCATTAGCAGTAGGCAGGCAGCACACAGCCTTTAACAGTGAGCTGCTGATGTTATAACTGCATAACAACAGTAAGTATGGTGGCTGAGTGCTGACAGGCTGTTGATGTGCAGAGCAGTTATTTATACTAATGAACAAAGGCGGGTGGAGGAATCATTCAAACACATATTCATTAAGCTTAATTAAAGCTTTGTTCTTTCTGTATGTTGTTAGTCTTGTAGAAGCATCGTCCCCTCAACTTGAGAAGAATTCTACAGAAGACTAAACTCATTACTTGTGATTTGGAAGTTTGCAGCTTTCTAGGTGTTAGTTCGAAACAATCATCCCCACTATTCATTATTTTTCATATCTGCATGAGAAATGAGACTTTGTTGCATGTATTTAATCTTACTGTAGTCAAAAAATATTGCTATTTACATGGCATCACCAACTAGATGTGTTTTTATGCACAGTGATTATACAGTATATATATATATATATATATATATATCACAATTCTTGCAAAGACCTACTTTTAGGTCACATTCACCTAGCCATTCATACAGCGCTTTTATAAGCAGTGCTTATATCACACCATTCACACACTGTTGACTAAGCCATCAGGGTTCAGTTCACTATCTTGGACACTTACAAATGCGGACTGGAGGATCTGGGATCAAGCCACCGACCCTCTAACTCCTGCCAGCCGTGACAGTAACAGTAAAGAGGTAAAACCAGACATGGAACAAACAAAGGGCAGGCCAGAGAAGTTCAGGAGAGGAGGAGACCAGGTTCAACATCAGCAGTCACAATATTATAGCACAAAAACACGATTGTTGAAAAAGCTTAAGAATTGTCTCTATAGTGTTGTTTTTTCAGAATTTTGTGAAACACACCATCATATTGATATGCACACACTTAAATATGAAGAATTTCAATGAGGAATCAAATATAATGAAGGGTAATCAAACATCCGTATGAGTCAAACCCACATGCAGCTGTTTGTGTGGGCTGTGTCAGTCTCAGTCTCCAGCCAATTCTCCAAATAGCTGGCTTCATCCATAAGGACAGAAACATGTAGCAGGCCCAGCAATGCTGTGTGTGGTGTTTGTGCTTTGGAGGCGAACACAACACGATTTGCATGGAAACACAGCTTTGCTCGATACCTCCCTGTCTCCTGAGAGGAGCTTAATTAAAGTGGAAAAGCGAAAAGAGAATTAGAGGAGGAGCAACAAGTCGTCCAGTCTACAGTGATCTGCTGCCTCCCACAACCACACGGCTGGGAATCTTCTGATGTGGCACTGCTGTGGTTAAAGAAAGCTTCTGACCATTGTTCTAAGCAGCTGAAATATCTGATAATATCCTTTCACTCTCTTTTTTTAACTACATGTTCCAGTGCAGTGGAGAACTCCTCCACTCTGGATGGGGGCTTTAAATTCTCCAGATGAGATGACAACATATTTTGCCCTTTAGAAGGACACACAGACGTCCTGATCTGAAGATCCTGTGGTGTAATGGACAATAGTCTCCCATGTCTTTAGACAGGGCGTGCGTCAGTCAGCATGTTGTCAATTCAGATATTGTATTTGCTAACTTTTTTGAATGAAATGCTGTGGAAAAAAGTAGATCTTTCCACTTGAATAGAGAAAATAAATCAACCCATTCGCGTGCTCATTTTGTTGCCACTGTAATATCACTCTGGTATTACTACCGACAAAATGAAGGTCCTTATCGTTCAAACACTAATAACGTAGGTAATCCTCCACTTCTGCTTCTTCTTCTTCTTCTTCTTCTATTGTTAAATACTATCTCAATTTCCTGCAGTTGGTCAGCAAGTCCAAAGTATCTCCCCCAAACAATGTTCACACTGCAAACGAACCAAACCGGGGTTCACGGAATTTGACTTTTGATACTTAAAAATGCAACAATGTACATGTTGAACATGTAAGACTGCATGCTATGCAAGTGTTTTCTTCTTTTTATAACTTCAGAAGAAGAAATAGTCTCTTTTATTTATTAGTTATTTTCTATAGCAACTTCTGTCTATTCATCTCTATTGTGTTGTAGTCTCAGAAGTGACACTATCAACCTGGTTGTATACCACAAGGAGAGTCAGGAAAAATAAATCTTTTAGTGATCCTTTCAAGCCATCTTTGAAGTCTTCTGTGGGCGACTGTTTGGCTCTGAAAAGAGATTTTGGATGGAGAATCATTGTGTTCCGGGCAGTGAGTGGACTGAAGCCGTGACGGCGCCCCATACAACTGTTGCACCCTGAAAGTACATCTCAGGAAACCTACATATCCTCGGATTCTCAGCTGAGGGCGGCAGTAAAGCTCAGATAAACCCTAAGTCAGCCACTATATTCAACTCTGTGGACTATATTATAGGGATGGAAAAGCACTGTAATGTGGACTTTTAATGGAGATGATCTACTATCAGATCAGGTGGATATAAGGCAAAATCATATTGTAGTTAATTAAATATCTGAACCCCTGTAGCTCATATACATATATAAGTGCATGGAGACTGTGATCATAAAACATCTCACCTCAGACTAAAGCAAAGTTAAAAGCAGAGTTAATATAGAAATTACAATAGCCATGTCGCCAAAATCTGGATTGAAAAAGTGCACTGACCATCCGAGGGCATTGGTGGACTGGTGGACCTTCTGTTACCTGTCATTCAGGGTGTGCATGAGACTGTGCTGCTGTGTTAAATGTGTCTTCTTCTGTAATGAGAATGGACAATGTCCTCTTTTCATCTCCTCACTCACAGAATAGTCAACATTCTGTGAACAACAGATTGAAGGGAAATCCATCGGTGAGATTTCATTTTGACAATCAAGTGGTAAACGCAGTTGAAGTGGAAGGACAGAAAGCAAGTGAATGTTAATTCTTGAAATTATATTACAATATGTAATGGTTTCTGTCCTAAATGTCTCATTATATATGTTGATGAGTTCAGGAACATGCATGTGAATATTCAGATTTTATGAAAAATTATAAATCACTGTAATGGATATTGACTTTTCTTCCTTATCATGACAAACAGTTAGTCCCCATGATGAAAATCATTTATTTAGTGAGGACATGTTTTAAGATTAGTGATTTTTTTGGGGGGGGGGGGGGGGCTAGTTTTGGTGTAAGTCAATGCAAATTCCTACTAAGGATAGCTTATAACACACACACACACACACACACACACACACACACACACACACACACAGCTGCGGAGGAGGAGGAAAGTTGGTATCCACGGATATGGATGAATGTTCCTTAGGAGTGACTAGTATGTAATGTCATTGGCTGGCACACGCACACATGCACACACACATCCCCATGAATTCAGAGAACATATTGACTTTATTTCGAGGTGACTTACTCTGACCTTAACCATAATTACTATTTGCTGAACCTTAACCATGACAAACTCATGCCTAACCCTAACCCTAACCTTAACCAAACCACAATTCACATTTTACCTCTAAGAGGGGGAGAGGGAGGGCTATGGTCCCCATGAGGTCTACGAATCTCTTCTCACGTGACGTCTTTCCAGCAAATCATGTTGTGATGATGAACGTGACCGTCGCGTGGTGACTTCATGAAGCTGTGACTCGTATCTCGTGAGATTAACACAAGTCCTTCCTGTCTCATGTTTCCAAATAAGAGCCTTGTGCCTTCAAAATGATTGTTTCTGTACAATAAATCACTTCAGTATCTCGATACAGCTTCAAAACATTAGTATTGAGCATCTCTTACCTACTCTGGTTGCATACAAATACCTCAAAATACAATCATTTTAAGTTTCTGGTTTGATTCTTCAACATTTTCCATCTGGCAACGCTGACTGGTACTGACAGGGTCAATATTTATGCTGGAAAATGTCTTCAAGAGGTAACAAAATCAAGTATTTACACACAAGCCAAACACACACGCACACTAACCTCTTGCACTTTTCCCCTCACAGTTTCTCTCCCTCTCTCACCAGTGACTCAGATAATTGCAGTCATTTCTCTCTCGCAGTAATCAAATGCTTTGTGTGGGCCTCATCATCAAAACATTGCACCGAAATTCTCATTCTCTTTTGCCAAGAGGGCAAAATGAATTCACAATAAACCTCTGATATGAACTCCCTCCACAAAAGCCTCTGAGTTCTGTCAGTGGTGTTGTTTGATGTGAGGGAGACGTGAGATTAAAAGTTGAAAGCAGCTAATAAAGAGCGTTAGCGACTGAGGATTTCAACTGTGTGTGCCCTGCAGCCGTCTGACGTGTGACAAGGAAGAGAGAATGCAGTGTGTGGAGGATCTCACACCCAGGATGTGTTGGTCTACCAGGGGGTGGTTGTTGGCTGAAGGATTTCATGATTGTTCAAATATCCTGAGGAGAAAGATCAGAGGAACAAAAAGATAGAAGACAGTAATCCATTGAAAGCTTATAACAGCGTGCTGTATTAGTGTGTTTATCAATCAATCAATCAAATTTTATTTGTATAGCCCATATTCACAAATCACAATTTGTCTCATAGGGCTTTAACAGGGTGTGGCATCCTCTGCCCTTAACCCTCAACAAGAGTAAGGAATAAACTACTAAAAAAAACCTTTTAACAGGGTAAAAAGAACGTAGAAACCTCAGAGAGAGCCACATGTGAGGGATCCCTCTCCCAGGACGGACAGAAGTGCAACAGATACCACGTGTAATGGAGAACATCAGAAAGTATTTACAGCATTGATTAGAATAAACAGTTTGTAGCCTAATGGAAAGTAAATGAATTGATGGATTATTGTCAGTATTGGTCGAGTATCTGAGTAGACATATTGTATATCAAGAAGTCTTGTTGTTATTATAGTCCACGGTCAGCAGCCACCACGATCATGATCCACAATCATGATCCACTGCCGCCATCAGGATCCACCATCAGCTGCCACATCGATCGTGGTCCACCACCACTATCAGATGCCAACACGATACAGGATTCGCCATTACTATCACGATCTCACGATCCACCATCATTATCCACGATGGATCTGCGGACGATAAGGCATAGGGACTCCGGGGAGGAGTCAAGTCAGTAACACGTCTTGATGAGACATTCATTTCTTTGATGTTCAGTATGTGTCTGTTTCACAACAAAGTTGCAATCTGAGAGTGGTCATCTTTTTATAAGTCACTGATGTCGTTATATTCCTTGTTTTCTTCCAGAATCCAGAGTGTGTGTTGTCCGTCTGTGTGTCTGTCTGCGTGTCTCTCACTGTACAAGTCCTCCCTGCTACGTCAAGCTGCAAATGCATCCCACTATCTGACGAACCAGTCAGATATCCTGTTCCATCCTCTCTCTTAGATTTCTGTGAAAGTCTCTGGAATCGTCACTGTGAAATTGTTTCCTACCAACAGCAAGTGTGTGAACTGACTTTCACAGCAGAGCAGGGACTGAATCAAAACAGAACAGTAAACAAGATAAAGGATGTTGAATTAATCCATAGATCTGACTCACACTGCAGAGATGGGTGATCACCCATCACTACAAATGACACCTTTAACATTAAACATAGTCATTGTATTCATTGTTTGTGTAAAAACATTGATTTGTTCAGAGAAAATAAAAGGGCTGTTATAATGAATTAAAGGAATAAATCACTCACTGTTGCACAGGAACCAAATCAGATTTGCCCCTGTCTTAACGTTTACTACAGGACTCTTGTAAAATGCAGTGTGCAGCTTTAATGCAGGGTAGCCGGGGCAGTCAGTAATAGCACAGAGACTGTTTTATAAGCAAAAGGTCTCCTCTAAATAGCATCATGTTTTGCTGATATATCCTCGAGCATGACAGTGATGCCAACTCCTCCTGCTTGAGAGGAGTCGGCAGTTTGATGTATTTTTATAATCAGGGTTGTAAAACTGTAGTAATGAATCAAAGAGTGCAGACACCAAGTGGAGGATGGAGGGACCTGAATACTTCTGATCTCCCGTTAAAGAAATGTACACACAGGCACAACTTTGCATGATGTGCAAATGATGAAATGTGCTTTCACACAAAGGTACACACACATACACTTTCTCATTCTCTCAAGCAGACCTGACCTATGAGTCATCCTGGCTGCACTTCCACATGCCCCTCCCTCCCTTGTGCTCTACCCCTCCCTCCCATAACCCACTGGAAGAATCATGCAGCAGACAGCTGCAGTCCTGGTGCTGCTTCCTGTCTCTCCCTAGGCACTTAGCAACCGCTAGACTCAGGCTGAGTTTAACCAGCAATTAAAGGAGCGATTCGTCATTGCTCACCATCATGGAGAGGGTGCAGGTCTGCGTAAAGGAAAAGCTTTGAAATGTGATCCACAAAGACTAAATGTGAAATTGGATTTCAATCAATCATATTCCCACCCTGAAAGCCGGGATAAATTGGTGAAATCATCTGCACAGTCTTTGGTCAGAATGACTCATGGCTTTATGGATAATTGAAATGGGTCTGTCTGTTTCTTGAATTGATCATCTGCGAGTGTTGGAAGGAGAAGTTGAAAAGCCAGACTCCTGTTTGCATGTCAATCACTTCCAAATGAAGTAGCTTGGTGGTAATATATAGAAGATTTAAAAAGCATAAATGAGCATAAAAATATCGAGAAAAATACATACACACGGTGTGAGTGTACGTTGAGGTGCAGCAGTAAGTTGGTTTACTGCATCAAACAATGTAAGAAAAATTTGAAAAGGGGAAAACCTGTAATATTCTGGCAGCTGTGTGTTGTTTTGGCTATTTAATAATGTTTAAAGGATATTTACATTTATAAAACACTGATATTCCCTATACATAAAATGCTAAAACACGGAACTCTTTTATTATATATGTATGTTCATATGTACTTAATCAATATTGAATTAAATAAATGATGTTCCACCCTTGATATATTTGAGGTAGCTTTACAAAATGGGAAAAAAAACAACCCAAAAAAACAATATTGGACTGGTAATTGGGTTTGCTGTATATTTTAGATCATATGAAGTGTAAAACGAATGTCCCAACACTAGTATTAAACTGATAATTATGATTATAATTTTAAATGATCTACTGTTAATTTTAGAGCATATCAAGTGCAATCAGAGTTTCTACACAAGTGTAACATGGAGCATTTTATCAGCTTCTGATCAGCCTCAACATGTGACCACTAATCAAAGTGTCAGGTTGATGCAGCCTGAATGCAACGTTTGGACTGAGACCTCTGAACAGGCAGCGTGACAGATGTGAACGTAACATGTTATGGCAGCTTGTTGGTTGAAGCCAAATCAAGAGGGACGACTGTAACACTGGTAAACCTCATTTAAAATGAAGGCTGCAGAGGACTGCCCATTCAAATATTCAGACTTTTACAGTTTTAGGATACGTAGAGTTGATACAGTTGTCTTGTGTATATATTTTAAATAAATCATATGTGGGCTATAGTATAGCTATAGCCTGTGGTATTATTTTATATAAGTTTTGCAGGTACATATTTTTTCATCATCCTCAACAGGTGAGGTGATTCTTACCCTTTTATATCAGGTAAAATCCCATAGTAGTTTTCAATATGGAATAAGTATAACAGCAAAGCAAGGCTGTGATGCAACTCTTGGATAAAAAATCATCTGATGTCATGCTTTGATGTAAACATTCAAATAAACCCTCACTAGACAGTTTCCTAACTGAAACAACAACCACTACGTCCTCTCTGATTCATTAAACACACAGTTACCCATGAAGGTATTTGTTGTGGGATATTGTTTACATACATGTATATAGAGTAATTTTATTATGTTCACCCCCTAAATATATATTTATGTCAAACTACTGAATATTATTGGAGATATTGTGGTGATATTCTGGGAAGCTCCTGACTTTCAGCGATAGTTTGGTGGAGCTCAGTCCCACGAGAGCAGTCCCACACTCCATCCATTATCCTGGGGTCACACACACGGATATTAACTGTCACTCCCAGAGAACTCAAACTCAAAAACCTGACATTTCTGTGGGTGCTGTAAGATGTCGGATAGATTTGTCGCCCACTTGATGTACCTCTGGAGGTTGGGGGAGTAAAAAGCAACAGCTAAAGGGAAAAATATTGGCAAAAGATTTGAGTCTTGCATGTGGGAAAGCCCACCTGTCAGCTGCAGGGTTAGTACCAGTCTGTATGTTTACTGGAGGCAGCGTTCGACCTTTGTCAGGTAAATGCAGTTGCTCTGAGGGAAGCTTTTTTATTTCTTGAGCCGAGGACAATGCAGGACAATGTACCAACCAGAGCAATAGTTGCCATTTTCCCCCCCTGATTCATATTAGGTAGCTGTGACCTTTGACCACAACTGAAATATAATCTATTCATCTTTGAGTCCAAGGCGGTTCTCAGATATCACATTCAAGCAGTCAAAAACGTGTTTTTGAGGCCATCCTGACCTTTGACGATTGGCTAACAAAGGCTGATGATTTCAAATCAGGTATTCCTTGAGTCCAAGTGAATGTTCGTACCAAATTTAAAAGCATTTTCTCAAGGTGTTCTTGAGAAATCACGCTCACAAGAATGGGACAGACGGACGGACAAGGATTTCCTGGAGATATCGTGTTTAATAGGCAAAAAATGTACTTTGGGAGGTCACAGTGAAGTTTGACCTTTGATCACCATATTCTTATCAGGTCATTCATGAGCCCAAATGAAATGTGCCAGATGTAATAAAATTCCCTATGGGCAGTCCTGATATATCCCATTCCCAGTAACATGAGGTCACTGTGATCTTGACCTTTGCCCACCAAAATCTAATAAATTCAACTTTGAGTTAAATTGAATATTTAAACCAAATGTAAAGGAATTCCCTCAAGGTGTTTTTAAGATATCATGTTCACAAGAAGCATACGGATGGACAATCTGAAATATAGTGCCTCTGGCCACTGGCTGTCACCGGAGCGGAGACATAACGATCAAAAAGACCAAATACAAGTTTAAAACTGAGTTCATATCAGAATCATAATGCCAATGTTGCCTGAGTGTCACGTTTTCCATGAATCTTTTATTAGATGTGATTAGAGTTAAAGTCAGTTGAATTCTTATTCACATTATATTACTCAGACCAACTAGCTGTACACTGCAATGCAAGAACAATTCAGCTTCTTTATGTCCATGTTCTCTATCATCTCCCAGCTTTAGCCTCAGGCTTTTAATATGATGTGTATATAGTCATGAAGCCATATTTAGCCATATTTGGGTCATCCATTCCAGTATTCTCACTTATTCTCAAAGCGTCTCACTTCCCAGTATCCTCATTTTAAAATGACTCAGCTGAAAACATTTAATAGTCTGTCAGAGAGGCCTCTTCAGACAGCTAATGTAGCTCATGTTAGATGAACTCGCTGGCTCAGGGTCATTTCAGCCACACAAATCAATGGTTAACGACAAGAAACAAAAGGCCTGACTATTTGTTCTACTTCTGTCTGAAACCAAGGACGTATTGTATCAAACATTTCTATTATTTTGGGGATGTCCTATAACTAAAAATGTAAAACCAGAAAGGGAATAGATAATACAAAAATAAAGTAGGCATAAATCATTAAGGGTGCTCACAATTATATGTAAAAACTATCATTTCTAATTCTATCTCAGGCTATATTTTATTTATAATTTAAATTGCCCATAACAACATAAAGACTGCTTATCAGCATTTCTAGAGGGGGCCTTAGGGAGAGTCAAAGGACTGTGCCACATGATAGATATGTCTGGCTTTCATGAGACAACACATCCAGATGTGCTTTGCTTGTAAGAGAGTGTGTAAGTTGAGGCTGATGTGGTCTGTGTTCTCATCTTTGCAGATCTTTGTTATCACAAATCTCTAGCAGATAGAATTTGAGCTCTACAAGTTTTAACAGAGTTGATACTTTTACATATGTTTTTGCATGATAATTAGCTTTAGCTCAGTTTTCATTATATCTTTATATAAGAAATTGTCTGTGTGTGTGTGCTGTCAACCAAAATTGGTTTTAAAGGATAATGGTGTTAATAAATATTTGCACGCTGAGTATTTGTGGCAGGTGAGCTGGAGGGGACAACATCAGCAAAAGGAGATTCCTGCACTTTATTGCATCAGTACATCAAGTTAGTTGTTTATCTGTGCAGGAGGAGCTCAAGAGGAGAATCAATAACCAGATGCAACAAATGCCAGATCCAAAGCAAATTTAAGGCAAGTGGAATGAAAAAGGAAAGCTGTTGTGGGTGCAGGTTACAAAGTGCAAAAAAGCTGAAATTGGAAGGTTGAATCCAAGAATACAGCCGAGGTGAAAATGAGATTGAAGTCATGGTTGTAGTTCTTTTTGGGAATTGGTTCCAACAGTGCATCTGTTTCAGGGCTTTCCACCATAGGAAGGTTTAGATGCTGTGCTCAAGTGTTTGTACTCAAGACAAATTCACGTAAAAAAGGAAAACTGTGTGACATCAGATTGAATGTCATGAACATTCAATGCAATGACAGAAAAGTAAAATGAAAAAAATTGAAGTGGTGGAAAAATCTCAAACTGGACAGATACGTTAGCAACAGCAACGATCTGCCAATCAACAATCACTGTTTGGACAAATGCTCAAACAGCTAAATGGATATTACTCCATGTTGCCTCACCATCTTCAAGCCAAGTTGTTCCCCTTTACCCACCTGGTTCTGCTTATCAATGCTAACCTGTTACTATAAAACCCCTTAATCTATTCACCACATCTCTGACTGTGTCTGCACTCAGGGGAAACTAATGAAGGCGGGACATTCGATCAGCAGGGAGCGGGAACGCAGACAGAGATCTAAAACGAGACACAAGGAGTAAGGAAAAACAGGAAGTAACTTGGCTTTATCCCTGCACAACAGTCTGCAGTCCCTGCATTGCCAGGGCTTATCCTCTCTATCGCTTCTTCTTCTGTATAAATGTTAAACAGTAACGCAATATATTTCAGAAACCTCCTGTTGCTCCCTGCTCCATTACAAGTATCCCTGCTGTTTGCTGATGTGTCACAGCAGAAAGAGGCTGTTTCTTAGAGATGCTGGGGGGGGGGGGGTAGCAGAGCAGGGAGGGGCAGGTTTATTTTTGTCTTTCAGAAGGAAGTAAACATCAAATATTCTCTAATGTGCCCACAACCCAACATCTGCTCTGTGACTTTAAGATGGAGGCGGATTAAAAAACAGCAACATCAAAGCTCAGGACCATGAAACAACGACACGAGGCAACACGCAACATTCTGTATTTCGTAAGCAACCGAGTGTTGCAGGCTGTTTAATATTGCTCAAACAAAAGTCAGGGACACTAATGGTGTAACTTGGCAGCAGTAATATGAGAATAGATGCTGATGCTTTAAGATGCTAAACTGGGGGAATCAGAGAAAAATGTGCTCGCTCTTAAAAAAATCTCTTCAGACAACTTCTCTTCATCTGTTTTTCTTTTTATTCGTCTCTTTTTCTGGATCTCATTAGCTGCCTTAGGCAAGAAAAGCAAAAGGGAAGAGACAGATGTGGAATACGTCAGAGAAGGAAGATCATGCTCCATTGTACCATTACTGTGATAATGCCACGTTGCTGTACATTTTGTCTTTTAGAGACCATGAGACATTTTGTTGTATAAAGGCTTGGATAAATATACGCGACGTATGAAGTCATATGATGGTACAATCCGACTATGGAGACACAAAATGTTCAATAATACATAAATAAATGTGTAATTATCAAATAATCCCATGATGAATTATAAAATATAAATTCATCCATACTTTGTGAAATCATTAAAAATATGATATATATTATGAATAAAAATTCTGCCTTTTGTATCTGAGTTTATCTTTTTGAATCTGTTTTAGTGGCAGTTTTATATTAAGGATGTGTCTTTTTATTTCATAATATCAGATATGTCCCCGTTCACACCCTCTCCAGGTGGCTAGCTCAACAACTGAGAACAAATTTAGCCAGTTAGCTCCTGTTAGCTCCAGCAGCCAAAATGCCAAAGTAATTAAAAATGAAAATAAAACATGCTGCTGCTGCAAATAAACACATGCAGTGCATAAGGCACGACTATAGTTTATGTATTCTAACAAGGTTGTATGTATTAGCCAGGCTGGCTTGTAAGGTTTGCATCAAAGGGAAGAGACAGACGCTCTAGCTGCTCTGTCGTCTGCATATAACATAAAGACTTTCTTCTCTGTGGTTGCTTTAGCCAACAGGAGCTGCATTCTCATCACATAATTTAAACTGTAATCATGAGGAGCACCTGCATCAGCCTCTGACCTGTATCTGAGTCAGAGAAACAGTCACTGACCAGGAAGCTCTGTCGCTGACAATATTTTCTATGTGTGAAAAAAACTACAGAGAGTCAACAATCAGCAAAATGGCAGCAAATGAATCACCACAGACAGTTACAATTCAAATGAAATCCAGTTGTAACACAAGAGTGTACAATAGAGTTGCCCAAATTAAAATGAGGTATGCACATCTGTATCTAGGCTATTACTTGGTAATGAACAGTAATATGTAAAGTAGCTAAATGTGTTACTCCAGTGTGGGGGAAAAGGTCAGGAACATAGATGGTGCATAAAGATGGACGACACATCTTCACCTCCTCCCACTAATCTAGAAATGAAGCCAAAATATCCTGGATACGAACGCTACCATCATGCACATTGGGGACCAGAGTTTAAACAGTGGCGATCGGGGGATGAGGCCGCAGTAGCGAAGTCCAGTCGATACATCCTCTCAACCAATCGTAAGTCAGTCTCAGCTGCCAATCGTGACATTTCAACTAGGTTTTATAGCATCAGATAACTAATTAAAACAAATTTACCAGAAAAATAACACTTCAACAAACATCAATGCGATAAGGACTAACTGAAATGATCACATATTTATATTATTATTTTATATGTATATTTAATGGAATATGTTTATAGGTTATATTGAGGTTTGTTCAAACATTAATTGAATCACACAAATCATCTATTTGTTCTATTTACTGTAGTAACCCACTGCATTAAGTGCAAATATCTGTATAATGCTACAAATCTCAGTCAGATCTGTTCAAAGCCCCTCCCCCCTGTCGTTGACTCCCCGTTTTGAATTTCCATACGTGCTAAAGGTCCAGCCAATTTCATTTCTACTTTCATAAACAGCCACAGTGGTCTGATTGTTTCTGCTGTTTCCTCCTCACAAAGCGTCAGCAGCCAGATGAGTCATCCTGCTGTGCATATTCAAATCAGACACACACAAAAACACAACGTGAACTAGATTCAAGCACAGTTATATAAATTGTCAAATATCAAAATTAGTACAGAATCTTTTAATAGCTGTCTCAAAAAGTGTTTTGTGAATATCAAGCTTTTTGTCTTCTTCTTTTGATCCCTTACGCCCAGTAGCAAACAATCATTCTCCTGTAGCTACACCCCCCAGACAGAAGTGACGTCTATAAACATGCAGGTTTCAGAAATTAACTTTACTGTCGTCATCCTTTCAGGAAAAGGTGACAAATGTGTTTCTGCTCTGCTGTGCTATAAATGCCCTGGAGAGACTATCTGGTGCCACGTCTCACATTTCATAAAAGATTAAAAAAAACTGATGCATCACAACTATTTATTTCCCTGACACACACACACACACACACACACACACACACACACACACACACACACACACACACACACACACACACACACACACACACACACACACACACACACACTCTCTCACACAATCGACCAGTAAAGACAGAGCTGGCTCTGACGTCAAACTCTGTAAACCCATTCACAACCTTTCCCTCTCCCTCCCTCCCTGTCTCTCTCTACATTGTGCCTGCCAAGCATCTGATAACCTGAGCTAAGGAGCAAAATTATGGGCTGTCAAGCTCGGTGGTAATGAATGGGGAGCAGCCGGTGTCAGTCACCCAGGGACAAACACACACACAGAGAAGAGGGAAAGAGGAGGGAGGAAATGATGCCGTCGACCAGGAGAGCGTTTGTCTGTAAAAACGGATTCTCATGTGCTTTGATGGGGCTGAGAACACACACACTGGGATTTATGTAAAGTGTTATTAAAGTCCATATAAAACATATTCTTTCGACACAATAGGGTCCTATATAAGCGCAATTGTTTTTCCTCTTGTTTTTGCAGGAAGGATTTTCAGCCTTTAAGATTTCAAAGCAAAGCCTCAAATGATGCTGCTTCAAGTCCCCCATGGCATTATGTACCAAATAACAGTTTGTAATGGCTCTGGGTTATTACACTGTTTTACTGCAGGGTGTGCCCATTAACAGCACAGAATCACAGTGTAATGTAATATTGGGGTTTTTATACTTCTTATATTTACCTCACCAATGAGGTTATGTTTTCAACCCATATATTTGTTGGTGCAGATGCAGATCAAGGGGAAGATGCAGTGTTCTTTTCAATTTCTTTAATGTTGTGAGATTTATTTTGGATTTTTTCAACTTCTCATGGAATAATGCATAGATGTTTAAATCAGACATATAATGGAACTGATAGCTATGGGTTTGATTTGGTGCAAATTGATGGAGTATAACGGCACCGTTGGGCCTTGGCGCAGGTACTTGCTCTACTGAGAGCTATTTTAGATTTGAATGTATTGCATTTCCCTGCTGTTGAAGACCATGCAATATGTCTGAAAAGCTGAGATACGTCAGTAGAGTTGGCTTGAGGAATCCCTGCAGACAATAGAGATGATTGCAAATGCCATCTTCATTGAAGGTCACAGAAAGGCAAGGGTAAATTCTCAAGTTTTGTTATTTAGCATTGGTTGTTGCACACCATCACTTCCATGCACCTTATAATAAGACTGTAGTCTGAGGTGAAGGTACACGTGCCACTTCCTGCACTGGCTACAACTCAGATTTACCGTTTGGACTACGAGCAGTCCCACCACACTGCTGTGAAAAATGTGTTTGGAGCGGAAAACTAGTAATTGCCAGTAAAAAGTTCTCATATGACCTGAGAGAAACCTTGTGTGTCTTTTTTCAGAGGAAATCAGGGTGGAACTGAGCTGTAATTGGTTTCTGTTTACCAGTAATCCTGCCACAGACACAACCACAAGCAATTAGCCAGACAGCTCCAGCTTTATCGCTACAAAGCTGGCACTGTGTGTTTGTGTATGTGTGTGTAATTAGGCTGAGTGAGATATGAGATTAAAATCTGCTCTTTCCTCCTGGTTTCTTTTGCTCTCCTGGTCCTGTGACATCATTAGAAAGGTAGGCTTC
Source organism: Verasper variegatus (assembly GCA_026259375.1). Lineage (NCBI taxonomy): Eukaryota > Metazoa > Chordata > Actinopteri > Pleuronectiformes > Pleuronectidae > Verasper > Verasper variegatus. The sequence goes on along the minus strand of CM048047.1, from coordinate 1,968,699 downwards.
GTTCTTATGAAAGTTACTCTCACTGCTTTCCTTCAGGAAGAAATGAAAAACATCAGCACATGTTTTACATGACTCAATATGAATCCATATCTAGAAGCTTTGAATGTCACAGGACTGATCCCCTAAAGTTTTTAATGACTTTGAAGGAACATTGTTGTATTTTTATTTACTGCAATATAAACGCCTGCAGGAGCCACAAAGAAAGTCTTTTTATCTATTTCTGAATACCCCCACTTGGAAATATCAGCAAAATTATAATTATAATTTTACCATTCAGTGGTATTTCAACAATCATATGCTTTCTTCACTGCGGGAAGAATCACAAACCATGTAAGTTGATGAATTTTTTGTTATTTTCTATTGACAATGTGCCACCGAATATCAGACAGGTCAGTGGTAGCCTGAACACACATCAACAACAGCAACAAGGGGTTTATGAATGGAAGTGCAAGCAACCACACACACACAAACACACACATACACACAGATTTGACAGGCAGCCAAAAATAGAGACCACAGCGCGCCTCGCTGACGTTGAAAGAATCTCTCTCTCTCTCTCTCTCTCTCTCTCTCTCTCTCTCTCTCTCTCTCTCTCTCTCTTTCTCTCACAGACACACACACTCACAGACTCCTCTGCAGCAGCTCCCCTGTCACCCCGCCCGTCTCAGGCTTTGGCAGAGTCCATATGTGAGTCATCGGTGGACTTCAACTGTCTCTATCCCTCAGTGCCGCAGCAGAGACACAACAGGAGTCAATGGCAGCAGCCAACAGTGCCAGATAACATACTATTATAAACCTTTACAGTGTTTAGGAAAACAATGGACCATAAACAACATCTATGAAGTGTTTATCTACAATTAAACAGCACAGTTACTCTGTGATTTAGTTACAAAAAAAAGCAGCATGAAGATGAATAATCTGAGTTTAGGCAGTTTTGTACTACAGGAAAATGCCCACATGTCTAAATGTGAAACAAGCATATATGAACTTCATCTGATAGCCTCCATACAGCATTGTACTTTGCCAAATATGAACCTTTAAAGTGTAGAAAAATAATGAATCATAAACAAGCTGAAAATATGACTTTAAGAAGCTTTCTAGTCACTTAAGAACATGCCCACAACATTTCATCATATCTCAAACAGGCATATATATGACAGCCTGCAGATTATATCTCATATAGAAGCAGTGACAGTCACACCACTCATTTGCCTCACTGCTCTTGTATAGCTGCCTTTTGGATACATTAATTTCACCATGAGATGCGACAAAAAGACATGCCTCCAAACTATTTCAGTTCATATTCAAAGAGCCAAGCACTTTTTTTATTTTGCTTTGGCTGACTCGAATCACCGGCGCGTGCGTGTGTCTGCTGTGTGCGTGGGTGAGTTGCGTATACGCCCCCCGCCTCTGTGTGTGTGTGTACGTGTGTGTGTGTGTGTTTGTGACGCACGAGTCAGGTGCTCCCTCTAATAGCGTGAGGAGCTGTCCGCGGTGCTGAGAACAACACTGCCTGTGAGGCACAGAGATGCTCAGCTCCCGACAAACCAACTAATTACAAAGGTAACTCTTGTTTTTCTTTCTTTCACACTCTGTAACACAGCTGTAGACATGTTTACTTCGCACTAAATGCAGACAGATTTCCTGTCTCTGTCACTTCAGCCGCTGTGTGTAACAGTAGCTGTTTGCCAACCTGATGCTTCGACACAGATGTGGAGGCGAAGAGGTTGTTTGCGCCGCCCGCCGTGTTTCTTTGTTCTCAATCAGCGACCTGTTCTTTTTTTCAACCGGCTTTAATCGCGTTTCAACTGCGAACATTTTATCTGACGTAAAAACGTCAAAAACGATTACTGAGCCGAGTTTTAAAATTTTTAAAGTAAACATGGCAGAATAACAACAATTTCTCGTCGCGTATGGTCTGTTTTATATTGTTTGTGTATGCACGAAAAATGTGAATCTGTATTAATACAGAAATACCCAACTGTATCTATAACCTATCCATCTATCCATCTATCCATCTATCATCTATCCACCTATCATTCTATATGTCTGTCTGTCTGTCTGTCTGTCTGTCTGTCTGTCTATCTATCTATACATGCATACATATATACATACATCCACATCCATACACATCTATATACATCTTTATATCTATCTATACCTCCATTCTGCATGTACTTGCATTCAATAAAATACATTATTTTCCTTCAGACTTTATTGGACAGACCAGTTTGTTTAAACAGAAACTCGGTTAAAACAGCGAGAAACATCAGCCGTAACGGGTTGCCCTGACAACGGGGCCGTGACTCACAGAGCATCAATTTGACGACTAATGAGATTTGTATGGGAGCTGAATTCCGCTGCTATTACTGCTGCTGGCAAACAGGCAACAGGACTCCAAAATAAAAAATACAAAAAACAACCCTAAATAATAATAGGGTCATTTACCTGGATTTTGTCAAGTAGTTCAGATATTCAACATAAATATTAAATGGTGGATGGATCAGATTTTCAGCCTGATCTCCTCGCTTAAAATCAATACAGTTGTCGTATTGGTCTGTGATGCCGTTATCAGACCAGACGTTTTGAGTGATGATAAGGGTGACAGAGCACTAACCGCTGTGAACCTGTTAGCGTAATGTGTAAAGGTTAGTGCTGACATGTGCATCTTTGTCTTGTCCTCCGCAGGTGTCGCCATGCTGTCACTCGCAGAGACCTCCACCACGAGCAAACTCTTCCTCATTTGTTTTACCAACCTCCCCCTAATCCTCCTCTCCCTGAGTTCCTCTGGTGTTCATGGGGTGCCACTCAGAGAGCACAAACTGTGGGGAAGTGAATCAGGTTACCAGAGAGGAAGTGTCCCCCTGGCTCCTAATGTTGACATGATTAAAGCCTTGGAGTACATCGAGAGCCTCCGTCAGAGAAGCGGCACAGGCTCCCAGCAGCACAGCCCTCTCTCTGTGGGCTACGATGCCAACCACATGGATGATGCAGAGAAGCTACGTGCAATGCTGAGACTGGCTTCTAACCCTACGCAGAGTAAAGATGAAGATGAGGAAGAAGAGGAAGGAAGGGAGGACAAGAGTGAAGAGCTGCTTCAGGCCGTGCTCAGCACACTCCAGCAGACAGACAAGGCATCCAAGCTAGATTCACCTCACCCAAGTGCCAAAGGAGAAGGCATAAAGGACAGCATGTATCCCATGGTGCAGCAGAAGCAACAGGGCATCCCGCTCCACAAGAAGCTGCCGCTAATGTTCGAGGATGAAGAGGAGGGTGAGGGGGGTGAGGAAGGGGAGGATGAGCGGCCAGGTAAAGAGCATGAGAGCCACTTCAAACGCACCAATGAGAATGTGGAGGAGAAGTATACACCTCAGAATCTGGCAACGCTACAGTCTGTGTTTGATGAAATGGACAAGCTGACTAGTGCCAAGACCATGCACAAACGCCAAGATGAGGAAGATGACATGGAGAAGGAGGACGAGGAGGAGGAAGAGAATGATGATATGTTTAAGGTGAGGAATGTGGTGTACAATGACGTAGGAGAGGACGTCGCACTTGACTGGGATCCACTGCAAGAACGGGAGGAGGAAGAGGAAGAGGAGGGGGGTGATAAACATGATATTGACCGAGGGCTTGATTATGTTGATGACAATGACGAAGAAGTGCATGAGGATGATGAAGAGGAGGAGGATGAAGGTTACCCAGTCAAGAGGTCAAACGATCCAGACGATGTTGCCAACCTAGTGGACTATTACCTCCTGAAAGTGCTGGAGAAAACAGAGGAAGAAGAGCAGAAACGAGAGATAGAGGAAGAGGAGGAGAAGCAGAGGACTGAGAGGAGAGCAGCTCAGGCACAGTACAGAGATGACATATTCCCACGAACCATCTATGAGTTCATTCAGATCTCCCAAAAATACCAGATCCCACCTGAAGACCTGATGGACATGCTCAAAACTGGTGAAATGATGAATCAAATCAAGTCACAAAAGATGAGCAAATTAAACAGAGCACAAAACCTGCTCTCTCAGATATCCAGCAAGAAGATACACAAGATTCCTGAGGCTACATTCTACAGCAGACGCCTGCCTGACACTCACAAATCCCCAGAGGAGCTGAGGACAGAGGAAATCCTCAAAATCCTGGGGTTAGGGGGCACGGACGACCGAGCTCCTGTCAGAGCGCAGAAGCAGTACAAGAGCTCGCTGTCACGACTTCACACTCAGCCTGCGCGCGGTTTGGGGGAATCCACTCCCACGCAGCGGCGCTTTCCCAGCACATTAAAGAACGACTACGACAACACCATGGCTGAGGATGAGCTGGCAGCGTATTTGGCAGCTCAGATGCCGGCACAGTATCTGAACCCCACGTACAGCAGAAGCAGCAAGTCGAGCCAGAAGCGTGACGAGGCTGGACAGAGCATGACGGGCTCTTTTGAACAGGCCATACAAGACTATTTTGGTCACATGGACTCAGATAAAAGCCAGAATGAAAAGAGACAGTCTGAGGACGCCGAGAGGGGAGGGGGCACGCAAATGCAAGACTTTGAAAATGAGGCTGTGATGAAACTGCTGAGCTACCTGAACCCAGAAACTGAAGAAAATGATAAAGATGGGAAAAGTGTCCAGGGGTTTAAATAAAGCTGTAAATATATATATGTATGTAAGTATGTATGTACAGGGAGAGAATGAAAACATAAAGATGCCGTCAAATTCAGTTACTATGTAGGTTTACAAAAGTTATTTATTAGCAGAAATATGAGTGGTCTGACATTCATTGTTATTCATTTGAGGTTTGTTTTTTTAAATGTTCATTAACAGCACTTAACATCCAGTACGTGACTCACCAGCCTTACATTTCAACACACACACACACACACACACACACCACACCCACACCCACACCCACACCCACACACACACACACACACACACACACACACACACACTCAGTGTTGCATCCCTAAGATTCACTTGTGTTTATCTTTATTTTTTGTTAATTCTTTCTCAAATGTGGCCATATGTGACGAATCTGAGGTGAATAAAGCATTGACTTTATTTTTTCCTTACTGTGTGGTGTTTCTTTATTTAAAAATAAACATGTTTTGCCTGTTACGTCTCAATGTGGTTGCAAGAACATTTTTAAATAGTTCATAAATATAAAAAACATTTCATATCTCCTCATAAAACCTGAGATGAATTCATTTTAAGATTAGAAGGCACTTTTAGACAAACACAATTACAATTCTTAATAACTTCAGTAAAAGTAGGTTTGTGGTTATTAATCAACCACAGCATGATGCAAAATCAGTCATTAGCAGTCATTCAGTAAAAATATTCCAGAGCAATAAACCTTTTGCTTAAAGTTTTGAAATCCTCGTGCTGTCTTGGCTCAGTAGGCAGGCTTGCTCATGTATTCCTCCATCGTCTGTAATGAGAGAAGCGAAACATTTCATATGTGTAATCGCAAAACCTACACCAACTGTTGGTCCACCAGCTCAGAACGTACCTCCTGGAAAGTGTCGGCCTCCTCTATCGATGCACCCACAGCTAATTTCGATGTTTCTACGACTTCTCCTCCCATCAGGAATTCGTCCAGGATGAAGTATGCCTTCTCAAAGTTGAAAATGATGTCCAGCTCACACACCTGACAGACAATAAACAATAAACAATAAACCGTCCGTTAAAATGTAGATACGTTGCACTTCCTTGGTGAATGATGTGGAAGCTAATTATACCCATTAGAAAAATTATTCAAACAACTATTTCTGCTCTTCTACAAGGGATGAGCAGGCCAAAAGTGAATCTTATGAAGAATACAGTGATGGCAAGTTTATGAGAGAAATAATAAGAGATAAGATAAGACTTTATTAATCCTCCAAGATTACATTATCAACAATACATTCTATAATAGAATACTGTGAATAAAACATTAGCATATTAAGTGAAAATTTAAATAAAAGTATTAAGTGTATACAGAGTCATGCAGAACCAGTGCCTTATAGAAATAACAATAGTGAGCAAGTGAGAACCAATACTAAATGAAAGGGGCAGTAAGTAGTTCTGATAAAGGAGTAGTGGTAGTAATCCACTTTTTTTTTTTTTCCCCTGTAAATCGTAATGAAGAAGCTGGACCCCAAAGTGGTTTTGAAGCAGATGCATCATCTGAACACCAGGGGGAGTCTGACTGGTAAGTAGCACAGTGGATGTGTAGCGTGAGGACTCACTCTACACATATACTGGACACATATAGTGTATATAACAAGTGTAGTACAGAGTGATTGTCCTGTGTATGATTGTAAGTTTTAATAAAAACTGTTTCTGAGCCTTTTCACAGCAGATGTTAAAAAAAATACATCAGAGCAAATCCCAGCATCTAAATTCAAATGTTCTGTGAAAGAGTGGAGGCTGGGGCAGCAGAATAATGTCCATTAGACTGCCATGCAGAGTATATTCATATCTTTGTTACAACTGCATGGCTGTTCTGGATAACACAACATGGACTCATTAAACAAAAAGTCATAAGCTGACATGTTCGCACTTTGTGACCCCTGTTGTCGCCTAACGGTACATACAGATAAATCAATTACAATAATTGTATTGTGTTACAACACATACAACATGTACACATCATACTGAAATCAAATAATGTTTGAAATGTGATGGAACATTTTCACATCAAATAATTTCAGACAAAGTTCTACAAGCAACAAGTTAGTATAGCTAAACAAGAATGACCCTCAGTAGAGCATATATCTCCACTTAGGCCCAACAGTCCCCTTAGATTCAATCTAGCTGCACCAAATTACACACACTCAGGGATATCTGTTCCCTAATTGTGCCTAAACCTTTTTCATCAAGTTCCCTGAATAATTTCCTGGGAAATCAGTGAGAAAAAGAAAAAAAAATCAATGTCAAAGAAAATTATATCTGGACCTGCCCCTACATCCAGATCCACACCAAAATGAAATGGGTTCTTCCCTGACCCATACCACATCCCCCCCACTAAGTGTCATGGTAATCCGTCCAGTAGCATTTGCATGAAATTGTTAGCATCTATAAGATTCATGTTGCTGTTGCCTAGCAGCAGCGTTCTCCTGATTTAACACACTGTGTACACGCCATGTCATAACAACAAGCTCTCCCATGGCATTTGAAGGCAGCAATAGCTCCAATTCAACCTGGGTATAAGTCTATTTAGCCAGAATCATTGAAAACAACTATGTGTTTACATAGTAAATATATTAACAATGATCAGGATCAAGAAATGCAGTTCTACTTACATTTCCAAAGTATCTATCCAACAACTCTACGTATCTGTGCAGCACCTCGAGGGCCAGCAGCTCATTATCCTGCTCATCCAGTCCGAACACTGAAATACAAGCTGGCGTACCTGAAGTTTCAGAGGATCAATGTTACATATTTACAGCAACAAGGTTGTCAGAATAAATCAGAAAACGTTACAACATTACATGACATCCGTGGAAAGAAGGTAAAAAAGACCTACATTTAATTGTGAAGGTTTTTTCCCATTGCCGAAGGGAATAATTCATGGATCTTGATGTCATGTTTCAAATCAGTCATGTTTATGGTGGAGGTGTATCTATATATTTACAAAATGAATTTCAATATAATCAGCGAGACGATCTTATTTTCTATCTTGAGTGTAATGATGTTTCTTGAAATTTCTTTGTGTGGAATCTGGTTGTCTGATTGGATTTCAGGGGACTGTTGGGCCTTGGTAGAGGTTTGTGCTCCACTGAGTGGCATTCTGTTACTGCACTGGATCATATAGTGAGGTGATAGTGTGTCTTCCAGTAACTCTACCTTTATAACAAGATTGTTAGAAGATAAAAAGCTGCTGTTCTGTTGCACCATCACTAACATGGTCCTGTCAGTAATCTTGGTCATGCTCTGTGTGTTAAACTTGACCTTTGCTCTTTCTAGGTCTTGTTAACCATTGTTGACAAGTGGGTGTGTCTAAAACATTTCACATATAGACACAGCCAGTCTGTGTCTGCCAGGAAAGACCTGGCGATGACAACACATTACAAAAGAGCAATAACTTATAAAAGAAAGACAACTGTGTCTCTAGGCACCTCTTGTAAACAATCTTGAGGTCCCTCCACTGGAGGAAGTTGCAGGAACGTGGTGGACGGGCCAACACTAGTACTAACATTTCCCGGATCACCTTCTTCTTCTCCCGGTCCGTCAGCGGCGTGAACCATTTCTGCAGCCGCAGCTTCCCCTGCCGACTGAACAGCAACAGGAAGTGCATCTGAAGAGGATGGGGGAGATAAACGCTGAGTGGCTTGTGACACTTCTACAATATTAAGGATGACTGCATAAAATGTAAAATAACCTAAAGGGGGAATCTTGTGTCGTGAGGGTTAAATACATGTAGTTTGACAACAGGGAGAATACAGACACAATGTGAAGTGAAGAAATCACACACAGATGCTTGTGCAAACTATATTAGCTCCAGAGCTGCAGCAAAAATCCAAACCACTCAACAGTCCGGGTTGCACCAATGAGCTTTCACAACAGTGAAGGAAAATGAAGATCACCAAGGAAACATTAACACCTTTTTCAACTCAGGTGATAAAGATGTGTTAGAGTTCAATGCTTTTATTGTGCAAGTGCAATTAAGAGCCCTTTGCCCTGAGGTGCAGCCGCAAGCTGATGTCTGTGTCAAGATAAGGAGGAGAGACAGCAGGTGTACAACAATATATCACAACTAATGGCTGTGAATCTGGATTATTCAATCTCAAAGAGTTCTTTTTACAAAGAGGATTTACATTCAGTTGCTTTTGGAACATTGTTGTTACGCAGATCTTGGTCTTTCTAAAGCATTTCACCCTGACACCAGCTTTTCCAATAAAACATTTATATCTGATAAATTATACTTTATTTATCATTTCCACATGTTCAAACGAACCAGGAATGATCAGGAACCTAAAACATTCCACTACAGTTTCAATGCCTTGACCTTTGGCCAAGGAAGTCCTTCCTCTAAACGGATTTGCAACAATAGAATATTAATACTTTTGAAAACTAATGATTTAGAGAAACTATATCTAATAAACTACTGAAAAGTTTCTTAGGACTGTATTTGATATAAACCACGTGCAAGGACCCAGTTACTCACCATGTTGTCACAGTCAGTCAGAAGATGTCTCCCACATTCAGATCCTGCAGGTTTCTGATCCTCACTCACACTTTCCCTCGTGGGTTTGGAGAAGAGGAGACATTGTTGCTGCGGAGCGCGCGCGCACACCTTCTCCGTTCGGGGCCGCGCCCTGCTGCGTTCCCGCTGCTGATTGGCTGGCCGGGCAACACACACACACACACACACACACACACACACACACACACACACACACACACACACACACAATGAAACACAATGACACACAGTGACACAAACAGACACACAATGACACACACAAACACACACACACACACACACACACACTGCCCCACTGACACACAGACTGACACACAATGACACACACAAACACACACACACACACACACACACACTGCCCCACTGACACACACACTGACACACACACACACACACACAGGTGAGTCAGCCAGCGAGCTGCAGGCACGAGGTTGTGCATCAAATTTGCAGAAGACGTTTTACTTCTCTCTTTTGGTATAAGATACAAACATTTTGCTAATATGTAGGTTTAAGGAAAAGTTATTAAATAAAGTTGAGGTGCCAAATAAAATCACGAGATAAAGTAAAGTTTTCGAAAAGCTAATTAAATCATGAGATTTACTTGAGGTGCTAAATAACACTGCAGGAGATGAGATAACACTTTGAGGTGATAAATAGCAAATATGAAGTTCGTTGAACATTTTGAAGAGCTAAATAAAAATGCAACGCGCTAACTGCTAACACGCTAACTTTATATCCTCTCGGTATGCTATATTGGGAAAGTGGGTGCAACTTGTGTACTATACAGTTGTTTGCTCTCTTCAATATTATCGTCTGTTAGATGCCATTGACGCTAATTAAGAGTAAACTAACTAATTTTAGCTAAACACAGCTAGCTCAAAGTTCTGGTAAGCTAACATCAGTTAGCTTAATAGAATAGCTGATTTGTGTAGGAGGTGTAGCTAGCAGTTACATGGAGGTTGTTTCATTATGGTTCCGTTTGGTAGCCTGTATGTTTCATTATATATCATATATGAGACATGTTTCCTGTTTAATATATTTTAGCATGAGGCCTTAGAGAGGTCAAATCATCCGCTGATAAACTCAGAGACAAGAACAAACTGCATATAAAATAACATGTCCTATCATAATCCAGATTAAGCCTACAGGCAAGTTTTAGGATACATGTTAGTGTGTGTGTGGCTGAAATGAGTGAACTAATGAATAGATCCTTCCCTCCGCTGGCTGCTGGGTTGGTGGGTGCCCTGATGTGTGTGTTCACAGAGCAGAGCTCCACGTGGTCAGTGTTCAGGGTAAAAGCAGAGCAGACAGCTGAGCTCAGTGAGTGCCACCATGTCTCTGTACCGCAACTCCGCCTGGTTCCTGAAGGGAATGACCGAGTTCACCAGGTAAGAAAACTTTATCTGAGACTCATCATCACTGCAGAGTCTGTGGACTGTCAACTGTGTGTGTGTGTGTGAAAATTGTTTATTATCACTTCAGTATCCTCTAAGAAACTATATGAAGAAGAATGTAAAGTTTGAATGGTCTACGTAATGGTTTAACTTGACTGATGATAACATTTCCTAATGTCAAACCGAGTCTTTTTCTGCCTTTGTGTCTCGTGGTTTTTATAAAAAAACGTCATTATATTTCCGATTCTAACGAGAGACAAAAAACAACAGAACAAACACAGAATTATCTAATGTGGCACTTGTATCTTAAAATGTTTTAAAAAGTTTAAAAATGTTTAACAAGACAACTGAAATTAGGGTTTGATTTTTAACTTGAACATAGAATAGAAAAAATAGATTTCTTTACTTGTTGGTTTGTTTAATTTTATAGGTACATTTTTACCTCTGTTTAATGTCTGAGTTATAATGTCCATACACTGAGATTCTAGTTATTTGAAGTGAAAAATGTCATAGAATCTAACTCATTGTCTGTGATAGAGAGAACCAGGGAAATCAAGCTCATCTGCTCTCAGGCATTAACATTTCAAGACGTCAAACAAAAGTTAAACCGGAAGAAATATGTGAAAGGATTAACTGAGCAGAAGCAAGAAATAATAAATAAGATGGCCAACAGCAAATAAATGAATTTTATAAATTGTAAAAAGTGTCTTTTCTAGTCAGTCACAGCTCTTTACTGTACAGGTCACAGTCACCCGTTCACACAGTCTTTCATTCATTCTCTCACTGTTGGTACAGCCATCAGGGGCGGCTTAGGGTTCAATATTGTGCCCAAAGACACTTTGGAATGCAGACTGGAGGTGCCGGGGAGCAAACCACCAACAATTTTGTTAGTGGACGACCCGCTGTACCTCCTGAGCAGCAGCCGATATCTGAACGTTTAACGGCCACTGCCAATATCATTGATTTATGAAACCAGCAAAGTTGGTTATGACTCAGCAGGAGCCAGGAAAGATGGTTGTTCAACCACAACAAGGCTCTAGAAGCTCTGTCAGGTGAAATCTGATGTGTTGCAGCCCTGAAGCATCTTCCCTCATCAGTAAACACCAAGCCAAATCGTCTGAAGAGGTGCTTTTGTGATTGTTTCCCTTCTCCCCTTTGTTCTGTGTTATCTTTTCTCGCAGAGAGCTGGCCGGCAACCCGCTCTGACCCTGCACTAATAGCTCTCTGCATGACACCAGTGAACAGAGCGGGCATTTAGCCTCAGTATTACCCCTCTCCCTGTCCCCTGTACCCCTCCCCTCTGTCAACCTCAACAATGGCATCCAGGACAATGGGATGAATTGAGGTCCTTGGTGCCATGTATACACACACACACACACACACACACACACACACACACACACACACACACACACACACACACACACACACACGCACACACACACACACACACGCACACACACACAATCAGATGCTCTGGTAAGTCGTTTCATCCCAACATCCCAAACCCTTCTCATCAGAGATGATGCCAGGCACCCTCTCTCCTTCATTGTATCTGTACAGTGAAATACAGTCAGCAGGCTGACCTCAAACACTAACCTGCACACACACACACACTATGTACTTTCTCTCACCTTTACCATAACTGTTATTTTTCAAACATGCACCCCATACACAGGGATGCAGAGGTATTGATGAATGTGAGTGGTACAGAAATGCAGATAATCAGGCTGCTGATAAAGTGAAGGGTAATGCTGTCTTGCAGGAGCGCCTTCTTGTCCACCTCCAAGCAATTTGTGGAAAAGGACCTGGAGGTGGCCATGGCTGGACGCTCCTTCATGATAACAGGAGCCAACAGTGGCATTGGGAAAGCCACCGCCATGGCCATCGCCAAGAGAGGTACCACTCTTACTTAAAAACTCACATATGAACACAAGAAACAGGCAAGCATCACGCTTTCAACAAGTTTGAGATTTTCTACTGTTATCACCAGGAAATATAGTTGTAGATTTACAAATTATTTTATTTCCGTGAATAGTGTTTTATTGAGTTTTTCCTTATTCATGTGGCAGAATCAATAACCTGGATTACAAACAAACAATATACATGTCAAATGAAAAAGAAAAAGAAAATGATATTAAATAAAAAAAAAACACTTAAAAAATAAAAAGGGGAAGGAGTGAGCAGAAAATTCACTAATAGTTATATTATTCACAAATACATTTTAATACATTCACAGAGCACTATTCTAAGCAATTATACTATACATGGCACAGCATTTCATGGTATGAAACAGGTCTACAGTACATACTTGTACACAGTGCCCAAGAATATCAACTGTTATTTGTATTATTCTTTATTTCACTCCCTAATAACCTAAGGAAATTATTTATCTATTTATTAATTTATTTAGTTTGTTTATATGTTTATATCCATTCATATACCTAATAAGCTTGTTGGGCCTGTTGGTAAAGTTGTGATGATATATGTACCGGTCTGATTTGGTAAGCTCATTTAATGTGAGAAGAAACAAATAAATCCTAGTATTCTTTATATTCTGGTAGGTAAGGTTTATAAATATGTATTGGACAGTGTAGCTCATACAGTGATCATATAAAATTGGATTCATCACAGGCAAGTGAAGACCTGCTGGGCGGATATGACCTCAGCTGGTAAAACACATTATGTGAGAATGATGTTTATTCTGTCTCTGTCGCAGGCGGAACCATCCACATGGTCTGCAGGAACAAGGACAAGGCAGAGGAGGCGAGGGCTGACATTGTAAAGGAGACAGGAAATAAAGTACAGTATGAGTCACTTCTCAACAGATTTGTTTTTTTTAAAGACAAACAACCTTCAGATTGGCTCTGTGTCCCCAGACGAGACATTATTCATTGTTGGAAATGGCTGCTGTCTTTACAGGAGGTCTATGTCCACATCCTGGACCTGTCTGAGACCAAGAAAGTCTGGGAGTTTGCTGAGGCATTTAAGAGAAAGTACAAGACCCTAAATGTACTGGTGAGTGGCATCAGTTATATATTTCATATATGACAATATTATTGTGTAAACAGATTATCATTTCCATATGTCCATTAGTACAAGAAAAACTACTTATTCATGTTGTAGATCAATAATGCAGGAGCCATCATGAGTCAGAGGGATGTGAATGCTGAGGGGCTTGAGAAGAGCTTCGCCACCAACGTCCTTGGTAAGTGGAAGGTCAGTGCATGAGGTGTGAGGAAAGTTTGGGATAGATATGAAAAGTGTTCTTTCTCTCCTCCTCATTTGTCCGTTAGGTGTTTACATCCTCACCAAGAGTCTCATTCCTCTGCTGGAGAAGAGTGCAGATCCCAGAGTGGTGAGTTTGAGACACACAAGCTTCTATGTTGGTCTGACCTACACACAGTTTGTCCCCAGGCCCTGCAGACTAAGGTAGACTCAAAACAAATAAATGAGTGCTATGATTGCTCCGATAGCTCTTACCCAATGGTAGCAGTGAAAACAAGAGTTGGCCTAGATAAGTGTTATCTCTTATAATGTTCACTGTGGTTGTCACCATACAAAAAGATTATTAGAAAGTTATTTAATACCATAATAAAATACTTGATTATTACTGCTGCATAATATGGAAGCAATAATCTCTTCGATAAAAATGTATCATATATTATTAGCTGATCAGAGGTTTTGCATTGAATCTGCAAAGAAATGAGCAGTTTCAAGTGTCAGATTAATGAAGTGGAGGAAAGTGTTTCCCTGTGAAGTAAAGTGAAACTTAAGTCATACGTTAGTTTCTCACTCTGTACAGCGCAGACCAACGCAATCCCCTTAAATCTGTTAAAAAATGTTTTTTTTTAAATCCACGTGTCTTTAACCAAGCTATTTTAAAAGGTCATACTATCATTGTATTTCATTCTATATCTATGAATTTTTTGTCTGTTATTTTTTATCATTTTAAACTTTTACAAATTTTGTTATAGATTCATCCTTTTTATTTCTTTCACCTACTTTAATATTTGTTATCTCTTTTAGACTACTCTTTTTAATCTTTTATTTTGCTTGAAATATGGGACCAATTAATTCAAATGGACATAGGTGAAAACTTAATCCTTGCCAAGTTAATGAAAGTATTTAAGTACCTCAAAGTTTGTACTCGCTGTAAAATATGTGAATGAACTATGCACTACTGTAATGTCAGTGAGGATTAAATGACAGGATGTTCAAAGTAATATGGAATTAGATTTGACAACTGGACCTGTTTCCTTCATGTTCAGATCAACGTGTCTTCAGGGGGAATGCTGGTGCAGAAGCTCAGGACAGGAAACCTGCAGTCTGACAGGGGCCGCTACGATGGCACCATGGTCTACGCCCAGCACAAAGTAAGAAGTGAGCCCGAACAAGCATCAGGATGGTGACTGCAGTTCACTTAATGTTTCAAATGGACAAATGCACACATGTTGCATATGGATCATAAATCTGGCAAATAGAAGTTTCAGTGCAAAACATCACACAGAGCTTCTTCTTCAAGAGTTAATGTCAGATAAATCCTATTTTATGTGATGTCACAGAGAGCAGCAAGGACACCTGTGTGATGACTAAAAGTGAAGACAGAAGAAGTTTGGTTTAACTAACAGTGGCACGTCAACGAGATGTGTGTGCTTTACCAACTTACAGTGTGTGTGTGTGTGTGTTCCAGAGGCAGCAGGTGGTGCTGACAGAGCAGCTGGCAAAGACTCACACAAACATCCACTTCTCCGTCATGCATCCTGGCTGGGTGGACACCCCAGGTACCGTCCACTCACACACACTTTGAATTAACTGCTGCCACCTTTTGGAAAAATTGAACAAAACAAAATTGAATCCTTATTGTTCTCTAATAATTGCCCATGTTTGTGTGTCTCGCTCTGTGGCTCTGTCCCTCTGCCCCAGCGGTGGCCAATGCCATGCCAGACTTCCATCGCTCCATGAAGGAGAGTCTGCGAACCCCTGAGCAGGGGGCTGACACCGTGGTGTGGCTGGCTGTCTCTGAGGCCACAGCCACAAACCCTAGTGGACGCTTCTATCAGGGTATGATGCAGTTTGATTAATAGGGACTTGTTAAAAAAAGGTAAGAGAGGTCAATTTTTAATCATCCAAGACTTTAAAAAACCTTAAGAATGGGGAGAAAGGTCAGGATGGAGGACTGCTGGCTGAATTATGTGTTTGTCAGCTATGGGTTGGATGGGGGGCATGGTGTTTGTGTGTGTGTGTGTGTGTGTGTGTGTGTGTGTGTGTGTGTGTGTGTGTGTGAGTGTGTGGGTTTGGCCTGTGTCCATTGCAGCTGGAGTGGACTGCTCTTGGTGCCAGATACTGCCAGAGAGTACAGTGCCTCTATAAGTGCACACACACACACACACACACACACACACACACACACACACACAGTGGACTTGAGGCTGGAGCCCAGCAGAAAAAAAACACATAAACATACTGTGTTCATCCTTTAATGTGATTAATTATGAGGCCGTTATGTCTGATGTCTTCATTTTAAAAAACCAAGCCAGTTGATCAACCTCGTTGCTTCTTTTTATTTAATACCCCAACAAAGATGTGGAGCCGACCTGCTTTAGAGGAGGTCACTTGAACTGAAGACATCATGTCTGTTTGGATCTTGGATGCAGAATGAGCCCAAACTGAGGCTCAGGATTCATCTCATGTCAACACTCTCTCAGCCAAACAGCTACAAATGCCAAAATTATAGCAACTATCAACAAAGGAAATATTTTAAAGAGGGTGGCAACAATGAAAAATGTTGATGTTTTTGCATCCCCCTGCAAGTTGAAAACCTGTGATCCAATAATGCACATGTTCAGATCTAAACGACTGTTTAGCTGCTCACTTTGCTTAGACATTGAGGCATCAGAGTTATATGCACTGAAGGTTTTCTACTGAAATACTTCTAGAAATACTGATGATGTACATACACAAGAGTGGCAGTTCAATTAATTACTTGAACAGAATTAAAAAATGTTTTAAAAATGTTATTAGAAAATGTTTCTTTATCTGCTTGATGGCTGTGACATTAGACATCTCTTAATTAACGGTTAATGTCAATTAACCATTTTTCATTGGTTAATTTTCTGCTGCCAATCCAGGTCACATTAATTTGATTGATAGTTTCAATAGAAACTATTGTTATATACTGTATACAATTAGGCTAATCTTCACCTCAAAGTTCTGGTGAAGTGTCTTTCCCTGGAAATTAAAAAAATGCTTTTAGAACAAGGGAGGCAGAGCTAAGATATACCCACCTTAGATTAGAGGGTGTTTTCAAATATGAATCTCATGCAGAGATGACTTTAATGATTTTAATAAATAACTCTAGGCCATATCTTCTCTGGGTTTTAATCATACACCAAGTGATATTGAAACAGGTGTTATGTCATATTTTGTGTGGCATGAAAAAGCCTTCCATTTAAATTGGTGAACCCTGCAGAAACCCTGCTGTGTGTGTTGCGTCTCAGCTTCAAGAGACATGCCTGGCTGAGTCTGTTGCCATTGGTGATGAGGATTGAAAATGAATCCTGTGTTTGCACTTGATTTGATGTGTCACATGACCTTTATTGCCTTTTAAACACACACCACATCAGTGTTGACCCTCTGGTACAACACGTCTGCTCCGTGACACCATGTAGAAGTTAGTGTCCCTTAACATTAGAAGCGCACTAGGGATTAAAACATATATTTGAGCCAACAAACAGACCTTGATGTTAACATGTATGTGTTGCTTGTGTTCAGACCGAAAGATGGTGTCCACCCACCTGCCGCTGGCCTGGTCCCACAGCTCCCCCCAGGAGGAGCTGAAGTTAATGTCTCTGCTGGAGGACTTGGCCAAGACATTCCAGCCTCACTGAGACACCGGGACACTGGTCATTATGTCCAGGACCAGTACTAACGCCATCAGTTAACACTGAGCCAGGCCGGGCTCCAGAGAAGATCTGCTTCTGTTGTCCAAAAAGCATTTGGAGTGTTTGAAACAGATTTGGTCTGTTATAGAAAGGGACAAATGGAAACCAGACTAAACTCACCTGTAACCAAGGGTTTAACACGCTTTTTAACTATTTATATGAAAAAATTGTTTTTCTTACTGTGAGCTCAACCTTATAGGGATGACAACCTTTAAACTTTAATGAGTGGTTGATATTGAGGCTGCTTTCAGTGTGTTTTATGAGGTCACACACACACTTACACAAACAACCATCCAGTCTGTTGCTGTGGCTTTATGAACATTGTCTATCAGATGGGAATCTGATGTGACCTAAGTCACTCCATTATAAACTCAAGATACCTGTCATGTGCTCAGTCTGATGTTACTGTCTGCATAATTAACATGCATCATGTACACTGAACAGCTATGTAAGTAACTCATGTATTTGCTATAGTGCAGCGTCTGTACTGTGCAGGTTGAGCTCAGGCTGGAGATGAAGTGTTCTCTCCATGAGCAGTGTGCCTCACACCACACAACAGCATCACTTCACATGTGCAATAAAACCTATGTATTTATCTGCACCTTTAAAAAGGCCTTTTACTCACTGGTGTGAGGTTGTCTTGTAAATGTATGCTTCAATAATAAATGTATGCTTCAATAAAAAAAACATTACTAATTTTCCTGTGTCATTGTGCCACTAAAAGAAACATAATCACATAAACATATCAGAATATGTTTAATATTCCTGTAGATCCCTGATGATGTTTTGCATTTTTACTCGCACTTGGAGCTGGGATGAGATCAGTTTGCCAGTACCATCGACCGACTAAGAGACAATTCAGCTAATTAAAGTTGCCTGTTAAAATTGCAGATGAGTCTTAAGAACATGAAAAGACTTTAAAGCATCATTATTTTTATATTAACAATGGCTCAAATAAGTATGTGTAATACTAATTATGTCATTACTGGTGATGATCCCATGTTATCACATGTTTATGATTTAAAGCAAATTTTAGATTTTTAACTCATAACTTTTTTGACAATTTTTTCTTGGAAAAGAATTATGAATTCACTGTATTCCAGGTGTGGAAATAGCAAAAAGACAAAATTAGCAACTAGCCAGTGAAGAGCTATTAAACTAGATCACCACAAACACAGCTCCAAATGAATGCTGGTTTTTCTGTTTGCTAGCACATTACAACAAAAACTTAATGGTAGTTTGAGGTGAACGTTGTGTTTACAAGAAGCTGAAAAAAATCTATTCCTATACCTTCAATAATATTTGGTGGCCATTAAGTGAAATGCAGTCACCATCCTGATGCTTGTTCAGGTGCAAGCGAGTGTCCTCAGAATGCTATAATTTTACCAATAAGACAGGTCTGACACTAAATGTTTTTTTTTGTACATTGTTTATTGTTCTTATGTAGAGTATGTATTTTTCTGGCTGTTTCCTGACACAATGGACCACACTCCACTTCTAAACTAAAGTTAGCTTGTGTTACAGAACGGTTTGCTCAGTAGCAGAAAAGAGGTGCTGAGGCAAGGCACTCAGGATTGAGCACATACGTCACATCCTTGGAGTTTATCTTGGGAAATTTGCTGTCAAGATGTTGATGATCAACCAGCCAATCTCAGGCCATATGAAGAAGTTCAATACAGCAGATCTGACACTGCAGTTCATTGAGTTTTCATTTGCTTCATTAGGAGCGTCCAACATTTCTGGTTTGTAACTACAAGGAAATAAAGACTATTGGACTGGCACAAAGAAAAGTAAAACAACCACTTAGAGTGATAATAGATATACTTTACTACAAATATAAATATACACTACATGAACAAAGAACTGGAATGTGACTAGTTTTGAAATCAGAAATTCCAACATATTAATGCTCATTTTTCCTCACTAACAATAAGGCAAGCATCAGTCTATCATTAGAATATATTAGCCACTATTTACAAGGACTCTACATCGAACAAAAAGGTTCTGTTTGATTGAAAGACAAAAGACAACCGAGTTGTGCAATTCAGTGCTGTGGTGAGTGTTATGAGGAATCCTTGATAACAGGTGTGTGTGTGTGTTGCCTCAGAACAGGCACAGATGAAAAGCAAAGGACATATTCAGAAGCACTGAGCGACAAACCTCTAGACTTTGTATGCGTCATTGTCTTTAAGGCTTTTTAAAAGAGGGAGTCCATTCAGTTGAGTTGAGAGACTGCCCAGTACCCATGTGCCTTTATGGTGGAAGGAAATTCAATTTTACACCAAAGAAACTTTATTAATATTAATATTTTTCAAATTACAGTTGAAAATTAATTATCCCGAGGCATTCGAGGATTGACACCATAAGTGCTTTGTTTGGTACCTACCTAGGTTTTCCAAGAGGGTAATGCTGTGCTATTTATTTTTTTATTACCTCTAAATAAAGTTGAAGACTTACAAACACAAAGGTGAAATTGTCACAAGTCACACACCAATCAAATCTCGAATTGTAATCCCACTAATAGAACCCTGGATGGCTGCGACAGGAAGTCTTCAATGCACTGAACTCTGGGTAATCTATGGACACTATCCAGAGGGGCTGTATGTTAGAGTGAAGAAGAAGTTTCTTCTGTCAGCCCCCTAGCAAAAACTGAGCTAATGTGGAAACACAGCAAGAGATCCTCCACAGGATGCAAACAAACGTGATCTCGACAGCAGATACTTTATATCCTGCCTCTGTCTGCTGCACCACCTCCAACATTTCTGTGTCGTGAACTCGTCCAGGTAGAGAATCTCCTGCTGCATTGTTCATGTGTGAAAGGAAAACTGCGGAGAAAGTCTTGACCCAACTGTGCAAATAAATGTCCTCTGGATAGCAACATATTCAAATGTTCTCTCCCTGGCTCACATGAGATAATAAGGTGGAGGCTGGATCGGTGCTGCCATGCAACATCTGACGATTGTATCAACTTCTTGCTGCAGCATCTTTTAGTTAATCAGGAGATTTCCGTCGTCTATCGAGAAAGATGCCAGTGTCTTATCACGCCTGATGCATCTCACAATCACACAACAGTGACGACTAACATGAAGGCCCCCCCGCCCAGTGACAACCTACTGATGTAAAACCTCCTGAGAGAGATTTAAGGCCAGCTAGTGAAAGAAACAATAGAGGAAAAAAGAGACAGAAAAAGCTGATCACTTTGATCAGTGAGAGTCATTTCAAGCAACTATCTACTGTACACAATGTAGAGCTATATACAAATGATTAGGGTTTTTTGTACATGTTAAACGGAGTAAAATGCAGTTAGTGGACCATTACATTAAGGAAGAAGGTAGTGTGTTTTTACAGGAAGGGCTGGCCTGCAATTTTACAGTGCAAGGGTAATAAAAAATGACAGTTGTCAAAAGATATATTGAATGTAAACACCAATATCAATTCTGTCTCTCCCATTAGAGAAACGATTACAATACAAGCACACACACACACACACACCATTGTGCTTAGGGTTCTGTTTCAGATCAGCACAAAAAGTAAAAAGTCAGTCACACACTGACAGTGAAATTAAAGATTTCTTGATGAGAAGCAAAAGGAATGTGGAGGGCTACAACACACACACACACACACACATACATACATACATGCACGCACACACACTGGAACATTCACCCAAAGCAGGCCAGGATGTAGCTGAAGATCCCAGGTGCGATGGGGAGATGTGGTTTACAGAGGGGTTTAAATGAAACTGGAAGAGTGGCCGCAGCGCGGGGGGAAGCACGTAGTGGGCCGGGTCAATCAGCGTGGAGAGAAGCCTGTTGCTAAGCTACAGCCAACCACCTGCGTCATGTCCCAGATCTGTGGAGACAAAACAGCCAATAATGGTGATGGAGGAGATCTGGTACAAAGCTGTGCTTTCATTGTTGCAAGAGCGGACTCTTAATGATTTTTGACCGATTTATACACTAAGTAATACAATGGAGTTAAATATACAATAAATGTGAGGAACAAATGAAAACATGTACAGTATGTGCCAAACAACAATTATTTTCAGTTAATCTGTTAATTTTTTTAATTAGTACATTGATGGTCAGTAAAATGTCAGATAATAGAAAAAGAATGTTTCCCAAAAACTGAGTTAAGTCTTCAAAGAGGTTCTGTCAAAAATAACTCAAAACCCTGAAAGAAAAAATGCGGCAAAATCGTGAGTTTTAAAAATCTGGAACAAAGGGATCATTAATGATTATTAACAAATATATATTCTTCTTTTGAGTTAAGGACTGACTGACTGCCTGCAGCAGCAGCAGCAGCAGCAGCATCATGAAAGCAATGATATTGATTTTATTGGTTTTGGTTGGAGTGTCACCTAAAGGCTTCAGTGTTTGACACATGCAACGGTTATCTGGTATCAAAGAGCTGTTGTTGACCTTAACAATACGGTCGCTTCCACAAGTGACCATCAGGCCTCTGGATGGGTCCATGTCCATGCGAGCGATGTTGTGCTTCCCTTCGTGGAACGAGGCCAATGCTGTTCGACTGCAACACACACAATGACAGCATTAAATCCAAGTTGCCCTCAGTGCTCTGGAAACAGGAGTGCAGTGTGACTAAATAACATATTACAGGTTTTTAGAGAAGCCCTGTACTCACTCTTCCTCTTTGATGGTGTCAAAGCAGGCGTCACACACCCGCACAGGGAATTCAAAGCCCATGATTGGAAACGTGGAGCTTTTGGTGCTGCATTTTCCACACACAGCGTTGCCGCACTTCCTGCAGTGGTGCTGTAGACAGGAAACACACCCAAACGTCAGAATGACTCCTGACTGAGGAAGTGACCGCCGCTCAGGACACTGATCACACTCTCCTACCTGTCTGAGCCCCAGAGTCTTAGTGTCCCACATCTGCTTGATGTTCCAGAAGAAAGGCTGCTCACACTTCTGACACGAGTCACTGTCTAACCACTGAGGCGCCTGCAGAGACACAGACACTTTTAGGTTACAATTAAATATGTAAAGGATTAAATTAACTCTCTAAGAGCTTCAAAAATCATATTCACAAGACTCTGACCATTCTACTGAGTGGTCAGGGTGTGCGTCAGGGAACTTGTCGATTAGCAATAGGGACACTTATATCATCACTAAATAGTCATCGGTTATCACAGGTTACAACAGAATGCTAACCTCTTCTCTCTGTGTGTCCATGTTCCACACTGCCATGCCTCCGTCGGCCGAGCACGACATCAGCTGCCTCGTCAACTGGAGGTAGCGCAGGGCCTGGACTCGTTCGCTGGGGGCGCCGACGAAAGGAGAGAAAGAATGAAAAGCAAGATAAGTTGAAATGTTCACAATCAAAACAAACATGTGGTTCAAACCCACATTAATCAATATCTTCACTGAGGAAATATTCACAGATAATCATCACAGACCTCAGCAGTTCCTGTGCTCTTCTATCTCAATGTTTTAGTTTTACAGGCACATTTTTGTGTGGAACACACTGTACACTACCTGCCCTTCTCCACTCCACTTAGTAACTAGCTGATAAATTAATTAAAGCAATTTAATGTTCAGCAAGGTTTCAATGTATATCAATATATTGCTTATACATTGTGTAAGCACAGTGAGGAGGAAAAGCACATCATTGATATACCTCAGATTTATAAAATGTTTGGTTGTTTTTCAAGTGTTTTTCATTCTCTGCACATAAAGAATTTAGTTTAAAACCACAATCTTAACTCAGGAGCAAAAATCTGTCTTTGTATTCGATGCATTTTAATGAGTTAAATAGAATAGGGACACTAAAAGAAAAGAGATAAAGAACAAGTCAAAAGCAGATTTAGTTTCTGTCCGAACTACAGGAGCGTGACAGCCCTCATTTTTATGGGTGTCTTTGAGATACAAGCTTCTGTAAATCCTGCTATGGTGCAAACAGGATACAGACGCTTACTCTGACACGCGTCGGTGCACATGGGCTTCATTGATAACTCCAGTAACAGGGGAGCTGAAACAGAGTAAGCACCTGGGGACAGCTGTAACTGACACCAGTGAGGCCTGCTTCTGACAAGAGTGTGGGTGGGGATGAGTGTCAGAGGGAGATAGAGAAGACACTGCTGTGAGGAGAAATGAAGAAACTAGACATGTGGATGTGGGAGACAATTTTCCTAATCAAATCCTTAAGCCTTCTAATCCCTGACAGAAACAAGAGGAGGGTAAAGCTTAATCAACCTCCCTGCATGTACGAAACACTGAACAACTTACTGGTGGCCCTGCAACAATAGCGTCCGTCCTTTGCGTCCCCCAATGTCCCACATGATGATGCTGTGGTCAGAGGCCCCTGAGAACAGCAGCCTCTGGACAGGGTCCCACCACAGAGCTCCTATACTTCCTGGAGGGGTCAAAAGACAAGAAGACACTTGTTACATGTGCGATGTTGAGCTGCAGGAGCTTGTTGAAAGGCAGCGTTATGTTCTGACCTATTGGCTCCACCCTGTGCCTGCTGGAGGAACTACAGGCAGTTTCAAATATACACAAACCATAGTTGGAGCTGGAGGACCATCCTCCTCAGAAGGTGCAACATGACCCGTTCAAGTGCTTTACCATATGTTAATGGAGCTACTGATGGCCACAACACTATTACATTACAGTATATTATTAGTAAAGCAGACATCTAAACACTTGGTCTGGAAAGAGCAAGAAAGTAGTAAATAGTCACAGTGGCTTCAGAACGTATTGTGACCCGCTTTACAATTAATCTTACATGAATAACATACAAAATTTTGCCAATTAGTATACAATCCATTACCCACAAATATAATAGTATAATAACCAAACCTTTATAAATCAGTACTTTGTGGAAGCCCCCTGGCAACAATGACAGCTTTGAGACTTCTTGGTTTGGTCTCTACAAACTTGCACACCTGGATTGGGCCAGTTTATCCCATTCTTCCAGACAGACCCTCTTGGGTTTTGTCAGATTTGATGGGAAGTGCCTGTAAGCCATCTTCAGATCTGGACTTTGGTTGAATTACTGAAGGACACTCCAGTCTTGTTGTTGCTTGTGCTTTGGGTCATTCTTGGGCTAAGAGGGGACTTGTCTCCAGTCTCAGGTTATGTGGACTGTGTGGCAGGTTTCCTCAAGCATTCATCCTTCATTCTGACCAGTCTCCCTGTCCCTGCTGCCGAGAAGCACTTCCATACCATGATGCTGACACCACCATTGTACTGTACATCACTATAGGGACGAAATAAGTCAGGTGATGAGCAGTGACTGCTGTTCACTAGATCTAGCTCTGTTATATAAACCATTGGGTTCTTTGGTCACCTCCCAGACCAAGACCCTTCTTACCCAGTTACTTAGTTCCTTACGCCAACTTTACAAAACTGAACTGGACTGAACTCTGACTCGTCAAATCAGTAAAGTATACTCAGACTTTATACATTTGAACCATGTCCCATGTTTAGATAAAGAAGCTCATAAAAGTCAAGATGTGTTTGTGTTATTTAAAAGTGTCCTATACATAGGCTATCTAGAGATACAGTCTATGGTTCACCCGTGTTTAAAAAACCTGAGTATACGTGTTATTTTTGGTGTAAAAGAGGTAAATGTTTTTGCTGACACTGAACCAACTTGATGCAGCGATTTGTGCCTGTTATATACAGAAAGTATTTACTCAAGTACAATTTGCTGTATTTGTTCTTTTACTTACATATGTCTGTTTGTGTAACTTTACACATCAACTATATCTCTTGGTACATCGTCTTTACTCTCACTACATTTATCTGGAAGCTGTGGATACTTCACAGGCAAACGTTTGAAAAGCAGATCACATGACGAGCTTAATGTTGCCATGTATTTTGTGAAGCACTTTGTAACTCTGTAGATAAGTGCTATACAAATAGAGTTATTATTATAATTCAATTTTACCTCGCTGGGAGTAAAGGAAACCAAAAAGAAGGATGTTGTCGTTGTGTTCCTGGCCCTGAGCCTTGATACAACGGTTGTCTTCAGCTGATCAACCACACAACACAGACTATCTGTCTATTCTTCTATAACTCAAGCTAAACACTCATGGTCCTCTGACTGTGGCCAAAAACAACACACTGCACACTGTAAATCTGTCATATGATGAACAACAGCCTGCAGCAGGTGGTGGAGGAATCATTAAACTGTAGCTGCATGAAGCGCAGGGGAAAGCAAACAGTGCAAGCTCCACTTTTAGCCACATTATCAACTGTTTTAGTTATGTCAAGTTATTAATTTACACATTTATCTGTTTCCATCAGCTGACATGAAAGATAGAAAAACTTTAAATTACACATGTTGATAAAAAGATATGTAAAAACATCTGTCTGATCCTGAGTCAGGACAGTTGTTTATCTCCTGTATATTTATATTTAGTCCCATATTATATTATAACAACTCTGATGTGTAGTCTGTCTTGTCCATTAGGTTTGCCAAATTTATAAATTTTATTTAATATTTGGATGGGAGACCAGCTTGCACCCAGCCCCACCCTCATTTATATGTATTATCAGTCTAATTAGAATTCATTACCATCAGCACCAGGGAAGTGTTTGTTTCACACAGAGCAGTATCCCTGGCAACTCATTTTTGTTGTGGGATTCAGTTTCTTGACACAGCCACAAGTACACTGAGCCGCTTGAATACAACTCCCACATGCTTTGATGACGCTATGATATGGAAACATGTATAATTTCACCAAGTTTTATATTAAAAATCGAATGTTTATCAACAAAAATAATGATATAGCACTGACAGTGAATCAAATATGTAACAATAACATTGAAGAAGGAAGGCTTTAGTTTACGAAAGATGCTTTTTGTTTTACAAATATAGGTTTAAATTAAGATAAGTAAATCGAATGTTCATATAAAAACAACCATTATGAACAAAGTAATGTGCATGCAAAACAATCCAACAATATTTGAACAAATCAAATGTCAGATGAGGCGACAGTGGATGCTAGCAGTTTCAGGCTATGGCCAGACCACTAGCAGCTCTCCTGCAGTTACAGTATCTAGCAATTCTCCGTGGTAATTACGGAAATTAAAGATTGAAATGTTACCACTAACTATTAGGTAATTTTACTTTTTTAAATTTTTTCTTTTATAATGAAGTCATGTGGAGGAATCTGGGTGATCTATTATTTATTGCAGCCACACCTGCATATACAACCTACAAGGCTGCTGGTGTGTAGAAGTGTGTGAGACAAACAGTGCTGATTACTCACCTACGCTATGTGAAAACAACTGCTCTGTGCTAATGATAAATGCGATACCTAATTTGAAAGCAGGTGTGATTGCCGAGTGTCTTTACCTTCATGACCCTTCAGCGTGGTGATTATAGTATACGTCTGCTTCTCCAGTTTCAAAAGCGTGATCTGTCCTGAGTAATCGCCAACAAAGGTGTGCTGCGTCTCCTGATCGTATCTGGGCGTACAGTCAGGGCTTCAACTGGCTCCACCGGTCAAAAAACACTTAACTGAGCGATACTAGTGCACACAAGGATTGAATGAAGGATACTGTAGGCAGGAGGCCCAGGCGGTGAAGTAGTGTCTTCCCAGCATGCTCCCACTCTGGGTGCACATCCAGCTCACACTCTTGTCATGGCCAGTGCTCACCACCCACTCACTCTCCAGGGAGAACACCATATCGGACACACGGTTCTGGTGGGCTTCAAAACACACACACATAAACACAGAGAAAGAGCGTGTTTAACAGACACAAGTCACGCTGGTTTAAACATCAAACACGATCACATCTATTTGGTCTTTATATTCAAGGCGTCATGGATGAGCACCATCTCAGACTTATTTGAGACTTCTCCATGTGCGGATCCCATCAGAGGCACTGCTTAGCCACACAGTAATCCACACTAAGACAGACAAATCCCTTCAAACTATTTGTACTCCCCTCAGTCCTAATGGTCCATTCTAAGGTTGTAAACTGTATGAAGGACAACATTTAAACCAGAATAACCACCCTACACTTGGATGCCTCTGTGAACGAGTCATATTGTAGCAAATATGGTGCCTTACACTCCTGAGTTATGACTAATGACATCACTATGAAGTTGACCTTTTGGATAGAATAATACCATCACTTATCCAATTAGACATCTGACTGAAATTTCAAAGCATTTGCAGCACCATTATAACCCAGACAGCTCAAACTAAACTACTGTACACCTCTAATTGTGCCATTGTATGTAACAACTCAGTCACAAAAAACATTGTATGCTGGTTGTGATTGTTTAATTCATTTTATGAAATATTTTCTTGAAAAC
This sequence comes from Verasper variegatus, assembly GCA_026259375.1. Taxonomy (NCBI): domain Eukaryota; kingdom Metazoa; phylum Chordata; class Actinopteri; order Pleuronectiformes; family Pleuronectidae; genus Verasper; species Verasper variegatus. Next base: position 1,940,882 of record CM048047.1, on the reverse strand, counting down.
ATTTGATTTTTCCTACTTCAAAGATACTTACATGAGAGAATTTCAAATGAACTGAGGGATAAAGTCACTGCTCATAACAATGCAAATGTTAAATAACTGTATTACACCTCACTGATAAGTGCTATACTGAGTAAATCAAGTTCTCACAATAAAACAAAGCATCACTGATAGGGAATCATCTTTAAATGCCCACAATATTTATAAGAGGAAACATTAGAATTGGTGCAAAAGTAAAACTATAGCCAAGTAAAATATTATCCTACAAAAAGCTATTCTGCATATTTTTTATGTTGTACCCTAAACTACATCAAATTCTTTGCATCTTCCTGCCTCGTGACCAAACCACAGCCATGAATCCAGCCTGTGAAGCTGAAGCTTTGATCCTCTCTCTCTTCTCCTTCTTTTAAGTTTTTTCTTCTAGTATCTACTGAAGAACAGACTTCAGTTCAATTATTATTACCAAAATCCATATTTTGTGCAGTGTGTGCAAAAGACACTTTTCAAACACCGTTTGATGTTGTATACTAATGCAACACAGATTTAGGCAGTAATTGAAGTGAACTACAGAGAGAAAAGCTCTTCCAAACTAAATTCCAAAGTCATTTACTCATATAAATTTATAACCTCAGTTTTTGATTCTTGGGAAATTTCCTTGTCAGCAACTCTGAGGAAATTACATAGACACATGTGAATGTGATCTGATTGTGAGTCATGTTTTTTAGCAGTTTGGTCTCTGCTGCTTGATTCTCTATTACTGTTAGTGGTGGGAAACCAGATGGAACATTCCAGCGGGGACATGTGGTGTTTTGTAGTGTAAAGCAACAGGCTGACCATTCCACCCCCAATGCTTAATTTCCCACTGAGGAGGTTCCATGCCTGCAGTTCTGGTCCTAACCAATAGGGGTGTAAAGCTACATGTTTCCGAACCGAAGATTTCCGGTAGGGGCCTTTCAGTTCGGTACGCACGTGTACTGAACTAATGCAGCGAGGCCACGTGCGGAACTTATTTGTGAGCGTCTCAAATTCCAAGGGACAACGAAGGTCCTGATGTGCTGTCGGCTCGTGGTCATAGTGACCGCAGACAAACAGGAGTGTGAGGACCCTCCCTCATCAGACATTGTTAGTACCAGCAGAGCATCAAATCATCTGCAAATTTTGTTATTTTACTTTTATAAAATAACAAAATTAGGGTAAGAGAGTCCCAGCCATAGTCTGCTCTGTTAATCTGGATTGAATAAAAAATCAGTTTAATGTTCACTGTTTCTTGTTTCTACCGTACCGAACCGTGACCTCAAAACCGTGGTACGTTCTGAACCGTGATTTTTGTGAACCGTTACATCCCTACCACCATCCAATCATGACATTATGAGAGGAGAAATCAATGTACTGACTGTATATGGGTGCTTGCTTGAGCTGTTGCTTCTTAATTGTCAACAATTGTTGACAACAGACCTCAACAGGGAGGTATCAAGGGCCAGAACATTGGTGGAAGTGAGGCCCTGTTCAGACCTGGTAGTAACATCCATCCTGAGTGATCTGATCACAAGTGGACAGCTCTTAGTGAATCTGTTCACACCTCATTGATTTGTTTGTGGCCAGTGCTACAATATCAGTGCGGAATTATTTCAATATTTTTTTTCAACTGTACACAATCTGTCTTCATAGTAGATCTACACACAGCATTGTTTCATTCAGCCCCTCCTACATTGCTCGTTCTTTTTCTCTCTTTCGCTTATGCACACAAACAAACATTGACAGACACATCTGTAAACTCAAACATTTTGTCTTCACTAACACTGCCTGTTGATAATCATTACTGTAAGGCTTTGTTGTGTTTTCTGTTAAATTTACTTGACAGTTGCAAGGAATTTGCCCTGATCTCGAATTCTCACCTGGATACGTTTTGACATGGCTCATCTTGTTGAAATCTTCAGAGATGAGAAACTCCTGGAGGGCAAAGCGCATGCACACACACACGCACACACACACACACACGCACACACACGCACACGCACACACAGTCAACTCTAAGAGGCATTCGGAGGAGCCCAAACATTGACACTGTGGCCCATTTTAAACCGGATATGCAGCTTTCTTTCTAACTCATCTGTTTGAACTACTAAAAGCTTGCAGCAAAAATATGAGGCCATTTGCTGGAGTTACTGTTACTCACCACAACAGCTCCATTGTCCTGGCCTATGAAGATGCGTCTGCTGTCATGGTGGTATGACATGCAAGAGCATGGAGCTGAGGGAGGAAGACACAAAGATTCTCCATGAGCAGCGACTTAACTCTATACATGCCGTGATGCAGAGATGCATTGTATTGTATGACTGGAAATCTTTTTGTTCAACACACAGACAAACATCCTTTTCTGGCAGAGACAGTGTAGTCTTACTTACAGGAGACTGTGTGGTAGATACTTGGCCAGTATTGACCGCTGTCTCTCTTCAGCCATACTCGAATCGTTCTGAGGGAACAAGTCAAAACATCCCATTGAAAACTATCTGCTACAGTTTGTCTCACCAAGTCAGAGTCTCAAATGAGGAGTTTTACAGAAAAATGAGAAATAACACTTTTTAATGGCAATATCCATTGAAAAAAGCCTTGACCAAGGACTAGGAATTAATCCTCATCTGGGAAACCAGCCCTAATTCTCTTCACACACAAAGCTTGATTCTGTTCATAGGGAAGTACTGAGTGGGGGAGGATTACACATTTATTAGTATCAGTCAGTTCAGCTGGTGAACATTACTGTTGAAACAGATTAAATCATTTAAAATTCAGCACTTCTGAAAATGTACATGTGATCTTTACCAGCGTCTACTACTTTGTTGTATACACCATAACAAGCTTTTGACTGTTTTTTGACCATCATTAACATCTACTGAGCTTAAATAGATATTACCAGTTGGTACAAGTTTTAGCAGCCCTAACCGTAAATAGAAACAGGAAAGCTTTGCAAAGATCATATGTACTGTCAATCATTTAAGTGCATTTAAAACAGTTTCAACCTTTTTGAGGAACCAAACTTTTTAAAAGGTTTTACTTCTACTCCTGTAAGATATCTGCAGAGTCACAGCACAGGCGTTATGAAAAGCAGCAGCGGTTTTAAATCAAGGAACCTGAATGTGAGAGTGCTGCATCTCCGACCGACAAACAACTTCCCATTTCAATATCAAGTAGTTTAGATGTGCGATGTTGTAAACTGCAGAACATTTCTTCACAGCATTTAATTTCCTTTATCTCTGAATGAGGATGTTGCTTCTTCACACTTGAAACCGAGCATGACAGCCACCATGACACCCTGTGACTGGACTGATGAGACTGATACTGCTGCCTCAGTGATGTCTGTCAGGTTCAAGCTGCCTTCAGGGTCCTGCTGAAAACATAGGGCTGATTTTAAATCAACCACCAGAAATCTATTTACTACCGTGACCAAGTGATCTAGGTGTAATGTTCAGAGAGACAATATAAATAAAATGATTTAACTGTTGTGTCCTGCTTAAACAACAACAAAATAAAGCAGATTACAAGGAGCACTTAAAGGCAGCACCGGGTTAGTTTGGGTTATGTTTACAACATTAGCAGGAGCTAACCAGCTAGTACACGTTGGGTTAACACAACTTTGACCTACTACGTTTAAACACGGATACATGACGCAAACAATGAGCCCTAAATGCAAACATTACAGAATGGAAACTACATGTTTATGTCCGGTTCTGTATTGCGGAGGGTTGGTAGTTTGTTCCCGGATATTCTATGGAGAGAACTCCCTCTTGATGGATGTCTACCTCCCTCACCCCCTGTGCTAAGCCCGGTTTCATATATTACAACAACAACAAAAATAGGAAGATGAAAAGGTTTCTTATCTATAGTTTTGTCCCTTTTTTGTAACCCAGTACACCAGGGATTACAAGCGTAATGACCAGCAAATACACGGATCCCGCTAGCTCCGGCTATAGGCTACCGCTAGCCTCCTCGGCGAGCTCACCTGTCCTCGCTGACCGTGATCACTCCATCCTCCTTCGGGATCAAAACGGCTGCGTTGACGGCGTCCGAGTGGCCCTCGATCTTGTTGAGGAGAACCGGTCTGGCGGTCTGGGGCCTCGAGTGAATCTCCGCAGCCATGACTTAAACCGTGGCAGCAGCAGTCAGTGTTTTCCTCCGGCTGGTTTCTCTCCTCAGTCAGAGCCAGCGAAGGAGGATCAGCTGACACACACTGTCAGGATTACCGTAACCCCCGTAGCTAACGCGCAACAACTGGATCACACGGGGACACGAGAGGACTGAGCTTCACCAGATACCGTAATACGCGCCCAGCAAGTGGGTCAGACGCCCCCCGGGGTCAGAAGGTTTTACATACAGCATACAGAGAAAACAAAGATATCACAAGTTCTTCCATTACATCAGCTACATCCGGCCCAGGCAGCCTTCTGTATGTTCAGGATGAATTATACATTTTGATCACCTCCTTATACCGAGGGTTAAAGCGCACCAGTGATCCACATGGGTCCCCACGACTGACTGCATTCACAGACAACCTCCTTCTCTGAAGTCCCTAGAAAAATCCGCTCTCTCTCTTTAAATATCAAACCAGAGGGATAAAATTATCTATACAGTGTCATACCTTAACATCACATTCAATTTGTTTGGTATGCCTCTGCATGTACAGATCTAGATCTCTAGACCTAACTTTGTTTGCAGTGTAAAGTGAAATTTAACAACATAATTTTCAAGCTCTAGACGTTTTAAGTTCCAATCTAGCATTGGAATTCCAAACTCTTATTTGAAATATTGAAATTTGAAATTGAAGTAAGCAGTTCTAGTAAGTATTATGTCCTGAAACTTCAAAAATATGACATTACAATCATAGAATCAGGAGTTCCAAATCTACAAAAGAGAACCACTTTTCTACAATTCCAAATTGATTTGGAATTTCCAGTAGAACATTTTTCGATTAAGGCACTGGATGTTATGGTAAGTTTGGCTTTTGCCAATATCAAAAATTTGATCAACACTTGTGTATTATTTTCTTAAAATAAAAAAATATCAAGTGGAAAAAAATAGATTATTGAATTTAAAAGATGCAATTCTAGAACATTCTTTAGAGTAAACATTTCAAAGTAAGACTGAAATTAAATTAACCTTTGCTTATACATCCTGTCACTGGGACATTCTAAAAAAATCTACAAAACAAATGATGTCCAATTCAAAATCTATAACTGTATATTTTCTTTCCATTACTGAAATTCAAATTTAAGATATGGAATTTTCCAGTAGGAGGATTTTGAATTAAGACTCTAAATTAAGAATGTGTGGTTCATTTTGGAAAAACAAGGTTTATTTTTGTAAATTTCTAAATGTAAATTAAAACCTAAATTAGAAACCATAAAATTCTAGGACAAAAATAAATTTGATTTCTAAATTTAAAAGCTGCAATTCTAGAACAATCCAAATGTAAAACTTTCATTTGGAGCCACTTGGACAACCCTAACCTAGTAAATCAATCTCTGAATTTGGAACTCACAAGTTTAAATTCAGATTTTAGATCTATAATCCATGTTCTTTCTTTAAAAAATTGACACCAGTTTGTATTCTGTAGTCTGTGCGAATGTTACAGAAGCATCCCGAACACAGCCTACCTCATATAGCCACACATGAGCCTCAACAATATAAGTGGTTTACAAAATATACAGATGTGTTTAAATAGTTTCTGAATAAAGAAGCACCACCATATATTTGGATTGTAATTGTCAAAGAAATTATATAGTTGTACACAAGTCACATGTACACAAACATTCCCTCTCAGGAATAATATTACTGCACATAAATGAAGAAAAACCATTGGTATTTTAAATATGTGTATTTATTTTCTCAAATATGAAGCAGGTATAATAAAAGAAGACTTCCTCAGTGAAGGAAATAATCATATTTAAGTAGCTGAATGTGAAGTGTTCAAGGTAACCAAGAGTGTAACTTATAATGACCTGGAGTGACTTCAGATGGAAAGCTTTTAAACTGAAAATGATGTAATGAATAAAAGTAAATTATTTCAGAGTTGAGAAAATACACAAGGGACATTCAAAGTCTTTTAAAAATGTAATAAAGTCAAAATAAAAAGTATAAAAATTAAAACTTTTAGAAAACTTAATCTGCAAAACATGGTATAAAGCATGTTATGTATTATGGAAAATGGGAAAATAAAGCAAAACTGATAACAAATAACATCATATGTCCACACTGTACATAAAGTCTACAGCAAAAAGTGTGTGTGTGTGTTGATGCGTGGCAGTGTACTGCGCATCAAGTATTTTTCTTTTGCTGGCCTATGACACTACCAGGGACTGTCCAGTGATGGCTAGGCTGAAGGCTGGTTGATCTGGCCCATAAAGAGAATGGTACCTGCGGGTAGAGACATGGAGAATTCAACATAGTAAAGCACAAAAATCCTTTAACTCCACAGTGAAGTGTAAACTGTATTCAAACACAACTATACATGAACAAGACAAATGACATTCTACCGAAGGTGTTTGGGGCGACCAAAGGTCTCAGCTCAATAAACCTGCCTCACAATGTTTGCAGAGGAGTTGCTGATTTGATGCTGATCTGAACAGAACATCTGGCTGAATGATCCTGTGTGTGAGGGGTTTACAGACAAAATCCTAATGGGAGTCCCTCCAATTTCCTCACATGAAGATTAGAAATCATGGAGACTTGTGCAGTATAAAAAGGGACAATTGATCAATTGATCCAGTAGAACCCATTTGAGCTGACCAGTGCGCATCAACAACCATTTGTTGTGTACTTTTGTTTAGAACTGAAACTTGGGTGCCTTCAGCATAAAGACTTTTGTTTCTCTTAGCAGGTGGACAGTAGAAAAGATTTGAAAATCCTCCAGTGAGCAGCAGGTATTGTTCTGGTTTCCTTTGGGTTACATAGTTTCACTGAGGCTAACATTTCAAGATCGTGTATATTTCTCCTATAGCTGCACAAATGTGTCTGTGAGTAAACACAAATGTAAACAGTAGATTGTACCTGTTGGGCTGTGTCTGATGAGGAAGAGGAAAGGCCTGTCCACCATCACCCAGGGTGGAGAGGACCGAGCCAGCAAAATGGCCGCTAAACAGAAAAAGCAAACACAAGCAAACTAAGACAGCTCAAAGGCACTTTAACACATGAAAGACCGGATCATGATAAATGTCTTTATTACATTGTTTACATTTGATCCTGTTAGATTCTGTTTCACATGAAAATTTAGTGAGCGAGCTAAAGAATTTTGTATCACATACACGTCCTACATCACCTACTGTACATGGTCTGGACAGCAGTCAGAGGCACCCCCCCCCCCCAACATACTTTTATTATTTTCAGAACAAAAGGCTCACAGTGTTACATATTAAATCAGATCCTGCTCAGTTCTCAAGCTATTTGATTCCAGTATCTAGTAATCTGATTGCACCCCAAGTAGTGGAAATGATTCCCAAGATCCGTTCTACACTTGGTGGGAGATACAGTATTTTGTGGCGGGTAATAGGGGCTATGTGGAGCCTATGTAATATTTTATATTGAATCTCTGCAAGCCTAATGCAAGTGAAGGTTGGTTGTACCAGATGTACTGCCTCAGGCCAATCCTCTTCATTGTATTCATTACCTAGGCCACCCTCCCATTTTGGTGAAAGTTTGGTTGTGTCATATTCATTGTGTGAGTAATGTACTGAATAGAAAAGGGATATTACATAATTTAAGTCTTTCTGCTCATGGATACATTTTTCTGCCACACTGTAGGTGGGTGTGTCCTCAGCAGGCTTTACAAGTGAAAAATTATCTTATCATTAGCTGCTGAAAGGACATGGGAGCCACATAAATCTGGGGGTATGCCATTTTTCAAAATTAGAGAGATTTTAGCGTTTCCTGGTCTCCTGAGGTATGACTGATGAATATAGTCTCTAGTAAAAGCCTTCATAATGCTATTTATTTCAGTGGATTTGTGACATCTGACTCCATTGGTGTCTTGGAGTGCAGCTATTGAGTCAGAGGCACTTTTCACATCTGTTATTTTGGGTTGGGCTAAACTGAAAAGTCTGACGGCCCAGACCAAACAAGTTAAGTTATGGTTATGAATGTACAAAATACTGGCAGTAAAACTGTTTTCTAGAACATTCCCATCAAATGACACCCTGAGCAAACACTCACCAGTGGCAGCGGCTGCTTTGGTTCCGTCTTCATTCACCACAATTTTGGCTTTCTGAAGGGCCTTGGATACGTGCAAACCCTCAGTGCCTGTGAAAACACTTGCTGTTAATTATAGTTCTAGACAATAGAATGCGTTTATGGATATGCAGTAAGACCACTGCCTTTTATTAACAATCTGATAATAACCATCCAGTGCTGTTCATATTCAAAACATGGGATCATTTTTAGAGATTTAATATACCAACAATCAATCAAGTATTTGTACACAATTAGCCTGATTAGAGCTCTTCTCAGGGCTATGTGGGCCTGTACAGACAGACCTGTGCTTTACTGACATCTTCTGTCACTGTGGTGCCTTTGTTGAGGTAAAACAACACACTGTTATAATGAATACTACGGAAGCGTATTGCATTCACTTGGAAAAAAAAAAAGGCTCTGTTTTTCTGAGATAATTGTAATCTAGTATTTTGATGAAGTTACATTTTGCATGGACGTTTTGCATAGAGCCCTTGTTTAGCGGGCTACATGTAACTGTTGCACTCTTAGACAGTCTTTTGTTTGGCACGATTTCTTGTATTAGCGCCATGACATATAGCGTCACTTAAAACTGTCAGACTCTCCTTCTGTATAAATAACAGTGAACTACAGAAGACTAACGTAGCCGAGCGTGTTGTTCTCTTATACTGTCAGGCCTCAGCCGAAACAAGGACACGAGAGATGGTTATTGAATTGGGACATCACACTTGTTTACTTTCCTTCACACTTCAAAACTTCTTTAGCAACAGAACCCCTTTCCGTTAGAACCCCTTTCAAAACAAGAGTCCCAACCAACACCTTGCTTATAAACAGGAACTACACATCAACCTTCCATAATAAAGCCACTAAATAAAATAGCTTACGCTAACAAACGAAATATTTGAATTATGGACAAAAATGAAAACTATTTATCCATCTGTAGCATATCCCCCAAATGACGTCGAGACTTTCAACTGACGTTTTCAGGTTTATTTGAAACTTCCCTAAACAACACCGTAAGAGCTGGTGCCTCTGAGAGGGTTGCTAAAACATAAAACTGTTCCTTTGTGAAGTTACAGATTCATAACAGTAAGACAGGCGTATATACAGGAACTTCACTTTCAAAATGAAAGCATGTAAAAAAAAAAAGGTCTGTTTAAAAAAAAAAGTCCCGTTTTTATTTTTTTAATGAAAATTATCTCGGAATTTCTGAGATAATTATCTCAGAAAAACAGAACTTTAAAATTGTTTCAAGTGAAAGCAATACACTTCCGTAGAATACACCACAAGATGGCACTACAGCACTTCATTTAGTGTTCCTTTCATTCCTCAGGGAGACACATCATCAGTTTTGAAATTATTCATACTCATCAGTGAGCAACCATTCATGCCTCTTAGTGACTCTTAGCAGTAAACAGCCAACAACCATCTTTAATAGTTTTAGGCCTTGCTCTTCTTCAAAATGTTGCTGTGGAAGCAATACAGTACTTTTGGATATGACTATAACTTTCACTCACTTATTTGACTGAAGTCAGCTCTGTCCTGACTAAACATGTCTGTTATTCCCAGTGCTGCAAGTGGAGCTGCCAAATCTACCTCTGCATCAGCAGTAAACCTGCAGACATAAAAACAAACATGCACACACAACGTTTTAAATGTCTGTCACATTCAGGCAAGTACGTTTTAAGAGAAACTTGTTTGTGTGCCTCTCTTACTTGGGGATGGCCAGGTGGACCTTCCTCATGTGCATCAGTTTGGTCCAGCCCTGCACTGTGGCTGTGCTGATGTGTGGGATGATACGGGACAGAGCTGTGTCCTCATCAGAGGGCAGGACAATCATCATGCTGATGGTGTTGCCATGGTAGGGGAGCTCGATGACCTTATACTTTTGCCCCTGTGGAGTGGTGGCCAAGCCTTAGCAGAAGAGAGGTTGGTAGGTAGATAGGTTAATGATGATGAGGGAATTTGGATATTACCTAACCCTTATATATACACAGTCTATGGGCATTACAGCAGCTCAAGTACAGAATAAATACAGGTAAATAGAATGAAAATAAGGCACAAAAATTAAGGCAGTCAGTCCAACCACTAGTGATGTGCTTGAGTTGGTGCTTGATTGTGATGCAGGAAAAATTAAATAAAACCTGTTTGTGTTTCTGTTGTGGATAATGTTTTCTGTTGTCCCTCTGACCATGGCTGTTATCACTGCTCAGTGCTTTTATTTAGTCTAAACTTACAAGGAGCGGAAAATGCACCATTTCCTGAGGGCGGACAGATTTTTCCTCAGAAAAGACCTGGCAGGATGCAAATGTTCATTAAATCAAATGCAAAACACTGTGTGGAACAACACTGCGTTCTATCAGTTGGTTTGTGGGAGTAGCAAAGCAGACAAGGTCCTTCGATTTTTTACATAACAATATAAAATCTTTATAGTTCGGCAGTTAGCTCCCAAAATAAGAACGAGATATGTGCAGGTAAACAGCTGTATATATAAAAAAACATGAAGTCACAACTTTCTCACACCACAAGAATCAATTCCACTGTGTTTGCAGACGCTCATGGCCAGATGTATGGTCATTCAAATAAATCACAGCACATTGAAGTAGAGAACATGTAAATCCCATTATATTCATAAAACATAAGTTTATAAAGCCACACACACACACAGGTGATTAAGGCCTGTTAAACCAAAGTTGAGGCCAAACTTAATGTTTTATTCTTTTAATTAAGTAACTACAGCATTTTGGGGACAAGAATCAAAGCAACAATTCACAGACTTTCCACACAACAGTCAACAAACACTTCCGGATACATCAGAGAAATCTGTGCCTCACAGCTGAGCATGGCCTCAGTCTAACTCCAGCCCTGCATGGGAATCCACTCACAGCACTCACCATGCTCACACAACTCTGACACACATCTAAATATAGACATCTGACTGGAATATCATTTCATTTTACACAGGGATAACTACAATGCAGTAGTTATCACTGACAACCTAACACAACTGACTATGACTCAAACTGGAAATATCTTAGACTCCAACATCAAAACAAACCAACCAAAATCAACCGTTTTTATCATGAACATCTTCAGTATCTCAAACTTTGACATTTGTCCAAACTTTGTTCAAGACAGTTCAGACAAACAGGAATTACTCACAGAAACTTTGTGTTGAGTTTCAGGTATTCAGTTTTTGACCAACTGCAAGCAGGCATATAAGGCTGCAGAACAGTTAACTGTAACAAATTTTTACTTGCTGTGCTTCAACTGCCTCTCATCACTTGACAACCTTCTATGGTCAATATATTTTAAATCATCCTAAAATGTTAAATATAGGGTTGGTAATACTGGAAAAGTTAGGAAAAATAAACTCAAAGGCCCTCTATTTAAAAGCTACGCCCAAAAAACACATGTATTTTCACTGCCTGACACTAACTTCTGGCTAAAGTCTCTGCTTCAGTGGTGTGCGTCTCCCCAGCTGAAGACAGTGACAGCACAGACAGGGTGCATGCAGGCACGTAGGTTGGATAGTAACAGACATGTAAGCCAGCCAATCATTTCATTTGGTCCGAATGGACGACTTTTACACCAAATTTTCACTTCAATTTGGGAAATCAGTGAAAATGTAAAAAAAACAAAAAAAAAAACTGAACAATGTTAAAGTAAACATTTTTTTAGTGGATCCACACCAAAATTTTCCATGACACATCCTTCCACTAAGTTTCATGGAAATCTGTTCCGTAGTTTTAGTTTACTGAGAATCAAGCAAACACAAATGGGTGAAAACAACCTCACACAAAGCACCATCAAAGGAAACCTCTCACACATCACCACTTACCTATGTTGAAGACAGACAGCTGCGACATCATTGGGACTGAAAGTACGTTCCCATCGCCCGCCTTGAAGGGCTTCATCTTAGTGTTCATCGGCTGGAAGCGGGACTTCCATAAGCCTTTGAAGTAGATTGAGTTGACAACGACCAGACGGGTCAGTGCAGCGTCCAGCATGTCTGGTTTGATCAGGCTGGAGATGTGACCTGAATGAAGATGCAACACGGAGGTAACATTCTATCAACACAGTCTTGATTTAAAAAAAAAAAAAAAACCTAACATACACACGAAAATCATCTCTTTAATTTTCTATTCAGTAAAGATGAGAAAGTAATAATGCAGTCATCAAATCATGACACTCCAATCTACACAACAGATAACTGCACACAGTATTACAAAGTGATGGGCTAATACTGTTATTTGTGAAAAAGAGAGTCCAGTGGTAGTTTGAATGCGAGTTTGTCTTTGCATGTGCAGCACCCTATCTCCTAATCGATCAATAAGCCTTACAAAGCTGGGCCGCAGGAACTGTTAAATCTGTGGCCACTCCAACTAATCTGAAATGATCTGAAATGATTTCTCCCTAGGTTTTAGTTATGTTCTCACCGAACGCATGTATCAATGGATAACATGCATAACTGATGGGAAACTGAAGTTTTTTCTGACAAATCTACCGTTTTTCAGAATACAAGCCCATATACAGTATGGCACTCATATATGCAATTTTAGGGGCTTTTTGAGAATATGTCTTGTGCATGCAGCTGCTATCAATCAATGACTCCTACCTTTGGTCTTATTGTTGACCCAGTCATTGATTTCATTGGCTGCCCCCTCGCGGTTGCTGAAGTTCAAGCTCCTGCTCTCACTTTGGAAGTTGCCCTTGTTGGTGGCTACAAAGGACTCCTTCATGGGGAAACCCTCCTGGCTGAAAATGCCATTGGCGATCAGCACAGCATCCTGGTTGGACTTTGCTGTCAGGGTCTTGTGCAGTTTCCTTAACATCTTATAAGGACCTGTGCAGATTTAATAAATTATTTCTCAATCATATATTAATGTAAAGAGTTAATAAACATTTTATTGCAGAAAGCTTACTAAGGTTCATCAGCAGAATCTTTATCTTAATCTCTACAGTAAGGAATAATCCTCACCATTTTTCTTGTAGCGCAGACCACTAATGATCTGCTTCCGGGTCTCTCCGTGGGCTCCAGTTAGCAGCATGCCTAGGATGGAGGCCACTCCATGGGGTGAAAACACTACATTTTCCTGGGGCTTTGAGCGCACCACTTGCTGGAACACCTGTATGCCAAGATCTGAGCCCCGTTCACCATACGAGGGAGCCTGGGGCAGTGCACCCTCAAGGCCATGCAGCATCACCAGCGCACACAGACAAAACAAGGGGAGGTGCTTCATTTTCACTGATACAGAACCTGGGATTAAACAGACAGAGTGGTCAAAAGCCATTTTCAGACATGAAGAATTGGGTCTGGACTTTCTCCTGCGGTTACCTTGCCCACATGAACAAAGGAGCAGGAGACAGAAATCCCATCAAGTGGGCGGCATTGGTTAAAAAGCACTTCCACACCAGCTGCAGACTGTCCCTTTCATGTGACTCACCATGGTTCAGCACAATCATCACAGGCACCTTTGCTCGTCCTTAAGCAACACAACCTTTTCACCGGAACCGCAGGGTCTGACTAACTCTCACTCATTCTGTCTAAGTATTACTTTCTGACCGTAACCAGGCCACTGAAACGTTCCTCTTCTTACATATTCATTTCCGACTAAAATAAATCTTCCGGACCATTTAAGGGGAAACGATTCAGCCCGCCCCGCAGTTTGTCACGTTCAATCGCAGAACATCTACTTGTCCTCTGTTGCAGGTTTACGTTGAATATCTATAGTTGATTTAAAGAGTCAAACAGAAGCCACCTGACAGGAAAGCAGCACATTGTCACATGAATTTGACTTGTTGCGCTACAGTGCACACTAATGTGCAGCTAGCTGTTGCTAAGCTACATTACACGTTAGAACCTGGAACATAATTAGTTGCGGGGACAGTTGATGTTAAAAAGGCGACGGTCCTACCGAGCTGCACGTGACGTTAGTTCCACTTATCCCGCAGGTGAAATGAGACCTGATCCGTCCGATGTCCACTTCCGTCCCGCACACACACTCAGGTCTGTCCGCGGTGTGGATCGAAATAAAAAGCGACTCTTTATTCCGGTAAATGTGACTCGAACACTGAATCCCCGCTGATTCTCAGAGGATTTTATTACGCTCAACTCCTCCTTCACAGCCGGAGCATCTCCGTCACTGTCAGAGGAGGAGAGCTTCCGGTGTACTCTCAAAATAAAAGCTTCATGGACTGAAATACATCTCCCAATTTTTTTAACCTAACAATTTTACATAATGCTGTATTATCATTATGTAAATTTTGCATATATGTGTTGTATTTATCAAAGTAATAAAAACGTTTAGTGCCATATTCAGGTACAATTTTGTGAAACTGGATGGAGCTAATAACTTAAAAGGTGTCTATAAAAAAGATTGTGGATATTGATTTAAAAAAATATATAAAATAATATATAATCTATAAAAACGATATATATATATATATTTACTTTTTGACTTACTATACTGATTGTGTGTGTGTTTTTAAAGGCCACTTAAATAGCTTCTGTTTGACCTTCATTTGGGCACACAGCCATGGAAAAGGAGTGGAGAAATAGAGTGCTGCTTAAAGCTGTTCACTATTATGCCACCGGTGTATTTATTTTTTGTATCATGATGTTAATACTAATTCTTGGTTTCCTTCTCTCAATGGCTCTGGCTCCATCTAAATCAGTGGGGGACGGGGGCTGTCCGGCTCTGCAGGTCGATGATATTGTCCTGTTGGGTCTTATTCACAGAAACGTGTTTATATTGCTCACCCCTGACAGAAAGCCATTCTTAAAGGACCACCTAATGCTTTTCTACCTGCTGTAGTGGCAACACACAAACACACACCTGAGGAAGAGGCCAAGGCAGAGTTATGTCCCTGTTGCTGCCAAAGAGGAGATTAGCTGCTGGAGGGTTTGAATTACAAGGGATTAGATGCGAGTCTGTGGGCAGATTATGACTAAATCCACCCAAAATGTCAACAAAGACAGGATTGTGGGCTGTCATAATAACAAATACTCCACATGTGTATTCTATGGGCTGAACCTCCACTCTAATAGATTTCACACACATTCTGACTGTCTGACAAGAAATTACTTGTGCAGTGTCCGATCTAAAGATGTCTTTTTGGAATGTTCTGTACTCTTGGAGTTCAGGAGCTACTTCAGAATTATTCCTTGTCATTAGTGAGTCCTCCTCAAACAGTTCTACAACATACTGTCACTTTTGTTATTGTTTGCATGCTCAATGTTGTGTGCAGTGCTTCCCCCCACCTCTCCTCTGGATCCACCCCTGATCAGGGCACATTTTTGTGGATGTGTAGTCTGTGGCAGGAAGGGGGTTTTGCATGCCCAGCTGGGATGCAGGGAAGGCTCTGTTGTGAAAATAAATAGGGTCATTGTGTGTGTGTGTGTGTCTTAAGGTCTTAAGAAGGTAGTAAATGAACTCACAGCTGCGTTCTCTAATCATGCCAGGCCAGGCCTGCATATTTTTCTATTCCAGGTTTTGCTTTTAAACCTATTTCACCTACAGCAAGATAAAAGATGGGAGCATTGTGATCTGATACGCAGTCCAAATTACACAATTTCCAAAAGTTCCCATTGTGCCAAAGATGCCATCTCTGGATTTTGCAGGCGATAACATCATGCACAGACTGAGCAGCCAAGACATTTTTTTTTTCACACTTTTATCATCGAACAAGACTTAACTTGTGCTGAAAAGACCAGATTTATGCATGTTCATGCAACACATATCCCATTATTCAAAACCTGTGAACTAACAAACAACTAACAACTAACTGCTGGACAAATTATGTGTTGAAATGTTTTGTTTTGTATTGTTGGTGTTTGAGCTTTACTTTCAGTGTGTTATGGAGGTGTAAGGGTCGTCTGTACATTTATTCAGGAAAATATAATGTTCTTTATGATCTTTGCTTTAAAAGCTCCAGATATCTCCAAACGCTGCTGAGGAAGATGCAATATGATGGTTGTCAACATAAAATGTGTTTACTGAGTTGGACACACCGTGTCCTGTATTCAGGTTGGATGGGTCAGTGGCATGAAGCTAAAGGTGGAAATGTTTTGTACTCTAAAGGAAACTCATACCTGCACAGCAAGTGAAACACAAAGAGTACATTTATGCAAAACACTGCTGCCAAGATTTTAACATGTACTAAGACAAGTGACCACATTACACCAATCCTTGCTGCCTTTCACTTGATACCTGTGAGTTTTAGTTGATTTGACTGCTTGTTTAAAAGCAGTCAAATCTACTGCCTATATTTGAGATCTGTGAACCCCCTATGAGTCTGGTCACTGCCTGAGATCCTCCAGCAGGATACTGTACTAACTGTTCCTAAATCCTGACTTGTCACTAAAGGTGGTCTTGTGCTTTTGCCATTCGGGCCCTTCCACTGTGGACCTCCCTGCCTGGAGATCTCAGGCAGGCAAACTCAGCTTTATTTAAAATATATAGTATATATATTTTATTGTATGGTGTATTCTTAACTATTGGTATGGTTAAAACTATTTAAAGTACTTTATCCTGCTACCTTTTATGTTTCGGAGTTTATCTTCTTCCATCATCTGCATCTTACTTTTATTATAACTTTGTTTTGAAAGGTGCTATATAAATAAAGTTCTAATTATTGTGAACAGGTGTTTAGATGTATCGCTATAGTTACAGCCATGCTAATGCAATCTCACGAAATTAATGTACTACAGATACACTAAACATGTAATGCTTGTTTGCTAGCCTTTCAATTGTTTGACTGTTCACATGTAGGTGAACATGATGTTTGGTTAATGTTCATGCATGTAAAAGCTAATATAATGTTATTCATTCACTTGCAGCTCTTACGGTGTTCACAGAAGATGGTTTGAAAGAAATGTATGTTCACTATAAGGATAACGGCAGAACATAAATAAATCAAATTTTGGAACATCAGTCAGCTTCACCATTGACTGGCTGGGGTTCGCTACAATTATGTAAATAAACTAAATAACAGAAAACATGCTAATCTGGACTACAAGGCCAGGATTGAGTAGGTGTATACAAATGTTTATCTCCATGTGGTCCCTGCCCTGGAAACCAGTGGTTCTAATCTATGCATCACCTCCGTCTTTACCATATCAACTCAGAATGAAACTGAAAACCCAGAGCCATAAAAATCATTTTTATTCATCTGCTCATTCATTTAAAAATACCTGAACTTTGTACCTGCTGATACTTGTGTAAAGTGCCTTCTTAAGTCATGCATTCATTAATACTGCAGCATAATAAGCAGTGTCATTCCAACGTCAATAACCTGGACAAAAGAATCATTAGTTTGCTTGTTTGGTCACTGCTTCAGCCACTGCTGGAGGAGTAAGGAGACATGGTCACGGGCCAAATCCAGCTGAGGGAGATCCTCGCTCCTGGCAGGGTACATGTTGGCACAGTGGGCTGTTCCTGGATCACAGAGAAAATCATGTATTAAAATATATGAAAGGAAAAAGTAGTAACTAATACTACTAAAAAGTTATGAGATCAATTATCCACCTAATAAAATTTGAGTTGAACAAGTGAGCCATTGTCCTACTTTGAAAGTGTTGCTTGGCAATATTCAATGTGAAACAACCACAATATACAATTCTTTATTCTATATAATTCTTCAATTAACATGCAACATATTTCAGACCTGGATAGAGAGAAATTCAGAAAGCTGAATGATGTCTTGGTCAATGGAGACATGTACCTCAGGTACAATGAGCCAATGGTATATGCATTGAACAAGACCATATTGATTAGATTACATGTATTTTTACTTGGACCACATTTGCATGTTTGTAGCATCATTAAAATTAACCAACAGGATGTATCAAAATCTTTCATTTAATTTGACAAAAATCTATAGTGGAACTTCAGTTTATTGTAACGAAGGTCAAAATTTTACTTTCACACTAACCAGACACAGCAAGCGTAGTTTTCAATATGTTTCATTCACACCTACTAGACAGCATTAAGAATGGTATAAAAATTAATATTAAAAGAATTGAGATACAATCACACAATGTGAAATTTAAAATCTTATTCCCAAATGACATCACAAAGGTTTTTTACACTTTATTCGCTGTCTCCAATTTATTTGTAATGTACCATAACACAATAAGTCCCATTTTATGCATAGGAACATGTGAAAAACTGCAAGTGATGACACAAAATGTTGATGTTTTAAAATGGTCCAAAATATCAGTTTACTGTTTAACTATAGAGTAATCAATGAATTGTACTTTATAAAGGAAGTAGTGAATGTATGAAGGAAGGGTATGACACACACTCATGTTATACACTGTACTGTTAAAGTTATAGCATTAAACACACTTTGTCACACACAGTTTTAAATTTATGAGATTATTTTTTCTCACCTTTGATGAAAACAGCAGGGAGGTTGGCTGTGATGTCCTTTGTGATTCCCAGGGCATGCCATGGGTCAATGGACCCGTTGGGGAAAACAATTCTGCTAGAGCGAATGTCATAGCCGCCATAATACTCGTTGGTCTGGGCCACAGCCTCCGCCAGCTGCTCAGCACTTACATTGTAGTAGTCCGCACACTGTTTCACATGATACCTGGAGCAGAAAACACAGAAGGTCAATGCGACATTTCATGTAATTGGAAGCAAAGACTTAAAATGGCTGGTGTTTGATAGGAAAAAGCATTCTACTCAGATAGATGTTTAGTGTACTCACACAAGAGGGAAGCCAGTGAACGGTTGATTGGGCGAATCAGTGCTCTGGTAGAATCCAAATTCAGTGCAGGTCTGGTAGACCCACTGTCTCCCTGACAACACACACACACACACACACACACACACACACACACACACACACACACACACACACACACACACACACACACACACACACACACACACACACACACACACACACACACACACACACACACACACACACACACACACACACACACACATTCATACAAGTTCAGAGGACATTACATTGTTGACCATAACCATAGTTACAACTTGCCTTACTCAAACAGCCTAAACTGAACCTTAAAAGTAATATGTCTTCACCTTAAAATTTAATGATTTACATTATGGGGATTGATTTTTGTCCTCATAACACCATTAAGTGACTGTGTAGCCCCTAACTGAGTAATATTTCGGCAGCACACATACGCACACACAGATGTTTGACTGTCTCACTCATTGACATTCAGCCAATGTTGACATCACAACCAAATTCTTAATCCTAACTGTTAAACCTGAAAAGAAAAAGCAACCTCAAGTCCCGGTGTGATTTGAGGCTTAGGTCCCCACAGGGCAATAAAAACAACGACCTCAATGAGATAGTAAAAAGTGTTGTATCCAGTCTTAGATTAGTCACTTTCCAGTGTAAACTTTTGTGCAAAACACTGATGGGAAACGAGCTTTGGTCTCGAAAGTCTTAATTTTAACTTCACCCAAGAAAAGAAAAAATTATTTTCAGGTGTTCACGTCATTTCAGGAGTTTTGTTCTGGTCTAAAGTGATGTAATTACATGTTGTGGTGAACTATGTTTATGTATGGGTTTGTTCTCTTACTCAGCTCATAACCTGTCATGTGGCAGTTTTATTTTGGTCTCCTCTACAGCAGATGCTCATGTATTTTTGGTGGATTAAGAGTGGAACATTTTAATTATAACATTTAACCTCTGTCAAAGGAGCAAAACAAAAAAACATGCTACATGAAAACAATTTGAACCCAAAAAATTATAATATACATAAAACTAGCTTTTATCCTGCAGTCATGGAGTTATGAGGGTTTCAAATAGAACCAACTAAAACAATGTTGTTTACACTAACTTCCACAACATGCTCTCACCCACCTCCCCCTGCAGCTGGCCCCTCCCAGGATGTGTTGGTCATATCTCTCAGGTTGGTCGTGTAGCTGGCATCCAGGCACTTAATCGAGAAGGTGTCCATCATGAGGCGGGCCACAGCAGCATAGCGGGCGTATGGATCCCCCAGTGAGCTGTCAGCCATCACACCACACAGTACCTTGATAGTGATGTTCGTGCCTGTCGCCCCCTGTACATTCAAAGAATGGCGGGGAAAAAAAGAAGACAAAATAAAAAAATCACAGCTTTAAATTCTCTATACAGCACATCAGATTGAATCAGATATATATCAACATTTTGATGATCTTTCATTCTCTTTATTTAACATTATGTTCATGATGACTCCATGGTTTTCTCAATGACAAATAGAGCGGCAAATAATATTCCATATATATATATTCCATATATATATATATATATATATATATATATATATTCCATATATATATATATATATATATAAATGGGGAAGTGAAATTACATGAATGGCCTAATTTAAGATGTGAAACTGTTTGTCAGAGTGTTAATCGATTATAGGAGGTAGCAGCTCTGCAGTAGTGGAAACTAACAATGTACAACCACTACTTCAACTGCAAGGACTGGACATTTGAATGGATCATTGGTTGCTTGTGGTACACCACAAGATTGGTGAGCAACTGTTTGACCATATGGAGTTCTTACAGTCCCACTCAGTAAGTTATTACATCTCCTAAAATCATATTTGTTCCTCAAAATTGCTATAATTTCCCAGCTTGGGATAAATAAAGTATATCTATCAAAATATATATTGAAAATGTTCAAAATTCCCCTTGTGGCCTTAAAATGGCTTAAATGCAAATCTTCACCTTCCTTCCTCATTTTTATGACTGTAGCTGTGTCTCAAATCAGCAGCCGCATCCTTCGTAGGACCCTATCTATGCAGCCGACATCACAAACTCTAGCTGTTTTGTCAGACTGTCATTTGTTTACTGCAATGTAAAGGTGGAAATACTTGCTTGTTTCACTTAATATGACTGTCCTCACTTTAAAAAATGTTTAAAAACTTGATACTGGAGGGGGACAGTTAGAGCTCAAGGAATTTGTTTCAAAGCCGTGGAAATCGTATCCACCTCCACTGGCCCACGTTGCTCCCCAGTAATTACCTCCACCATGATGGATATGTTAGAAGAACCAGATTCCAGGATTTTTATTTCACTTTCTTTAACATTTCCCAATATTTTCATTGATTTCTCAGAGAATAATTCATGGATCTTGATGAAAAAAAAACCTGAATGTAGTTTCATAAGGGGTCTGGTGGGCCTTGGAGGTGGTATGTGCTTAACTGAGTATCATTCTAGTCTCCAGCCCTGTGGTTCTACCTTTCCAGATTCAAATTATTTGCAACACCGTACTAATACTTGTGGCTAAATTCTGACTCTACAACCTGGCCTTGCTTCACAGCTGTGGAACAATGTTTATAAAGTGGCTTTTAATTTCTAACTTTTGTTTGATGTATTGCTTTATTTAACCCATTGTCTTGCATTGACGTGTTTAAATTTGTAATTTCACTGCCATGTATTTTCTGTTTTAATGTCTGTGAAGCACTTTGTATACATTCACGTTTTGTGAAAAGTGCTATACAAATAAAGTTTATTATTTATTATTACATGAATAAGCAGGCATACAGGTGTACCTAATAAAGTGTTCAGTGAGTGTACATGTTACTGCGCTGATGGCAGGAGGAGTAAACATTGGCCGTGGTTACAGATCATACATGCAAATCTATATGAATGACCTCTGACTTCCACCCCATCTGCATCTCTCTGCCTCTTCTGTATAAAAAGAACCGTTAGTGCTTGTTTTTCAGGATGTAGCGTTACATAATGTGCTTCTGTATTTCATAAAGCTCCCCATTGATAACCCCTCAACTGTGAAGCCACTGCTCTGACTCTTTTGATTGAGTTACACCTCACTCCTCACCATGACCCAAATTCCTCAGTGGTATACATAAAACCTGGAAGTTTGCTCTGTACCTTCTATCAGAGGGGCAGCAGCTGGCTGTGTAAGTGTACTAGTGCTGTGGAATCTGTGGCCCAGCGCTCCTCTCAGTTCTTTTATAAGCGTCTCTTTCGCTTGGGGCAGGACAGGAAACCAGAGAGATCAAAGAGCCTTTTGTTACTTTTTCCCATCAGCTTATTGGTAACCAGACTCACGTCTCCTCAAGGCAGCAGGGGGACAGAGAAGGGGATAGAATGAAAAAGAAGGGGACAGGGGGTGGGGGGGGTGTAACTGGTAAAAAAAGAAGGCACCAATAAAGGAAAAGATGTACAGTAGATACAAAGACAAGAGGAGAGAAGTTTTGCGTGTACTGCATCTCACCACGATGGGATAAAGCTCTAAGATTTTCCACAAATTTGAGAATATAGGGCTTGGCAATATAACTTAAGTCTACATATTTCTATTATGTTTAACAATATGGATAGTGATACTCAATTTTAAAGAATCAAGGTCACTTATATGTTTCCTAAAAGAGAAACTGTTGATTATATGCAAATTAAGATGGTGCACAGATAAAAAAATACAATGAACCTACATTTGAACAACTGTATGAACCATCCAACATTTATCCAACTGCCTACCTCCTCACTGTGTTGAACAATAATATATCGATACATAGGGTCTGTGTTATATTGCTATATATATAAATTAATCTTCAATACTTACTGATATTGTTTTATTGCCCAGCCCAATTACATAGTAATTAATGAATCGGCTTCCTCCCCTGTATGTTTTCCAAAGCATGTAGCTATGCCACCTGAGAACAGAGAGTTTGAATTGCCAAAACCACAGACTTGATGTTATAAAAAAAAGGTTGAAAAGTTGATCTGGTTATGCAATTCTTTCCCCCTAATCATCCAGTCTTATTCAGGACCTCCTCCTTCTACTGATCACAAGGTTACAGCAAATATAATTAGTTGTCAATCTAACATCAGCATTGTCAAAAATATGAGTCAGTCATTCGGTATCTGCACTCAAGACTGAAGTGTGTAATGCAGGATGGTGTATTGCAGAAATAACTAGAATGACACTTAGAGCACACTTCTCCACCAAGGCCCTACAGTCCTCCTACATTTAAATTGACAACATCCACATTTTTATTTGAAATACACACACTCTTAAATATCAGTCCCCTAAACATTACTGATTCTTTTCATCAAGATCCTTGAATTATTCTCTGAGAAATCAACAACAGTGTTGAAAAACACCCTATTTCACAATGTTAAAGAAAGTGAAACAATATTCCTGGATCTGGTCCCTGTCTGATCCATTCTGCTCCAAAATTGAATGGGTTCTTTCCTGAATCATACCAAGATTTGTGGTAATCTGTCCTGGAGTTATAGTGTAATCCTGATAACTAACAGACAAACAAACCACCCCAGAGAAAACCAACTCCTTGGCGGAGCTTATCAGTAATGAAACCAATTATGCTAAATTGATTATCATGCAACATCTTCACATTTCACACTTTCATTTTGAATCACTAATTTTGTCATGACCCTGGACTTCAAAAGAGAAACTGCTCAGACACTAAAACACAAGAGGCGTCTGACATATCAAATATCAGCAGCGTGGATCAATCTGGATCTTAGTCACAACACACAGGTACTTCCCACCTTCCAGTGATATCATCTCACACATGGTCACACACCACCTATAATGCATGTACGTTAAGGAGCTCCACTTCTACACAAGCAGGCAGCCCTGGGACCAACTCTGGAGACCCTCTTACATCTCTGGGCCTCTCACTGTTGAACAATGCAGGGTTTATTATGTTTCAGTATACTGCTTGGACTGACCCTCCTACACCTCATAGCTGCCTTCCACTCAACCAAGACAGGATACTAGGTCAAGCCCCCCATCTACAAAGCTTCTCCACAAACTCCCTTTATTCTGTTTGGAGTCAATGTGCAACCAATCATGTCGTATCAAAATACATGGTTCTTGTATCAGATGTCAGCCACATATGTGGGTATTCACCTGAATTTGTTCCATGCTTTCTAATCTCACACAGGCTTGGGTGTTCATTTAGAGGTACATCTTATGAGCCCAATCAGACCGTATGCATGTATCATGTACTGTGAGCCAATCATCCAAGACCTGTGCAGAGCCATGATGATGATCCTATATCATACTGGCACATGAAATATGCTAAAGTTAAAATTGTCCTTCAAGCAAATAATAATCTATGTAATGGATTTTCATTCGTATGACATGCATTTCGACATTTTTTCCCCCCAGTGTCCCATGAATCTATTCTGTTGTAATAAAATAAAACCAGAAAATTTTTGCCACCAAATGTCCGCCACTGTTAGCCTTAATCCAAAAAGATTACACCCTGCCTCCAAAAATCCACGTTTTATGACGTTTTGCTGATGATATGTCTGGCGAGTGTGTCGCTCTCACCTCAAACCCCCTGTTGTCTTCATTGTACTGGACCACATCCATGAAGTTGCCAGCCAGTGTTTCCAGGAAGTAGGCAGAGTCCATCTCTGTCTGGATCTGCAGTCTGGAACACAAGCTGGGAGAGGGTGGGGAGAGAAGGAGAGGACGGAAGGAGGAAGACAAGAGAAGAGGCAGAGATGAAAATAGGAGCCAAGTTACACTAGAGCATGTTGTAGATCATATTCATATGTAATTTTCCTCTGACATTGTCAGAATAATATAGTAGTGATGTGATCTAGGTTTATAAACACATTATGAACAAAAAAATAGTTTCAAGCACTTCAGCATTGGATTATGTATCTTTAGCATCTAGCATTAAAGGCTCAAGTCCAATGCATTTTACTTCCAGGCTTAAATAATTGTGTCCCAATGGGGCAATGATATATTGGAATTAAAATGTCTTTCCTATTATATCACATAAGAAATAATTAGCAAGGAAGTGGTTGAATGCTAATGTTAGCTCATTAGCTTCCATTAGACAACAGCTATCAAATGTTTTTTAACCTTGAAACATGGCCCCACCAGATTTTAACTATCCATTGTCTTTTCAGTTGCTGATCAGTTATGAATTAGTGAACTGAAAACAGTTTGTTATATTATCTGTGTTTATAAGATGTATAAACCTGGAGCTTTGCACCCCGAGTGTGATGTCAGAGGTAAATGTTGAATATGGTCTATGGCTATGGTATATTTTTGTCTTTTCCTGATCTCTCAGGCCTGTTATTCGGAATTGAAGTGACCACTATGGACGAGTGGTGAGGCAATCTGTGATCCAAAAGAAATCTGCTGAATCTGTTAAAACCAAAAAAGTTCCAGTTAGCTTCTGGACATGAGCTGAAGAAGTTGGGGTGTGATTGGCTAATTTCACCTCTTAGTGGAACAGTGACTAGTGACAACATCAGTACATTAGGGTCATCTGTCAAGTTGAAAGTAACGAGGTGCAGAGTCAAAAAACAGTGTTTGTTATACTTTGCAGAAGTGTGGGTGCATTCGGATGAACTTAACTTAACACATGAATGAGTGGAAAAGTCTTTGCAACAAAATGCTGATGACGTGACATTTAGAAACAACTCAATTGTGTTTGTGTGTGAAAGTGTGAGAGCAATATTTCCTTCATGATGAAATTGTGAAACATGGAATGCATTCTCTGAGGTATTGTGGCTTGGAAGATCGACAAGCCTCTAAACCTGACCTATGTGTGTTTTGCCTGCATTAACACTGCATGTCCTGGCTTTTTAATCTGCAAAAATAAAAAATAACAAGTGTCAGTGTGGTTAGGCCGGTGCAGACGCAGAGACACAGGTTTAGTGTGTCTGTCTCTGTGACAGTAGTAGTTCCATGAGTCTAACCACTCCATTATAAAAAGAAATGCAAGCCTGCTTACTCATCATGTGGACTGACCTTCCAGTCACTATAACAACCTAAAATATCAAATAACACTGGACAGCAAACAGTGAATTAAAGATTAAAAATAGAATAATGTAACAACAGCAGGAGAAAATGTAAAAATAACCAAACAAAAGGTGGAGTCGCTCTCAAAGGCCAGCAGTCTTTTTAAAATGACTGGTTCACTCAAATAAGGAGCAATAGCTATAACAGTTATAGGACACAGTCTGTCATTAACTGATTTAAATCCGTATGAAGTAGAGCTGTTGTTTGAACCACTCACATACAATAGATCCATGAATCAGTATAATCCACCTGAATAAATCTCGATCTGCTCACATTTGATGATGTTGTTACCTCCGCCAAGGAGGTTGTGTTTTCCCCCCTGCCTGCTTGTTTGTTGGTTGGTTTGTTTATAAGCAAACTTAAGCAAAACATACTGGACAGATTATCGCGATACTTGGTGGAAGGATGAGGTACCGTCAGGAAAGCGCCAATACAATTTCCGTGCGGATCTGGGAATTTAGGAAATATAGGACATTGTGACATTGAGCGTTTTTGAAATTGTCTCTAACTTCCAAAGGAAAAATTCATAGATCTTGATGAAAGTCTAGTTTCAAATGCAGCCCTGGTAGCCATGTAAGAACGATCAGATTTCAAATGAATAGTTGTACATTTTGGGAGCTACACTTATTCACTTTTTATTTGAGGATCAGTACTGCTCTCATGTCTCTGCTGTAAAATTAGCTTAACATAAAGGCTTGTTAGCCTGACTCTGTACAAACACCAAAGTGTAGAAACCTTCATATGTGGTTTTGCATTTTCTGTGAGGTTACCAGGCAACTGCTGGACACTCCAGGAAGTCCCTGTAGTTAGTCAAGACACAGTCTGGTGTTTGTATGAATATAAATGCTTAAACAAACAGGGTAGATTGAGCCTCAGATGTGCTGGTAGGTGGATTTTGTTACATGTAGAGCTTCTGGCAGTAGATTTCTACACAGGATACTGCCATCATTCTTGATTTCTAAAATAAAAATGTAAATGTTTCCTAATTAAAAGGTTCCAAGCCCCTTCAGCACATAATTTGCATAATGATTTTCCCAAAACTACTACGATAAAAACACAAGATTAATTAATAAAATCAATCCTGATGCATTTTATTATAATGCACACATGGTTTACCAGGACATTCTCATGGAACACGGTTATTAATGTTATTGACTAATCTGTACTTTTCCTGCTTTGAGTCAGAAGAACTAGAAGAAACACTTGAGAGCTTTTGCAATGGATAAAGGAAGTTATGACACTTGGCCAGAAAAGCCAGTCACTCGGTAAGTCAACAACAGAGGTTAAGGTCGAAAAAAATAAAAACTAATTTCAACACCACTGTTCCTCGATCCGATGGATAAAGGATGATGATAAAGGCAATCCTACATAAACTTTGTTTTAAACACATTCAGTGTGACATTCAATGAACCTATCCAGCATTGGTTAGGTTCAGTGTGGCAGTAAATAACAGGACAGAGAAGGAATGGTTAAAAAGTGTAAATGTACGGTACTTGAAGTCTTTTGTGATGTTGTCGTGGGTTTTGGGATCCTTCAGCCGTTCTACAAGGGTATCCGAAGCTTTTTTCACCAGTATGGGGCACTCTGTGCTTTCTGAGGCCAGTGAACGCCACACCACCTCCAAGTACTCTGGGAAGACATGAAGACAGAGAGAGGAAGGGACACTTAAACCTGGGCTGCTAGTAAAAGACCACAGTAATACACAAAACCTTAGTTCAATAATGATGACTATTTTGAGTGGCTGAAAAAGCAACACTTATCTGAACCAAGGTCTATTCAAGTGCTGGAAACAGTATTTGGAAATAGTTCCTGTGAGGCTGGAAGTGAACTGATGAGTGGATTTCACAGTTTATGAAACTGTAAATTTAGGCTCAGAGGACAAACTCGACATTAGAACATACAAGAATATTTATGACTGGAACAGAAGCCACTCTCCTCCTCATAGCAATGCTGAATGACTGCAGTGTTGTGTTGGGAAACAATTACTTTGGAACAAATGGGGAAAAGATAACTGACGTCAGAACACTGGGTACAAAACTCTGTGTCTTCGCTTTAAAATCGACACCTATTGTGGCTGACTGTTCTGGATCAAACATGTCATCTGTGAATCTTAAGAGGAGACTATCTCTATCTTGGCTATCTTCATAAAGTCTAAAAGAATGTGTGTGATAGCATCTTGAAGATACCCCGAGTGTGTGGGTGGAATGGCACAGCTCCATGTACAAAGCTGCTCTGACCCCTGATTCTTGCCTGTAGCCTTCCGGAGGAAAAACAATGAGCTCAGCCAAACCCAAGAAAGACACAGATAGAGAATAAACCTTTCCTTATCTCTGATCTGTCTGGGGCTCAAGCTAACTGTTGTATAGTTCAGTGGTTTGGTGCTTTATGTAAAGCTGAATTTACAAGTGAAACATACTGTTTAACTATTTCAAGAAATATTTTGTGTGCCATTTTTACTTTATTTCCAGCTTTAAGATCTTTCTTAAATTAACTTTTTGGTCAAGAATTTGGCACAAAATGCAGATTATCCAAACAAAAGAACAACACAAATCAAGTGAGATTGTGTGTGTACATCTGTGCGTGTTTTCATGTTTTGCAATGTCTTGTCACACCTGGGAAATTGACAGTAGCATGAACGGGTGCACTCGTGGCCACAGAGGCATGGACGAAGTGTGGGTACTTCAGCCTGAACCAAGCAGCGAGGGAACCTGGGTATGACCCGCCAAATGCCACCAACTTCCTGTTGGTCAGGCCTCGGGCCTCAGCTATCTTGGTGTGGAAGTGAGCCAGGTCAGCTAGAGCCTGACGGCTGCTGAGGAAACGCAGGTTGTCTGTACTGAGGTCACTGGATGGAAAGAGGAGGAGCAGTTTGAGTTCATCAATCATACTGTCAATAGAGGATTTCATTAAAGCCATGAGCAGGACTGTCTTTATCTGAAAGCAGCGCTGCCATCTAGTGGTACAAAAGCTTCCCCAGCATCTGCTACTCTACTTCAGATGCACATTAATCTGATGGCCTGATGCATTTTTGGCCTTTTCTTGCTCCAAGGGCATGTTTTGCAGGTTGACCTTTTAAAGTTCAACCATAAAGGGTTATTATAAATTACTATAAATAATAACAGAACATAAATACAACCAAATATAAAGGAGGTTAAAATATAGAAAATGTCATATATATTGGCAACCATAAGAGCTGATACTGACAAACTGAGTCAGCTGATAAAATCAGTCAGGCTCCACAAACAATTTACATGTTTATTTGAAAGTTTAGCACCAAACTTCAGGTTAAAGATTTTGGACGAGAAAATGGACGACAGTGGTTCATTTTGTGTTGACTTGTACTCTCTCTCTTTGGCCATTTAACTCTTCTACTCCAACAAATGTTATACTATACTATTTTTTCTAAATTTGTTTAAAGAAATTACAATACATTACCATGCTTATAGTAACACGTTGTATTATTACACCTGAATCAAGATATGCATTGTATTATGGCTGGGCAATAAAACAATATCAATTCTTATCACAATATAATTTTCAATAATATAACAAAAGTTCAATATATATCAATACAATCCTTATGCATTGGGTAAGTACAGTGAGGAGGTATAACATATAATTGATTTACCTCAGATTTGTAAAATGTTTAGCTGTTTCTCAAGTGTTTTTTTCATTTTCTGCTCAAAAAGAAGGTTTTCAAACCACAACCTTTACTCAGGAGCAACAATCACTCTATAAACTTTAACATGGATATCGACTGATATGATCATTTTTATCTAGGTATCATCTTTGGCCATATCATCCAGCACTTTATTCCATTGTTAAAGTCTTACCAACACACAGCCCAAATACACACATTGTGGTTGCTTTCCCAAAAGCAGCAAAGTAAAAGTAAAAGCTCTAGAGACTGAATCAACTGCTCTAAACATAGATCAAGAACACGAGTAAAGGTGACACATACACTGTCGGGTGACTCTTTCCATAGAAGCGATGCTCCAGCATCAAGCAGAGCGCTCCCGCTTTCTCAGCGTAGGTGAGCCAGGTTCCGTGCTGCATCCATGCTGGACTGGCCGGGCCCTCTCCACCTATCATCAGAAACACTGGGCCACCTGGCTTGTAGAAGTTTTCATTGACAAAGTACCTCTGGGGCAAAGAGGGAGAGAGAGAGTTACTCAGATTGTGAGATGTAGTTTTGTGATAATCATGTGACAAATGTGGATCCACTTGATAGTCCTTTGTCCCCACTATGGGGAAATTAGAAAAACAAATAAATAGAAATACCAATAGGAATACATACAAAAAATACAATATAAGGAATAAGGAACTATGTAAAATAGAAATATGTAAACAAAATAAAAACTGTATAACTGTGAAACTGTGAGATTGCATTTAAATAAAATGATTAATGCACAGTTAAATGAGTTTAAAACTACTTCAGTGAGATATATAGAAGGTACGTGTGGTCTAGTAGCAGTAGACAGTCAAGCAGTGCAGAGTGTACCCTCACAGCAGCAGCAGGAAGGATCGACCTGCGATACGCCTCCTTCAGACACTTTTGGTGAATATGTCTGTTTTCATAATGAGTGAAGAAGGTTCAGGTCTTATATGAGAGGAAGGAAACTCTTCCAATGGCTACAGTCCTTATTCATTTAACGCCAAGTCCAGCACCAGCTTTATCTGATCCCTTGAGAAACAACCCCCTACACATAACACAGTGGGGGGGGGGGGCTCACCTGCTTCCACTCCCTGCTGTCTGCACCGTTGAAGTGATCCAGTTTCTGAGTGAACCACTGCTCCTCAGACGCAGCTCCCTGCTGGGCCCGCTGCACATGACTGAACCTCCGGAAGCCTTTGACTTGTCCTTGTACGACAGCACAGACAGAAAACACGAAGAACAGTGTCACTCTACTCAACAGCAACACACGACCCTCACAGGCCATTTTGACAGAAACAGGGAACCTGTTAGAAACATGTGACTTTCGTGGTCATATGACAAGTTGGTCTGTTACTTTAAATAACGTGGGAATTAAGAGTTTCCCTCCCGCAAAAATACATTCTCATGTATTACTTTTAAGTTAAGTCACAAAATTAGGGTGTGTATTTGTGTGTCTACTCAAAATGCGTTGACTGATCGTGCTTACAATCTACTTGTAACACAAAATATGTTGACTATTTTTTTCGTGACCGTGTTGGAAAATATGGCCTCAAATGTGTGAGGACAAAAAGTAGATGCACGTTAAATGTATTGACAATTAGAAAAATAGCAACGAGCCAAAGTGCAGGAAGTCACATGGCATACTGTGAGAGAGCTGTTCCTGTGTTTTAAAATGATTGTACATGTCCTGAACTTGAACTACACACACAATAACATGACAATCCAAGCCAGTGTGGGGCGCTAGAGAGCACGTACTCGCACGCATTCTACCGAAGAAGAAGAAGAAGCTGTCTGTTAGCTGCTCAGTTCCGCTCGCTGGTCGTTAGATCATAGAGCCGCAAACATGGAGGAGGCAAAACAGAAAGAGAGCAAGCATCCCGAAAAGACAGATGAGAAGACGAAGGACAAGGAGAAGGGCCAGCAGCCCAAAGAGAAGGGGAAGGAGAAGAAAGAGGAGCAGGAGCTGGTGAGCGGGGACATTGTTCTCATTCAAATGTGCTGCTGATCAACGTCACGGGAGACAGAGGCGATATTTTGCCTTAGTCACTGCCGCTTTGACAACATGGTGTAGCGGGCCGAAGTCAGTGTCTTCAACACAGAGGATACTGGTGCACCCTCAGTGACTTTGTGCTCGTGTCTCTTATGAAATGCTGCGACTCCGAGTTCTCAGTGTGTTTTCTGTCTTTTAAAAAAAATGCTGCATCCGTAACTCACAGCGTTAGCTCGCTTTAGCCTAGCATAGCCTCAGCCGATGAGCTAGCATTAGCCCGCTAGTTGTTATCGCCGCTGTCCTCAGTGTCTTCAATGTTAACGCTGCTCGCCTAAGTGATAGCACATACAGCTAGCGAGGGATAGCATTGGGTTATACACGGAATGACACAGCAGCCAGGGTGAAGTAAAGTACTTCACAACACAACAATTAAATGTAACAACAGACTGATTTCACAGGTTAAGGTTTAAGATGTGGCTGTTTTTAACTTACCTGCTTGTGTGTTGCACGTGTTTTTACCTGGGCTGCTGCCTATCTTGACTTTCCGGACTAGGAAATAAATAAATAAAGTTAGCTTGGAGCCGACTTGATTAATCAGCCAACGCTCTCACTGGTCAGATTGTTTTTTTTTTTTGTTTAGTCAGTGATAGTCAAGTAGAACATAGGGACATATAATTTAATCTTTCTTCCACATTAAAATGTATATTATAAGTCATACGATGGGATGTCTGTAAATGCCCCGTTCAGGTTTTCACTGTAGAGTTGGACAGCTGCATCAGAAGCACAGTTGTACCATTAAAATCCATCACTTTCATAAGTTGTGCCAAATGACAACAATGCTTGACATCATGTGTTTACAAGGTCATTAAGTTACCACGTTCATTTTCAAACATTATCATCAGACTTATTTCAAACAAGAGAATATAATATACTGCAGCAGCAGCAGCAGTAGTCTGATGGCTAGCAGTGTAAATCACTGATGCATTTTTAAACAAGGCACCATAGGTAAATACACTGTGTCACTGTCATCATGTCATTCTCAACTGAAAACTGTGGCCACCCCTCTCCTCTCTGACTCAAAGCGATCAGTGACAGATTAATTGCTGCTTAGGTTTTTATGCTTTTAATTAAAAAAAAATTGTATTCCCTTCTTTCATCACCTCAGTCAGAAGAAGACAAGCAGCTACAAGAGGACCTAGAGATGATGGTGGAGAGACTGAGTGTGAGTATTAGATTTATTTATTCCCCCCCCCCATGTGTTAAAGTGTAGCTTCCTTTCACAAGTGAAATAAATGCACAATTTTCTACACATTGGCAGGAAGAGGACACAGCGCTGCATCGTCCTGCGTTGGAAGAGCTGCGCAGACTAATCCGATCCTCAACCACCTCTATGACCTCGGTACCCAAACCCCTGAAATTCCTGCGCCCACACTATGGCAAGCTCAAAGAGATCTACGAGCGCATGGCTTCTGGAGAAAACAAGGTAACATTGCGCTGCTGCTAGAAAACTCAACATTTTTTTTTACTTTTCAGTAGAACTGCTCTGAAACAATGTGATGGCATCCACACAATGGAAGTGTATGGAATTGAATCTACAGAGTTTTTGAAAGGGTTTTACCCAGGATGAAAATAACATTATTAATGCATGTTTGTATGGGATTTATTGTAAACCATTACTATATTAGGATGAGTTTAAAACATTTGTTTGACATCAAATGTCTAGTGCGTAGATAGTGTAATAACTTTTATTTGACAAAGGTACCAGAATAAGGCTACATCCACACTGCTATGTTTGAAAACCCATCGACCCAGCTACGGATACGCCTGGCGTCCACATTACTCCGGAGTTTTCGAGCCACTAAAACAGAGATGTTTGGAAACACTGCCAACCCCATTTTAGTTACAATGAAAACTCCGGGGCTGCGTTTTAGTCTAGACGGGTAGGAACTTGTCCAATGTTTGGAAACGACAGTGCAGACATTGTCTTTGCCAACAGCTCTTGTGCGGTTAAATTTAGCATTTTACAATTATACAACTGCTTGCATGCATCTGAGATATTATTCAAACAATTCTGCAACTAACACGGGCACATGATATGCATTTTCAGGTGGGTTAGTATGGTCAGGGATTAAGACTGATACAGAGTCAAAACCCTTGTGTGGACAGAGATCATTTTAGTTTGAAAATGTAGTAGTATGGATGTAGCCCCAATAATCAGCACAATTCAAAGCACTGCAAACTCAGTGACACATGAATTTAAGTTCACACTGTAAATGTTTTCTTTATTTGCAGCATTTCTGTGCTGATGTGGTCTCAGTGCTGGCCATGACAATGAGCGGTGAGAGGGAGTGCCTGAAGTACCGTCTGTTGGGCTCACAGGAAGAGCTAGCCTCCTGGGGACATGAATATGTAAGGTAAGGTAACCTGCAAGTCTTGTGGCTATTGTTGGAGCAGTAACATAACTTATTATGTTAGAAAACCGTGAGGGGTGTTGGGGTGCAATATAGTGTAATTTAGTGTTTGCTTCATTTCTTGATGACCGTATTTTTCTGCCTATCATCTTCCAGGCACCTGTCAGGTGAGGTGGCTAAGGAGTGGCAGGAGGTGGAGGAGAGTGACAAGACACAGCAGGAGACGCTGTTGAAACTAGTGAAGGAGATTGTGCCCTACAACATGGCCCACAATGCAGAGCACGAGGCATGCGACTTGTTGATGGAGATCGAGAGGCTGGACATGCTGGAAGACTACATAGATGAAAATGCTTATGGCAAAGTCTGCCTTTACCTCACCAGGTATGTCCAGGTTATACACTGCTCCCAAACACAATCATTGGTCATTAATAAATTTAGTTTATTTACCGTATTTTCACGACCAAAAGGCGCACCGTACCAAAAGGCGCAGTCTCAGTTTTGTGTGACATTTCTGTATTTAACACACACATAGGGCGCTCCGGACGAAAGGGCGCGGGTTTTACATACATATCCTCTACTACGTACGTCCGCCTGACAACACACACACACACAGAGAGAGAGATCGGGAGCAAAACTGAGTTTGGTTGTGCTTTATTTAAGTATTAATTACAACAATACTAAAACAAGCACATTACCGGTCAAGTCAATCAAAACCATCAAAGTCCTCATCCTCTGTTTCGGAATCGAACAGCTGAGCTAAATCCAACATGGCAGGTTCACTTTCCTCACCGTCAGAGTCACTTTCTGCGCCGTGCGTCTCCTCAGAAATGATGCCGGCTTTGGCAAAAGCTCGGACAACAGTACCAGCAGATTCACGCCGATGTCCAGCGGCTGGAGTTCCTTAGTCTGACCTCCAGGAATCACAGCAAGCGTAGCGTTCATCTGCCTCACTTGTTGCTTCACGTCGGCGGTGATATGGGCACGCATAGAGTCACAAACCAGCAGCGACGGTGATGCGTGGAAAAATCCACCCGGTCTCCTCACATACACCTGCCTCAGCCAGGTGAGCGGCACCTCGTCCATGTTCGTGATGTGACTCGGCTGGATCCGTTTGTCAGCGATGTGTCTGCTGCAGAAGGACCGGAAGTTCGCCAGCTTTTCACAATAATCCGCCGGACGTTGCTGCGCTACCGTCGTCCTGCTCCGGATGGAAAAGTTGCACCGTTTCATAAAGGGGAAACACCAAGACGGACCTCCTTGGAAATGTTCGATTTTCATTTCCTCCGCTAGCTTTACCGCTCTTAGCCGGACAGAAAGGGCGCACTGGACGAAAGGGCGCGCCGCACATTTTGAAGAAAATCTAAGACGTTTATATGCGCCTTATGGTCGTGAAAATACGGTATATTTGTCACTGAAATACAACCGTTTAATTTCCTAACTTCTTTCCTGTTTCTTCTAGTTGTGTGAGTTATGTTCCTGAGCCTGAAAATTCAGCTCTGCTGAGATGTGCCCTGAACATCTTCCGGAAGTTTAACCGTTATCCAGAGGCCTTGCGACTTGCCCTGATGCTCAATGATGTGGAGCTGGTAGAAAACATCTTCACATCCTGCAAAGACATGTAAGGAAGAATGAACCATTATTCCTAGAGGGCATAAGATGATTATTGTAATGATATAAGTTATTAACCCATCAAGGTGGACGAACTCATTAACATTTTATATCTCTTATCTGATTGCTTTTTTGGGGTCAGTGTCGTCCAGAAGCAGATGGCCTTCATGCTGGGTCGCCACGGCATGTTCCTGGAGCTTAACGAGGACGTAGAGGACTACGAAGACCTGACAGAGATTATGTCTAATGTGCAGCTCAACAGCAACTTCTTGGCCCTGGCCAGAGAGGTAACTAATAAAAAGCCGACTAAGCTTTTAATTGCGGACTGTTTGCTTGATTTGAAAGAATTTTGGGGCCTTTTTTAAAATTATGAAAACAATAGAGTTTCAGAGATATTTTGATGAAGTAAAATCTAGATGAATGTTATGTGGATGATGAGAAGTAGAATGAATGAAGCTTGGGGTGAGGGATATTTTCGAGGGGTCACACTGAAAGATTGATATGATTCAAAGTAGCAGGTTTAACTTAATAGCTTATTTGCTCAGTATTACCCAATGCATTTTACCCTTATTAACACCCTCATCTTCTCCTCCCCAGTTGGACATCATGGAACCTAAAGTCCCAGATGACATCTACAAAACACACCTGGAAAACAACAGTAAGTCCAGATGGTTTGATGGATGCTGTGTTTTGTGATTTAGTGGCCACTGTGGCAAGTGAGCTGAAAGTTATTTGTTGGTTTCGGGGATGGTGAAAAACATTTGATTTGACCATGTAGCGTGACCTCTACTCTGTATCTGATAGGATTTGGAGGGAGCGGCTCCCAGGTGGACTCTGCTCGTATGAATCTGGCCTCCTCCTTTGTGAACGGCTTTGTCAACGCAGCTTTTGGACAGGACAAGCTGCTCACAGACGATGGCAACAAGTGGCTGTACAAGAACAAGGATCATGGTAAATATGCACAAAAATACTCTAGTATCTTTGGTCTTCAAAACCCTTGTTGCTTAGTCCTCCCTGAACTTTCCCTTTCTTGACATAGCTGATTAACTGACGTGCGTATATATGAGGATTTTGTTAGTGGTCTTTGTATATCAGTGCTACTTTGTGTGATTGTCCAGTGACTGATGATGTTCTGAATTTGTTTAGGCATGTTGAGTGCTGCAGCTTCCCTGGGTATGATTCTGCTGTGGGATGTGGATGGTGGTCTGACCCAGATCGACAAATACCTCTACTCCTCTGAGGACTACATCAAGGTAAACATTGGGCTGGGAAGAAAGGATGAACATCATTTTTTCTTACAGATAACCAGCGCTTGTTAACAGATTATTAACCGTTAACCAACAAGAATAAAACAGTGTGTGTCTGACATATTTATGTATGTACGTACGGAAATTGTTATTTTACACGTACAAGCAGCGACATTAATAGTAAAAAAAACAAGGATTCACTCATCACACACCTGCAGCACTGCTGTGCTCGCTCTCTCTCTCTTATACATGCACATCCAATCGCTTTAGTTGCCCATTTGACCATCAAAACATCCATAGTTCCAAGTCTTTGCATCTTAGGCAGACACACGGCGGCAGTCATTCCAATGCAAGTGAGACCAAACTGCATACATGTTTAGTGGGCGGTCACAATAGTCGCTCAGGCCAGAACTACTCAGTCCACAGCAGACTCAAACTCTTCTACTGATCTTTATGCAGAAATAGCAACTTATCCACATGCTGAGGGGTCAGTATGTTAACTGTGTGAAACACTGTGGAGAATACCTGCTCAGATGTCCAAGGACTTTTAACTGATTAATCAGTTATAGAAATTGTTATTGTTGGTTAGCGGTTAAATGGTTAATGATGAACATCCTTATGAGGAATTATTGAAAACATTTTTACAACAAAGTTCATATTACTTTCAGATAAAGATATGGTGTCATTAACACAATCTTATCAATGTCCCATCAGTATCAACTCTTCTAAACGACTAATTTTAATAACTATCTAATTGTTTTTAAATGATGTACTTCAGCTCTTAAATTGCAGAAAATCTCCACATTCCATTTTAACGTCCAGTCAGCCAAATCCTTTGTATTGACTGGATTACAACCACAGTATGACTTCATCTACTTGGGACTCTGGCACTCAGCACGACATGAGCTGTTCTCAGGCTTATTACTATGGTGGAGAGGCTATAAAATCTGTTTTTTAAAATCGTCTTATACTTGTGTTATGTGTCTCTGTGTAGTCTGGGGCCCTCCTGGCCTGTGGGATTGTAAACTCGGGTGTGAGGAATGAATGTGACCCAGCCCTCGCCCTGCTGTCTGACTATGTTCTCCACAACAGCAATGTCATGAGGATAGGAGCCATCTTTGGGTGAGCAGAATATTAACAAACAGACAAAAAAGGTTTTGTTAGGTCTTCCCTGCTTATCTCTTTGTTTTATTTGTTGTTCTGTTAATAGATGGTTCCTCCTCTAAGGATCCATACAGTTGTATGTTATGACAGCACTTTGTGGCTGTGTCTTGATCCATGTCATCTTGTTTTCAGACTGGGCCTGGCCTATGCTGGCTCTAACAGAGAAGATGTCCTTTCTCTGCTTCTCCCCGTAATGGGAGACTCCAAATCCAGCATGGAGGTAATAAGGATGCATGTTCTGTGTTAAGGGCTCTTCTCATTGTACCCAGTATATGATCAGTTAGGCGAAGTTCAAGTATGTATGTTTCATCCCCAGGTAGTTGGAGTGACAGCACTTGCATGCGGTATGATCGCAGTAGGGTCATGTAATGGCGACGTGACTTCCACCATCGTCCAGACCATCATGGAGAAGAACGAACAGGAGCTGAAGGACACATATGCCCGCTGGCTGCCTCTAGGCCTAGGACTCAACCACCTGGGTAAGGAAAATGTTTTAATGTATGTTCAGATCGGAAATGAGGATGTAATGACAGATGTTATTACAGGTCTAATCAGAATCATAGTGGCATTGGACCAAAGGAGAATTACATACATTAACAGGTGATGTGTGACTGCTCTTTCTGATTCTTGTTGTTCAAGATACGTTTCAGAGGTCAGTTCCACTTCTTGCAATTTTTCTTTATCATGTTGTTCTAACTATTGATTTTGTCTCATTCACTTTCACCAGGTAAAGGAGAGGCAATTGAGACAACCCTGGCAGCTCTACAGGTTGTGCCTGAACCCTTCCGCAGCTTTGCCAACACACTAGTGGATATCTGCGCGTATGCAGGTCAGTCTCACAGTACACCTCTCCTAGCAATTACCAAGCAATATAGTTATTGACGCACCTGCAGATATCCATCAGACCTATGTCTTTTGATTTGATCACAAATTTTCCAGGATTGCCATAACTCACACAAATATTTATTTTCTCACCTAAGGTTCTGGCAATGTGCTGAAGGTGCAGCAGCTTCTCCATATCTGCAGTGAGCACTACGAAGCCAAGGAAAAAGAAAAAGAGGAGGACAAGGATAAGAAGGATAAGAAAGACAAAGACAAGAAGGACAGTGCTGCAGATATGGGCTCCCACCAGGTAACGCATTATCATGACTCACCAACATTTCTCTCCATTATTAGTGTCTATAATCTGTATTATAGGTGTGTGTGAAGCTGTTTGCTTGAAAATATTAGTAAACTGATCCTTTTTCATGTCAGGGTGTAGCTGTTCTTGGTATTGCCCTGATTGCCATGGGGGAGGAGATTGGCTCTGAAATGGCACTGCGAACATTTGGACATCTGGTCAGTAGCTCCTCTTACTGTCACTCCTCTGTAGCAAATGTTTTTGTTTACTTTTTACTGAATATGTTATTGGTCACCCATTTCAAAATGTTGTTGTACCTCACAGGAAGGAGTTGCCTCTGTACATTATCTTGACTAAATAGTTATTTCATATTTTCAGACCCAACCATTTGTCCCTTTTTTTTGATCCGCATCATATCTCCTTTGATACCACTCACTACAGTTTTCTCTGTGTTCTGTCACTTATTGCAGCCCTAATTTAATGATGGATTGGAAAAAAGAACAATGCATAACTATTACGTACTGCGGTGTGACAGCTTAAATCTGCAATTAAAAAACTAAAGCCACATATTGTTTTTTTCTTGATCTGTGCATGTTGGCAATGCATTTACACTCAACAACATTTTCTCTGTATTTATTCCATCAGCTTCGTTATGGTGAGCCCACTCTGAGGCGAGCGGTGCCCCTCGCTCTGGCTCTCATTTCTGTGTCCAACCCTCGTCTCAACATCTTGGACACCCTCAGCAAATTTTCCCATGATGCAGACCCCGAAGTCTCACACAACTCCATCTTTGCCATGGGCATGGTGGGTAGTGGTAAGTAGGATTGTGGGCATTAAGTGGCATAAGTTTAACTATGTTATAATGGCTACCATGATTTCAAACCCCTGTTTAAGTGTATGTTTCAATATTTTAATCTTAGAGCCTTTCATGTGCAGTAGCATTTTTTTTTATATATAAATAAATAGTTTACTTTTTGTAATCTTAAGACATGGTAACAGTGATAGTAATAGACTTGCATGTTTAAGTAGAATATTTATTTGAGTATAATTACAATGATTTTATAATCCTGTGCTGATAACATATATGGTCTACATATCATAATTATATTTACTTATTTTTAAAACTCAATGTATTGAAAACCTTTGAAAATGATTCCATCCTAATGAAAATGTAAATGTGTGTCATTTCCCTTCATTAAAACAGCACTGAAGTTTTTGATCACAAATAGCTGTGATTACTTGTCCATGTTACATATTTGCCATTTTTCAGTGACGAACTATGCCGTGTCCTGTGAAAAAGCGTATAGTGTCAGCATCCTTAACACATTTAACAGACTCCACACTTTTCCGTTTCCTCAGGCACAAATAACGCACGTTTGGCTGCCATGCTTCGGCAACTGGCACAGTATCACGCCAAAGACCCCAACAATCTCTTCATGGTCCGACTGGCCCAGGTGGGTGGCAGCACAAAAGGCACTCTATACCAGACAGTGTGTTTGAGTAAGTATTGAC
Organism: Verasper variegatus; assembly: GCA_026259375.1. NCBI lineage: Eukaryota > Metazoa > Chordata > Actinopteri > Pleuronectiformes > Pleuronectidae > Verasper > Verasper variegatus. The sequence continues at coordinate 1,900,159 of CM048047.1, read as the reverse complement.
TCTCTGCTGTTTGTGCCTCCACAGGGTCTGACTCACTTGGGCAAAGGCACACTGACACTCTGTCCCTACCATAGCGACAGGCAGCTGATGAGCCAGGTCGCTGTCGCAGGACTACTCACCGTGCTCGTTTCCTTCCTTGATGTCAAGAACAGTGAGTTCATTTTCCTCCCGATGCACTTGCGTCTGCTCTCTGCTTCCACTAAACATTGTCCATTATGGTTATGCAAGTTCATCATTAGTGGTTTCCTTGTTTTCACATTCACCCTGCTGTTGATTGTGTGCATTTCAGTAATCCTGGGGAAATCTCACTACATTCTGTACGGCCTGGTCGCAGCCATGCAGCCACGTATGCTGGTCACATTCGACGAGGAGCTCCGGCCACTGCCTGTGTCAGTCAGAGTTGGACAGGTAAAGCTCATGATTACTTTGAGAAATGTAAAGACTGAAATGTTTATGGAAATTAAACCATTAGTTTGTATGACAAATTGCTTCTTGAAAAAAATCATAAATTCAAGAAAATAATAATTTTTCAAGACTTAATAGCTGAAAGAAAACTGTCTCTGTATCTCATGCGTTTGTTTGATCTGTGTACAGGCTGTGGATGTTGTGGGCCAGGCAGGGAAGCCAAAGGCCATCACTGGTTTCCAGACTCACACCACACCAGTGTTACTGGCTCATGGAGAGAGGGCTGAGCTGGCCACAGAGGAGTACCTCCCTGTCACCCCCATCCTGGAGGGCTTTGTTATCCTCCGCAAGAACCCCAACTACGAAACCTAGACTGCAGCCAAAAAGCCCACTGTTGTCGGTCTCTCCCTGTGTTTGTAAGGATAGACCTCCATGGCTCTTGGAAATTGTTATATTGAATTGTTTACTGCATGGCTGAAAAGAGCGAGGCGGGCCTACCCTACTGCTTTGTCTTCTCACTGTCATCTGTGGCCCAGCACCAGCAATCATTAAAAAATGATAACTGGGGTCTGGTTAATTGGACAAGTATGACACAGAGAAAGTTAAACAGGGACCTTATCCGCTCCACATAGATGGTTCTCTTCATTGCTTTAAGTTTGATCCATCTCTCACACGTGACCTAAATCAGTAGCTAAACTGACTGGGGGGGCCTCCTCTAAAGTGGTAATGTGTTTCAGTCAACAGTAAATTAATAAAAACTTTGCTCAGACCACATCGATACTTCACATTTTGTTTTGTTTTTTTCCTTATACTTTTTTCCTGAGTCATTTTTGTAATAAGACCATTTACAAATATGTAATCTTCACATTTGTTGTTTCTTTTTTGTGGGGGGTGTTGTTTGTTAGAGTACTGTACAAGGTTGAAACAAATAAAAACTCAGATCCACATGGTGGACATCTTATGACTGTGTGTTCATTGATTAAGGTGCAAATAAAGTCATGGAACTTTATTCAGCATGTTGCAGGTTATCCACAAGGAGGAGCCACCAGTGGAAGGAAAGGTGCCTTGATTCTAAATACACATGCAATCTTAGTGTACACAGAGATATGTGTGTGTGTGTATGTATGTATGTGTATATATATATTTCAGGGAGTAATGGCAGCAGTTGTTCAGAAATAAATTCATTGAAGTATGTGAAGTAGGCTACAATGAACAATAGCTCAGGTGTCTTGACCTAAAGAGGTATAAAGATTAATTTGCAACATTTTATCAGTGGTGACTTATGTGTCACAGATAAATTATTAAATATATATATATTTTTAATAAATATATACATGATTAAATATGAGGTTATTTGTGTAGAGTGGATGAATAGATTATACCATCATAAGATAAAGAGTTTATCAAATATTCAGATCTACATTATTTAGATGGCTGCTGGAAAAAACAAAAGTCATTCAAATCAGTTATTAAGTATCTTTGAATCAATTTGTAGACTAAGCTTTCATAAACACTTGATATGTGATTAAGTCTTTTGAGATAATGACCTGAAAGAAAATCGTGTCTGTTGGACATTTTGCTCTGATTGTACTGGAAGTATTTTCCTTTACTTATAGGAGACCTCCAAAATCCGCCCCATGGAACTACTTAAATGTTTCTGATTTATCGATACAGACCAATATTTATTTGAAATAACGAACATTTACATTTACTTGCATTATTATTCTATTATTATTTGTATTATTATTCTGAATGGATAATATAATTTTTTTTGTTGTTATGGAGTAAAGTTTTTGCCCTGAGTCCTTTTAGAATAACAAAACGTCTGTAAACATGTTCACATGGAAACATAATAAAGATAAGGGATGAGAATATTTCCAGTCGACAGTGCTGGGACAGTTTCACGTGATGGGATTTTGCCGGAATTACCTTGCTACCGGCTTCCGGGAAGATTTTCCGTCCGTCCGGCTCTGCGGACTCAAGGAGAGAAGGTAAAGCTTCGGTCCTGCGCCTTCTTCTTTATTCAAACGCTGCTTTTTACAGGTTCCTGTGAAGTCGCTGTCACTCAGAGACTCTGTGACGACATGCATCTGTACGTCTAACCTTTAATGTGGAGATAAATCTTTCTGCCGTGACTTTGTTCACTGCTTTCTGAGGACTGGGGGCTCCTGCTGTGTTTTCGGGGATTAGCTAGCTAGCTCGCCGCTAGCATCCCATGCTAAGACGACGTGGGTGTTCTTTCTTCGGTTAAGCTAGTTCAGTTAGCAAGTTAACATTGTGATATGCAGCAAAGCTCTACTCTTAATACTACGCTTTTAAGCCTTTTACAATAGGTGTGTGTATGTTTATATATGACAAGCAAGATATTGACTGTCGCCTCACAATGTTGTTGTGTTCGCCGGTAGGCGCAATTTATGCTACTAGCAACCCTAGTGCTTGCTAGCTAGCGACGCAGGAGGCTATATAGGTAGCAGTAGGGCAAATCACTGGTTGGGTCGAAGCCGGGTCCTACCCTGATGTCAGCAGCCTGGCAGTAAGTGGCGGAGCTTTTTCTCTCACATTCGTCTGTGTCTTCGTGTAAAGAGATGTGTGTTTAACATGCTCTCTGTTAACTCGATACCTGAACGCATGTGATGGCGATGTAAAGTTGATGCCAGTGATCTGTAACCTTCTGCGCTAGGCGGTAAGTATGGAGATCCTGACAACTCTAGTTACCCAGACAGCTAAAGATATGTGCTGTCATATACAGTTGTTGGTGGTGGTAACCTACACAAATGAATTATGAGACACTGGTGGATAAAAATATGTAATTTGTGTGATGTTTTAACGTTAAAGCCTGTTGTTCGTGAATAAACTGCTGAGTTTTGTGCCAGGTCGATGTGCTTCAGGTTTAGCGCTGCTTAGAAAACATGGACTTTATCATCAGCAGCATGTAAACGAAAGCTGTCGCAGTGGTGGTGTTGAACTGGGAGAGAAGTCTGGAGGTGGCTGACTCAGTGTGGTTGTTTTCAGGACTCATCTCTGTCACGACACCTCTGACGGTGCTGCTGTGTTTATACCTGGTTAGCTTTCAACCATAGTTGGTGTGTAGCACATCGAGCTACTGAAAACGAGCGTGCGAGCTAACGACCAGTAGCCACCGCCTCCTTAGCGTGACAGTTATCTAGGTTAGTGTTTCCATTCATTGACGCGGCCGTCTTCACGTCTCTCCACATCGATGACTCCCCGAAACGCCGCTTGCTTGGTATGAGTTGTGTTTTACATGAAATGGGATGTTGTCATGGCCGATATGGGCTGAGGTGTGGCTGGCATGGAGCCGGCAACTGTGATGTGCGTCGCGCCAATAGAAGGCGAAACCACGTGGTAAATCCAGATCGGGCCTAAGGAAGTTAGCAACACGGCTAATAGCACAACACCCAGCAGCACGTCTCCGCACCCTTTTCCCTACGAGTAGGATCTGCTTGTTTATTACAATTCCTTGGAAATAACTGTCCTGGTAGTTCGTCGTGTGCGTGAGTAGACAGGCAGACACGCCCCTGTGTCACAGCAGGAAGTGGCACACAGTTTTATTGGACGAGCCACCGGTGTTATACCAATGGATGATCATCCTGGTAGTCGCCCTCAGACATGTACTACTGTAAGATTGTTTGTTTAGAGGGCAGCTGTGCTGGTATGTTCATGTTTCAACCCTGGTGAGGATCACTTCACCCTGCTTGCTGCAGAAGGCATGTGGCAGGTGTTGGGGACTGCAGACATGTGACCTTATTGCTGAGAATGCTGCCTCTAAAATGGATGCTATCAAATATGCATGGTTAATGGACAACATAGCTAAAATGGACAGATGTCCATCCCAAGTCTCAGTTTACCACTCAAGCTTTAGCCAGAAGAAGAAATGAATGAAGCATCATAAGACAAAATGCATGATCTGCGAGAAGCAGGCTGTCTCAGTTTGTCTGACATGAGGACACTACTCAGCTTCCTGTCGTGAAAAGTGGAGTCTGGAGTCTGGGTATGCGTGGGTTTTGGCCAGTGGTAGTGTTCGTAAAACAGAGGAACATGGGTGGGCAGAACAAGGCTGCACTGGTGTGATGCTGTCACTGGTCCTGAACTTTAACAGTCAGTGCATCCCTCGCACCTTGAAATGTCTGACTGAAGCCACACTGGAATCATTGGAAATGTGATCATTGAAAATTAGTTTTGAGCAGTGCTAGTGGCAGACAGCAGTACTGTAAAGCCTGAGCGTGTTCAGTGTTGTTTAGTCTGTAAGTTGCTATAAATCTGCGATAAAGGAGCATTCCTCTAATTTTTCACAGGAAGATTCCTATCACCTTTGGAAAACAATGGTTCAGTATAATTATAGTTTAAATAACCCTGATGATGTCATCAGGTTTTTCTCACATTGGCCTTGACACTAACAGGTAACAGAAATCTGCCAAACTGTGAGTGTGGAGTTTAAAAGGCGATGACACGTACCAGACAGACTTACCTCATGTAGGGTTTTGTTTGGTCACATCTTTTGGAAATGTGGTATTTAGTGTCTTTGGAGATGAATCTGCACAAGGGAGTAAAATTAAAGATATCTTGGTTCCAACTACTTTGATTTTGACAATTCTCCTGCAGGTCAGTGGAATACTGCAGAAACCTTTTAGCTTGAGTACATAACTTTGACTCCCTTCTCTTAAGGCTTGTGAATCTTATATACATGCTTAAATTGTTCTAAATTTGTTGACCTGCTTGCTGGTGAAGGTTTGAGCAAAACTGCTTTTCTGATGTACATAACAGGCTATAATCTAAATTTGAGCTATAGTTTACAGTTAAAGTGATCCAGTTAAGTTAAGTGAATCTTGCTGCCACTGGGGCTTTTTGTGTCTGTGTTACTACCACAGCTATCTATCTGTGGCAGGTAGAGATATACATTTCAGCCTGCAGGTCAGGGAGCCAATTTTTTAAAGTATGTTGAAATCTGTTGCAGAACTTGAACTCACTATTATTTTTTTCACTTTTGTCACCAGGCTGTAAAGTTTGTTCATTTCTCAGCATCAGTCGTATTGGGAAAAACAGTGAGCACCTCTGAATTTAACAACAAAGTTGCACTGGGTTTGCTGAATATAAATGATGTGTGGGCATACAGTAGTTAATTCACACCCTCTTTACTGTAGGTGACACGATATCCAACTTCTTTTACAAAATGTTTTCCTCCTGCTCCTTAGCCGGTAATGGGAGTGCATGAAGAGGGTTATGCAACCGTTGAATGAGCATGTTTTACCAGTGGTGGTGCTGGTGGCTGGATCTGCATGGTTCTGCATGTCAGACCAGCTCAAATGACTGGACTGTGTGATTAGCCGCGGGGAGAGGGGTGCCTTCCATTTGCTCAAATAACTCTCCCTAAAACACAGATTCCTGCAGAAATTAAGTGCTCTGGTGTACCCCTCTTTTGTAGTTCTGCAGGGTACACCCAGAATATGTACTCATTACTCGTGTGTGTGTTTTATGTGTCATTCTTTCAGGTTAAAGCATTTTCCCAAACAACTTAAGCTAAAAGAGTTGCGTGTTCGCCAGTAAGAGTAGTAAAGCCTCGGAGGTAGTGTCGGTTGTTAGCCTTAGACCCTATTTTAGCTCTGAGTCTGTTTAGTCAGCATTTCATCTCCCAGCCAGCCCTGCTCAGTCTGACAATCTATCTGTCTGCAGATCAGCTTTGAAGCTCCTCTAGAGTTTTTATTTTATTTAAAAAAAGTCTTACATCAGTTTTAAACGATAAAGTTACAATTACATGGCAGATAATTTGCATTTCATTCTCTTACATTGCTGCCATTCCCTAAGCTCCAAGGCTCCAGTGGGGATGAGCCGACCATCAGGGTAACTCAGTGTTTTTGTAAGCCAGAGATTTCATCCGGCCGTATGGAAACCCTCACTCAGTTAAAACTCATTGTCTTTCTGTCTCCTTTTGTTTGTGTGTTGATATAGTCATGGTAACCATGACGATTGTAGCCATTTCTGCAGCGTGATTTCCTCTTCTTTGAAAAAAGAAAAAACACACTGATTCATCATGACTCAGGCTTTTTACACTGCTGCTTCTCTGTGGGTGGGTGTGTGCCAGGGAAAAGGGCGTGAGTCAGTGGCAGAGTTATTGTAGGTTTTGGCTATAAATACAAAATGTGTCACTATTACAAGGACCATATAACCTGAGGAAGATGATGACACTGAAACCAGGAAATGGAGACAAAAATGGTGGAAATAGGTTTAAGCATTCTGCATAATAATGGGTTAATTTCATACAACTATGAATTGAAAAGGTGGTGCTCCGAGGGAGGAAAGTTTGCCAGTGGATTCAAAACAACAACAATTTATTCTAGGAGATGTGAACTCAGGTTGAAATTAAATCAGCTTTTATCAGACAAATTCATCATATACACTGGATTGGTATTGGCACAAGTAAGAAAATGTATTGGCCTGACATGACCCACACTAAACATAGTTTCTTAGCCAGTCATATCATAAATTTTATTAGTGCAAGTCTCTGAACCTGCCAAAGGATAATTTAATAATATAATTTAAATTCACTGAAGCCTAAAATATTAGCTTACTGACTAAGTATCTTCACTTTTGGTAACTAATGTGCTGTTTCAGCCTCATGTTACTTTACATAACTAGATCATCACTTGGTAGAGTGCATACCTAGGCCTGTTCAGTTCCCGTATGAAACCACATTTAAATGAACTAAATTGGGTTTTTTTTGGGATCTGCACCAAATTGCACACACTCCTAAATATCAGTCCCCTAAACATAGCACACAGGAAAGTTCCACTCAACACTTTTAGAGTTTCAGGGGTGAACAGCGTTGCCACCAAATCCAATACAATTTAAGTAAATGATGACCCTTTCTTCAAACGTAAAATGCAATAGAAAAAAACCCCTAGAATTTCTCCATACTGCTCCCGTGGAGTCATCCAAGTGTCCGCAAGCCCCGGCATTCAAATTGGACTTGAAACAAGGTCATTGATTGTGACCATGTATGTAACAGGAAAGCTTTTGTAGTTGTCATGCAGTTGATTGTGGACATGGGTTATATTGTAAATGTGATGTGTATTTTGTGGATATGTGGACATGCAAAAAATCCAGATTGTTGGTAACTTGCTGTGAAGATGTGTATTCGTAATTCAACTAGACCTAATTTCGCAGAGCCTTTTAGACTATTAATCCATTATCTATATATCTTATTCTGGGGGGGTTGCAGGGGGAGCTGGAGCCAATACCAGCCGCCATTGGTTGTAAATTAGGGTACATTCTGGTCTCAAGTGTATTGCACGGCCACCATATAGTCTAGAGTCTTCAATCAACCCAATCCAAATCTGCATGTCTTTGGACTGTCGGAGGAAGAGAAAATCCGCAGACATGAGGAGACAGAAAACAGAGACCCCGGCCAAGCTGGGATTTGACCTAGGAACATTCTTGCTGTGAGGCAGCTATGTTCAAAGTACAATATTATGTTAAAATACTGTATAAAACAGTTTATAATTAAGGGACAGATTTCTCTGAAGATTGTGATTTAACAAGCAATTTCTGTTTGTTCATTTCATTTCTGTTTGAAAGTGGTGTTTAATTTTCCCCTTTCAATGCAGATGTTTATTGCAGCCCCATATACTGTCTGCAGCCTGCCCTGCTGATAATTACAATCTATTCTGAACAGACACTTTGTAGTTCTAATGGATCTTTCTGGTTATTAGAATAGAACTGAAAAGTATATGGTTTCCATGAATAGAACAAATTTCAGTTTTTACATGGAAACCCTTTAGGCTAAATTGACAATTATAACGTGAACTACAGGTTTTCACTTAATGAAATTTTATCCAGAGCAGGAACTTAACTGAACAAGTTATTTGCTGTTCTTGTGCTGCGGTTTAATACTCCTCTGCTTTTACCCTGTGAATTAATTATTAAACAGGTTAGACAGACTACATTACAAAAGACTAGAGCCTGACTGATTTTTTTGTGGCCATTTCCCATACAGAGTTTAGTGAGTAAAAAATTAGCAATCCGATATATCAGCTGATTTGACAAAGAAATTTGATCGAGGCTTCATATGTTAGTTTAATCATAAACTTGAGGAAAATCAAAAGAAAACATAAATGCACCCAAAATTTTACTGTAGATCCTGTATTAAGAAAATAAACATTTTTTAAAAGTAAACATAAAGTGACATCTTCTGCATTGTATGTTCTGTAAAATACAAGTATTAATATTGACTCATATTAGCAAACAGATACTGATATGAAAAGCTCATATAAGCCAATATTATCGTTCAACCAATATCTTAGTCAGGTACTAGAAAAGACAGCCCTCAAAGAACAACCTCAATGCAACAAGTGAGGAAACGTCACCACAGCAGTTTACATTTGGTAATAATTTGCAATAAAATTGATTTGATTACAAGGTTCTAAAAGAACGCCAAAAAGAACACAAGTTTTTCCCGTCTTGTGTCTAAGCAGTAATCTCTTCAAAAACACACATTTCACATAATGTTGGCATGAAAAACCAATGGGTATGTGCTTTGGAAACTGATGCCTGTTGAGACAGTGTAACAACATTGTAGGAAGTCAACCTCTTCACGTGTTGGTCCAAGATTTAAAGATCACACTATACATCTTCCAAAACACAGAAACGCACACCCAACGCCATAACTTGGCCAACTATGTCTCCTGACTTTAAATAATGGAATATCTTTGGAGAAGGTAGATTAACAAAACCCCTACAACAAAGAAGAGTAGCAGAACATATCACCACAGATTTGTTGAAGACCAGTATGATATATTCCCAGGGCTGCAGGAGGATCAAATCTCTCTGACCAATATACAAAATTAATATTTATAGGTTTTGGGGACTTTGATCATCAGAAATGTTTATTTATACAATATTACATCTGTGTCTGTTTGATATGCTGCACAGTAACCCCTCAAGTAAAAACAATGGGTATAGAAGATGCTGTGAAGTTAAACTGAAATGTGCTATTATATGCTCTCTGGTAACAAGATTTCCCCTTCTGTCTTCCTCGTAGGACAAACTGTTCCTCAGTGTAACCAGACTTGGGACCTTAAAGGATTCTTAACTGTAAGTATAGTATATAAGCTGTGACTTCTAACAGGAAATATCAGCTTTGGATTTACCCCTCTGTTTAAGGGGGAGGAAGTAAACCTTTGCCTTTACTCTTCAAAGAAAATGTCCCATATTCTACTCAAACCTTCCTGCTATACTTTGTACTATGTTGTTGCCCATGTCACAGGGGTGTTGAATGTGACAACAACTTATGAAGTTGTCATTGTCATAACCTAAGACCCATTCTCTCTTTCTGCAGATTTGTACACAGGTCCACATCCGCCTCCCCATGCAGAACTCCATGAAATGAATAAAGCACCACAACCTATAACGGGACCCCCCTCCATCCCCCACCCGGCCCCCTCCCCTGGCCTGTCACAGGTAATGTTCCATGCTACTTCACTATCTGCACTGGCTCTTGAAGGGCGTGTTGCTCTGTCCCACTTTGTTTCTCACAGGGGGGAAAAAAGGGCTCTCGTAACACATAATGAAAAACAGATCACACAACAATGCACTTTCTCTGGTAGGGAAGGGTTACAGCAGCCACGAGAGGATTTTCCACTATGTCTCAGACAATGCCTTAACGCAGTCTTTGTACTTAACAGTAATTGTCAGAAGTAGGGTTGCAAAACAGACGAACAATCCTCAATCAGCATGCTAATATATTTCCCCCAGTAATATCATCAAATCTTACCTGTCTAGTCCTTGGGCTAATGCAGTAGTGTGGCCTCAATAGCCCTGCTGTAGTGTGCAGGATGCTGGGAATTATCTGTGCATGTGATGGAACAATGCACTGCACATGGAAGAATGCACTGCGTATGTGATGGAGAAATGCACAGTGCAGGGTTGAAATTCAACATGCAGCGTGTGCTGCATTCCATACATCTTTAAAATAGTTTTGAATGATGTTTTTATTGCTCAGTGTTTAATTTGCGGTAAAATCTTTTTTCTAAATTCCCGAGCTTAACATCCCATGGAAAGTTTCCGGAAATTTACCGGAAATTGTCCGCCCCTTTGCAACCCTAGTCAGAAGTAACTGCGTGAGCTGCCAATGTAGCTTGTGCTACAAGGAAGCGTGTGGTTGACACCTGGGTCTGTGTGGTTCTTTAAAGTAAGAGGGCAATAATACAATCAATTCAGGTTTTACCCCCTCCTACTCAAGGTACAGAGTTTTATCCAAATAACTCAATTCTCAATTCCTTTGTCTGCTCACCATCAATCTCGTAGCCCATCATCTGATGTTGAATTAGCATCTGCGGGCAATGGCCAATATTTTAGGGCTGCTGGTGTAGACATCATCGCAAGACTCAGTTTACAGTCCAAGTTTATTTTCATACAAATCCAATTTTTTACCGACATAAAGAGCGATGTGTTTTAGGTCTAGATGACATTTTGGCCAATCTCTATTAACGGCTATCTGCACATGAATGCAGATACATTTTAAAGTTGATAGTCAATGCCTTTAAGTCAATGTGTTCCATCTCTTTTGCTCTCCACACCGACTGTTTACTTGAGGGCAAACAAAGCCTGGTCAAACATAATTGCTCAAACTGGAAACTAGCTCCCAAATCTTGTCCCTCACCTGCAGATTCTGTAAATGCACATGCAGAATGTATTCATAGAGATTAGCTCACCATTAAATTGAAAATACAAAAGATGCTGGTATCATGAGAAAAAAAACTGAACAATAACCTGAGCACAAATATTGGCCTCACTACCTGTGCACTTGTTGACCACTTTTTATCCCACTTGCTCCCTGTCCCTCCTGCATCCCATTCTTATGCTGTTGATATCACTTCCTGTCTCTTGCAGCCCTCATTCCCCCCTGGGCAGCCCCCTTCTGTTGTGTTTGCCTCCCCGCCACCTCCACAAATGAACCCAACACCACAGACCCGACAGGTAGGCCTGCCCACTGCTCACCCATCCCTGCAGCACACAGTGGTGGACTTAGGTCCAGTCCTGAAAAATAATTATTAATTCTATTACATATCTAAAATGGAGTAAAGGGCCATATTTAGGGAAAAGAGCAGATTTTTGGACCACTACCCAAAATTTCCTCCACAAAGCAGGAATGTTCTGTGTGGTTCTTTCTTCAGAATAGACACATTTTCTTTCACAATATTTTCAAAGTCTGGATACTTTAGATAATGTGGTGCTGATGAGCCAAAAGTATTTCAATAATTTGTGAAACCTACACTAAAGTATAACTAAAATAATGCTCCAAATTCCTATTTTAACACTCTAAAATTACTACTTTATTCATAAGGCAACTTAAGACTTCTTTCGTAATACTACGACTTTATCTTTGTAAATCTACGTTTCGCTCATAGTTTCCCATTCCCCCCCTTTTAAGTGGCACTAATACTCCGCCCTATATATCAGAGACAGTAGTTATCAAGTTATTAAAACTGTCAGTCAAACTGCACCTTTTGCGGTAGCTTCCACACAAGTGACTGAGTTACTGCAGGGCTCCAGAATTTGACCATTTTGGTCACACATGCGATACTAACCTAATACAAAACTAAAATCTAATCTAAATCATAACCATCACATACTGTTTACTCAGCAGGTAACATATATTCTGTGTCAAATGTTTCATATTTATTCAAGAGCTATTTTTTTTAACGGAGCCAGGGAGTTCATTTTATGTATGGTTTTGGTTGAGTGTGGTTTTTCTTTAGAATATTTTAATCTTTTTAATTCTAATTCAAATGTTGGACTGAATATTCTTTAGAATTAAGTTCATTGTTCTTTGAAAGGATGCACATGCATTATTATGCTATAATGTTATCATTATACCGGCAGTTTAAAAGGGTTTCACAATAATGATGGTGTTGTAAAAAAAATCGCAATAATTTGTGGGACAAAATAGCTTCCAACAAAATGTGTTATTGTGACAGGCTTACCTTTAGTATTTTTGATGATGCATTAAGTTAGATGTTTCCATGTTCAGCTTTAGTTCTCTGAGGATTTCTTTCATATCCAGGCAAACTTGGTATTGTACAATAACCTATGTTTAACTGATTCGATATTGAATCAGACTGAAATCCAATCAAGACCTTGTGAATCAGACAGATTTGGGGAATCAGTGGCAATACCCAGCCCTAGTTAGACATTACCAATATATATGGGAACTAACTGTCAAGTAAAGGTAGGTGAATTATTGCAGTGCCAAGCGACAAACATTTGTTGGTGCCCCTAAATTACAGTATGTGCTAGTGCACCTAAATTAAATAGTTAGGCACACCCGTTCAACCACCGTACTGTCTGAGTTGCGTTCACATTGTATATCTAAGTTTAGTTTTTTGTAATTCCTGGCCCTCACTTCTGTCAGAGAAATCACAGACAAACTACTCCAGATATAAAGCCTGGATAGAAAGTATCAAGGTCTTTTGTGTGCAAGTTTAGCATTATTTCTGCTCCCTGTCACCATCTGAAATCTTCTCAGTAGAAAACAGTGTAGAGTCTTTTGAACATATGTGTAAATTCCTCAGAACGTTTGCATGTTTGTTTGCTTCTCACCAGTCCTGCACCATTTTAGCTGTCAGTATCAGCCTGCCCTATATACGCCTCACAAATTCTAACATCGTAGTGTGCTACATGCTCGCACCGGCCTTCTCTACATGGTTTAAACTCCTTTCTCACCTTTAGTCCTTGATGCTGGAGGAAATGCAAGTGGCTCCAACTGCATTTGTTGTAATTCGTTTTTTAGTTTTTATTGTTGTATTTCAAGTCAATCCTGCTGTATTGATCATGTTGAATGTGTTTTTACCAATTGTTTAAATAAGATGGTTATATTGTAAATGAATTGTGAATGAATAGCAAATACTAGGTGACCACAACAACTAAAAGAAGAAAATAAAAATTCTACAGAAAGTGGGCACACCCCTCTGCTATAATGGTCAGGAAACTCATTGATCTTGTGCTTTTTCTAACCTCTGCTCTGTCTGCCTCTCCTCCTCCTCTAGTTTGCCCCAGGGCCCCGACCTTTACACCAACAGGTACTAACAGCACAAGTGACTAACATGACAGGGATTGGGTTTCTTTTCTTTGAATGAAAAGTTAGCCACCGGTAGACATCAAATACTAATCCCACACCATTTAAACAAATATCAACTTATATAATGTATTTTAACAGCTGCATGTTACTGCCATATTACAGAAGTGATGGTTTTATGTATTTGTTTGTCAAAGGGTTTAATCTGAGCCAGGTCATACAACAATGATAGCAGAGAATAAAGGCCAGAGAATTTCTTTTATTATCTAGTCATAACTGAAGAATAACACAACTATATAAATCTAGGAATACACAAATCTAAGTTAAGTGCAGTCCTAGTGCACTTGCTAATTGTGCCACCCTTCAAAACTGAAGTCTTGCATACACGTCACCCTTTTACATTTTACACAAGGCATTTCTGATGCTGATATCGATATCTAAACATCTGTAGTTCCATGGTGTGATTTGACTTAAGGACTTGACCAAATCAAACTCCAAGATATTTTTGATAAACATACCTTGGTGTTAATGATGTCATGAAATTTTCCAGGTAACCTTTGCTGTTTTTAGGAAATATTTGTACATAAAGTTATTGTAAATTTACAACAGTAATGTTTACTTCCCAACCACATAAGAATCTGAATTCAGATCAATAAAAAAGGAAATAATTTATTTCATTAAATGATGTACATTTTGATAGACCCCAATAATATACAATAGCTTGATAGAAAATAATTGTAGTTGCCATTATAATTTAAGATTTCACCTTCCGTACTTGTGGGAATTTGAGCATTAGATTTAGACCACAACCAAGTTATGAGTCAGCTGTTTATATTGGCCTATTATCAATATTTGCCTATATGTTGTCCAACAGGTAAAAACTTTTTTCCAGAACATAAAGGGGTATAATATGCTTGTGGTAATTTTGAATTAGAAAGCAGAGCGCAGTCTGACTCATGGAATACAACACTCAGCACTGTCTGCAGTAATGTCCTCATCGTTTTCCCATTACAGTCTCAGATGTTTGGACAACCGTCATCCACAGTCATGTGATGATGAACAAACTATTTTGAACGTGTGATACAGATAGATCAAATGTTGTAGTGATGTCAGACAGAAGAGAAGTAATTAATGTGTGATGAGGTTAACCTATCTGAAAAGTTCATTTATAATGATGGACAATATTGAACAGTGCGCAGATCATTTTTTTGTCAGGTATTATGTTGAAAATCAAAGGATCCTCAGTTAACTCAAATTAAGCTTTAATAGTTGGGAAGTCTTAACTGTATTTTTGGTGTTAAGCTCTTTCTTGATTTGTTAGAAGTTCTGTTTTAAAACAGTGGACACATACAAACTATTAAACAATGAGACCATTCCAGTCTTCAAGATATATGCTGACATTATCATGTCAAAATTAAAAAGAATCCTGTAATGTCCTTTGGGCCATTGACTTTGATTGGTTTTTAGTTGATATCTTGAACTTAACCTGCTCCAGGTCAGGTAGGTGGTTCAGGATTAGTCACCATGTTGATTTACCTTGATAGGAAGTGAACCAGCCTCATTGGACGGAAAAATCAAAGCTATACACACTGCAAATCCTGCCTCGTAGTACAGACCCCCTCATTTTTCCTCTGCTACGTCAACCATCATGTTGGTCATCACATTTGTTTGCTAAATTAGCTAGCCAGTTAATTGTTTTTGCAATTTATTTTAGCTGATATAATCTCAAGACAATTAGACCTAATTTATGATGAGTCAATGTTCTGCCTATTGTCTGCATGCTGCTTGTTAATTCACTGCTTGGCTCAGAATGGATGGTTTCTGGGCTTTCTCTAACTGATGGTGGTTTTCTCTTTCTCTCACTCCTTCTCTTCCCACCCTCCTGTTGCCTCCATATGATGTGTGTCTGTGTGTGATCTGTGTTTGTGCTGCTGAAGGGAAGCTTCAGGTCGCTACAGGTAACTCATCCTTTTTCTTCCAGTTTTTCCTTCAGTCTTTTCCCCCTCATCCTCATGAGGAGTGCATATGTGTGTGACTAATATTTGGAAGCTTTGTTCTTTGTTGGCTTGGTGTCATTTCGCTGGCTACGGCAGTTAGCTCCCAGGCGAGCAGCAGAATGTCAATGAGGAGGCTCTGAATGAACCTGCATTAGCTGCTTTATCTCTCTAGGCAGGCAGGGCCAATATGTTTCCAGTTGGAGTGTAGCCACAGATTCATGGGCAAACTTTGAGCTTTGTGCTGTTAGGCTGGACAAGCCACCTCCACTTGGTCCAATAGATTAAATCAGATCAGGGTACTGGGGGTATGTTTATGTCAGAGGTTTCAGAAAGATAACTAATAATTCCCTCGTTACTTTGTCTCTTTTCTACCTAATTCATCCCATCAATCTTCCAACATTTTCCTTTCATCCTGTTCACCTCTCGCTTGTCTTTCCCACTATCATCTACATTTGTTCTATGTCCTCTCAATCTCAATCCTCACCTTTCCCTTACTATTTATTCTCACCTCCCTGCTGTTTAGCCCTACTACACCAACAGGGCCAGCTTGCCTCCTGGTAGTGGGCCGCGAGGTGTCCCTCTGAGCAATGCCCCTCGACCTGTGACGCCCACCCATGTCTACCAACCAGGCCCTGGCTCCCAAATGATGATGATCCCTGGGCAACAGTTGCCCTTCCCCAACTCGCCTCAGGGACCCGCTTACTTCATACCGGGACAGGTAGGGGGCACACACTGGGCTGGGTTGTTTTCAGCTGGTGGCACTGCCAGGTGGTCCTTGTGCACAAACCAGATGGTGTAAATAACTGAGCAGACATGGCACACCACATTTACACACATAACTTTCCAAGTTGATGAAAAGAGAAAAAAAATATTTTCCTTTTTTTAAGCTATTAAGCTTTTGTTATCCACCCATTGTTGTGATACATGTTCTATACATTACAGACACAAGGTATTAAGTCCTGCACAGGTCCATTTTTGTACTGGAGCCGTTACCCGCAATTATCTCTAAGTCCAATACAGATCCGCTGGGACTCGTTAATATAAAACACGTGACCTGACCCGTTAATATAAAACACGCGACCTGACCCGTAACCCGGGATGAAACATACATGCAACATACACACCAACTAAATAAGCACTCACATAAACTAGGTTATGTCCTCCTGTTCTGGTGGCTGAGTTGTGTTCTTGTTAAAGTATCTGCATTGTCACAGCAACTGTGCTGCCTCCGTAACAACATGCTAAGCTTATACATTGTGGCATTTTTTGCTATTTTTTGAGCAAACAGTACACAGTTGTGTACCTTGAGATTTAATGACGAGAGGGGGACTTATCTTGTTGTGTGCAAGTCTGAGTCACACTTTTATACCTTTTTATCACTGTCATATGATTTTGTCTTGTTCCTCTCTTTCTGTCTTATCGTCCATGTTCCCTTCTGTTTTTTTCCTTTAGTACCGGTCAGCTACCTACGTGGCCACACCCCAGCAATACCCAGTCCCAGCAGGCACCCCAGGATTCTACCCAGGCACCAGCCCAGCTGAATATGGTACTTATGGTAAGAGGCTCTACCTGGGGCCTCACCTGAGCCACTCACACACACAGAGAGACACTTTTAAATTGACACAGGTCCCTTTTATACACAGATCCTGCCACAGTGATGTTAACAATACCCCTTGTTTTTACACTGAACCAATCAAAGCCACCATACTGCTGCCCCAGTATCTCAACTGTCCCCAATGCGGTGTTGGAATCAGAGGCATCAGAACCACAGATCCAACATCTTCCAAAGTTGATCAGTTAAGGAAGCCAACAAAATGTACACTGACGTGTACCATGTCCGCAACATTACATTTCTAAAACTCCTTAATGTAATGTTAGGAATTATTTTACAGACGGCAGGCAGCATGGCACGCTTACAAAGATAATCGCATGAAAAATCCTCCCCTGTGGTAACTGATGACTCACATATTGCTGTTACCGAGGTACTTGTTTTCAAAAGGTTTTCCACTTTTCATTTTCATTTCATGTTTTATCTTTCGTCCTCATGATTTTTAGTTTCTTTGTGATGTTCTTAGATGCTTTTGCAATATGGGCTTTTTCCATTTGCAGCCCTGGTCACCTACGCTTTGCATATCAATGTTTACAAAAAGAAGTGGTCTGCCTTTAATAAATCACTTCTAATGATGTTGCTATTAATTATTGTCCTAATCTCAAAGGCCAAAATTACTCCGCTGTGTTCCTAACATCTTCTTGCTTCGTAGAAGCTCAATGTATGCACTGAAAATCTGTAGCGGAATGTTTAATGTCTGGGGGGTGTTCCTCAGAACCAAAGAGCAACGACATCTGTCAGTTGTACAAGGACTTTCACAATCACAAACAGAGAAATCAGCAGAGATGACTCTGTCAGCTAACATGGACCATATGGCCATAATGAAATGCAGTTATAAGACAAGCTGTTGTCTTTGTGGCGTGTTGAAAGTGGAACATAGAAAAAGTTGCTGTCTGTCATAGTCGGAGCAACTTGAGTGAAACAGGTACACCAGAAAAATATATTAAAGCGTGAATGTCATCTGTATTTAGCTCTTGTGTCTAAAATGCACATAAAAAGTGTCTGTCAAAAGTAATTAATACATATTAATGCATCTCTGCTTTTTAAACTCTTTATATATTAACAGCATATTCTGTTTTCATAAACATTCATAACTTCACATCTACAAAATGCAGTGGCACTGCAGACATGTTTCCTTCTGATCCCGTGGTTTGTCGCACCCTCTAGAGGCGGTTGAGTGTCAGTACACCACAAGAACTGACAATGCCCGAGCAAACTTGCTGACCCCCCCCCCCACTCACCAGCAGGCATCTAAACTATGTGTTGTCTTTGTTTAAACTGTAGCTCATCAGCAATCGAACGTGCAGGCATGAATAAAGGACTGTAAAAACAATTCTTCCTATTAGGCTTTTCATGCCCATGGTCTTTGCACCTCACCATGCAATACACACACCCTGTGATGTGCATGGTGCTCGAACAATACCTCTGCACACTCTGCACTCGCGTATGCAAAGCTGCTAAGGGAAATGTGATTTTCACACAGAGGTGTAACACGCTTGTATGAAGCAGCAAATGTGCCATTGAAAATCAGTGTTTAAAGCAGCTAAATTAAGCCAAGATCAGTCTATAAGGTTTTTCAAATAAGCTATTCTCTTGAAGGGGTTTGTTATGTGTTGGAAACAATCACAATGTCACTGCATTTTAAGTTTCATTCGGGCTGCATTGAGAAGCAGACAGTCTAACCAATCATTTGGTTTGAGCTCATCTTAGATTTTACCTTTATTTAACTTGAAGAAATTTCTTAAAGTTGGTGGAAAGATTTGACCCGATTTTTACATTCATTTGATCTGTTGCATGAAATCACCATTTTCAGTTTCCTCCTGCACTTTGTGACTCAACTCTATTTGCAATATATATTTTCATTGATCCTGTATTCTGAATATTATATTGATGTTAATGAGTCCCATGTTAAATGATGTATTAAACTGTGAGCATGTTAAGTCACGCTAGTTTTAAAAGACTGAATGCATTTGAAAATAGAATAGACATGAGAACACTGAAGCCTGTAGCAGTAAACACTTTCTATTGATATTTTCAAGGTAGCTGTTCAGTGATCATTAGATTAAGCATTATTCTTATTTGGCCAAACAATTGAAAATACATACCTGCTGTAGTCTTGAGTTGAAAATGTAAACACTAAATTGCAAATACATCCTGGTCTGGTCAAGGCAGATGGATGCCTGTCTGTTTCTGCTAGAGGTTTCTTCCAGTCAATGAGGGAGTTTTTCCTCTCCACAGTCAAAGTGCTTGCACGCTGTGGGAACCTTTGGGTTTCTCTAAGTTTAAAGTCTTGACCTTCTATGTAAAGTGCCTTGAGATAATGTATATTATAATTTGGCTCTATTTTCAAAAGAATTGAGAGGTAGGGTGTCATTTACATTTTCATTTATTTCTCAGAATAGGTAACGTATCTTGATTTAAAAAAAAATCTGACACATTTATGGAACTGATGATGATCAAGAGTGTGTGCAATTTGGTGCAGCCACTCAGTGGGACATTTCTTTGTATTTATTGTTTGTGTACTAAGTCTGTCTACTTAAATAAGAAAGAAACAAAAAAGATCACCTCTGAAATCAGAGGGTTTAGTGTCAATTTAGTGACTTTCCTCTGCTTGTCCATGCAAGTCCTTTTCTTCATAGTATCAGGCAGTGGAAGATCTGAAATAGCTGTTTGGCTGTCTATGGTGTTTATTTGTATGACTGTCTCATATGTTTGTGTTGGACAGTGTCACATTGCCAGTTCTGCAAGTCACACGTCACAAGATCAGGTTGGCATATGACCCTAAATACGTGGTCATGTGACAATGAGACATTGCTCTCAAACTCTAGTCTCTGATCTACTGTTTGCTTTGTAAACATACACTGGATATAGTGTAGGGCCAAGCCAGTGGTACAGATATATTGTGTTTCTGAGCAGGAATATTTTTTTTTTCTTTCAGCACCACCATAAAGCTTTGGTAAGGGGATAGTAACAGTCCCAGAATATCATTATTTGATCCCCCACGCCCCAGCACTGAATCAGTGCTGTCTTTGACCACTGATTCCTTTAATAGCCATCAGGTAAAGACACACACTCAAACATAGTGCTGCTGACGGAATATCTATTTTTAAGACTCCCTCCCCTAAAGTTGAGTGATCTGCTGAAGTAATCCTGCACACATACACAAGACCCAACCCTTTTTGTAGTAAACAATCCAGTGTATACCAGCATGGATCACATCAGTTGTCTGTTGTGATAAGATAGGGGCAGCCCTCAGCTGAATTAGAGCCACTCTGATTCACACAACTGTACAGGTTTGTTTGCCTGCCAGTGCACTGTGGAGGGGGAAAGGGAGGGAGGAAGGTTAAAAAAAAAAAAGTGAAAGGCAGGAAGGTCAAAGGGAGGAGCAAAATGGAGACACGCTGGAAGAGGGAGGGCTGAGCATTAAAAGAAGTCATTCTGAGAGGGGCACCTGTAGAGAGGACAGGAAAAAGCCAGAGAGGGGGGTTTGAAGAGAAAACCCCTCTCCATTTTCTGGTTAAACGCAGATCTGCTTTTAGAAGGCATTCAACATGGGGAATCGTGGGTCTCAAGAGCAGCAGGATTCTGAGGGTAGGTGTCGTCTAGATAGTGTCTTTTTGCAGTCCGCCCCTCTCTCATTGCTCTCTCGACCTCCTGCACTTCTTGAGTCATATCTCAAGCCTCTTATTTACAGTATTTTGGACACTGTCCAAGAAAAGTCTCATTCTGCCTTCTGGCTTTCTGCTTCCCAGCATGTTCCCCTTCAGCCCCTCGCTGTCCTTCTCTCTCCGTCTGTCTTCCCTCCCTTTCCCTCTTGCACGCTTGCTCTCTTCCCCCAGCCGGTGTGGGTTTTTGACTATATTTAGGCCGAGCTGCGCCTGGTCAACAATGCAGACTCAGTAATGTGAGTTAGACTGAAATGCATGCAGAGGGGGAGAGGGGCCGAGCAGGAGCTAGCCACTGCCAGGCTGAAAAAGAGGCCTTCTCAATCAGAGGATTTCATTATCCCGGTCTTTTGAAAGTGGGCAACAACTGAGCTGGACTGTAGCTGGGGTCAGGTACAAGGCCAGGTAATATCACTGAGCTCTTGGATGATTTGTTGGCGTTATTGACAGGGTGGGCTAATCGAAGTTCTTTGAACTGTTGATTTTTGTTACTCTTTTCAGGAGCTGTTTTCAAGCTGTTTTGATTTAATTTATGAATTTGATATGATGATATCTATATCCTTAAGAAATAAGCGAAACCAATGCACAGAGAGAGAGAGATTGCTTGGTCATGGCCTGAAGGCCTATACCTGTGGTGATCTCCAGGTGCCATGTCGACCGTGCTGTCAGATTAAACATGAAGGGGAATTCTGAGCTTATGCAAGAGCATACAGAGTCGACGGAAAGACAAATATGTTTATTTGTTTTCAGTGACTTGTTTCTTCAACTGCTGGTAAAAATTGGCTGAAATTATGAATCAATTATCTTTAACCTTGCTTTACTGAAACAGTTTACACAAACATTTGACCTGGTATTAAATCACATAATTTATCCTGATGATACGGTCAGGATGATATGGTTTTAATGATTATTGTTTATTCTTTTACAGTCTCTAAACTAATTCATTTTTTCACTTGTTTGTTCACTCATGAATCATAACTAAATCCCTTAAGATCAATTTGGAAAAGCGAAATGTTGCTGTGATAACAAGTTTAAAGGTTTGACTTTACCAAGCTTTATTTTTAGGTAGCTTTATCGTGCTAACACTTACGTTTAAACATTATTTATTTTCATAATCTAGGAATGGAAGTTTAATTACAGTGTCATTACACAGATTATAAACGGTTCATTATTACTTCATCAGATATATGCATTAAATGTTAATATAAGCTCAACGCATCCTCAGCTGGTGCTGAAAAGACTTAAGTACCTACTAAAACAATTACCTCAGTGTAATGGCATAACTTTGTGCTGGACATAAAACAGCAGCTGTTATGCTGTAAAATCACATTTCACATTTTAGATGCAGCAGAACTTGACTTTCAGAACATTATTGATGTCGGCTGTCGTCTAAATATAGTTCATGTGTTGTCTTGTGTGTTTATGTCGTGTAGGATTAAATCAGAATGTGTTGGTTGACGTTGTTCTCTCTGTCTGATCCACAGCAGGGGCCTACTACCCCGCCCAGCCACAGTTCACCCCCTCGGTGCAGGCGGCACCGGTTATTATGAACCCTGCCCCTCAACAGCAGCAACCACCACCTCAGCCTCCACAACACATCCCCACGAAACGGGAACGCAAACCGGTACAGTTGCTATGTGCTATCACACAAAATATGTTACATAACTTACTTGTAGTCTTGATGAACACATTTGCTGTTTAGGGTTTCCATATTATCCTCTTGTCTCATAGTCTCCTCATGATTCCAAGCAATAACCTTTTATTAGCAGAATGAACCATTAACCTGGAACAGGCTTCTTAGAATGTTAAACATGGTGGAAATGTGAATAACTGAGTAGCACAGACCTTAAAGAACAGTTTGTTTAAAATGGAAAATGTTATCAGCTCTATTTGAACAGCATGTGTGTATCAGAGGTCAGGTACTTAAACTCTCACTAGTCTTTTCAAATATTTCCATGTGGAGACTTCACATGTGTTTTCAACTCATGAGAAAATCCCATCCCCAAACAGCTACTTTGAGATAAACTCAAGTTCTTAGGATAAATTTTGACTTCCTCCCGATTTCCTCTATTTTTGGTTCTTTGGGGCATTAAAATGTTTCAGATCCAACTTATTTTAACATTTTGACATCATGATTAAACACTACTTCCGCTTTTAAATATATAATATGTAACAATTATACTATGACTAAAGATGATTAGACATTTTTTTGTACTTGCACTATCCAAAATGTTTCTAACAATTTTCAAACCCAGAGAAATCCCCAATTTTTTCAAGGTAACAGGACGTTTCATTTTGGTCGCCTTTTAATTACATCATATCCTCTTTACCGATAGCTTTGCCCATCTTGGCTGTAACCTCTTGGGAATATGATGGGGGGAAAAAACACACAGTTGGCCAGTTAGACAGCCGGCTGTTTACTCTGTCCACTGTTTGCACTGGACACTCATAATGGATCACGATTAGTCATTGCTGTTTGCTGCGTAATGTAAATAACCCTCAGTAACATGACTTGCTCGTGTCAGGTAGATTTTCATTGGCAATGGTGGTAAAGACAACAACTCCCATTATCCCACGCTGCCTCACTATGTCATCAAACTAGATAATTTGTTAATGTTTTACAGAGAGAACCCTAGAGGCCGAAGTTTGAATTGCATTTTTAAATTATCATTCCATTTATTGAAGGTAAAGAGTGAAAAAGTAATTGCCCCCAAAACCTAATAAATGGTTGTGTCGCCGTCGGTGGCTCCAACTGCAATTAAATGTTTGTGATAACTTGCGACAAGTCTTTGATATCACTAGAGGAATTTTTGGTCATGTTTCTTTGTAGAATTGTTTAAATTCAACCACATCAGACGGTTTTCGAGCATTAATTCCTAGTCTTGGCCACGGCATCTCCACTGGATTTAAATCACAACTTTGACTAGGCCACTCCAAAGCCTTAGTTTTCTATCTTTTCAGCGATTCAGAGATGGACTGTATGCTCTGGATCATTGTCCTGCTGCAAAACCCAACTGCACTTTAGGTTTAGGCCACAAACTGATCTGCACCACTACCACCTACCAGGGTGTTTAACTGTTGGTACGATGCTCTTACTGTGGAATGCTGTGTTTAGCTTTTCGCTAGCTTTCCATAGCTGGACCCATGTCCTTTGGTAAAGGATGACCTTTAACTCATCCACAGAAGATTATTTTAAAGGTCTAATGGACAGGCTGTTTTTTGGCGAAAGTGAAACAAACATTTTTGTTCTCTTTGGTCAGCAGTGGTTTGCAGCTTGCAACATATATTACGTTTTCGCTTATTGTCTTCCTTTTTATGAAATTGAGAAACCTGACCTTAACTGTGTGAAGTAAGGCCGACAGTT
Organism: Verasper variegatus; assembly: GCA_026259375.1. Lineage (NCBI taxonomy): Eukaryota > Metazoa > Chordata > Actinopteri > Pleuronectiformes > Pleuronectidae > Verasper > Verasper variegatus. The sequence goes on along the minus strand of CM048047.1, from coordinate 1,876,032 downwards.
CTTTGGATGTTTGTCTGGATTCTTTCGTGATCTTTTGCTCAGATGAATCATTGAAGTGCTTTTGCAGGACTTTTGGTCAGCCAGCCACTCCAGGGAAGGTTCACCACAAATTCAACAATTCTGTTTTGGAATGGCTGTTCTCTTGTCCTGTGTTAATGCTCTAGACCTACTTCAGATTATTCCATGTCATTACTGAGTCCTCCTCAAACACTTCTACATTATACGGTCACTTTTTGTTGGTGCATGCTTAATGAACCTTTATTCATCCTACCTGGTTTATCCACAATGACGATTTTATAGTCAGTGTTTTTCCTATCACAAGCTGAATTTGGTTTATTGCTGTTCACTTGCATGGCTTCTATATATGTTTGAATGATTTACTTGACTGCTGTTATTTTTTTCCCACATTACATGTCAGACATTTTAGAGGTCAGTTAAGCAATTGACACAATCTTCAGCCCCAAGTCTTCTGTCCTCTGGTGTAAAATCAGTGCACTGCAGGCAGTAGTGGGCCTTTAACTGCCATATCCAATTAGGGCTGCAACTAAAGACTATTCGATTAATCTATTGATTATTGAAACGATTAATCGACTAATCGGATTATGAATGACACAAATTCTCAATTGCTCTTATTTAGCCAACAACTTTTATATTTAGCTTGAGGTTGTTGGCGGCATGTGATGACTGAAAATAAAGACAAAGATCGCTACTTCATTCAAAAATGTCTTTTAATAAACTTTGCTGCATATTAGGCTACTATTGATATAAAAACAAAGAAAAATCAAGTTTTTGTCCATTTAAGACAGGCAAAGTGCTTATATAATTTTTTTATTTAAATTCAAGTTTCCCTTTTTCCTGTGAACCAGGAACAGGCCAAGTGCTGATACTAAAAATAAATTCAAAATCAAGTATCCATTTTTTCTGTTAACAAAAGGACAATAAAACATCAACAAACGAAACTAGTCTTCTTCAGACTGCATAATTGTGATTTTAAAAAAAGATGTTTGTCAGGCAATAGGATAACATTACGCTTTTAAACTCGTTAAAAATTTTAAAGTTTAAAGAATCCTGCGCACAGGTATATATGTTTATATAGCAAGCTAGATAACGAGTCTGCATCGTCTACGTTACGATGTCAAACGTGCCTCCTCTTCAAATGCGCGTTTCCTGCTCCCATGGAAAGCAAGGTCCGCCTTACAAATATTGCAGGTAGTTTTTTTTCAGGCTAAGTTAAGGGTGAAGTTCTCCCATACTTTTGACTTTCTGCTACACGATGCAGTTGCAACGGACACCGCCATTGGTCCATGTTTTGTCGCTATTGCACATGCGCGCCTTTCAGAGATAGGAAGGGAGCGAGATGGCTCACTCCTCAGCTACTCCCATCAGCACCTCCGGTAAATCGACGACAAACACGCGCTATGACGTAACCAACGAATCATCAACGATTAAATTCGACGGCGACTATTTTTGTCATCGATTTGACGACGACGTTGATTAATCGTTGCACCCCTATATCCAATATGGCTCCCGTCTACAACATTTTCTTATAAAGTCTTTTTTTGACATGGAAATCGTTTCTAATTTTGAGTTCAAGTAATGCATAGCATAGCAAGCATATGTGATGTTACAAAAAATTCTATATGAATATTTTCTGTATTGAAGCAACTTTAATTACATCCTATTCTGTACCCTGTTCACTAGTGAAATTGTATCATCCTTTAAACACCAAAAATAATAGTTAATGTACCTGTTCAGGCAAAGGTGGATTTTCATTTACTTTTTAAAAAACTAAACCTATTGAAATGTTCCCAATGCAGTGGACATTAAATTGATGAATAAATTGGTGGTCATTGAAATTTATTTTATACAAAAATGTTTTCGACAGATTTGCCCAATTTCTTTGTATTTGTCAATGGATTCAACACTTAAATTTCACTAAATGTGAATTTTCTTGTTAGATGTGCCAGGATTCACAGGGCGAGAATAAGATCGAGGTGAACTCGACCTTAGCTTGGTGTTCTGTAAGACCGAGCTGCTGTGCAACATATTCCCCAGTTCTACAGTATGTCTAGTGTTTCCTCTGCTCTCAGATGGCCCTCACTTGGTATGTGGTAGCTCTCTGTGAACTGAAGTCCCAGTTTGTGCCTCTCATGTAATCTTCGTCTTTACAGTCTGTGCTGATGGTTGCATTTGAGTCAAATATACACCACTGGTTTCCCCAAACACCTTTCCTGGTCCCCCAGAGACTCCTATCCAGTTAAAATAAGTATTTTATTTTCTGCAAATCAGTTTTTCATCCTGTTTCACTTGATGCCACTTACTTCATTTAATCAATGATTGCAGTCAAAGTGACTCACCTTTTAAACTCTGTAGTCTCTGTTAAATCACAACAGGCACAAACATGTGCTATGTGAACAGGTTTGTCTGTGTATGGATTTTCTCTCGTAGTGCTGTTAATCAACTTGTGTCACTGTGTCTTGAAACTGGTTTTGTCTAGTTTGGAGCTTTTCTGTGGTTAATTTTTGGCCTGACTGTCAGAATTAGTTTTACTTTATGGAAGCTGGGACTTGAACCATTGTTTGTTCTCATCTGATTAAACATAAGTCATTATCTGCCAATACATGATATGTCATCTTTTTCTCCATGTAGAATCTTCCATCTATTTTAGGCTTGGTTTAGTAAGAAGCCTCGAAAGGGGGTCTCAGCGATCAGTGGAGGGACTCTGCTCTTTTGCCTCGATACTCCCACGATGTCTGGGTGACTCTCGTCGAGGTTTATGCTTATCAGTGACTGTTGTCACCTGGGGTGGACTTTGTCCCCGTTCCCATGGGCTAAGGCCGTGCTTCGATGTTGGCTTCAAGGTTCCTGATGCACCGTCTCTGTAACACACATCCACACAAAATGTCACTCGAAGAACTGTGGCACAAACCGCTTGAGTGAGTGATCTTCATACTTCAGCTGTGTTACCTTCCACTTACAGGACTGTGTGTAGATGTGCACAACCTTTTATGTGGTTGCATAATGCTAACATCATGCATTGGCTGAAGCTGTGCAAACTACCCTTTCTTAACTTTTTTACTCCCTCTCTCCCCCTCTGGCTGTGTGTCAAAGAAAAAATGTGGAGGGGAGGGGGTGAAGGACATATCAGCACATAGCTCAGCTCCACGTGGCCATCGGTCTCCTCCCTTTTCTGAGCCGGAAGGGCTAACCATCCAGCCTTCCTCTGCTGCTGTGGCAGCTCCCACCCCCCTCCCCATCCTCCCCCTTCTCCTCCTCTCAGAGGGAGGGAGGGAGCCTGAAAAATAAATTGAGGAGAAACTTGAGTGTACAGGATGACAGAGCAGAGAGAGAGAGAGAGAGAGTATGAGGAAAAAGGGGGAGTTTCTTGTCCTAACTGCTGCTCATTTGATAATAATAACTTTTTTTCCCTTTTTGAAACCCTCCCATTTCCCTTACCCAGCCCCTCCTTTACTCTCCGGCCCCTTCAACTCTGTGTTCGCCTCTGTGGGCGGGGGGTGCGCATTCCAATGCCATAGCTTTACAAGGCCAGTCGCATTATCCTTTTTTCACCCCCCTCCCTGTACTGTTCAGCAGTGAAAGAGGGAGGGAGTGAGTCAAGTTGCTAGCTAGCTTACTGACAGTCAGGCCCGGCTCGGTCCTGCTCTGCTGGCGTGTAGCTCACTCTGGATGTGTGTGTGAGTCTAGCTGAGGTAAATCGAGTGCTACATCCACCCACCACCCTGCTCTGCTGGGTTTAAAGTCCAACCCTGAGGCCCACTGGAACTGCTACTCCAGTCCCAGGATGAGAGAGGCCTGCTAGGGTTTGTAATGCTCCGGGAGGGGAGTTGCTGACAGGCTGAACCAGGTTAAGGTCAGTAGCAACAAGCCAATATTGTTGTTCTTAAAGTCAAAAGTTGGCCAACAAGTTGTAAGCGTCAAACCAGCTCGCTGTTATTTTGTACAGTTAATCTCTTGTCTAGTGACTGGGTGCGTCCCTTTATTTCGTAGCTTTCTGGCTCATACCACTTTCATGACAGCTCTGACTTCCAAAAGTAAGTATGTGTAGAGTGAGTGAGAGAAAAAGAGTGCTGACTAGAAACACGTTTGCAGTGTAAGGGCCCTGCTTGTGAGTGATAAGATTTTCACTCAGTTCCCCCCCACCCTCTCTGTCTCTGTGTTTACACAGGAAAGCTGTCTGTTGTCCGTCCTGATTGTGTTTTGCATTTGTGAAAGTCTGAAATTTTCACATCAGCTTAAATCGGCAAAGGAATTTTTCAGACTATTTGTCTTAAAGTCGGTTAACTCGGTTCCTGCTAAGTCAGACAGCTTTAACGGTGACTAAGAGGCTGAGGCTCTTTCAGTTTAACAGCAGAGGAATTTGCATGGCGGTTAGTGTTTGATTTGGTGTACCTCAGCATTCATAGAGTGAGAATTGTAGCTTACATTGAATGAGAGGCACTCAGGGAGTCATAGCAGAAGGGAGGACTCGGGAAAGGGCTGATGATTATAGGCGTTGCATCATGGGAAGACTACCTTTATTCTACAAGTTGCTCCACACTGTTGAAAGTTTTCTTTGTTTTTTATTCTTTATTTGGAGTACAAAAAACATGCAGATTGACTAATGAAGGTTTATCTGATCTTAGATTTATGTCATTATTTTAGTGCTTTTTCTACTTTGCAGATTTATTACCTGACCTTAACTTTCTATTTCTCTGGTTTTACCTAACACTCCCACCCTGACAGCTGATCTCCTCCCTCTCTCCCACAGATAAGAATAAGAGACCCAAACCAAGGAGGTCGAGACATTACAGAGGAGATTATGTCAGGGGGCCGTAGTGGCTCTACCCCAACCCCACCACAAGTGAGCTATAATGCCGTGACCCCAACTAAGCAGAGTAACACAGCAAACATTAAATCAACAGCATCCATTATATTTTGAACAGACAAGTTAACTCTCAAATTTTGGAAAAGGGTAAGTTAAGTGACGAGACTAACTAAACACAACTTCTAAACTCCTAAAACAAGAATTCGTTCACAGGAAATGCTACAGATGGCCAGCTCTCACACACATATTACAATACAAAGCATTGTTTCTTTTCTCCTGGTCGAGTGGAAAAAGTAGTGTTGTCCTCACCACAAAGGTCACACGTCATTATTCAATGTGTGTACGTCTCCCAACAGACCATATCTGGATCAGAAAACACAGCAGTGTCACAGGCCAACGGTGAGAGCGTCCCAGCTGACGATACACCAGCACTGGTTAGACCAGGTGAGTGCCACATGGACAGAAGCATGGACAGTCACACTTAGATTTGATCATTTTGATATTGTTCATATTTTATTCCGCAGCACATAATAGTGCTTCTTACTCTTTTATGTTTTAGCATTTGTTTTTACACTTCTCATATATTTAATGCATATATTGTTATTTTTCTTGTGGGTGGTTCAAAGTTGTTGCTGCATAAGTAATTAAAGATAACATCTGAATGAAATGTGTCCTTACTTGCCCTTTTCCATTTAGCTGTTTAGGTCACGTTAAATTTAACTTAATCAGTGGTTTCCGCAAAACATTTTATCTTCCTGCCTGAACCCTTAACCCCCAGCTGATTGTTTCGTCTTTAGATCCTTTTTCTGTTAAGGGCAGTCTTAACTGCAGGGGTAGACCATATTACCACATAGGACCTTGTGTTTTATGAATGATCTTATGTAATAATTGATTGATAGGGAAGTAAATCAAACTTTTAAAAAAACAATGTTTGTGAGCTTATTTGCTGCTATAGTTAAACAGTTTGGATATAAGGGCATTATGAATCGCAGCCTGCAGGGACAGACACTGGCACAAAGTGATGTCACACAGCAGCGTCTGGATAAGAGGGAATCATGAGTTTAACCAGGACAATATAAAGTATATAATGGCTTCTATCAATGGATGTGGATGCACGAGGTGTTGTTTATCTGTAGGAGCAACCACACCAGTTGATCAAGTGACACCCACGAAGCAGCTTTTTTTCTTAGCTCTTGTCTTGGGGAGAATCTACAAAAAGTGAATAATCACACAATGTGGCATCTCGGGAGAATATTTATTGTTTTGTGTAGCATAAATATTTACCTACAGGTGATATGCTGGGGAATGTAGAAGGAGTTGCTCATGCTAGAAAAGAACTGTTTCTTGCGTCTTGTTGTCCGGACACATTGGAAGGCAAATGTTAAGAACTGTTCAGAATGGGCACACACACATGGGGCTTAGATAGTTGTGTTAAGAACATAAAAAGACATCTGGTGACAGAAGTTCAGATTCTTGCTAAATGTCTCACCTCTACACAACTGGCCAATCAGGGTGAATACACAATGCAACGTTGTTCTTTCCCACATATACACAACTGGATAACGTTCGCGATAGAAACTCGAGTCTTACCTACTGTTAATATTATGTAACTCATTTGTATATGTCATATCTTGTCATCATTCTCAATAAGATTTTTTCGTCTCACTTTTAAACATTCAGATGACAGTGGTAAACCTACGCCTCCTCCTCAGTCAAAGACCCCTGACCTCTCAAAGGGCGACTCTTTCCCCACAGAGGCTGCATCCTTTAACACAAACACTAAGGCCCCTGCAACCCCTCTAATATCAGAAGCAGTGGACATCCCTGACAACACTATATCCACCCTTGCACCCAGTGCTCCTGTTGCAGATGTGATGGACACTCCATCACCTCCACGGGAGCCCACTCCAACACCTCAATCAGCACCTGAAGTGCCAGCTTACCCTGCACCCCTTCCTGACCCTGTCCCTGGCTGTACCGCACAGGAGAAAACAGACAAGGAAGCTGCAGAGGAGGAGGAAGAGGTAGAAACCAAGACAGAAGAGGTAGCTGCCTCCTTGGACACACCTCTTTCCAACACTAATGGTGTTTCAATGGCCGAGCCAGAACAGTCTTCTGTCTCCAGTGACCTGGAAGCTCCTCTGGAGTCTCCCATTGCACAGCCCGAGGAGCTCCGCCTTCCAAATGGCCTGCCACTGCCAGCCCCTCAAGACCCCGAGGCCCCTGCCATCGGTGCGGCCGAGCATGACGACAGCCCCATCGCAGAGCCTGTCATAGAGATCTCTACAGCCATCATTCAGGCAGCGTCTACACCTATTGTCCAAGCTGCACCATCACCTGTCGACCAGCCTGCACCATCCCCTGCACCATCCCCTGCACCATCCCCTGCACCATCCCCTGCACCATCCCCTGCACCATCCCCTGCACCATCCCCTGCACCATCCCCTGCACCATCCCCTGTACCATCCCCTGTAACTGCTGTTTTACCCGACCCTGTAACCGCACCTGTACCCGATCCTACACCTGCATCCAAACCCGGACTCGCACCTGCTGTCCAGGAGATTCCCGCTGAACCAGTTGTCCAGGCAGCGCCTGCCCCAGCTGAGGTAGAAGACTTGGTTCCTCAAGTCGTCCTGGATGTAAAGGAAGATCTCCCAGGGCCCCTGTCCACCACCAAGGAAGAGACGCCATCTCCTGCAGAGTCGCCATCTCCTGCAGAGTCGCCATCTCCTGCAGAGTCGCCATCTCCTGCAGAGTCGCCATCTCCTGCAGAGACACCATCTCCTGCAGAGATGGCTTCCATAGCTGACAGCACACCAGAATCTGTGCCCACTCCTCCTACTCACACAGCAGAGGAGAGGGAGGACACCCCTCCTCCCGAGACAGTCACCCCTGCTACTGTGCAAGGTCAGTCACTTACCCATGTTAGTGTATTGGATTTCTGTTCCTTCTGTGTTTTTTTTTAAGTTGTTACAAATCATTTTTTCAAATATGATGTATATCTCCAACTTCCATCAGCTATGAAAAAATTCCACTTTAGCAAGACTGTCATGTTTGCACTGATCTTTGGATGATGGTGTTTGTCTTCCTTCCTCTAGCTGCTGTGTCTGTGCCAAAAAAAAAGAGAAAGATGAAGGATTTGAACAAAAAGGACGCTGTGGGAGACTTGCTGGATGCCTTTAAAGAGGTGTGTGTGTGCGCGTCCGTGCGTGCCGTACTGCATTCATTCATTTGGATGCTTTTACTGCCTGTTATGATGAGTGCAGTTTTCCCATACCCTCTTATGCTGCTAAAGACAAGGCTTTATCCCAGTGTATAATTCAAATCAACCCCTTTTACCTCACTGTTGCTGAATTTTAAATGTAGCCTCACAGGGTTGATCTATTTTACATAAACAATTTGACCATTCTAAATCCCAGTCTGATTTACCTAATACCCCTCCTCCTGTAACCCAGGAGCAGGTCGTTACCCCACCGGAGCCCGAGCCCGCCCCAGCACCAGAGCCTCAGCCCCCTGCTCCGTCCCTTCCTGCCCCAGAGGAGCCGGACCTGAACTGGGAAGACAAGGAGGACAAGGAGGAAAAGGAGGACAAGCTGGATGCTGAGAACAGTCAGCCAGACGATCCCACTGACAAGAAGTACCAGTACAAAGAGGGTGTGTCTCTGAACCTTGATGCGATTCAGAGTTCTTACACTGGCAATTCAGTGTGAACATTGGTCTTATCTCACTTACGCTCATGAGTCAATTGACTATGTTTATGCTTGCTTCATTGCAAATCTAGGAGTGGCGTTGTGCTTCTGTTGATATGAGACAGCTGTGGAAAAAGATAGTTATGTTAAGACAATTAATACTATCTTAAAAATAATAACCTGTGATTTTCAAACCTTCTTTAAATTTTTGTTTGCAACTTTTAACTTGAACACAAAACAGGAAATGTCACATCTCCATTCACAGTCAAAGCATAAGAGAATAGGTTCAAACATTTAACTGCATCCATGTTTGGATGGTTGGATGTACTCAAAATGTACACCTGTACTACTGTCCTGTTTCTGTTTATTCATTTATTTTTTCATTCATTCGCTATTCTATCTGCCACCTTGTGGACATTATAGGTATTACATTATCTAGATTTATGCTCACGTTCAATCATCTTCTCACCTCTGCAGAGCTGCTCGGCTGTGTTGGGAGAATATAGTCTTTGACTTAATTTCCCTGTTTTATTCTGGGTTGATGCTCAGCAGCTTTAAATAGTCCCCAAAATATCTTCAACAAAAGAGCATTGTGACTATTTTCTGTTCTATGTCCCTGTTTCAGAACAATGGATGCCAATTAACCCTGAAGAGAAGAAGAAATATGACAGGGAGTTCCTTCTGGGCTTCCAGTTCATCTCAGCCAGCATGAACAAGCCTGAGGGTCTCCCAGCCATCAGTGATGTTGTCCTGGACAAGGTGCAACCTCGCACACTTCAATTATTTATCTTCATTTGCCTTGCTTTTGACAATTGAGCTCTTAAACAGTATATGTAAACAAAATGCCATTTTATTTTTACTAGGTTTTTGACGTTATACAAACATTTGTAGGATGTGATTAAGAAGCATGTGGCCAACATGGGAAAACATGATGGCAACATTACATCTTGGAGAATTTTGATCAATTTCTTTCTGCTCAGGCAAATAAGGCCCCTCTGCGTCAACATGACCCCAGTCGTCTGGCAGGAATGAACTCCGGTCCTGACTTTACACCCTCCTTCGCCAATCTTGGCAGGCCTGGCATGGGAGGAGGAAACAGAGGACCAGTAGGTTCTAATTTCTTAATGTGATCCAAGAGCTGTGTACTTAACGATCATAGACCATGAATTATGTGGCATCTTTATCTCTCCCCAGCCTCCAGGAATGGGAGTGGGAGTGGGAATGGGAATGGGAGCTGGTGGTCCACGCCGCTCTCAGCAAATGCAGAGGAAAGAGCCAAGGAAGATCATCACCATCAGCATGTCGTTACATGACGATGTGCAGCTGAACAAGGCAGAGAAGGCCTGGAAACCCTCAGGGAAGAAAGTTGTTCGCGGTCGCGAAGTAGAAGAGCCTGAGGAGAACGACTCAGAGCAGGGCAAGACTCAGGAGCTGTTCAAACGGGTCCGCAGCATCCTCAACAAACTGACCCCTCAAAAGTTTCAACAACTAATGAAACAGGTTACTGATCTGACCATTGACACAGAGGAGCGGTTAAAAGGAGTCATAGATCTCACCTTCGAAAAGGCCATCTCCGAGCCAGACTTTTCGGTGGCCTATGCCAACATGTGCCGCTGCCTTATGGGGGTAAGTGTTGCTACACACAAGATGTAAATACATGTTGAATAAGCTTCTATGTTTTCTCAAGAACTTTTGTGGTTTAGATGTTTGCCTCAGCAGTTGTGCACAGAGATAATGCTGTGTTGCAATGATGCAGTGTGATAAATGATAAATTTTGTAAATTTGATCACCTGCATGAAAGCATGATGCTGTTATAGACCGCAGACTAAGTTGTAGAGACGATCCATATTTCTGGAGACAAAATTAAATACAGTCAACTGTTGCCAAAAGTCAAGTTAAGCTTTTTTTTATTTAGCTTTTTCCTTCCTTTCAAAAATAATAAACAATAATGTATTTTTGTTGAACGTACAATTGTCAGAACAGGGATAAAATATGATTATTAGTCTCCACGGCTGTCGATTTACGAAACAAATTGAAAAGAGATCAGTTGCATTAGTTACATTTCCTCAGAATAAAGAATGACCTGATCAGCCTGCTATCTATGTTATCGTTGTGAGACTGAGGGATAATCAGCAGTGGAATGCTGCATCTCATCACCCCAGGGACCCTTTATCACAGTCTAATAAAAGCAGGGTGTTTGATAAGGAAATTGGTTGATAACACGCCTGCATTTAGACCTAATGCACATGCTGCCAGAACTGGGGCTAAAGTAAATGTAAGCAACAGGCTGCTGAAAGAAGACATGAAAATCTTTCAAATTAAGTCTGTGAATGTTTTTAATGTAGGTATTTAAGCTTAGATATTAATTAAAAGGCCTACTCTTACACAATAACTTGACAGGCAAAAATGTAGGATGATATGATGCCAATGTCTGGTGGGTAGCAAACAGATCTTTGCTGTTTACCATGGCAGTTACTGCTGCCAGGCTACAATGATGACCTGAAATTAGTGCCACGTGTCTGGGCCACTGATCCAAGTGATGGGATTGAGGAGCCACTTACACTACATTGTAACCCTTCACCCTGACCTCCGGCTCTTTGATCATTTCCCTTTTCTCTACTCTTTGCAGCTCAAAGTCCAAACCCCAGATAAGCCGGGAATGAATTTCCGTAAGCTGCTGCTAAATCGATGCCAAAAGGAGTTTGAAAAGGACAAAGATGACGATGAAATCTTTGAGAAGAAACAGAAGGAGCTGGATGCTGCTACAGGGGTATAGTGATGCCTTATGAAAAATGGGTTGGGTTCTTAATTTATGCACAAATGTTGATAGTTGAACTTGAGTGTGTGATTGGGAGGATTCGAAGGATCCACGTACTGTGAAAAAGCCATAATGCAAAGATTGTACAACATTTTGTTTATATTCTGATAAGTTTTAGAGATTATAAAACGACCCCTCCCTCCTCTACAGTGACTGTTTGTTTTTATATTGATAAATGTGACATCTTTCCTTTGCAGGAGGAGGAGAAGCAGCGCCTTGTTGAGGAGCTAAAAAATGCTAAAATCCAGGCCAGGAGGCGCTCGATGGGTAACATCAAGTTCATCGGTGAGCTGTTCAAGCTTAAAATGCTCACAGAGGTTATCATGCACGACTGCATCGTAAAGCTGCTCAAAAACCATGACGAGGAGTCCCTGGAGTGCCTGTGTAGACTATTGTCCACCATTGGCAAGGACCTAGACTTTGAGAAGGCCAAGGTACAACGCGCAAAGTTAAATAAAGAGATAGTGTGTGATAAAGAAGAAACGGCATTCCTATGCATATGCACATTCCTTCTGATAAATGTGTAGCTAGATTTAATTTGTGGATGCAGTTGCAGCATATGACTGAACACCGTGTTTCTGCTCTTCAGCCTCGTATGGTCCAGTATTTCAATCAGATGGAGAAAATAATAAAGGAGAAGAAGACCTCCTCTAGGATCCGCTTCATGTTGCAGGATGTGCTTGACCTTCGACGGGTAAGTCACAGATGCACACAAACGTCATCGTGTTTGCTGTGTTTAAAGGGTAGTGGTCATAAAATGTACACTCAGCAAATTCAACATGTTAATCTAAACTACTTTATTAGAATCAAAAGGGATTCAATGAGAATAGATTAAAATCAACATTCACCCCTGGGTTAAATGACACAGGCTCTGATCGGCAGATTAATAATGTCTGACAGTATTTATCATATTTTGTCTTTATTTAGGACCACATCTACACTACGCCGCCTAAATTTAATGACCCATACTTTCCTCTTAATTATTTTACGCATGGTCTTGTTTTGGTATATTAGTGTGGGCAGAACATCCATCATGTCATGTGTCTTACTGTTGGCTTTGGTCTCAGATTGCGTGAGGTACTGCTCACAGCCCCAGGGACATCCACACTGATCCTTAAGCCCTGGGGCCTCATTTATTCCGCACATGGCCTCGCTGCATTTGTTCGGTTCACGTGTGCACCAAACCAAAAAGCCTTTAGCGGAAAATTTTGGGTTCGGATACATGTAGCGTTATACCCCTATTTGCGTGAGAAGTGGCCTGCGCATCTTTCAGACCCTGTGTTGTGCGGAATTTCTTCCTAATGCAGGGCAGCCTGCATAGGCTTAGCCAACAGGTTTCCCATAAAAAACAACACCATCACTTCTAGTAGCATAGTCATCCATTTAGTTTGGGCTGAATTAACATGTTTTTATGATTGTTCATTAAAGAAAATCTTTTACAATCTTGTATTCATGTCCCACAGTCATAAATACATTTTTTACTTCCTTCATCTTAATTCCAGTGCCTTCTTATAAAGCCAGCTGAGTGTAGTTGCATCAACACATATTTCTCTGTAGGAATGCAGCAGTCCTGTAGTTGTGCTCCCAGTCCCACCCACAGTGTTACAGAACCTGCTGTCTTCAGTGTTTTTACAAGCCAGAATCAGGTGTTCAATGTCAGCACATTGGCCCAATTTAACTGTGACGCACACACTGTATCCTCTGTTATTTCCTTTCCAGGCAAAAGTTGAAGAGAGCTAAGATGTCATTGAGATGCCTTTCCAGTTCTTGTTTCTCATAAACACGTAGGCAGCGTCATAATTTAAAAGAGAAACATAATCCTAGAGGCCTCATCTCAGTCTGAACTCTTGAGTTGATGTGATTAATTTCTGGTAGTTGTTAGTTCTTTTTTTAATTCAAATTTTATTTACATTTTACCAATCCTGTTTGCTTATTTCAGTTAGTATGTAACTGAAAGTATATATAGTGCCATAAATTCTCTGTAAAGACAAACCATGTCTTTAAGTTTAGCGGAAAAAAGTTTTAGCGGTCGGTTAATAATTTTGTCATCATTCTCTTCTGCCCATCCCAGAACAATTGGGTTCCCCGGCGAGGCGACCAGGGCCCAAAGACCATTGACCAGATCCACAAAGAGGCAGAACTGGAGGAGCATAGGGAGCAGATGAAGGTGCAGCAAGCTTTCATCTCCAAGAAGGACTTTGGTGGTGGTGGTCAAGGAGGAAGGATGGGCGGAGGAGGAGGAGGAGGCGGAGGGGGACGTGGGGGGCATCACACCCCAGGCCGTGGTGCTCCACCCCAGGACGAAGGCTGGAACACTGTGCCCATCTCCAAGAACCGACCCATTGACACCTCGCGCCTTAGCAAAATCACAAAGGTAGGAGGAGAGGGCCACTTTGCTCTGTATTTTTTCCGGAGGAGTATCATGTGTGAACACAAATGTCAGAGCGAGATGCTCCGCAGTCTCTGCAGACTTTCTGTGTTTGCGTGTTGTAAAGAAAAACATGAGATCTTCCCAGTGGAGTTAATACATCACATCCTGTCTCTGCTGCACCCGACTGTCTGTCTGCTCCACCTCTCTCATTGTTGCATACATTTTTTACCACTTAGTTTTCGTTTAACCATTGTCCCTTCTTTCAGACTCCTGTTCTTGACTTCAACAATCAGTTGCTTGCCCCAGGAGGTAAAGGCACATGGGGGAGCTGGGGTAAAGGCAGCAGCGGTGGCACCAGTGCCAAACCTGCAGATTCTGGTAGGTTCCCCGGACTGACGTGGTTATACATCAAATGCAGGTTTAGTTGGAAAATCCAAAGCTGATGCTCAACGTGTGCCTCATGTGTAATTTCAGCCCCAGGCTCAGAGTCAGGTAGTCGTCCAGCCACCAGTACTGTGAACAGATTCTCAGCCCTGCAGCAGTCTCAGTCTTCCTCTGGCTCTTCACAGGACTCAGACAGACGGGTTCCTCAGAGGTAAGGATAAGGACATGCAACAGGCAGCCTTGACAAACAGATATAATTTATGTTTCTTGTTGTGTATTTATAATAAGCAATAATCACTCTTCTTGTTTGAGACTCGTGTTCTATCCCTGACACTACTGTCTTACTGCCCTTCTACAGAAACAGCTCGAGTAGAGACCGTGGTGACCGATTTGAACGCTCGGATCGCGGCAACGACCGATTCGACCGGCGAGATGACAGACGTGACGACCGTGATCGCAACCGGCTACAGGTCACCAAACGAAGCTTCAGTCGGGAGAAAGAGGAGCGGAGCCGTGAGAGAGAACCATGCGCGTCGGCCGATCCTGTCCGCAGAGTAGCAAGTATGACAGACGACAGAGACCGAGGCAGCAGAGAGAGAGCCACGAGCAAAGAGACTGGTATGTGGCAGTACGCAGCTCCAGTGTAGATTTAAATAGGTTATTTTATACTTCAAATAGATCATTTCGGGATTATTGGCACAACAAAAATATGCTAAAACAAACATATACTGTGCTTAACAAAAATGCTATTCATCAAGGAAATAAGAATCCTACTATTTTCGGCAAAATTTTAAGTCAATCCACAGAATAAGACCTTTTTTGTCTTGTGTGTTACAGTGAAGCGGGAGACAGCTGCCACCCCTCCCCCTCCTCAGACCCCCACCAAGCCTGCCTTGACTGAGGAAGAGCTGGAAAAGAAGTCCACAGCTATCATCGAGGAGTATCTGCACATCAACGACATGATGGTACACACTGATCAGCAATTGTTAGAAAATGACATGAAACTGTTTGAACCAGTTCCTTACCTCTGCACATTTCCTGCGGCTGCTTCCCAATAAAAGTCCCTGTGTGGTTTGTTTGGTGAACACTTTTAATGTGAGGCCATAGCAGCACAAAAGCTTCCATCAATAACACTTATGACGGTTACACTTAAGTGCGTCTAAGCATTATCACTTATCACTGTCTGTGTGATGTCCCTCTCTGTCCCAACAGGAGGCACTGCAGTGCGTGCAGGAGATGAACAGCACTCAGCTGCTCTTTGTGTTTGTACGAAACGGGCTGGAGTCGACAATGGAGCGCAGCACCATCGCCAGGGAGCGCATGGGCCTGCTGCTGCACCAGCTTATGAAGACTGGCATCCTCTCAACAGAGCTGTACTATAAAGGGTCAGTGTGGAGCCTCTGAAATACATTATTTGAGAGTTATTTAAGTATTAGCTGATGTCAGGGACTCCACAGGGTCTCAAAAACTCTGAACAAATCCAAAATGTAATCAGTGATCACTCCCATAATTTTCATGTAAAAAAAAGTCTTAAATACATTAAACTATTACGTACTAGGTCTTAAATGGAAACGTTTTTTTTTAATTGTGAGTGACAATTGTTGTTTTAAAGACTTCAGCTTTCTTCTGTCTTAAGCTCTTTTTTTTTCTATGTCTTAATTATGTTAACGAATATTTAATGCTGCTTCTATTACTTCTAAAATTATTAGTATTTTTAAGAGAATTACAGAGTTGGTAATGTTTCTTTGAGTTGTAGTTCTTTCTCAATTATGCAGATATTAGCATGTTGTAATCAAACTACATACAAGATCAACAGGGAACTGATAACTGATTGTCTTCCCAGTCAGATTTTATCCCAGTACTGTGGGTTTGGCTTTAGGAACGATTAAGAATACCTAATGCCTTTGCCTTTTAGTTTGATAGATAATGTGCCACATTCAGGGTTAATAAGCTACTTCTGTCACATTTTTGTTATTCTGCTGTCTTAATGAGTGACGTTTTTTTCTTTTTAAATCTTTGAATAAACTTAAAAATGTGTGCACCATGTTTCTTCAGGCTTCAGGAAATCCTGGAGGTGGCTGACGACATGGCAATAGACATCCCCCACATCTGGCTGTACCTGGCAGAGCTGCTCACTCCCATGCTCCTTGAGGGAGGTATCCCCATGGGTGAATTTTTCAGGTTAGTGAATGGTAAACACTTCACCCCTCAGTGGGTTTGGGAGAGAAATAAGTCAGAGAAGGCAATTTATGGTTCGCTTTTAACTTGTTCATTCATTTTGTCTCCAGGGAGATTTCAAAGCCTCTGATCCCTCTGGGAAAAGCTGGAGTCCTACTGGTCCAGATCCTCACTATACTCTGCAAAGGAATGGTGAGATCGGTCTTCAGTTAGAATCTATAATATATCACATCTAAGTGCCCGTTTTTCTGGCTGCTTAAGGCTTGTAAACCCTTTTGAAAACTGAAATTTTCAATTTTTGATTAAATACTAACTAAAACTTTGGGTAAATTGCTGCCTTTGAATTCAACTATTGTTTTATATCTGGGTTTCTTTGGGCTCTTAAAAAGCGTAAAAAGGCTAAAGGTTCATCATTTTGAAAAGCTTAATTATCTTAAGGTAGGTCTTAATTATGTTAACATCATTTAATATTACTTCTGTTGTGATTAAAAATTTGTTTTATTTTCTAGAGAAATATTTTGGTGGCCTACATAATTTGTAATGTGTGTTATAGTACTTTTCTCTATGATACAGATATTAGCTGTATCGTTGTATAGTCTTCACCTTATCTTTAATTATGGGGAGATGTAAGTAATTCTGGGACTCTGATCTTCTTTCATATCTGTTTGCTTGACATTGAATTTCATTCATTATGCTCTAACAAAATCTTACATTTAACTTGATGGAACCCTTGTATATATGTTTGTGAGTCAGTCAATGTGGCAGTGATGAATGCCAGCCTGAATGTAAAGTGTATGTCCATCAGTCAGTAACCATGTGTCTCCCCTTCAGAGCCATAAAAAGGCAGGAACAATGTGGAGCGAGGCAGGCCTCCGCTGGAAAGACTTCCTGCCTGAGGATGTGGACGTCAACAAGTTTGTGACAGACGAGGTGAGCGGTCACTTACTAACATTTACCATCAATTTAAAGATGGCCTGACATTTTGTATCTAGTTTTAAGATATTGAGGATAAAGTGGAATGTGAGTTTTGGCCCTGTTCAGACCTAGTATTAACATTTGTCCTGAGAGATCCGATCACAAGTTATATGGTTACTTGTAAATGGTCGATATAAATACAGACCATTTACAAGTGGACGGCGCTAACTTCAGATGTGTCTCCACTGACCACCTGTGATCAGATCTCACATCCAGTGATTGGATCTCAGGACACATTGACACATCTGGATGCGTTCTGACCCAAAGTGCTGACCACCTATGATCGGAACGCTCCCGACGGATGTTAATACAAGGTCTGAACGGGGTCTTAGTTTCATGTAGGGAATGAGAACTAGTTACTGGAGGTACAATATATATAAAGATGAGCGCTGTGCCTCTGTCTGTAGAATGTGGAGTTCACACTGGGTGATGAGTCAGATAAGAGCAAAAAGGTGGAGCTGACCTCTGCAGAGCTGGCCAGACAGCTGGAAAGACTCTTTAAGGACAAGGCCGACAACCAGAGGATCTTTGACTGGATTGAGGTTTGTTCCTGCTGCAATGTTTATCAACCTCATCAGCTTATTCAAATTGAATCTTCAAATACTATGCTGTTATTGAGGATGAATTTCTCTGATGTATGTGAGGACTGAAGCTGGTCATATTGCCTCTGGTATTCTACACACGTGTTAATGAACATGTCTCTGTGTAGGCCAACCTAGATGAGCAGCAGGCCTCCTCCAACATGTTCGTCAGAGCTCTGATGACCTTCGTCTGCCAGTCAGCAGTCATTGGTGAGTCAACTTACACTCTTCAAATTCCTTATTCAGGGCTGAAAATACTGGTTAATAATTGGTTCATTAAAAGTCATTTACCAGGTCGTAACGTCTCTGCGAAGAAGAAACTGGTTGTTCGGTAGGAATTGTTGGATTTGGTGTTTGACAGGGTCATGGTTTTAACTTGCACAATAGACTATAATAACTACCAAGTAGAATAGCTTCAAACATCAACACACAAAACTGTATCACACAGGTACATTTTTTTGATTGCACAGTTTTTTGTTTAGCACGTGTTGGAATAAAGGAAATGTGATGGGCGAATTCCAGTTGAACAGTTCAGACATGTCAGGTCTGTCTTAACAGAGAGGTGTAAAGTAGATAGATAGATAGATAGATAGATAGATAGATAGATTACTTTATTCATCCCCGAAGGGAAATTAAGTCGTCATAGCAGCCGGTATATTTGAATACAATAAAATACAATACAATAGAATCAAATAAAAAATAATTGCGGTAATTTAGTGCAGTTCTGTGATGGTGGCTCTGACAGAGGTAGAGGTAAAGTGAGTCTTTCTTAACTTTGACCCCTGCAGATGAGAACCCCTACAAGATGGACAGTGGGCAAATCAAACAGAGAGCCAAATTGCTGCAGAAATACCTGAAGGACGAGCAGAAGGAGCTGCAGGCTGTCTACGCTCTGCAGGCCCTCATGGTAGAGATGGAGCAACCTGCAAGTGAGTGGCTCATTCATAATATTTCTAGTTCACTTTCAGATGTCCTAAATCTGCTTCTATGCACAATTTCTTTTCTCTTTATCTCTTTACTTTACTTCAAAGATTATATAAATAAAATAATTGTTGAATTGTTAAGGTTTTCTTTTTGTGTGAAAATGGTTTGAAATTCTGATCTCACTTCCCTCCATCAGATCTGCTGCGGGTGTTCTTTGACACGCTTTACGATGAGGATGTGATCAAAGAGGATGCCTTCTACAAGTGGGAGTCAAGCAAAGACCCCGCCGAGCAGCAGGGCAAAGGTGTGGCCCTCAAGTCCGTCACTGCCTTTTTCACTTGGCTCCGCGAGGCCGAGTCCGAGTCCGACAACAGTTAGGCCCCTGGCCACTAGAAGAACTGCCGGGAACTCAGATCCTTGGAGAGAGTGAATGTTCTGTGGCGGATTCAGAAGAATCTGAATCAGCAAAATCCTTCTGCATAAACAGAAAAAAGCCAGAAAAAAATTCTTCACCTGGGAGAGATTGTATTATGGATCGAACTTTCGATCATCTTATTTTTTCGTTAATATTATTTTGTTTTGGGTTTTTGTTTTTTTGGCGCTACAGAATGTTTTTTCTATATATATATCTATATATATATAGATATATATATTTATTTAT
The DNA here is from genome assembly GCA_026259375.1 of Verasper variegatus. Taxonomy (NCBI): domain Eukaryota; kingdom Metazoa; phylum Chordata; class Actinopteri; order Pleuronectiformes; family Pleuronectidae; genus Verasper; species Verasper variegatus. The sequence continues at coordinate 1,856,626 of CM048047.1, read as the reverse complement.
ATATATATAGATATATATATATATCTATATATATCTATATATATATATATATATCTATATATAAATGCGAATGCAGGATTTAATAGAGAGAGTAGGCATGAGAGAGAGAATGCTGACAAGTTACACCCTGTGAGAGATGAGGCTGTTTTTTCAGTTTTTCTTTTTTTTTTTTTTTTTTAGGTTAGTCTCTTTTCAAATGGCTTCTCCTCACCACGGCGACACTATTCAAGACATTTTGCTTTATGACCGATATAAAGAAGAAAACTTTAAGAGGCTGTTCACATCTATATTTTTGATGACTTCATTCTTTATCTTGGAGACATGACTCAGCAACTTTGTCATGTCACGTGTTTGATGTTTGATCTACATGATGCGCTTATGTAGATGGTTAGTTTATTGTTTCCAGTGTTGGATGATTGGAGTGTGTTTTATAAGAAAATAGAAAACTACAAAGAGAAGTGGCGAGGACTGTCGAATGGATATTTCAGACTGGAGCGGTTGTGGACTGTATGGACTTCAGACTTTATAAGGGTGGTGTCACTGAGGAGAGGGCCAATGAACATTGACCATTTTGCTGCTGGGGGGGCGGTGATGCTTCCCTCATGCCCCTCAACCCCACCCCAAAGACCCCTACTGACCCTCCCCTCCGTGTGTCTGATTTACTTGTTTCCTGCACTTCGAAGGAACAAACTGGACTGGGAAGAGGAGAGCGAGGGCTCACGGCTGCACCCTCCTACAAAACCTGTTGATGGATTTTAAAAATATAAAAATATCTCTATTAAAACTTGAAAAAAAGTATACAGACAAAAAAAATCCACTTTAATGAAAAAGGACTTTAAAAAAAGTAGAGTTAAACAGTACGAATCCTAAGGCCTTTTCTGCTTCCAAGAGTGAAAAATGCATTTCAGGAGAGTTCTGTAAATATATGACGGATTGTTATTTTTGTTTTTGTTGGTTTTGTTTAGTTTTTTCTCAAAGAAAATATGCTAATGTGATTTCCCCCGCCTCTGAAACAAAGTGACAGTTTTCCCCTGTATTTATATTTTTCTCTCCTCAGCTGGCAGAATCCACCCCAAATCCAGGATTACAATTTAATGAAAATTTGTAAATACTTTTTTGCTTTTCTTTATTAAAAAGATATTTAATTAAAGAAAATGAATGCCTCTTTTCACATTCAAAACTGGAAGAGATAATAAAGATTGTTGCAAATAAAATGGAAAAAAAGACACTCCTATACTTGTGTGACAACTTTTGTGACGGCAGCAGCGTGTCCATGCAGCCACTGTGACATCACATGGCTCCTTCCCTCTGTTCTGCCTCAGAGCTGAGTCTCCTTGGCTAACTGAGGAGCAGATCCTGCAAACTGCACTGGTGTGGGTTTACTATCTGGTATACACTGTGCTGCTGTATTTATCATTAGGACGGTCTGTTTTCATCATGCATGAGCAGTATGTACTGATGGACTTAAAAGTTCATCATACTATTGTTAACTGCTGAGGAGAAGCAGATAGGACCTGAGTTAGTGGCTTTATCGAGCCATTGTTACCTCCACCAAGGAGGTTATGTTTTCACCCTTGTCTGTTTTAGTTTGTTTGTCTGTGAGAAAGATTTAAAAACTACTAAATGGATTTCCAGGAAAAATCTGAATGCGTTTTGGGTGAGGGGAGAACAGATAACATTTTTGTTTGGATCTTGATCAGGGGACAGATCCAGGAATTCTTTTCCACGTTCTCTATTATTGAGAAATGGGACGTTTCCAAACATTTTCGTTGATTTCTCAGATATTCATGGATGAAAAATATCGTCCGCTTTCCTGAGTAGACCAAAATTACAACTAGATTCGGACTTTGACACCCTGCTGTCATGTCACTCGCACATCTTTCATCTGCTGGCAGCGGGGGCTAGTTTACATATAAGACCTGTTTTAAATCCAAAGTAAACAAAGGTGGAGTGTGTTTAAGAACAAGCAGACCAAGAGTTACAGTACGTGTCCATTTTTACCCCGGGAAAGCATCAGACCAATTTAAATCATTTGCAGGCAAAAAAGTCAGTTATAAGAACAGACAAAATTAATAGAACCAGCATTTTAACCATGTTTAAAGTGAAATTATTCAGTTTGGTAAGAACTTGAATCATTGTGGACCTTTTGTGTTGAGGTTTAAAGACTCACAGTGAAGGTGTCACTTCTGCCTGTGTTTTGTGTCCATGCACCCCCCTCCCTGGACCTGTGAATGTGTAGACTGTGAGTACCCCCCCCCCCCCCCCCTCGGAAGTAGAGTGACTGTTGGTGATATTGAGTATTGACTGATATCCCTCCAAGTCCCAGAGGAACAGTGGAATAGAACAAACAGACTGTTGATTGAAACTGTCTTAAAGAAAAGAGTTGTGGTATCTGGTCTGAGCTGCAACAGACTATAGAGGGGAAAAAACATCTGTAATATCATCCCCTTGTTTTGAAAATGATTCTCATCCACAAACAAGAAACGATAAACCTGCAGAGCTCTGAGTTACATTGTCCTTTTTCATCCTGTCATATCTGTCACTGGTTTTCTCCCAATATACCATACGTCATATGGTGTTACTGCATCGTTTTTCCTCTGACTGTAGATTGTGAACTGATTTACTGCTCAAAAACCTGATGATATGAAGAAGAAATGCAAGGTGGAATACAACACTGTATTGCATTTAAAGAATTATGAATGAATTATTACATCATGATGAATTAGCTTCCTAAAGAACATTAGGGCTGCAACTAACGACTATTCTGATAGCCGATTAATCTATCGATTATTGAAACGATTAATCGACTAATCGGATTATGAATGACACAAATTCTCAATTGCTGTTATTTAGCCAACAGCTAAAGCTGGAAAGACTCTTTAAGGACAAGGCCGACAACCAGAGGATCTTTGACTGGATTGAGGTTTGTTCCTGCTGCAATGTTTATCAACCTCATCAGCTTATTCAAATTGAATCTTCAAATACTATGCTGTTATTGAGGATGAATTTCTCTGATGTATGTGAGGACTGAAGCTGGTCATATTGCCTCTGGTATTCTACACACGTGTTAATGAACATGTCTCTGTGTAGGCCAACCTAGATGAGCAGCAGGCCTCCTCCAACATGTTCGTCAGAGCTCTGATGACCTTCGTCTGCCAGTCAGCAGTCATTGGTGAGTCAACTTACACTCTTCAAATTCCTTATTCAGGGCTGAAAATACTGGTTAATAATTGGTTCATTAAAAGTCATTTACCAGGTCGTAACGTCTCTGCGAAGAAGAAACTGGTTGTTCGGTAGGAATTGTTGGATTTGGTGTTTGACAGGGTCATGGTTTTAACTTGCACAATAGACTATAATAACTACCAAGTAGAATAGCTTCAAACATCAACACACAAAACTGTATCACACAGGTACATTTTTTTGATTGCACAGTTTTTTGTTTAGCACGTGTTGGAATAAAGGAAATGTGATGGGCGAATTCCAGTTGAACAGTTCAGACATGTCAGGTCTGTCTTAACAGAGAGGTGTAAAGTGTAAAGGCATTACGCTTTTAAACTCGTTAAAAAAAGTTTAAACCATATTTTTGTAATGGATTCTAGCGTTTCCTTTTATGCTCGCTTTGAGAGCAACTCCCTGGCTGTGGAGATACAAGAGACCCAGGAGGGCCGCTGCCCCCCTGTAATATCCAGGGCAGATGTGTGATCTCTTAACCGGATTAACACACGCAAGGCACCTGGTCCTGATGGCATCCCTGCTCCCATGGAAAGCAAGGTCCGCCTTACAAATATTGCAGGTAGTTTTTTTTCAGGCTAAGTTAAGGGTGAAGTTCTCCCATACTTTTGACTTTCTGCTACGCGATGCTGTTGCAATGGACACCGCCATTGGTCCATGTTTTGTTCGCTATTGCACATGCGCGACTTTCAGAGATAGGAAGGGAGCGAGATGGCTCACTCCTCAGCTACTTCCATCAGCACCTCCGGTAAATCGACGTTTAGTTCAGCTGCACGGCACGAATAACACGCGCTATGACGTAACCAACGAATCATCGACGATTAAATTCGTCGGCGACTATTTTTGTCATCGATTTTTGTCGCTCGCCCCTACGTCCCTTATGGTCACACAGAACCGAATGGCCCTAGACTTCCTACTGGCAGAAAAGGGTGGTGTCTGCACTATGATAGGAAGTTCTTGTTGTACATTTATCCCCAACAATACCGCCCCTGATAGCTCGGTGACCAGGGCCCTCTCCGCCTTACGCACCATGGCACAGGTCATGGCCGCAGACTCTTAAATTGACAACCCCTATATAGCAGGATGAACACTGCATTTGGCAAATGGAAAGGGCTGATTGCATCCTGCCTCCTCTCCCTAGCTATCTTTGCAGCTATCCTAGTCACCTGTGACTGCTGCTGCATCCCTTGCTTTAGAACCTTGCTCAACAGACTCATCACCACGGCTCTGACCAAGGAAAACATGCCCCACCCCCCACCCTATCAGTTGCCTTTGTTGGGTGGTGATGATGATGATGATGATGATGATGGGTTTGCATTGGATGAGATGGAGTAAGTTGTTCACACCATGAACATACAGCCGTTAAAGCAGGAACACAATATTCCTCACTCCAATCTACAACAACACCGTCAAGGCTTGTTTTTAAAACACAAAACCAAAACACTCTCAGAAATGTGAAGATTTGCCCTGCTGCTACAAAGGAGGGGAGAAACTGGGAGCGGCTCCTCATCATTCGATTCCAGTGCCAAGAGGCTGGGACTACGCCTGCGCACCAGCAAGGGAAAGCCAAAGTCTAATACCACGGCGACTCCCCCTCGTTATTGACCAATGAAGTTCTACCTACTATTATAAGTAATGCACCCGCCGTCCGTTCAGGGTGACTACCCCGTGCTACTGCTTTGGCTGGGGCTGTGCGTTGAGTGCCCATAGCTATGCTGTAATTTTCATTGCTTCTAAATAAATACTTGTTGAACCAAACCGAGACTCTTCTCATATCTTGGGATAAAGGAACACGACAGTTGACGGTGAAAAACACTTTTTCACCGCCACCAGCAAACAAAGGAGAACACCAAGGGGCAACATCCCGGGCTGAGCGATGAGGCCAAGTGCAAAACGCTGCAGTTCACTGGGTGGCCACTTGAGGCTGGCTCCAAGAAGGAGTCAATTCCCATTGACTCCCATGTTCAAAAGCCCGACCTTAGAGCAGAATTAAACCTGTTTACAGCCTGGTTAAAAAAACGTTTTTAGGCTCAATCACTAAGTTCTTCCTTCATGACAACTCTGAGGGGGGTGAATTTTTTTCTAACTCACTCGTTTAAATTATATAGAGGTTTGATATTATGAATAATTATCACTTGATGGACAGGTGACGTCACTGTTAGGTAGCGACTCCAGCTCCTAGCCTGTTGCCTGTTCGGCTTCACCTGAGCTAACAGGCTAATCCCTGTCAGTGAACACGACCTGAGTCTGTGGAGAGGTTTAACTCACATATCGGATAAATAATACGGTTTGATGTTCGGCTTGTTCTCGTGACGGAGAAGCTAAATACTTCTGCGCTCCCGTTTCTGTGGTAAGTAAACCCAGCAGAGAGAAGCGTTAGAGGTTATGAGGATGAATCTTTTAAACTGAGACAGGCGACTGTGTGTGTTTGCTCTGGCTGAGGAAACTTGAGAACCAGCCTCCACTACGTAAGTATTCTTCTGGCTAATATTCAGTCTCTGAATAACAAGCTGGACGAACTTCGTAGCAGGATGGCTTTTGTCGTGTTCTTTTATCCCGAAATATGAGAAGAGCTGGTCTTGGCTTGGTTCAACAAGTATTTATTTAGAAGCAATGAAAAGGAATAGCATAGCTATGTCCACATAGCTATGGGCACTCAATACACAGCCTCGGCCATCTAGTAGCACGGGGTAGTCAAGAGTCGCGCCGAACGGACGGTGGGTGCAATATTTATAACAAGGGGGAGTCACCATGGTTGAGACCTTGGCTATCCCTTGCTGGTGCGCAGGCGTGGTCCCCATCCGCAAATGATGAGGAGCCGTTCCCAGGTTCGCCCCTCCTTCGACAATAGCTGGGAAAATCTTCACATTCTGACAGTGTTTGGTTTCATGACAGGCCTTCAGCTGAAGCCTTGTGGGTCTTCAGTATTTTTGCAGATTTGGTGTTGTTGTTCATTGGAGTGAGAAACCTTGCGTTCCTGCGTTATTGGCTGTATGTTCTGTGTGCGTAAGCATGCGCATTTTCTAGACAAAACAATGCCTTTCCTATCTGTCCTTCTGAACCTAGTGGCAGCTGCTTGAATTCTTTCTAAGGGTAGGTCACAGTTTCTTGAGAAACAGTGCATTCATGTATGTGTGATGGTTGAATAAAGCTAATGGAGTTTAGGCTGTAATATAATAAGTTAGGTATGAGAACAAGTTAAAGTACAGTGTATTGTATACCACAGATGTACAGTCTCCACAACAGGCATTATCAGACAGGTGCACGACTGAACTACGATGTGACGCACACATACACACACTAACCAACTTCCAGATTAAAACCAGCCAGCAACGGCTACTAAAAGTCACTATGTGAAGGCCACACATTCTCCACGTATTCAGCCCAAACTGCCCCTGCCCCCACCCCTGTCTAACATACTGCATTTGAGTTCAGTTTCATTGCCATCTTCACAGACACACACACAAAGAAAAACATAGATTTTAGTCTTAACACTTTTCAACGGGACATTAAGTTTTGTAACGTGATGGTTTTCACGAAGACTTGGCTAGACCCCTCGATCCGAGACTCCGCCATTGTTCCCGAGGGGGTCTCCATTCACCGCCAGGACCGGACAACAAACTCGGGGAAGAGCAAGGGAGGAGGTGTCTGCTGCATGGTGAACAATGCGTGTTGCTCAGATGTGGATGCTGACCTTATTACATCCCGAGGGGAGTTTATATCGGTCGTTATAACAGCGGTGTACATTCCGCCACATGCCGACACTAATCGGGCACTGGATGAGCTGCATGCGGTTATTGACAGGACAGAGACATCACGGCCTGAGGCTGCGTTTATTGTGGCCAGTGATTTTAACAACGGCAAGATGAGGAAAGTCCTGCCGAGATATCATCAACACATCAGCTGTCCTATGCGCGGTGCGAACACACTCGACCATGTTTACACTCCCTTCTGGGATGCGAATAAGGCCCTCCCTCGCCCCCCATTCGGCAAATCGGATCACGTCTCAGTTCTGCTGCTGCCTTCCTATAGGCAGAAACTCAAACGTGATAGACCGGTGACTCGGACCATTCAGCGGTGGACCAACCAATCAGACTCAGCTCTACGGGACTGCTTCAGCATTACGGAGTGGTGCGTGTTCCAGGATGACAACATCAACACGTACACGGACGCGGTCATCTGCTACATCAGCAAATGCATCGATGACGTCGTACCCAGGATTACTGTACGAACATTTCCAAACCAGAAGCCCTGGATTAATGGTGACGTCCATGCAAAACTCAAAGCACGGACTGATGCCTACATCTCAGGTGATCTGGAGGAGTACAGGAAGTCCAGGTACGCGCTCTGGAGTGCTATTAGCAGTGCCAAGAGACTCTACAGGGACAAAGTGGAGTCCCACTACAAGGGCTCCAACACAAGGAATATGTGGGCTGGACTCAAAACCATCTCTGACTACAAAGGAAAGACCAGCAGTGCTGATGGAGTGTCTGCATCTCTCCCAGAGGATATGAACACCTTTTATGCTTGCTTTGAGAGCAACTCCCTGGCTGTGGAGATACAAGAGACCCAGGAGGGCCGCTGCCCCCCTGTAATATCCAGGGCAGATGTGTGATCTCTTAACCGGATTAACACACGCAAGGCACCTGGTCCTGATGGCATCCCTGGCCGAACTCTCAAGGCGTGTGCAGATCAGCTGGCAGATGTGTTCACAGACAATTTCAACCTGTCACTGCTCCAGTCTGTAGTCCCCGCATGTTTCAAGGAGACCATCATTGTCCCTGTCCCCAAAAAAACAAAAACCCTCTGCCTGAACGACTACCGCCCAGTAGCACTCACCTCCACTATCATGAAGTGTTTTGAGCGGGTAGTCAAACCCTTCATCACCTCCTCCCTCCCTGACTCTCTGGACCCTCTTCAGTTTGCCTACAGGCCAAATAGGTCAACTGCAGATGCCATCTCCCTCACCCTTCACACTGCCCTCTCCCACCTGGACCAGAGGGACACATATGTGAGAATGCTGTTCATTGACTACAGTTCAGCATTCAACACCATCGAGTCCCTGAAGCTCGTCACCAAGCTCAGAGACCTTGGGCTCAACATCACCCTCCGTGATTGGATTCTGAGCTTCCTGATGGGCAGACCACAGGTGGTGCAGGTAGGCAGCATCACATCCTCCACCCTGGCCAGACAGCGGCTCTTCTTCCTCTGCTGCGGAGGCTCAACATGGATGCCAGGATTCAATTTCTACAGGTGCACCATAGAGAGTATCCTGACTGGCTGCATCACCGCCTGGTACGGCAGCTGCACCGCCCTGAACTGTAAGGCTTTTCAGAGGGTGGTGAAGTCTGCCTAGCACATCACCAGGACGGAGCTGCCATCCATGGAGGACCTCTACATCCAGCGGTGTAGGAAGAAGGCCAACCAGATCATTAAAGACCCCTATCACCCCAGCCATAAACTGTTCTGCCTGCTGCCGTCTGGTCGACGGTACTGCAGCATCCGGGCCCGCACCACCAGGCTCAGAGACAGTTTCATCCCCCAAGCCATAAGACTTTTAAACTCCTCCAATCTGTCAAATTCCACTTAATCTGCACTTTAGCACATTTGCACTATTGCACACACTTGCACTACTGTTTTTTCTTGTTTTTCTTTTTTTTCTCACAAGAGAGCCTGTGACCGAAGAATTTAATTGCAACGACTGCTTAATGTAATCATTGCACATGACAATAAACTCTTGAATCTTGAAAATGCCTCCTGGACCAAAAGAGTGTGTTCTCAGCAGAATTTTGCCATACAAAAGAAAAGCACCTAACATTTTCACATTTTAGGCGGCCACTTATTTTTGATCACCTCAGAGCTCTGTTGTGCAGCCCACATCTTCCACTCAACATATTCTCTTTAGCCAAACCCCAGAACTCGGGTGCTCTCTGTTCAGAAGCACTTCACGCTTTGTAGGCTGTAATCCAACCTCTGTGTAACCTTATAGTCAGAGTCAGGCCTTCATTTTAAACTGCCTCGGCCCTGCTGACAGGCCCAGGGAGGGAATCACCTTATCTTTACCTCGCTTTCACTCAGTCGCAGTATCCCTATCAGCTGGATCCAATGTTCAGGTGACATTTTCACACTATTGCGTCACTGGTGCACCTATCATTTCTTTTCCATGTAATCCTTCCAAAGCATATTTGCACGGGCCTTTGTTATTAGCTAAGCAGCCACACAGGCGTGATACAGTTCAGTCTGTTCAGATTCTACAGAGAGGAAATCCTTAGACAGCTCTCTGACACTGTATTCCTACTTCACAACACTTGCATGTTTTTGTGTTCTTTGACAAATTTGGATTAACGATCCGATGAATTTCCAGGTATGAGTCTGCTACAAGCTGGAAATGTATTGTAATGACAGTTGGGCACAGATCTAATGCAGATGAAAGTGACTCACCTCAGATAGTGTGAGAGGAAATTCAGATTTCTAGTTTGGTTTGACATTTGCACATCTGCGTGATCGTTGATGTAAATATTGTAGGAACCCCCTTTAAACCCTTCTGCAAAATCTATTTAAACCCATTTCCTCAGTGCTGTTTATCTGCATCTGCTGCGTGCTATTGGATTTGAAGTGATTTACACCCCTCTCTGCACATCTGTCGAGCATTTGAAGAGTTCGCAGGATTTCATCTTTATTTGTGATATGATGAAAAATAAATATATATTACATATGTCACTATAAAATAGTACAATTACTGTAACTACTACATAATTATTGTTATTACATATTATCATATAAAATATATCAATGAGATACTATTTTCTTTTATTTTATATTTCGTAATATTGTATGAATAACGTTATTCATACAATACTATTTATTTGATATACCTTAAATTTCCCTTATTCAGATAGAGTGATACTAAAATACTAAAACCAACATATAAATTCAAATCAATTGTAAATATTCCTTTGTAGAACGTTGACACCTTCACTGCTGCTAAAACCTCCTCATAGGTATCTACAGTCTTTTACAGTTCAGTTTGGGACGAGGACTCACTTCAGATCACACACTCACCAGGGTTGAGACTCAGTAGTCCCTGTCCAATTTACACTAGAGGGCGCCATGGCACGGTATATTTATGACCATTGGTCAGTATAGCAGTTAAATGTTAATGGCAGCTTGCACACATCCTCACACATTTCAAATTTTTTGTTTTAAGCGATACAGTAATTATTAGTAATGAATATGTTTTACTTTTGATCCAATGGCTTTCTGCTTGAAAACACAGGTTACATCTGTACTTGATGGAGATGTTTGTAAATCCAATTTCAGGAATTACAAGATATACAAAGATTAAGTAATAACCATGATCACAAGACAATGTGTCGGGTAGCGTTAAGTGCACAGCGATCCAAAGACTTCAAAAGACGTTCTCAGTGTCTTGTAAACTCTTCTTAAAACATAAAACAGAAAGCCTATGTTGGAATTGAATATTTTTGGTGTGGCCTTCCTCAAGATCATCCAAATGCTAAGATGGCTGAACCTCTGGGCAAGCAACCATCACAACCACTCGCTACAGCCATGAAACCACGTTTGGTGCCAGAGAAAACTCACACATAGGTATTAGCCTGCAAAGCATCTGCGGCGAGCTGACTGAGTCTGAAAGCGTCTGCAGATGCAAGACCAATCCACCGGCTGTAGAGTGTTTCAATAATCACTTGATTGCTTTGACCTCTCCACACCAACACACACCCTTAACCTCACTGAGAGCTATTTTCAGACATACGGGGGGATTTAGGCCGAAATGTGTTAAAACAACAACACCTTGCTGCACTGACCTCAGGATCCACAGCAAAGCAGAACTAAATCCCTCAGCACTGTGACACTACACACACACACACACACACACACACACAGGTTCACAAATAGGCTCAGACAAAATATGCAATTAGTAAGCTTGCTGTTTCTCCTTGCTTCCAGTCTTAATGTTAAGCAAACTACTTGCTGGTGTTAGCGTCATATTTAGCATACAGACATGAGAGTGTGATCAGTGCTCTCAGCTAATCCTAAGGTTATCTCCCGAAATGTCAAACAATTATTAGCTTTAACATAATTCAAATTTTTCATATTTACTTATCATTCTTTTCTCCTTTCTATCGTCTCTTAACAATGTTTGACCCTTTCCCTTTTTCCCTAATTGCTGCCATGACCCATTTATTCCCACAGGAAATTGCAATTTGCACACAAACACACTGCCATGTGTGTAATGACCTCACGCAGTATCATCACGAATCATATCTCTGTGGCAGATGGCAGCGGGTGTGTGCCACAGTCTGCCATCCTGCTGGCCGCACAGATCCACACCAGTGAGGACGCAGAGTGTGGTCCCTTCACCAGCATCATTGACAACATGTCAGCCAGTTCCACTCACCACACAGTGGAGTACCACACCAATCCATTCAGCTGTCACACTCCACACATTTGTAAATCCCACATTTTATGAAAGGTAACATTAAGTTCTTTATTAGAGGTAAATGAATAAAACACAAATATGGCCACTGCAATAGCCTTAACAACAGCCTTTTGGGTTAAATATTGCTATTACTCCTAATCCAATAGAACCACTAATCGGCTGTTTTCTTTTTCTCATTTATGACCATTTATACGTGTACTTTTTTCATTGGCTGTGTCGGAAACAGAAGTTATGTTTTTGTGTGGTTTGTGGTTCTTTTAGGGGGTGGTGACTATTAGTCCAAAATGTATTTCTTTGTAGCATTTTGGTTAATCTCAATTTGTAAACTTAATTTTTTTATATGTGCAGAGATGAGATAAGATAAGATAAGATATGATAAGATAAGATAAGATATGATAAGATAAGATAAGATAAGATAAGATAATATATGATAACATAACATAACATAACATAACATAACAACATAACATTGGAAAAGACAAGATAAGATAAGATAACAAAAGATATACATACTTACATGAAAGATATTTTAAACACATCTGCTAAAAATGTTAGCATTTAGCTCAATCCATGAGAAGTACAAAGTACAGCCTCAAAGCTGCTAGCGTCTTGTTAACCCTTAAATTGGACGGATCTGGCCAAATATTCCTTTATGCAACCAGTTTGTATTAATGGGTTTTATCAATGATATTGTATGGACATTTAGTCCCAATATATATTTTTAATAACATCAATTTTGTCTTGTGAAAGTCTTGTATACATGTTACCATAAGAATTGTTAAGGAAATTAACACTAAGGTTATCCACTGCCTAGTTCACATCTGAGCTAACATTAGCATATACAACTCAAATTCAACTTATGAATGATTAGATTTTCCTCTTGCATCAGAACATCATGGATGTTGCTCACTTCAAACAAATGTTAGGATACTGTAGTTTGACAGGTCCTGCCTGTTGTGTCTTCCAATGCTGCTCTATCATTGTGGAAGGCTTGTGGCTGTAACACATCAGCAATTATAATTTAATAAAATATGACGCTACAAAGAGGTTGACTTCTTTCATGGTGGGCCACTTTTTTTTTTAAAACTTTGATATCTGATTCATGTTGTGGAGGATGACATCCCTGTCCCCAAACATAAGCGTACTTATATATTTATTCCTTTTAGTGGCTGTATTTGCTTCCATATATGGTGAAAATAATGGCTACGCTATAATTCTCTTTCATCCCCAGCAAATTCATGGTGTTTAACCTCATTTACATATTTCATGCATATGAATTACCACAGTCCTCGTCATCTATGGCCTGTCTACATTTGCAAGGCTAATCACTCAACTCATTGGGAACATTAGATGATCAAATTAGCTCTAATAAATGTCCCATTGATGGCGTGACGCATGGTAGCTGTTGAATAACCAGTAAAACACGTCAGTTGCCATGTTATGTTCTCTCCACTCTCTGTGATGGGGACATTTAGGACGAGCAATCAAACAAAAACGTGACTGCTGATGCAAACGTTCTTCTCTAGCTCATGTGCTCATTGGAAAATAGACGGCTGTGTGTGTTTGTGCCATTCAGCTCAGTCCCGGTGGACTCTGTCTTTGTCGCTTACATAACGCTATCTCCCACTGCATTATCTGACAGATACAGCCCAATTATGATTAGAAATCACAAAAACACACTCACTCTTTCCATTTGGTACGTTCACTGCCTTTTCTAGCTCTCTCGCTCAGTGTCATAAATAATGCTCTAAATAAACACTATCATGAAATGCTATCTGTAAAGCTTTAACTCCTGTTAATAATTAATTTCTCAGATTTAAATTATTCGTCAAATACCACTTATTGGATGAAGTGGACAAATCTCAGCTCTATTTACCCTTCTAGTTATTTAGCGACCTAGCGATATTTTTATATCCCTTTTTGACCTATTTTCAGCTCTAACCCAAACACGAGACAATTTTTTTCAGTCACTGGTCATAAATTTGCCAAAGGCCTATAGGACCATTATGCATTTATGACATGTCGTTAATGATTGGCAGCTGGTGTGATTGGAGACGAGCATTACTTCAGTCGAGGAGCTGATTGTTAGGAAGGACAGAGGAGCTCATCTCCAGCCCGAACTTGGCCATGAAGTCGACAAAAGGGGCCATTTTGGCTCTTTTTCTGCTGGTGGCATTCGCATCATCCTGGGCCAAAGGTAAGGGAAAAAAAGAGAGAAGCTAACTTTTTTGTGTTAGATGGTGAGCTAGTTCTAAACCGTATACTTTCATCTTTATTGAGTTATTTTTCTTTAGCTCTTTACCTCCGCGATTCTTGTCAGGTTCCATCTTCTACTTTCTTCAGGAAACTTAAGGGAAACAAAAAAGTTCTGCTCGTTCAGCATTTATGCTTCTATCCAGAAGCTATTTATGTATATATTTATGTCTCTTAATCCTTAATAGCTTAAACTCACTGAAACTGCAGCTGCTCTCACTCAGTACTTCTGCTGACAGTGAGCCACCTCTTCTGGCTTCAACTTGCACATCATCAAACAGTTTAGCTGCTTTCATCTTTTATTTTGCATATGACATTTCAACTGATTTCAGTGGTTACACAGCAGCATCCATTTCTGTTGTATTTACTTATTTCTCGTCAAGTGACTACACTGGACTGTAAACCTCTGATGCCTGCCTCTGAAAAGCTTGTTCAGCTTTACTTCTTCATACCCAATGTTATCATTTGTACACTTCCAGTGCTAACTCCTCAACACTTCAATATCAACAACTAATTCAATCTCATTTAATCTTCCTATACTTGTTTCTCTTGCTTTCACACAATCCAGCACATTTGGGTTTCACATTGGCCTGATAATGTTGATATTGATGTATGGTGCTCACCTTCTTTTCTATTCTTATATATGAGCTGTTTTAAAACTTGATCCTTCCATCTCTTTGTGCTTTGTCTTTCACCCTCATTTCTTTGTCTCCTACTCTTCACATTGATCCTCAGCTTCCACCTTTCTTTACATCCTTTGTACTCATTTAATAATTTTTTCCTCACTTCCCTACCCACTTGTTTTGTGAAGGGCTTCAAAACTTTTAAGTGGACTCAGTACTCGCAGAGTTGTGTAACTCGCTGCTGTCAGCACTTACTGCTTGTTAGTAGAGCACTGTATTAAAATATACAACTACACTGTAGTAGATAAGGAAGCATGTGTATACGACAGGTGCTGATACAAACAAATATGATAATAAATACACTCTGGTCCCTGAGGCCTGAACAAAAGGCGCTCTGCAAGGTTATTAGTTCTACTCACACTGATGTCTGTGTGATATATAGAACATCTCTTTGATTCTCTGAATTTGTCTTTCTCTATCATACAGTACAGCCGAGCAATTTTGGGGTCAGTATCTTGCCCAAGGACATTTTAGCACACAGAATAGGGGAGATGGGGATCAAACCACCAGCCTTAAAACTGTTGTGTCTTCACCCCTGGCCATTTGTTTGTTGGTTTGTTGGTTTGTTAGTTAGCAGGGTTACACAAAAATGACTCGACAGATTACCAAGAAGCTTGGTTGAAGGGTGATGAGAAAAACCAGGCACACTTAGGGAACTGATATCTATGACTGTGTGAAACTTCGGTGCTCTACTGAGCGCCATTCCAGTTGCTCAGGCAAATCCTCCCTTGAAATTCGGTTTGACTATTTTGACTTTTAAAATAACAACATATGAACACAATTCATAGCGATACAACAAATACATTGTATTTTTACACCAGTGGGATTTGTGTATTTGCCTATAGTTGAAGAGGAGAATCCAGAGTTCTGGAGGTCACAGGCACGGAAGACGTTGCAGTCAGCTTTGGACAGGAAGCTCAACACCAACGTTGCTAGAAACATCCTGCTTTACCTCGGAGATGGTGAGTTACACAACACGGTCATCCTAACAATATTAACACCAGACAGCCTTGCTTGGCTGAGAAGGTAAGACAATCAGAATCAGGAATTGCCTGACCCTCTTTTTTTAAGTAATTTTGCCACCTGTCCCCACTGCTTCCTTTCCCTTGTTAATTTATGTCTGTGCATCAGGGATGGGAATCACAACTTACACAGCAGCTCGTATTCTCAAGGGACAGCTGCAGAACCAGACAGGAGAGGAAACTGTGATGACCATGGACACCTTCCCCAGCGTGGGATTGGCTAAAGTACACACACACACACACACACACACACACACACACACACACACACACATTCGAAGAATGAATGGACATAGGGCCAGGTACTTGTACACAATGTACTATACTGTACAAGTAGAAGTGCTTTCATATCCATTCATTAATATAATCAAAGACATTAACCTACTGCATGTTTGCAGAAGTCACCCATGGGTGCACTCACAGACTTGTCATATGGTCAAGTCACAGGGTTTAGCTAAAAATATGGTCAGACACCTGCTCCCCTCAGACCATGAACTGAATGTGTGCCATGTTTACATAAAGAGCTGTGTATTGAAATACAATTAATAGTAAAACGTAAGGAGATATTTAAAAGATTCATTTGCAGTTCATTATTATTGTTCCATTTACTTGATAGATTACAGTGCTTTACGCCTCATTTGCTCATTTCTTATTATATTCTCTCTTAATTCTTTTCTCTTATGATTTTTTTGGAGGAGGAGCTACTTCCCACACTGAGAACATTAATGTTTAAGTGTATTTTGTCCAACAGTACTCAACTCATACTTGTGTGCGTGTATCTGTGTGTGTGTGTGTGTGCAGACCTATAGTGTGGACTTCCAGATTCCAGACAGTGCAGCCACAGCCACAGCGTATCTGTGTGGAGTGAAAACCAACCTGAACACCTTAGGAGTGAATGCAGCAGCTCGCAACGGAGTCTGCAAGACTCAGAAGGGCAACGAGGTCACGTCCATTCTAAAGTGGGCCAAAGATGCAGGTAAGGATAATCCAGGACAATATTAAAAAGTGTGTAAACAAACAAATAAAAGAGTGTGCTACAGTCAAAAGAGCAAGAAAGTAGAGAGCATGACTCATTCCCACACCTCTGATTTGAAATAGTGATGTTTGAGTCATAATGATAATCCTATAATATTGATAATCTTGTATAGTTTGTTAGGGATACTATTAAAGATGAGACCTGTTCAGACCGAAGACACATTTTCCATTAATGTTTAATGTGGCATTAAACCATGAAGCTGTTACTAATTGTTATTTTACAAAGTTTTAAATTTGGTGGTGTGTCATTCTGAACTGCCCCAGTGTGATGTCACAACTAAAGGAATATATGGCCTACAAAAAAAGACCTTGTTTTTTAATCATGGCGCATTGGCCTGGCTCCAGATCGTCTAAATGCACATTGCTTTTTTTTTCATTGATTCCAAAAGGACTTAAAAAACTCAGAGTCAGAGCTTTGTTAATGGGGAATGGGCTCATCATCATCCTGTGACACAGACAGAAAAATGGATCAAAAGTGTGAGTGGGACCACATCCGCTACACAGGTTGTTGATCATCTTGCAGAAAAAAGCTCAACAGCATATTTATCAGACTGATGTTGAAAACTGCTCCTACAAACCTCTGCTAAACAATACAGAGGGGGTTGTATGAAGGATGTCTTCAAACAATTCTGTGATCGAAGCAAATAACAAACAGGATTTGTGTGAGTCTTGAGGAGCAGGCCCAACTGTATCACATTTTACTTTTGGCTCCTGAAAAAGAAAATCCCAATACAAAACCTGATTCTACAGCTGAGTGCTCTGCTGTGAGCTGCAGTCCCTCGTCACAGCGCTGTTACAGGGGCCACCAGGGAGCTGGAGTGACAGCAGCCTGCAGCTGCAGGTTACACTGCAGGATAACATCGTGCACAGAAAGCACACATCATGTTCCTCTATTCTCTATCTCATAATACACACACATACACACAGTGCCATGGCCCTGACCCTAGCTCAGCTACAGAGATTGACACCAGCTGTGTGTGTGTGTGTGTGTGTTTGTACTTATATATTTGTGAGGACCAGCATAGAACTGAGGTGGGAACATTTTGGCCAGTCCTCACTTTCCCAACTGGCTGTTAAGAGATTAGAGTTAAAGGGATAGTGGGTGAAGTGTTTGAGTCCACAAAACTGTTTTTGGAGTTTCAGGGGTAAACAGTGTAGCTGATTAGGGACTTATCTTCAGACGTAATAAAACAACAGAAAAACATAACATGCCTCCATACTGCTCATTTGGTGTCATCCAAGTGTCCGGAATACCAACCATTCATACTCGACTCAAAACAAGGTCATTTACACCGTGTTTTAAGCTTAAAAGTCCAACAAGTGGCTAAATTAGCGGATATTAGCATTACTGATGGTCCCTGAATGCACCTCGTCGGACTGACTGACTGACAGACTGATTGACTGACAGATTGACTGACTGACTGACAGGTTGACTGACTTTCTGACTGACTGACAGGTTGACTGACTGATTTGAGGGACAACGTGGATGATTTTCTATTCAGAGTGAAAGTGTCTGGATTAACAACCTGCCAAATGTTCAGCCAAGGAAAGTGACTTATATCTAACCTTAGTTTATCAGGTCTTCAGATTTTGGATATATACAGTAATAACTTTTAAAGATGCATCGCTCAGAGTAATGATCTCTCATCTTTCATCCAGCTGCTCTGTGCATTATTCATTATTATGATAATTCTGTCATGTTCTCATACAGGTGGAATGAGAGGAACCAGTTTACTGTAAATGCTGGTTTCACACTGAGTGCTAGTTCTATAATATTCAAGGTTCAAGGTTACTTTATTTGTCTCCCTTGGGAGAAAATTATATTGGATACAGGAAATTGCTGCCTCAACGCAAAACAGACACAATAAAAACAGTGACCCCTTTAAAGTCTGGAGGAGAAGAGGTCACAGCCTGTGTATTAAAATAGTCCTTGATTTGAAATAATGTGGTTTAAATCAATTGATTTAGAAATGAAGGAGGCTGTTTCATACAGGCAGTGAGACTTTGAAAATGGCCTTGTCAGTATTGTGAATAACAACCTTAAGGTGTAATAATTTTCAAACATGGTTTAATGATCCAAATCATAAAGTCATTAGACACTTTTGACCTTGACATTAAACAAATTGCTTTTATCAATATCATTTCTGTTATAAATCCGCCATTCTACCAATAGAAATTTCCACCCAGTTTTGTACCGTTGCCAACCCCCCAGTTCAGATACAGTCTAACTGTACTAAACTAAAGGAACTACACACAATATTTTTTACCATTTTAATGTGACTTAAAAAATAGGGTTGGTAAGTTGTTTCTAAAACAATTTGTTGAAATCTTCTTCACTTCCTGATAACCACAAATAAATAAAGTCATCTGAGGAAAAAAAGAAGACGTGTCTGTGGCCTCGGAGGACTGTAATAAACACAACTAATTGTTTTATTTGGACTGAATCACTGGCTGGTGTGCAAAGACGATAGTCCAAAGTTAGGGAGTGAGTCACGGAGAAGTCGGCTTCCAGAATCAGAATCATAAGTACTTTATTGCCAAGTAGGTTTACACCAACTACCCGGGCCTTGTTGACAAGGGCAACTGCAGCCGGGAAGAAGCTGGTCTTGTGGCGTGAGGTTTTGGTCCTGATGGACCACAGCCTCCTGCCGGAGGGTAGTACCTCGAAGAGTTTGTGACCCGGGTGGGAAGGATCGGCCACAGTCTCACCTGCCCGCCTCAGGGTCCTAGAGGCAAACAGGTCCTGTAGAGATGGCAGATTGCAGCCAATCACCTTCTCAGCAGAACGGATGATACGCTGCAGTCTGCCTTTGTCTTTGGCAGTGGCAGCAGCATACCAGATGGTGATGGAGGAGGTGAGGATGGACTCGATGATGCAGGTGTAGAAGTGCACCATCATTGTCTTTGGCAGGTTGAACTTCTTCAGCTGCTGCAGGAAGTACATCCTCTGTTGAGCTCTTTTGGTGAGGGAGCTGATGTTCAGCTCCCACTTGAGGTCCTGGGAGATGATGGTGCCCAGGAAGCAGAAGGACTCCGCAGTGTCGACTGGGGAGTCTCTCAGGGTGATGGAGGTGAGTGGGGCTGGGTTCCTTCTGAAGTCTACAACCATCTCCACTGTTTTCAGAGCATTGAGCTCCAGGTTGTTCTGACCACACCAGGTCACAAGATGGTCAATCTCCCACCTGTAGGCGGACTCATCCCCACCAGAGATGAGCCCAATGAGGGTGGTGTCGTCCGCGAACTTAAGGAGTTTGACGGACTGGTGACTGGAGGTGCAGCTGTTGGTGTACAGGGAGAAGAGTAGAGGGGAAAGAACACAGCCTTGAGGGGAACCGATGCTTATGGTCCTGGAATCAGAGACATGCTTCCCCAGCCTCACGTGTTGCCTCCTGTCAGACAGGAAGTCTGTGATCCACCTGCAGGTGGAGTCAGGCACACTCAGCTGGGAGAGCTTGTCCTGTAGCAGAGCCGGAATGATGGTGTTGAAAGCAGAGCTGAAGTCCACAAACAGGATCCTGGCGTAGGTTCCTGAGGAGTCCAGGTGCTGGAGGATGAAGTGAAGGACCATGTTTACTACATCGTCCACAGACCTGTTGGCTCTGTAGGCAAACTGCAGGGGGTCCAGGAGAGGGTCAGTGATGGCTTTGAGGTGGAGCAGAACAAGGCGCTCAAATGCCTTCATCACCACAGAAGTCAGGGCGACAGGTCTGTAGTCATTGAGTCCAGTGATCTTTGTTTTTTTGGGGACAAGGATGATGGTGGAGGTCTTGAAGCAGGCTGGTACGTGGCATGTCTCCAGTGAGGTGTTAAAGATGGCTGTGAACACCGGAGACAGCTGATCAGCACAGTGTTTCAGGATAGGTGGAGAGACAGAGTCTATAAACCTGACTCTGTCCCCATTTCTGAACACCTCTTCCTTCTCCAACCTTAACTTTTTGAGTTTGGCTGTGAACCAGGGTTTGTCATTGTTGTAACACACCCTGGTGCGTGATGGAACACAGCTGTCCTCACAGAAGCTGATATAAGAAGTCACAGCCTCTGTGTAGTCATCCAGACTGATTGTAGCAGTCCTGAACACCTCCCAATCTGTACAGTCCAAGCACGCCTGAAGATCCTCCACAGCTTCACTGGTCCACTGCTTTGAAGTCCTCACAACAGGTTTGCAGAGTTTTAGTTTCTGCCTGTATGCAGGAATCAAATGGACCATGACGTGGTCCGAGAGTCCCAGTGCAGCCCGGGGGACGGCGTGATAGGCACAGCTTACTGTGGTGTAACAGTGATCCAGAACGTTCTCCTCTCTGGTCGGGCATTTAATAAATTGTTTGTATTTGGGAAGTTCGCGGGTGAAAGGTTAAAGTCACCAAGGACAATAACTAAGGAGTCCGGGTTAGTCCGTTCCACACACAGTATCTGGTCGGCGAGCATGCGTTGCGCCTCTTGCACGTTAGCCTGTGGTGGAATGTAAACACCGACCAGAATGAATGAAACAATCTCACGGGGGGAGTAGAAGGGTTTGCATATGATGACAAAATATTCCAGGTCAGGAGAACAGTGTTGTTGAATTACTGTCACATCGTTGCACCAGCCGTAGTTAGTGTAGAAGCAGATTCCTCCACCTTTTAGTCTTGCCGGAGAGTTCCGTGTGGCGGTCCGCTCTGAAAAGTTGGAAGCCAGCCAACTGCAGCGCAGAGTCCGGTATCGATTCACACAGCCACGTCTCCGTGAAGCACAGAACGGGAGATGAGGAGAAGTCTCTGTTCTTTCCAACTAGTAGCTGGAGTTCGTCCAGCTTGTTGCACAGTGAACGCACGTTGGAGAGGAATATACCCGGAAGTGGTGTGCGAAGTCCCCGCCGGCGGAGACGCACCAGCGAACCGGCACGTTTACCTCTCCTCCGTCGCTTCACTGTATGTCCACATGTGAGGGCACCTTTGACCAGAATATCCAAAATTTCAACAGATGAGGCAATGAAAGTCGGAAATAAATTCTCAGGAGTTATGACCCTGATGTTCATGAGCATTTCTCTGGTGAAAGAGCTCCCGGATCTTAGGCAGAACGCTGAATTAACTTACAAAACAAGACAAAACATCGCGCACCGACACACCGAGGCAGCCGTCCGCGGCGCCATTTTTAATTCCAGCAGTTGTCATTGCATGTACATGTGTTTGGGGGAGTAGCTTTGACAAGAGGGCCGATGTGAGGGGGTGAGATGGGTCAGTTGTGTATTTTCAATGTGTAGCCTGCTCTTTGTAGCTCTCCCAGGATCACCAACCCTTGCTTTAAATTATTAATTGATTATTTCACTGTTACAGATAACATTTATGTCAGTTCACTAATCAACTGATCAGCTAATCATGGGTGCTGTTTTGCATTGACCTGTGTACCTTCACAGTTGGGCTGCTTATTGTGTGTTTTATTGAGAGTGGGGGGGTGGGGGGGGATCTCACACCCGAGAGATTTTCTTTATTATATCTCAGCATTTGAACCATTCTTTTCTTTATCATTATGAGTTTTTTTGTTCACAGCCTATATATTTGACTTCACATGAATTTACGTCACTGAGATTATAATTTCCATTTACTGCCTCTGATCTTCAGTTTGCCTCATGGAATATAAAGTCATTTTCAGAGTCCAGAGTGAGGATCTCTCACTCCTGGTCAGGACCTGGTCTGGGTTCTTCTTCCAGCCTCTTCCAGCCTCTTTTACTTTCACACTTTTAATGTGTATTGGGACAAACAATGATATAACCCAGCTTTTCTTTTAAAGACTCCTTTACTTATCACAAGCTGCTCTGCCTGGCCATGTTATCACTGGTGTGGATTTCAGTTGTGAACTCCCCCGAGAGCTGAAGAGATCTACAGAGAAACACACCTCCCACCCTCACACAGGAAAATAACAACTTCAATAAAGAATTGTTTGCAAGCAAGGCATGGGGAATAGATTTCGCTGCATGAAACAACGGCCTCCAAGCTGGCAACCTACACACTGAAGATAACAAAAGCAATAGCAAAGTCGACAGGAGTCATTGGTGTTTTTTTGTGGTGTTTCTTTGCAGGGAAGTAGCCATTTTGCTTGCGCTGCCATGTGCAAGATGCTTGTGATTGATTTAAAGAAGTAAAAACAAGCCAGGGATTTTTTTCTCTTAAAGTAGAATGATTATCTGAGACTGCATCACTTTAAATGTGATATTTCCCCACAAATGTATTAAATGTAATCACAAGAGGGAGGTCACTGTATCAGGGTAGGTCTACTGATAATTAGTTTTTGGAAAAGGACTCTTCATCTAATCAGTCAGATTCTTGGTAAAGAGATGCCTCTTAATCCTAAATGATGTATTCTGAATATTTACCCAGATGATTGTATAACTGGTACATCATAGAGTTCATGTTTTGCACACTCAGACCCATATAAAGCAGCTGCACATTAAGCATGAAATAAATGTATCTTGTAGGCAAGTCTGTTGGCATCGTCACAACCACACGTGTGCAACATGCCACCCCAGCCACCAGCTATGCCCACAGCGCCAGCAGGAAGTGGTACAGCGACGCTGACATGCCTGAGGCCGCCAAGAGGGACGGCTGCACCGACATCGCCGCTCAGCTCCTCAATAACACAGACATCGATGTAAGAAGCTCTGTCCCTCACATCCTTCTGATGGAAATCCCACTCAGTGTGAGGAGTGTTAAAGTGAATGTAAATATGTGTGTCTGTGTCTGTGATTGTGTTTCCAGGTGATCATTGGTGGCGGCAGAAAGTACATGACCCCCAGGGGCACCAAGGACCCAGAGTATCCCAAGGCTTTCTCCTCCAGGGGCAAGAGAAAAGATGGACGCAACCTCATCAATGAGTGGCAGAGCATGAAAACTGGGAAGGTAGCTCTGTTTATCCAGACACAGCTTCAGGGAGAAGTCTCAGACAAGTTCCAAAATTATAAAATAATGTAAAAAGACTTTTTTTTTATGTAAGCGGAAACTGCACTGGTTGTCAGTGTGTTAAAGTCGTTAAAACTTATTTTAAACATGCACTCACTACAGACCCTCTCAATGGGCCTGCAAGTCAGCTAGCAGTGAGTTAGCATGGTGAGCAGGCTGTGTGTAGTCCAGAGACTCTATCAGAAGTCAGAAAAGATGTAGCAGCAGAGTTTCTGGGGACAGATGTACTGGTTTTAAAATCTATGTTTTGAGAGCGTTGGGCAATGCAGTAAATTATCTGGCTGGCTGGGAGTCGATGTGCAGACTTGCTGCTGAGGGCACCAAGGACCCAAGAGCACTGAGAACGAGCAGACTGATGATAAGTTTAAAGATCCTAGAAAAGCAAGTACATTGCAGCAATCTGTACAGTGGCAGAAATTTGTAAATAACCTATTCTATATGTTACCATCCTTAATAAGCACAATTTCCACATTTAGTCTGAAATACAGTACAATATCTGTGAGATCACCACCTGGTAAAGAGTGTAACACTCTTTAATTAAGTTGACAGTGATACTACGTGGATTTTAAAAAGCCTACACATTAATTTACATTCACAAAAACAGTCAGTTCAGACAAGTTGGATGAATGTATAGCAGACTGTTACTTGAGCAGCTAAGAAAGTACTGTCTTCCTCCCACTCAGTGTGAAAGTGTGTATATCCTGTGTGTTACCTGCAGAAAGCCCACTATGTGTGGAATAGAACAGATTTTGATGACGTCGACCCTGAAACCACAGACTACCTCATGGGTGAGTGTTCTCATATTCTTGTCTTTACAACAGAAAGGTATTGTCCTGTCCTTGGTTTACTCACAGTCTTGAATACACTACTCATGTTTTCCCTCAAACTGTACCTGACCTACATAATGTTTTCAAGGAGCAACAACATTCACACAAATTCATTCGCAAAATTACACAATGGAAGAAAAATGTAACGGTAAGTGTCCATCAACACTATTTTCCGCAAACAATCCCACAATAAAATGCAGTACATTTTAAATGAATTATTTGTACACTGGAGCCTTTTATCATGTCAGGGAACTCAGTGACCTCATTGTGGTGTGTGATGGTGTGGAGGAGAAGTACTGTAGCTTCAATCATCATCCAGTTTCTGGGCTGAGTGTGTGCTGAAAATAATGATATAGGTGGGAGGATGGGACTGTCCTTTCTGCTGCACCTCCACTGTGGGCTGATAAAGTGGATATACTGTATTTTTGGTTCTTCTTTATTTGGTCTATCTCTCCCCCTCAGCTCTGTTTGAACCTGGGGACCTGCGCTTCGAGGTGGAGAGGGACCCAAGCATGGACCCGTCCATTGTTGAGACCACAGAAAAGGCAATCCGCATCCTCCAGAAAAACCCAAATGGCTTCTTCCTGCTAGTGGAGGGTGAGGATAAGAGCTTCAACCACCTTCCACACACAACCATCAATTAATCTATCAAATAAACATTGGATAATAAACCCCCCTGGTATATTAAGGTTCATATTCAACATATTACACTGTGATGGCTTTGCTAAAACATCAAGAAGTGTCTTATAAAATATTGTCTCTACTGGGTTCGGTTGAGTCAATCCTCATGGTTTCTGCTGCACAGCAACAACCTCCAGAATACGTCAAGTTACCTACAGTAGAGCCACTGACTTGACATTGATTCTGCATGCAGATCAATGAGTTTGCCGCAGTGTGTGTGTGTGTGTGTGTGTGTGTGTGTGTGTGTGTGTGTGTGTGTGTGTGTGTGTGTGTGTGTGTGTGTGTGTGTGTGTTTTTAGTGGAGTGTGGTTGGCTGACGTGTTTAGTTCCACACGGCCACCTCGTGTATCTCCCCTTCGGTCTGAGGCAGATGCCTTGGGACTCTGTAATGTGACAGTGTCTTGACAATGACTTTAAAATAACAGGCAAGAGTATAAATAGAAGCAGGCATATGGTGCACCCAATCACTGATGGCTCACTGAGAACACAAGTTATTAACCACAGCTTACATCACTCTCCAGTGAAACGGATGAAGAGGACAGGTGCTGGAGGAATCTGCTAAAGTGAAAAAAGTTTATGTGAACAAGTTCTCTGAAATTCAACTTGTGTGACCCCTTTCAAAATGTATGTCTATTCCAAGAGATATCTTTTAGAGTCACTTCAATATGAAATAGGCTGCTTACTCACCTCTAACAATGTGAAGGAAATGCATTTTTAAATAGATCTCGTAAAGGCCCTGCATTGGATGTATATGCAATGCACCAGTTTTAAACTTGACTTAAACGTATAACTTATTATTAATCAAGGTAACAGGAGGTTTTATTTTGGATGTCTTTTAATTGTATCATGAGTCCAGGTCAACTCTGAAGTCACAAGTCAGATTACAGTCCCTGGTCATTTGTGACAAGTGAAAGTTAAGGCTTAAGTCAGTCAACAGGTCAAACCAGTTCCAAGGGTATTCTTAACATTCCAAATCTGGTGTGTGCTGATAAAAGGCCTGCTTGTCAATTTCTTTTTTCAACTTTCATTTGCGTATTTCACTTGGCCAAAACATTTGACTGTTTTTCCTTAAAACCTCAGCCCAAGTCTTCAAGCGTCAAAAAACAAAATTTCACTGTAGCTAATTCCCAGTCAAGTGTAAAACCACTATCTTTGTGAATTTAGTCTGATCCAAGTCTCGGGTCCCAGTTCTACAGTTTCACTAAAGTGTGTTTACAGTATGATTTTTGAATGAGGGGCTGAATCACATTATTTTCTTTATATATGTTTTTCTTCTAAATAACTGATCATCAGACACCAGGAGAGAAAGAGATTAAGCTTGTATGTATAAGAATTAAAATAAGTACTCATCTTACTGAGTCTTTATAGGGAGAAATTTGAAAAATTAATCAGTCGTATCTGGTTTGATTAAACTCACAGTTATATTTTTCAAAACTCAGCCTTTTTTTTTACTTTTGAGGGAAATGATCATACAATAGTCCTCTCTGTCACATAAAGTACCAAACAGTATAAGAAGCCATAACTTCACCTGTCATCATCTTTAACCCTCTCCTCCCTCTGTGGTCAGGTGGGCGTATCGACCAGGCTCACCACGCTGGTCAGGCGTACATGGCCCTCCATGAGACGGTTGCCTTTGACTACGCTATTGCCAAGGGCCTCGAACTCACCAAAGAGCACGAAACTCTCACTTTAGTGATGGCTGACCACTCCCACCCAGTTACCTTCAATGGATACCCGTTTCGAGGACAAAGCATTCTGGGTAATTATAAACTGACTTTAGTCTCAATTTAGTTGTTAAATCTTTCCCCACGTAGCATAAAATCTCCATTTATTCCTCGTTCTTTCCTCCATACCCAAGGGGACATTTTATGTATGTGTGTGTGTGTGTGTTTGTGTGTTTTTGTGTGCATGCAATGGCAGCTTCCTCTCAGCTTCAGTGTGTCTCTTCCACAAGCAGCTTGACATTTCCTCTGCTTTCTCTCCCCTGCAATTACAGCCGGTGTAAACAAATACAGCCAGCAGCCTTTCTGTTCCTCGCCTCTCTATTTCAGTCCCTCGCTTTCTCCCCGCCCCTCCTCCTTCTACCTCCTTCTCTGTTTGGACAACCTCTTTAGGCACAGTTAATTTGGCCATATGATGGTAAAGATTACAAATCTCTACAACAAATGGGTTTTGTAGGAAAATTTCTATCCAGCCACTTTCACGGTTCAGAAGATTATTTGAATGAGTAAGTGAGGCCGGTAAGTATGATTAAATTCTTCAGATTTCTAGGACAGCACTCTATAAGGAACTAGTTTATTAGAAATGCACATATAGAGCATTTGGTGTTTAACAGTCAAATAAGCACATAGGGTTTTAATAAAGGTATAAGTCTAATATTGACCTTTTCCCAGCAAACTTGTACGAAGTAGTTTTCCAAAAATGTCTCAGTATGAAAATGATCACATAAAAGATTCACCCATTCATCCCAAATACAGTATATCAGTATATGCCTTCAGAGGCCATATTGATTATGCATTTGTGTTACCTCCTACAGTTTCCAATTTTCTGCTCTTTCTTTTCTGTCCTTATTTTACTCTCCTCCTCTTCTTCTTCCTCCTCCTCTTCCTCCTCCCAGCAGTACAGCAGTGATTAATGTGCTTGTGAAACCCTGAGCTCTTCATCAGCAGGGAGACTCGTGAGGCTAATGGCTCATCTGGGGAGAAACACTGAGATACTCAACAAGCACTAGACCTCCTGCAGCCCCCTGGGGATCCAGAGGCCTGCCCTATGTGTGTGTGTGTGTGTGTGTGTGTGTGTGTGTGTGTGTGTGTGTGTGTGTTTAGCAAATAGAGGCAAAGAGAAGCAACAGTAAAAGGAAAGTGATAACTAATGTGTGATGGGCTCTGTGTATTCTCCAGGTAAATCCCCACTTTGGGCTACAGACATGCTGCCTTATACCACACTGATGTACGGCAATGGACCTGGACACAAGATCACCAATGGCACACGGCCTGATATTCGCAATGTCAACACCAGTAAGATGTACTCATTGTTTGTTCATTTTCCTCACAAGAATGACACAGAATTCCGTTATTCCAACCCTTCGACCTGATACAGAATTCTTTCAACATCATGATTGGTTGTATATATGTAAATAAAGCTGCTTTAAGCCCCCCTCCAAATATTCTCCTGACATTATCTGGAGTTGCTGTATGTAAGAACTTTCTGTGGAGTTTCAATTACAGACTGTTCCTCTTGATCCTTACTTTGATTGCGCAATTTGATCTTGTTTTATCAGCATTAGCAACTAATACTGGTTCATACTTTTGTTCAAGCTGCATTACCTATTTTTTGCCACCTGGGAGCAGCACAACAAGATGTAATTAAAACATTGCCATATCATCACCTTATAACGGTGTTATGGCTAATCAATGCCAAATCTGACTATTACCATATAAAGCAAACACAGAGCAACATTATGTATTGATTTGCGTTTTTGTATTTTGATGCATTGTTGATCAAAAATATTGATCATAGCAGCTTTAAAGTCTGTTGAATTATGTGGCAAAGTTTGGATGTGATGTAAAAACACTTATTGTTGTATTCCTGGACAAACACAGCAAAAAGAGTGTGATGTGATTTTTCTGCGTCTTCCAGAAACCAAGGACTACGTCCAGCTGTCCGCGGTGCCCACAGAGTCGGCCACCCATAGTGGAGAGGATGTGGCAGTGCTCGCCCGTGGACCCATGGCCCACCTCTTCCAGGGCGTCCATGAGCAGAACTACATCGCTCACGCCATGGCTTATGCTGCCTGTGTGGGCGCTGACCTGAGGCACTGCCAGGGACAAACTGGTCACGTCACCACCAAAGATAACATCGGGAACAGGGCTCATGGTTCAGCGACTCTGCTCAGTGTCCTCCTCAGTACACTGCTGGCACATGCACTGCTGATGTAAGATCCCTTTCTTGGTGAATCTCATTGATCTCACTCCACTGGCAATGATACAGGGGTCAGAGGTCAGGGCCATAAGGGAGCGGGCAGGGAATCAGACACTTGGCTCAAAGACACAGGACGTGTGTGTACTACTGTGGGGAATTCAGCCAGGATTTTTTAAAGGTTGATCATTATAATTAGGCACAGACTTCACATCTTCATCAATTGGAGAAGACTGTATGAATAATAACTTATTGAATGTGAATTTGTCTTGTTTTCACTTTCATCATTTTTGAATCCTTGTGTTGTACCAATAAATCTCTGCTTGAATAGAGGGTCTGTCACTTTCTGAATATTAATATAAAACAATACATGTAAACATTAATTTTCAGCAAATAAAATAGTTTTTTAAACTGTATGTTTAGTGTAAAAAGTGAAAGAAAGAAATTAAAAAATGTATTAAATTCTTCAATTTATCTGAAAAGTTCAGTGTTTTCAAATATGTTGATCCATAGTTTTCTTGGATTGCAACGACTTTCAGCTCAAACAACAAACTGAGTGGTTTCCATTTTTTGAGTCTCATGATGAAACTTAAATGTTGCAGGATGCACTTTTAGCTGTATTCTTACCCCCAAGCACATGTGAAGTAGGAATTCTGCATTTTGGGAAACACACAAACACGTTTTCTTGCTGAGAGTAAGATGCGAAGACGAGTGTTAATACGGATAAAAGACAAGGAGTTTGTGCTGCTTCTATCTCATGATGACGGACGTTGCCTAGAATTATTTCCAGCCTGTCAATTTCCCCATATACCCACTTCTTCTGTTCTTGAGAGAGCCGGACAGGTTTTTCTCTTTTTCCACTCTTTGAGATCTGAGATAATCCCCTGTGGCTCCATCTTTATATTTAGTGTAAATACATGAGAGTAGCGTCTGTCCATGTAACTCTGGGCATGTAAAGCCCATACTGAAAGCTTAAATATATAAAACTTATAAAGCTATTCAATGATGTCACTTTTATATTTTTTATTGCAAACATGAACTTAGGATTTCAATCATAAAGTTCCCACATGCAGTCATTTGAAATTAAATTAAAAAAATATATAAAGCATACAATTCGATTCAAACTTGTGTTATAAGTGTTAACTGAGGTTCCATGTGACTGGGTTTGATGACTTGAACTATCCATTAGTAAAGATCACCTCTTTGTATCTTTGGCCGACAGATTGTGGTAATTATTTTGGACATCTGCTGGGGTTTGGAGTTCATGAAACTGATTTTGACTCTCCTTGTGCTCTGGCTCATTTTAGATGAGAGGTCTGCTCTCATCCTCTACCCACAGTCTGTCAAGACCCATTTATACATCGTCTGGTGGAGCGATGCTCAAAGCTTCAGAGGAGATGGAGGAGGAAGTGTTGTCTCTTTTGTCTGATGTTACTTTTATGGGTAGAGAGCAGGTGGTGGTCAGGGACAGTGACTCTTTTCTCTACACATTTCTATTTTCATAGTTTCAAAATATTAATTTCATTATCACAGTTAAATCAACTGAAACAAGCATCCTGACCACAATGTAAAAAGGAACTGCTAATATTCTTTTAAACACCTTCAGCAGATCATATGAGCTAAGTATAACAATGTCATGATGCATATACTGTACAACATCCCCTCCCATCACTCCCCCAGATATGATTAATTATTAATTATAAATTAGATTGATTGATTGATTACATTAATATGATGGTGAGTGATGAGCAAATATCCTTAAACCCCCTGTCTGAGCGTATACTGGTGGATGCTGAGTGGTGAAGCTGCTGAATCAATCAATCATCAATCAAATTTTATTTGTATAGCCCATATTCACAATTTGTCTCATAGGGCTTTAACATGGTGTGACATCCTCTGCCCTTAACCCTCAACAAGAGTAAGGAAAAACTAGTAAAAAAACAAAACCCTTTTAACAAGGTAAAAAGAAGGTAGAAACCTCAGAGAGAGCCACATGTGAGGGATCCCTCTCCCAGGACGGACAGAAGTGTGTCAAGTGTAAAGGAGAACATCAGAAAGATAAGGGTTTTAGCAGCATTGATAAGGGTAAACATTTTTAAGCATAACTGAAGGTCAATGAATTGATGGATTATTGTCAGTAATGGTCAAGTATCTGAGGAGAAATATTATGTATCAAGCAGTCCTGCTGCAATCATAGTCTATGGTCAGCAGCCAGCAAGATCATGATCCACCATCAAGATCGGATGCCACTATAGTCCACAGTCATTGTTCACTGTCGCCATTAGGATCCATCATCAGCTGCCACCTTGGTCGTGGTCCACCACCATTATCAGATGCCAACACGATAAAGGATCCGCCTTTATTATCACGATCAGCCAGCACGATACAGAATCCGCCATACTGGATCCACCATTACGATCTCTGATACGCGATCCACAGATCCTAATCCATGATGTGGCCACAGCTGCGGCCCTGGATCTGCGGACGATAAGGCAAAGGGAGAAGCTGGAAAGAGAAGCTCCATGTGTCATGTGTCCCCCGACCTTCTAGACCAATAGCAGCATAACTAAGAGCAGGTCCAAGACAAGCCTGGACCGGCTCTAACTATAAGGAGGAAGGTTTTAAGCGTACTCTTAAACGTACAGGTGGTGTCTGCCTCCTGAATTGAAAGTGGGAGATGATTCCACAGGAGAGGAGCTTGATAGCTGAAAGCTCTGGCTCCTACTCTACTTTTAGAGACTTTCGGGACGACAAGTAAGCCTGAATTCTGGGAGCGCAGTGCTCTAGTGGGTTGATAAGGTACCATCAGCTCTTTAAGGTATAATGGTGCCATATTATTAAGGGCCTTGAAGGTGAGGAGGAGAATCAACCAGCAGCAATAGAGACGAAGCAGTAGCGGGGCAAGCAAAGGGACTGGCATTTTTGCAGCTTAAATAGGTTGGGTATAGGGTGTGTATGTTTAAACTGAAAAGTTTGAAACCACAGTTGAAAAAAAAAAGTTAAACATGTCTCTAATGCCCAGGGATATGTTGGAAGGCTTCTTTCTCCTGCTTGTTGTTTTCCTTCATTCGGTTGGAGCCAAGAGTTTGTGCTTGAGAGCAGGTTATTTAGCTGATTGGATCTGGAATTCATTGTCTGCTGGTCAGCTGTGAAGGCTCAATTAAACAAGGAAGGATAGATAGATAGATAGATAGATAGATAGATAGATAGATAGATAGATAGGTAGATAGATAGATAGATAGATAGATAGATAGATAGATAGATAGATAGATAGATAGATAGATAGATAGATAGATAGATAGATAGATAGATAGATAGATAGATAGATAGATAGATAGATGGATAGACGGATAGACGGATGGACAGACTTTAAATTCTCCTGTAACTTTTATTTTTCTACTGTCACTTTATCTCACATTACAAAATAATTTTGAAAAAGACGAGAATGAAATACCAAGCAGTTACAGATAAGTTGCAGCATGGCTGTTATTTTTCTACAATCACAAGAAGTGGATCTCCATTTTTTTATACTTTCTTTGTCACACAGATGCAGAGGCAAAATCTTATGTTGAGCTGAGGTAGTAATAACACACACGAGCGCGCGCACACAAACAAACATAAACACACACACACACACACACACACACACACACACACACACACACACACACATACACTGTACTGAGCTGCGCAACAGGCTCTCAACACTCCCCTTGCTCCCTCGCCTTCATGCCTGCGTAGTCCTTTGGGTGGCGCTGGAGCACCAGTAAAAATGCCATGTGGCACGGAGAGGACCGATAGGGCCAAATAAGATCCTGGTTTGCCGCAACTTTGACGTCTTATGGAAGGAGGGTTGAGTTCCGCACTGCAGGAGAGAGGAAGAGAGAGCGCAAGAGAGTCAGTCCTTCGTATTTCAAAGTGTGAAATCACAGATCATGAGAAGATTTAATATCCGATCAAAAATAAAAGCTCCTTCCTCCCACGTGTTGACTGTAAGATGAGCAAAGTGAAATACGGACCATGTTGATATGTTATCAGCATCTGGTGTTTCTCTTAGCAACCGTTGCTTATCGTTGACCACTTAATGTTCTCATTATCTCATTGACTCGGTCCTAAAGAGGGAGGAAATCCTCCGTGAAAACAGGCTTTTCAGTTTCACTCTCTAGTTTATTGTTGTCTATATCACGCGCATCGATCTAAACTCTCCGTTGTGATCTATCAGGGCCGTTGTCGCAAATGTTGTACTGCTGTACCGATCGAACATGGATGAAACATGTTGGTCTGTTATGAATTCACAGAAAAGGGGATTAGAGAGTTTTTCCCTTCAAAATCCCATCATGCACAATTTCTGCGGAAAATCTGGGGACATATGAGTTAGAATATATCAGTTCAGGAAACTGGCACTAAATTGTCGTAGAGACGCTCAGGTGGAACACTGCTCCTGGAGTAATGTGCTTATAATATTTCCCCTCGTTGAGTAGTGCCACTGTTTACACAACTCACTGCGCTAAGGATCAGATTCAATAATATGGAATGAGATCAGTATAATTGTGAGGAATGTGGATAGTGTCTTTAAATGTTACCAAACCCACAGTGTGCATCAGTTCTGCCTGTGAGGGGAGCCTGGGGCATGTTTTCTCCGGTAGAACAGATGTGCTGTCGAGGAGCGGCCGCGTGGGTCACAGCAGCTCTGCTGGTCTATGTTTAGAGTCCTGGTGGGCGTTAAGAGAGACAGAGGGGGATGAAGATGCCTCAGTGTCGAACTGCCTGGAGACGAGAGTGGGTCGCTTACAATAGACCGCACTAGGCCTCACAATAGACACTTCCTTTATTTAAATCACGCCCTCTTGAAATAAAAAGTTACTCCAATTAGAACATGCATGAGCTGAGAATGCTCAACAAGCTTATTTTTGGCACCGTTGCCTATATTTATGTGCGTGGACTGTGAGGTTGTATTGAGCCACTGCATGGCAAGGGAGCAGCATGGTGGAATTCTGAAGCCATGACACGTGTCAGACTGTTATGTGATACATTTCACTTTCATCACAGGCGCTTTTGCTGCCATTACCAGATGGTTGCATCATTGCAGTACTGCACAACATATGCATGTATACTGACTAAAGCCGATGTCACATTGTTCTCGAAAGTGAAAAAATGAATTACCGTCCTTAAATCCTTCTGCAAAAATCTTGCTCTGCATCATTGCCCAGTGCCAGGCTTTCAGACCTGTTGAAATAGGCAGTGTGTTGCTCATTTATCATTATGTCAGCTGATAGATGAGAGGAAATGCAATCCTGTAGTTGAAAACTTGTTCCTTTGCCTCAACTCCGCCCCTCTCCTGCAGGTCAGCAGAGATGTAAAGTGACACCAGCCAATCACGGCTCATTCCGCTTCTACCTTGAGGGAAAAAAACAGAACACGGAGGCGGAAACTCCTTCGGGTTGAATATATAAGCCAGTTACGGGTGGGATTTTGTCCATGTGTATCAATTATAACCCTCCAGAGGTTCACTGTCTGAACCGAATACGACCGGTGCACACGCAGAGCGCACAAGGAGCCGGAGGATCCGTGCTGGTGTGAAGTGCTGTGGACTTGACCGGCAGTGACCGAGAGGGGAACCCCGGCTCCTGCAGCTGTGAGGCGGGGACAAACTGATGCTGCCGCCGCCTGTCAGGGAGCTGTCCGCCCGCTGTGGTGCTGAACTCAAGCGCAGGATACGACCCTGCAACCGGTGACGTATAGAGCAGCAACCCGCCCAAGACTCCGCGTGAAGTCCAAATAAAACCTCACAGTTTAGCATGCATGTGTATTTAAATGGATCTGAAGTAAGTCAAAGACTCAGGAGACACGGAGCAGAAGTGATGGTTGGACTCCCCCCCGCCCCCGGCGTCACTCCAGCGGTCTGAGCTCAGAAGCGCGCCGCCGCTTCGCCTCGCATCGGAACCCTGCGGAGCCTCCGTAGATGAGGAGAGTGTCAGAGGCTTTCGATCAGTGAGGTACGCTGGGCGTCTCTTGCGCAAGGAAATTAGGGAAATAAATGTGGTAGCTTGCTTGCCCTCCTAAAAGGGCTCTATATACATGCAGCTGCGAAAATGGGCTGTATCAGCTCCAAAGCGCCAGTTGGTAAGAGTTGTTTTAACTTGCTCTCATAAAAGCACGCTGGAGGAAGTCTGCTTTGGTTTGTTATTCTTCGCATTTGTTTTTGCTGCAGCGGGTGCAGAGGCAATGCGAAGATTTTGGCTGCTTGTGTGGTGCACAGCATGCTGTGCCCCGAGACACATGATAGCGCTGCTGAGTCATACGCATATAACGAAGCTGTAGCTATTTTACGAGTCTTAAAGAAAACTGGAGATTTAAACCTTCTGTTAGAGGTTAGACGGTAGTGTCTGTGCGCAGAGGTGCGCTTTCCTCGGGTGGTGGGGAGAGAGCTGAGGGGCTGGTGTCTGCAGCCTAAACATCGCGATGCTACGAGAGTTGCATGAAGCTTTTTTGGTTGAGCACGCCAGCCAGAGACGGAGAAGACAGAGGCGCGCTTGACACCATTGAAGGATGCGCTGCTAGGCGGCTTTTTACATTATAGTGAGGAGAGGACTGATCCGGACACGATGGTTCTGACCGCGCTGAGCCAGTTTAGTTGCAAGGTAGGACATCTCTCTGCTCCTGATCCAATCCGATCGAGTGATTTAAAAAACATCTCGACGCGCATAACTCGCTGTTTCTAAGAACTCTCTTAGAAACCATACCATAACCTCCTCTTGGCATCAAAGTAAACTGCATGTCCAAATTTAGACGAAATCCATCAAATCTTCTGCATACACACAAGCAGCAGCATAGTTGCTTGTTGCCAAGAAACAAGCTTCCTGTTGCCACCGCATCCACTTGCTCTCACGGTTGTTTACACCTTCGCTGTAGGTGTCTACAATCCGCTCCACTGGCGACTACATGTCGCCGTGAGCCCAGGCCCATAGGCTGCGTGCTCTACCACGACCTCTGACGTTTGTCTCCCCCATGCAGATATATTCCCGTGATATGGATTTGACTGGGTCTCCTCTGAAGTCTCCATAAATGAAAATTCACATCCATCCATCCATCCATCGATCAATCCATTTTACACAAACAGACCTGGTCGCCTGATATTTTAATTTCAGGTGATCAGGTGAAACGTTATATACGACCATCCACACTGTGATTTGCCCGTCGTGTCAGTGCACGCAGACCCCCTTCCCGCCTCTAATTGGTTGTGTAATATGTCGTCTCAGTCACTTGATGATTATTGCGCCTTGTCTCGGCGTGCGTAAGGACAAGACCCTGGTCACCATAACCCCCTACATATAAAGCCATATTTGTCAAGAGTGTCATTCAACAGCGGCCACCTGTTTGACTCTCGTCTATTCAGCCTGTATATGTATGTTTGTGTGTGTGTGTGTGTGTGTGTGTGTGTGTGTGTGTGTGTGTCTGTGTGACACCTCGCTGCTGCTGCTGCTGCATGGTCTTGACCTAATTGTGTTGATTCGCTCATAAGTCTCTCAGAGAGAAGACATGAGCGATAGAAGACCGATAGAGAGAAACAGAAAGAGAGAGAGAGAGAGAGAGAGAGAGAGAGAGAGAGAGAGAGAGAGAGAGAGAGAGAGAGAGAGATAGAGAGAGAGTGAGAGAGAGAGAGAGAGATGCACGGCAGAGGCCTCTCTATCTGCAGTTTCCACGACAACGGGACCTACACGGAGAGACGGAGTGCGTGTCTGTGCGTGAGAAAGAAAGACCTGAGTGAAATAAATTAATAAAGAAAAAGAAAAATGACTGCAATCCTCGTTTGCTTTGAGGGACGAGGAGACACTTGTGTCTCCTTAAAAAACTTAAGGTGTATTAGCCTAATTAAAAAATAAATGAAGCAGTGGAGCACAGACGGAGGATGACCACAGGGCCTGAGAGCGGCCACACGTTGTAATAAAGAAGAGAACATTACAGTCAGATTCATCATACGTGGTTCCATCAGTTCATTCCATTACATGTGTTTATGTCCCCGTCATTTGATCCACAGCCCACAGCAGTGACTGCGGGCCCACTGCTGTATAACCATACCGTGACCTTAAATAAAAAAAGTTGTAGTGCGTAGAGTGTTTATCAGTCTTTGCCATGTGTCGCAGTAAATGGAACCCGCTCAATACGCAGCCACCGGGTGGAGGCTGCACCCGTGCGCAATCGCCTGTGAGCGTTTTCCTCACAATTGGTCGCTGACGTGTCGCTGTAACAATATGTGTTCAGAGCAAAACAGCGGGTAGCACCGCAGGCTCAAATGACTGTCACATCCTCATCATCAATCTCATGCCCAACAAAACACACGCGCATCCCTCACTCCTCGAAACAATACCTCCATTGACCAAGGTGCCCCGGATTCAAAGATACAGTAACACCTCCGGGCACCTGAGCTCTTCACATCCAATTAAAATGTCACATATTGAATTCTGTCGGTGGGCAACTTGAGCTGGGTTAAACGGGACTTTGACCCCCGGGGAGGAGGGCGGGCTCCTCCCCGGGGATGTTTGGATGTTGGTCTCAGTGTTGAAGATGGGCGCTGGCGACTAATCAAGCGAGTTGTTCTTTTCATCGACAGCAAACGCTCTCCTGCAGTGGAGGCTGGAAACAGTTTGTTTTGGAAAATCTGATTTTGAGAGTGGCAAGCATGAGCGCGCGGGATTGAACGTGTGCGCACGGAGCTGTCCGGGTGCTGAATTGTCCGTCAGTACCTTTGCTCCATCAGCGTCCACGAGGCTGTGGTTAGAAGTTGATGGGATATCTGTAGGCGATTTAAGTCTGCCACTCATTTTCCTCCACTCACCCCAACCGGTGGAGGCAGATGGCTGCCCACATTGAGTCTGTTAAAGGTTTCTTCCTGTTGAAATGTTGTCAGGTATTAACCTCACCGTGTAAAGTGACTAGAGATAATGTATGTCGTGATTTGTCGCCATACAAATAAAATTGAATGGAATTGATTTAGAGTTGGCAGAGCCAGAAGTTGCTTGGTGATATGTACAGGGGGAGCTGCTCGCTCCACAGCTTCAGGTGTGTTGATGACATGGCCTGGTCACAACAGAGAAATGTGTTCTAAACAAGAGAGGGGGTAAAACTGCACACTGCCGTCTCAGGCATGTCCATTTCCATGTGCTTTTTTTAATTGCACTGATTCTTCTGACAATGCAGAACCAACATCATAAAATATCAAACAGGCTTGGTCTGCTGCCAGAGCCTTACGTGCATGGCATGGCATGGCTTTAAAGTGCATGGAAGCAAGGCCTCCACTCCTCCAATGTTATCTCACTACAAATACTCTGTACAGAGCAATGTGAAGGCTGAGCCCAGCACTTCGAATTGTAACATGCATAATAGAGAGCAAAGAAGGGTGCTGCAGAATAAAACACTGTGAAAGTGCATGGTGCAAGCATAAAACATTTTTTTTAAGTTAGGCAGCCCAAAATCTATATGAAATCTTCAAACAACATCTCTTGAAATATTTTTTTTCAGATTCAGTACTTGATGTTACGCTTCACAAGTGCTTTCAACCTATGTTGAAAGTATCTTGTAGGTGGAAAGTCTTTCAGCCAGTGTATCCTTTTACAAGAAAACTTTGAACGGGCAGGCTGTTTATGTGGAGGTGATCTTGCTTTTTCTATAGAGTATGTGTATGTGTTTTTCTTTTTGGGGAAACTGCAGTGAGATACGACAACATTAGTGACATTCACTTACTAAAATATGGTCATCGCCTGTCAGTGGCTGCCCCGGGTCCCCTGTGGAGGCATGGGTTGGCATGGTGATTGCAACTAACACAAAGGATTAGCCCAATCCTTAAAACTCATAGTTGGTCCAGTCGTAAAAAATGCAAGTTTATATTTATTATGAACAATGATGTATTGAAGAGGAAGCATTGTGGTCATAATACTGAAGTTATTTATTTTATTTATTGAGAAGCGAGACCATGCTGTGGAGCTACTATGGGTTTTACGATTGTGCACTTGCTGTTATCTTCACGTGGCTCTCTTCCTCCTGACAGTGGCGGTCGACGGTTCGTTGCGTGTGGACTGGAGCGCAGCTAGCTCCCTGTCTGACCTCGCACTTTTGGGGAACACGCGGACCTGCTTGGCGCGCAGACTGATTCTGACAGCACCTTTGGGCGCACTGGACTTCAGCGAGGTGCCCTTAATTCTGTCTCTATGTCTTTTCCTCTCTCTCTCTCTTTCACATTGGTCTGGATTGGTATGGTGGATGGATTTGCTTTTTTAGCTCAAATGACACCTAATGCATCATGAAATGGTCAATTAAAATGGTCAGTGATGATTCAAATAAAGAAAACAACACATTAAATATATTGGTAGTCTGCAGACACAGGTCTGCTCATACAGAATGGACATATTTGCATTAATTCCCAGAGATGCTGGACAAAAGCTTATTTTCTTTGGCTAGCATCATTTAACAGAGTTGGAAAACGGTTATTTGAAAAGTGGCAGGTCACTTCTGATGCTTAAATGGTTCATCATATGTCCTCACAACATAAAAAGAAGATTTTATTCCATTAGGCTACTTGTGAAGAACAAGGTATTCTACCAACATCGTTTTTCTTGGTCCATGAATTGTGAGATGGTCTGTGTTCATTACTTCTCATAATTTGAACCAGGCTACAAACAACCTATGTAGCATAACCTGGCAGGGCACCTACCAGATATGACTAATCAGAGATGACAGTCTGAAGTGTAATTCACCACATGAAGCAGAAAATTATTTTCTCAACCCTTCCTTGGTTTAATAATTGCCGTTTCATCTCTGAGGTCTTTCTCCATTTAGGTTTTCATTAGTGTTAACCAGTTGGTTTCTAATTATTTGCAAGTCATTCAGAATAATGAGCAATTAATGTTTGATAGAGGATTTTAAATGGAGTCTCAGTAACACACTGTGTATAATGCTTCTTGCAAAATACAACAGGACAGTCCTTATGTTGAGCTGCGGTCACTGCTCTGCTAGTCTATGCACAGCTGTATGTAAGCTACCATCTTACTCTTTATGTTAATTCAGAAGCCTACAGACACATTTTCCTTTTTGCTGGATCCATCAGTGTCTCTGAACAGTTCATGCAGATTGTGTATGGCAAAGACAGTTGGACTGAAAGGACTGTCTGCTCTAACCCTTCTTTCATACATCCTTGTGTGAATGCCTTGTGTTGCAGTGAGCCAGCCAGACAATGATTAGCAGCCTAAGTGATCTATTATCAAATGCAGCCTCTCGGTCTTCATGGGCGGGCCTGTTATTACTGGCTGTGGTGAGAGACAGGTTGGCTGGACTGCTGATCGTATAACTTCTCTTTTAAAGAAGAAGGGCTCACGAATGCTTTACGCTTCAAGGACCACAGAGAAAGACGCACATTAGCTACTTTTGATCAGATTTTGTATCAGGAAATAATTCAGATTTTGTGTTTTTTTCTCTCACAATCAATATTGTATAGGGTTAGGGTAAGTATTCTGTAAATGTGTATTCATAAAGCTAAAATAAATTAAAATACTCAAATGCAATTCCCCTTTCTCTGCATTTTTTTCATCATACCTTTTATTATAATGCAAGAATTGAATTTGGCTTTGATGATAAAATGTCTCATCTCTGATGCAGGTGTTAGGAGCAGTATATCAGAGCAGTGAGTGAAAAGTAGAAAGGCACATGTGAGAGTTATTAATCTATTTGTCTGTTTTGGCTATCGGTTTGTGTTCTTAGTGTGTGACATCATCAGTGAATCAAAGACACAGGCATACCTTGAGGAAAGTTGGGCGGAAATGTGACGTGTCAAAGGATAAAGGATTGTTCAGGTTATTTTCCACCAGGGGAGGCAGATATCACAGCAGTCTGTTCTGCGGAAACCATTCATGGCTTGATCTCATACAATTTTAAGTGGATGCTAATCATTTAGATGTATGCTTGTGTGTGTGTGTGTGTGTGTACGTGTGTGTGTGAGCCACCCACACAACAGGCAAAATGTGTCTTTTGTAAGAAAACAGTCTCATAATCAGTGAGGAAACCTGCGGCTTTGTGTTATATCTGTATAGGCTACAGCAAAAAAGCGAACATCTGTTTTTCAAGGGATATAATTAGGCCTAAACAGCTTTGTTGGGTTCTTGAATTACATTTTATTCATCCATTTTACTCACAAATCTAAATCATCAACCACTCCCAAAAGTGGGATTTCGTGTGTGTGTGCGACAGGAAGACTCCAGTCAGGTCACCCGCTGTCAACCTGCACCCTGGATGCTCTCGACTCCAAACAGGCCCATTGTGTTGGAAAATGCGTTTTTCTCTGCTGTCTCCAGGCCATACCAGTCCACTGCACTCACTCACAGACAACAGTTAACCAATGATCTAACAGCTGAGAATGAACCTGAGCAGCATCACAACAGCCTCTCCACTGTCTCTGTTCACCAGACCATGAAGAGTTATGAGTTCTGACTGTGTGCATATTTTAGTTTTTGTACGGCCAAATATCTTGACTATAAGGACACAAGACTGTCCCTATAAGTGCAAAATATGTGCGTTAAGATTTAAATGTAACGGTAAGTGAGAGTCGTGTCTGAGATTATTTGTGTTTTAAAATGGCCATATGTATATATGCTGCGTGCATGTTGTTTGAGTGTGTGATGGAAAAGACGAAGCACAGTTGTCTAATTGAATTGCTCTGCCTTTTCCAACAACCGCACACTGTGTTCCTCTGTGTTCGCTCTGCTGTTCAGTAGGGCAGTAGGGAACCGGGGGGGGGGGGGGGGAGTCTGCAACCAGCACTGCTGTTAGCTGCAGCTGTGGTGATGCTCCAGCACAGAGTTGGACTCTGCCTTTAAAAGCTCATACTGATATATACTTAAAATGTTCTATTTTGCACCTTCAGACTATCTTTTAAAATTGTGCTCTCGTCCAAGCAGAAATGTCAAATACCATTCCTGTCATCCTGAGATAGTCCACAGGAGAAAAATAGAAAAATAAATTGTGTTTCGAAGCATTAAACAGGTCTTTTAGCCCTGAAGATGTGTAAAATCCTCCCACACTACACTGAGGAGATTTCTCTGAGCACCCATTTGACAAGAAATAGAACACATTCAGGTGTGGGTGGACAACATCACCTGCCTGGCCTCGGATTTTTTAATTGAAGACCAAAACAATATATCATTCTGATGCTCCTCCGGGATATAAATCTCCTCCAGATTATCCTCCCTCTGATCTGTGAGCTGCTCCGTGGCACAAGAGGATTATCACGCCTCGCAGCAGCCGCTGATGCCGTCATAAGCTCGGGATCCCCCTTTCTCTCCTGCAGGGCTCTTCTGACGCATAATATTGTTGATGTCTGCTTGTTTATTTGGTTGGTACTTTGTTGCTGTTGAATGGAACTGACAGGGAAAAAGTCAGGGAAACCACATTTTATCACAGTATCTGGTATTTTCTTATTTACTGCAATCACATGGGTGCAGTATTGAGTGGTGGTCTCATTCGTGAAGGGGAGAAATATAGGAAGATCAACCCATCCAAATATGTATGATGTTGTTTGAGCTCGATGCAGGAAAAGCAGGTGACACTATGGAACGTGGTAGTCGCCAGTGTGACTGGAAACAATCTGTAGCTGTTGAGATATACTTGTCGGCTCAAAGCTGTCATCAAAGTGCTTAGTCAGCCATGTCTGTTGACCCCTATTGAGTAACAACACAGTGGCACGAGCTCGGTGTGCGGCCTTTGCCGCTGACGTGTCTGTTTCCCACGTGACTACAGGTAGGGCTATAAAAAAGAGTTAGGATACAAAGGAACTTGTCAACACCTGATACTCCCTCTGCGGTTTGACTTACAGCACAGACAGATTTAATGGAGGAAAGACCAGGGGGAGGAGAGAGGAGGAGGGGGTGTTCATCTTTAGCCTACTGTCTGGTTCTGCTAACTCGCTACAAGGAAATTACCTGTCCAGCCATCGGGGCACAAAGCTTTATCTCTTTTTCCTTCAAGAGGTTTTCATATCACAAACATCTGTCTGTCTGTCTGTGTAACGCATATCTTGCGTACTGTTCTTAATGGCTTCACACTTGGCATATGTATTCCTAATGTCTAGAGGAAGTGCAGTGTCGAGTTTGGTGGGAATTGGACATGCTATATGTTCAATAGTAATAAAATGTGAATTAACAGGTGAACAGCGTCTTGCAGTCAGTGGCGCCAGGCCATTAACGCAGATATTCAGGGTGCAGCGGGTGCAGATTTTCGTCATGGAAGCAACATTCATAGGATCACTTCCACTTTAGCACTTTGTTTCAAAATAAAAGCATTTGTTTTGTTGCTGTAATGCGTTATATTGAGCTGAATTACAGAGTTTTTAGTTTTGAAAAGTTGTGAACTTGAACACCAGTTCAGTATATAATCCAAACCTATATATAAAGCACACAT
Source organism: Verasper variegatus (assembly GCA_026259375.1). Classification (NCBI taxonomy): domain Eukaryota; kingdom Metazoa; phylum Chordata; class Actinopteri; order Pleuronectiformes; family Pleuronectidae; genus Verasper; species Verasper variegatus. The sequence goes on along the minus strand of CM048047.1, from coordinate 1,813,141 downwards.
GTGAACAGTAAAAGGGAAAGTATTATTTTATTAATTTTGTAAGAACTGAGGTTGAAAGGAGTCAGCTAAGTTACCTGAACAAGCTGTTGGATTGCTAATCAGCCAACAGGCTAATTTAATGAACCACTAAAGCTAACATGCGCCACCAGTATCACTGGCTTGTTGTTTCTGCTCATCTATATAAAATAGTATGCAAATCAAATGCTATAATATGCTCTGCAATATGGGCAGCCCACATGACTCCAGTCCTATATAAGAGTAGCTGCTGAAAGAAACTATTTTCAGTGCTCTTAAAACTGTGTGTGTGTGTGTGTATGTATGCATGTGGGCGCCTTGTTGGCATACAGCTGGTCTTATTAAAACATTGATTGGTGTGTAAGAAGAAGAAATAAATTTAATTAAGTAAACTGAAGCAGTTAAAGTCCTTTGAACTCGAGAGAGGTTCCTCCTCCATGAAAAGACAACAGAGGGTTTTCCAGTGAGTCATAGCAGGATGTGTTCAGCAGCTGGCATCTGAGCCAAGCCGCAGCAAACACTTTCACCAACTTTGTCTTTCTTGTCATTGCAGGTGAATGTTGATGACACCATTGAAATGTTACCAAAATCAAGAAGAGCTCTTACTATCCAGGAGATTGCTGCATTAGCACGATCCTCCCTGCATGGTGAGTGCAACATATAACACATAAACACGTCCCTGCATGCACTTTACATGCAAACACACTCAGAACATTTGTGTTGTTTAATGCAGATGCTGAAATTATGTGATATGTTTGCTATGCTATTGCATCAACCCCTAATTTTATCCTTGTAGGTATTTCCCAGGTAGTGAAAGACCATGTGACGAAGCCAACGGCGATGGCGCAGGGCAGAGTGGCCCACCTGATAGAATGGAAAGGCTGGTGTAAGCCTATGGACACTCCAGCAGCCCTGGAATCAGACTTCAACTCTTACTCTGACCTCACTGAGGGAGAGCAGGAGGCTCGCTTTGCTGCTGGTAAGACTGATCTCTGTGAATAGAATTAGTTTATTACCCAAATATTAAAGTGCTCAGCTCTGTAAAAGTGCTTTTTACATGCATGTTTGATAGTATATCTGAAAGAGGAAAAGGCTTTAATGTTAAAAATATAATGGAATAAGGAAAAAAGGCAAAGGTAAAAGACAGTATACACTTTTTTTTAAGAGGAAAGGAACTACACTTCCCATAAAGCATTGTGTAGTATCCCTCTCTAATGACTTCCATCGTGAAACTGAATTACTGACGAGTCCCTTGAACAATGTGGTCACACTGTACAGATTAGATTTCCACCAGAACACCTTCAGACGTTCCTGACTGGACCAATAGAGTTCAACAGTGTGGTTCTGTAAATAAAAATCCCAAACATTTTCTGAAAAGAAATTTTGATTATCAGCCTATTGGTCCAGTCAGGAACATCTGAATGTGTTCTGGTGGAAATCTAATCTGTTACAGTGTGGCCACATTGTTCAAGGGACTCGTCAGTAATTCAGTTGTCTGGTAGAGTAGACATTTAAGTCTTTCACCCTGCGTCTCTAAGAAATCAGCTTGGCTTTTTTCTCAGACTTTACAAACCTTCTCCTGAACCACAGTAGACATTAGTCATCTGGCTCCTGATGATGAGATGTGACATGACATAAATATGACATGTGAAATAGGCGGACTGTTCCTTTAAAAACTAATTCCATCAGACAAGTTTAAAAGGTCTCTGACCTGCATGTCCACCTTTCATGCTGCATGTCAGATTAGCCCCTCGAGAGCGACAGCAGAACAAGTAGAGCTCCCCTGCTGACCTTATCTGAGGGTTGAGATTTGATCAGAGTGCAGAGTCGAGACAACGTGGCTGTTTATTAATAGCAGGTGTAAATGACAAGATCCAGATGAGATCTCCAGATACAGATCATGTTAATAGATCATGTTAATAGTGGGTCGTCTGATTCTGGAGCTGTGCAGCCACATGTCTGTTGCTCTTTTCCTCCACATATACAGATGTTTTTTGTTCCTGCTCAGCCGCTGATCCATCTCCTCTCTCTTCCACTTACTTCATCTTTTTCTTTTCTTTCATTCGTTCCTGCCCCCTCTGTTTATTTCCCTCCTCTTCACATTGTCCCCTCTTTTAATGTTCCTCTCTGCCTTCTGTCTCTTTATCTTCTCTTTTATTCAGTAATTTTCACCCCGTCCCTCCCGCTGGCTCTCCCTCCGTTCTCTCGCTCGCTCCCTGCAATGCAGACTCTCAAGGTTAATTTGCACAGTAAGGTTTTGCTCCTGGCTAGTGCCACAGTGACGGAGCGATTTTCCTCCTGTGCCTCCTCTGTTCTCCTTCCTCTTTCTGCCCTTTCTTTTATCTCACTAGTTACAGGCCGTATCCACTCTGCTCTAAGATCCATCTCAGTTTTCTTTGGTTATGCAAAGTTCAAAGCACCAAAAATTACTTCAGCAGTGTGGTTGTCTTTTTAAACTCTGAACCTTGCCATTCACATCAAATATTGCTTGGTTGCAAATGAAACAATCCTATAGTAAGTTGCCTAACAGTGAGGCTGGTTAAGGACTTATTACATTATAGTGCTCATTCCCTCATCAGCTTACATCATCACCAAGCAGCCTCTCCACCAGGGCCCTGCCAGTTGTGCTGACTCCTTTTATTTTTGTCAACTGTCTCCTTGTATTCCGATGGTGGTTTTACTGTGGGTGACTGGACACACTGCGTGAATGTCAGTGAACACACTAGTGCATTAAGGGAGCGTGTTCAAATTGGTTCAGTTATTCTTTGGTATGAAAAATGTATAGTTACAGTAGAATACACCAGTGTGTATGTGGGTGTGTGTGTGTGTATTGGCAGAAGTAAGTATCAATAGGACAACCCTATTGATACACAAACAACATGGTTGACCTGAGGTTCTCTCCGGAGAGTTGCTGGGCCTGATCTCAGGTTCATACATACAGAAGAAGAAGAAGAAGGTAGATCTGAGGCTCTGTTTCTGTGTAGGTGTACACCACCTCCTGTACATCACATCCTGCCTTAAGGCCTTTTTGTGTGATATGTGGGTCAGTGTCATATAAACCTGCCTCCGTAATATAGGTCAAAACTCAGCTTCTTTCTGAGTTAAAGGAATTACACAAGGCTTTCAAAGGGGAACACACGAGCAACACACACACTTGCATTTGCCAGAAGATGTGCCAGTGTTTGTGAGGAGAGTTCAGGGCCCAGCTACAGTGGAAGATGAATGACTCCATCGATCTCTCTCTGTGGGAGACAACGCATGAATACTGAGCAATAACCAGAGAAAGAGCAGGAGACGGGGAGGCCGAGGAGAGTGAGAGTCGGAGAGATAGAAATCAAAATAAGAAGTGAGGGACCAGGCTGAAATATTGCAGGGTGAAAGAAAAGGGAACGGTCGGAGCGAGGAGGGTGAGGCAAGTCGATAGAGCGTTTTATTGAGAGAGAGGCGATTGGAAGAAAGGCGTGACATTAAGCAGAGAGCGGATGAATAGAGAGGAATACAAAACAAATGGATTGAGGCGACAAGGGTAAGCAGGGAGGTAAAGAGTGGGACTTGGATTGGTCAGCTGCTGATGGTAATTGCAGGTGATGGTCACTTGGACTTTGTGGTTTACTGGTTCTGGCTCGTGCTGAGTCACCTCAGCCAGCACACTCATCTCGTCTCTTTGGCTATGTGTGTGTTTTACATGCAATTGGTTACTTTTAACAACACAATTAATAACCAATACAGTGATTTAAGTATTGTAAAGGAAGTTGTCATTCTGGGCAAACAGGGAAATCTGATTTATTTTTCTAAGGTTGCAATTTGAAAATCCAGGCTTTATTTTTATTTGTTATTACCTCCAGAATCTATGATTTGTTTATGCATTTGTTTGTTCGTCAGCACGATTACGCAAAAACTGCTCAAACTGTGGATACGTGAGGCATGATCCAAGCAGAAGCCCATTACATTTTTATATCAATTTCTTTAGCATTGTCAGATGGATTGTTTTTCAACTTTTAAGTCAGGTAAGAATAATTTATGGATCTTAATGAAAAATGTATAAATCTGATATTTATAAATGTGTGTTATTTATAATTTGTAACTTGTATTGGAAAGTTGTGGTCTACCTAGACAGTGAAGGCCTAACCGAAAGATGGTATGGAGGATTTCCATGCCCGTACTGCTGTTGCCTCTATAGCAACAGAGCTGAAGTTGATAACTCCGCGAAATGCGTATTGTTAACTCTTTGGGTGCTGGTGCTATTTCCTCTTTGAATGACGGTTCATCACTGAATCTTGGGACAGGTTGGGCCAAGAAGGATCTGCCTTTTGGAGCTTTCATTTTCTGGTAATGGAAGGATGCAATCGTCTGCAGCATTTGAAGGAGCTTTTGAAATTGGACAGTCTTGTTAGCACCACTGTCTTCAAATGCAGCCCCTGCATTGAGACACAGCAAATGATGAACCTTGTAACTTAATGTAACACTAACATTGGCATTTATATATCTCAAGAGAAACAGGCTCATGTCTTATTCCCAATTGTTCCTGTTTCTGGTCACAGATGCGTGTTCACTCATTGTAGGCGTTCCTCCTTCACTCTTCACTGATCATAAGCAGCAGATGAATATTATTCAGATTTTTCCAAATCAAATCAATTATTTTTTTCCAGCCTGTGCAAGTCATCTTTCAACATGAAGAGTAATCAGGATGTGTCGAGTTTTCTCTACAGTAGATGAACATACAGTGAGAAAAATGTCCAAATAAAAAGACAAATGAAGGAAATTATAGTTTCAGTTGAAAATCACACACAATCTGATTGTAGCAGGGTGGAGAAAATGATATCGACCTGTTACTGATGGAATTATTGCCTTGGAATTGAACATTATGCTTGATTTACCTTGTGAGGCATCAGGCTACACATGATTACCTCCGCTCCATTTACTTTACCTGACTTTAATAAGTGATTAATCATTATGTATTATGACTTGAAATACAGTGTTTAGGCTGTAGTAACTTATTTTCCTCCTGGTATTTGCAACAGTGACACACAGATATTGTCTGTGCACCAACAGGAGTGCAACCTGCTTGACAACACCATCAAGCAGTAAACAGTAACATCCATCTCAAGTGACTGTCTCCGACCAGTCCAACGCCACACTGGGCTCGCTGTTCCTCACACAGATCAGCCAACCAAGCCAAAAAGAGCAAGAGCGACATGGCATGGAGACCCAATGGCTCGCCGTGATCTTGTTACCATGCCAACCGTATCTTTACTTGCGTATGTGTGTGCTCCTAGGTGTGGCGGAGCAGTTTGCCATCGCCGAGGCTAAGTTGAGGGCCTGGTCCTCTGTGGACGGTGACGAGTCCAACGATGACTCATATGATGAAGACTTTCTGCCTGCCAATGAGCCCACCACACAAAGCACAGGTAGGTGCACATACGCACAGGCACAGGCACACGCACAGGCACAGCACACACACACACACACACACACACACACACACACACACACACACACACACACACACACACACACACACACACACACACACACCATCCCACACCCTCACTCCTCTCTCTGTATCTTTCTTTGTCCCAGTGCCCTAGTTTTCATCCTCTCCCAACATTTTTTTTGTTCCTCAGCGCAATTTGATATCCCCTCCTGCAAGTTTAATATCATTTCCTCTGCTGCTGAGACAGTGTCTGTGTGAGGGGCCTGTGAATGCACAGTGTATCTGACTGTGTGTGTACATGTGTGCTTGTTTATACCAATGCTTTCATTTTGATTACACTTAAACATCAATAACCTGAACCGCTAATAATACCAAGCACAGTGTTGCTCTGTAACTTCATATAGTGAATCCTCCATGCCTTCTTACCCCCTTCAAGGCCCATGTAGTGGAAGCAGTTTCACATATTCCAGCCTCTATGTGAAATGAATCAACTCTACATGAAACCGGATCCAAGTCAATATGACTGTAAAACCCACTTCACTGTCACATAGATTTCAGCCTTCAGTGCTTCAGTCCTCCTCAGGTTGAGATATAATGCAGAACTTTGTTCGATAACTTGATAATTCCCTGTCTCAGCAGTATTATGAATACATTGACAAAGTGTAATTTGTTACTGATGACTAAGATTTTTGCCTGTTTCTACTCTCTTTTTTTACTTAAGATCAATTTTAGTCATACTTTTTATTTGTGTTGATTGCTTACTTGTTTCTCATATTTCCCCACTATTTTAATACCCTATTAATAACTAACATTTTATTTATAATTATTTATTATTTTGTTGTTTTGTGTCTGTTGCGTGTCAGAAACATCATTAACTAGCTCCTTGTGAATCCTTGGGATAATCTCCTGCTGTATTTTCATATGGCCTCATTCGGACATTCAGAAAAACTCTGAATGTCTGAATGACTCTGAGTCTTGGGTCATTGACCACAAATTATTAAATTAATAAAAAAAATTAAAAAAAACAATGTGGTAGAAAGGTCATCGATGTGGTTATAGAGCAAAATACAACCTATATTTAAACAATAATCCCTTCTGGAGTAGATAAGACATTTAGTGAATAGCAAGAAAATCTTTAAAGAATGTCTGGAGGAACTGACACACTCTTCACATACAGCCCCTAACGATACTTTCATGGAGAATCTGAAGATCAGTGCATGTCTGAAAACAGCTTTAGATGTAATTGTTGGCATGGATACAGTACCAAGCTTTGCAGGTGCAAGGCGTGTGCAGGTTTTCAAAATTGGACTAACAGAGCTTTTCAAGATCTATGGTGACGTTTGTATACTAACAAACATTGAATGACATTCCCTCCTCATAAATTATGTGCTGTATTGTTTGCATCCATAATATCTTTTTTTCCTGCCATGTGTGTTTCTACTGGCAAATATTAGTCAGAGCATGAAACTAGTTCACATGTTGTTCAACCCCATGATACAAACACATTCGAGACCAGCTCATGAATACATTGCTGTATAGCAGCACTAGCAGTAAAAAACTTCACAGGGTTCCTTTAAGTCAAATGTAAATAAAGATTAGTATGAGTGAAGTGTTTCAGTCCTGCTAAAGGAACTGTCAGTTACTGTTAATATCTGATGCCCACTCACACAATCAGTGTCACTATGCTTTCAGGTCAGCTTGAAACTCTTATCATTGTTCTTCAGGACTCACAGTTCACAGTGTGCATCTGTCCCTCTAGATGTGCCATCATATCCCCCCTACTTGAAGGACCTGATCCACAGCCAGCTTTGCCAACACCTTGGCCTGCGAGGACCCTGCTGTGAGGGTGGAGGCGGAGGTGGAGAGGGAGGTGGCAGCGGAGAGCCCTCCCCCACGGCGGGCTCCCCGGACACCCTGTGCTCCAGCCTCTGCAGCCTGGACGAGCACCACCCGTTGCTGCGTGACCTAGGCGGCCACAGCTGCACACACTCCCACAGCAACGTCACTGAGCTTGTCGCAAAGATCCTGTCAGCGCTGCAGGGAGGGGAGGAGCTGCTGGCCCGACTTCAGAGGGTTGGGCAGAGCGGGCCTTCTGGGGGGGACTGTGTCTTCCACAGCCTGGGTGGGGGAGGACGAGGCATCAGGCCATGCGGAGGTCAGGACTCTCCTTGCATGTCCATGTCTTACTCTGAGACATACCTGTCACCCGGCGAGGATGACGACACCCCTTGCAAGGACTACGAGGGCACCATGTGCCAGGTGGAGGCGGAGGGAAACAGGGTGGAGTACCCGCCTGACTATGACCTTCGCAGGAGGGTCTCTGACGTGGCCTCCTCTGGTGTGGTGTCGCTGGACGAGGAGGATGAAGAGGAGGAGGAGGAGAGGGCAGGAGACCCAAACAACCAATGACTCCTCTCTTCTCACCTCAGTGTTTTATTCCTCCAAACTCAGTTTTTTTGCATCAATGTCCCCTCTCCTCCATAACGTCTTTAAAGTTTGAAATGTTTTTTCCCTCCTCTGACTGACAATGTAACTCATCCGTCTTTGCCTTACTTGCAGCGTTTCTCCTCCTCTCCAGCACACAACTGCTTTGTCCCCCTTCGATGCAAAACTTTCTTTGAAGGCGTCCAAACAATCTTTTGTATCAGTGTGAGAAGGGGAGCATCAGATCTGTGACCACTTGTGGTTTGCAGTTTTTGGCCCCGTCCCTCCCTGTTCAAGTGACTCCAAAGGCGGATGCCACCACCAGGCAGACAGAATGACTGAGTCCAAAACTCTGACTTATCTTTGCATGTGTTTTTGCAATTGCTGACATCAATGGGCTGACCCGGTCCTGAGCACGGTTTGTAATCTCAGCTGTTACGTATAACCCCACCCATCTCCCCCAGCATCTCCCATGGGGGGTGGGGCAGGTCGACACTGCATCCTGAGATGTGCCCTCACCTCCCCCCTTCCCTTGCCCCCCCTTTGCTAGAGACAAAATAGCATCCTTTTGGGCATGGCTTGCTGAGTATGCCAATCTATGAAACCCTGTCACTAACAATTATGAGCAAATGCTGGAATGTCTTCAAAAGTGACAGGGCATAGTATGTATTTTAAAATAACAAAGATTTAAAAAAGATTTGTCACAAATGAAATGATAGAAATTATATGCTTTTATTGTACTAGTTTTCTATCACTCAAACATGTCGTTGTTCACATAAGTCCGAGCATCATTATGCTGGACATCTGTCATAATGATCAAATATAGTGACTGGATACTTTCGGGGGTTCTGTGGATTCCTGCGTGGAAGACACGAGAACTCCGGTTATCTTTAAAAAAACACACACACAGCAGCAACGACGACAACAAACACAAAGCGAATGTTCCTGAGGTGACTCTTTCACGTCAGCTGTTTGGCAGGAAGTAGGTTAAACAGACAGAAAACATTTTTCTGTGACGACGAGGTGAGTTGCATCGGAGATTTTCTATATTTTTGTATGCGTTGTCTTGCTTGATCTCTTTGCCTATGCGGCGTGCCAGTGTATGTGGTTTTTTGCACGAAGCTAATGTGGCTGTAGATTTCTCCTTTTCTTCGTTATCACTGTGTGATATAGTCTACTGGGAAAAAAAAGTAACAAAACAAATGTGAACAAAAAAGTTTTTATTTTTTATTTCAAAAGAGGATACTGTGATACGGTTTGTTATTGCCATTTGTCATGATCCTCGTGAAGAGCTCTTGTTTTTCTTTTGTAAACATTTCAAAATGCTCTTCGTCCTCTCCCTTCATACTGACTCGTGAAAAGCTTTGCCTTTTATTCTGTACCTTCCCTTCTTTTCTATGATGTCTGCAAAAAGGGCATGTTTATGTGACATGCAGAATCTTCCATCTCCATGGTGATGTGAGGAGCCCTGTTGAGGTTCTCCCAGAGGGACTGTCATTCATACAACTCAGGAAATCCCATTGGACCAGGGCATCAATGCATCCCACCCACACACACATAACTCCACTAGACCCTCCGTGTTTGTGTGTGTATATGTGTGTGGGTTTTTGTGTGTTTGTGGATGAGAAATTCTGGTGTGCGTAGTTATTTTCTACAAATAATTAAAGCACAGATTCAGGCCCTGCATCCTTCTTTCATGTTATCTGACTGTTTAGAAAAGCGCCAATGTGCGATTCTGTATTTTTGACGTTCTGTGAAAGTGTGTGTGTGTGTGTGTGTTTACGATTGCGTGTGTGTATTGTATTGTATGATGTCAGCAAGCTCCTCAAGCTTGCACTGTATATCCATTCCAAAACCCCTCCAATGCAGCGATTCCCTTTAAAACAGTGTCCGGTGAAGCTGAGCTCTCATTGGAGGTTGATCTTTTCCCAGTAGTGGAGATTAAATAAAACGGCAAACAGTTCGTACAACAATGAAGCTTTTTGAAAATGGAAATAGAGAGTCTCAGTCCGCAGAGGTGCAAAGACAGTGACAACTCAGGGGGAACCATTGAAGCTGTGCCTTTCATTCGTCACCTTTGACCTCCCCAGTTGTACCGTCATCATCACTGCATCCTCTCTTCTGTCACTCAGGCTGCAGCTCGGCCTCCTTCCCCTTCTCTCTTCTTAAATGAGCAAGAGCGGAGTCAAACTGCTGCTAACATCAGCTGGGCACGGCCTCCAGAAATCCTGTTGCATCTCCTGTGTGCATTGGCCCAGTGTAGCTGGAGGTTACAGAGGACCGATTTGCGTCATTGTCCTTTCGGTTGACATTAAAAGCCCGGCGATGCTGGCGAGGCGAGGTTGTGCATTCGTCCGGGCGCGGTGACGCGAGTGCAGAATTGTTTGCCCCCACCCTCTATCCCCCACTCACTTTGTCCACCACTGTGCATTTTATCTATCCGTCTCTCTGAGCGTCCCCCATCCTATCCCCGGGAAGTGTGCGTGAGATGATGTGTGTGTATGTGCGAGAGAGTGAGAGAGAGAGAGAGAGGTGGAGATGTGTTGGTGTGATACATTTTTTATTCACCTACTTGTCTCATCGTTGCTCACACATCCACATGAGTGTGTTTTTATTACTGTACTTCTGAGGACGATAATCTATTCATTCATTCGCTCTTACCTTTCCCTCGACCCCGTCCTGACTCTAACACTAATCCCTTTGTAGAAGTTGCTCGTTGGTGGATTTCCTCATCTATTTGTCCTTTGTCAGAACATTTTGTCCTCATAAGAACAGAAAATTTCCCGCTGACACACAGACAGCCTGATGAATGTCTCCCCTCTCCATCCTCCTGTCTCTGTCCTGTCATTTCCTCCCACCTCACCCTCCTCCCACCCCTCTTTGTGTTTGTCCTTTCCTCTTTGCTCCCACTTTCTCCCCCCTTTCTCTCTTTCTTTCCCTCCCTCTTTCCCCACAGGGGGCTCATTACGTAACTAAGAGGACATCTGAGTGCTACCTTTGCCGACAGCAATTAGCCTATGATTATAAAACCACCTGACAAACAGTAGATGTGTATCTCTTTCTCATGTCTGTCTTTTCTTGCCCTCATGTCTTTTTTCTCATTCACTCCACTTGCACCCTCCCTTCCCTTTCTCAGCCCCCTCGCATGTGCCACAAGCGTTTTCATCATTTGAGGCCGGCTGTCCCAGAAACCTCCTCGCTGTTGGTGCACAGCGACAGTGCTTCTTGCTCACGTCTCCGTTTGGAAAGGATCCATAATATTTTGTCGTCCACTAGTAGAAGAACACACCACTGATAGATTTCTTTAGACAAACATAAAACGTGTTCCCTTTATGTGTGTGTGTCTGTGGGCAGTGTGCTTCAGTTTGTTGCTTTGCTTCAGGCAAGTGGTGACATTGGATACTTATCAGAGAGAAGTGCTCCTGATTCTGTGTGTGTGTGTGTGTGTGTGTGTGTGTGTGTGTGTGTGTGTGATGTGATGGTAGAACCCGTGCTATAAAAAGACATCAAAACATCTGTCGGATAGTGACAAGGCAAGGGGGGGGGGGGGGGGGTGCATGAATATTCAGTTGCTGGTGGTGCTCCTGTCACCCCTCAGCCTACTTTTCATTTTTGAACAAAGCTGTAGGGCCCGGGGACACTTCTAGCCACACCACCGGCCCCCAGCAGTGAATATAGGGACTGGACCTGCAAACACAACAGAGACTGACATAGATAGTGAAAACTGCTGTAGGGATTGAAAATACAGCTTGTAATCTTCGCTGAGAGGTCTGTGTTTAACCCACATTAGCCTCCACTGTCTTAATTAAAACATCCCTCAATCCTTTGGGGGTTCAGGTGCACACAGTGACACCGGGCAAACACACACACATTAGAGAGTTCAGAGAGAAAAGCCATACAGCTACCCCAACAGAGAAGAAGACACTATATGAACTAACAGGAAAACCTGATGACCCAAAATGAATGTACTGTCCCCTCTACATCCTCAGTGGGTTGTGTATCTCCATCAGCATCAGTCAAACACACACACTCCACTGTCTTGTCCCTCTGAAATCTCAAACCTGTCTGTTTCCTTTTTTCCTCTTTTTCCCTTTTTAATACTTTTCTTCCTCTTTTGGCTGAATGTAATTATTTGAATATTGCCACCTTGGATTTGATGATTGTTTGCTGCATCTGATATGATTTTAAGTTAATAAAAACAATGATAAAATGAATAAAATACTGTTCTTGGTCTTTGCAAAAAAACACAAATCTGGTGTGATCATGTGTCATTTGACACGAGGGAGCTTTAACAGCGGATTGGAGTAGGATTTCACACAGTGTTTTATGGCTCTAAGGAGTTTAATGAACATTCACCTCATTGAACATCATTTACTGTTGGACAGTCACTGTGGTGCACACACACCACATAAAGACTGCTGCAATTAGCCCCCTGACATGACGACATCATCATTATTAAGTTATTACCAGGGCAGAGGACAGCAGTCAGAGTGGAGCTGGTCTTAGTGATTCTACAGCAGTGAGTATTTCATTTTTTCCATGACATCATGCTTCCCTGGGGGAGCTCGCTAATCCATTTGTTGGGCTGGGAGGGAGGGGGAGCGGGGGTATCAGAGCGGGACCTGACGGATTTCATGTGTGTATGATCGTCTGGACACACACAAGCTGAGTTTGCTGAAGTGTAAATAAGATGCTCCATGACCAGGTTTATAAAAATGTGACAACGGAGGGAAAGTGGCTCTATTTGAAACACCAATCAAATTACAGAGTGAGAGTGAGGAGTGTGACAGGTTGAGTTGGTCAACAAAGCCAGTGTGTGATAAAAACAGGGAATGTATGTTTGGTATCCAAGGCAACAGTATAATACTGTATAAATCATACGTACATATCCAAATACAATCTGATTTCAGATTCTGTCCTACTGTGCTTTGAGTGTGAGTCTACCAAACAAATCGTATGATCTTTTGTGTTGGTGCTAATTAGAGCATGATAGGATCTCACCTCCCCCTCAGTGGAAAAGGTGTGATTAAGCTCAGGCATTAAGTTTTTGTTTTTGTTTTGGGAAAATTAGTTCAATGAAAAGATTTCTTAAATGTCCACCTCTCAGAAAGAAGTTGATAAAACATATTTTGTTGACTTGTTCCCTTCATGTTAGGGAGCAATCATTGTCACAGTTGAAGCAGACATCACTGATTGTTAGTAGGGGACAGGAACCATGACCTATAAAGTACACTTTCACTCTCATTTAGTCTTTTTTCTCTTTTTCCCATCGTATTTTCTTTGGATAATCTTCTGTCACATAAGTTATCGAGCAAACAGAACCTCCAGACTCCCTCTGAGACGAGAGAGAAGAGGAGACACTGAGTCAGAGAACACATCAATGATAATATACTGTAACACATCCATAACATTCCCAAAAAGACAGAAAACGTCTTGACAGGAAATACGCACAGTTTCCTAGATGACATCTAATGATCTAAGTACATTGTCAGTACCTGGAAAGACAGTGTATTAGTGCTTTTCTGTCACATAATGTCACCCTGCAGGGTGAAAGAAAATGTTCAGAGGATTTATCCACCTCTGCATCCTGGTTCTTACAGACAATATAGGGACCAAGGCAAAAATGATGTGCTGTGGAAACAGAGAGGGACCAACATCTGATTTTACTCTGTTCAGGCAACCATGAAAAGATCGGATCTACCACAGAGTGAAAAATCATATTGTGAGGCTGGGGTCTGAATGGCTGACATTCAGGGTGTGAACTGAATGTAACCAGCAGAGAAAGACCAACTCCCCCACATTTTATGTCAGCGATTAAAATTAGAAGGAACTCAGCAGGATATACACATAAATCAAGACACTGCAAACAGCTATTTCCAGAATTTCTTCCAGTTGCAACACACTGATACAGCATGAAAAAATCATTGAAGTGAGACACAGCAGTTTGTCTTCACCGTGGTGTTCACAGAGGATGGGTAGCAGGATCATGCTTGATTTAACAATAAGTAATTGATGCTCAGCAAAGCTAAATGAAGCTTGTTTGAAGTTCTTCCACTCTCCTCGGCTTCTCTGTGGCTTGTCTGCTCATTAACATCATATCCCTCTCTTTTGAGTGAGGTCACCTACTGAAGATACACCCTCTGTTCAGGAGAGGCTCTGTGTACAAGGCTCCAGTGATGTTCTGCCCAGAGAATATTGTGACTCCCAGTGGAGCTACTGCACCTCTGGCAGAGGAGCTGAATATATGAACTCCTGTTCTGCTGACTGTGAAGAGTTGGAGACAGCTGAGTCTCTACAGTTTAAAAAACTCATACATTTTATGTTATCCTGCACTCTTTTCAGGCCATGCTGTACAGTATATAGTATAAGTGAATTATTTTCAAATCTATGTGACTCAAGGACACATAGATGTGGAGCTGACATGTTGATGTATGCGGCTTGTGTTAACTGGATTGTTTCAGCTTTAGAGCTCACACAGTAAGTGTCTCTGCCATGAGTACATTGTCCTGAAGGGCTTAATGTTGTGCAGCTCAACGTCATTTTTTCACATCCTTAAATAAAAATCACACATGCACACACACATAACCTATGTATATAAGTATTAATATGTCAGTACTGAATGTCATTGCTGATACACGGTGGAGCCCAGTGGACACCTGTGTTTTCAAACGTCACTGCATTTAAAGCTTTTCAAGCAGAAGAGTAAAGGTCAGTCTGGGCTGTATTTACTCTTTTTATCAGGATAATACAACAAATATTTTTTGTGATTTCAGCCTCGAAGCTGTTCCTTCAGAAAGCACTCAACCGTTCACATTTGAACATTAAGTGTGTCTGTTATCCCATTAGCAGGTAAGAACTTAAATGGCCTATTTTCTCTTGCATTATTGATAAAGTGTTCACATTGTGTGCAGGGTCAGCCTAACGGATGACCTGACCACTACACCACTTTGCTATTTCTGACCACTCGCCAGCAGCATCTTCAAGAGGCCCCCTTCATGCCTTATCTCTGCTGGGTGTGTGTGTGTGTGTGTGTGTGTGTGTGTGTGTGTGTGTGTGTGTCTGAATAAGAAGGGGGCGCTCTCCTCCTTATCACTTTGTCCGTTACATTCTTGGCTCCAGTGGTTGGAAACTGCCTTTTATGGCTGAAGGAAGAACACAATACAGAGCCCATGCAGTGCTTTAGTGACCCACAATGCACCTGGACTTTATAAAAAACCCACCACACAGACCCCTGGGCAGTAGCTGCGGGGTGAAAAGCTTTAGGTTACCCACTCCTCTGAATCTATTTCACGACTATTTATTCGAGAGGGGCACACAAGAGTTCTTATGTGAACACAGGTCTTGTTTGGTAAGGCTGTGTATCCAAGTGTGACAGGAAACTACATATCCTCTGCTATGGCATCTGTGACATCCTCCAGCTGCAGATCCTCCTCGTCCTACCGCTCCTCGTCAAGTTACAGCAGCTCCAGCTCTTACCGGTCAGAGGGCTCGCTGGGCGGATCATCTGACTGTCTGGACCCGCTCTTTGAGCCCTTCCTTGACTCCCCTGATCATTCCAGTCTGTTTGGAGAAGAGGGCCCCGGGGGACCCAGCTGCTTGGCCCCCTTCAGCCGGCAGAACAGATCCTCCCATGGACACGCTGGTAAGGGAACTGACTTCACTAAGCCTCTTCCCCTCTTTGCTCAAGCCCAAGTTGAGAAAAGTCAGAGCAGGTGTTTTCTAAATGTTTTTATTCATGAAACTAAATCCCAATTCACTGTGTGCCTGTGTAGACTATAAAGCTCATTAAGTTATTTCTTGTAGCTAAAAAGTTAGATAAATATAATGATTCAATTTGATACAACAATTACGGACCATTAACCTAACAACTCCATCAGCAGGAATATTTTAATGAATTTTTCAAACATTTAATTCAGTAGCTGATGTGATATTTTCCTGATGCACATGAGGGGGATACAATCATACTGTACAAAACAAAAGTTTAAGGTTCAACATGTCACAATTAAATCCCACTTAGCCAGATGTGCCAAAACACTTATGTATAAACTTCATCAATTAATAAAAACACTATCTCGTAATGCAATTGAACTATGTGGTCAACCTCAAATGAAATACACAATAATTAATGTCACTGTCAAAGTCCATTTCATCATAGGACTGTTCTGACACTGTAGTTTGGGGTTTTAAAAGTATTTGTATGAATACATATTCTAAGATATGGCAATGAAGATGTACATTTTCCTGTTATTATTACATAAAAACTTCCATAAGAAGTTGAGCGACATGATTTATATTAACAGCTCAGAAGCAGTTGAGGCTTTAATGCCTTGCTCATTGGCACTTTGGCAGCATGCACCGGAGGAAAGAGGCATTAGTAGAGTATCTCACATTACAGTGTATCGCTGATTGAAAGAAAAGAGAAGAAAATAGACCTGTGGCTCAAAGAAAGTAATGGGCCAGAGCCATGAGAGCGTCTGTGTTGTGAGAGAGAGAGACTGTGTGACTCCAGACATCATCTCCTGAGCCACATAAAAAACTAATAGCAAGATGAAAAAGAGAAGAAAGGGTGGGTGCTGATATAAAAGAATCTTGTGGAGTGTTAAAACAGTTCTGCAGTGGCACACAGCACGGCGGCAATAAAAAAAGGGTTTATTACTGGTGACGCTACAGGCAGATTAAAGTAGAATCAATAGTTGGGCTTAAAATATGATTTTACTGACACATTCGGATTATCTAAGTATGTCAGCACAGTATGAAATGATACGAGGAGTGATTATGACTGTCAAAAGTTTTACAATAAAAAAAAATCTAATAAAATAAGAAATTTCAATCTGGCAGTAAAATGAATTTATGATCCAAACATGAGCTTCAGTCTCTTATGGCTTTGAACGACCTTTATGTTATTGTCAGTCTGAACATAAAATACAAAAACAACCCAAAGAACTGAGCAATAATTTGTTTTATTCTAAGTAAACTTTTACTAGCTACTGCAGTTTGTAGAGTTAGTGATCATGTTGAGCTACTGGGGTCATGTAATCGACAAATGTGAAATTGACATTGGCAGAAGTAACATCGTGAAATAACTAACATTGAGAAAAATGTTGTGATGAAATAAAAAACCTTGTGAATATGTGATTCATATCCTATAGGAACCTATTCTGACCTCAAAAACTAAACATAAAATAACCAAGATTTGAATATATATATATATATATATATATATATATATATATATATATATATATAGCTGAAAGTCTTGGAACACACACAAAGATTGAATACATTTTTGCACAGAGTATTGAAAAAGTAGAAACATTTCAAACAGGAGAAGGTTTTTGAGGACTTCAAGTTTCGATTCATCCATTTGAGCAGCAAACATTGCAGAAAAAGTTGATTTGATTTCAAACAATAGAAAAAAGTTTTTAAAATCTGACTTACAGCATTATTAATGTGAGTACTAAAATAACTGATTGAGATCATACTGAGAAAGAAAGAGTTGCATCTATGTATCCTAAATATATTCCAAAACTTAAAATATCATATATTAAATAAGAATATATAACCTAATAATTCTTATTTCTTATACTTTTCATTTGATCATATTAAATATTGCCTCTTAACATTCCCATAACATTCCTTTATTTTTATTTTTATTGCTATATGTTTTGAGTTGCAATGCTAAACCAACTATGTAAACCTCTTACTGCTCTGGATGTTCCCTCAAACCTCTGCATGTCCTGTAATATGTTATTCCTCTGCAGCTCCTGTGTGTGGCGCTGTGACAGGTCGTCAGAGCGGCGCCGGCGGTGGGGTACGTTGTCTCGGAGACAGTTACTACATGTCCGCTGACGTCAGCCAGTTTGAGCCACATGACATTGTGCTCATGGCCTACAAACATCAAGTCGTCATTCATGCTGAGAAGGTGTGAGCACAAGTCAACAGGGGTGTTTTATTGTAGTTGTGAGCATGTGAGAGGAATCATGGAGCATATGTGAACATGTGAACATGTGAACATGTGAACATGTGAACATATGAACACGCACACACACACGCAGTCACACCTCATTTATCACGTTCATCTATGACTGAATGTCTCTGACTTTATGGTCTGTTTGACTGTTTTGACTGACACATCTGCAGCATTAACAGCACTCAACATCTTAGGATAGGAGGATACATTCAGACAGTCAAAGTGTAAAAACCTCAGAATATGAATATCTTTGGCATAATGTTATCACCCTTTGCTCCCAGTGGATGGCCACCAAATTATTAAGGAATCAGAAGGAACTACAACTACTGCCCTGCAGTTGCAAGGCACCTCCAACCGGTGTAGTTTCAGGCTACATAATTTTTTTCCCAGACTTATATGAGGTCACTGTGACCTTTGACCTTGGACAACTGAAATCTGATCAACTTAAACTGGTTCAAATATGACGAAATTTCAGTAATTGCAGACTTGAGACATTATGTTCAACAGGACCTTTGACATTCAACCACCAAAATCAAATCAGTTCATCTTAGAGTCCAAGTAAAAAAACTAATTTCAACAAAACCCCTCAACCCTGCTTGAGATATCATGACAGACTAATGGACGACAACCAAAAGACATAATGTCTCCGGTCACTGGCTGTTTCCTATTTGGAGGTAAAAAAATATATATACCTCTTTGTTACTCAAACTAATGTATAATCTGAACTTTCTCTAAATGTTATTCAGGCCAGCAGGAAAGCTTTATTAACTGCAATGTCTGTATGATGATCAGTCCAGGCCCTTCGGTCCAGACTGAAATAACAGTTTGAGGGTTGTATACAATGTTTTGCCAGTTCACAATAAAAATAATAATTTCAAAATTCAGTTCATTCAGATGAAAATGAACTAGTTAGCGTTCCTAGTAAATTTTTTTAAATTTTGAACTAAGTTCACGGTTCCAAAAATGAACTAGTTCATGTTCATTTGTTCCATTTTTTCATTGGGATGATTTAGGTGACAAACTTACGATCATGTGTTTAGTTATTAATCGATGGTGTCAGATCATGAATCTGGATCCTCCGGTCACTTTAACACTGAGTCCTGACTGTGCGTCACGTCTCCTATTATACTGATCACAAAAGGCTGACGACTTTTTTTTAAAAGTGAGAGCAGGTCAGAGTGGAGGAGGACACACAAACTCCAGCACTGTATGAAGCAACCTTCTGATCAAGCTGTGGATCATAGAGGGAACTCTGGGTTTCCACTGTTATTCAACAAAGTATCTTACCGGCTGCTTCATGTTAACAGGCTCTGCTCTTCTTCACACATTTTTGCTTGCTCCTGGTATTTCACATGATGGCCTATACGATGATGATAAAAAAAATACAGTGTCATAAAATGTGAGTGTAAGCAGTGTTCACCATTTGTAAACTGATTCAGTGGATTTACTGCAGTCACTTTAGGGATTTTCTCCTGGCTCCATCATCCGGTCAGTTCTTCATTTGTCCAGGGTTTTGGTCTATGACCAGCCTGTAAAACTACTGTGACCCTGAGCCTGAGCACTTCAGCAAACATCAGCTAACATGTGAATAGAATTCATCATAATCACTAAAGATGAGCATGTTTTGTCATTAGCATCAAAACGCTGCTCAACTATAAATGACTGCAGGTATTGATATTAGGACTTTCTCATAAACAAGTGGAATATTGATCAATTAATCATCAAATAAATAACCAACAAACAGCAACATATCCTGTTCATGTTGGAGTCAGACATGTTGTGGGAGTTGAGCAGTAGAAAAGCTGCAGCTTGCTCAGTGTCTCCTCCCTCCCAGTTTGACATTTATCATGTTTAAAAGGTGAGATGGTGGAGGAGCGAGGAGGGAATATTTGTGCTGCGGTGAGGAGAGATCTTTTTAACAGGGGTCAGCAGACAATTTGGCAAAAATCCACAACCGCTCAGCTCGACTTAAAGGCCTGTAACAGTGAAAGAACCCCGTCAGAGACAACTAGTCAGTGTTCATTTTCCTCTTCCTCTCTTTTTTCTTTCTCTTCACCAGCTGAGCAGCGCTGACCTCTCGCCTCTCTTTCACTGGTTCTCATCCTCTTTTCTCACCCTCACACCTTTCTTCTCACTTTCCGCTGTCACCCTCGGTGCTCATTGACCTTTTGTTTCATGGTCTTTTCCTCTGCCCATGTAACCCTATCCAACAGCTTTCCTAAGTCCATCCATCCTTCCATTGCTCCTCCTCCACTAAATTTCCGTCTGTATCTTTCAGGTATTGGATGATGGCAGCATCAGGGACACATTCACCCATAAGTCCTTGTTCCAAGAGGATATGGACCCCCTGTCGGTCAGTGGAACCCTAAACCCTGATGGCACCCTGGTGGTGTGTGTCCGCCGGTCCTCAGCGCTCAGTGGGCCGGAGCCCCTGGGTGTTCCTACCTACCGCTGTGAAGCTAATCTTTGATGTTTGGTCTCATAGTACTTTCATGGTTTCTTTTTACATTATTACTTTGTTTTGGAGTTGTCAGTGAGGTACACTCATCTATCAATTCAATAATGGATTTAGAATTTATACAGTCTGTGAATGACAAATCATATCTATCCTCCAAGTCTGTCCATCTGTTTGTCCAACACATTGATAGTCACATAGATCACATTGCCATGACATTAAATGTTAATATGGCTTTTCTTGTAAAAATGGTATCTATCACAGTATCCCATTTTTGGCTACTACCACTAGGGGGTGCCAAAGTCAGAAATGTACAATTCCTACACACAGTGCCTCTGTCATTTTATTTGACTAATGCAATTCATTGTGTTCATGTGAATTCTTTCTATATACAACTTTGTACTGTAAAGCAAAGTTTCTTATATAAATTATAACTACAATAAATTTTATTTTACAAACATAAGTGTAATTAGCCGTTGTTCATTTTAATAGTTCTTTCTTTTTGCAACATTTTCTCCCACTACATCCCTGTCCTGCTGTTAGACACTATATTCTACCAGAGAGGCTGGAACAATGACTCAGGCACAGGCTCAGGTAAAAGTGTCATTAAAGCAGACAGAGTTTGATACAAAGGAAAGTGGTCCAACATTCTAAGGTTCAAAAGTCATGTTTAATAAGAAGTGACACAGCTGCGAGAGCGAACTGCCAAAGAGTTTCAACTTCATTGCTGAAAGAACACACAAACAGAATATGAATGAACTGGTTGAGTGTCACATAGCTACTGCTGTTAGCTGGCACTTAGATTAAAGTGGATTACAGATCATATAGGAGAGATGAAGAAGAGTTCACTACTGGACTATTTATCTATGACAGTCTGAATTCTCTCTTCTCATTCACACAGAGAAAAACAGAAAAATTAAGGTGTGTGTGTGTTTATATTGAGAGACACAGGCAATAAACTGAGCCTGTGTAAAAAATGTAGTTGCAGCAAACACTCCGAACGGGAAAAAACAACCAGGATTGGTTACGATTTATTTACAGAAACTGAGGTGATCCACATGGATGAATAAAATATATTTAGATTTTTCATGTTTGCACCATATAGTTGTAACAGACATTCAGGAAGTACATGTCGATAGTGCACCATGAGCTGTATCCAGAGAGGAGCATTGCTGCAGAGCAGCTCCCCGCCCATCTCCAACTCACTGTTTTAGGGCTGCAGCAAACCCTCCGGGTGTCAACTTTCCTGACTACATTTCCTGGCCAGTATCATCTGCGAGCATTTCTAAATCACTTAAGCATCTGTAGATTTACTACATATGAGTTTCTCACCTTGACATAGTTTATGACAGAGGAACAGAGGTTTCTGAAACTCTGATGTATCTTAAATGATATCCAATATCCAGTTATGGAGGTGTCTGAACAACATGGAGACCTCAGTGCATTGCTCCAGTGGTTGCTCATTGTGGGAAATGTGTCACAGCTCAGGCCGTTCCTCTCTAGTTTTCCCTTCTCCTCCTCCTCCCATGTGTGTGTGTGTGTGGCAGTCGTGGCACGTGGTACGAGTTCCAAACCAGGTCTCTATCCTCTAATCAGCATCCCCACAAGAACCCCGGTGTTCTCTCCACTCATCGACAGATTGCTCCGTCACCTCAGCGGTACACACTCTAGGCCGAGCTAATGTCTAGTGAAATCTTTTTTTTGAATGCTTCCAGTGAAACATCTTAATGATCCTTTTTCCTCCTTCGCCTCAGGACCGCCAGAGCCGACCTGCCTATCTCCAGCTCCCAGGATCGCCTGCTCAGTCTCCACCAGCCACAGCATGTTAACTGCCTGCCTCAGCACTTCATTAAAGACACTTAACTCACAAGCCAATCCCTTCTGTGTCTGCTTTCAGGTCCAGTTCTAAAACTACCTTGATATGTAAAGTGTATTGAGATAATGTATGTTGTGATTTGAAAATGTAATTGAATGAAATACTTATGTTTCCTGCTTCATGTTGTCAATGCACTATAGCTGTTATTGGTCTTTGCAAAGAAACACCAATCTGGTGTGATCATGTGTCATTTGACATGAGGGAGCTTTAATAGCAGATCGAAGTAGGATTTTGTTTTCTAGTGCACTTCTGTCCTGGGAGAGGGATCACTCACCTACGGCTCTCTCTGAGGATTCTTTACCTTCTTTTGGTTGTTTTTAGGGTTGAGAGATAAGGGCAGAGGATGTTCCACCTTGTTTTGGCTTGATTTGTGAATATAGGCAATACATTTAATATTTGATTGATTGCATAGTATTGTCTACCATGACACAACCAACTCTGCAACAATACAACTTAGGAATCTCTGCTATTTCCATTCATCATATATGGTGTGCATGTAGCATCAGGTGCACAGAGCAAGTGTTGGTTGAATTCTACAAAAAAGGACAAAATAGTTTTATTGGGCCAAAAGCTCAGAAGTTGAATACATCAGTTAAAAAAAAATGTTTCTTTACATTTATATTTAAAATTGTAAGTGTTCAACCATGCTGTGTTACCAGTGTTGCACATACAGCAGCTGTCACCTTACTTCCACTACTGATGAGTGTTATAATAACTACGACTAGCTGGGGAACATGTGGAGGTCTCCTGTTACTCTAGAGTCAGTGTCTTCATCTGAACTGATGGTAAATGGTTGAAATACAATTAGAAAACAGAGGAACATTAAGAATGGATGATTCTTGTGATTGCTGACTGTGTAGAACACATACTGTAGAACCCACAGCTCATTCTCTCTCACACACACACACACACACACACACATTGAAGTGTTTACTACAGCATTTGTCCACTGTATGGTTGATATATAAATAGCTGTATATTCATATGGTAAAGACACAAGCTTTGTTGAGAACTGTGTGCTCCAGTAAGTGAGAAAAACATCTCAGCAATGGATTTGAAAAGATCAAATTAGTGTCAGAATAATAAAATATAATAACATGAATAATGCAGTATTTATGAAGGACCTCTCATCCAATCAAAATGCAGGGATAGGAACAAATGTTTTATAAAACATCTGACTCTCACTGCTTTAAGATGTTTTAGGACAAGATGAAAGCATTTGAAAACAATTGTGATGTTAGTATGTGTCTGAAGTATTAGTAGAAGACAAAAACAGCACTCGGGGTGTTTTCCAGCTGTTGCTGAGAGGAAAAAAAAGGAAATAATAAAAAAAGAAGTCATCATCACTTGTTCGTTAAAATCTCATTTATTCATCCCTGATATACAAAACAATGTTTCATTTTTCCGTGTGAAAAATAGCTCTGGATTTTGTTCAGCTCTGTCTGGTTTGGCCCTCTGGTTTTGCCATAGTGGAGGCCTCCAGTATGCACAATGTACAGTCCCTATAAGAGTCCTAAGGAGCAGATAACCCTCAACAGCTAATGTGAGGATCGGGTCTTATCAAAATCCCTCAGACTGAAGCAGAGGGCAGAGCGGAGTGTGATAAAACTGAATCGCCATCAGTGCTTACAGTAAGTGGTTCTTGTACGAGAGCGCCAGCTACAGTCCATGCAGCAGATTCACCAGACGGTGAAGGTTTCCCAAAAGCCAAACTGAGGAGTCAAAGCCATTTCTCTAAATGAAACTTAGCACCTAAAGGAGGAAATAGTGTCTTTAATATTTTAATGCTGATTAGTGAGATTCTGACAGCTTTTACTGAGGATTCTGGGAAACCTTCCCTTGAAAGCAAGCATCGCTTTATCACACAGGAGCTCCCATCTGAGCGTCAGTCCGCCTTGTATACTGTACATACATCTTTTTACACTTTTCAGGTTTCTGTAAAAAAATAAGGTTATCTTGCATTCACGTCATGAATCAAAACTGGGTTACAAAGTGAGATGAACAGCTGTTATTGCACAATTTGATTACCAACAAATCAATCATTTATAAAAAGCATGAAAAACAACAATTTCTACGTAGGATTAATACAGACTAATAAATATATATCTGCCTCGGTCTACATCTGTCTGGTAGCTAATGAAATGAACCATTCTGAAATGTCCGTGCAGGGAGGGGAAGGCAAAACAATGAAAATCGATGAGAAGCTCAAACAAATGAACAGAACCAAATCAGACGAGTGGATCTCGGCCACGGATGGGTGGGAGGGCAGAGGTGCAGGTTGCCATGGTGACAACTGCACATTGCGCAGACACATCAGCCACCCTGCTTCCACATTCGTATGGATGTGTATGAAAAGTGCCTCGTCTACACCGTTCGACCAGAAAACACTTCGGTGCCGATTTATTATTCCTACTGATAAAGAGGAGGAGGTGATGCAGGCACTTGATAAATGAACACGTTGCTAAAAGACCACACGCTTCAACATTCAACCACCCCTTGTGGCACAATTACATTACTTTTGCTTTTCCCATCAGGCAGCCATTGTGAGCCTTCACCCTGTTAGTGTTATTTGCACTTAAGTGTCTTAGCAGAAATGTTTCAGACAGCCTGTCAAAATAAAAAACAACATAAAGGGACAGCATAAAAACCAACATTAAAAATCATCAAATGTGAACAAAAATTACAACAAACATCATATACCAAACCCCCAAATCTCTTTCAAAAAGAGAATAGTCAACAATTTCAGATTGGTTAAGACATTAAATTATGATTTTATATTACATGAATGATGTTAAATATATTAATCTGTAAGTATCACTTATAACCCACAGACCCCAACCCCAGTTTAATTCAGAGACAACAGATAAAGCTCATTGGATGAGGGGAAGATGCCAATCAAAGAGAAAGAGAATCAGATGCTGTAGGTATAAAATGAAAAAACAGTGTAAGGATACATAACAAGCAGACACAAGATGGCAGACGTAAGACAACATCATTCACTCGTCTGTCAAGCTTGTGTTTTTGGTACATTTTGATCATCATGATCTTTTCATGCAAAGCCATGCTTATCTAACTGTGTGTATTTTAATTTCACTGGCATGAAGCAGGACAGGACAAAGGTAAAGTCCATGCCTCGTATGCTGAAAACAACAGTGAAGCTGGCCATGAGTGAGGTTTTAAGGCAGCCGAACAGCAGCACAATCTGAGGGAAGTAAAGGGCATCATTGCCTGGTCTAAAAAATAAACATTAAATAAGAAATACAAAGAAAATCGGAGTGTTTTAAAAGAAGGTACAGTGTGTGGGGTCAGTAGCTGAGATCAGTAAAAAATGGAAGTGGGTGAAGGGATGGAGGACAGGGAAAACAAATCAATGTGTTTCTGTCGAGCTGACGAGCATCAAGCTTTATACTGGACATGAATTTTTAAATACACAGTACTTATACGTCGTCTATCATGTCAGGATACTTGCTGAATCAGAAACCGTGCTGCCATCTAAACGTTAATAGCTGGAGTTCCTGGAATAAACTGCCATCCACACCGGGCTAGAAGCTGGAGTGTACTGCTTGTCTGTAGTAATGAGTTAGGCCTCCCATTGGTCAACCGGGTGAGTTCCAAATGGTTAGACTTCATTTCTGAGTGTCACTGGTCAGTTATGGATTTCGTTTAGTGTTCTTAATGTAACTGGATCATGCTTCAGTTCACTGTGACTACCGGTCAGCATTACACAAGCAGACTCTGCTTTTGTATCGTCAGCTTGTGCTGGACATGCAGACACTGGCGTCTACCTCAGCCCTACATCATATTGCTGCTGGTGGGGAAGGGGGCATCTCTAATAGCGATGGGGGTTAGCTAACGCAGCGATCAAAGACAGATTGATGAACGGGACCAGAGTGGCTGGTTAGGCAATGATGTCTTCATTCTTTAAGCCTTCCATTTGCTCCCTTCCCTCCCTCCCTCCCTTGCTTCCTGCCCTCTCCGTCCTCCCCCAACCTTCTCTGGAACCATTATTAAGAGCTATATATAGATAAGCAGAAAACCTCCCCTCTCGGAAAGCATCGCCTCAGTAATGTTTGTGCGCGCTTCTATGCGTCTTTTGTGAAACAAGGCTGTAGCTGCAGCAGGAGAGCAGTGTGCATTATGAAAAGGGTCGCTGGTCCCTCGGCGGCTGCCAACAGGCACATCTGCTTGCATAGACTGTACTCTCAACCTCACCATTAACACTCCTACTGAAGACATGAGAAGTTCAGGGAAAACAGAAATAATGGAAAATACAGAGAACTATGGCATCTGTCCCTACACATGTCCAACGCTTTACAGTGGCTCAAACTTCAGTGTGATTTACAAAGACATCAAACCCAGATCAGTCAGAAATTAAATTATTCAAGCGGATTGAAATGTGTTCTAAAGGTAATTACAAAATCATATAAGAAATAGTCGTTTGCTACCTTCGTCGTGAACGCTCACATGTTTCACACACACACACACACACACACACACACACACACACACACACACACACACACACACACACACACACACACACACACACACACACACACACACACACACACACACACACACACACACACACACACACACACACACACACTTTTCTTCCTCGTCATCTTTGCTGAATTTCTCGGCTCAAGTGGAAGACTCATTCTGAGGATCGCTCTTTCAGACCCAGACTTTGATCTGAACTCTTAAGATACACAAGCTAAAAAACAATAATCCCTTTTTTTTAAGATTTCAGCCCAATCCCAGTCCCTTGTTGGATTTGACCAACACGCCCCCCCCACCCCCTGCCTTCCTAATCCACATTCTCTCTGCTGTAGGTTCCCAAGAGGAGAATGGATTCAGGGCTGAGGCTGAGTTGGTTTCCACCCTCCTGTTGAGTGTCTGGCTTGGTCAGTGCAAGGCTCCAGGAGAAAGTAGTGAGTGGTTTGTGAAGACGGGGAGAGAGAGGAGGAGACGAGGAGTTAAGGAGGCCGGCGCAGCAGTCTAACTCTTTCCAGAATTAAATATTGATCCTAAACCCTGAGGATTTTTCGTTTTTGCATGTTTGTGGCTTTGGGGAATTAAAAGAACTTAATGCCTCACTCCTTCTGCTCTTCCTCCACCTGCTCTTCTTCCTCCTCCTCCTCCTCCTCCACTTTCGCTCACTGTGATTTCTCGTCGGACTCAGAGGGGGTGTGTTCACGGGGCAGCGACATGCTCTTGTGGCGGTCCCACAGCTTGTGGAGCTCGGTGGCCTCGTTCTCACTGCTGCTGGTGCCACTGTCCCGGAAGCTGGCCAGAGGAGGACGCACCTTCACACCCTTCACCGTCACTGAGCCCTCGATGGCCTTGCGGAGCTGGATGAAGAAAGACAAGCCAGTTAAAGAAGAACCCAAAGATCTGAAATGTTTTGTGGTTATAGCTTTATAAAATCCACCCACCCACCCAACTACCAATTCCAGAAATCTGTCCTGTCTGTATGTGGAGGGAATATCTCGAGAATTGTTCATATTAACGGCTTCAGAAAAGGCACAATATGCCTCCATACTGGTCCTGTGGTGTCAGCCAAGCGTCTGCAAGTCATGACATTTAAATTCGACTCGAAACAGCGTAATTTACATCAGGTTTTAAGCCTAAATGTCGGCTCTTATCTTCCGACAAGGTGTATTAAGGGATCGTCAGAAATGCTAACTTCTGCTAGCTTAGCCACTTCTGGTGGACTTTTAGCCTTAAAACATGGTGCAAATGACTTTGTCCATTACGACAACAAGGCAATGATAGTTGATTCTCCAGTTCAGGGTTCTGAGCACAGTCGAGCTTCACTGAACTTTGAATAAACAGGTGAACAGCTCTTTGTGCAGAAGCTGTGGTGCAGCTTCAGGGTTCTGTGGACTGAATCAGTCTTTACTTGGCGCATCTCCAATAGGTCTCTGATACAGATTCAGAAAGGAAAGTGCAACCAGGAAAGTGCAACCAGCATCACCACAGAACAAGCAGAAAGCCAATCCAAACAGGCAATAAAACAAAGTTAATAAGTCTAATGTATGTGCTGCCTTCAGACACTTGGTCATAGTCAAAAATGGTTAAAACTTAAAACTCCTGAACAAACAGGGTTTAACAGGACTGAAATGAAGAAACATGCAAATTAATCATCATGCTGACAAAATGTGTGGTGCAAGTATCTGGATTCATGGTAAAGTGAGCAGAGGAACTTAGCTTTGATTCCCGCATGTGTTTCAGTCTGTATGACACAAATATCACGTATGTACTGTTGTGGTTCTGTGAGCACCACATACAATACAATGATGAACTGTATAAATCATTAATATCTGGTCCGGACTCTGAACTATGAACACAGATGTAATCATGATAATATAAAGATGATATACAGTATATCAATATAAACCAATACTCTTAGCTTAGTAGCTATTTGAATGTGTTTTTTCCCACTAGGCTACTTTATGTTTACTTTTTCAACCATGTATCCAGTCAATTAAGATTCAGAGAGGTCAAGAGAGAGAAAATGAAGTTAGGAAGGATAGGACGACATCTGGGGCCGGATCCAGACCGTGGCCCACCTATGTGTGACCTCTGCATTACATTAGGTTAGACTTCTCTGTTTTCCAACAATTTTTGGATTGTTGCAAACTTTAACTCTATAGTAATAATAATAATAATAATATTGATGTAGCATTATAATGTATAAAATAGATTGTGCATATGGCCTCTAAAATAAACATCCTTACATTTGAACATGTAAAGAAACACTATTTAGTCTCTTGAAGAATTTGGAATAATGTGAAAGTTTCCAGCAAGTATCAACGGTCGCTGTCATTCCATCTCCTGGCCGGGATAAGTTTGTCATTTGGAGAGGGTGCAGAGTTTGGGTGCTACAGATGTTGTACAAAGAATCATGTCTGAATGCTGTGGAAATAATACACTCTAATCATGCACAAGAGCATCCCTTTGATTCCTCTCTTCTATATGGACCAGAGAGGCCATGATATAACAGTGTTTCTGTGTGTGTGACAGACTGAGAGGCTGCACTTTATCTGCCTCTGCTGGGGTTTTTTTTCTGCTGATAGAATGCAGAACAAAAAAAATAAAGACTAAATGTCAGGGACAAGCAGGCAGCGCTGCACTTAGCAACAATTCGCTCGCCACTTCCTCGCCAATTCACAAAGAGTGAGGGGTTTTCAGTTGTTTGTGAAGCTGTGCAGCTGGAAGGAGGTGAGAACGGGCAGAGAGACAACAGAGAGAGACAGCAATATTAAGCAGCCCTTTGTCTGTCACACAACATAACAGGCAGAAGGACGAGGAATCAGTGTTGATTGAAATGTCTTTGTGTGAGTGTACAGCGTGGTGACAGAGCTGCTGATGGTACCCACTGTGGTTTTGACAAAAGCAGTGAATACGCTGCCTGTATAAATAATGACAGTCACGACTTTTTAGATAAGGCTTGAATGAAGACATTCACAGAAAAATATTAATTTAGATTCATGAGCTATGAAACCATTAAACAACAAACGAGGAGATGACATAAAAGTGCACCGTAATAATTATGTGATAATACTAAATAATTCATCAGGAAAACTCTTACTTCTTTGAGGGAAACCACCCCAATGAGGCGTCCAATGCTGGTGACGTAGGCGTGGTCAAGGCCCAGCAGCGAGAAGATGGTGTGGGTCTGCAGGAGAAGAGCACAGGTGGTTGGAAAGCAGAACAAACCAGAGATGATAAAGTATGAGGCTCTGTTAGGGAAATACACCAGTGATTCAATTATCCAACAATGACAACTTCATTCACAATGGATTCACTAAACTAGTCACACATTCAGCTTAATGGCATACGATCACTTTGCGAAAGGGGTACAAACATATCTGGGATGGATCTTTAAGGTTTAGTACAGATGTATAGACTCCAGCTGCAGATAGGAGCCTGTGAAAGTGATGACCACACATGAACCTCACAGCTGTCCCATGAACAGGGTCAGATTCAAATTGTAAATGTCAAAGCGCACTCTCTGGCATCATACACTTCAGGACCTATTTCAAACAACGGCGCTGAAGTCAATTTACTCTTTACATTAGTTTAGTTATGGCCCATAAACTGGTAACTCTCAGAACCTGTCACATCAAAGTATAACAATTGTTTAATTCTGAGAACTGCCGACTGTCAAATATTTTTGTATCTGTGTTTACTGAATGTGACTCATGATGAATAAAATCCTTTGTCTCTGAATAACAACATTAATCATTTCTGTGGAATAATAAAAAAAACAACAACAATGCTTAAAGGTTGTGTGAATACTGTCAATTGTGTCAATCACGTCTTTATTCTTAAATTTTGTATGTTAAAAATTAAGGGTTTTTATGCTCCTATGACTCTGTTTTGCTTTATTATACACATACATTAGTTCTGCATATGCTGACGCAATCACTCAGTTTGCCCACAAGAGTCATCAAAGTTTGATTTAATCTCATCTTCACCACTAGAGTTACCGCAGGGGAGTGAGGCAGCGTGCTGCTAAAAGTAAAAAGATCGGGAGGTAAAAAACTTAAGCAGCCGAGCAGAAAGGTTGCATGACTGATGCCAACAGTTTGTTTTTGTTTGTTTATTTTAGACCCTTTAAGTGATTAATGGGACTTTCTGCCTAGCCAGAACAGACATTTGGGACATTTGAAATTGATCCCAAGGTGCAGAAGCTGTGCCAAGGAAAACACCGTTAAGTGTTTTTAGGCAATGACCAGCCGTAATGTAATCCCTCAAAGAGTTCCCCCACAGGAAGATATTGTAGCTGCTCTGGGGACAGTGTCGGCTCTTCTCCATTTCAAACCATTCATCTACTTCAACTGCTTAAACTGATTAAAATGCTATTAATAGTGTTTTAGAATCAACTGATCATGTAATCAGAGACAATACAGACTCAGACCAGCAGGCTTCAACCTCTGTTACATTTTACACTGAACTCGTACACAGTGTTTGTCGTCTTTAAACTGAAAAATGCATTGGAATGGGAATGATGGGAAATGTGGTCTTAATTTGAAAGGAGCAATGTCAGTGCCAGACACTACATCTCAATCATTACACATGAATTCTTAAAATGGGTACTGTTGGGTCAAATCACCCAAATTACAAAATAAAATAACAACGTTACTGTCACACTGGATAATCCACAGAACACACTGTCAACACCTTTTATTTGAACTAGATTCAAATGAAGGATTGGACATTGATATTTTCTTTCTGCTCCTTAATTTTCACTGCAGTCTCTCAAAACTTAAGGTGCGACAAATGACGTCCTCTTACCCTCAGTTGTATCTGACTGAAAGAAGAAATCTCAGACAGATATGAGTCTCATTTTTCACCATTTGTCTCAGCGCCATTGGAGGAATAAATATATTTAAAAAGTGAATAGATAACTGGACAAACACAAAAAATGCACACGTTTCCACACAGGGCATGAGGGGTCACCAAATACCCCAATGAAATTCAAAAAATACGGGAATCATATTCTTTGGACACTAATCAGGTCTCAATCAAATCAATACCAAAAGAGCTAGTTTGATGATTTCGCGAAGCAGCATGGCATCTTTACAGTTGTTTTCTTCACCAATAAAAATGTATTGATACTTCACAAGTGACAAATACAAACAGTGGAAGAAAAAAAAAAATGCAGACTGGCTAACTAGCTTGCCAGAGGTAAAGGACAAATTATATAAATTAAAAGGTGACCAAAAGAAATGTACAGTTACCTCATGTAAGTAAATAAGTCAACAAAATATATAACAGGTGTTTTTTTAGATAATTTAATCAAGAATTACTACATATTATATCTTTAAACCTATCTGGGGCCAAACTGCAAACTGCTCTCCACCTCCGTCATCAAAACACTGTCTGCAGTAATCACGTCCCAGAGTTATTGAGTTATGTAACTCAAAACTTTACTGGGTTACATGGTTAAATCTAATTTGTCACTGATGTGTATTTCGTTATTTGAGTGAACCAACACTATGATATTTAGTATTTTTTAAATCAAACTAATTTGATAAAAACATTCTTGAGGAATAGGAAAATGATGGAAGTGAGGGCTGCTTTGACTCCTGTTAGCCACTACTTCAAATGAACTGACGGCGGTCCACGGGCAAAAACCCAAAGCAACATATTGTTATGTAAATATTCCATATAACATTTACAAAAGGGCCGGCAGACAAATGCACAACAACAAGACGGGTCAACAGCATTGGTTAAATGGTGGCCAGATTCATAGTGTCCTTACAAAGAGAGTGGGGCTCAGATGCAGAAAGAATAACTCTCACACACACAGTCACACACATGCCTGTACACAGCGACGGCAGCGGTGGAGGGGGGTGTTTAATATGCTGAAGGAGATTGTGCGTGGTATTGGGTTTTGGCAGTGTGCAGTGGAGGAAGGTGAGCGAGATGGATTGGAGGATCCCTCTCTTAAATGTTTAAAGAGTATTCACATAGAACCCAGTGGACAACAGATGGAGAGGGGGTGGGGCAGCGCAGATAGCATTATGAATGGAAGACGTTAGGCGCTGCCACAGCTGCTGGCGAGCCAGAAAGTCAGTGTGGGTGTTTGTGTGCATGCATGATGGTAGAAAAAGCTTAGTTTTTAAGAACTAAAGCCAGAGTTCTATTAGGCAAGTCTAGCCCCTTAGCATCGAGCAGTTATCTGAGATATTAGTAACATGATAGCTGCCAATAAGGGACTGGTCTAGTCAGGGCTTATTATGTTTGGGCTATCAAGACCAGTCCCTTATCTCAATGAATGACACTTTCAATAGTCACCGTGACATTAAAACTACAATGGAATTACCAGTCAAATAAATAAAAAATACTTCGAAAGATTGGTGACTGCCCCAAAATAAGATTTAATAGTTAAGACTTGGTTTTAGGTCACAATTAGGTTGAGGTTTAAGGATAAGGATTGGGTTTAGGCATTTCTTTGTGATTATTAAGGACCAAGGGGACAAGTGTCAATGACTTCTACACAACTATAGATTACTACTTTGTTATCATGTTCCTTCAAGGTAACAACAGGAGAACCAGGAGAATTGAAGTATTAAACCAAGTTTGCCTCAGATATACACTTCAAGTTCCATGTAATACAAAACCTTTTCAGTGTGAGAACAAATGTTTTCTATTGTGAAAATGCTAAAGATGTAATTGATGAATGATGTTAACCTTCCGTCGTGGACTCTTCCACCCACAGGCCAGTAGTGGGTGTTCTGTCTCTTAGTAAGCAAAGCTCTATGAATAAGTAATATAATTCAAGTGAAGTGGACCATGTTATACAGATGATGCTGCACCTGTTATTTCTTTACAAACAAACTGAGAGAAGTTTAAATCAGTAGAATTATGTGATGGGTTTGTGGACCTCGTTTTTTGGGCATTTAGCTGTGAAATTAACAAGCTTACTGCTGGACTGCTCCTGGTACAAGCTAATGCTAAGTCGGCGACTTGATGAATGTAGTAGTGGAACTAAACTGATTCTATATCGGCCATATAATTATAAAGATGACTGCTCACTTTGTTGATTTTTGGGCTGCCTGGTGTTGGGTCTCTTGTGAACTTGCCTGTGTAGGGTGTACTGACACACAGCCGATGCATGATGTAACACATGCACCTTTTGTCACGTTACCAATCAAGCTGGCTGAGTTCATATCACACCAATATCCAATATAGTTATTGGATTGGTACATCTGTAGTTTAAAGGGTTAATTGGTTATGCAAATAAACTTTTTATTCCAGCAGTTAGTTTATATGTTTTCTCTGATCCTTTTGGTGTACTTTACAAAACACCATAACTTAAAATAACTTTATCTCTGACTTTAAGTGTATCATTGTGGTCAGATAAATCCTCTTTATTGCAGGATAATGATATGCTTGCAATCATTTTGTAATTACACATCAAGCAAACAAAAACTATCTAGAACTATGGCTATTAATAGCTTTCAGCACACAACATAGTTTTTTGAAAGCCTACTCCTACTCAACTTTTCTGTCTTTTATTAAATCCTAGAATATTGATATCTAACACTGTATTGATGGTGGGGTCAAACTCCATTCTGCTGTTTTATCAGTATGATCTGTTTCATTTTACTATTTTAAATCATATTCTGTGTCTTTACTTTTTTTGTCTTGTGTTACTTATGTATCTTACTGTTCACAATCTATCAAAATCAGTCATGAGGGACACACACACACACACACACACACACACACACACACACACACACACACACACACACACACACACACACACACACACACACACACACACACACACACACACACACACACTGTATTTACAGTCATACCTTGTGCAGCGACGTACGCTCCACCAGCTGGAATGGGGCGGGGTCGATTTTGCAGTTGCTGAAGTTGACCTGCTCATCAAGCTGCTGCTCCTCCCACTCTGCAATCTGAATGACACACAGAGGAACAAAGGAATGGGTGATGAAAATAAAACATCACTGAACATTTAACAACAAAAGAAGGAACACAAGATCAGTCCCCTTCAACAGCCACTGAAATGTTGATTAATTCATAACTCATCAATCAAATAAACTGCACCATCTGATCTGAGATGAAACTGACTTAAATTTCATCTTTAATAAGATGTTGACTTATTTGTTCGGCCAAACATTCACTTTTCTGACTAACTATAAACTGAGTGACAGATTGTGTAGCAGTTGTTAACTGACAACGTCTTTATGTCTGGTGTCAGGCATCAAATAATCCCAAACCACCTCCTAACAAATCACCTCCCTCTGATAGACAATCAATGGACCGGACATTACACTGAATGACTCTATAAATCATATGGGACCTACAACGTAAAGAACTGTGAAGAAGGTGAATGGCGAACCAGAGAGGGAGACATAGTGAGACGTGATGACACGCTAGACATACTGCCTGAGCGGTGAATGATGAGTGATACTGGGAGAAAAAAGAGGGGATGGAGGTGGAAAATGTGAGGAATGTGCGGCTGATAGAGAGGAAATGAGAGGTGCTGTTGATGGATGAATTATGAATGATGTCATATCCAAAAATATAAGACTCCAGGGTAATCTCTCTGTCTTGGGATATTGAGGAATGTGTCAGAGTGTCAGAGCGTTATGGCATCATGTGGAGGCTGAGGTATAAGTGAAACAAATCTAATGGTTTGGAAGATGGATACCAAGTATCCAATGTGCTTGATAACAGTTATAAAAATTAAGTTTTGTCATATTCTATCTTTTTCTTAAGACCTTTACACAGCGGAGGACAAATAAACACAAACTTGTTTCAGGCAATCTGGCATCAGAACTATTCATGGTGGCAGTGATGCATTTGTGTTATCACACTTTTTCCCAATAAAAACTATGAAAAGATTGGTTGATATTCTCCTCTTCTTCACTCAACCAAAGAAGAGAAGACTTTTCTTTTTTATATAAAAAAAATAATTTCACTTAATCATAAGGGGTCTGAAGCCTATATATTAATCCTTATCCAAATCTAGACCCCAACAAAAGCGGTGCCAACATATTCTTCTTGGAAAACAGAAGTCACATCATCATGGCAAATCAAATCAACATTTCCTCGAAACCTTCATTATTGAACCTCATAAGCTTGTAAATGGCAAACATACATTGTTTCTTCATAATTTCACCAACACATCGATTAGGACCATCCATCTTACCTCTCTAATGGTCATGTCGTCCTCCATATCGCCATCATCCTGCACAGAGTGAGGAATGGGAGATTAGTCAGTACAGAAAACACAAAGTACGAAACACAAATACATGAGCGGTGATGAAATAGTAAACAATGTTGTCCAGTTTATTATCTGGATAAACATTGACTTGTACTTTTCAGTTGTGGTAAAAGGATGCATCACCCATGCATCACATCATAAGCATTTCTACGGTGTCCCAGTGTTGAGACTGATGGACTGAAATGGAATGAGTGACTGAAAGCGCGGCTACAGTACATTTAATGAGTGTGGGGGATGTGATGTATGAGATGTCAGAACAACTGATTATTATAATCATGGATCCGCTGCGTGATAACTGACAAGCTGACAAGATTTGACATGCTGGAGTCAAACTAGCAACCCTGTTCTTTACTCAGAGGCAAAGAGAACCCTGCAGAAGTCCTGGAAATGTACAGAACAAACGAGTATGTGAAAACGTCACCACGGCGTGTGTATGCAACTCTTTATGAGTGTGATGGGCTGTGAAATATTATTTTAAAGTGTTTGGTCATGTGCCTGAGTACAGGTATTTATCTTCTCAGGAATAATGCACATCTGCATGCGAGTATGAGAGAGAGAGAGAGAGAGAGAGAGAGAGAGAGAGCGAGACAGACAGACAGACAGACAGAGAGACAGACAGACAGACACAGTGTGTGTGTGACCCAGGGGCAGATGAGAGCCCTGAGCTCATTTATCCTTATCACTGTGGTGGCTGACTTGTTGGTAACCCTAGAAACTGTTGCCGAAGGGAAGCAAAGAGGTGGCCTACTGTAGCATTAAGCAGGCAGAGGCCAGAAGTGCCTGGAGCTGATGAGACGAATTAAACAGGCATATGCAAATCCGCACACATGCACACAAACACAGCACTTTATCACTGCTGTCTCACTGATCATTCTAGTTGTCACACAACATAAGGGCACTCTGAATGTCACCAAGAGTCACTGTTGTTCCAGGGTCAAAATGTAAATTAAAGAAAGATGGTAAGATCAAATCACTATATGTGTGTGTTGCTTGCGGAAGGAGGTGTTTTTTCTAAGACGGAGACAGAGAAAAAGAGAGAGGGGGAAAGAGAGTGTTTAAAATAGGTGCTTTCAGAAAGATTAGCTGCTCTATTAAGAGAACAAATCTCTGCTTCTAGATACATGAGTGAGGTAGAAATGTGTGTGCGTGTGCGCAGGCATGTGTGTGAATGTGTGTGCAGTGAGTAAAGTTTGTGAGTCTGAATGTGACTGACAGTGAAATCAGAGGAACTGTGTGGGCATATTCAAATGAGATTTGAATCAGTGGCAAGTGTGTGTGTGGGTGCAGATTGCTGACAAAAGGCTGATGAAGCTGTAATGCTTGCTGTGCTGTTTCTGTGACCAGACGAAGATTAGAAAGGTCTGCTTCCCTTCCCTTTCTTTCCCTCCCTCCCTCCTCTTGCAGTGATCCATCTTTACTTCCATCCGGTGACCAGATCATCCAATCAGTGGCAACCCTCCAAGACTGGGTCAGCAGGGAACAATCTACCACCCCGCTGCATCACACACACAAACTGTAGGACTGTGAAGTCAGCTAAAGCTATTTTGAAGAGTATTACTGTGGAAGTTTGGATAAAGATGAGCCTCCTCTCTGGGACAGTGCCCTCTTTATTCTGGCTACAGTAGATTCACTTCCATTGTGTTAGTAGATTGAAGGGCTGATGGTGAGGACTTTTTTTACACTTTCAATTTCAGCTGAAGGGAAGGCTGAGCATGCTTTCTTCTATTCTAAATCTAAAATCTGCCTCTGGTCAGTTCAAAGGGTCAGTTCGTCCAGGATTACAGAATATACTACATCACAGTTTTTCAGGGATGCAGAGAGTTTCAGCTTTATGTGGGCAGGCTTTGAGGTATGCTCGTCTTTAGATTCTGCAGCTGTTCCAACACAATGGAAGTGAATTGAACTTAATCAGCAAAGTTAGACTACACAGCATTCAAAACAATGTCTCCGTAAGTGCTGACAAAGTAATGCTCAGAAATCAACAACAAAAAAGTAGATCAGAGAGCTCTGAGAGACTTGACTGAGTATTGCAAAAATATTCCTTGTTCTGTGTGAAAAATTGCTTTTTTGGACAAAAGTGTTGACACCATTTGAAATGTGAGTGGGATCAAAGTTTTTAGTTTTTTCCTCTGAGGACTATGAAGGTCTTTCCAAAATGTCATAGCAATCCATCCAAGATATTGCCATAACAAATAAGCTAATGTTGGCGCTACAGATAAAGTTAGATAGTCATGAGGATACTGGGTCTAGTAACCACGATTATCTGTGCAAATTTGAGTTCACAGTGAGGAGACTTCAAAGTATTTTAATGCTTCGAGGAGCACATACTAAATTATATTACAGTGGGTTGCCAGCAGGAATTTCAGAGACAAATAACTCCTAAGGCCAGGGAAAACTAACCACAAACATCTGCATTGCAGGATACCACTGAATAGTACATGATACAAATAAGTTCTTGAACTTATTGTAATGTTTATTCTTTTACAGTTGCTGGGTGTATTAGCAGTATCACTGTCTGTTTTATCTATATAAACAGGGACGGAGAGGGACAGATTTGTAGCCCGTTTCTAGTTTGACCAATCAAGTTGTCTGCAGGTAAACAGTCTATATGGAGAGAAAAAGAGACAGAACACATTCACCTAAATGCATCAGCTATCAGCTTTTGAATTTATTTGCATTCACGAGCAGATAGCTGTTAACAGAGATGAGCCAAAATGCCGTCTAGATCTAAAACACTTACAAAAAGTATCACTGTTTGTGTTGTGTGTGGAGAACGTTCGACTTGAGTGATAACAGAGACTAATTGGACAGTAAACACTGTACTGTGAACAGAAGACTTGGCCCAGATCTCCATCGTCTACACTCGAAGACCCAAATATTTGCCGTTGCCCTCAGAGGCTAATTCGTCATCAGACAATAGCCGAGGGGTCGTACTGCTGCAGGACCAACTGTTTTTAGCTAATGTCTTTCAAATATAGTTACAACCTCCTGCAACATATCAGTATCAGCTGAATGTAAGTACGTATGAATCAGTGATGTGATCCACATTCAATACTCTGTTTTAAAAATACACAAAGAACACAGATTATCTAAAACACAATGGGAGTAGTGAGAGTAGTTAACATTGTTCAAGCTCTTAATTCAGTACAATGCACATTGGAAGCAGTCTGTATTATTGTCTTAAGACTTTTCTGATAATAGCCCCGGTATCATTAAGACCCTGCTCTGTCTCTATCAGTATAACTTTCAGTGAGAGAAGATGCTCATTTTAGAGTCTGTTGTTGTCTAACTGCTGCCTTTACCACACATTACACGGTGCAACAGGGGATCATTGTAGCAACCATTAGTTATCACTCATGTGCAGGCAATGCTCTCTTCACTTATTGCTTTCACATTCCATTACTGGCCTGTCTGTGTATCTGATTGGATTGTACAAAGTTTAACGCAATTGTGAAATAATAGCATTAATGACTTTGCTCAAACCACAGTGGTGTGTGCAAAAACGATGCTGCGATGTGAAACGTGTGAAATGGTGGGTAGTGTATCTTGATGAAAATGACGTGGTATTGTAATATTGGGAGCGCTGCTGAAATCACCGACTACACGAGTATCTGAGTGACAAAGCTTTTCTTAATATCGTGAATCTTTGCATTGACACTCTGAAACCTACAGTGACTTCCTCACCCCGAGAGTATCAGACATGAGCCATCAAATCCGTTCCACCTCAAACAAATTACAGACAGCATGTCAAACTCATCTTCTGTATACAAGTTCACTCTCTCCTGAGTATCTCTTCTGTGTTGTCTGAAAATATACAGGTAAAGGAGAAATCCAGTCCTCTGAATATTCTTGCTTTCAGATACCTGAAAGACTATTTGAATGGAGCCACTGTCCATGATGATTTAAATAATCACTGCCTACAATTACAATTCTAAAAGAAAGTCACCTTTCTGTATGATTTTTCAAAAAGAGTATATTCTACTGTAATCTCTTATTATTTAAATGTGGACTGTTTCGGTGATGGATCCTCACAAAAACTGATATATTCCATTGCCCAAATTATTGGTACATGCTGTACCAATGTGAACCACCGGGACACCCTGACATTAGCATTCATAACAGAATGTCCATAAATGTAGTGCACCTGGATGCCAAAAACACTGAAATGTGTGTAATTGGCCTCAGCAGTTTGGCTCCAGATGTCACAACGACTCAGCTCATTATCTCCCTGCCCCATCTATAATTGTGAAATTCAGTTATTTTTCATGATAATGTGGGATAAACCAGTCAGACCAAGGGTGGAATCCTGTTTCCTTTAGCTTGGCCAAATTGCTAATGTCAAACCCTTCGTCTCTAGCTATTTCTTCCTTCACATTATTTTTACCATTCTTCACCAGAGCTGTAATAGGCTCTAAGATGTGCTGATCCCACAGTAAACTTATCCATCTATTTCTTTGACTGATTTCTCAATATGTATAAAATAAAAGACTAGAACCAGTCTCTTGTTTGTTTCCCCGGCTTTTCAGGGTGATACTAATGCCAAACAGTTCGCCTGAATTACGTTAGGGAAGCCAGAAAGAGGGTTCATTACACACAAACAAACAAAA
Source organism: Verasper variegatus (assembly GCA_026259375.1). Lineage (NCBI taxonomy): Eukaryota > Metazoa > Chordata > Actinopteri > Pleuronectiformes > Pleuronectidae > Verasper > Verasper variegatus. The sequence goes on along the minus strand of CM048047.1, from coordinate 1,772,577 downwards.
CATTGTTAATGCCACAAGTAAAGAGGACACAAAAGCCACAGCTCGTCTTTTCTCTCCTGCATCAAGCGACTGTATTTTTATGTAAGTGCGTATGTATGACAAGAAAGAACCAAACACATTCCCCAAGAAACAAAAGAAAACTCCAGAAGAATAAGCCCACAACATCATAAATAAAGCATGGAGACAAGATGCAAGAGGGAGGGAGAAAAAAATAATGAGAAAAACAGTGAGGAGAGACTGAGAGGCTGGGTGGCATTATTTCTCTCAAACAGAGTGATGTCATTTACCCTGCATCAATATTTCACAGCCTAGATGGGAGGATGGGTGGGGAGGGGAGGAAAGGAGAGATGACAGAGATAAAAAAAAAGGGGGCGGGCTTTAAAGAAGTGGTAAAGATGGACGAAGAGCATGAAGCAGAGCTGCAGAGATTAAACTGGAACCAGGAACAAATATACTGTGAGAGTGCAGCTGAAGGAAGAGGAAGGAGGGAAAGCAATAACTTGATTTCTCTTCCGCTGTTGGGGTGTAAGTGTGACGTCTTGGGCGAAAAAAAAAAAAAAAAAAGATAAATTTGTTTGTATGTATTCCTGCTTGGGCCAACAGAGCCTTGAAGGAGTCGGAGCAACAGTGTAATCAGGATTCCTTGCTGCCTCGTGCAAGAGAAAACAGGTCCACTGGCTCATGGCACTGTAAATGCACGCACAAACCCAGTGCTACAGGGGTTCACTACTAAGTAGCTCACTGCAAGGCAATAATGACTAACATGCTTCTGGGCTAATAACACACCATCTGTCTCAGCACTGAGCATATAATTTGCCCCTTTACACTTAACAAATCACTGGAGTTTATTGAATTACAACAATCAGTGGCAGATGAGGGCCACTGGATGTATATGCAGTGAATACAATCAGACATAACAATGGTGGCATCTAACATAGCATTCTGCAAAGGTTATGGCTACATTGGTACTAAGATTTACTTTGCATGTCAGATGCCGGAACAGTTTTGTGCCAAAGAGAAAAATTTCATATTTATCTCAGGAACTAAAAGGTTTCCTCTACAACTAAGGCTGCAGGTTGGTTTCAGAAATGGACATTAAGTCACAAAAAACAAGTACATTTGTGCTATTTACAAAATTTGTATCACTCTAGAAAATAACTTATAATAAAGAATTTTAATGTTTAATTTCAGTTTACATTATTATTTACGTCATCATTAACTCTGTGTGCTGTGTACCATAGATGGAAAGTTTCAGGTGGGGGCAGGAAGTAGCCACCATATAACGGCCCGGAAGGAGTAAGAAAGTTCTTAAAACTATGATCCCCTAACATTCAGATGTAATGAAAAAAACCTATTTGATAAATCTGAAGAAAAAGATGGATGGATACTCCACAATCTGACCACACCAAAGAGGGGGCTTTCACAGATTTTCTTCAGTCTGGTCTGAAGAGGTTTATTTTAATTGCTGTCTGATAAAAGCTAATTAACCCTATTGCAACGCACTTAGGATGGACTCTGAAACAGCAGTGCTTGGACACAGTGTTGGAGCAGGTGTTAGCCCTGGGATTCTACCACCCAACAATATCCTGTCCAAATCAGACAGTTCAATAAATAAAACAACTAGAAATACCTTGATGTATTAGATATTGATATGTTAACCCTAATTCAATTACATTTGATATTGTTTTCTTTATACACTTTTGACGTTAAAGACATTAGAACCACCCAGCACACTTTTTAAATCTCTTTTATATCTACAGTTCAAGATATGTTTTTTTCTTATACACCTTGAATTTGAGTTCCTCTAGAGTATTACAGTCTCCATGGCCTTGCAGCCACAAAACTAAACTCGAGCACTGTGGTGTAATGATGTGGAATAAAGGCCTCAGGGTTCACAGAATGCCACCAAGAGAAAGAATCACTTCCCGCTTGCCTCCTCTGATCTTACACTTTTTTAAGAGTTCGTCTGTCTACTGCTTTGTAATTGTAAAACATGGATTGCATTAAGGTCATAGGTGTAGTACAACTGAAGCTCAACAGAACGCTCATTCACCTAAATCATCCCTAAAGCTCATGCAAGAGCATCAATGAAACAGTCAAAGACATTTAAGGTGCACTGATTGATTGTCTATGTCAATTCATGCATTTCATAATGTTTAAGAGAACTTTCTCAAAGTTGAAAGTGCTGCTGGTAGATGCCATTAGCCGTTGGGTGGCCCTGGGATTTTTGCTTTGTAAGTAACAGATGAAAAGGCACCAAAACATCCTTTCATTCATCATTCACTTTTCTGATGGTTTATTTATGATGCAACAGTTTGTGCAGCAACCGCAACAGCAGGCAAGAAATAAAATCTAGCTTGGCTACGTTTTCACAGCTGAGCCAATTAAATGAGCTCGATAGATGATTCAATGAAATTAAATAATAGAAAAGCTACACGCCGTGTTATTGCAATCTACATCCTCGGTAAGGTCTCATACTGCTGATTCTCAACCCAATGATGCTATTCCTGAAGTCAGTTGATTGTTGATCTGTTACAGTTGACCAATTAGGTAAACTTACCACAGAAGGAAGATTGGCTACATTAACCATATACATACATGCAAGAACACAAATGCTCTGGCACTTAAACAAATTGCACTACGCCTCTGGTTAAGAAGCCAAAGTGCTATGGGGACTTTCTGTTGTGATATTTCACAGCTGAGACTGGTCATTTCAGAAAACTGCCATATCGATATTAAAAAAATGAAGCTGGAAATGGTTCTAATGTTGAAAAACCTCTGAGAGCCATTGGACGAATTTGATGGGAACAATGCCTGATCTGAGAACATAATGTTGTCAGTGTTTTCCCTTACGAACAAGATTAAGACCTCAGAGTCATTTATCAGCTGTATACCATTGGGTTGTATGCGGGCCCTGAAGCAATAGATGAGGAATGATCTGACACGGCTCTGTACTTGTGAATGATTGAAAATGTGTATAGATTTCAATAACCATCACTGACGTGTGAAACTAATGGAGCCCTTTTAGTGCCCCAAGTCTAAATCATTAATTGTGCTAATAGAGTTACACTGACACAATAATGACTGAGAATCTGAAGGAAGAGGAGTGAGGGCATGTATTATGTATATATTCAAGTGATGTTGGGGACTAACATTTCCATTAGGGTCTGTGGTAACATATGAAAAAAGCAACATGGTAGAATAAACATGGTGTTACATGGTGGTAACACTTTACACAAGGTGCAAGTGGTTTTGGGAAAAGCTACTTAACTAGGAAGTCTGCTCCAGCTCTCTGATAGTAAAGAGCGAGTGGGAAAGGTTACTTTAAGTTTGTTCAAATTAAAAAGATTGGTCCAATTCATGAATTGAAAATATGAAAAATCTATAAACATAATCTACTAAGTTAAGACCTTGGCTGTTACATCCACTCTGATATTTATATTTGTATACTTTAAGGTTTGTTCATATCAGTATTAAGTGCAAGGCCGCTCCTGTGACTTTGTGAAATGATTTTGAAGTTTATGGACTTAAATTAATTAAAATTTTCATTGTAGTTTACATTATTCCTTAGAAAATGGAAAAAAAGATTGTTAACACATAACTACTGACATTCTTTTAAACTACGAAATGAAAATTTTGACTCAAACAATAACAAATTAAAATTGTGAGATTAATAAAGCATTTAAAGCACTTTGTATTAAGGTACTATGGATCCCACTAAAGTCCTGTATAATGTTTTGCAGCATACACTTGGTGCAATGTTTGGTAGGAGTAAACACGACTGTTAAAAACAAATCAGCATCCATATTCACGATAATAATGCCTTTAACACACCTTAATGCCATTCTCTGCAAAATGGCATAAAGTCTGGATGGTTAAAACAGTAAATCAGAACAAAGCTGTGGCAATGCTCATCAGCATTGCCATTAACAACCAGTGTAAAAGATGATCAAGACAAAGATCCACTGTGTTTGTTAGTAAGCCACTATTAAACTGAAATTCTGCACCTTATCAATGAATTGAAACAAAATACAAATGTTATAAAAGTGGTTAACATGCTCACCCCAGAGAAACTCTTTAAGCTGGGTGGTGGCTCCTAGTGAATGAAATGACATTATGTGATGAGTGAAACAATTTCATTATTATCATTTGAAAACTGGCTTGGTGTGAAAAGCTGGATTATAAATAAATCATTGATGCTAATAAGCAACCAACTTCAAATGTGGGGACACATTTGATCTGAATGCTTGATTATGTAATGCTTAATAGTGTTTGATTTTCCAAAACAGATGTTGTCGGATCATTTGTCATGCAACGCTGGATGATCTCGTATCGAGGAATCATTTGTCTCAATTCGTAATCAGACGCTCGTTTCTTTGATTGACATGCGTTGCTGCCGGAGCATAGGCGGTTGCTGGTAATTGGACAGCAGGCGACATCCCAGTTTGTGATGATGTTTTCCAATGCCTCCCAGGACTTCTCATGCATCATCATTTCATCTGCACGCTTGCTGGATCTGTGTCGTTCAAATACCTGCCTGGTTCTAATGAAGAGATATGATCCTGATATTTAATGCTGCATGCACAGACAAACTCGCCTCGGTATGGTTCTTCCCCCTCCCTCCCCTGAACATTAAAGACAAGGTGTTACACAGGGTCTTTCATCAGTTACAAGTAATGCGATGGGACTTTGGGTCACTCCAGGAACAGGAAGGGCCCTGCTCTGGGAGGCAGTCACCGATAGGATGCCTCGGGTGACACAGCAGATGATGGACAGCACAGCATGCTTGGTTGAACATCCTCGTCTTCGTAGACCACTTGGCCATAACTCAACCACATTTGAACTGTACGAGGACAGTAGGTGATTACAACCTGTTAAAACTGCTTCCCCGAGGCAGATCACAGGTTTGACAAAAGCTAAATTTTATAGGACTTCAGGAAGCTCATTTGGAGTTAATTAAAATAACCAAATGAAATTCACAAAAAGCTCTCAAAAATAATGGCAAGATAAAATGTCGAAGAGCTGTGTAACAGAGGACATTCAAATTCAGGGTCAGGGTCAAAAGAAATGTTTATGGAGACCCAACATGTTTAAATGGTAATAGATCATAACCTTAAAATGCATTTCATGCATTTAAGGTGATCAAGTGGTCTCTTCAACCTTTACCCACCATAGGACCAATGGAAACTGATTAAGCTGGATGGATCCTAGGCTTAGTCAATATCATGATAAACTAGAGGCATGAAAGGTCAATGGACGGGTTTACAGGTTGGACAAGGATGAGGATGTTCAACGCTTTTTGGCACAATGGCACGGTTGAGCTTTGGCTGAACCCGGCCATCAGCATTTGGGATTAGCCCTGGAATGGAATGGCGGGGTGACAATCAGTTGATTGGCTGATGAACCTGTTGCCTGGCGGATTTCAGGCATTTGGGCAGCCCTGATCGGTGGCTCTTACCACGACGGATATCCTGACTCGTTTGGGCATCTTCCTGAGCTCAGGAGACGTGGGGCTCTCCATGTTGTTGTTTTTCTTCCAGATGATCAGAAATAAGCACATGACGTTAACAACAACCTCATTGTCTGTTTGACTTAGCAAAAAAAAACTTTTTTCTTGCAGTGCCGATTCACTGCAATGCTGGGGAAAAAATAAACTGAAGCCTTAGTTGTATTAAACCAGCCTTAAGCAGGATGGTGCAGGAGAGTTGTCTTTAAAGCCTTGCAGGATGCAAGGCTGAGACAAAGTAAGAAAGGATTTATGTTGAGGCTGAGATACTGTGTGAGAGAGTGTGTGTGTGTGTGTGTGTGTGTGTGTGTGTGTGTGGGAGGTGCTGTACTGTGGAGTGTGAAGGACTGTATGTGAGAGATAGCATAGGACTTTGTGGGTGTACAGAAAGTGTGAATGACAGAATGGTTGCCACAGTGGTGTGTATTTGTATTTGTGTGTGTGTGTGTATGTGTGTGTGTGTGTAACGTTGGCATTGTTAATGGGTGTATTCGAGGACATGACTCTCACCTCCAGGCCCTCAGTGTCTGGACTGGCACAGAACAGGTTCTTCAAAGCAATGCCCGAGTTATCCTGTGAATCTGAAAGTGAGACAGAGACATATTGCAACCATCAGACTTCCCTCGTCTTCATCAGTGACTGTTTATGAAGATGACTTGAAAACTCCCCAAAAGTGAAGTCAAAACATTTAAATCTCTCCCTGGTGGCTGTCTGCAGTAAAGGTCAAGACCTCCTCCTTAATGTTAGCAAATGGGAATTGAAGAGTAGTTTTATCACACTGCTTGTTCAAGTGCCAATTCTTAACTGAAAACTTTGTCATTGTGAGTTGTACAATACTGTGGCTTCATTTTTGTACAGTGGGAGGAAGTGGTTATTTACAGTCACTGAAATTCAGGTTTTTCTAGCAGCCTCCATTGAGACTGAATGAAAAACATAACTAAATATCATCAGGACTACAAATTACATCTGGAGGCAATTTCACCATAGCTGTAAATTATCTCAGAGGCAAGGACAGGCAGACTTACTATGTAAAGTCTTAAAAATCACCTAAATAAACAGGTTTCTGAGTAGAATCATCAGTGAAAAACATCTGCATCAGGGAGGTAGAACCCAAATTAATAAGTACTTATTAGTAGATCAACAAGCTAGCAGAGGTTCTGTGCTCCGGATCTACCGCCTTTCCTGTCTTCACTACTTATTCTGTTTAGTGTTTGAAAACTGTTTTCGATGTGTGTGTGTGTGTGTGTGTGTGTGTGTGTGTGTGTGTGTGTGTGTGTGTGTCTTACTGGTTGGGATCTCAGTGGGTCGCTCAACCACAGACGCTCTCTTCAGAGCAGGTTTGAGGGGCTTCTGAGGTATTGGTCGTGTGGGACTGAAGGATGATTCCTCAGTAGAGATCTATGTGAATGAACGCACACACACAAGCACACATACACACACAAAGATAAGAACAACGCTTAAAACTCCCAAATAGCAGTCCTGCTTTAAACATCAAATTCTTCATCTTACTGGGGACTCATTAGACAAATAGATGTTCTTCCACTGAGTGATGAGATGGAGGGAAATCAAAAGGAAGAAAGATAAAAAACACTTAGTAAAAGTAAAAGAAAAAGGAAAAAGAAAGAGGGGAAAAAAACAGCTGGAGAGACGGAGGCAGCTTCAGAGCAAAGTGTTCTCATGTTGGCCTTGATGTAATATTTCATGACTCTAATGACTTTCCATTCTGGCATTACATTCCATGACCTAAAAATATTTTTTCCTTGGTAATGTTAATAAATTTCTGAATTGGGAGAACATTTTAGTTTCAATCATAAAATGCTTCACAGATCAAATGCTTGCATGAAATTAGTCAGTGATATATTCAGCTGTAATTCTGTAAAGTCACCATTAGTGAATGCAGAAATATTCTTGATACACTAGGCTGGTATTTTCTCTCAATAATTGGACTCCAGCAAACTGGAGTATCTGTAATATTATTCTGACGTTTTATTAATTAAATTCTCTGTTTTATCTTCTGCAAAGGGATTCTGAAATGAAAGAACAGCAGGGTTTGTTGTTTCCTTGTCTGCTTTAAAGGCGTAACAGAGATGAGTGAGTCGATTGAAAAGCTTTAACACCGAAACTCCATTTGCTTTAAGGACAGATGTGATGATGCTGACGGATGAGAGTTTTCTGCCGACGTTACAAACACAAGAAACAAGACAAAATGGCAAGTTTTTTAAAAAACTTTTAGCATACGAGCAGTTAAATTTATAGATAGAACATTTCCTTTTAAGAGTTTCGATATAAAGATAGCCTTTAAAAGCCCACCGTCACACTGCATAATCTGCTGAGGGTTATGTGACCATTTAAAAACGCTGATGAGAGGGAAGGAAGAGAGAACTTGGAAAGATGGTATGAAGTCAGAGAGACGAAGAAAAGAGGAGAGAGATAAGGTAAATGAGCAACACATACACGCATGCACCCCCCACATCTATGCCTCGGGGTGTTCTACTCAACCACTCTCTGCAAACGGGTGAAATTGAAATGTAGACAAAAGAGAGATAAATGGACAATAAGAGGACCACAGTACACACATGGACCTGGAACCAATTTAGACATCCTTCTAAAACCTGATCTGCTCATCTCTGTTATTTATGGCTTAATCACACACGTTAATACTCTGAGCTATTACCTTCTAAGACTCACAAATACACAGTGTAGCTGATCTCATACATACCGGAGTTCTCCTGAAATTATTCAGTGGGGCTGAATATTTCTGGAATTTTTCCTGCCAGCCCCCATAGTAAAAACTTAATTTCAGAGTGAGCCCATGTGAGAGTATATCATAATATTGTCCAGAGAGTTCATAGTGAGCACATTGATGACGTTTCTAACATGCAACAGATGCAAAACTGACAAAAATGAAAAAAAGACTACAATATATCAGGATGAAAAAGAGGAGCCATACATATAGAAGACACTGACAAAGATGTCTACTTGGTAACACGCTGAGATTTGAAAATGTTGGGTGATAAGAGCCAACGTCAGTGTCCATGTCTTGTAAACAAAACCACGTCTTTACCCCAGCAGTATTTATACGTTACGTCCTGCCTCCTGCATGCTCTACCCTGACCCTTATTAGTGACAAAATGTTTTAAATTCTTATGCGAATTTATTGAAAATTAAAAACTAAAATCTCCATAAAGGATTCAGTCTCTTGTGTTTAAGTCCTTGTGTCCCTTGTGTTGCTGCTAACTGTGGTCAGGTGCATCCTGTTTGCTTCAATCATCTTTGAAAGGTGTCCAGTAGTTGATTGGAGTGAGAAGATAAAGCAATCAAATCGAGGATCTCCCTGTAGACATCTGCCATAAACAGAGCTGGAATTGCAGCTAAAGGTGCTTTTAAAAACTACAAAGTTCAAGGTCTGACTACTTCTATATATGAGAGATTTCAGGTTTTGAGTTTTAATAAATTTGCAAATATTTCAGACAATATGTTTTCACTTTGTCAGCAAAGGTTATTGAGTGTGAATCAATGGACAAATTACTCAATTTACAATTGAATCTACAACATGACTCTAAGCAGATCCTGTAATGTTTGTTATTGTAATGTTTTGCAATGTCTTACTTAATATTTCTTTATTTAATTTCCCTTTACTTTTAACACTCTGAAGTCCAATTGAAACATACACTCCTATATAATTCTACAATAACACACTATTACATGCCAGATTAAGACCAGGTTTGATTGATTGCATGACAAGTGTCTTTATCTTTGGTTTTCTCTGCGTCGTTCTCATTGGTTAGAAGTTTGGTGATGTCACTTACTTTTGTGTACCAATAAGGATTTAGCAACACACAGTAATACCAAGAGATGTTCTTCCTCTGAGTGTTGACTTTGATTGTTGCTTACTCGGCTCTAAATATTTAATGTTATAGTGAATCAATTTCTATTCTGTTTGCCTTTATGCAGACATACTTATAATAACCCTCACTAACTCTGCTGCTCTGCTTTCATTCATTTCAAATGGTCTGCAAGTCTAGATTTTTTAGATATTTTTCTCATCAACAGAATTCTGAGAAACTGAGCTTAGTACTTTAAACAATTACTTTATCTTATTGGATAATAAACTGGTTATCTAGATGGATTCATTGATTGATCAAGAAAATTACTTTTAAAATAAAATGATTATCATTTGCAACCCCGATTTTTCTGTCTGATTGAAGCCACTTTGACCAATTATTGGTCTGGGCTACCAAGCTTCGATCCAATTTCTTTGTCACTGCATATTTATGTATTTTGAAAGACTTGCACATGTACATGCAACATGTAAAGAGATAATGATGCTCAGAATGTTGCCCCACCCACCCCCCAACTGTCCAGCTGCAGTGACCCTGACCTGGAAGCGGACCTCCTGACTGACTCGTTGGCTGTCATCCTCGCTGCAGGGGTTTGAAATGACAGACAGGCGTTTCTTCTCTGCAGCAGCTCTCTCCCGGATGTACTCTAGCCGTCTTACCCGACCGAGCTGCTGGGAGAGCAGCGACTGGAGCTGGGCGCGCTCAATGGAGCCCAGCAGGATCATGGACTCTGGGAGAGGAGACAAAGACCGAGGGGAGAAGTAAGAGGAAAGATAAGGCACAAAAATAGAAGAAGGCAGCAGAGGATGGGGGAAGTGGGAGGCAGGTTTGTAGAGAGGGAAGAGAGAGGAGAGGAAAGTAGCAAGAGCAGGAAATAGAGAAGAACCACGAGGATGAGAAGACAGTGAATCAGTTTTAGGGGGAAGAGGGAGCAGACTGCAGGAGATTCCAAACACATGTTGCAGCATTGCAGAGAGATCAGCTGAGTTACATAACAAACTCAGGACGCAGTGAATATGTGTTAACTGGTGTGTGTGTGTTTGTGCGCGTGGGTGGGTGGCAGCTTTCTTACATTAAGTAATTGCCTTTGTGACTGTACGTGCTGATTATGTATTTGGTTAAATGCCGCGGCTAATTGTTCCTGCACGATTGCATAATCAAGACACAGTTGGAATACCAAATACGCACCTCAGTGCGGCGGCAGCGCAGCCTCATCAGCAAGCTGTGCTCAGGCAAGTTTGCCAATCAATCAATCAATCAATCAATCAATCAATCAATCAGTAGAGCACAACACCAAGGTCGCTGGGATTTGTTTTTTGGCACAGAGGACTGGAGGAGACGCTCAATCCAGCAGCATCAGCAACATCGAACACAGACGTCAATATCACATCAGACACAGAGATTAAAACAATGTTTTACTTTTTTACTCTTCATATTAAAGTAGATAAGTATTTAAGTGGTCAGTCAAGTAAAAGGTTGCTTTGACTCTCTCAAACATCTTTCAAATGTCTGATGAAGGATGGACTGTCGTAGAATCATGACCTTAATAAATAGCATTTGTTTTCCTCAGGACACTTCGTGTTCTGTAGTTTGAGCAAAGTGATCAGGGTCAACAATCTTTGGTTTTCTCTGAATCCTTATATTTATATATTAATAGTTCTGTATACAGAGACTTTTTGATTTCAAAGCGTTGACTATGCTCTGAAATAATGAAAAATTACCTTGTTTTGGAGTTACATGAAAAATATAGCATTATATCTTTTGGCCACACTGGGGCAGCAGCATAAACTGATAACACAATATCTTCATTGTATCATGTTTTAAAATTTGTGTTAAAATTCTTATTAATTTGAAGTTTAAACTGTAGTGAATGACAATTTAATCTCCTTTAAACTCGGTTTTTCATCTCTACCAATAACGATTATCTGCGTTTGTTTATTAGTTGGCAGGATCACGAATCAACTGATTCGTACTCAACTGATGTCCATGAAATGTTGTAGAGTATCCCAGGGAGATCTTGTACATTTTTTGGTGCAAATCCAGATCAAAGGGCTAAAAATCTAAATAAAAATCTGGATCCAAATAAGACTTGAAGGAAGTACTCACTCTACTGAGTGCAATTCTAGTTTGTAATGCTTCTGTGATTATATGTGCGTGCGTCTGTGTTTCACCTGCTGATTCCACCAGTGCCAGGGTCTTGAGGTGGCCCGTCAACAGGACGTTGTGGAGGTCTCTGTAGCAGCAGTTGAGTGTGATGTACCGAACATCCCGCACCATAATGTCCTCCACACGGATATTATACTTCCTGAAAAATACATGTGATGAAGAGGAGGAAGATATGAGCAATTATTGAACTGGTTAAGGTGCTGGGGGATAGAGGTTAGCAGCTAAAAGAAAAAGAAAGATATTCCATTAAGATTTAAAAATCATTTCCTGTAGTATATTATGTACACAGCTGACTTAAAATGTTACATTGAATATAATGTCTTGGACAAACTTTTTCAGATGACCCGTCACGCCACTAATGTCACTGAACTTTAAATTTGATGAGCAGAGAAACATAAGAATAAAAACTATATTGACCAAGCTGTTCTCCATTACACCTGCTACTGACAGCACACGTCATCCGGATGTTAGCAATGGCATAACCATGTGTGTGGTGGGGGTAACTGGGTGACATTGTGCAAACAGATCTTGCCTCAGCAGAATCATACACCCTGGTACACCAATCATAAACACTCAGCTCCTTCTTCCTTCCTGAGTCTGCCAGAACCTGCAAACACAACAGCAGTTGCTTGACGGCTTCTGTTGCCAAGGCCCGGAGCCGTGCCAGAACACCGGCTCTGGCCAACAGTCCGCTCCTTGTTGCAGAGATAACTCAATACACTGACCTCTCTTGAAATGCAAAGTTAATCTGATGGACATCCTCCCCCAGCTCCACTTTAGCACAACAGAGCACAACTTTGGTCAAGCATCCCTGCTACACAAATGGCCTGTGTGCAGCAGCATGATTTGGAAACAGCAGAATTCTGGGCTGAAGCAAAGACTTTTATAAGGGTTTTCCTTATGTGGTGTTGTGGGGAACACTACAGAGCTGCTACCTACCAATACCATTGTAGTTTGCCAAAATTACTCAAAATATAAAACACAACTATCTTAAATACTAAAACACTAAAATGGGAAGCTCTTGCAAAATCCCTAATTACGGCTTGATATTAAAGTTACCATAATGACTGCATTTATATTTTCCACCTTGACCTCTGCATGCTTAAGTTTGTTTGAAACAACTGGCTAATATGACACAATTTGTTGATGAATGACATAACATTCCCAATTCTAGCATTTAAAAAGTGTGAGCATGAGGATTTCTGAAGCTGTCATTGCTTTCAAACATCCTGACTACTTTCCACCTCACTATGCAAAGGGCATGATATCTCTATCATTAGCACAGGACGCTAAGTGAGGAGGCTCAAAATCGTGCATCCATCCATTATCTAAATCGCTTATTCTTTAAAGATCGCGGGGGAAGCTGGATCGAATCCCAGCAGGAGGAGGGGTACACACTGGACAGGTCGCCAGTGCATCGCAGGGCCAACACAGAGACAAACAACCATTCACATTTACACCTAAGGTAAATTTAGAGTCTCTGAACAACCTAACTCCAGTCTACATGACTGTGACAGGAAGTACCAGGAGAAAACCTGCGCACACATGGAGAACAAACTCCACACAGAAAGACCCTGGCTGAACCAGGATTCGAACATTTTCGCTGTGAGGGGACTGCACTTCACACTGCAGCCCCTCAAAACGGTTCTATATAATTCCTGGACACCCTTGGCAGGGTTATCTAGACTTGCAGACAGTGTTGGGTTTATTGGTTTAGTTTTTGAGAACGTTTCCCATTATGCAGGTGAACTGACCATAAACTTTGGTTTCATCATAGGAATCACACATCTCTCAGAATTCCTGTCAATCATACAGTGCAGAACAGAGTATGTTTGTATTGAATTTTTTGCTGCAGAGCTTTTGCAGCTGCTGTTCTGAATCTTTTCAGCCTTTATGACTGTCATTTCTCATCTCAGCTTTCACACAGTTATGCTGTTCAATTTAAACAAACCCAAGGGTCCATGGACATCAAGAGGTATTTTCTACTGGACACGTATACTCACAACATAATGTAAGTAAAAAGATCATCAACCTTGAAGGAAGCTTCTGTTTCCTGATGAACTGGCAGCCTCTTTTCATTTGCTTGTGGATCTGAGAGAATAATGTAATGCATGCCTCTGAACTGACCACAACCATTGCTGAGACTAATTTCCCTTGGGATATCAAAGCCAGTTGATGGAATATGATTGGTTTCCTCTTAATTGAGCCTCCTCCCCTGCAAAGGCCGGGCAACACTTCTGATCAGTTTGAGCTATCCTGCTTTAATCCACAGCTTACAGATTTGAGCCAAGATAAACAGACTTATACGGTTTTAAATCCAGGCTTATAGATCATCCATATTATCCAGAGTAGAGATGAGAGGCTTGTGGCTGTGATATGTGTGTGTGTGTGAGTTTGGGGGAGTGAATGGAGGGGGGGTTTGTAATGATCCAGAGAAAATGTGATCATCTCCTGTTACTTTGCTTCCTGTCAGACGAGCAGAGACAATAGTGGACTGCAGACGATTCAACAAACTATATTTGACCATTAAGAACAGCTAAGAAACAGAGAGACAGATACAGACACAAACGACTGTGTGACCATGCCGATGCACACACACACAATGATGTTATGTAATTGTTCCTAGACTTAAAATGCCACTACCCCAACGCTGAAGGGGGGAAGAAGGTGGAAAAAGTTTGATGTTTGCTACTGGGTATGATAAGAGAGAATGAGAGGCTAACAGCACATATGTGGTACAAATGTATGTGTGATATAAGTGTGTGTGTTCATATCTGCAGAAGCTACACAGAAACAGAGAAGATAAGAAATCCAATTCTCTACTTGTCCGTGTGGGTGTGCAAGCAAATACACACGCCATCATGTGTGTGTGTCGCACGTCAGGCGTTACACAAGTCTTTCTATGTGTTTGTGTGTATTAGTGTGTGCATGCATGTGGGTGGATGGTAGCGTGGGTGCGAGATGGATAATTTCCAGTTGGAGTGAAGAACACATTCAGCTTGAAGGGGACCACGCTTCCTACAGTGTTTCATTTCCCCCCCTTGGTCTGCCGCCTCCTCCTCCACTCTTGTATGCTGCAGTAATATGACACATGCATCCCGGCTCTCTCACACACACACACACACACACACACACACACACACACACACACACACACACACACACACACACACACACACACACACACACACACACACACACACACACACACACACACACACACACACACACACACACACACACACACAGTTGGAGAATGGAGAGTTAGAGTAATGTGAGAGGCAGGAAGATGTAAAAAAAAAAAAAAAAGCAAATGAAGGATGGAGGGTAGTAGAAGCTTTCTGCAGGACAACTGAAGTTCCTAGTGCGCATGTGTTATTAAATATAGATGATTCTAGGAGACTGCAATTTTGTAGGTGAGCGTGTGTCTGTTTACACACCAGTATGCACCACATATATACAGAAGGGGATTCCTCAATCATCCGTATGCCTCAGCAACTGGGTTTTGTCAAGATTGATATTTTTTGATGATCACACACACACAGACACACACACACACACACACACACACACACACACACACACACACACACACACACACACACACACACACACACACACACACACACACACACACACACACACACACACAGTGTTTATCATCCAGTATAAATTATTTCATTGTGTGTGGATGATTGATCATCTTATATTGTAATGACTGCCAACACACAGACACGCACACTCACCCACACAGAAGATCTCTCCTGTTTTCTTAATTACTTTTCTAATATCATTCACTTGAATTTGTCGAACCTTTGATTATTAATATTTTACGAAGATTAACAGACCTGCGGGGAATTTCAGGAAAGTCAAAGGATAATTCTTGGTTATTATATCTTTGGTTTCAGTTTTGTTTTATTTGTGGACCATTGCATCTATCAGATAATTGAGCTTTGTTGTAGACAGTAAACTACATTCTTTGGAGCTGAAATAAAAGTAAGCTTTACATTAATTGTCCTTACTAATCCATCACTACACAGGACATCTGCGGCTGCATTAAGTACAGCCCACACCAGCCACATTTTTCAAATGTCTATGCTTATCTTATATGTGGGAAAAAACAGTTAGTTAATGAACTTGATTTAGGATTTTACTCTGATGTCTTGTCTCAGTGACCAGGTTTTTGTGAGGATAACACTGACTCATGTATCCTGAAGCTGCAATACCCCTAAACCTTCGCACATCCAGATTTTGTCTTCAGCCTCAACTCACACTGACTGCACTCTTCACTTTAAGTAATATAACCGATCTTGTGCTACTCCCTCGGAGCCACAAAAAGACAGCTGCACTGGTCCATTTTACTCAACTTGACCCAACTTTCACAGCTCAGCTCAGAACAAATCTCTTAATACAATTATCTCTGAATACATGCTAGCTCTAGAGTTGGCTATGGGTGAACTGCTCCATGTCCCTGTTGTGTGCCCAAAAACACTGCTAAAGAAAAGTTAACCCCCAGTTGACCACATCTCCCAAACCATTTCCTCATCATGATTTGTTTTGCCTTCTGCTTTTGTTTTTTCCTCTCTGCAAAGTATTTCTAATATTAGAGCTAGTTGTTGCAAGACAATCTCCATCTGCTTCCCCATGAGAGCACGAGAGGTGGCAATTGCTCCCAGATTGTTCCCTCTGGCGCGATAATCTTAACAATATCCTTTAGGGTTTGATGTGCCATTATCTTCAAATCTTGTAGTGAGTGTGTGTTTGAGATTAGAGACAAGACTATTTTTAAAGTTTCTCCTAATGTGTGTGATACAAACCACATCCAAAAGTTGTTGACAATTTCAGCTTTAGTGAACTTAAGTGTGTCTCAACACACTAATGAAATCATGTGGAATATAACAGCCGACTGTTCTCTGTTCCTACGTTTTGTATCATCATTAACAATTACTATAATAAAACTATATAACAGCTAATTATAGACACTGCTCAAAACACACATTTTCGCTCGCATCTGGTATTTGAAGTTATGGCCTATACGATGATGATAAATCTCTCGTGGGAGTGAACGCTTCAAGCTCATCATTTGTAAACTGATTTGATCACACACACACACACACACACACACACACACACACACACACACACACACACACACACACACACACACACACACACACACACACACACACACACACACACACACACACACACACACACACACACACACACACGCTATAAGGTTGCAGCAGATAGTAAGCAGTGACAGAAGAGAGCCACAGACACACAGTGAGAGAGGTCTGGATAAAGGAGGGATGAATAACGTGGGTCAACTGAGGTGCTGATGCAGAAAGTGAACGAGACCAAACACTTCAGGGGCCGGCCACAAAAATTTATGAACAGATGGAGGAAGAAATACAAATTTTCCTCATTACTCCCAATTTGTAAATGATGCATAGGAACTATTATCTCCAGATAATGATTTAGCCAACATCCATAACAATAATTGCTTCCAAACTATTAAACAAAAAGTGCTTCTGTGTGGTCTCAGAGAGCTCGGAGGACACTGAGCAGCTGGTAATCCCATTCACTATATTGTAGTTGCTATAAATTATTAATGGGAGATGGCATTTAAATGCCATGTAACAATGAACCATTGAGCCAGGCACTTCCACCAATGTTTGTCCTTTTGTAAAGCAAATTCCACTCTCCCCATGTACCCTGAAGTTAAGAATTTGTGCTACTTGGAGGTTTAACACCTCAATTAAAAGCAATATCTAAAACCCTTATGACTCACTTTGCACTATGCTTCAGCTATTAAAACATTAGATTAAGACTGGAAATGCAGACACCAGATCTAAGCCATTATGAGACAAAGTGTCTATGGACTGTGACCGGAAGATGCAGTACAGCAGCACCATGTTCAGTTGACCGGTCAGCATTTTGTATCTTTTGTGTTTAATTTGCACAAAATACACGAATAAGAGCATTTCCTCAAAATGTCACTTTCTTTTTTTCAATGACTTACACAACTATAAGAAGTCTCTTGAAATGAACAGAGGAGCGCTGCAGGTGAGTCGTTTCAATGAAAGGAATCAGCTCGCATGAAGCTGCATTTCACCAGTTTTATGGCATCTACTGACATTTGTTAGAGGTTGGGTGTAGTTATAGTGTTGCTTTGATTTACTGTAAAACTGTGCCCTTTGCCAGTACAGTATATTCAGCCTATTGGAGAAAGCTTATGTTTATGGTCGTACATTGACCTTCTTATTTAATCAATAAACAAATACCCTCAAGGGATGTCATATGGTAGTTAAAATAATGTCATGTCCCTTGAAAATGTTCCCTAGGTTAAGACCAATTTTTTTCCCTGGTTTTGTGTTATCTGCACATCCTACATTAGTTGCATCATGTTTAATAGTCAAACTTTAATACAATATTAATACTGACAGTGATTTTGTTCACTGTATACTTCATGTAATTAAGATATTGAAACGATTAAATACTATACGGTAATAATAATAATATTTAGAATACTACTACTAATAATAACTGGTGCGGTAATCATTCATATCACATCTTTAGTATCCTATTATTTTAATTATAACAACCAGTCTGACAGTCTCTCTCTCCTCTCTCTCTTCCCTTCTTCTCTCTCTCTCGCTTCTTTTCCGCCCACTGCTCCTCTCATAGATTTTGTAAGGTTTTGACCTAACTATGTAAAGTGCCTTTAGATAATGTATGTTGGGATTTGGTGCGATACAGATAAATTGAATTGAACGATAACAATGGTGTGCTTGTGTTTCTAAAGCATGATGTACAGTACGTACTCGTGGTGTCCCCAGCCCAGCTCTGGAAGGTAAGGCAGCTTCTTGATCCTGATGATGGAGTCATAGAGGGAAGGCTGCAGGGATTGGGCCACGGCGTTGGCCAAGATCACCGCTATCATCACCGGCAGGATATGGGAGATCTGGCCAGTCAGCTCGAACACGATGACCGCTGTGGATACCGTGTGGGTGACTGCTCCTGACAAGGCTGCTGCACCTTTGGGTGGTGGGGAAGAGTGACAGTGTTTGTGAGAGAAATAACAGAGAGGGACAGCAGAAAAGCAATTGTTCAGATCAGTGGTTTTTGATGTGGGACCTGGGGCCATCTAAAGAGGCCTTTGAGGAGGCTCCAAGGGCATCATCCATTAAGATCACAGACAGTTCAAAATTAACACCATTTCTAGTGCAATGAATTCTATTTTTACTACCCCATAGCACAGACTGTATGGCTAAACCCTGTTTCCTGGTGAATATGTGACTTAACTGGCAGGCTAATAAACACCATACATAGGTTTATGAACAATTACTAGACCAGAAGTATGGAAATATATTTCAAGCTGCACCAAATTCCACAAACCTATTATTCCCTGGGAAAACAGTCAAAAATCACCAATGTTAGAGAAAGATCAGCACAAAAATGTATCTCCTGGTTCTTTCCTCATCCCATCCCGCATCCTTCCACCAAATTTGGTGGCAATATCTGCTTATGAACAAATATACTAGAGGAGAGGGATGAAAACCTAACCTACTTGGTGGAGGTAATCATCCTCATCATGGTTTGCACTGTTATCATCATGATTCCTACGGGTGGTAATACTATTTGGTTACACTGGTACCAACATAAAATCAATATTTGTAGAACTATGTTCAATACTAGAGCAATGCTGGTCCATATCATATACACCATATTGTGTAACCATCACAGATTAAATCATCAAAACAATTTGAAAATCTATTTACTCATTCCAAGATATCAGCCTCTCTGCTTTATACACTCCCAGACCAACAAACCAAATTCACATTCTCCTACACACAAACTTCTCTAGTATACTTATATGGCTAGAACGGACTTATTCAGCTAATTCAATACAAAAGGGAACATTAATATTCCCCCCCCAATAAAGTGTGAAAAGAGCAATATAAAAGCAGCCAGAGCGGCATGGGGCGAAGTGAGCCTTCACTGCTCAGAAGAGAAAATGGATGAGTCCAATTCAATGAATGAGATGAAAAAAAGAGTAAAGAATGGCAGCATTAAAATATAGTGAAAAGAGAGCGGAGAGAAGCAGATGGTCGGTGAGCGAGTCGACAAAGGCAGGTTTCATTGTTCTTTCTCGTAACTTAATTAAGCCTGTGTGTGTCTGCCTTCCCTCCTCTGATAAATGCTGCTGCTTCCTCTGCCCGTCCTAACATTTAGTCCTTAAAATGAGCTGTGCTGCGAGATGAAAGAGGCTCATCAGAGTGTCAGGCCTTTAAAAGGACTGAGTCATGGGCTACGGTGCACCACCACCACAACAACAACAACAGCAGCAGCAGCAGCCCAGAAAAACAGGCGTCCAGCAACAGTGGCATAATCAGCATGACTGTCAACAAGTTGCACAGAGGAGGCAAATCACAACACTGCATCTCATTAGACACGCAACTTCAGGAAGGATGGAAATTATGTGGTTATGAAGGGACAGCTGGTGTTGGCAAGAAATTGAATAAATTAAGGGTTTTTCTGAACATAATGCTATAAAGTCTAACCCAGACCTTTATAGGATCTGCTTTATTGATACATTTTAATAAGTATTTATGTGAAGAGCTCCAGTTGCATGCTGTTGCATGGCAGACAGGTGGCACTTGCTTCTTTATTCTCCCCTCCTGCTTTTCTTTATATCTCTCCCTCCTGTTTTTTTTCCAGGTGTTAAGAGGCTGATCCACCTGAGCAGTGCAGTCAGGCTTGTTTATCTGTTTCCTCTGACTGAGTTGGCCCCTCACCATCCAGGGCCCTGAGGAAAAGGAGCACACCTGAAGGGAGGCTTTCTCTCCCTCTATCGCTCTTGTAGTCTCCCTGAGCTGTTAGTGCTAAATGAACTTGTTAGGAATAAGTAAAAGATGGATTGGGGTGGGAGGTAGGACTGTAGGTAAGTTTTGGGTGCCCTTTTCATTTTTACACTACATAGGAAACACTCATAACTTACCTAAAAATATATATCTTTAGATAAGTGAGCCAGGTCTAGTGTTTGTTCCATTTGATTTTCAATGTTAGTAGTCAGGCTTTGTTTGTTCATTTCGTTTTGGCACAACCATCTTATCCCTCACATTCTTACCTTTGTTAAACTTATGTTTGTGTTGAGGTAAGGAGAACACAAATTGCCTGTTTCACTATTGCTCGGACTCTGTCAAGTCTATTTTTCACAATCTGCTTTCAGTGTCACTATTAGTTTGTGTGTATGCCCTGAGGTAGACGCACACTGTGGACACGGACGTGGACTCACTTCTATTCACACTACACATGCACTAGAAAAACTGACGGCCACCACCAGCCAGAAAAAGTGCACCTTTGTTGAATTTGGCTTAATAGTAAGAAAGGTTTAAAAAAGAGATAGTGATTGATTGATAAGCATGGGAAATTAATGATGCATGAAACCAGCATGCAGTCCAGAGATGGGTCACTGAGTCTCTTGCTCAAAAGATAAGATATGGGCTAGTCTAAAAAAAGAGTGTCCAGTCTCAGTAAGGCCTCAACCTTCAGACATTACAATTCATCATCCTCTGTGTTACATATATTGTTCTTTATGTTTGACTATCATTCCATCCTGTATTTGTCAAGAGATCTGTCTTTTGATTGAATTAAAATAAGTAAATTCAAAAGAAGAGCTCTTACTCCATGAAGAGAAGCCCAAAAAAGTTCCTTCTTCTATTTCTGAACAGAAGTAATGACTTATATAAAAAGTTGCATTTTCAACTTCCAAACTTTCTAGCAGGGAATTAGCACTTGACAGCAGCACTACTGCTTGTCAAAGTTGTTTTGTCAGCTGGTGTCTGAGCTGTTTTCAGGGATTCTTTAGTTAAATCTAATCTGGTAATTTTGTAAATGTAATTTGATTCCATCTTGAGTGTTTGAGTCTGATCATATTTTATGTCATCTTTAATCTGGATCTATTTAGAATCTTAAACTTGAAGCTGTAAATCGAAGCACTGGACTGTAGGATACATTTATCCTGATTAATGTTCTGAGTAGGAAGCACTGATTCCTCACAGAAACTCAATGGGAAGTAAAAAAGAAATGTGTGAAGTTTTCATCTTGAACAGAATTCATAATAAATAAAAAAAAACCCAGCTGAAATGCTTCTGAAGGAGAATTTCCACAAAAATGTGCAAAAGCCTAAATATTTATAATGAAAGTCTGACAAAATAGTTGAAAGCAAATACTAAAAACGTCTTCCTTTTAAACGTAACAAAAAAGGAAAAGATTCAAGCATGGAATCTGATAGATGAAGAACAAAGCAACACTTGTGTCTTTAACTGACCCACAACAGCGTAGCCTCCTGGCACTATGGGGTAGATGGTGCCATCTGTGTGAATGCCATCTGGGAACCAGGCTGCCATACTTTCTCCAACCAGACGACCAAAAGCTGCCCCTGAAATACACACGCACACACAGAGAGAGAGAGGAGTAGAATTAATAATACTACTTTAAGACGTTACTGCTTTAAAATGTTGATTGTGTTATTTCTTCAGATAAAAAAAGTGTGTGTTCTTCGCACAAACACATTTACAAAGCTATAGATCTGCTCATTTCAGGTTTCAAGTGTTATTGGAGAAAATCACCAATAGTAAGGGAAAAAATGGCAGAGCTGTAATGTGATAAAGTTTTGTGAAATACACTTACTCACTTTTGACAAAGGGTTAGATGAGAAGATTGATATCAGTCTCACATTGCTAAGCTAACTATACCCAGCAAACAGTTATCCTAGCTAAATAAAGCATGGACTGTAAATGGTGATGCCAGGCACCAGGTGGAGATCAAGACCTTTTGGCTTCCCTTTTAGGTAGCAGTCATGTTGTATATCTATCTATATATATATATATATATATATATATATATACACATATATATATATATATATATACAGTCTATCTATAAAAATGTAGTTTTACGCTACAGTTGTTTTTTCAGATTAACTAAACATGACAAACTGTGGCATTTCCTCAACCCAAGAGAAGGTGGTAGGAAATTATTATCTAGCCATTTCCCCGTGTCCAGTGTTTGTGAAAAGCTACACTAACTGTTCCTGGCTGTAGCTTCATTATCGTACATACATGGGAGCAGTACTGATTTTCTCATTTAACTCTCAGCAATTAAGTCAGAGTCTATTTCCAAACTATTGCTTTCATATTTAGATGAGATGGCAGGAGCAACTGTTTAATTATTGGATATAAGGTTTTTCAACGCACACGCACACACACACACACACACACACACACACACACACACACACACACACACACACACACACACACACACACACACACACACAGGCCAACTGCGTCTTACCAATGACAAACACTGGCATGAAGGCTCCACAGGGCACAGGGATGGTGGTGGCGAGTGCAGACATCCAGAACTAGGAAAGAAAATGAGGAAGATAAAGAAAGAGAGGACATAAAAAAGAAGGTACGGGTGGCATTTCAATTAGCTTCAAAGTATCATCCTGTGTGCCCCTAGATGATAGCCAAGTTGAGTCCTGCACAGCAGTGAGGAGGCGGCCATGCGAGGCTTATTGCCGAGGTTAGATTGAGCTGTCACTTTCACTCTTCATTTGACTAAGACCCTGAAATGAACCTTGGGTAATGAGCGGGCTCTGCCGATTGGTCACTGTGCCAGACGAGCGGAAGAGACTGCTAATTACGGAAAACAAACAAAAAGGGAAATGTCACCACTGACAATGTGTGAGCATTAACGTCTCGCGTGTGTGTGTGTGTGTGTGCTTGTACTTAAGTTTTAGCAGAGAGTTCAGAATATATAATTTTGGCTGCAATTTGACTTTGTGTATCATAAATAGCAACAACAGAGGGAAACCAGAAAAAAAAATATATCTGTCTGTATGTAGAATACATATCTTGTGAAAAGTTAAACTCATCGGTTTAGGCATTTGTCCTTAATGGCCTAGGAAAGTGACAAGCGCTTGGTAGTCAGTGGGGGCGGGACAGTGTGCCTTCAGTCTATTGAGCGCAGATTACTTTGATCATTCGATTATTTCGTTTCGCCACATGGACTGACACAGACACTTGATCTCCATCAAGGCAAAATATTCATAGAATCAATTCCCATTCGTGAGTTTATCAAAGCAAAATGCTTGTTTTGTTAAGGAGGACTCAGTAATGACAATGAACAATTCTGAAGTGGCTCTGGAGCATTATCACAGGACAAGAGAACATATTATTACAAACAGGCAGGTTTACGCTGCCCAAGTTGAAAAAATGAAATGAATAACTGAAATGATGCTAATTTTTGAACTATCATATGCACATGCAAGTTGAAAGAAGTACTGCACTGAGTGGGCAACAAAAAAATAATAATCGTTGACTGTTCGAAAAGTCGATTACATATTTAAGTTAAAAAATTGCAAATATTCTTTGGCTCCAGCTTCTAACCTGTGATGACAGGCTGCTTTTTAATTTCTTCTGTAATTGTTAACTGATTATCTGGGTTCTGAACTGAAGGTGTCCTGCATGAATCCAGACCACTAAATTTCATCAAATAGGTTTAGTGTTGTCTGACTGGAAAACAACTGACAGCAAGTCCGTAGGTGGCTACCAAGCTGAATGACAGAGATGGTGATGAGGTGAATGCGGCTGTTAAGGTTGTTGCAAGTCAATTTACTGCCATAACTCTTCAGTGTATAGATTTGATCACAGTGAAACATGTCAGGCTAACTGCTCCAAGCAATCGTGACAACAGATGAAGGACAGATAGATCAACACTGATTGGCCAGTGCAAAAACAACACGTTATCAACTAATTTTAACACAGTGTCAGTCTGACTGGATGAATTTAGCCTGATCATCAGTGTAGACTCATTAAGATTTTTCTACTTTTTCTTCAATCAACAATACAAAGATAATTTTAAGTGATTTTACCAGATTCATTTTACCTTCTAAGTTCAGGCTACACAAACCCTTGCACATGGAGCACCGTGTTTGTTAGGCAAAGGGACAACCAGTTAAAACTTGGTGATGATCGCTGTTCGCAAGCATTAAATAAGAGGTACATATTAGAGTATTGTACAAGCCATTACGCAAACCTCATCGATGTAATAATCCCATGGTTTCAAATAGACTTTTTAATTACACCCATTGCTTCATCTCTCTCCATCCCTCCCTTTCTCCTCCCGCTCGGTCTATAGTTAGCTGTAATTAAGCCCGGCTGCCATGGTGAAGTAATGGATCTCCTTCTGTAACCTTACACTGCCGCCGTTTTCACACCCCACACTGTGCATAGACGCGCACACACGGTACACACACACACACACACACACACACACACACACACACACACACACACACACACACACACACACACACACACACACACACACACACACACACACACACACACACACACACACACACACACACACACACACACACACAGGAACCAGAGCTGAACGCAGCCGGGTGCCAGGGAGTAACAATCACACAACCAGTTGAATACACTCACACAAAAAGCCTTGAGATAAAATGAGACAGCAGTGGGAATAATTCTTTAGACTTCTCTTGAATTGTCTTTCCCTTCCACTCTTATTCCTTGAGTGGACAGTCTCCCAGACAGTCAGTAAGACCTAGAAAAGGTTTAAAGGATCTGGAAGCTCATAATATAGGCTTAACTTTATTACAGAGGCTGTGTGTGTGTGTGTGTGTGTGTGTGTGTGTGTGTATGAGGCTTCCTCTGTGTATCTGTGGGACATCACATCACAGTGAGCAAATGGACAAAAATCCATTCTTAAATGCAACGTTACTTCATTAACTCCCCAGTTACTGAAACCAGCTGTTGACCTATAGCTTGTGCCTGTGTAATGATGGTCTAAGCAAGTTATAAAAATGTGTGCAGAAAAATTCATTGTTTGTTTATCTGGTAAAGGAAAGACTAAAACGATAAGGAACTTGTGGGTTTCTCATGTAATATATCATTTTTAACATGATTATTAAGTGTTCAGATTTACTGTCATAACATGGTCAGCTTCAAATATTGATTAGTGTTATTAATGTATATGATTGTTTTCTGCTATTCACCACAGTCCACATTTACTATTGTACAAGCCGAAAAGGAAAGAAATGATCAATTACAAAACATAGAGGATATCGACACAAGGTATAGATATTTTAGCCTATACCCAATCAGAGCAATGAAATGTGTGAAGTAGCACAGAGGGACAGAAAAATGTATAAAACTTCAAGAGCAGTTTGTTCTTCTTTATGGAAATTATCCAGTTTGTTTGAACTGTCTCCAAGGTGACAGACATCTCTGCTAAGCTGCAGACATTATGGTTTTTAATGAAAAGGCTTCAACCGCACTCCCATTTGCGTTCCACTGTTAGTCACTGGCTCAAACCTGCCCCAGTTTAGATAAGAGGTAGTGATTGGCCAGACCAGTTATATGACTGATTGGGTTTATCTGAATGGGAGGGGGCCAGACCCATCAGTGAGAGAGAATAAACTCCCTTTGATTTCATTTTTATTTTCTTTAAACCAATCATAGACCAAACATAACATTAAATACTTGACCTATAACCACAGTTAGCCTCTATAGATATAAAGCAATGGACATATTGGCCATATACGTACTACATGTGCTAAACAAAACATTTTATACATATACATTATTTATAGAGATGTACAAACACTACAGGACAACTCTACACTTAAGGATGAGGTCTCCAAAGTGAATGAATCCGAAAACTCCATATACATGAATGAGGTGCTTGTCAGAAACTGGAACATGTTAAAGTGTTTCTGTTGCCTCTACTGTCAAGGCTCATTTTGAATGTCACTAGAACCAATTAGACAGTGCAGGTTTCATCTTCAACATGTATTTAAATGTATTTTGTCAGACCACGGTGTGATAATACACTCGCAATTATTTATAAGCGACTCATTGCAGCGCAGACAAATATGTAAATACAAATAAATAATTTGTAATTTTGGCTGTATTAAAAACTGATATCTGTATTATGGGCTCTGATATATGCAGATGACAGTGTACTCTGAACCAGCTGCTTGTTTGCCCATAATAACACAGTCACACTCATAAACACTTGAACACAGCTGAGTGTGACAGGATGGCGGCTGCTGTTGTTTCTACTCTGTCCTTATGACACAGGTCCCTGGCAACCACACTGATGCAATCACTGTCTGTGAAGTTACAGATGGCTCAAGGTTGCTAAGGAGATAGACTAAAGACACAAACATGTACTAATGCTGCTTCAAGTCTTCAAGAAAGACTCGATAACACAATGCACTTTTATGTATAAATATAAAATCTGATCTTTTACTACATCTCTGGAAATGTTAACTGGAAATGTTAACTGCAAAATGTCCTTACAGTGTTAAAAGTAAATGCTCACACTGACTTCCCACTTTCAGGTTATGGTATTATTATAGTATATACTATCATCATTACAGTACATAAAGTACATTCTTTTTCTACACATTTACATGTAAGAGGCATGTATATGTGTATCTGTTCATTCTGAAATTCAATACTTCTATACTTACACTGCTATGTAGTTTAGTCAATTGAGCATCATGTTTGAGAAGTATTTCCTTTATAAAATCTGCAAAGTATGTATATCTACATTTCTTCATTTGAAAAAAGGAATGCAGCCTTTCCATTGTATTCTGATTTTACAGTTTGTAAGTAGTTGGAGCAGTGACGAAGAATTTGAGAAAACACATTTAATATTTTAATAGATCTTGCTAATTTGACACTATTTGTTAAAGCTAGTGAATGTGTGAGCCTATAAGGAATTATATGCAAAAAGATGGATAAATGAATGGCATTGGTTGACCTTATATTTGTTTGTTTGTGTTGGCTGAATGGGAAATGTATTATCGTCATGCTGACTCTCTATACTCTACATCCATCATATACATAGAAAAACCACACCCAGTTTAGCATCATGATAATACATGGTCCAGATACAATAAACCACAGTATATAACCAACTACAGTATTTTGAGCCCAGAGAGAAAACTGCTTGACCATTAGTGTAACTGGAAAAAAGTATTGCATCAGTCTCAGTTCGTCTTCCTGAAAGAACCAGCATGATGTGATATCATTTAATACGTGTATATAACCTGATCCTGCTGAAACCCCTGCTATTCTCTACAAGGCCTTAAAGCTTGATTCTACAGAGCACCATTAAAAACTGACACAGTATGATTGTGATTTTTTCCTTTTTTTGGACGAGACACATTAGCATTTCCGGACAGATTTCCATGGCCTTTATTTGCTCTATTACTATTTATATCCTCCTAGCTCTTGCTCTATTCAATTCTTTGCAGCAGCAATGACTCACTTTGCCCTGCAGGAATCATTAATTTTTCATCTAATATAATCTAATATAATCTACTAAGAGTAGATCTCACTGAGGTAGTGCACAAGCATCAACATTTATTAGGCTCTGTGACTGCCAGCTCAAAGGACACTTTGATAAACCATCAGAAGAAGCAGAAACAAGTCGATGATTGGGCTGTTGCTTTCAAAACCAATAAAAAAAGCAAGAAAATCAACAAGGAAAACTCCTGCATTAAAATATAATTAAAATTGTCTTAATAACCCATATTCAATTTGACAGATGCTTTAATGAGACTTACAGTGTAAGTTATAGAGCTGCTTCGGGGCTGAACTATCCTAGAAGAAAACATTTGAATCAGTCAAGTCATGTGACTGGGATTTCATCAGAAGACATGATAGGAAATTCATGTGCTGAGCAAAAACATCTTTAGTAGATTTTAGGCATGACTTGAGACCTGGTTCTGTTTGGCTCAAAACTGATTCAGACTAAAGATTCACCCTGCGAGTATTAAAAGTTCCATCTGGCATATTATGGTCTAATTTAACAGCAATAATATTGGCTGTAATTTACTTTATGTGCAAACAAATTAGAATTTAGTGCCCGTGCTTTGTCTAATAACTGGATCTAGACGTCAAGTACTTACACAATATGTATCAACTCTGATACAAAAAAAACATTGTGGTAAATAGAGACGATGTCGAGTATGAAGCTCAATTAGGAGGTGATTTGAAAGAAGACAATTCTATTAATCATGCTGCCTCCAAATTTATTAATCGCTCCCCCAACTCTCTTGTTAAGAAAACTATCCCTCCAGAATATTAAGATACTGATGTCAGACGTTAATACTGACTGTCAGAATGACAAAGGAAGAAGCTGCTACTTCCAAAGCTGGATTATTATTTTTCTGTGTTGGGGGGTTAGAGGGTTCCAGCTCCTGTGGCTTTACTGACTTCTAAAACATATCAGTTAAATGTAACACAACTTTCTTAACCTATTATGATTCATGCTGATTAATTGTTGCTTATCATATTTTAACATTTTGGTTTTAGAAATTTGCTAAAAGTGGTGTAAAAGTAAAGAAACTACAGAGAGAAAACCACAAAAACACTAGAGGATGAAGTCAGGTATAGAATGGAGAAGTGAAGGATACTCAGGTCGAGTTATGACGCAGGATCCAGGACATTTATACTCTATTTCATTTTGTCAGTCATCTGGGAGTCCTCTGTGTGTGTGTCACATTCAGAGGGCAGTCTATCACCTGGGGGCCTCAAGGGACCCTCAGGGGCCCCTTTTCTATTCCCACTCCAATTACACTACAGCCAGCTCTGTGTCACTCCTACACGCACGCACGCATGCATGCACCTGTATTAATAAACACATTCCTCACTAAAAGCTGTTGATGTGCCTAATTGCACACCACTAAAAATAGCATTTAACTACAGCACACGGTAAATTACTTCCTGTGTGTGATTTCAAGTGTGCAATAAAAAGCAACAAATACACATAAAATTTCAGCACCGGTGCAGTGAACTTTACAAAGAAACACATTTCAGCAGTTGTTGTGCGTATAGTTCTTCTGTGTTCAAAAACCTATGTAATTAAAGTTTTTATAGCAGCTGTATTTGCTGACCTGTCATCAGCAGCTCAGTGCTCAACACACCTTTACTTTCAAAAGGTTTTACAGCTGGAACGAGAGCCTTCGTCAAATTCCGGCATGAAAAGGAGCGACAAGACAAGATGGCTGCCATGTCGAATGAAAGAACCATTCATTACCAAGAAGGAAAGGGAGAGAGAGCATTCGTCCCTTTGAAAATCACCAGGCTGAATCTAGCAAAACCAAAGGCTGTAATTAGACAAGAGCCATTACAGCCTGACTTTGAATGCTGTGTGCGTGCGTGCGCGCGCGGGCGTGTGTGTGTGTGTTATATATGAGATTGTGGGAGATGTGTGTGTACGTGAGAGAGAAAGAGAGAACTCGAGTCAGCGCATGCACATAGCTGTGGAGAGCAGCTTGATAAGATTTCTGCAGGTGGGTGATTAAAGTTAGAAATGTGTGTGTTTGTCCTGAATGTGTCTCACCTATATGTCACATAAACCTATACGTAATCTATCTGTCTTTTGTAACTCTATACATGCAAAAATGTAAAGGGCGTTGAGACTCCATAGCTTTACTTCATTAAGTTCAGTTATGAAAAATTAATTTTAAAAGACAATTTTGTGTGACATTAAAAATGATGTCTCTCCCAATTCTGACTCCTTACATTATTGTTACACATGCACACGATCTGTGTCGGATGTCACACAGAGGGTTGACGCTGAGAGCCATTAGATCATTACGCTAAAGGACATAAGGAACACACACGCACACCCACACAAGCATGTTCTCATAATTTCATCATTCTGTGATGCTGACTTAATTAAGTCATTATTACAATTTTTCGAGGTTAATGACAAAGAAAGATGTTCTCTGCTGAGCTGCTCAGAAACGATGTCAAAGACAGTGAAATCAGTTGAAGTCATTCCGACAGTACACACTGTCACACTCTCTGTTTTTGTGCTTACATAACTTTTTGTACTGGAGTGTGGTGGTGGGAAGTGGTGGAAGCTTGTTTCAGTATTTTTTTTAGCCTACACTTTAACCCTCGCTGGTTGCTCCTCAGTACTTCAGCTCAACCTTCTGAGCCTGTGGATGGATCAGTGTCATCTGTTGTTACATAATGTGTAGTGAACTACTTCATCAATCTTTCATAAACTTTTCAGTTGATATTATGATTATGTGTTTACAATCCTTTCTTAATCAACAACCATTTCGGTGTAAGTGCAGGTGATTTCAGTTTAGTTTTGCTGTAAATGAACTTGTTTCAATGTCAGATACAGTAAGAGATTTAGGTTGTGCCTGAGATCACTCACTTTCTCACTGTACAGTTAGTTCCATGTAGTGGAGTATACAGTATAGTAAGTCAGTAGGTATGGCATTGTTGTTGTACAATTAACACATCAACATTGGACATATTATACTGAGAGTAGTTTCACTTGAGAATAATATATATGGTATACAGAAGAGATTTCAGACATAGCCTTAGTTTAATACCTGTAATTCAACATAACTTCATTACCTCATAGACATACACAAGCAGATAATCACATAACTCCACATCTTTCTATAATATTTCTATATCCAATTATGCTATATCCATCCATTTGCAATTCGGCAGATTCTTTGCTGTTTGCACTTTCCTTGCTCCTTGAAGTCC
Organism: Verasper variegatus; assembly: GCA_026259375.1. NCBI lineage: Eukaryota > Metazoa > Chordata > Actinopteri > Pleuronectiformes > Pleuronectidae > Verasper > Verasper variegatus. Next base: position 1,741,423 of record CM048047.1, on the reverse strand, counting down.
AGTGCTCGCTCGCTCTCACACACGCGCTCGCGCACGCGCATGCACACGCACAATCTTTGTATTTGGAGAGGATATTTCATTTCAGCTGAACAGAGGCAGCCAAATAAATAAAAGGTTACATAAAAAGTAATTCTAATCACAACACAAGCAGCACTCTCCTCCACAAGAGAAAAATGAATATCAAAACTATTCAGCTTTCTTTTTTTTTTTCTTTCTCTGAGGACAAGAGTGCGGTGGCTTGATTCCAGTACCTAAATCAAAGTGGCTGAGTTTCCGTCCTCAGAGACCCAGAGGAGTCGAGCCAGCTCCTGATGCCTTCACTGCACATCCACCTTCCGCTCATTCCCATCTTACCTCAGCAAAAATTAAATCAGCTGGGATCCAAATTGTTTACATGGGTGCTTTTTTCTGTCGAACTGACCTCAGGTATACTTATCCCATTCTCAACAAGCAGAGATCCTCAGGTAAAGACTGTTCTTAAGGTTTTAAGGTTTCTAACATTTTTGCTTTTTCCCTTACAAATAAACATGATGAGATAACAACCAGTTGTTATCCTTACTGAATTTTGAAGATCTTCTGGGCTGCACTTTGAGTTTGACTGTACTCCTTTAACCTCTCAATGTAGTTTCTATGACGGCACATTGTCTCCTTGCCTCAGCTCAACTCCATCAACAACTATGAAGCTCGTCGACGGCTGCTGCTGCTTTTCCCCTAAATGGTTTGCATAAAATGTTCTAAATAATAAAACATTATTATGTTAATAATGTTGGATTCAGGGACAACAGACAGACTCAGAGTTCCTGATACTTTAATGCAAGTACATTTACTTTCCCTATGCAACCTCAACTTTGAAGTAAAAATAAATTGTCTGTGATCCATATGCAGAGCAGCAATTTATTGAACCAGAATCCTTTCAAATCTCTCTCTAATTAGGTTTGGTTGTCAACATAACAGCTGTGGACCACTTACTTTTACACTTAATTCTTAATGAGTTAGACCCATAAGGTTAAATAACAACTTATTTAAAAGTTTAAGGGAGGAGATTCTTTTAAAATTGACGTGACATGAGAATTTTTTTTTTTGCGAGAAAACACACACCAGTTTACAGAGAGCCACAGTGGATGCACAAAGGTTGCTTGCCATATTTGACAGCAAGAAACCTGTTTACAATTAAAGCACAAAAAGGAAAGATAAGAGAGATAACTTCTTAAAAGAAGCTTAAAAGAGTATTATGAAAATTAAATGATATTGTAGCCACTAACAACTGCTTGCTGATGGGACTTTTCAGTCACGACGTAGCCTCCGCTGATTCATCGATCCTGTCACATGACCTTCTTCGGAAGAAAGCGACTAGCATTAGCCTCGGCTACAAGTGTAGAACCCACCATGAACATAAGCAGTTACAGCTTTGCTGTCAGCTTTTGTGCAGCTAAAATCTGCATTTTACAATGTTACAACTGTTTACATGTGTAGGAGGCAAACTACTATTTGAGCAACCTGAGACATTTCCCGTGTCCAGTGGAACGCACATAATTTCCTGTTTAGAACGGCACTCACATGCCGAGTGTAAGTGAGCGGTCACATGATATTCATTTTCAGGCATGTTAATATAGAAGGGGATTAAAACTGATACAGAGCCAAAATGCTTGTGTGGACTGAGTTTGTTTTAGTTTGAAAACACAGTGGTATAGATGTAGAGTGAACCACTGATCTTCTGATTATTAGATGACCACAGATGCTGCCGAGGGATTGTCTCCAATACATTCAAATGAGCCTGAATAAAAAGGGCCAAAACTTCTGAAGCACTGGTCTATGTATGTTTCTATGTAGTTATACAATTTTTGTATACCTTTGTATTATTAACTGATATGAAATAGCCTAAAATATAAAGTAAAACTTCACCATCTTTTCTGACTGATTGTTTCACCTACCTTCATGACGATGAAGAGGACAAGGGTGACAAAGACGTTGACCTGTGGATGTTTCCAGGCTTGGGAGTGTCCAATGTAGTCAAACTCCTCAGCAATGCCCTGTTTGGCCCACGTCCGGTTGTCCAGTAAAGTCACCAGAGACTCCTTCTGCGTGAGCTACAGGCCACAGGAAATGACATCAAAACAGAGCCACAAGGGAGGGAAGTTCTGCAGCATTTGTTGCCATTTGCAAGTTATTCGAGTGAGTGGGATTATTGACTTGCTGATATTGACTTGAACGTGACCTTGACTCTTACATTTGTTACAGCATTTTGAAATTTTAAGATAGATAACATTACTACTGGTCCACAATGTTAAGTGAAGTGGAACTTGCAGTTAAAAGTAAATATATAATTACATAATTTATTTGTAAATAATTTATCCTTTATATTCAATGATTTGTGATGTTATAGTTTATTTTATTTTAATGTAGTAAATGTGCATTGGCACAACTTGTGAATGTCATCCCAATAAAGCTTAGTGAAAGCTGTGGAGTGACATGGGACTTTCAGAGATTTGGTCCTAGAGTAAAAATGTACAGTTATAGAATGTGAGGTGACAATTGTATAGTAGTACAAGGGGCTTCTGTTGTTCTGGGTGACCCAGATCTATTGTACAATACTGTAATACAGCTGTCATTAGAGCTGCATAATGGAGCTTCATTTCAACTTCATATGCAAATACTGTATGTTCAGCAAGGGGTTCAAACCTGTTAGTGAGCCCTTTACTCCTCTCTACCCAAGAAGTTGTAGTAAATATGTGCTTTTCACTTTGTTTGGTGCATTCAACTCCAAGTGTCAATAATACTACTCTGAAATTAAACACACAAGTCTACAGTTTGTCAGAGCGAGAGATGTTGCTCTGAAAGTCTGTTAAAAGACATCACTGGAAACTTAATGCAGCAGGTAGAGCGCGTAAAGGGTCAAAATCCTCTACAGCTCAGTTTAATGGTGGAACAGCTGTAGACACGGCCAGTGACCACTGCCGAAGAAATGATGACTGGGGAGTGGGAGAGTAAGACGGTTAAGGGATTTGAGATGCTGCTCTGTGGAGTGGAGCTTTAAGGGGAGTGGGTCAGTGTAGGTGGATTCAGAGATTCAGAAGCCTGACTCACCCTCTCAAAGGGAGCTGAGTGTGTGTGTGTGTGTGTGTGTGTGTGTGTGTGTGTGTGTGTGTGTGTGTGTGTGTGTGTGTGTGTGTGTGTGTGTATATAAGGTCTGAGAGAACTGACAGAAAACTACAATCTTTTTCTAACTCTGATAATTAGACAGATGAAATTAGTGTTATTGGAAATAAGTCACACACACATGGTTATGAGTCAACCCAGGAGCATAGGACAATGTGCTCGTCTCCGTCGTAAGCAAACAATGACGCATACAACAACACTCATGAGAACATTCTAACCTGCGACAGGAGTATTAAAAAAATAAATCACACACTGACATAACTGATAATCAGGCTGTTGTGAAACAATATAATGATTTTGTGCACAGCTGCATGAAAACGGTGCAACACATATGAACATAAATCACTAATGAGGTAATAAGGTTTTGACATCCATAGCTGGTGCTAAAAGAAAAACTTACAGCCCTGATCACTTTTTAAATTTGAACTACAGTGAAGGCTGAAGTGAAGTGTGTATAACAATAATACTGAGGTGTATTAACGGAAGTGGGGAATATACCTTTCCAGCCATAAACTGCCCAAAGCCAGGAGGAAAAGTTAGTGTGGACACAAGTAAAGTGACCAGTGCTGGATACAGCAGCCGTCTGAGAGGAGAGACGGGAAAAGAAAAGGGAGACAGTTAACACAGCAGTCATTACTGGGATCTTAAAGGTTTCAGACTTATAAGATAACGGTGATGTTCTCACTATAAACCCTCCTTTATATTTGTGTCTGAGGACATCTGTGTACCTCATATTACAAGCCCCAGCCATGTGAACATACAGCTGATCACCTGTACGGAACATACTGCAACATACATACAGTACCAAGGTGTTTACATCTACTTATTACAGAAATCTCTGTCTGTATGTGGCTTCACACTTGGTGCGTGTGTTGTAAAGGACACAATGAAGTGCAGTTTTGAATTTGGTGCAATTTGGACTTGCAATAGGTTCAATATTATTAAAGTTTGAATAAATAGGAAACCAGTGCTCTGTAGCAGTGGCGTCTGGGAATCATCAATGTAAGTGACGTTTTCGATTACGAAAACTGATTCTCCAGATCAGGAGTCAAGATTCACCGAACTTTGCATAAACAGGTGAACAGCTCTTTGGGCAGCAGCGGTGCTTTTACAGCTTCAGACAGAAAAGAGCAACGAGCATCACCACTGACCAAACGAACAGTCCATTCAAAACAGGCCGGTTTAGAACAGATACTGCACGAGTATTTATCAATTCAACCTTTATTTATATGGGGTAGAATACACATTGGATAGATTGGGTATTTGGTCTCCTTTACAGCAAAAGTTACCGTAGGATAATGACCTTTATAACAGAATTTGAAAATATGCTCTTCAATGGAAAAAAGCTAATTGTTTTACAAGGAGAGAAAAGGCCTTTTTAAGACATCATGAATATAAACAAATGTTTGACCTTGGTAATAACTAAAATCTCCTGAACACCTATGTTGGTCACTTTCCACAATTTCCAAAGCAAACCTTGTGCCTAGTTCTCAAAAAATAAGCAAAGACTATTTAAGGCATTTTGCTCGAGGCACTATGAATTAATCAAAGTCACTTGAGTGAAAAACCTTTGATTTTGAGCAAAACATTTTTGGTGGAAGTTGGAGAGCATCTGGAAGAAAATCAGCAAAACTTAAGTCCCTGCAACATTTTGTCGTGGTTGTTGCTTGTTGTTGGTCAAGGTGCTCAGACATCTGTAATAATTGTTTGGTTTATGCTGCAATACATTTTTCTGCTGCATGTGTATAATACATTAGCAGTGAATGTTTGTGGATATTTTTTACTTGGCCTGCAGCAAACAGTTACTGTCACTATCCATTCACCTGCTGATTAATCGTTTAATCGTTGAAATGCCAAAAAGTTGTGAAAAAGATGCATGTCTCATTTTCCAAGAGCCAAAGGATCTAACTATTTTGTATTTGTTTGTATTTTGGGCTGGAAAAAGTACTGAAACGATTAACTGATAATCGCAATAGAGGATTTGCAGATTAATCATCTGTCAGCCAACAAAGTGATGAATCAACTTTGAAAATGTATTAAAATTAAAAAATAAAACCTGAGTTTTACTTAACTTGGAGATGCCTGACATGCAACTATACAATGAGCCTGGTTACAAACACAGTGAATCCATCACAGTAGTGTACGACAACTGTGATGTAGAGTAAAAAAAAACTCTATATACCCTATGTATCGCAAAACTTTATTTAAGTACAGTCCAACATGTAATTAGTTACTGGCTGCAAAAGGGTATACTCACTTTTTCATGAGAAATCTGTTGATGGCCTTCTGTTTCCGGATAAATTGGACAATAAGTCGGTTCAGGTACACAAACAGTGCTCCACCAAAACCACTGGCAATGCTGCAGAGACACAGACACACACATCAGAAAGACTAGGACCAATTTTTTTACTCCATCAAGGAGGTTATGTTTTCACCCTTTGTCCATTGGTTTTGTTGTTTTTTGTCAGCAGGATTACACAAAAACTACTGAATAGAACTGAGTTGAAGGACAGGACATGAGCCAAGATAGATCCATAAAATGTTGGTGCTGATCCAAAAACATGTTTTCACTTTCTTTAATTATGTCATTTTTGTAATTTTCACAGATTTCGCAGGAACAATGCAGGGATTATTGATGAAAAAACCTACACATGATTAGGTGGCTGATACATGTATCTTTCAGTGTGTGAAATTTGTTCCAGCTTGACTGTTGGGCCCTGGCGGAGGTGTGCACTGTACTTGGTGCCATTCTCGTTCTACCTGGCATGAACATTAATGTGTGATCAAACTGTATCTGAATAGAATAAATGCATTGAGTCTCCAAATAAACACAATACATACAAATAAAGGATTAAAAAAAGGAAGGATGAGGAATGAAAAAAGATAGAGGAAGAAGAGAAAGTAAAAAAAAAACATGTATGGTGGTCTGTAGATACAAAGGAAAAGAGAAACATTTAGATAAACAAAGACATTGAAAAGGGAAACATACAGGAGTTGAAAAATGAACAGAGAATTACAGTTGAAAGCGAGAGAGAGTGAAAGAGAGAGAGCAGGAGAAAGAGAGCATACAATGTGATGGGGATGTGCGGGGGAGTCGGAGACAAAGCAGAAAAGGAGGTTTACATAAGCGGCCATTTAAAAGCTCAGTGGGACTCCTCTTTATGGCTGCGAGAAGGAAAGAGAGACAACAGAGCGAGCGAGAGAATGGACTCAGACAGCTTTGCAGACAAGCTAATGCTTATAAATTTATCTCACTGCATTATTAATTCCATCATATACCTCTGAATAAATAATGAACAGGGGGAAAAGGGGAAATCAGCTGAGGAAAACACAATATGCATTTCTTGTTGTCCCCGAAAAGGACCAAATGTCCCCTCTCTCTGTGGGTTAGTTAAAGATGATGGTTTGGAGATTGGGTAAAGGTTGGAATGATGGGTCAGGGTAACATTCAAGGCCAAGCAGGGTTGGAGTTAGGGCCAGGTGGATGTGTCAGACGGACTGGTGCTCGCATTAAAAGCTGTGGAGGAGGAGGCACTGAGGAAGATCAATCAGCCAGGTAAATATAAATATCAGAGCAACAAATGACTGTTTCATAAAAAGCTAGATATTACTGTAAAAAGAGTCAATGGTGATGTCCTCAAATTGTTTTCATTTTTCGGGTTGTTTTTGTCTGAACAATAATCAATATACAAAGAAGCTAAATGAGAAATTTAACATATTTGAGAGTCTGCCAACAGAGAATGTTCAACTTTTCATCTTTGTTTGTGACAGGACAGGACAGGTTACCACAAAACTCAGTGGCATGGGCCAGGGAAGAACCCATCAAGGTTCCGTGCTGATCTGGACAGTTCTTTTTCACCTTCTTTAACATTGCATTTAACAGTCATTTTTGACATTTTCATAGAAAACATGATCTTCAATTCAAGTTCTAATTATCAACAAAGACAATATTGAACACGTCATTCAAACATTTATCCTGGAGTCCAGCCAGTGACACATGAGTGGAGGTGGGAGTTAGAGTTAATCTGACCAATACAAATTTAAAAGACGTACGATCTAGGAAATGTTTATTTGCATAAAGCGGGAAAGGTTAGCACAGTCATCTCAAAGACTCATGTCAACAAACTCTATACACAGAGAGAATTTAGTTCTATGGCTTCTTTCTCTAGAAGTGGGCATCCAGCTAAGATGATTCCAAAGGAACAAAGCAGGATGATCAGTAACAGCTATAGGCTTAAAGGAATCATTGGAGGTGATTAACATCTCTGTTCATGATGCAGCAGCACAATGACCTTAAACACCAGCGTAAACCTATAGAATGACAGTCAGAGCTGAGACTTTATCTCAACAGAGATGCTGTGGAAACCTGAGGATCACTGTTCACAGCAAACATAACAATTTCTGAACTGAAGGAGTTCTGTAAGAAGACTGGTCCAAAATTCCTCCTGAATGTTGTGCAGATACCAGTCATACAGTTATTCAATGAAAAGGATTGTCTTTTTTCTTACACCATCAACGTGAATGTTGGATGGGCATATTCAATAGGGACATGAAGGATTATTCATTAAAATAAGAACATTGTCTTAGTTGACATTTGTGACTTACAAGAGCATCCGATCATATGTTAAGGCCTCACACATCTTCATGAATCATGTAGTGCTCTAGCCTCCTCCTTGTCTCAGTGATCCTCACGTTGAATGCCTGCAGGTGTAAACACTATGGAGAATAGTGTGTGACTCTTCAAAGACATGCCCTTGGAAGCATCCTACGCAGAAACAAACTCTTTGTGGCCTAGTTGACTGAGACACTGACCGACTTTACCCGCTTGACAGCTATTGGCAAGGGAAGATGGAAACCACACTGATGCAGTGGCACACACACACACACACACACACACACACACACACACACACACACACACACACACACACACACACACACACACACACACACACACACACACACACACACACACACACACACACACACACACACACACACACACACACACACACAATTAAACTGGGGCTAAGCGCTCTGTTGCCTTCTGGAGGGAGTGTTAATTGTACTGTATGTGCAAGTCATTGATGCAGCAGTGGGTGTTACCACCTCCGGACCAAATCAAAACAGCCACAAGACGTAAAAACAAAAGGAGGAGGAAGAAAAAGAAGGGAAGGGTTTTTTCTTCTCTTGGGGAGCCTGTGCACAGCTAAACACTGGGGTGCACTTGTATCTGAGAGTGAGAGTGAAAGAGGGAGGAGAGCTCTCCCTCTCATCTCTCCACCTGCTTTCTTCTAGGAGCTCGTGGTCTCGTTCACAGCCGTGGACGAGCCCTCAGGCTACGGCAGGATAAAATAAGACGCCCCTCGGTGTGCCAGCAACTGTTTCAGGGTGAATTATCCATGTTAGGTGACTCACGCAGGCTACCTTAAGAAACACCCTAATAAGCTGCAGTGAGCAGAGCGCCTGAATAATATCAGAAATTCCTGCTGCAGTTGCAGTAAATATGAATACCTGTCAGAGGAACCAGATGAGCAAAAACAATGACTCACAATGTTTGAATTTATATAAGCTTTCTATGGAAATCTATTGGAAATCTCATGGAACCGCCCCCTGATATGAATTCACACTTAAAAATGTTGGGTTCTTCCCTGACCACATCCTTCAACCAAGTTCCATGTTAATCAGTCCCTTTAGTTTTTGTGTAATCCTACTTAATTACAGACAAATAGATAGACAGACAAATACACAAACCAAGACTAAAACAAAACCTCCTTGGTGTAGGTAATTGAAGGTTTAAAAATCATGACACTGACCAATCACAGTGCTCTGGTAGCCTAATGGTAACAGCATATGCAGCAGAACCGCAATTTACCCTTGGTTTGATTTTGGCTGAGGACCTCGGCCTCTCCAGTGCTGTCTGACAAAATAAAGGTAGAAAAATGGCACAAAGCCCAATCAACAGTCAGAACTTACCCGATGACAGCAAAGGCAGGAAGCTCCTGGAGGTCAAAGGGGAAGTCCAGCCGGAAACGTGTTTTAAACAGGGCTGTGATGGTCTCTGGGGGAAGAACCAAATACAGCAGGAGTTAGGAAAGAAACCAAAACACTGTCAACCCAATCATCAAAATAGCACAACTACTGGAGGTAGATGCAGGGAAGTGAACTAGTGTTAACAGCAGCTCAGGTCCCGATGGAAGGTAACAGGTGTGAAGTAAATACAACTTTCTGCTTGTTGTGGAGGTGGCACAACACAGACAGATCAAAGTGCTGGGAAAACAGAGGGTCAGAGAAATTGTTGTGAGAGACAAATTAAAAATGTTTACAAGAGCACTGGAGATCGTGAAGCAGGGTTTTCATTGGCTGAGAGTTTTGCAGTATTACACTTGCTGTAAAAGAACGATGTAGTTTTTATCATTGTGAGCTTGGTGAGACAGTTGTGAGGCTTCATAACAGAAGACATCTGCCAAATGATCCCTGTCCTCCTGAGCTTCATTTTCATCATCAAGATTTGTTTAATACATTAATGATCTAAGCTGCCTTCAAGTGATATTACATCTCCGGCTGTACTGTGAACTTTATTAAGAAGAGAACATTAACAGTGGGCTAATCATTGCTAATGAGTTCTGTTCAATATGACTTTTACGAAAGTAAATTTCAGTTATGACATTTAGTATAGACAGTTAGTTTTCTCTTTTGTTTTTGCTGATGTTGCAACTTTTAGCAGAAACATCCCCCTGCTACATTTTAAATTAGATATTGTCATCATTCATTTGCCTTTTATTATGAACCGATAGGTCAGTATTGTCCCATTTGCTAATGTTGCTGGTGGCTAATTCCGACTTGTTGAGATCAGTGGTTCACCTTGGTGAGCACATGCAAGAATGTGGGGGGAGGAGCCTGTGAAGGACCAGTGAAGGGAGAGGTGTATTTGTTTTTTAGTATCGAGCTGAAACCAATAAAAAGGAAGGCATTTTTGAGTTTGATGATGTAACTTGTTATAAAGTCGGTTGTTTTGTTGCCATATTCTAAAAGAAATTCCCCCCGAAAAAATTGGTATATTGTTTCCATAGCTTTGAGTATTGTATAACTTGTAACAAATATTGTGAGACACTTTAGTTGAATATAAAGAAGCAAAGACTTTGGAACGAAGCAAACCACTCATTTCAATGAGGTCGTTCACCCGAGGAAGAATGTTAAATCACTTTCTGTTACTGGCACTTCACATTAATATAATACAGCGCTGCATATAGTCCTCGTTACCTTCGTCTCTGTTCCAAACAGCCAGGACTCTGAAGATGAAGGCACTGAATGTAGCAGCAAAGAAACCTCTCCAATAGTTCCTCACCGCAAAGAATGTGGACGTTACTTCAATACTGAACAACACTCCTGTAACACACACCCACACAAACAGACTCATTATGGACCACACATAATACTTAATACAAAGGCCTTGATCATATATGATTAATAAAATAGTACAAAAATAAAACGTCAATTCAGACTCATGCATCGTATTGCAGTGGGTAATTTGTGTTCTTTGTCAGGAGGTGCAGAGGCAATATATGACGATATAAGATGATATCATAAAAACACAAACTAGGTAAAGACTATGACAACAGCATCTACACTCTACACACAGTTGTTTTGTTCATTCTTTTTACTTTTGGTTTAGAACATGTTGTGAGATTTGTAATAGCCAGTAAGCAGAGCATGTAGGACTCTAAAGTTGACATGAGCTGATTTAATCTGTACAAAAAGCAAAGGGATATTGCCTTCACTAAAAGATCCCCTCTGAAACATCACTGAAATTGCTCCATCAATTTCACTGACATAAAGTTTACCATGTGCAGTGTTGTGTGACGTTCTCTATAATTTTTAGGGTGTAGACCTTCTACGTAAAGTGCCTTGAGATAATGTATATTATGATTTGGCACTATACAAATAAAATTGAATTGAATATCATATATACATACATACACACACGGAGACTCACCTCCAATGGGGGCAGCAAAACAGCAGCCCACTCCTACAGCACAGGCTGCTGCCAGCATCTCAATGTTCCTCGACTCATTCTGGAACACACACGCAAACACACAGAAGCATAAGCTTAAAAGTAAAAAATTTAAGAAGTTGACAAATAAGCTCAGTGATTTAACTGCAGTTAAATTATATTAATAACTGCAGAGTTCATATAATATGAGACTCTTCCTGCAAGAGAATCATGATGACCGTGTTGTAAGAGGAGGATTTGCAGTGTGACACACAGTGGGACCAACAGAGAGGAACAAATGAAAGGACTGAGCTGCCAATGAGTATTGGAGGTGTTTTTCTGAAGTAACTGATCTTACCTTCATTCCTATGAGACTGGTTTCCTTTAAGCAGCATGACAGTGATAAAGGAAGGTTAGTGTGTGTGCCTATGTGTGCTTTCCCTGTGTGACTTTATGCTCATTGGCTTATCCTGTGCTTACAAACTTATAACATGCAACAACTCACACTGTACTGGTGCTTGCATACACACACATTTTTTTATCATTATCCTTAATCCTGCCAACTTTTCAACTGTTTCAGCTGGATCCTCTCTTCGCCTAGATCATGAAATAGTCCTGTTAACTTCATTAATACAAATTTGAGAAACACAAAAAAAATGTGCTTAACAAACCAGTCTATGACACAAAGATGGTCAAGAAAATATCTTCCATGTTTTCTATGTCCCTAAGAGAAAAATCTAAATGAGAAAAAACTGGCGAGTGCTTTATAAAATCAGTAATTTTGTGTTATTATTACCACCTAGGAACAAAGCAATTGGTATGAACATATTTGTTCATACCAATTGCTCAAACCAAAAACTATTTTTTTTTCTGAATTCAAGTGTAGATCCCAAAGTTTACAAAGACACCAATCATGTCAGGCTGTTCAAAAGAAAATGCACAAAAGCACAAGACAGAACACAATATCTGGAGTCCTAAAAAAAATGGGTTTCAAATATTGTTGGGTTTGTGTATACTAGTCAGTGCAAAGTAAGATACAGTAACTTCATCATAGACATTTCAGTTACAACAAGGTGATATGATAGTGCCTGACAAATGATTTTGACAAGGACAAATACAAGGATAATACTATATTTAGAAGAATGTTTCTGGGGCAAGACACTCAAATAAACATTTAGCTTAAATTTCAGATAACTTTTGAATTTATTTGACAAGACCTGAGTAGTGGGGAAGAAGGAACACGGACCGGAGATCATGCAGAATTACCTTAATCCCTATAAAACCAGGCTCCTTCAGGAAGCATGAGAATACAAAACAAAGTTCGACGAGTAAGGACAGATGAATACCACTTGTTTTTTTACTACTAATATTAACTGTTTAAGTGATTGTAAGACTTAACATTTCAGTCTGATTCCACTCATGTTGTTCAATAAGTAACAAAACAGCCTTTCAGTATCAAAAACTCAAACTAACAGTCATAGTCCTGATTTCAAAAAAACATTTGCTTCTAAATCTCTATTAAATCTGACCCAGTGAGAGCACTTCTCAAACAATGGCTCCTATGTGTGTGTGTGTGAAGGACTCATCCTTCTTTTTAAAAAATGGACAGCACGCTATCTAAAAGCAGTGTGGGAAAAAAAACTGTCTTTTACAGCCCATATTAGTATACTGTACTTCAAACTATGAAGAGGTACTGCTGCAGAGACACACACACACGCATGCATATACACACACACACACACACACACACACACACACACACACACACACACACACACACACACACACACACACACACACACACACACACACACACACACACACACACACACACACACACACAGTATAAATATACACACCATATCAGGCTGATATATGATGATACAAAGGGTAAAAAAATAGTGAAATTATTAACATTGTAATCACTGATTTGATGCTATGCTATCACTGTTTCTGTTTTATGTATGTTGATTTATATGTTTGGCCTGCTTTAAGTCAGGTTCGTCTTCATGGACAATAAAAGTGAATTAGCTTGTATATCTACAACTACAATCCGGTCCAGTTCAGCTGATCCTTCAAATCACCTTTGTAAACACAATCGATATCTGTTTTATCGAAGCAGCTGACTACATAATGCTTCTCTCTTCAGCTTCAGGCCATAAAGTAGAAGGGTTTTTGCAGCTCTTGCACTGACTCTTCATTCAGTCCCACTGCCCTGTGTACTCTCCTCAAGCCATCCCATCTCCCCATCATTTTTTCCCCAAAGAGAAGTGCTCACATCTTCAGAAAAGATAGAGATGAGAGTAAGATTTTCTCTGCCTTACTCCAGCTCCCGGCCTCCTCTCCCAAAGGATGGAAAAGATGGAGAAGATGAAACGGGAGAAGGAGGAGACGCATAAGGAAGTAAATTATTTTTCTATCTTTCCCCTGATCGATCAGCATCTTTACCATCCAGCTTTTTTCCACATTCTATGCCTTCCCCCGCCATACCAAATAAAATGCTCAACTCCTTTCGCTGCATCTATCTCAGCAAAGTTAGTCTTCAAGATGAAAACATCCAGACTTTATGGGATGAGAGAGATTGATTCCTATGAAAAAGGAAAAAAAATGCATTTTGAGCCTGGCTGCTTTTGAGATGAATTTTTGATGACCGAAACCACGTGAGCAGCTCTGAAGAAAAGCATCGGCTTCAGCAACGCAAAACCTCCTTTGATACTTAGAACTAATTTGTTTCTCGGGAGATATGAATGTACACCTGCTCTTCTTATTGAAGACAAACTAACATTGGATCGCACAAGCCACATTTAGAATCCGTACAAGACTAATGTTAACACAACACACAGAAGCTGAATGCTGGATGAGCCAATTACAGTCTGATGAATGGCCAACGACCTTCCTTAATACATTCATGCAAAGCGGCTGTTTGCTGATTCCACTAACACTCTACCCAGAATCCCTCTCTTCTTTTCACACTTCTGGCTTCATGTTAGTGCTGAAACAGTAGTTAGTGTTTACCCTTTCAGCAACACATCAGTGATGTCACACGTCACCTCTTCAGACTAATAAGATAAGATAATGACGTACATTTGACTGTTTTGTAATTAAGTTCAGCAGTTTTTTGCATAACAAACTCTGTACAGCTGATGGAACCAGGTTATATTTTCCAAATGATTTCCACTGAGTGTGTCTTTATTAATCTGTTAAGCAGTATGTGACAAATTCAAGCAGTGAAGCCAGTAATTGACAAGGGGACATGTTAATCATCATTTGAAGTGATTTCAGTGTAATGGAGTTGCAAATGTGTAGGTGTTGTATGGGGGAAACATGGAGTTATGAAAGAGAAAAAATGTGTTAACCGTACAAAAATATTGTTATTGCATTGTTTCCGTACAGGGGTCATAATCTTAAGTATAACCCAAAAAAATTCTATGTGAACAGTGGGGCGGCTGTGGCTCAGGCAGGAGAGCTGTGCGGTTCGATCTCAGTCTTCCCCATTACGCATGCCGAAGTGTCCATGGGCAAGATACTGAACCTCTCATCTATTTCACAAAGTGCTGCACATAGACAATGTGTGTGTGAATAGGTGAATGGCAAAAACTGAACTGTAAAGCACTTTGAGAGGTTAACAAGACAAGAAAAGCACATTGAGACCATTAACAGCCCTAGTGGTCTGTTAATGGTCTCAATGTGAAATTCAAACATTCAAGCGAGGGTGGGGGGAAAAGTTGATATTTGAGATGTAATGACCCATTCATCTTGACCTAACAATAAAGTAATGTTACTTTGCTTTGCTATGAAAATGAAGCACTAGCAAACAAAGCCATCCTGAGCAGACAATCGTGACACCAGAGCATCTGCGGAGTGGCGTGTGGTAAATGGTAAAGTTATGATCAAAGGTGAGGCTGTTTGTCGTCTTTGTACCATGTAACTGCCTTATTACAAATCTGTGGGCTCACCTGTTAGCAGCAGCTGAGGAGGCACCATTGATCAAGTTGTATTTGCATGTTCACTACAAGCAGAACTGAGCTTCAGTGCTTGTTTTTGAGTGATGTTCAATGTTCTGTCAACTTTTTAGAAGAATATGAATTGCTCTTAAAAAGACATATATATTCCAGCCCTGATTAAAATGTCACTACCAAGATAAGAGGGCAAGAAGGCAACCTGTGTATCTGAAAGGCACAACTCAGTTTGCAAAGCATTCACAGCTCCTTATTAAGCGTATTACTCACAAAGCACAGCAGCAACAGAGAGTGACTAAGTTCACCAAGGGAATCGGTTTAATGGACAAAAACTGGATTTTGAAGAAGTGAATGAAATGGAATGAGAAAAATAACTTGAGTTGGAGGTTGAAACTCTTTCCATCAGTATTTGTTATATGGTGTGTACAGCGTATAGGGAAAGCAATAAAAAGAGAAATGAATAATAGATGTTTTAATTTAACGCCGCAAAAACACACTGAAATCAAGTGAGCAGTTGTGCAAAATGTTGAAGGAGTGAAAGGAAACTTGAGAGGAAGAAAAATAAATAAACAGGTATTACCTCGTAAATTCCTCCAAACAGAGACATGAACCTGCTGAGGAGAGCAGCACACAGACTGGCGATATGTACGAATGGACCCTGACAGGAGAGGGAAAAAAGACCATAAAATATAAACTTATGACTGTACATAAAGATGGACAAAATTAAGATAAACCATCTTGTGAGCCCCCCGGTGGCTGGCTGCAGTATAGGTCATAAACCCCACCCTCTCAGACATGAGACAAATTAAAGTCAAAGTACACATCTCATACATTGTTCCCAAAAACATTTACTCTGTTAATTTTTTCTGGTTTCTGAAGTTAAGGTTTGATTAGTTATTTGATTGACAGCTGAGACTGACTCGTGGATGGTCAGGTAGATTTGTTCAGCAGGAACTTATTACCACTGCTCCACTTCACAATCACTACTGCACCGACGTCATCTGCACAAGATGGCAGCACCCGTATCAGGAATGTGTTGGCCTCATTTTGTTATGGACGTTTCCTGGAAGCTGGTGAAAGGAGAACTCAGGCAGCAGCTGATGTCTTATGCAGAAGATTTTAATGTAGACTTGATGCATCAAGGAGACCAGAAGGTGCAACAATATACAAACGCTAACAGAGTAACATCAGCAATTGTCACCCCCCCCCCAAGTTGGAAGATGTCTCCCACAGCATCCCCATATATACCTCTACTTGCGTTATCCATTCTAACAGCACATCCATGAATGGCTACAATTGCTGTCCCTGTCTATGTTATATGTAGGTGTTTGCATCCTATTGGATAGTTAAGCCTAAAGTATGCATTCCTAAATCACATTGTCCTTACGTCTTGCCACTGGTGAAAATCGCAAAAGAGTTGGTGAGAGTTGAAGTTGGTGCCTCTCTGTCTAATATACAATATACACAATATATAGTGGCATGTACAGTAATGTGTGAGGATGGTCAAAAATTCCTCAACAACTTTATTCAGTGAGAGGAAGTGTGGATACGTTCTTCATCTTTATAAAAAAGTAATTGAGACAAACATTACAAGCCGAGAAGCACTTAAGCCTCCTGTTTGTTGTGCGTCACATGAGACAGCATGTAAAACTCTTTGAAAACACATCATCAACAACAAAGTCCACAGTGAATGTTAAAATTCAGAGGATGATGTTCAAAGTGGAACCAACAGGATTAAAAAGTGAGAGCATTAGAAGAGTGATGCTCAAGTTATAGGAAGTGAGCGGCTCCTCGGAATCCAGACTGTGGATGCTGCTGCAGGCGTACACAGCCAGAGGGGCCTGAGGTGTGTGTGTGCGTGTGTGTGTGTGTGTGTGTGTGTGTGTGTGTGTGTGTGTGCGTGTGTGTGTGTGTGTGTGTGTGTGTGTGTGTAATAAGAGAAAAAAATTCCCTGTGAGTATGTCTTGGGGCTAAACGTCTTTTGGGGGATGCCAAACTTACCTGAAACTGTTTTTGCTAAAGGACAGAGAAGTATACATTACATTTTCCAAACTCATCCACACATAGTAATGTACAGGACATAAACAACATCTGCATAGTGAATTTGGGGATTCAACAATCTCCAGAAAGACAGTCTTCTACCTCCCTTTGGGTTTAGAAAAGGTTCCAAGTTAACTCTCCACGCTCCCTCTTTCTCATTTTGTTTCCCTCCTCTCCAGATTCCACACTCTGTGCTCTCAAACCCAATTCATGCTGCTGCATAGGCTATAGCCTAAATGTAGGAGAGCTGGTATCAGCTGCAACTGAGATTGTATGGGTTTATATTGTTTTATCACTGAGGGTGTAGCGGTACAAGTATTTTCTACATACTTGTAAAGAAAACTTTCGGGACAGAGGTGGACTGAACGGATGTGTGTTATTCGAACACAGCTCCCCATGACATTCAAGCATCAACAATCCAGGGGTTAGGGTTAAAGCAGTATACAAAATAACAGACTGAGCCCCAGAGAACAATAACCAAGCCCGACCCGAAACCAGACAGGGGTTTGTATTTTGTGTCAGAACCTGACCCGAGCCTGATGTTTACTCCGATTACAGGCACATGCAGTGCAAAAAGATTGTGTCAAAAGTCCAGCCAACACGACTAAACTCGACCCTTAGTATAATTTTAAACAAACCCCGCCTGATCATGTTGGGTATCCACACTCTAATACCAAATGGCCTAGGTGATCAAAAATTATTTTATTTGTTTTATTTATTTTTGTAAATGTATTTTGTAAGTAGGTTGCCGACCAGTTGCACTTTAAGAATGACAGCCATTGTCTATCAAACTAGTGTTCAATTATAAAAAAAAAAAAAAAAAAGCAACTTAATGCTTTATGCTTGTTTTCCCACAGCTATGTTAAGTCCAGAGGGTATAATGTTGTCAGGTAGTCACTTCATTGCTTAAAGCTAATGTAATAGGCTGTAATATTATAATTTTTTTTTATTTCATGTTTTTATTTATTCTAGTCAGTTTGTTTGGTGACCTATAAAAAGCAGAGTAGGTGAAAGGAGGTGAAAGCTTCTGCAAGTGCTGGCATATGGCGATTTCCTGGAGGCAGAATGTACCAGTGCAAAATGTATTCATATTAAACTTGCCAACCTTTCAGTAGAAAATACTCAGCCTTTTATGAATCATGTGTAAATCATGCAGCAGGGATGTAGAATGGGAGCTGGATACGGTGATGTTTTCTTGAGAAGTTCATGTAGCATTCACTGATTTCTATAATATGCACTGACAGGTCTGCATATATACACTGATTTCAGTCATGATAGAGCTGCTCCACTTTTTCAAGGCCCACTGGGAAAACTGCTCAAACACTTCACTGGAACCTAAATGAGTTTTTGATGACTGATAACGGTTTAAATTGAAGCTGCAGCCAGCTGGTATTCTTCTCTGATTCTGAAAGCTTATTTCAGATGTTGTGTAAGCTGGCATTCAAACCTGATGGCAGCTCGGTGCTGGGTCCATATTTTATCACAGACAAAGATTTAATGCAGCGAATCAGTGAAACTGTGTTCCCGAACAACACACTGTGCAATAGCTGTTGATCACCACTTGAGTTTACCTGGCATTGCTAACTAAAATTAAATCTTAATTAAATTGATTTTGTCAGCAATACTAAGTTAGATTTTCATGGTAAGTACATTTTTTAAATGCGCATCAAGACTGGCAGCCAGCTAACCAGGGTATTCCAGACATCATTCTCCACAGCAAAGTGTTTACAACTCCCCCTGTGGAATATATTATCCCTGCGGCGATTTTCTGGGTCAGGGGGTTAGGGCGTAAAACTCATCTTGGCTGCTTGTATTTGCAATATCATTCTTTCTGTCACTACCCAAAGCTCATGATCATAGGTGATGGTCAGAATATAGATCGGCTGGTAAATTAAAAAAAAAAAGATCTTGCCGCAACAAGGTGGAGGTGGTGCTTGAAAACGTATGTTGCAGACCGTATTTCGACTGACATACGGTATTGGCTGTTTCATTGACTGACAAGCTGCTACTGTGAGTGCACATGTGCATGTAATAGGGCTTGGTGATATGGACAAAACCAAATATCGAGATATTCTTAGGCTATATCGCGATACACAATATATCGCGGACATTAAGGCTTAAAACACGGTGTAAATGATCTGACTGGTTTCGAGTCGAATATATAATTGTCGGGGCCTTGTGATCATTGAGCATCTGTGGATCATAGAGAAAAAAAATGTATACTCTATGGTCGCGATATAGTCATTTTATAAATGCAAGTGGTACAAGCCACGATACATTGAGTATATTCAGTATATTTAACATGCTGTCCCAGCTTACAGTACATCATCTTTCCATTTAGTACCATTAAACCTTCATGGGCCCATAGAGCAGGTGATGCTGTTTTGTAAAAATCTGTGTGTATGTGTTACCTCCTTGCCCAGCGGCATGCCACTGCCTAGAGCGCAGGTGAGGCCGATGACTTTGGCCACAAAGGTTTTGAAAGTGAGGTATTCCTTCAACACCACTCCTCTCAGGATGGTCTTCATCTCTGGAATACCTGAACCTGCAGGGTGGAGGGGACATGAGGTGCTTACAACAGATTGTAAAGTATTGGTAACTTCAGATATTGATGACTAAACACGCAATAAAATCAAGTCACAAATCATCCTTGGGTGTAAATTACAGAAAACTCAGCTAATCTGCTTCATCAGGATTGAGTGGTTTGACAGTGACAACATAAACAGTCCATCATCACAATTTGATTTAAAATGGTGCTAAATTCATCAGCTAGAGTCAAGTTTCCATCCAAATGCAGCTGGTGGAGCTCATTTACCAGTCAGGTGCCATCAAAGCATTGCAGAAGACTATGCAACAAGATGGTGTGATTAAAAGATTGTCAGTTAAAGCTAAATGTGGTGGAAATGATTCTGTTTGTTTCATTTACTACTTTGAGGAAGGCTACTCATCACTCCTCACAGTTTTGATGTTTTTGTTTGCCATGCTTCGATTGCACCATGATTTATTTGCCAAGTCTGTTTGCTTTGCACTGTCAAATAATGTCTCCATTAACACATCAATGTTCGTCGTTTTCTTTATAAATGTTTTTATGAACAATAAATGTATCGATATAGAAATATTATGTATTCAGGGTTAATTGTATTGTGATTTATTGTTTACAGGCTGTGGTTACACAGGTATAATTTATTTTATAAAACACAGTAATGGCAAACACTTAAAGTTTATACGGGGATTTGATCAAATCTAAAATCACCATCAATGTGGGCCTACAGTAATATAAGCCTGAATCAAATTTATTATTATTTTCAGTACAGGTTAATCCAGCCAATAGTATTTCATTACTCAATTACGTACTTACTGGGCAAAATATATAGATGTTGGCAACTATTCAAAAAGCTCAAGGTGAAGTCTTCAAATTAAATAACGACACGAAACAGAGAAAAGTAGCAGATCCTCACACTGCAGAAGCTGGAACCAACCAGGAATTGAAAATATACGTTTGGATGAATTACTTTAATGATCAAACTAACAAAACATTTGTTTAGGAAATGTCAAATTATTCATTATATTGAGTGTGTGTGTGTGTGTGTCATACCGACAGCCTGCGGGGCAAGGATCTGTGTGAAACCAGCAGAGAAGGTGATGAGGACGACAGGGTAAGTGACCCAGGCCAGATACTGCAGGAACACATTGCTGTCCAGACCACCGTACATCCACTTCTGTGCTGTAGGAACACACACAGACACAGTAAGAGTGTTGCATTTATGTAAAGTGTTGATATATACTGGCTACTACATTACAATTACTGTAATTCACCCTTGAGGAAACACACACACACACACACACACACACACACACACACACACACACACACACACACACACACACACACACACACACACACACACACACACACACACACACACACACACACACACACACACACACACACACACACACACACACGTCTAAATGTACATCCGTGCTGACATATTAACCATTTAAACATTGGACAAATAACGCACTAGCTTTATCTCTCACTTGTTTCTCTAACTTTTTCAATGCTTCTTTTTGCCCTTTGTGTCCAATTCATTTATCATTCATTCCTTCTTCCCATTTAAGAAACTCTTCAGCCACCAAAAGCGACACATTCCTATGTTCCGCAAAAAATTGCTATGGTTTTCCCCAGGGTTCAATCTTCAATATCATCTCCTCCGTTTACAAATTCCTTTGGGTGCAGATCATTATCAAATATCCGTATATTGGGACTGGGACACACAAATATTTCCACATCATCTCCAAATAACACAGAATTGGTCGGGCTCTAACTAAAATGATCTGAAGCCCTTCAGGATTATGCAAGTAGTGATCACAATGAAACTTTAAAGGATGAGGTATTTGTCAGGAAAGAACCCTTAAGATATTGGATGGATATGGATCAGTGGGTGGATCCAGCAAAAAATAAAAAAAATAAAGTTTAACACTGGAGATGAATAAAATCTGACATGTGTGTACAACTTGGTGCAGATCTAAATGAAAATCCAGATCTAGTGAATTTAAAAGTGGTTTCATTCTAGCTGGTTTCAGTTTTCAACCAAACAAATCTAAATATATTTACAGACTGAGTAAATCAGTGACACATTTATTTCCATCTACAGTACCTCTACTACAACATGACACACAGGTATTTGTCAGGTTTCACACTCTCCTCCCTGACTTACTCAGAAATCTAAAAGGTAAAGTTACAAAGACATTACAAAGAGAAGACAGAGGCCGGGCACTGGCATCTTTGCAATTACTCTCCAGTGGATACAGAATAAATTAAAAATGATACAATATTTTTAAGTGGAAGATATTTGTTCTACTTGATTGGACTATTTGGTTAATTTCACTCCGCATCCATTTTCACTTCCATTTGTAAAGTTATTGTCTCTTTATCATTTTCCATTTCAAATTGTAATGTATACTACTTAAGATATGATAAACTGTGTGATGTACAGTTGTTTGCATGCTTAAAATGATTTAAATACAAAATACAGTATGAATGCATGCTATGGTTTCTTGTATTCTGCTTTTCTGGGTTTTTCAAGGTTTTAACCTCACAAATAAATATCCTGCTTCCCTGTCAGCCAACTAGATCCTTTTTACCATGCATTCGATACGATGTTGGACTTCCTTCCTGTATATATTCTTCTTCTTCCCCTTACTGTCTCTACATTCCTCAACCTGCGCAAAAGGTACAAAACGAATCCCTCCCTCACTCGCTTCCTCCCTCCCTCACCTTGTAGGCAGATGGCGATGCAGAAGTCCACCACCCAGCTGACCAGGGCCATGAGGAGTCCCAGCAGGATGAGGAAGATCCAGTCCTCCCCGACCCGCGAGATCAGGAACTTCTGACAGCGAACGGTGCAGACTACAGGGATGACAGGATAACATGTTAGGACTACAAAAAAAACATACACTATAACTACATTACCCAGATATTAGCGCTGCGGCTTGGACAAGGCAAACAATACTCATTCTTATTGCGAGAAACATTGGCCAATAACAGCAGCTGTTTTTCCACCCAACAGCTTATGGAACTCAGTCATACAGCAAACTTGTTGTCTGCCCAAAAGTAACCTTAACTGGTGAGTTTATTTTTTCTCTCTCCAATGGTGAGATCTATACTTATCCCAATTTGAATTGCTGTGCATGATAAACATATAAATCACTTATTGTTCACAAATGCAAACTACAGGACCTAGAAAATAAAGTGTTTCTGTAGATGGGTAGTGAACCTTGCTGACAGACACATGTGTGGAACAGTATACTTTAATGAATTATTCAATTTTCGATGGTTTAAGGAAATTTTCATTCACCAAATTTCGAATCAAACAAAACCCTTACTTTCTCACTTACCTTTAACAGACAAAATTTTAAATAATTTTTTTATCACAACTGTCATTGTTAAATTATTTTTGATTGAAACTTGGATGGAAAGTCAGCTAACTGATGTGGAAGCCAGATGCCAGAAAAGTAATATGACCTCAGAAACCAGTACAAACTATGACCAGCAGAGGTTACAATGAAATGCTGCGTTGACACATAGTGCTGTTACTTTGTGTTAATATAATATGAAAGTACTGATCTATATTAAGTGCCCAGCACACTGCACATTAAGGATCTACAAATTAAAACACAATATATACACACACTAATCAGATCTGCTTTACTCACCTGCGAGCAAGAGGAAACTCATGGCTAATTTACAGAAGAACACTTGGTAAAGACATGCATATACACAATAATTAATTATGACTAATTGATGGGACAAAACATTAAAGGGTAATGGTGGCTCATTACAATCTGCATGCAAACACCATGATTACCTCCACTAAGAAGGTTGTGCTTTCACCCGCATCTGTTTGTTTGCTTGTCCACTGAGGATGTTATGTTGGTGTCTGCATTTATTTGTTTGTTAGTGTAGTGGAAAATTGCACTGACCAGTGTCTAAGGTAGTGGAAATCCCCTGACTAGGTGTCTCACTGCTGTGACCTTGATGTATGCCCTTATTTGGTGATGTTTTCTTCAAACTGGTACAGCGAACGGACAGACACAGATGATGATCTCATGTCTTTTTTTCATATTATGTCTTATGAAACGCCTCTTGGTATAAGTTCTGGCTTTTATGAACTTGCAGCCAGTTCCATTTTGAGCACCCGTGATTGTTGAGTAAACTCTGTAGAGTTAACTATTAAAAAGACTCAAAGGCAACTCCAGTCAGAGAATTTCATTATTTCAAATCTCAAGATGAATTTCCATCACATTAGTTAGCAGGATTATGCGAAACCTACTCAACCAATTTCCATGAAACTTCGTGGAGGGGTTTGGTATAACCTAAGGTTGACTCCATCACATTATGGAACATTAGGATTTTTTTTTTCATATTTTAAACATTGTGAGATATGGTGCTTTTCAACATATTCCTTGATCACATATTTCATGGATCTTGATGAAAAAAAACCTGACAAGTTGGGGGCACTGACATCACCAGATCTAGTGAATTTAAATGTGGTGTCATAATTGGACTGTTGGGCCTTGGCAGAGGTATGGGCTCATTATGTTTTACGACATATTGATCACGTTCAGGGTATGTCACCACTTCCTTTTTGATTCTACTATTGGGTTATGTGTAGAATTGTTTGGCCGAGGTGGAGGTATGCACTTCTAGTTCACACCGCCTCATGTTCACACTAGATTTTTTCTCTCCTCCTCCCCCATCATCCTCCAGGCCTGTCCTCATTTTCCTTCTTTCCCCTGTGGGGTATTTGGTACTTGGGAGCAATGGGACACTCCTCACACTAACAACACCAACATACACTTGTGTGTGTTTCCCCTTTTATCCCCTGCATATAGAGCCAGCGATTACGTAAGACTCAAGACAATTTTTCACATCTTTTACTGACCAATTCTATTTCATTGCACCATGGAGAAAAAAATTGTCAAGATTCAAATTCTTTAATGTCATCATACTCAAGTACAATGGACTTGTAAGATGCTTCGCTCTCCGAGAATATCTCTATACAGGTGTAAAAATGTAAATATAGTGTGAAACAACAAAAGTAGCTGCAGCAGAAAATAACTATATACAGAAGGTAGAGTAACCATAATTAGTGCAAGTAACCGTATTTATAGTGTATAAGTATTTTATTGAGTGAGGCCAAGATGGTAAAAGGGGGTATTCTGTTAAAACCAATTTTCCTGGATACTTCCTATTTTGATATTCATCTGTGGATCTTTTCCCTTAAATCAAGTAATATGGCCGACATGAAGAGGGCTCACTATCTTTTTTTGTTTCTTCTTCTTCACCAAGCAAACATGCCTCACTCCTGCATTGTATTTTCTCTCTTCAGAGCCTGAAAGATGGGTCAGCTCAACAGTTACTACAATGCCCTTCTAAGTTTGCTCTTTCTCATGCCACACAACCATACAAAGAAAAATGCACGTAAAAGAAATATTGATATCAACTGCACAGGTGCAATGAATTGTATCTTCGTGTGGTAAATGTGTCCCAGTCCCATTTTTTTTCCGCACAGAACCTGTTTGGTTTAGTAAACTAACTTTGAGGCATTTGTCTGTGCCAATGAGCAGACTGGCTCCAAAAGATGGCAGCCTTTGTACCTGGGATATTTTGGTGTCATTTCGGAACTGTTGTAGAAAGTGGAAAACATGTCTTCCAGCTTTATATACAGTCCACGGTACAATATTTGAACCTCTGGTCCAATGTTATATCAATAAATTACATATTTATTCTTGTTCTGACTTTATTCTTCTACCAGAGAATGTGAACAGAACATGTGCATCTCAGTCAATCTCTATTCTTTTCAAGATGTAAGTCATCACTTAAGAATCGTTTGTGATCATTTCAGTAATTGTGTTCTTTGATTTACTAAGTGTGAGAAGGAGACAGCTTCAAAATAAGCAACAACAATATCAAGACTTAATTTAGTTAATTGTTATTTGGTCATTATTAACAACTATACCTTTTGTTTTGTTACATAGGAATAGACCATATTCAGTAAGTGTTGTTTAATGAATATTCTCGTGGTACTACTCTCTTTTCAGGCCCACACGAAGCAAAGAATATTAAGATTACAATTTGTGTACAAGCTCCTTTCCTATTGAGGGGAAACTCTAAGTTAATGGCCTAAAGGTTGTAGAATATGGTCATGCAGATTACACCATTAATAAATTTATGACCAATTAACCATGCTGCTAGTATGTATGCTAATTAGTAACATGTTATTAATGTGTTGCTAATTACCCTAAAGGTGGAAAAAAAAATACCTCTGCGTATGCAAAATCCTTTTAATGGCACATCAAACGTGTGGCTTGTATTATAGTGGTTTCATTCATGTGAGTTCAGGAGTTGATATAATATAATACAAAATAATTAACACAATTTTTAATGTCCTGTAGCTTTAAATCTTATGGTATAACTCAAGTATAACTCATCAAAAAGACCTGTGGATTATATTTATGTTTTCATGACCTAATGGATAAATAGTTCAAATGAAATAAAAAAAAACATAACTGAAATATAAAATCAAGAACAAATGTTAAAGTGGAGGCGAGACTGACGCCGGTGTTTGACTGACAGACAGATACACCCTTAACATGCCAACACACACAGATTCCCCAATCAACACTTACAGGAGCTGTTGTGCAGACACGCACACAAACATGCTGGCAGAGGCTGTGACAAACACACACACACACACACACACACACACACACACACACACACACACACACACACACACACACACACACACACACACACACACACACACACACACACACACACACACACACACACACACACACACACACACACACACACACACACACACACACAGATTTGTCTTTGCTTTTCATCACTTGGATGTTACGTGACACTACTGAGAAACAGGCTTCGTACCTGTGTATATTTAGATTTATATATTTAAGTGTAGGGTGAGTGTGTGTGTGTGTGTGTGTGTGTGTGTGTGTGTGTGTGTGTGTGTGTGTGTGTGTGTGTGTGTGTGTGTGTGTGTGTGTGTGTGTGTTTGCTTGTGCGTCATCTCACCCACGGGCCGTCTGTGTTCTTGGACCCCTTCTGTCATCCAGACACTAGTCAATGTAAATGAGTGTTGGTGTGTGTGTTTGTTTCTCAGCCATGTTTTTGCGCAGACAGAATTTCTTTGTACTTTTAAGTGTGTGCATGTGAGTGGGACTAGCAACAAGTTTAATCTTGTCTTTTTTGGAGATGTTATTTAGTTAGCTTGTGCTGGTATTGCTTAATCGTTTTTTATTTGCCAGGGTGCGCGCGCACGTATGGCAAGCTGTTTGAGCATTTATTCCATATCCTTGATATCAAATGTCAGTCTCCTCCACTAGTTCGGTCTTTGGTCGCATTAGTTCAGCATCTTACTGTACTATTGTTGTTCGAAAAAATAATGAATCTGACGCACACACACATTTGCGTTACTTTATTCTGTATGGATAGTAAGCAAGGAGCTGGTGGTTCACAGCAGTGAAACCTCATCAGGCTTTATATGGTTACATTTTTGCTGGGTGGAGCTCTTGCTGGAGAGCCAATAGGAAGCTTCAATTTATGCCACTCATTAGCATATAATGCAACTAGTGCCACTAGTAAACTAGTAGGCATGTTTGCTGTCACTAGTTTACTAGTAAACCATTTTAGCCTCACTAGTTCAACTAGTAAAGTCAAAAGACACTTCAACTAGTAAACTAGTGGGTATTTCGACCCCACTAGTTAACTAGTACATATTTTGAGCCTTACTAGTCTACTAGTATGGTCAAAATAGGCTTTTACTAGTAAACTAGGGTACTTTTACCTGCACTAGCTTACTAGTGTGCATTGTGGCTCCCACTAGTTCAACTAGTGCAGAAATTGTAGGCCACTAGTTTACTAGTGAGCTGAATCCATGTTTTACTAGCGAACATGTCAGAGCTTTTGCAGCTCACTAGTTATCTAGTAACACTTTCAGCATTACTAGTTCAGTCCCGAGGGCCACTAGTGCGGCAAAAAGCCAACTAGTAGGGACTTTGGTGCTACTAGTACAGTTTCTGTTGTAACTAGTTGAACAAAAGTGCCACTAGTTGCTGAAAAAGAGTGACTAGTAAGATTTTTTGTTCAACTAGTACAGTAAGATGCTGAACTAATGCGACCAAATGTCCAACTAGTGCTGACAAAGACCGAACTAGTGGAGGGGACTGACATTTGATATCAAGGATAAGGAATAAATGCTCAAACACCTTGCCCCACACACACACACACACACACACACACACACACACACACACACACACACACACACACACACACACACACACACACACACACACACACACACACACACACACACACACACACACACACACACACACACACACACACACCTTTATTGTTCGTGGCATGCAATAAGCAGCATGCTAGTTCCCAATAACTCTCATTGCCTTCTGACTAACCCTCTGCACCACTCTCCCCTTCCATCCCTCCCCTCTCTGATCCCATCATCCCTCACTGCCTCTCTCCCCCTTTTTTTTCTTCCTCTGCACTCTACTCATTCCATTCAACCCCTCATCTCCCTCTCAGGGCTTATCTGTTGCCCTGCACTCCTCCATCCTTGTTTCTTTAGGCGCTCTCATCCCTTTCTCTCTCTTTCCATCTCTTCATTTCATTCTCGGTCGCCTGCTTGCTCCGTCTCTCCTCAGTAAGAGAAATAATGCCCCCACACCTGTTAAGATTAATTTAGGTTGCCTTGGATACACAGCACATCTACTTTCTTGGCCTGACATTATGAATGTGTGTGTGTGTGTGTGTGTGTGTACATATGTGCCTGCTAACATTATGAGCCGTGCATTTTTTAAGACTTTTTTGAACTCAAACTACTGATATCAAATATATAAAGCCGTTAAAGTCTAAATGAGCATTCCAGCAAAACCACTGTTATCCTCCTCTTGCTTGTAACCCAATCAGTGACCCTTCCACAACCATCACCACAGGTTTATTATTGTTACCATGGTGATAAACCTTAAGGTAGTTCTTATTTTACACCAATTTTATCTTATACTCATTTTTGTAAGAATTTTCAAACCTGAGACCACTCCACAACCTTAACTGCATGTTTATTGTTGTTACCATGACAACAACAGTCCAGTATACCTTCTCCCAATGCGATGTTAGGGACAAACTAGCCATGGTCCAGATCTTTAATCAAAACACTTGACAGGCAAAAATGGGGGCTAATGTTTTAGCAGCATACTGTTATTGCTTAAATGTCCAATGTAGCCTGTGTGTCTGTTCATTCCTCTAGATGGGATCTGGGGGATCCTGAGAAAGTCCCACACCAGATAGGATATATAATCACTCAAGCATGTGCTGGGTCTAACTTGGCATCTCCTCCCAGTTGCACATGCCTGGAAATTTGGAGGGAAACTGGGAGGCATCCAACCCAAGGTCAGGTTATAGATAAAGGGCCAACTAGCAGTATATTGTAGTGTCTACGCTCATGGACTTCCATATCTTATTCAGATGCCCCAGACAATGAGGCTACAACTCCAGCTCTTTTGTGTATTTCACCAGTGGCAAGACGTAAAGACACAACGTGATTTAGGAATGCATACTTTATGCGTATTTCACCAATAAGATGCGAGCACCTACATGTAACATGTGACAGCAATAGCCTAAATAAAAATAGCCTTTCATGGATGTGCAGTTAGAATGGGTGACGCAAGTA
Source organism: Verasper variegatus (assembly GCA_026259375.1). Lineage (NCBI taxonomy): Eukaryota > Metazoa > Chordata > Actinopteri > Pleuronectiformes > Pleuronectidae > Verasper > Verasper variegatus. Next base: position 1,711,988 of record CM048047.1, on the reverse strand, counting down.
GAGGGAAATATACTGGGATGCTGTGGGAGACATCTTCATACTTGGGGGGGGGTGACAATTCCTCATGTTACTCTGGTAACGTTTATATATTGTTGCACCTTCTGGTCTCCTTGATGCATCAAGTCCACATTAAAATCTTCTGCATAAGACATCAGCTGCTGCCTGAGTTCTCCTTTCACCAGCTTCCAGAAAGCTTCCATCACACTACCAAGATGACCGAAAATTTAACTGTATATTTAATCACACATTTTGACATGTACCAATAAGACAAAAGTTTCTTTGTGACACTGATCGTTGATCAAACTGCACAATATCTTATCTCGACAGCAGATGAAACCTACAAACCAATAAGAGCTTAAAAAAAGGAAAGTATCAGAAAAAACAAACCAACACATCGGTCTAACAGTACTGTGATTATTCTGAAAATCATGGCAGAAAGCACACACACACACACACACACACACACACACACACACACACACACACACACACACACACACACACACACACACACACACACACACACACACACACACACACACACACACACACACACACACACACACACACACACACACACACACCAAGGGTGGACATTCTCTGCCTCCGCTTCTACATAAAACCCAATTATTTAAATCACCCCATCATTTGTTATGCAAGGTGACAGCTATATATGGGTGTAAAGGGTAAAAGAGCCTACTATTAATGCTTCAATTTTGCACAGTCATGCCAATGAGGCCTGTGCCCATTCTGTGTGTATGTGCCTCCACATTCATTATGTAGCTTCATGCATAAGCGAAAGATTGAATTAGAAATGCTTGGCTGTGTTTAAGACCACCATCTTAATTACATTAGAATGAATGTAGTTGGGCAAAACTGATCATTCAGCCCTTCTGCTTTTTAACAGCAACTTTGAAAGATACAGTATGTAAAGTATGAACTATACAGAACAGAATAAAGTGATAGTTTTTTTTGTTGGATGTCACAAACTTTGGATAAAAGCAGATGTATCAATATTTTTAAACTTTCATGCAAAATGATTGAGTACCTGTTTAAATATATGTTTTTTGCATTGTAAACAGTCTCTGAATATTACAGTTAGGATATGTAGTTTAGATCAGGTGGGGAAAAGTCCCATTTCACCTTATACACCAAAATTAGCAGGTATACACAGGTTTCCTTAAAAGGCGGGTAAACCAGCAAAAAAGTTGATTGACTCCATCAAGTTCAGTGTCACTAGTGCACTGAAAACTGAGGCGCTCTCTTACTTCACTGTCTAGCCAAATTAGCGTCTTCAACCTGGTGAAGAGATTAAAATCAGTCTAACAAAAGCCTGGTCAGACCAGCGAGTCTCACAAAGAGTCAAATGATCCCTTTGCACAGTAAAATACTGAAAGCTTGCTGACAACTGTGGCAACATACAGGGGCTAAAATACCTCAGTACTTTTCAAGCTAGAGATCTCAAGTCAAACAATACTTTGTCTGTGCAAGGTTAAAATATGTATAATACTGTTTGTATGACATATTTCTCTGTTTTGGACTAATAGATTGCAACTGTCTCAAAGTTCAAATGCAAATTAACATTTTAAAGTTTACCAAAGTTGAAACATGCAAAAAAGCTCATTTGGAATTGACCAAGCCCTGAGTGAGTCCGCTGATCCCAATCAAGGACATGAACAGATTCCGCTCAAAGATGTTGCTTTCATCCATAAACTGGGAGACTTCTCCATCAACATAAAGCGGTTTTGGTTCCAAAACAAGCATTAAGAATAAGTAAGATAACAAACTGTCCCCTTAAGGCCAAAAAAGTAAATGTATGCATCTGTAAATGTTTCTTCAAGTTCGTATTATAACCATCTCCACTCCTTTAGCACACTCTAACTGCAGCAACTCCTCCCCGTTCATTAATCCATCCATTCCTCCTCAGCTCCTTCCTTCATGTTGATGTTTTCTCTATGCTAATGAGATGTAAAAGGAGGTGATGTTTATGTAAATGTGCTGTAACGGCGGTCCCAGGCGAGCAGGCAAAGCACCTCGTCTTGCATTCAATCACTCCGTTTGCTCGGTGAGTGACGCTGGTTGTGACTCCCTTCTTATGGCTGCAGTACAATGTCTGCCTAATGAGGCGTAATGGTGTATCCACACACGCAAACAGGCCGGCACAATCACTAAAGCCATTATGCAAAAGCAGCCTCGCCGTCCCACTTTAATCGCTTCTGAAGACAGTGTGATGCATGTTTAAAGTTTCTTAAAGGTGTAACACTAAAACACACACATTCAATACGATTTTTTTTCCTGACTTTAAAAGAAGAGCACAGTAAAGAAGAGAAATGTCATCAGGTGGACCCGTCGGAAAACAAGATCTCTGTTCTGGGTCAGAACACTCAGATGAACAGGGACATCCAACAATAAAATCGTGTGAGGTTGATTGTGCTGCTTCTGTCTTTTTTTTTTATCTTCACGTTGGAGCCTTACTGCTGAGTGTGTGGTGACATTTTTTCATGTTTACATTATCTTCATGAAGTGGAGTTCATTTATGTGGGCAGTTTCTGGTGATTTCTATTGTATAATGATTGGAGGCTTCTTTGATCCTCACCAAAGTTGCAGTCAAACACCGCAAAGGAAATGAAAATTGTAATGTGATCGGGCTAAAACAAACACACACACAGACAAAAAAGGCAGAAGCTGGCATTGAAGATGACAATAACAGGCCGTCAACTTAAATGTGGGTGGGTGAGTAAGTTTGTATGCATGATATTTAAATGCAGAGTGGGGAAACATCTTTCTCTCTTTTTTGTTTCGTCAGTTTGTGAGTGAGTGAGTGAGTGAGTGAGTGAGTGAGTGTGTGTGTGTGTGTGTGTGTGTTTTAGCCCGCTCGCACAACAAGTTTCATTTCCTGGATGAAAGGCTGGTGAACCAAATGCCAGGGGACCTGCTGCTAACTCGCTGCACCTCTTCTCTTCTCTCTCTCATCACCACTCTCATCAGTCTATTTCCTTTTATTTCATCCATCCAATCCCCAGAACATCAACCATCAACTCCCCCTCTCTTTTTATTTCTCTCTCTCTGAGCTCTTGCTTCCTCTGCACCCTCCTATGTTGAAGTTTTCCTTCTCCTTCAAATGATCCTTCCATTTCCGCTATGCATCTATTTATTTCTCTTCCGCTCTTTCTCTCCATTTTGCACACCCACAACCCCCACCTCACCCCAACCACCCATCTCTGCTGTTGTTGAGTCAGCACTTACATTCCGCAGTCCTCTGCAGACACCCAAGTGAGCTGATTTACACTTTTATAGTTGGGCATAACCATTTTCAAAGCATTTCCATTGCATATACATTTGCTGTTATTTAAAATGACAGCAACACACACACAGTAGATATATACAGTATATACATACTATAACATACACATAAGGTTACTAGCGTGTGTATGCATTCACACATATGAAAGCAGTGAAATGAGGGAAACACCATCAATCTTGGGAGAAACAAAAATAATGAACTTGCAAGCGAACGCACAACACACAAACACACACTGCACGCAGCTGTTGAAAAAACTACACACGTAAAAGTGTATGTGTGGTCATTGCAAACTGCAACAGTAAGGCGGGAGACATTGATCATCATGTTTGTCTGCAGCTTGCACTGCCTAATCAGAACCATTCATCTCCCCTATCGCTCTCACACATACATGCACGCACGCACACACACCCACACATGCACGCGCGCAGCTAAACTAAGCTGTTCAGAGGTCTTTATTACTTTCCATTAGAGCTTGAGGCTAGCTGTAATAAGGCCAGGCTGAGGGAGTTAGTCTTCTTTGGCACAGAAACACACAGTGGAATGGGAATATCATGCACACAGCTATTTTTCAAGTTGGCTGCTGATTAATATGAAGCCACAAGGTGAGTGAGTGAGTGAGTGAGTGAGTGAGTGAGTGTGTGTGTGTGAGTGTGTGTGTGTGTGTGTGTGTGTGAGAGAGAGAGAATATGGGTATGGGTAGCTGTGTGCATGTGTGTTTTTGGGCGCTTCTTTCAATCTGCAGGATCATCCGACTTCCTGTTTTTCTGCCCTCACACAGACACACACACAAAATCAGTGTTAGACAGACCATATGAGTTTTTTTAATTGATGTTGGTATTAATGCATTGAAAAGCAAGGGGGTAAAAGTACTTTTCACAAGCGCTTAATACAGTTGGTGCAACATTTAATGACCACTTATTTAAGATTAATGATGGTGCAGCAGTATTAGCTGTAGCAGCATGGTGTGTAAGAGGACTGAGGGGTTGGTAGTCGTAAGGACAGACTGGGAATGATGCACACGTTGTTGTTTTTTGTTTGCTTGTTTACCAGAGATAAAGTCCCGGGCTGGGGGTTCCAGAACATACGGGTACCCTGACCCTGGAGGACAAATAGACCACACAATATAGTTAAACACAAGCAGTGTTGCTGAGTGTGTGTGTGTGTGTGTGTGTGTGTGTGCGTGCGTGCGTGCGTGCGTGGTGATTTCGTTGCCCGAAGTTGTATTTTATCATTGTAAAGAAAAAAAGTAGAATCACTCTCTATTCTTTTTTCTACATAACATTATTAGTTTGTGATCGATGTGGTTCCTCTGCAAACTTAGCAACACAACACGAAAACGAACAGTGGCGTACAAGAGAGGGGGAGTAGGAGTGATGGTAGAATGCAGGACCTGAGACAGAGAGGGGTAAGAGTTGGTAGAGCAGTGATGAGTTAAAGAGAAGGAAGAGGAGGAGGAGAAAGAGAGCGTGATAGGAGGCAACATGGAGGGAGAAAATAAGATGGTGAAGAAGGAATTAAGAGGGGGGGGAGGAAATAAAAAGACCTGTTTGACTTACAGGTATGATTACATAGCTTATAACATAAACCAATAATGAATTAATCTAATGAGAGCTGCTGAATATTTGTTGTAGGAAAATAGGACAAACCAGTCATTATAAACACGTAACAAGAGGAAAAAGAAATAGATTATTGTACTTGATCCAATATATTTTTCAAAAAAACGTTTTAAATGACAAATAAAAGGAAAGATAAAGTTTTCTGTTCTGTCTGGATACATGTTGGCAAAGTATGGGTAAAAAAATATTTGTGTGTAAATGGATTATCACTGGGCTCACTGGTGATTACAGAGTAATAATTCAGAACATGGTGCTCCGATGGATGGAGAGAGAGGAAAAGAGGGAGAAGGATACACCAACACCCACGCATCAGATTGTACCCAGGAGAGAAGAGCGAGTGAAGGAGGAGGTGATGGATTACAGATGGAGCAGGAAGGGAAGAGAGCTGAGAATTGAAAGTAATAATAACTAAAAAGTAGAATAAGACTTAATTTGTGCCTTTGGAGTTAAACAACCATCGATTTTAGAGTGAGAGGAACCGTCAATAAAAAACACATGTTGATATCACAATCCAAACACATAAAAATGAATGATGGCATCAATAAAACTTTGACCTGGTTACCGCTGCAGTAAAGACTCACCACACACAGCAGTTATTGATTTATAGAGCTGCACAAATTCACCTCAGAATGCATCTTAATTGAGAAGTAAATCTGTTTTACTGTATCTACTGACATAATATTCAAGGGATTAATCAACATTTCACTTTTAATAAAACTGCAGCATATAAATACAATGAGTAAAGGAAGGATAAACCTTTCTTGTTGCATTTTATTTCCTTCAACTTTCTTCACCAATGTATTATACTGCTGGGAGGACAAATAACTCCTTCTCCTCCTCTCAACAAGCCGTCTGAACCCCTGCTCTCCCCCTCTCTTTACCTTCAAGCTCCTGCATTTTTCAAACTCATCCAGTAGGCAGAGAGAAACTTGACCTGGGTTCAGCATTACTCTTTAAAACTGCTCCCAGCAGATTTAGAACCTTGATGACTATGGCCAACCTGTGAGTCCCTCGGTGACAGTATCTGTCAATAGGGGTAAAAAATGCTTCATCACTGTTGTTTTCTCTGAGAATTACTTTGATAAAATGAATGTGGCTGACACCTACGCACATCTTCTGTACAATATCAAAAAAGTCAAAATAAGCTAATTTTGTGATGCCAGAAAAAAAACTGGTATTTGATATACCAGTTTTTTTTCGGTACTGGCACTGTTTAGGCACCGGAACTGTTTTATAAAGTAATGATTTAGCACCTGTATCAGAAAAAAAAACAACCCTGGTCCACATATGTAACATTAATCTCTCTTCAGTAATAATCTAGTTTTGTATAAACTATAGGAACTTGTTTGCTTTTAAGACATTTGCTGCCTGATTTTTCAAGCTAGTTAAAAAAAAAATCATTATTCAGTCAAATCTGAAAAGGCAAACCAGAAACAGTCACAGTCAATGAGACTCACGTTTTCTGAGCAAATCATTTTAATCAGCCATTAACCTGCTTAGAAATAGAATTAAGGGACTTTAAGTTCTCTGAAGTATTAATGTATAACTCTTAGTTATCAGTGCATCCAAAGGTACGCATCAAAAATAAATTGTTAACTGTGAATTCAGCAAACAAGTGTTCCATGATGTAACCAAATTCAGTAAAAAACAAAAACACATTTAAGCTAATGTGTTTATATGTGAAAACCTGACATTTAATAAAACATTATCCAAACGAGTTGCATCTGAAATTAATCTGTTTTATTGTATCTGTGTTCAGTGTAAAGTGGGAATAACCACTCTAAATGAGAATACATTTACAAGGGATTATTCAATGTTTCACTTTGAAAAAAACCCCACTTGATTTAAACAGTGTAGTAAGTATAAACCTGTATTATGGTATTTTATTTCCCTCACCAGTTAAATTTACTGCTGGGAGGAGAAATAACACATTGCCAAGATCTAAAAAAATACAGTTAAAAAACCCTTCACGTTCGAACAAACAAGTTTTTGTGCTCATTTTATATAACATTATCCAAACGAGTGCCTAACATCAGTGCAAGTTACATCTGACATAAACAAACTTGACAGCAGCAAAACTTACTTGATTGACGGCTAATTGGCACATAACTATTATAATTAATACATTGATGGGAGTGAGACTTCTGTCTGAGACCCAATTAGAGCGGGTTTGCAGAGTGAGATACATATTTGACTCAAGATAGAACCCACAGTAACTATGGGATCAGGAGTTTCAAAACTAGGAGCATGATTACACATGTACGTAGATGTCTAATTTTTTCCCCCTAAAGTTTGATGACTGCATGGAAATGACATCATCACCATCACCCAGCCAAACCCTGCATGCCCACTCAAGATGAGTAGGACGAGAGCTCACAAATAAGATCTCTCATGTGAAATAACCAAAACTTTACAAAAATGCTGCATGTTCCCATAAATTATAAAACCATTTAAATGTAAAGCCTGGCCCGTGAAAGTCAATCATTAGCCTGAGACCTCTGTTCATTTTTCAAATCTGTCCCCCGAAGAAACTGCAAAGAACAAGTGCATATATCTTAAATAGGAAGTGGCCATCTTAATGCTCCAAGCCAGCAGTGGTATGGATGCCATCTTGGCCTAACCTACTGTCCCTGAAATAATTAAAATCAATATAAGCCAACACTGTGGCTACTGACCACTCTCTCTGCTGACATGCACATTGGACTAATGCCACAACCTCTATAGTAAAACCGATGGACGACAGCAGTGCAAGATCTCTCATAAACATCTGCTCAAGTGACAATGAATCAAATATTGATCAGTGGCCCAAGTCTCCTTGGTTACTTGATATATTAAAGAGAAAGCTCCCTGGCACCAAGCAAACGCACACACACGCAAACACACATATTGACAAAAAGCATCAGCCACCCGAGCAGCAATTTAACAGTGTGTATATGTGTGTGTTATTTCCTGGTGTGAGAGCGTGTAAATGATTAAACAGCATGTGTTCTTATAGAACATGTCCAGGTTAATGTTGCCAATTCACTGCACTACACCTGTTGATTTGGTAAATGTGGTCCATGCTGAGTTGAAGTGTGCCATACACCATAATGCAATCACACAGTCTCTGGTACCTTCACTTTTTGATACTTAAGTGTTAAGAAGTGGCTGCTGGATGAAGATATGAAAGTAGCTGATGTCGTATGGGAGCAGTGGTAACATTATAATGCCAGCAGGTACATAACTTCACATTATAGGTGTGTAGTTTGGTCGTTCTGTTCAAGTTGTTGAGTTCAACAAGCTGACATACGCAACTTTCAGAGCTGAAACATTAAGGTGGTTAATCACCCAGAAATTATTTTGATAATGAATTAAGCATTTCAGTCATACACTGAATAAAGCAAAACTATCAAACATTAAATCTAAGGATTTTCCATTTTACATCCCTAAATTGAATACTGGGTTAAGAAAAACAAACTATTTGACAAATTCACCTTGGATTTATATTCTAAAAAATATTGGTTATTCAAATGCTACAGCCTGAGCCTATACTTATATTTGGCAAATTATCAACATTAAAAATATACTGAATTAGTAGATCGTTTTTGGGATGTATCCAAGGAAATCCAGAATACTCATTATTTGATGACTGATATCGCATTAAATATAAAACCCAATGATTGTCAGGCAAAGCATTTTAATTACTCTTTTTGATTCAGATTTTTTTGAGAATAATGTACTGAACGTGTCAACAAGTTGAACACAATTAACTGCTTCCTGTAAAGTAACGGTCCTGTAAAATTCACAGAGGACACATCATGATTCTGAAAGCAGCCGTAATGATTTGATTTATTTTTTATTTTGTATGTTTGTTATGTGTGTGTGTCCATATGACTATTGATGAGGGGGACAGTGCGGACTGGAGTGTATCTTTTACCAGTCAGTCTTCAACTGAAATGGACCTGACGAGTGACTGACAGTGACTTTTTTTTCACATTTACATTCGTTAATTTATTGTGCTTGTTTAACAAAGAAGTGGAACATATTTGGATTATTATTTTGGTAGTGTTGTCCATTTTCCCCACCAATAAAACTAAATCTAATTTGAATTGGAAATTCACAAACACACACACTAACAAGTGTAGGTAAGATTATACGTGGCAACATGGTAAGTGTCAACGGTTAATGAGTATTAAAGTGTGCATGTGGGGGTCAGTTTGTGTTTTTATGAGTGCATGCATGTTTGTGTGTGTGTGTGTGTGTGTGTGTGTGTGTGTCCCATGACAAATGTGTCTATACACCTGGAGCTGCCATCAGCCTGTAAGTTGCTTCTGCCATTTATATCCAGATCTTATACGACCAATGATGGAGCGAGTGAGAGAATACAGACAGGAGAGAGAGAAACAGAAAGAGGAGAAAATAAAGGGGAAGAATGAGGACGGTAGAGGAGACAAGGAGCCAAAAGGGGAAAGCAAAGAAGAAAAAGAAAATGACAGCATGTGAGCAACTGTTGGTCGCTAGGCGCCTGCCGGTCACCATAGCAACATGCGGCGCCATGCTGAGCTCCTGCTGACATCACACATGTTGAAGCAAAGTGTGTGTGTGTGACTTTGAACCAATTAAATGACAGTGGTGGAGGTGGACAGAGGGAGAGAGAACAGAAAAATACAGCTGTGCATCACCCTCAGGCCACAGCTGCTTACATCGCGCTTTTGTGTGTATGTGTGTGTGCGCCCGCACATGTGTCATGCTTAAGGCCGCTGTCATTCATTCTCTTGCTGATGTCACAGGCTCCCACATGGGCTTCCAGCAACACACACACACACACACACACACACACACACACACACACACACACACACACACACACACACACACACACACACACACACACACACACACACACACACACACACACACAATTCCCTAACTTTACCCATCAGTTAAAAACCCATAATGTAATCCTATACCTTCAAATATAAAACAAATTCTTAATCCTCAAAACGCTGTCTGCATCCGTGGGCACAGTGACTTCAGTCCTCATTGGTTAGTGTAGATTCAGGTCATAGTCCCCCCCCCCCACACACAAACACAACCACTTCTGGTTAAAAAAGCTTGAGATGATCTGAGCCCCTGTCCAAATGTAACAGGCAAAGAAAGAAAGGCAGTTTAAAATGAAGAAATTAAATCTGATATTTAATAATCAGAAAGTTTTATTTGTTTCACTGAGAGAGAGAAGAAGCAGACAAAAGGAAAAACATAGCCAATAGGGTTGATGTAGATTTGCTTTGGCAAGTCCCATCAGATCACTTCGTCACATCTGTGCTTAAATGGGATTTGAATTGGTGCTTCATCGTGAGTTACCTTCTGCCGCTGCTCAGTGCGAGTGTGTGTGTGTATGTGGCAGCGCAACTGTCAGCTGAAAATGTTATGCGTGTTCTCATGGCTGAGCATATCTTAACAAAATTGGTTATGCTGCAGTCACACTTACACACACCTTTTAACCCTGTGTGTTGCCGGGATTTAATTTAAAATGGTCTCTCTCAAATCAGACACACTATCTTTGTTTCAACCTTTCAACAGAGAACTTCTGATGAAAATCTTACTTCACATTTCAACTTCATGTGAAAAGGAAAAAACATAAATGGATAAAGGTGAAAAAACATCACATCACAAATCTTTATTTGTGACCAACTGATGCATTAACCTGCAGCTGGATTTAGGCTGAGTGGAGACATACTAACATCCTGAGATAACACAAAGACACACACACACACAAACAAGAGGACCAGAGAGGAAGAGGAGACTGCCAGGATCGCACTCCCTTACTGCGGTTTGTTTTATTTCTTCCATGCTCTGGTACATAAGCCTCCATCTGCCATGTGACTGTGCTGCAGTGAAGCTCAATGCTGCACCCTGCTGGCCAGCACACTCACAGTAGAGCAGCCTTTCCCCAAAGACTACACCGGATGGTTGAACAGCCAACAGTCAGTGAAAGCACCGTATGTTCATTCTTTTGCCACTTGTCTTTCAGTTTATGGTCCCCAAATGACAGAGGCACTGTGGGTTTGAACACGCACTTGGCTTTGCTGTTCCTTGTTTGTATTTTCTGTAATTATGAGCTTGTTGAAAAACCTCATGTCAAAATTGACATAATTATGCTTACATTATCAGGAAAGGGACATAGGAGTAAATAAACCACATTTCATGCTGAAAGGCAGAGGTGGAAACATACCTGTATTCAAAACTACTTAAGTATATTTTCTAAGGTATTTAATGAGTTCATCACAGGGTAATATTGTGCATTTGATACCACTTCATTTACTGGTAGCTGTACTAATTACTTTGCATTTAAATACCATGAAGATTTTAAATAAAAATAAGCTTGTAAATTTCAACACATTCTTGACCATGTTGACCACTTATTTCTTCCAAAGACATAATGTCCCTCTAAACCTCTCACATGGCTATAGATAAATCCAAGTGGGAGGTTTAAAACAGGTAATTATTTCTAATCTGAGAACAAAGCCTGAATTATGAATCTGAAGTTGTATGGTAAGAAAATGCTAATTATATAAAGCTGATTACACCTTAATCATCGCATTTAGGGAATAAATTAGTTAAATGATTTTAAGTGGTGAAGTGTAGCCACATGCTGTACAGTTTTGGTTGGAATGATAACTGGTTGATAGGTTAAAAGGTAATAAGAACCATCAAATTACAAAATGTTTAAATCAACCCCTCATAAAAAACACTCACCATTATTATATATTTTAATAGTATATGGCTGTTGTAATTTATAAACCTTGATTCCTCTCTGACAGCATCATCACTGCCACTGCTGCATTGAGTCAAATGGGCACAGAGCCATGTAGCAAGTTTTCCACCTGCGGATATTCCTGTCATCAGGAAATCAAAGCAATAAAAGCAACTTATTAACTCATGAAAGTATCTGCACAGCCCTGGGAGTCCATAACTGTCCATTTGTCAAATGTCAAGTGATTCGGAACAAGTTACTCCCATTATTTGATCTTCAAAAAATTAACAGTAACCTTAAAAACGATCCACTCAGCTTTTCCACAGCTTTGGGAAAAGGTGAAGCTGCTCTGGCTCATTAGTGAATGACAGATGTGGGGATATATCTGAAGAAGCAGAACCACTTAGTTCTAAAAGTCACTAGCTGAAAGCAAGAAAAAAACAAAAGAAAAAAAGGTAAAAGAAAATCAATTCTAGATTAGCAACTTTAATCTGAGCACTGTTGAAGTACTGTATTTTGGAGAAATGTCAAAAAACTTTCGAGCAGGACAAGTGACAGGAAAGGTACTTTACAGCAGTCTCAACTGATCCATATACAAAGTGAAGATGTGGGATATCTCTTAGTCGTCACAGTTTAAAAAAAATATTAATTACCTGCAGTTTTGATTATAGAGACTAAAAAGTAAAAATAATCCTCATCTTCACAACCATCAGACGAGTCCACAAAGAAGCAGTTCAGCCGTCACATTAGAGAGGTGAGTGTGATATAGTCTGAAATAATTTAGAATGACCCTCTAAGGATGTCATTAAATTTAAATGGCCCCACCCCTGCTATATACTGTTGCTGTCCACAGAACTGCATTGTCTGCTACAATGCTGGCCATAATTAAAAAGACACCACTTGTGGATTCAGATGCTCTGCCAACACTATATTTTACCCTGAACAATGCTTGGAGCCATACCAGCTACCACACATGATGTGTGTGTGTTTGTGGGTGTGAGTGAGAGTGAAAGAGAGATAATCTCCCTTTCTGCCACAACAGCTGCTGTAATAAAGAAGAATATATGTGAGTTTTAAATTCACATATTTTCAGCCAGTAGCTTCATGTTTTTTGCCTTTTACTCACTGTGTTCATATTTGCCCTTTTCTTATGCAGAGAGAATGCGTGTATGTGAGTGAGCGAGGCCACAGTGCAATCCAGACCACATCTCTTATCTTTGAATCTACCCCCTGAGGGACAAATCAATTCAATCACTGGCATTTTGGTGTCCATATACTCACAAAGAAGATGAGAGAAGAAGAAGAGGAGAAGGAGGAGGAGGAGGAAGAGTGAGATGTACAGCTGACTCATCAGTCGCCAGCAGGACAAGAGCAACACTCATCACTGAGATGAGAGCAGGGAACATACACATGCACAGATCTTCAGTGTTTAGATTAACAGTGTCGATGTGATTAGTTCTGGCTGCATTGGTTACATGTCTGCAGCAGAGGGCACTCTGTTTACACAGAACTCATTCCTTCTAGTCTTTTCCTCTACTTCAAAAGTTCTGTGATTAACTTTTTGTCAAAACTTGAATCACAAAGTTAGCAACCCTGCAAATGCCATGGATGACATTGTCACCTTTTATATCGCTGCTTGCCCACTGAAGAATTTTGCTGAATTGGATGAGGACTTCTTCCTTATCATCTGGAGCCTGGTCCAAGTGACAAAACACAACTTCACAATTTTTAATCTCTTAGACCAATAGTCACTGAAACAGGAGTTGCTCGGTATAATGATTCCTCCTGTTCATGCTGGACTTAAATAGATGTTTTCCTGATATGCCAACAATGGATATAGCAGAAATCCACAGCCCTCCACTTTTGTAAAAATGCATTCCAATGTTTTTCAGTGTTTCAATGTTCATATGAGCATCTGATCAGTGAACCTGTCCGTCAAGATGATTAAATACACAGACACCTGCAATAAGTTCTTCTCGGAACCCTTTAAAAATGCAGTATTTTACCTTAAAATAGGGTTTGTTGGTGCACTGACTATTAATTATGAGCATGTTGCCTCTTTTATTCCAACTCTGCACCATGAATGGCTGATCTTGCACTATGTAAATTTAGCGAAGGGGTACGATCTCCCACAAGACGTGAGTAACTATCAGCAGCATAAACTGCTGAAATCAGGCCCAGCAAGTTCAAGAGTAATGCTGAACTGTTTGTCAGTTAAAAAGACACAGAAGTAATAAATATAAGCATTCATCTCAAATATTCAGCAAGGAATCCTTGAAAATAACAATTTCCAGAGTTTGGTGTATTTTTTATAGCATCAGCACTTCTGGTTCAGTATACCAAGGATTATGAGTAATATACACTGTTCGGTCAGGTTTCAGTTCAGTGTGTGGGACTATGTGGTCGCAGCTCTGGTCAAGCGATTGATGGGCTGTGCTTTCTCTACATGAAAAAAGCTTAATTGCTCTGAACTCCAAGCCCAACTGAATTGATCATCACTTGTGGCTGCAGACGTCTGCGAAACGTACATAGCGTTGCTTTAAGATTTCTTATCAGAGCTACAAAAGAGGTGACGAGGATGGCAGTTGAAGTTGTAAATGGTTTTGTATTTATATAGCACTTTTCTAGTCTTGATGACCACTCAAAGCGCTTTACAGTACAGTTTTACATTCACCCACTCACACACACATTCATACAGTGCATCTATTAGCAGCACTTTGTTGTTCTATGAAGTTAAGAGCTTTACTTACTCAACTCTCTCAGCAATCTAACACTTTTGATCATATTTTAAACAGTTACTCTGCACTGTAGACTGCTGCATGACACTGTTGTTACTTTGAACGTTTTCCTCTATTTGTTACTGTGTGTGCAGCATATAGGGCTGGATAAAAAGATAACGATAATTATTGCGATATAACTTTTACTTGATAGAAATATAAGACAAGGTTGATAGAACTCATTCCATCCATGTTTTGACAAATATGAACAGCTAATTGCAATGAGAATAGCAACACGCCGAACCAATCATGTGGCTGGAATAGAGTTACAGCCATGTCAAGTTATGTTGACGCACACAGCACAGAGTGTAGGAGCAGCAGCAGCACACATGCTAATGTTTGGGCTCCTACATAGAGGTGGACGACTCTGCATCGATGCAGTGACAGAACATGATGGCTTCATGTTTCAGCTTTGTTCATTGTTTTAGTGGACTTCCACCGCTGAACAATTATAACCAGCTCTGCTTCAGGACAGATGCTCATTAAAGCTCCGGTCATCCTGTGTCAGAGTCTCTGTCAGAGTCTGTTTCCTCCTCACTCCCCCTCTGACCTGCTCTCACGTTACACTTTAACAATAAACACCATCACTGATCAAAAGTTATTAGGACACGTACAGTACTGACGTTTACTTTGTGTTTGTTTGATTTGCTCTACAGTTTATGAGACACATGTTTAAACTGGCTACACAATACAAAACGTAACGCGCACAGTCAGGACATCAGTGTTAAAGTGACCAGAATGATCCGGAGTCATGATCCGACATCATTAAATAATAACTAAATACAAAAATGTGCTTTCACTCATGAGTTTGAATTGATGCACATGCATGTAAGCTCTGGTATACTGCTGTGTCAAATGCATGATGATATGATTTAACAGTGCATTGCTATAACTATGTTGGACCTGCGGTCAAATTAAAAGCAATTTATACAAACTGCTTAAAATTATTCTACACTCAATAAAACATGAAAAGTTTAGAAATGCAAGATAAGAAAAGAGGTGTGATTAAGAAAAGAAACAGACTAAAAAATCTAGAGGAGAGGAAGATAAGTCAAAAACCAGTAAGTGCAGCCAACAAGTCAAATAAAGCGTGAGATTTACATCATTGCATCACTCTGAGATAACATCTAAAACGGATGGTGTGTGTTTGTGTCCTCTGTCACATGGATTTGAATCATAATTCATACTGGTGTTTAAGCCTGTTTTATCCTCTTATGTGTCCTATACACTGTCTTATCTAATGTTATTATTAACACTACCAACAGTACAAAGATAAAGGTGGAGGAAATGTGCACATGGATCTACCGGTGCATTGGAAAGCTGCATACACAGACCACACACACCCCCCCCCCCCTCTTGTTTTGACAGATGTTTAGTGCTGCGGCATATCTTCAGTATTTCTTTCTATCCCACTCTCCAACATGATCAATGTTCCCAAAGCATAGATCAGTGAGGTATTCAATCTATTTTAGAGCAGCTAAAAGTGTTTTCAACAGCAAGGTAATGTAGAAATGATGTTCCCCCTTTGGGCAGTGATACTGAAGAAGGCTCAGGCTGCTGAGTAGACTGTATAACCTAAACCCAATAGTTACCACTGCAGCTTAGTCATCACTAAAGACCATTAGGATGAAGATCATTTCCTGTTTGTGGATATTTGTTTCTTCCTTTTTTGTTCTTTTTCCACTTCAGGAATTTATATATCTGTCTATCCAAGTTCTTGAAATGTCCACACGGCCAAGAATTTGAGTCCCCCCTGACCACAACTCACAAATACCACTGTCTCATATGAGAGATGTCTGGTGGTTTGGTCCATAACAAGTGTTTCTGCTAGTTCCAGACCAATCAGTTGTCATTTACCCGTCCAGCATCCAAATGGCAAATGCACTTGTACCCATCATGGGTGTGTTGGTGTTTAAAGAAGGTGTGGTTAGGTGCATTGTTAGTACACATGCTATCGTAAGACAGTGGATAGTGATTGCGCTTTTGACCCACAAATACTTGGACGGTGCAGAATTTCACTGTTATTTTAAACGTGCATTTGTGATTCAGCTGAAATATTTTCAGAGTTAATTATTCTTGTTGCTGAAGGATTTTACACTAAAATTTCGTCTTTTAATTTGGTGGCTTTACTCCTCCAACAGCAGCTCCAGGTTCAGTTACGATCCGGCCCTTTACTGAACATCTTGTGTCATGGTCCAGTTCTGTGGCCGCCCCTCCCGCCATACCAGCTCGACTTCCTCACCAGCGACAGGGACTGTTCTCAAATTCTGACTCGCAAATTACATTAAAACTTAGTAATTACTGCCAACAGTGGTCTGAGTTGTGTGTTTGGGTCCAAATCTTGATCCACTCATAATATTTTCCCCATTCTATTCTCCCATTTTACATTTGAACTGTCCTGTCAAATCAATGTGAAATGCCCAAAATTTATCTTTAAAAGAAGTGTATATTTAGATAATAAGTACCTTCATAGGTGAACAAGGGGTGTAAACTCTTGTTGTTACACACAACTTACAAACAGATATAATAATAGCGATTGTTCAAGGTGAATGCACACCTGTCTTTTAAAGAGAATAGGGGGTATTCCTCTGATTGGCTTATAACATGTAACACTCAGAAAATTGGGTCTGGTGCAGCAGCTGTGAGAAGGTTTGACACTTACTGCGACACTTGGCACAGCGTCCCTTGTCGTACTCCAGCAGGTCCAGAGTCCGGCTTCGATCGCTGACCGATCGCCTCTGCCCGCTCTCCCTCAGCCGAGCGGCCTCCTCTTTGGCGTACACCCCGAGCTCCTGTGTGTAGCGCCCATACATCTGGAGACAGACACAGACCATTAGCTTAGGAATTCAATGTAAACACAAAAGCCAACAAGGGGACTGTAATTGTACATCTTAACAGGGAGAAGACATTTTTGATTCATGTTTGACTTGAAAATCTACAGACAAAAACACAATGGTTTGTGTAGATTTGTTGAAGGGTGTAAGTAGACAATGCATTGCTGTTGGCTTTGGTCAAACTAATAATGACCTGAAGGACCTCTGCAACATCAGAGCCCTAGTGAGGCTTACAGGTCAGAGGTCAGTGTACAGGTCAGTGTGGAGGAATACCTTCAGAACCTTTATCCTAAACTGAACTCTTGAGAAAGAAAAATCATTTCCTGGAAGGAAACACACACACACCAAAATCAGATAACACACACATACACATAAAAAAGATGTCAAGTCAGCAGTCCAAGAGACAGGAAGCTCCCAGTTTTGTACACAGCCCAGACACAAGGTCCCCTCCCATAATGCTCCTGGGTGGTGGACAGGAACAGGCACTAATGACTTCCTCTTGGCCACCCGTCATAACACAGAAAGCTAATCAAGGTCATCAGGGATGATTTCAGCTGTTCAAGAGTTGTTGATGGGAAAATGTTGGATATAAGTAATAACAATCAAACAGTATCGTTATCATGAAGAACTCATCAGATGTAAAAGTTACAAACTGGCCCGACTGTGGCCCTCTAGAAGCTACATTAGCTTCTTGGATAATAAATCCTGAGTCAGAATATCTACAGGCATTTCTTTTCTGAGGTTCCACATTTCTTTGGGATTGTAAGAAAAAAACATTATGGATATACGTTAATAAGTACCAGAACCTTTGTCAGCAGTTTTGTGAAAACCCCACAGTTTAACAGTTCTGCAAAACTGATCCCGCTGTGACAGTATTTTTCACATAATGTGTTTAAATCTTAAACACATTATTAGTCTTCAAATCTCAACCCTGTTGTGCAGAGCTGAAGGGGAAGGCTCATTCTGCCTCATGCTGTGGCCTCTTTCCCACTGTAAACACATAGAGCATCTCTCTTCTAAGTAATCCATGTTGATGGTGCTGCCGTTGCTATTAGCATGTTTTCATCATTAATATCAAGGCTGCTTTAGTACTCAACATGTGGTTGACAAAAACAATGTACTACACATAATGAAGAGGTTGATGTGACACAACAAAGCAAAGAAGAAGCATGAAACAAAGACTGTAACTAAATCTCTGACTATATATTATAATTGACATTTAATAAGGTAATAAATGACTACTGGCTGTTTCGCTGTCCAAACGTACAAGGTTTTGAGTCGTGGTTGAACATGAACAAGAATGAGGTGAAAATTCTTTGTCACTTCTAAGGATGTTTTTAAAATAATATTTAAAAAGTTATGAATGCTGTAATGAAAATTTAGCTGACTTTCCCTTTCATTTTCTCAAAGTTTCGTGTTTTGTGTTCTGTCCATATCAAACATGTTTGGTATTTGTAAAGCCTCTACAACTGTGTCACTAGGGTCAATCAAATTCTGGCAGTCTCTGTCGCTGGTATCAGCACCAGGACTGGCTTCTTTAAATGGCTCAGACATCCAGCAGACATGTTTCATCTACATTAAACACCGGCCCCACAATATTATTGCAAATTTGTCTAGAACAATACAATTAAATGTCTATTTCAGAACTCAGCATGCTTGATACAGGATTAATTTTCTGGCATGCTTTCTTTTTTCTTCACAACTCATTGTTTTTATTTTTGCACAACCAAGTAGCCACCAAAGACAGACCACCGGTTCCCCTTTCTATAACAGATATATTTTCATCCCATCATTTAGTGTGGCCATTCATAAGAGGTATACACTTATTTTGTGGTCACACGAGAGAGCTTCACAGTTAAGAAGTGATTGGAAGCATAAAGAACCATAAGACTAACTGAATATTGGTCTCAGGAATTATTTGAATTCGAAAATCTGGGAAGGGAAACTTGGAAATGTAAAATTGGAACAATGTGTGTTTGTACCAAAGTCAGATAAGTGTCCATCGGCTTCTCATAAGTTGCCCATTAGAAGGCTGCCTAAAACCAAGCACCAAGTTTGTAATGTATCACCTAGACCAGTGTGCATAATTTGAGGGTTTCAGTTCATCTTTTCCTGTGCATATAATGCATTTGTTTATTTATGCATATCAGAAGCAAGAAGCATTCTGCCAATGTTTTAGGGCTGTGAAGATATGACTGTGACTATACATCTTAAAATGATGGAAATGTCCTCTTTCTTACTATGCTCTATCTAAAATCACACTCTACTGCTTTGCAAGATAATGTGCTGCTGTTCATTGTGCACTAAACCTCATGCAAATCCATTGCTCTTGTGCATCAGTTCTGGAGCTATATCAGTGTTGGATATGATCCTGATCTATTGCTGTGTATTGTGTGATGAGAGTGTGACATGTGAGGTGCAGGGAAAGTGACATGCATTGTGAGTCCTTCCAAACATGGCTGCACTAGTTTACTGGCAGTTTGACATTATACTCTTGTTTATTGTGTTGTATCACAAATCAAACTCATTATGGTAATATTTGCTAATGTGGACAACGCTCTGCCCTCTTCCTAATGGTTTGGATGAAGGAAAATCATTTGTAAATAGGCAACAAATACAATCATGGATGACAGTGAATGTGACAAAGAACACAGGGTAATTCTGAACAGGAGAACGACCAGTAAAGATAAAACAAGGAACTTGTACAAACGACGCTGGCTGCTTCAGTTGCATGAACATTGTTTGGGTATTAAGTCTGACATGCTCCAGAAAAATGTAGTATGCAAATGATGCTGCAGACCGGTCCCCAAAACAGTGCTGAAACCAAACCCCAGACTCAGATGTTGCAAGAGAAATGTCTTGCCCACGGCATATCACATGGCAAAGACAGCGCAGTGTCTGTCAGGGAGTTATGAGTTGGTGCAAACTTTTGAGTTGAGAGCCCAACATTAAAATGTTGCAAAAGACATTTAGATTTTCAGATTTACTTGTTAATTACTTGAATAATATATATTACAGTTAGCTGATTCAAGGGGCAATGCAAGTAAAACTGAAGGCCATTAAATGTTGTTTGTGTAGACTTGCCAAAACACATTAAACTAATATCCTCCCTTGTTGTCATGCAGTAATTGCATTTGATGCATCATACCTTTCGTTAAGCTTAGCCAAACTTTTAAGCACGAGCTAAGCATTATACACATGATTTTGCATTGGTTAGCAGTGATACAGCTCTTAGTGAGAAATAGCTGAACAGAATGAAAACGTTTTAAAAAGAAGGTTTCTTGATAAACCCCTGTTCTTAAACTGTGGAACTGGTTCCAATTTAAAAGCATTTCTTAATTATAAAACTGTAACTGTTAGAAAACATTAATTGATTGATAAAATACATCACAAGATCCATTAAAAAAGTTGAGTATAGGAGTAGAAAAGGAATGAACACAGACAGTGGAAAAAAGAGGGAAAATCAGCAAAGGAAACGTTTGAAAAGCGATTTGTGGTTTCTGACATTAAATTCCAACCACAAGTCTACCCAATATGCCATTCTACATGACATTCTTGGCCACATTAATGATTTCCAACCCTAAGATTTAATTAAATAAGGAGACTTCAAACATATTGGAAAGCCAGAAGACCCAAAAAACAAGGGGGTAAAAAATAGACCTTCTCAGATGTACCCCCTTAAAACTTGCATCTGAACAGAGGAAGAAAACAAACAGAACCATCTAGAATAAAGACATTACTGGTTGAAAGCCTATCATTATCTTCAGCATAGTCAGAGCAGGCACTCAGCAGAGGCTGCCAGCCTTGGCTAATTTAACCCAGATGAACGAGTTGTCCTGGACTCATTGTAATGGCCGCTGGGTTAAGGACCAGGACAGATGATGTAGCGCGATCCAATCAGAGCTGTCATTTGTTTCCAGCCTATAATTCCATAATAAATATTTAACACGGCTGAAAGAACACAGTTCAAAGACTAACTGACAAACCTGCAATTAAAAAGTGACAGACACCATAAATACGCCTCAATGGTCAACTGACCTTGTTTAATGACACTCCAAACAGGCAAGATAACAGGTGAGATAGAGGCGGAGAAAAGCCCAGACTCTGTCCTTGAGCCATTTTTATGCAATCAAGTCTTCTAGAAATTCCAAAAAGGGTCATTTGGAGAAGGTGAACAGGAAAATCCACCTATCGTGTCCCCTTCTTTGTGGTTGATAAAAGACAAAGCGATTAAGAGACTGAAATAAATCTAAATTCTGCCAATCACTTTACAAATTCATGGCTGATAGAAGTTTATCAAATTCCCCAGTGCTGCTGTATTGATTAAACATGATGAATAAAAAAACTGTCTAGTGGGAATTAGTGCCAATATTAACAAGGTAGGCACTTTGTGGTGGGGAAGTTCATATTAGAACACATGATCCAGCAGAAGGAATTCACTATCAGCTATTGCATGTCCTCTTGATCAGGTGTAGCAAGTCAGTACTGTTACTGTTTTGCTACGAAAATGGAGGACGCTGGACAGCAAAGTCACAAAGCCCAAAGAAGTAGCTTCAGCTTGTGGAAGTATTGACTTCTACATTGTAGATAGCCAAGTGAAGAACATGGGCAAAGGCTGTTGTTCAACTTTGTACCATGCAATCTGTGAGCTCAGCTGTTAGGCTTCATCAAGTGTTCTTCCTCATGTAACTAGTCCAGCAGGGAGGGCCTTATGATTGAGGTTTGATTGATATCATTCTGATAGGCAATCAATTTGTTGGTTTGTTAATGTAGCTTGGATCTGTGTTATTGTGGCTGAATGACTGTAAATTGTATAAAATGTCACCATCCATACGATTCCCTTGAAAAGTAGATCATGAATGGCTTCAAGATCAACAAAATCCAAAATCACCAGAACTATGACACACCAGTCAGTAATGCACCCTATAGGTTGAAAGCAAGTCACATAGCAACACTCGGCTTCGTCATGGCTAAGGCAAACACGTATGCCTCAACTTTGATACCGTTTTAACAGATGTGTCCAAAACCAGTTTTATCGTCATTTGATGAATGGCAAAATAGCCATCATAGCAAATGCAGTACGTCCTAAGAGTCAGGAAAATTCCACCTTAATTTCAAATATGGAAATCTATAGATTATTCTGTTCAATATATTTTATATATTTATCGTATCTGCAGCTTGTTCTGTGCGTTCATGTATTCTGTTCCCTCATTTGGGGTCCCCACTATGCTCAGCCTGATGTGCATGTAACTAGGCTCTGAACCACACGCTATGTCACGCAACACACACACAGAGCGAGAGAGAGAGCTAGCTGGTAACAGTCCAAGAAGTCAACCCCAAATGACCAGGAGCCTCACCACTCTCACCCGGCATGCCACTACTCACTCAGCTAATGAGCTCCCTGACAGAGTGTGTGAGTGTGTGAGTGTGTGACTGTGTGTGTGTAGTCATTTCTGTGTGTGTGGAGTGGAAATGGAAAACAGGCATTGATTTTCACTCAGAGATTCAGGGCGGGGCCGTAAAAGAAGACAAAAAGCACATAAGCTGGTGTCCTCTCTTGCCCGTCAACATTCCTTTTCAAAACGACCATTCACATAATAATGGTCCTACAGTTTTGTTTTTTGTTTTTTTAAATGGGGGTGAGTACAAGTCTGTCAGGAAGGAAGAATCATTGTGCAGTTCATCTGAAGGAGGGACTGTGAGCGAGATCCAGGCAGAGAGGGTGAAGAGAGAGACTTTGTGGGACAGGGGAAGGAATTTTCACCCCAACAAGGATAAAACTTGTTGAGGAAAAAAAATTGTTTCCTTGTTAAATTCTTAGGTGACTTTTAGAGGAAATCCTGCTCAACCACAGCACAGCTTCAAAAATGTTAAGAGCAGATGACTGCTTTATAAAAACAGTAGTAAGTGTAAGGCTTAATATTCAACAGTTAAGATTAAATGTCTTTGTCTGAGAAGAATACTGCATGAGGGATCACTACTTATTTCATGGCTCATTGGCATTCATGAGTATATTCATATTTTCTTTTTAATATTTGGACGTAGATTACCACAATGGTCAAAGTTTTCAGGTCAGCTCTATTAAATTCCAAATTACATGATTCTCTGGTGTATCTTGAATATGATTTTTTTCTCGCATTTCAGGTAATTTCCTTTTATTTCATTTTTAAATAATTGTTTTTCAGACATTATACAGATACTGGATTGTTGTTGATTTTACATGTTATTTGCTACAGGAAATATTAATTATTTCAGACAAATAAAACCAAGTTTAAAACACTATAAAAATCTAATAAGCCATCATAAATCTCAAGTGTAAGTGTAATTCTTTTAAGTCTGACAAGCCAACATGAACAGCAGGAGTGTGTTTGTTAAATAGATTCATAGCCATAACTAAAAGGAGAAAGGCTGAAGGAGTGAGGTGTGAAAGAATGTACAGTAAATACAGATTTCCCAATATTCCTGTGGGGCACCCCAGGGGGCTAAGTGGGAGTCTTGTGTGCTTGTGCCAGGCTGCCATGCCAACCCTCCGGGGCTCTCACTGACCCAGAGCCGGACAAATAGATGGAAGAACAGAGGGAAGAATGGATGGATGGATGACAGAAAAATAAGAGGCAGGAAAAAGCGGCAGGAGGTGTCTGAAGAAAGCAGTGTGGCAGTGATGGACAGACCACAAAGAAAGGTGCAGAAAGAGGAAAGGAAAAGAGAATGGGTTAATGTGTGTGTGGGAGGGGGAGTAAGGAAGTTTGGCCCCAAATACAGAATGCATCCGACAATGTGAGCTGAATTTAGATTTGAACTGTGCATGCCGGAGGAGGGAGGAGAGAGAAAAGGAAGGAGGGAGAGAGAAGAATGAAAGAGTGTAGCTGTGAGTACTGGAGGAATGGCTGGTGATTAATGATGGAAGCCTCACAACTGTCTAATGTTAGTGCGAAAAGGAGAGCAAAGACACACTGTGTTACAGTACATGTGCACCAAGGCTCACAATAAGTGACTAAGTATCTATAGCTGCCTGTTCAAACAGGGTTCTCAGCTTGTATATTAATTATATTGCAGAGTTTCAGTTACATTAATGTGATTATTCAGTCTGGAATTAAGCATACACGCCCCCTTCACACCCATCCACAGTGACTTCTCTCTTTCTTCAGTCACACAGATGAGCACTGATGCTGGACTGAGAGACAGTATTAATCCCCCCCCCCCCCTCTTTCTTTCTCTCTCTCTTTCTTCATTTGCTGCCTCGTTCTCTCGCTCCAGAAATCAGCCCTAACGGTAGGCTGGCAGCTGCACATTGATATTGGAGCCACGTCTTGACAACTGCCACAAGGAAGAGCAACAGATCCGGCAAAGCACCAATATTCACCTGTGGGCCATGTCTGTTTGTGTATCGGTTTGTCAGTAAGTGCGAGCAGCAGGTGCACTCTTCTGCTGCCTCATTAAGAAAACCCATATTTACTTGGGCACATTGAGCTCTGCTGGCAAACTGCTCTCCTTCTCTTTCCAATTACTTTGCTTCGACTCTGTGTCCTTCCTTCCAAAGTGTAAAGCCACATGTGGTTTTGAAGGCCAATGCTAACACTGATTTGTTTTTGAAACTGCCCTCAGCCAATATATTTGTGGCATAACTCCCTAGGGAATAAACAATCCACCAGATAATGTCCTCCAGACTCCGGCTTTAGAAACAAGGCTTTGCAAAGGTAAAACAGACGATCGACTCTGACCTCCACTACTAGTCACTTCTGTGCATTGGTTGTGATTGGATCAGAGTGTGATTGGACACATACCCACACGTGCAACAGGCAGCACCTGCTGCTGTGGTAGCGTGTGGGATTGGGCAGGGAGCAGTGTCCCTGTTCCGTCTTTGTATATCGCGAACCGAAACCATGGATGTTTGAGCCGCGATTTTAATTTCGGCACCCAATTGTAATGTAAAAGGGGATGCTCCCAAGTATTATCACCGCAACTTTACTGTTTCTGTTCGCTTCCTCCTGAGCAGCTGATAATATAGGCAGAGCAGGTCAATAACTACCCAGAAGATCAATAGTTAAAATCCCAGCTCCTCCTTCCCTGTACCAAAGTGTCCTTGGGATAGACACTGAACCCCAAATTGCTGGGGCACAATGACTACAGGCACACGAGTGATGTATGATTAAGTGCTGTACATAGATACACTGTATGAATGTGTGTGTGTATGGCAAAAATACTCTGAAGTGTATAAATAAAGACCATTTACCACCGGTTTACTCGTGCTGCTACTGCATGTACAGTGTTATATTTAGAGTTTATTTCTGCTGCATACAAAAGGTTAAAAAAAAGAAAAGAAAATGTTAATGAGTCAATGTCAACAAACCCACACATCAACAATGGTAGTAGCATAATGTAGGGCTGTTGTATCCACAGGCACCGCAGTTAATCTGCAAATAGGGTGGGTGGAATCACAGAAATGAACACTGAGTAATAGTGGCTGGGTGGCAACTACACTGGGGGTGAATTGATACATTATTAATGAGGAAATTATTTATCACATTCTCAGCTGCAGTCCACTGCTGCTCCGCATTTCAGCTCATTTTTCATCAGACAAATTACTGACAAACAAATATAGGAAATACAGACACCAACATGGGTAATCTCACTATAAAGCACAGTCTCACTCAGATTACACCTATATCCAGACTGTGTACATTATACCTCGTATGAATGTGTTTTTTGTGTAAAAGTTGTTTGACTTTTGTAATAAAAAAAATCCATTGGAGTCACATCATGAAATGCTTTTATGTGGATCACAGGCTGACAAAGACTTAATAGAAGGGTTTTACACTGCTGATAAAAATAAGAGATGAAAACAACAACAAAAGTGAACTAGTCCGTGAGATCCCTGGGGTTGTGTACTAAAATACAGTGCTAATCCTACAATGCCGTTAACTACTGAACCAAAACACGACATACATTCCGGTGCCTTATCTCTGTGCCTGAGCTCCGTACTGAAATGCTCACCCTGCTTACAGGCATCACTGCACATGCTTAGTCAACATCACGTTTAACTCTGGTGGCAACATGTGACTTTAGCCTGCAGTTAGCTTTAGCTACCTCAAACTCGAGTCGTCACAACAACCAAATGCCTGAAGTTAAATGGTGGAAATTGTGGCTGTATGTCACGCAACAGGATTCTGACACCAGGATGTACAGCAGATGTTTGAAAACAGCTGGAGCATTTTTGCTGTACTAGGCACTGACGCTGTTATTTAGTTATAAATTACTGCAGTTGGGTTTTATTTATCATGCAAATGTAACCTGAAAAATGTTGCACTTATATATTTGTATATTTAAGTTAAGTATACTTTCAACTGTTGAGAGTTCAAATGTTAAATTTCAACTTTCAAATTCTTGTATTTTTGTCATTGACCATCGTCATGTCTATTTTTTAAAGTTTTTTGGGGAGTCAGAATAAGGACACTGGAATGAGCAGTGAGGGTGTCATGCAGGTAGAGGAACAGTTCCACTGGACAGATTCCCATTAGGGGAATTGTTCAGGTGACACGTTTGACAGCAGTGTACTGTGACTCCAACCACACTGAGCTCAACGTAGTACACATTCAAAGACTCACATCATGACTCGCAGAGCAGAAAACAGCAAAGAAAATCCTCCCCCGCTGCTATGTGGCTGTTTCGAAATTTCGACATTAATAACAGTTTGTGGGATTTGTAAACAGCGGCACTAGAGTCTAGAGGAGCCAAGTACAGGTAATCTATTAAATGCTGCATTATGTATACTAACTTTTCCAGTGGCTTGTAAAGCTACTTGTAATTAACTTTTTGTTCCTGTGGCGAAGTAACATCATATGACGCCTTTATTTTCATACTCGCAAAACCCCTCCTCCAAAAGGTCCCCCATTGTTAAAAATGTCTTTCTTGTGTCCTATGGTCATCTTGCATTAACTATTTGCCACACTGCCTCCCACCATTACTGGTACTACTGCAACTTTTCATCTGCATCACGTTTTGGTCATATACGAAAGAAATGAATGCAGAAAAGAGATGTATTGAACTTTGACCATAATTTTGCCTTTATACAGTGTGGCATCACAAGGGGACAGGTTGTGGAGGGGTGCTACATCCTCACCCAGGATCAGTGCCCACAACCCAAAATGGCCACTGGGCTAGAGACTACAGCTCCCAGACTGCCTCATCGTGCACCCAGCTGCAGGTGCTTAAGGCCCCTAATTGAGGCAGGGCTGGGAGACTGAATAAAGGGCAGAGGAGTTGGGCCTGGGCAAGAGAGAGAGGACACCTACATGGAGGAACAGCTACCAGGGACCTGGCAGGGTTGGATTACTTTTGTTTGATGAAGAAACCACTTTCTCCTCCGGGACGCTTTATGTTTATTCATGGACTTTGTTTAGTAGTAATGTAAAGGAACTGCCAGTGGGATGGACAAATAAACCTTTATTTTTCATTTATACTGTCTGATGGTGCCTGTTTTACGCTCTCTTTCGCACTGCCCCCCCCCCCAGGGACAACCCGTGACGCTACAACAGTTTAAAGCACAGGGCACACTTGGTAGAGAGCATAAACCAAAGCCTTTCATTAAGAAGTCTGTTCATAAATGGTCTAATAATAATAATAATAACCAATTGTTATACTTTCCATGCAGGGTCCAAAATTAGCACTGGTCAATTGCCTACATTGGGGAAAAACAGTTAAATTGCCATTGGTGTGTTACTGAAATTAGCTGACTTTCATTCCATCCTTTCATCACTACAACACATACCAGTTGTTGATTATTTCTCTTGGTTGAGCCTCACTGTCTGCTGTCGTTATAGCTCGACACAAGAGTCGGGACTGTCTCTTCTGGCAGTTGGGAACTGGGCTGAGCTATACCTAGCAGTTAATACCAGCTAAGTACACATATCAGATCTTATCAATGTTTCTGCTGGTAACATTTCTCTGTGACAACCTTCACTGCAAAAACAATCACTCAATCAATCAATCAATCAATCAATCAATCAATCATCGGATCCATTGGTAACTCCCACAGATAAACAGTCAGGTGGAGAGCTCTTATCGTGGCTCTACCTGTTTGTAATGATCTTTCAGGGAGAAGAAAACTCCAAAACATAGGAAGTCTGGATGGGGCCCAAAGTGACCCCAATATTCCAAGATTTAAGGTTTCAAATATCCAAAATAACTTTGACCCTATGACACAAATGATGGGTTGGAAGGGGAGTGGGGTGGTTTAACAAAGGGGATGTTTCAGGATGAGATGGAAACAACATGATGATAATAAACTGCTGGATGTAGAATGAGGACGGGCAGCATACGATGCATTTTCCTCCCAAATAATAGCAGTGAAACTATGATGAAGTGATGCAACAGTCAGGCAACAGACAATGTAGACCCAGTGAGAAACGGGTGAGACTGGGGGAGGAAAGGAGGGAGACAAAAGATATTTCTGCACAATGGCTTCCAGTGTTCTTCTCCATCTCTCTGTCACTTTTTGCCTCTCACACGTGCTTAGTTGGGACGTGGGAAGGCACTAAAGGCACCACCA
The DNA here is from genome assembly GCA_026259375.1 of Verasper variegatus. Classification (NCBI taxonomy): domain Eukaryota; kingdom Metazoa; phylum Chordata; class Actinopteri; order Pleuronectiformes; family Pleuronectidae; genus Verasper; species Verasper variegatus. Next base: position 1,683,173 of record CM048047.1, on the reverse strand, counting down.
TGGCACTGCCCTGTACACACACGCAATCACACTGTTCAGCAAACTTAACACTGACAACTGACTGAGAAAACACAGCTGTGACAATAACTGGCCAGAGAACATGATGGGCAGAAGACTGTAAGACAGAGAGAGGGACAGAAAGGTAGAACACGAGAGAGAGAGAGAGAGACACTCACTATAAAAGTCAGAACTGAGAAAAGAGAGAGTAAGTAGAAAGACATGAAATGAGTCAACAAGTGGTGTGATTGTGAACTCTCAAGAGCTGGAGGTGGAGAGAGAATGAGAAAACATTATGCAGAGAGTGAGTGAGATCTAAATATTAGAGTCGTAAAATAAACAGAACTACAGAGTGTGGGAAGAAAAAATAAATTCCAGGAGCACATTAGAAAGTCAGACAGACCCAGGTGAGAAGAAAATAATAGAAAAAGAGAGAATCATTGAAGACTCAAAAGATCTGTGACTGCAATGTCTCTCTCACTCTCACACACACACACACGTGCTCTCCAGGCTCACAGCAAGAGGATGAAGAGGGGGAGGGCCACAGCTTAGTGCCAGGCAAGCCAGTATGTGTCAATATCTGTAATGGAATAAAGGCTGCCTCAGACAGTATCCAATCAACCAATACAGTGTGCGTGACAAACCTGCAGCCATTAGCATAGAGCAGCACTGCACACCACCACCAGGATGAAGAAAAAGCATAAGAAGAAAGAGAAGTAGGAGATATTGCAGCCAGAAAACTTTGATATTCTGGGATATGACATCATATGTGCACACACACACACACACACACACACACACACACACACACACACACACACACACACACACACACACACACACACACACACACACACACACACACACACACACACACACACACACACACACACACACACACACACACACACACACACACACACACACACACACACACACACACACAGAGAGAGAGAGATCTGGCATCAGTGTTGCATGGCCTTGTGACAATTATTTTTGGGAAGGCCCCAACCAATCCCTCAATCTCTCAAATAATCACTGAGCTAAAGCACTTGGACAGGCGACAGGGAAAATGCTCCACTCTGGTGCCTTTGTAAATCCACTTAGTGGATCAATTCAGTGCATTTTGAGATGACTAGAGGGAAACAACAAAAAGAGCTCAAGTGCATGAGGATGGCATCTGCTTTATCAGCGTGACACATTTCAACACTTTCTGAGAGAAGAAAAACAAAAGATGGCTCTCTCCTGATTACAAGGACCAGGATTCTGCACCTTGCTCTGAATTGTGCAAGTGCAAATAAAAGGTTTTACTGATATAACTTCTTCAACTGAAAATGAAATGTTTAATAAAAGTTGCCGAATGTTTGTGTCAATGTTCAACATCTATGTGTGACCATGATCATGCAAAAAATAAAATCCTCAAATTAGGGAAGGAATAAGGAATATTTTTACCTGATAGTATATTATTGACAGGATGTTTAAAAAAAACTGAATTTATACACATAGTAAATATATACACATAATGTGTATATACACCTATACAATATTTCTGTCAAAGCTCTGTTTAATTGAACATGACTAGGGGTGTAATAAATAATGGGATAAAAATACTTAAATTCAAAAATATCTACCAAGTACCCATTGGTACCAGCACAATGTAACTGGTCAATGTTAAAAGCTACAGGTGTAAATGATAAAAGGAACAAATCTGTCCGTGTCAAAACCAATGTTATTGTCACACTCTGATGGATATATAAGCCCAATGGCGCCTAAAATATTCCCCAAAAACATCATGACAAGAGGACAATCAGATACGCTGAGATAATTATCAAACCATCTTAGAGAAATATTTAAAAAGAGCACAAGACAGGACCCTGAATAATTAGTTATTTGTATCCAAAAAATGTTGAATCTTTGATAAAAGCCAGCTTTCCCCACATCACTGGTGAAGCACTGTCCCTTCAGGGGCTGTTGTGATCACAGGAGTCAAATCAAAGGAGCAGCTAAGGTGGAATACGACTGAAGTGGTCAAAGATGAGAGGTGACCAATAGTGTCGCAAAAGGCCAGAATGCTGCAGCGGTCTTCTGTCAGAGTGAAGCAGGATAATAACTAAAGTGGTTCAGTAACACAGCAGTTGTGTAACTGACACAACTTTCAGGAAAATACCTGCACTGTAAAAATGCTCAACTGGGAATTGGTTTGTTTGTCTATGTGTTTATAATTAACCATTTAGTTTGGGCCGAGGGCTGTACGCTGTAGCAAGGAGCCATCTTTGCATTCCTGGGACATTGGTTCCATATGAGGGGGTATCCTTCACCGTGGGTCTTGTAGTGCGCACACAAGACTCAGCATGTGGACATGTTGTTATTTCTGAATAAAAAACAGGATACCAGCTGTCATGTATGCTGAGGACTGAAGTTTTCATTTTGTTAACCTGTGGGTGGATTTTGATGATGATGTTTGAGTATTTACTACTAGTGATGCCACGAGAACCGATATTTTGGGGCGGTGTCCGCGCTGCCCTGCTAACCTGCCTCTGCTGTTTTCTTACAGTCATGAGCTATAACTAATAATTTTCCTACATGCCACTGTTGAAGTCAATGGGATTTCTCTTTTGTTTTTGTCTTTTGCCGTGGTATCAAAATGGGTATCGAGAATCGTGGAAATTTCATGGAATCTGTATCAACTACAAAAATGTTGGTATCGTGACATCACTATTTACTACCAATAATAATACCAATTAATAATTAAATTGTTACATATACACCTACACAGTAGTAATCATCTAAAAATCGTTCCTACATGGGAGATTTATACACATAGTTAAATGGTTTTCATGTGGGCCTCTTGGTCCATTCTATTGTGCAGACAGAGGCTGTGCACTATGTGGAAGACAAAAACTGCTTTCACACATGTACTGTAAACCCTGAACTTTGAGACATTACCTAGAGGAGCTTTGACAACTGTGAATGTAAACCTCCAAATCAGTTGAACCAGGCACAAAACACTCTCTAACCTGCAAGCTCCCTATATAAAGTCCATGGAATGTCTGATTGAGCCATTGTTTGAACAGATAAAGAGCTGACATTGTCTAATGCTGGACAGAATGCAAATACAATGCAATGACATGATTAACATTGTTTGTTATTTGGGATATTGAGGTTCCAAAGTTAACTGTCAACTACATCCTCAATTTTGCCCATTGATCACACATAATCCAGTCACACTATGTTTCGACAAAGTTTAGTTTTACTTTAGCAAGGCAAAGAAACATTAGGCCACAGCGTCCTGACAATATTCCTGCAATCCTGGAACAAATTCCCTCACAGAAACCTTCAGCTTTTATTGTACAGATTTCTTCCCTATGCTGTGGGAGCTGAATGGACTTACTGTCCATTCTCAGAAAATTAAAGAGAGCTGGTCTGATCCTGGTTACAGGCTGAAGGATCTCATCTACAGAGGAGTCCATGTTTTAAGGATGAAGTGAGATGACTGCTTGTCGAACGTCTGCTCTGTATGACCCCAGGTACCTTCACTCCTGCTGCTTTTACTTGGAATCTTACACAATAACAAACCCTATCTCTATGAGGACTCTAACTGACTTTATCGGTTTCTAGCCCCTTTCCCCAAGCACCACAACTACCCTAAAACCTAATGTAAACCTAAAACGCTAATCCTAATTCTAACCTGAACCCTTGAGGCTGTGAAGACCAGCAAACATGTCTTCATGCCATAAGGAGCAACTCAAACTGGCCCTGCCAGAATATTTACAATCAAGAACACACACACAATCGCACACAAACACAGAGATCCCAGTCAAATCTCCCACTGCTACTCCCCAGATCCGCGTGAATAATATTTGTCCATGTTACGTCACATACTAACCCCTGTAGGCTGAGGCTCTGCCCTTAATAAAAGTCCTAAGATAGAAAAGTATTCTCTCTGTGATAGTAGATATTTTGTAAACTGAAGATATCCAGGGAATAATGTGTTCTATGTCTGAGCCTGTGTAGGGACGGGCTTTACTGCACACCCTATGATGATATCTATGGTTACATAAGAAGGTTAGAGACATGCAGTACGTTTGCAAAGGTTCAACTTTGGTTTTGGTCTTGAATCTCCTTTGACCGTCTCCGTTGACAGTGGGGAATGGAATTTCAAATAGCAGTTTGCCATCAAACCCTGCGATCAAATAAAGAAACTTTCAAGTGTGCTTTAGCCCTGTGGCCTTTACATGACGATCCTAATGAACACTAAGAAACTAAAAGACTTTAAACAAGGCTGGGCCTTAATAATATAATAATATAACTTTTACTTGATAGAAATATGACATGTCGATATAACGTCGATAGAACTCATTCCATCCATGTTTTGACAGACAACACGGGGGGAATCCCTTGTTGACCTGCGGAGTAATGTGCATCAGTACACTGACTTGATTTATATGGTGATATATCGATATCAACTGACTTAACTTTAAATATAATATTGCCCAACACAACACAGGCCTTTTAACTATTTTCAAGTCGAGTGGGAGCTCTGTTTTCCTTTCATACACACCCTGCACTTCAATTTCTGCCAACAGACACAGAAGATTTCCAGCCTCTTATCTGTTCAGCTGCTCTATCCTGCATTCTGAGCCGAGATGATTAACTTTAAAACTGTTCGACTATGCTCCCACTGTATTGTACATGTTCACCTGCTCTGCTCATGTCTTACACTGCACTGCCTACTTGTCACTGGAAGCGGATCATCTCCCAACCAGGAGAGAGAAACAGAAATAAAGTGAGAGGGAGGCAATTTAAGGTGTGAGTTTAAATTAATTTTGGGTTAATGATGCCCATCTATCTTATATCAAGTGAATGTCATTGGTAAAAGGGTTTTCAACAAAGACACACACACACACACACACACACACCTAGATTAAGGATTTACTCAATCTCCTTTGATTTATCCAGCTCTCGCACAAAAGCCATTAGTACTTGCACTACTGATTGTTGCTGGTTCATCTGCATCTGAGGAGTATGTGTGTTATAAAAGTGTGTGGGTGCACACGTGTGTCTGTGTCTTCTGGCCGCACTGCGGGGAAATGTAAGTAAGCGATCACAGGCTCACAGCCACATATGCATAATGTTTGGTAAAAGTTAGAATAATTAATTGTCTGCAGCAAATATGTAACGCATTTACCTTTGTGTGTGTGTGGTCATTGGAGACCTTGTACACACAGGGTTAGTGGAGTTACCATGTGCCAACAGGTACAAGAGCAAATCAATGAAGTTCACAAACAAATGAATACACAGACATACACACACACAAACATTATTGACTGTTAAAGCAACAAGCAGAGACGTGCTAAGTAAATAATATGTAAGCTTGTTGGGTCAAATTGACCCACCCACACTTCCACAAACACAACCTCACTCACACAATGTTGCCAATAAATGTTGGCAACACTAGTGCCACACTGCCACCCCTTGAAGCGGAAGTTTTCAATACAGTACACCTGGCCGTTTTAATTATGTGATTCTCCAGCACGAAATATTGACAAATCGCTAGCTCTGGCTAATGCTACACTACAATAAATTATCTCTTCTTCACCGCTCCAAAAACTGTACTTAACAGTGGCAGTACAGCGCTGCTGCTGTTGGAGTTTAGCAGTTTTATCTGGGTAAAACTAATTTATCTGCATGGTATCGGATCAGTACACTGATTTAGAATTGTGGACTCGCTTCTCCGTGCACAGCCAACTAGCTAAAGTCTGTTGATAGCCTGGGATGTAAGGCTGTAATTATAATTACATAATTTACTACCAGCTGGTTCCAGACTTTACTTTAAAATGTATCTGCATTCTTTCACCAAATCTCTCTTCCATCCTTCCTTAGTTCAGTATCATCAAGTGTCCATAGTATTTGGCTGACATGACATTTGCTTTTAGTCAAGTCTTTATTTTTGTGACAGTTTCAAAACTACAGCACATTAGATGAATTTCTATCGTCACCGACCTTCAAGTTGCTTCGGTGACGAGATGTTTTCATCTCATCTAAATCAACATATCTGATTTCACTCAATCTTCTTTGTCTTGCCAGCATGTCGTCTTTTTTATGGTCTGTCTGACCTGACCTGCAAGTTGGGTGGATTACAGCTTAACCTGTGTTTCTGTGTGTGTGTGTGTGTGTGTGTGTGTGTGTGTGTGTGTGTGTGTGTGTGTGTGTGTGTGTGTGTGTGTGTGTCAATATTAAATTCCATCTTTTACAGCTGTTTGACTGATGAGTGATCTTGGGTAGTGTACCGCACCACAGAGGCGACCAAAGATGATGGAAAAACTATGCCAGACAGTGAAATAAATGATAGTGACTTTGTCATAAAACAGCAACAAAGCAACCTCTGATGTATATCAACACACAATAAATACCACATTCTACATAAGTTACATGTTAGGCTCCTTTTCAATCCTAAAAAGAGTAAAGACAGTTAAAATAATCCTGTAATTGAATGTTTGGCTTTTTCAAATTAACCAATTAAAAACATGTCAACAGAATTTACAAATCACTTATTTCATAAACTCACTGCCACCCTCAACAGCGCTCCACCTTAAAATACAGAAGTGACTTGGAGAAATATTCTCATTTCTCCCTGAAGTCATGTACTGCAGTACACACACACACACACGCACATCGATCTGGGTGTGAGGTATCAAATTACAGCAGCTCTGCGGCACAATCACTTTTGTCTTTGTTGCGTAGCTTTAACACTCTGTCTCTCTCTCCACAGATTAAAACAGTCTCTACATTCTGCTGTTATTGTGTCAAAAGCTAATATGTACCCGATGAATTTACTGCTTTAAGTTCAATGCAGGGTAGTGCATTGTACCATATATATATATATATATATATATATATATATATATATAATATATATATATATTTTTTTTTTTTTTTTTTTTTGCATTTGAGCCCATTAGCTACTTGGGGATAAGGCCACTCTGGGTACTGATGAAAATCAATGTGCAGATATATTATAGAAATATTGGATTTTTAGATCAATCTGATTATACCTTCATTTGTCAGGTATGCAATTGACTGGATTAAACGAAAACAGCCTACACCTTACATCAAGTTAAAGTATCATTTAAATCTATTAAATTTCTATTAAATTTCAACCAAAATAACAGTGAAGGCTCTTCTACTTAGGGTGGAAACATTTACTGGAATTACTCTAATAACCTCATTACCAAAAACCCTTGCTTCAAATTCCGTGTTTCAAGGCTTTGTTTAATTCATATAACTATGTACTGCTTAGTGGTCAGTGTTTCACAGCACGACCTGCTCTCACTCTTGTGGCACACTTGAAGTTGTGTCAGTGTCTCGAGTTAATTATTCAAACTGTGGCAGCCTCAGTCCACTTTATCTGGACACAGTTTCATAATGATCAGATATTGTTGCACATTTCTCAATAACATAAGATCGCTAACTCTATCTTTGTTACTGTTGTTTCATGTGTGGTCACCAGCGACAGGTGGGTTCAAAGGCAAGTGATTTTTTTATATATGATTAACTGATGGATTAATTGAGAGAATACTCAATTACTAAAATAATTAATGGCCTGAAGGCCTACTTCTAGTGTGAATGCATCCGGGGTTGGAGACCAAATTAAGAGGTGAAAATGCTACCTAGTGTAGCTTCACACAGCTTTTGAAATAAAAAAAGGAAAGGAAAGGGATTTCTAAAGAAATAAAACCCTGAAGTGTGTTTACTGAAGCAGATAATGTGGATGATTTGTTTCTGTTTAGCACTTTCATTGGGGAAACTCCCTGCTCGCAACTTACACAATTACAATACACTCACACCCGGAAGCTCCTCATTAGAGCCAGTAGATGTGCACTGGGCACTGCAGCAACTATCATCTCCTCTTTACGGTGAAGTAAAAGACCTCTGATGGCAGCATTGATGACAATTTACTTGAACATGTTAATCGGACCACTGTTTCCTCCTGTCTGAGGCTGTGAGTATATGCTAAGTGTTTATGTTGTTACAAACTGTAATTGTGTGACATGCCTCTGTTGACTATCAGGTTAACTTCTCTGTCTACACAAGTACGCAAGTACAGTGACATATTAAAACTTGCTAATCTCAATCATTCTCAATCCCAGTATTCCTCGATCCCGAAATAGCAATATATTTATGACCTTCTTTAATGATAAAATTCTAACTATTAGAAATAAAATCAAACATCTCCTGCCCTCAATTGCCACTGAAATCTCAGAAACGGCTAAGAATCCTACCAATTATTTAGACAGCTTCTCTCTGATCACCCTTGATCAGCTGACCAAAATAATATCATGTTCTAAACTAACAACTTGTATCTTAGATCCCATTCCTACAAAATTACTTAAAGAAATTCTGCCCCTAATTGATAGCACATTACTGAACACAATAAATCTGTCATTATCATCAGGATATGTATCACAGTCTTTTAAAATAGCTGTAATCAAACCCCTTCTCAAAAAACCCACCCTAGACCCAGAGGTTTTAGCCAATTACAGACCAATATCTAACCTCCCCTTCCTGTCTAAAATCCTAGAAAAAGTTGTAGCCAATCAGCTGTGTGAGTTTCTCCAGGAAAATAATATATATGAAGACTTTCAGTCGGGGTTTAGAGCCAATCATAGCACAGAGACAGCCTTGGCAAAAGTCACTAATGACCTTCTAATAGCTTCAGATCAGGGATTTGTGTCTGTCCTTGTTCTGTTAGATCTTAGTGCAGCATTCAACACAATTGACCATAACATTTTACTACAGAGACTAGAACAGTTAATTAGCATTAAAGGAGCCGCCCTAAACTGGTTTAAATCCTATTTCTCTGATCGCTCCCAATTCGTGCAAATTAATGATGAGTCATCTGTGCGCACCAAAGTTAACCATTGTGTTCCACAGGGCTCTGTGCTCGGCCCAATTTTATTCTCATATATGCTTCCACTCGGAAACATTATCAGGACACACTGTCAATTTCCACTGCTATGCGGATGACACCCAGTTATACTTATAAAACCTGAACAAAGTAATCAAATAACTAAACTCCAAGCATGTCTCAAGGACATAAAAACCTGGATGACCCACAATTTTCTCTTATTAAACTCAGATAAAACAGAGGTTCTAATACTTGGCCCTAAACACCTGAGCGATACATTATCTAATGATATAGCTGAGCAAGACGACATTGCCCTTGCTTCCAATGAAACAGTCAGGAACTTGGGAGTGATCTTCGATCCTGATTTATCCTTTAATTCACACTTAAAACTAATATCTAGGACCGCCTTTTTCCACTTGCAAAATATCTACAAAATCAGATGTCCTTTCTCAAAAGGATGCAGAAAAACTAGTCCATGCCTTTGTTACATCCAGACTGGATTATTGTAATTCATTATTATCAGACTCCAGCAGTAAGTCGTTAAAGACCCTGCAGCTTGTCCAAAATGCCGCAGCACGTGTCCTGACAAGAACCAAGAAAAGAGACCACATGTCTCCAGTATTAGCTTCGCTACACTGGCTTCCGGTTAAATCTAGAATAGAATTTAAAATTCTCCTCCTCACCTTCAAGGCCCTTAATAATATGGCACCATTATACCTCAAAGAGCTGATGGTACCTTATCAACCCACTAGAGCACTGCGCTCCCAGAATTCAGGCTTACTTGTCGTCCCTAAAGTCTCTAAAAGTAGAGTAGGAGCCAGAGCTTTCAGCTATCAAGCTCCTCTCCTGTGGAATCATCTCCCACTTTCAATTCAGGAGGCAGACACCACCTGTATATTTAAGAGTAGGCTTCAAACCTTCCTCCTTATAGTTAGAGCCGGTCCAGGCTTGTCTTGGACCTGCTCTTAGTCATGCTGCTATAGGTCTAGAAGGTCGGGGGACACATGACACACAGAGCTTCTCTTTCCAGCTTCTCATTCCTCTTCTCAATCGTTATCACATCAAAGTAATTCATGTCTCATCAATACATGTTACTGACTTCACTTCTTCCCTTTGCCCCTTTGCCTTATTGTCCGCAGATCCAGGGCCGCAGCTGTGGCCACATCATGGATTAGGATCTGTGGATCGCGTATCAGAGATCGTAATGGTGGATCCAGTATGGCGGATTCTGTATCGTGCTGGTTGATCGTGATAATAAAGGCGGATCCTTTATCGTTTTGGCATCGGAAAATGGTGGTGGACCACGACCAAGGTGGCAGCTGATGATGGATCCTAATGGCGACAGTAAACAATGACTGTGGACTATAGTGGCATCCGATCTTGATGGTGGATCATGATCTTGCTGGCTGCTGACCATAGACTATTGAAGCAAGACTGCTTGATACATAGTATTTCTCAGATACTTGACCATTAATGACATTAATCCACCAATTCACTGACCTTCAGTTATGCTTCTAAAAGGTCTACCCTTATCAATGCTGCTAAAACCTTGATGATGTTCTCCTTTACACTTGACATCTATTGCACTTGTGTCCGTCCTGGGAGAGGGATCCCTCGCATGTGGCTCTCTCTGAGGTTTCTACGTTCTTTTTACCCTGTTAAAATGTTTTTTTTAGTAGTTTTTCCTTACTCTTGTTGAGGGGTAAGGGCAGAGGATGTCACACCATGTTAAAGCCCCTATGAGATTTGTGAATATGGGCTATACAAATAAAATGTGATTGATTGATTGAATCAGCCGATGCACATTACAGAATGTACTACAGTGACCAATGTCCACATCCATATCACAGTGTGTGTGTGTGTGTGTGTGTGTGTGTGTGTGTGTGTGTGTGTGTGTGTGTGTGTGTGTGTGTGTGTGTGTGTGTGTGTCACATTGGACATCGAAATACTGCATCATCAGCAAGGTGCACCCAAGGTTGTGAGAGTATTTGTGCATGTGTGAAATTGCACCTCATATCACACCCATGAAACTGTAGCACAGCAAAGCCGAAGTATCAGACTGTTGCTGCATCTGAAAAATACTTACATGTCTTTGTGTGTGTGTATATATATCATAAGAAGCTGTCGGTGTGCATAAGTCACGACTCTCACATGCCAGAGACTAGTGCAGTGCGCCATAGCATGGCCCTGCGGCACTGTATGGAAGCTAAACCCCAACCAGTTTTCCTCTCTTAATACCTCCCTCCGCAGAGGGGAGGGAGACAACAGGAGGGGCAGAATAGCTGAGGCTTGGGCCAAATTGGTAGAGAGAGATGAATGTGTGCAAGCTCTCAACAAAGGCAGCAGGATGTGGGAGGACAAGCCAGCACGCACACTTTTTTGAGCATGGATGGGATGGGGTGACGAATGGAGGGAATAGATGAAGGGATAAAAGCAAGAGGAGGCAAAACGAGAGCGATTGGGGGGAGGAGGAAGAATAAAAAATAACATCTATTGATCCAACTTAAACAGTAATATAGTGCAGCAAAGGAGAAAAAGAAGGCAGCACCTGTCTTGAATTCAATTAAGCCTCACACCGGCCACCAGTCAGCATTTTACAAGTAATACATCACACACACACACACACCACATATACTAATTTCACACACACACACACACGCACACACACGCACACGCACACACACGTTGTGCAGATGCACAAATGCTACACGCTGATTCCACTAACAAAGATTAAGCATTAGTCCAAAAACAGAAGACCATTTTTTCATGCAAACATCTCTCCTCGTCAGCATCGTCACCACACACTCACACGGAGAGGGACATTAAGCAAACTGGAAACCTTCATATCTGCTGTTTGTCTCACCTGGACCGGGAGAGAAAACAGAGATGAAAAGGGTGAGGAACAAAGACGGGGGAAGGCAATTTGAGATGCCTCCTACATTCTCATATCTGTCCTGCCACTAAGATTGGGAACAGAAAACAGACAGAGAATAGAAGTGGCTATGGGAGAGCAAGTACAGCCGTATGTACTATACATACTTTTTTTTTTAAACAACACCCACATGCAGTAAAAAATAAATTGGTGATATCTCTGGTACACTGTGCACAGAGAGAGACTGAAAGAGTGGAGCAAAAAGTACAGAACAATGCTGGGTGGACATGATGATGCCTCTTCATGCCCACAGACTCCAACAAGGTACAGACAAGGTTGATGCTGCTCCTGTACTAACAACTACCTTTTATAATTATATCAGTTACATAACACATTTGGTGATGTTCATCATAAAAAAACAGTTGTAATAATCAGAGTAAAATGTGTGAGAATTAATTTGTGATTTTGAGGAAAGAAAGTCATTAAATTCTTATGATTATGAAAGTATTACAAGTGACAAAATATATATTTTGAAATCCCTAAACCTAACATTCTCGGTCTTTAACCAAAATATGAAACAAAATGTAATCTTTTATTTCAGTAATTTGATTCAATTAAGATTGTCGGGTATTTAATGGAAAGTTAGGTCTTGTTAGGTTCTGTGTGTGTTGTGATCAGAGCTTCTCTGCTCTTTTCCGTAGTAGTTGGTTATGCGTTCATGTTAGAGCACGTGAGATCCTCTCTGTGAAACTGCAAGAGTAAGTGCAGCACCCAAATCAGGTTGAAAAACTCCACTAACTGCATCTTTAGGCACAGACATTGAAAGACATACACAACCAGCTTGCATGGCAGCTAGTGGGAATGACTTTTTATTCAGCTGTGCTACTGGTTGCGTTTAGGGGCAACTTTCACTAGGCTTCACAACCCCCATAGACTGTATAGGCAACAACTTTCTTCAATTTAATTATATCTGTTTAATAATGGTGTCAGCCTTTAAAATAGCACACAGGTTAGATTCTAGTAGGTAAATATATAAAATAATCAGACAAGTGGATCATCACTTAAAAACATAACTTAGGAGGTCTGACTGGGAATGACTGTGGCGGCCAGTTATATTCTAATTTGTCCCACCAGTTTCATAATGAACCCAAAAAACTGTTTTACACTTCTCACAATAACATCTCTATCTTGCTCCATTGTACAGCTGTGAGCAATACTATTTGTAGCATGCTCGCTCATGCTCTATCATCCATAAACTTGTTACTGTGCAGAGTCAGACTTCAGCTGCTATAGTATCATGCAAAGCAGTTCCTCTCGCGCAACAAATTGTGTTGACCCTGAGAGCGACATTGCATCTACAACCCTGCTACTGTTATAAGCTGTTTTCAAACATCTGGAGAATTGACTACAGAGTTTACCCGTAGTCTTTCGCACATGCACAATGAAGCGGGAGGTTCTCTGCAGACACGTTCACAACAGCATCAAATCCTCTGCGTTATTCAGGCAAGAGTTGGAGCAGCTGGTTGCAGCGGACAAAGGCAGGACGTGACGTATTAAGGCCGCTGATCTTTTTTACAGCACCCCAACACCATCATTACTTCTTACCACCACAAACTCTCTTGACATCTTCATCAGTGTCATCCACGTGTATAACACCACTTATTCACTGGGTCAGGTGCTAGAAGCATCATCAACCCCCCCCCACCTGCTCACATTGAGGGGGACCCCCTGCTGTGTTCACACATCGACTTCTCCTGGATTTCTAGACTTTATACTAGGGGGCCAGGAAGAGAAAGTCTGTAGACACTGTGCAGCATCTCACGCCGACATTTGCATATGCAGTCCAGTGCAAGTCTGAAATGAGCTATAAATTGAATGAATTCCGTGGGAAAGGCCGTACTCACTTCTCTCCACCAGCATTTCTTGTTTGTATCTCAAAGAATAGTAAAGTAAAATATACTTTATTAAAGAAGAAGTGAAATATGTCATGTTGACAAAAGATACCAGTTTCTGTCAATGAACATCAATATCAGTGTAGTTTGAAACCACCAGCATAAGTTAAATGGAAGTATAATTTTGTCATCCCTCTCCTTTCTCTTTTGTCCTCTTCATCCACCTGTGTCACTCACCCTCACCTGTTAAACCACAGTCTTTTGTTAAAGGTCTTAGCCGGGTCACCCTAGGGTGGCATCAGGTGGCACTGCAGTCTACCTAGCACAATGGTCCTCATTCTCCCATAATGCACCCTTTCCTGTGTGAAACTGAGAACTGAGTGGATTACACCAACATGCCCACAGCTGTCACTGCAACACCAGTTGCAACCCCCCCCCCCCCCCCCAGAACATAGGTCTGCCTGACTGACTGATGTCCTCCTCTTTCTACTCTCTCTCCCTAGAGAATGAGGAGCAGAGGAGGATGAATAGATAAATGACTTCACTGTCAGGAGTTGAGGGAAGCAGACTAACGGCATCTCAGCAGCATCCATGAACACAACCATAGCAGAAATGTCCACCCATGTAATTCTTGGAGTTGCTATGTTCTAAAAATATAAACTTCAAAGCCAAATTCAACCAATCTGGAGACTAATATCAGTTAATTATCTCTTCAAAAACAATAAAAAATATGAATTGAGACTAATAATTATACACAGACTTGACTTTTAAGTCCACATGATGATCCCCTTCACTAGCTCCACTTTACAAGTTGTCTCAAAACATCTTGGTGAGTTTGCATATAATTGCCAGAAAGTAGTTGTTAGTTGTCTTACAATAAATAAATCTTGAATGAGTTTAGAATATCTCATTTTAACAGATTTACAATGTAAGGCAAGTGTTAATCTGACTATGTGTTGAGGCATTTACTCTAAAAACAAGGACATTAAGGCTACAAAAGACCCATAATGCATCATTCCCAAATTCAATATCCAGATAAAATTGACATTATCTAATGGTTTGTCTAATACAGGATCATTGCTCCAGGACTGATAATGGCAGCAAAACTGTTAATTCTTAACATTCTGTTGTCATACAGGTTCAAACTCAGCACAAATGTATGAATAAAAACACAGCTTTGATTGAAACAGTTGAAACACGGACACATGGGATTACTAACATGATGACTCTTGGGCAAAATCTAGAGCTGCTGAACTGAACGGTAGATCGGTTTTTGGATAGTTCGGACTATCAGAATTACAGTAAGTTAAGAAAGCACTACACAATAGATGAAGTCAAAACAGAGTTAGCCAGGCTCAAAGGAGTGTTTGCAGTATTTGCCTTGGACAATATAATGTTAGAAAGACAAGAAGGTACAATTGGTCCATTCTGACTTTTGTCAAGTATTGTCCCTGAAATTGGTAATACTGCACTGTAAAAAAGATTTTGGAGGGTGGTAAATAGAATCCATGCTAATCATTCAAAATAACTTAAGTATATTATTCAACAAGAGAAATTTGTAATTATGGGTAAATTCTACCTACACTACCCATTTGTTAGCAGTAACAACTATCATAAAATCTACCCAAAGACAATGGGGACTGCAGTGCTATGGGCACATGCGTCAGGACCTATGGTCAGAGTCAGGATCTCAGGACCGGCTGCCGGGCCACTGGACTGAAGGTAAGCTAATGTTTCCTGTTTAACTTGTTGATATGTAACATGTCACGAATACAGATGTAAACTTATTAAATGTTAAGATCTTACACAAAAGTTGTTGTTGGCATGCTCCTGTGTTTTACGCTGTGCATGTTTAAAACTGAAAGTTTGAATCGACAGCAGTCACCTTGACCTACAGGGAGAAATCATTAGAAGTTCATTTTAAAAAGGTTGAACTGTCGGCAAATGGGGTTTGCAGCAGAATTACAGAATGTGCGCATTGTGTATTAACATAAAATAGCCCAGTCTGAACTGCTAATCTGCCTTTTACAGTCCTGTACAAAATCTCTCCAAAATAAAATTAGTAGAAGAGCTTGTTCCATTGAAGTAAAAGGAATATGTTAATCTAGCTTCAGCTGTCCATCAACAAAATAAATGAAAGCCATTATATTTGCAGAAAATTCTAAATTCTTGTGTCGTTTTGGGATCCCAGTTGTCTTTGAAAAAGGTTTACGGCAGTGAGGGGAGAAGATGCTGAGAATGCATCAGTTGCTAATATGCAGGAGGTTTCACACACACTCAGAATGTCTTCAATACATGGGGCCGGGATTTATGAAGCACCCCCTCCAATAGGTTGGAGACTTGGGCTTTCTGGCTTTAACTGGTAGAATTATGCTTCAACAGATACAGTGGGATTTGAGATAAGAGGGCAGACATGAGGTGCCATGTACTTGCCAGGCAATAACACAATCACACACACTGGGTTTCAGCAGAGATTTGAATGCCAAATGTGTTCTCACCATCCTGAACTCCCCCGATTCTGATCCTTGAAGCCAGATCTTGGGGGCAAACACACTTCTTCCATTGTGTGCTTAAGCCAGACAGACAGGTTATAGTTGAGCACATGATAACACTGTGCAGTATCTCGCTATGGACCCTTACTTAGTACTGCCAATATTTTTTTCTGTGCCCACTTTAATCGGTTGGCTGATTCTGGACCTGGCATATAAATCCGAAACAGGTGTTCTCAATACATAATAAACCTGATAAGCATTTTTGCACAGAACCTTTAACCTCTTAACATTCCGGTGAAATTTGCCTAAAACGCTTGTCTAAGGCATACCCAAAGTAAATTGAAAGCTGTTCTTGAACCACTTGTACATGCATGGTTTTGGTCTCTTTTCAAAAGGTAACACTCTGAATGTGTGGATCACGATGAGGCTTCTTAGGTGAGTGACCCCGATTTTGTTATTGTTTTTTTTTTGTTGGTGGTGTGACAGAGGTGTTGATTGTACCTGCTGTGGTGATTGTATCTTGAAATGAGACAAGAATTTTAGCTTTCCAAAGATATGTCGCATCAGTACCTAGCTATACGAAGCAGTTGTGTAAATAACAAAGTTTGACGCTTAACAGATCGCTAAGAGGTTAAGCTGAATGAATGGGGGGGGAAATGCTGAGAGCTCTCTACCTGGGGAGGGATACCACATTTTTGAGAGAACAACTGGAGTAAAGTCCAGACTATATAGAAACTGTGTGGAAAGTCCGGACACAAGTCTCTGGAGATCCTCTGCAGGACATGAAAACAGCTAGTGAGAAGTAATCAGTTAGTTTGGTTTGGTTGTGGAACAGAACAGCCAACATGAGTGAAACTCCAAGTGGGTGAGGGTTCAGAAAGGAGAGAGGGAGGGGAAGGGAAATTGATGGGTGAGAGAAGGATAAACTCCATAACAAGGTACTTCACAATCCAGGCACAGACTCTGTGGAACTGAGACCAAATGGGCAGAGCTTCAAACAAACTGCAGGAGTGATGTTTAATGTGCATCTTTAATGCTCTACATCACAAACAGTATGTAAGTAGGTAAGTTGCAAAGCGCAACAAGGTATAAGTTGAAGAGTACAGCCCCATTACAATGCGAGTGTGAAGTCTTTCTAAAATCTATTTCACAAGTTATATTTGCTCTATATCTACTGATGCTTTTGAAACACATTCACCTCATGACGGCACAACCACCACCATCTATATGCATTCATGAAGGAGGATTCGGGATAAACCCGGATACCGAACACTGTATGCTTTTACACAAAACACTGCTTGTTCAGTAGATAAATAAGACAGAGGATGTGTGTGTGTGTGTGTGTGTGTGTGTTAATCGCTTGTTGTGTGGAAAAAGGGCTCTTTTAATAGCTGAGCCATTAAAGTGAGCAGGCCAACTCTTGAATTTAATCTCTTCTTTTTCTCTCTGCTGTCACATCACATTACACAATCCATCATACACACATTTAATGTAGCCTCACATACATACAAAAACACACACTTGCCAATAGTACAGCTCTCCTGTGAGCTCAGGGACTATTTCCTGGAATGACTACACAGACTTGAAGACACACACACACACACACACACACACACACACACACACACACACACACACACACACACACACACACACACACACACACACACACACACACACACACACACACACACACACACACACACACACTATCAGATGTCTCTCACGTACATTTGTGAAGTGGATTACATTAATAACATGCCAACATGTGCCAGATCTACCAAATAAAAATAACATCACGTTGACTTCAGAAGAGTGTGTCTCACTTGGTTCCACTGATGCTGCTTTAAACAAGTTTAGCTGATCAAGAGTGTGAACAACAGTCAGTGAATGTAGAGTAATGAAAGGGTTTGAAAATGAAAACCCTGTTAATAATATACCAACATTAAAAGATTGTTATCTTTTACCTTGTTCTCAAATATTTGCATATCATTTTTGGGCTGGTGTTAATCTAAAGCTAACAGGAAAAAAGAAACACTCTGGTTTATGAGACATTGAACGACATTTGGTGTGTTTCGTAGAGTCTCTATACATCTCGTTTCTGCACCTGATGTCAAGCATGTACTGCACAATGCAGAATAAACCTTCATTGTGTTCATTGTGCCTCACTTTTTTGTATCTATTTTATATGCAGATTTGATGGTAATAAGTATTTTTAAGTATACAAATGTAGAATACAATAAAAAAGTATAATGTTAGTATACACAAACAAAAAGGTCATATCAAAAACTGTTTTGATATGTTTAGAATACTTTGACTTCCACTTATGCACACTGCAGTATTTATTGACACTAGTTTCTTGTGTTTGTGCAGGAAATCATACAATCTCTTCTGACCTAAATGTTTTCGCTGGGATAATATCAGCATCTAATTTTAAAATAGGGTCCTTGCCAATACCTAAAACAAGTTGCTCAGGTAGACACACACACAGTGGTTCTTTTAGGAACAAGTATAAGCATCATTGTATCAAGTCCAGCCAAGTCACACTTAGTCCGCAACATTTAATCAGGGGTGGAAGCTGAAGCTGAACTGATCTGAACTGGGCTAGAAAGCATGAGGCTGTAACGCCTGGGTAGCAGGTGAGAAAATCAGACTGAAGCCATCTTCTCATGTGAACTGAAGTGTCTGGGAATTAGATCTGGAGATTGTCCGGAGCTGCTCATTCCGACATTTGTAGAACCCAACATGAGACGCCTACAGGGCGTATTCTGTTTGGTAAAGTCGAGGGGTGGAGCCTGGGAGGAGCAGGAGGCCATACGCTGTGGATATCATATCAGTTTTCTTTTTTTAAACGACACGTCTCCTTTCCTTTTCATGTTTATTCCTTTCTTTTGACAATGACTTCTCACCATCCACATGATGTAAAATGTCACCAACACGCCCACTTAATCACTGTCAATTCTCCGAACAAAGACTTGCTCTATTTGGACATGGGCTCGATCAGAAATTACACGGACAAAGTTAAAGATTCGGACATTAGCTTCTTGAGTGAGCGAGAATGCGCGTGGGTGCAGTCAGATGATAGGAGAGGAAAAGGCAAGGCAGAGAGAGAAAAGTTCAGGAAGAGCCCACAGAGCAGGCGAATCTGCAGACAGGACATTAACGAAACATAAAACAGAGTAAGGTGAGAAATAGAGGAAAAGGGGTACTCGTAATGAATGCACCACGCTGTGATCGGATTGGATTGGGCCAGGACCATTAGCAGCGCTTTGACTCTCTCATCACAGCCACATGATGAGTAGCATGAGTCATTATAGCAGCGCTCAGTCTGTGTAGAATGAAACAGGTGGGATCTGCACGGCTTGTTGAATGGGTTGTGAAGAGCATCTCACACCTGCCTGTGAGCTCTCTCTCAAAAAAAGGCCAAGCGCCTTTTAGTGCAAAAATGTGTGTGCAGTTTACAAAGGTCTTTGTGTGTGTGTTGGCTTTTGCAGCAGAGTGTAATGTGTGTAATGCCTGCTTATAACCAGTGTTTGGAGCATCAAAGCACCATGCCTTCCAATCTGTCAGTGCACGACAGTGCGGACTCAGCTGCCAAATGCAGCACTGATCAACTCTATCAGCGGCTAAACACTGCCAAGCATCTGTTTAATTACATTAGATAAACTGAAATAAAAGCAATTAAAAAGGCAGGCAGGAGGTGGGAGTGAGTGAAATTCTGGGTTGATGAACTGGAGATGTATTTTGCACAGTGATTTCACTGAAAAGAAAGAGTACGGAGGACATGCCATAATGTTTAAAAGCCCTTTTACAACAACAGTAATTAAACAGCGACTTAGAATTTAATGTCAGAGTAAAGGAAACTCTGAAAATTTCTAAACAGATTATTATCATCATTATTATTAATAGAAGAAAATAAGAACAACCCCGGGTTCCTCTTCAGCACTGTAGACAGCAGAGCGTTTACTGATCCGTCTATTACTTTAACTTTGAGCAGTAGTGATTTCATAAAGAATTCCCCACCTCCTACCCATCAATAGAACAGATACATTGTCCAATACAGAAACCTTAAAAATATTATTATTATTTTTCTGTTGAACAACCAGTCCAACAGAGCTGAAACATGATGGTTACACAACTGTTCCTGGTCTCTCCCTCCTCTCTGCCTTCTTTTCCACCCACCCACCTTTCCTCTCATCCCCATTTCTCTCCGCTCACCCCAACCAGTCGAGACACATGGGTCTGGTTCTGCTTGAGGTTTCTTCCAGTTAATGAGGGAGCTTTTTCTCTCCTTTATCACCAAAGTGTTTGCTCGTTATGAGAACTGGGTTTTTTCTATAATATACTGACCTTACAATGTAAAGTCCCTTGAGATTATGTATATTATGATTTGGCATTATGCAAATAAAACTGAATAAAATTGAGAATTAACACTATGCATGTGAAGTCTTTACAAATTTTCAGCAAATACCTTCTCTGTAGCACCGAATGTGGAGTTTGTCCATTAAACTCTTCACTATTGCGTTCAGTATCCTCCCCTAACACTATAACCTCACAAAAGCTAGAGCCCATTAGAGTCAGTGAAACTACAGCATACAGTTTACTAATGTATATTCCCTGAATTCCAGAATTTGCTGAACAGCTCTCCTTAATCAAAATTAAAGAGGTGGGTTGGTTTAAGAGCTGTGATTAAGAGCTGAGCTTATTATTATTTTATCATGAATATTATTATTTTATCATGAATATTATTATCATATCTTATTTATTATAAGCATCATTCCTGCTGTAATTTGTGATTTCACACCTAATCTGTTTGGTTCAGATAAAACTAATTCAGGTCCATTTACCCGGTTGGTTGAATTGGGCTGGCGTAAAAGCTGTGAATCAAATCCTGGCGAGGACGAACCAACCAAAACAAGACCACTTGAAAAGCATCAGGCGTGGTTTCAGCCCCTTCATCTGACAAACGTGTCTCAAAGAAGATTTTTTTTTCACTGTTTTGAAACCCAATTTTTCACCTAGGCAATTTCTTGATTATTAATTTGGTTATTAAAACAGCTTGTTTTGCTTGAGCCATCCTGATCAATGGCAACAATCATCATGTTAAGCTAATAAAAGATTGCTGATGAAATTTCTCTGCACTTCTCTGTCCCAATTGAAAACCTAAAAGGAAGATAAATGCTATAATTAGTTGACTTCTCATTTTGAGTCCTCAGAGGAAAAGTTGAACTGTCTTCTAATTTGGTCCGGACAGAGGAAGAATCTTTCTAACTTTTCTTCTTTTGCAACATGCTCGCTAAAGACCAAATACTTACTAATGACCATCAGCCTCAAGTGTACTTTGTGTTTAGTGCTAAGTAGTTAATCCCATTTTAAAAGTCTAAACTAAGAAGAACAGTATATACATTATATCTGCTCTACATGAACATGCAAGCATTATGAGTATGTAAGCAGGCTAACCACATGCCTTACAGAGCCACTACCATGTCTGTAAAATTAGTATGCCAACTGTAGCTAATGAAATGTTAGCTTAAACAATACCATGAGCTGTTTTTCTACTGAAGCATTAAAAAGCATTGCAACATTTTTGATATCAACATTGCAGTTATGGCTGCATGAGTTCTGACCAACAGCTAATGTAGACAGACTATAGACTCAGGCACTGTCCACACTAATATCTTTTCCCTCTGCGTTAGGGCTTCACGTCCACACACATTAAAACAGCGTTTTACATCACTAAAACAGAGATTTTTACAAATGCCTTCCTCAGTTCAGTGTATCTGTATGTTAGAGATGCGCTGATCGGTTCTGATGACATTCGAATGTGCATGTATGCTTGACTTATCCGCCCAACACCTACCAAAAATAATGATTTTCTCCATTTTAGAGACCCACACCTGAAAGAAAATTTCACTCCACCTCTACAGGTGATAATATGGTAACATACTAGACACAGGAAGGCTTGTATTAATTCAATTGACATTTATTTAATGTAGAGGTTTTTAGAAAATTTAAACGGTAACAGGTATTTGCATAATCACAGAGCCCCTCTAGTGACATTTGGGGGGAAATTCATTGCGTGTCAACGACTTGTTAAGTTGTGGGAAGGGGATAAATTACTCTGGGCCACAAGATGTGAATCTGTTCTCTACTAACAAGACCTGACAAACTGAACTGAAGAAGCCTCTTTGATGAGAGATGAAACGTTTCACTATCACATGATGGAGCCTCTATGAAGGGCTTTAGTTTGACATACACTGTCTGCAGTAACTCTGAGGCCAAACTGTTAATAAAAATAGGAGAACCCATTTTGTATGACTGTGTGCATTTGGTATTTTGGTGACAGGATGCGCCTGTCGCATCTGGAAACTGGAGGAGATTGAGAAAAACTGGATGCGATAGCGGCTTAGATCAAATTTCAGAGGAACACCTTACGTAAAGGGAAGGATAAAGGTAATGAAACAATGTCTGTTATCCTGCCACTAAAACACCCAGTACATCTCAATCTCACCGTTTTCAGATGCGCCAGGCACATCCTGTCACCAAGTTGCAAAATGGTCACAGGCATTTAAATTGGAAAAATTGGAACAATGTATCATTCTGACACTGATTCGAACCATGAACCCAGACTTTTTGGTGTGAACTCCAAAACACACAATGATACAATATTTGTCAGAGGATCAGATGATCACTGGCAATACACACATACAGTATATTTGCTTTCTTTAATTCACCCCATTTTTCATTCATATGACTAATGTCCCTGCACTTCTCATTCGTTGAGTGTAATTCCAAACACAATAACTTGTATGACTAATGTTAGAGCTATAACAGTGTTGTTTAATGTTCCACTTAACTGAAACTGCTTGCAAATAATGCTTTGTGAAAATACAGTATATTGACATTGGACTTAACTATATATGCTAAGAACATTGTGTCTCCACCCATCCACCAAGCAAAATAAGCTCTGTTAGCTGGAAACTTTCAGAATCAGTCTTTATCACAGGATTGTGTTTTTTCTAGCTCGATTTTAGAACTTTGGATGATGAAGTAAGCTGAGGATGGAGGGACTAGTTCCACAACATATCCTCTTTTCTGTTGTGACAAACATCAGCATGACCAATACTCAGCTTGATACTACTGCACCACAACAGACAGTTATCAGATGTCATGTACAAGATGTGAGATTATATTTTTGGACTGAACAAGCAATTTAACAATATTGTGTTATCAACATAATTAAGTAGTTAGATTTATCTGGTAACCATTCCTAGATCAGCTAAAACCCATTAGTATATTCCTAAATTTAAATTGTATTGAGAAAAATATATTGATTTGTGTAATATATTGATAGACAATATTATTCATATTGCCCACACCTTTTAACTGATTTAAGGCTGCACATATTAATTTCTGATTATTTTCTTGGTTGAACACTAGAGATTTGGTTTTTTTCCTGGAGTTTTGTTTTTTCCTGGAGTTTTGTACCCTCATGGTTTAATGCACTTATTGTAAGTCGCTTTGGATGAAAGCGTCAGCTAAATGAAATGTAAATGTTAGTAGCGCAATATTTTGTTTTTCTGTCCATTAACTTATCAATTACTGGACTATTCACGGGCAGTTGACCATCACGTCTTAGACACCAACATTAAAAGAAATCAAATTGATTTATCCCTCGCGTTGTTCCTGGGTCAGCAGCCCCGCTCGGGGCGAGTAAGAGGAAGAGGTGTCAGATATGCCCCAGGATGTAGGACTGTAAAACTCACACCGTGTGCCGCGGGTGTAACAAATACATCTGCAAGGGCTGCTCACTTGTCTATTGCCCTACGTGTGCATCCTAATATGGGGTGGGCTATGTGAGGGGGCCAACAGCCGGGGGAAGCAGGGACAACACAAGGGTTAAGTGAGGGGAAGCATGCAGGTATCATTGTTGGTTTTATGAATTGAATGCCTTAAGTTATGACACATCAGGATGTAATACAATTAAGTATAGAAAAGCCTGGCACTCACTCTGCGGCTCACCGTTATCGATTACTGAGCTCTCCACTTATTAAAAAGGCAGAAGAAACAAACACACACTTTTAAACAATTAGGCAGAGACACTCCATTAGATTTCTTCGAAGCACCACCATACTGCAGACACATGGATTCAGACAAGGTGAAAAGAGAAGGATCCTTGTTAACAGCCAAGGTTAATCATTTGAAACACATCCCAAGTCTGGATCTGTCTCACGACGCACACTTGATACATAAACAAGACACTGTTTTATCGAAAAAAGTTTTTTTAGGCACGCACACACACACGCACACGCACACGCACACACTTCGACTTTGCTGCTTTATCATGGAACACAGTAACTTCAAGGTGACTCAGCTGTATTTGTCCAGGCAGTCCACATGTTTGAATCAACAGAAAGATAATGTGTTCTTGGCAGTGACAAGAGGCAACTGCTATTCAATTATGATGATTCATTGAAGATGAGCAGATTGACAACTGGTTTCACGGTCAAAAGTGCAGGTTTGGTTTATAAGTCAACCTTTAAAAAAGATGTGCAACGAATGCTGTCTTTAGCATATGAATGAATAAATTAATAAACCTGGTTATTACACCTTCTTTTATTGAAGCATAAAATAGTAATTGCCCATATTAGACATTGCATATTCATATTGTACTTGTAACAAATAATGCTGAAAATATTATTGAATACATCTAACTCAACAACTCCCTGGACTTTTATGTAAATAAACACAGGTTATATCCTACCAAAGTGATAGCACAGCCTGTAGGTTGCCTGACAGACATAACCCAGGGCAAACCGTGTCCTCTTCCCACGTGCTTATTGCAAATATGAGAAAGTGCGAAAGCAGAGTAGCTCATATAAAGAGGGAAATGGTGAAATAAAAAAGTCAGGAATGAATTGTTGTTTTTTTTCAACAAACTTTTTATTTTTATTTTGTGATACTGTGTTAAATTGTGTCCATGCATCTCATTCAGTTTACTTGCATGTTGCAGCTTTAATGACTTGAATGACCTTTTTCATCACTGTGAGCACATCCTTGCAAATGGAGCACACTGGTTTAATTAAATGTTTCAATTTCTATGGGATAGCGCAACATTTCACATCTACTTTAGTTTTCTTGACATTTGCCATGATGCTTGTCAATGATGAGTGCAACTGCTACATGTTTGTTTGGTTCAGTGTAAAAGGTTGATTAATCCTGATATAAAGCCTGAAGGGGTCATTATTATTGCAGACAAAACTGCCATTATTTCCATAGTCCTGACTTGATGTTTTTATGCCTCCGTGATGGCGACAGCCAATGGCTGGAGGCAAATCATTGTTTTTCTCAGACGAAATAGAAACAAAAATGATTTTAAAAAAATAATTAAAACAATAGTATTACAGTAATGTTGATGAATGGATATCAGATCTTCCAGTATTTTGTACAAATTTACACATAATCACCTTTTATTACAGTCGAACAAACCATTACTCATTGCGTTTCTCTCCTGTTTGGCTCTTTGTCTCACTGCACCGTCACATCTCAGCTCTGCCAGGGTCACACAATGACTGCTTGTTCGGCTCCACATCAAAATCCCAAGGATCAGACTGGATTTGTCAACCGTACTTCCAGGAGTTCTCTTTATACTGGCCTCTCCTCTGTCCTCCTGGGTCTGACATGATCACAAAGCTCTGCAAATAGTTCAGCTGTATCTCCCCTCTAACAAAAAAACCTCATGCATCGTAATATCAGAGTCGATGTGTAGTCAGAACATATTGTTTTGACAGATTTTTCACTTTACTTCTATCATTATTATCTATTGAAGTATTTTCAGTGATCAATAAAACAATGATGAATAAAACTTCTGGAACTTGACATATTCTAATTTTAAGAGCTGAGTGATGGTAATTATTATATGTTCAGAATTTCAAGGCCAGCACAACTTTGCTTTTAATTTAACTGCAAATAGAGCTTTAAAATCAAACTGACGCATGTAAAAAAGCTGGGAATGGCAATTCTGTCAACATATAATCTTAAATAGAATCAAACCACAGCCAAGCCCTTGGCTCTGTAAATCTGATGCTAAGGAATCTGAGGAGATACAACTCCAGCTTCTTCTGAGGAAGTGTTTAATAATTAATTATGTTTGTAAGAAGACATAAGAGCCCCTTCAACTGATCAATTAGTTAATTGTCAAAAAGGAAAAACTTTTGACAAACATCCTGATTCCATCTTCTCCAAGGTGATGATTTGCTGACCTTTTATTCGCAACATAGATATATTAGGGTGTTGGATTTTTGGTCAGAAAAAAAACATTCACATCCCCTATAAGCTTTAGAGAAAATGTGATAATGTCTTGATTGACATCTGAGTGCTAGTTTAAGCAATATTCAAAGTCAGTGGCTGTCAGGAATGTAGTAAATGTCTTCGTTTTTAGTGGTGAGCTTTAGAAAATGTTTGACAGTTGTTGTAAAGTTGACTTTTGCATTATGATAAAAACTTCCAGTCCGACTTCATTATGGCTTGATACAATGAGATGAACCAACATATTTAATGTACTTTGTGTTTCTCATGTTTTATCCAATTCTCTATTCTGCTGTAAACCTGTATTCACCTGGCATTGTTGTGAGTTCATCTAATAAAGACAGTTACAGAGAGTTATCACTGAACCCAGATCCACTTGCCTTAGATCTCAGATTTCTATAAATTCTCTAATACACATTTGTTAAGGACACAAGAGGAGGAACAAATAATTGCATGGTACTAATCAAGGGACACGCCTCAACAGCTGAATCTCACTCATCTGTTAATCTATTGACCCATCGAGCCCATTCTCTCCATCTCTCAGTCATTAATCATTAACACGACTCAGCCTGCTTGATCAATGCATGCAGAACAAACACACTCCACCATTGGCTTTACCAACAGACACGGTCAACATTTGCTCTGTCGTACTGTGGAGTGTTTGACAAATTCACAGTTATGACAAACAATTCCTCATTAGGAGGCCTAACACTTTTGCCATTGTGCAAATGTTTGCACTTGATCCATCTCACACCACGAGCCCCGACTGTGTAAATCCATCACAGATTTGTTTGTGCAGAAAGTAAATGGGAGGTGGAGAGTTCACTTTTATGGAGAAAAAGCAAAGGTTTATCTTTTGTAACACACACAGAAAAACCAATGGAGGCTCTTAATGCTTATCTGCAGCCAGACCCAGCCTATTCACAGCTTTGCTCTGAACAAATGTTCTGCAAATACCCCTTTCTCCACACACTAAAGCCAGGGGTCAAGGAGTTGTTGACCTGTCTTGCAAAATAAAAAAGAAGACTTTGCCCACAGGGCATGATGAAGTGATAGTGAAATGGAGGAGTTGAGAGCTTAGGTAAGGAGAAATTTTCACTATGGATGCAAGGGAGCAGACATCAAACAGACACTGCCACAGCTACATAAAGCCCAATTACTACGGCGAGGAGAATAACACAGGGTTACAAATTACCCTGGATCACAGCAAGACAGATGGCCACAACATGCAAACACACACGCACACACGCAACTTATTACATTCCCATGTTTCTCTTGCTTACAGTTTCGCTTCCTTATTGCATTCATAAACCACAGGGCCTGCTGGCAGAAAAACTTGACTGACTATACCTTCTATTCACATGAAATAGTCAGTACCAACAGAGACAGGTTTAAGTGAAAAGGTCTGGCATGTAAACAGCTGTAACTCTGCTTCTGGCATGTACAACATGGAATTACAGGTTTTCATAGTCGCAAGATGTTATAGTGGAATACGACTATTAACACATTAAAAGCAGCGTGGTTCCCTGTGACCTTATATGACTCTTCTATGAACATCCTCTACACACTGAACACAATGTTCACACACCTTCACAAGCACTGGGACACACACACCTTCACACACACACACACACACACACACACACAGCACGCACACACGCACACACACACACCATCAAAGGCAACCAGTGACACAAAAAGGGAAGGAGTTACAATCAATCCCTCTCCAAGTCCACCAGGGATGCGATAAAACGGAGGAACATAAAATGCAATGAACCAAAATGGAATGCTGCATCACAGGGGTAATGACATGAGCAGGGTGCAGTGACTAACACCTCGAACTGCGACCTACTGTACATGTATGCTGTGCATTCACCACCACTTCGCCACATGTTCGAGTATTTCCTGTAGGTAGTTCTTTAGGGAAATGGGCGTTACAGTAAGTATAGCCCCTCCCAGTGGAACTTACATAATTCTCTCAAACTGTCTGGCACAGGACATATTGTTTGTTATGCAAGGTGTAGTAGTTTAGTACGTGTGATACTCCTTTGATAGTGTCTCAATATAGCATACACTTTTGCATGTGGAGAATTTTTATTTTAATTTAAAAGGTGTGTCTGTGTGTGTGTGTGTGTGTGTGTGTGTGTGTGTGTGTGTGCATGTGGCAAACCAGAAGACTTTGTCAGTGTGTTACAGTTTGCTATTTTATGTTAATCAGGTTGGCCCAGGTCATATCTAGCTTGGTCACAACAAATGAGCAGCTAGAGCTTCAGGGGTTCCTCTTCCATAACCTTTTAATTCACCAATATTGGTTAAGTTAACAAAAAAGCTGAAAATAAATAGTAATAATGAATTATTGATCAACCCAATATTATTTAGAGACAATTAATGTAATCAAGAAAACATTTTAAAGTTATTTTCTGAAGAGAACAAAACAAAGAATTCACTGCTTCCAGCTTCTCAAATTCTTTGTTGACATAACAAAAGAACTGATCTGAATAAGTCACCTGCGACTTGTGATGGGCAATTTTCACAATAACATTTTGTTGAGCAAATGATTCATCTAGAAAACACATGGCAGATTAATCAATAATGAGCTCTTAGTTGCGGCCCCATCAAAACAACACTGTAAACACAATGTGTGTTAGCCCCTCCCTGGCTGGAAAAGAAACTACGTCTTTTGAACTTATGCCTCCAGTTTGTAAAACAGACGTCCAAGCCGATATAACCCTGATTTTTTATAAATTCAAGTCCAGTTTTCATAGTAGTACTTGCCACAACCCGTACATTTATCTTGATCTGTAAAATTGGTTCAACGTTCCTTAATCATTATGATCCAATAAATGATCATATTGATTATATGATCCCAGGTTAATTATTACAAATCTGGACAAAGAGTTGTGGCTCACACAAAAGACTGTTAACACTGTTTAACCAAAGTAAGGTAACCACTGGCCTCAGGGTCATCTCAGACAAGTCAAGAAAACAAACACATCAACTCAGAGATACAAAATAACATCTTGATTGTTGTTTTTTTCGATAACGGATACAATTTTATGCTGGTAACTTTTGTGGTGATTAAATGAATGCAAAGAAGCTTAAATCTATATTTGTAATGAATCCTTATTGCTACTGCAGAGCTGCTCAAACCAAACAAGGTAAAATGGTTCAAACATATCAGTTTGTATCAAGGAACCATCGGAGCACATTAATGATGTGAAAAATTTACAACAGTTAAGGTCAAAGCAAGAAAAGCAAAAACCACCCAACTTGTCTTTTGTGCGTAGGATCACTGCCAAGTCTGATAAAAGGGATGATTTACTGTCTATGCAAGTTATGCATGGCACTACCGAATGAGCGGTTTTGTTTGAACAAGCTGATTTGGCTTAGACCAGTATCATCATCACTATCATTGGACATCAGACAGGTTGACAGAGAAGCTCTTTCAGTCATTGTGTTCAAGCAATTATTCTCACCTAGGATTTTACAAAATTTGAAATAGCCTTTGAAAGGCAGTGCAACGTCAAACAAGGTATCTCATGTTCAGTAGGGACACTTGACTATGACTAATCCATTCCTGAGGTTCACAAAAGCTGATATGTTGCGTCACATTGTACTAACAGCTCATAAAACTTTACCTTTGATAACAAAGTGGCCTAATTAATAAGTATTGGTACAATAATGTCATGTCCAAATAACGTAATTTATGCCAAAGTAATACAACTGATTGTTTTGACTGTTTTTGTTGACCATTTTGTGATGGTCGTAGCGTGTAAATAATGGTTCATACTTAAAGGCCTGTAAGACACTGTGGTTTGCAACAACACTGTAATGGCAAAGGTTACTTGTGTCAGAGCCCACATTTTAGTTTCAATCGCAATGCATTCTTAAACTTTTTTTATCTTGAAATACCTGCTGAAACAGTTATGATGTTCACGACACTAAAATCATTTGAGCATTCTTGCCAATACTGAATGTTGTAGTTTAGCGTATAAAATATACTGCATATGTATACATTTAGTGTACCTTTTCGTCAATACACCAAAACAGCGTACTCGACAGTAGCCTCTAAAATAAATCAATTTACACAAATACAACCGATGCATCACCCTGTTGTTAACACACAGTATGTTAAGGATGGTTTTATTTTGCAATTTCACCAACATTTCTGTACAGGCATCCTTTCAGCCTCTCACAGCCACACTACACTGTGGCCTCTTTGAGCATCCACTGCCCACAACAAACCCACACAACCATCTTGACTGCCAATATCACACAAAGACACCATGTTACTACAACCCACGGTGAGGAGATGAGGGGGGAAGAGAGAGAGTGCATTTATGTTTAAAAAATAGGTTATTCTCACACTGTAGCTATTTTTATTTGATTTTATTTAGATGCTTTCACTATTGTGTTCGCTTCTCAATCATCCAACTACAGCAGGGAGATTTCATATTTACAGATAAAGGAAGTGTGGATTTCTTTTTTTCCCAGAGAGTGCTGCGTGCACGTTCCTCTCAGAGAGCGGGAGGGCCGAGCACGAGACCCTGCGAGGGTGACACAGTGTCCAGCGCTGAATCAGCGGGTCGCATGTTGTGTAATCTCACACACACACACACACACACACACACACACACACACACACACACACACACACACACACACACACACACACACACACACACACACACACACACACACACACACACACACACACACACACACACACACACACACACACACACACACACACACACACACACACACAGAGAGAGAGAGAGGTGGGGAAGAAAAAAAACGTCTTTTTTTTTTAACAAAAGGACACAGAGGCCCAAAGAAGTGTTACAGTTGTGGCTCTTCTTGATTCAAAGCCTCGCTGCCACTGAATGGGTTCAGTTGGCCTATAAAACAAATCTCTTCAAACAGCAGATTCTTAAGGCTTGACACAAGTTTTGTTAAGAAAAGTTCAACTGGAGACACACATAGTCCAAACCCACTTAATCGCTCTGAGGGGCATGATGTGATCTCCACGCTGCTCTAAGAGGGATCTAGGAACCACAGGGAGTCCTTCAAGAGGAGCAAAATTATCAGTTGCGTTTGATTCTCCGCGAGAAACTCAGCCTTTGTTTCTCCCCTGAACACTTTTATCTACCGTGTTATACAATTCATTGCTAAACATTAATAATCAATCCTTATGGAGATCCCTAAGACAAAACTAAAGTGGGTGTCCATGGATCCTAATCAGTGTCTGTTTGAAGGCATGTGACATGGAAATGTTTGGGAGCCCCCTGCTAGATAAAACAGGCTTTAAATCAGACTATTCACTCAAAGATTTACCTTCTAGACTGGATGCAAAACATCTTTGGATCCCAACAACTGCCTGCTTCTTATCTATGCTAAAAGTAACTTCAGATAAAAGCTGGAGGCATACAGTCACTCTAAGGTCTAAACTCAGATTCAATCACTGCTCACACTCAGTGGGCCCTGAACGCAGGATCCAACCCTAAGTTGCAGGGCATCTTACGACACACCATGCATGTACAGTACATGTAAACAGCGGCTTTTCCCATGATGCACCCAGAACAACAGCAGTGAATTGATCTATTGTTGGATGGTGGTGGTTGTATGCAGCCCACACACACTAAGTTCCTCACCCCTATTTACTGTACGTTTCAGGATGACAGCCCACTTGGTATAATGACTGCTGTACTGTTGCTGTGAAGACATCATACTCTTGCATGCAATAGATATTTCATCCATAGCATCTGGCAAAATATTTGCCAAACCATAGTTCTTGATGGGCATAATTCTACAAAAAAGCCCATTGAAAGAAATCTGTAAAAGGAAGATTTAATTTGCATATTAACAAAATACACATAATAAATAAAAATAATAATATTTCCACTGGTCTTTTCCACATCATTAAGGGCCTCAGCTTATCTATTAAGCACCAAGCAGAACTTCAATGCATAAAATATCAACTTTTAATGCCGTCTTGCTGCTCCCTACTGACCACCAGGTGTACAGTAAAGGCAAACCACTGGCTCATAAAGTGGATATGTGGTTAATAAATAGATGTATAATTATATTAATTGTATGCTGCAAATATTTCTAATATGCGTTTAGAACAATATATATTGAGGGGGGTCTTAATGATTCACAGTAGAGTTGGGACCAGATCTAACCACAGGAGACTGTCAGAGGTTGGTCAAATCCAGAGGTTCTGACAATGAGCCTAAACTAACTGTAACATAGTAAAGAACTATATTAAGTGTTTAACAGTTCACAAAGTGTGTCCTTGACTTCTTATGCGGCCTGACAAGCACACAAAAAGGCACATTGTGTACTTACAGACGCTTAAAGCCTCACACAGCTGCCTGCACCACCACACGCCTCAGCACATCCACGTGAGTGTACAGGAGGAGAACTTTGTTTAAAAACGGAAGAACTTTGACTTGTCTTTGTCGCCACCCACACACACCCGCCAGTAAAAATCACACAATTCACAGACACACACTGTGACACAGGAAACACACGTTCGGCGCACATGTCCTGCACCAACACGCGTTTATTCAGTCGAAATACAACTTTTGTTTGACCACTGATTTATATTGTGTCGTTACAGTAGCAGGTCTGTGCAGTTCGCCTGCTGGCCGGGCAGCGCTTTAAATGACAGGATTTGTCAGGGGAGTCTGGCTTCCCTGTCCCCGCAGGAGGACAACACGTAGCTCACAGTGTGGTCGGCGAACAAAGTTCAGAGACAACAGGTCCAACTCACCAGGGTTTGTTCATACTGCAGCGCCCGCTGGTCGGAGCCGTCCCCCGCCATGGCTGTGTGTGTGTGCCCGGTCCCCGGATCTACTGGTTGACTTCAGAGCAGACAGCGATGCGTTTCTGTGTGCGCGCTGTTAACGCATTGGTTTGACTGCAGCTCGTGTGTGTGAGTTCACTTGGTGAACTCCAGCTACACACTGCGGCCCGCTGTCACCAAGTTCCTTCATTTTATATCCAAGACAAGTCTGTGTTCAGACACCGTGAGGCGGGACTTTCTCCAGGATCCAGCCTCCTATCTGGAGCTGTGCGTCAATCAAGACTGTGCACTCACAGCGTGCTGTTTCCAACATTCAGGAGATTTCTTTCTTTCTTTCTTTCTTTCTTTCTTTCTTTCTTTCTTTCTTTCTATATTTCTATCTTTTTTCCTTATTTCTTTCTTTCTGTCTTTCTGTCTTTCTGTCTTTCTGTCTTTCTGTCTTCCTTTCTTTCTGTCTTTCTTTCATTCCGTCTTTCTTTCTTTCTTTCTTTCTTTCTGTCTGTCTTTCTTTCTTTCTTTCTGTCTGTCTTTCTTTCTTTCTTTCTGTCTGTTTTTCTTTCTTCCTTGCACATTGGTAAAAGGTAAACTTGAGGCGAGCAAGCACTAAATCATGAAGACGTCATGGACATTACACTTCGTATATCTGAAGCAAAAACAGTAATCCAAGGACATTATTAAAGGATGGCAGCACAGCTGTGCTGTAGCTCACACAGTCAGAGACCTTTATGCAGTACAGCAGGAAGTGAGCACAGTGAGGACGGCAAAAAGCACCGAAGAGCAGAACATCTGGACAAGGCTGAGGATAAGACATACTAGACTCAATAATACACTGCACTTAAAAAACACATCCAACCGGATTATGCCATTACTGCCACATAGAGGAGTCAGTGGAGCATGTAATGTTAGAGAACAAGGAAAGTTAAAGAGGGAAATTGCAAAGCATGGAGTGGAAGAACTGAGCTTGGAAAAAGTGTTTACCATTGGAATAGGGAGTGCGCTCCATTATCTGAGGGAGACAGGATTGGACAAAAGAATTTAATATTTTTACGTTAATTTAGCTAATAATGGCTGAAAATAATATTGTGTTGGGTCATCCGTTCAAGCCATTATGCACAGCAAACAATGGTGGCATCAAGTTGATCAAACCATGCAATGTGGTTCTTCGGAGGGAAAACAAATTTGTTTTTTTTTCTCTTGTACATTCATGATTTTAATCTCAGAGAATCTTTGAGGTTTTCTTTGTTGAAACCCATGTAGACTGACCGTGGCCTTTTTGAGTCCCCCAAGTATTGTATTAAAAAAAATACGAAAAGAATATATATTTTGAGTAAACAGTTATTTTAAGTTTTTTTTATTTTGTATGGTATGTTAATGTGAATAACAAATACCTTTAGATTGTCTGATATTAGATTATCAGATATGATAAACTCTTGATAGCAATACAATTTTGTTAGCATTCTTTTTCCTGCATGGTTAGCCTAACTTGTGTAATACACAGCCACCAGTAAATTTCAATATAAAGGGCCAATTAACAGTTTGTTTACATCACAAATGTGACACCAAGATGTAAAACTGGCTTGTGTCCTTTCAAACTTTGAACAACAGCTATACTTGTGGACAAATACTCCTCAAGTTACCTTGAAGACCGACATGCTGGTAGTTCAGACTCTTCACTTTGGAAAGTGCTCAAGTTACAAGGTATAAAACTTTTAACTCTTAACTGTTTTCAAGATATAAACTCCTGGCCCCAAGCAAAGGACAAATCTTTTCCACGGGTCAAAAACTTGATACTGAGAAACTCAAGTGTTTGATGTTCTTTTGCAGTGATGTGAAACAAATACAGGGAGCCTATTCATAGCTATCAGCAGGGTGTTCAACCTGAGATGTAATGCCACAAAAATACAATTGGGCCCTCAAAGATATTTTCCATGTGTGTGTGTGTGAGTGCGTGCATGGGTGTGTGCGTTCGTGCGTGCTTTGGATATAGTGGGTTAATCATTACAACTTTTGCTTTGTGTGAATCTTGTTTGAAAGTGACAGCCTCTGTAGTTTAACCCCACATCTTGGCCCTGATCAAGATTATGCAATCGTTCACATTCTTGGACGTTTGTCAGCTCTAGTTCTTCCATATGGAAAAAGACTGGAGGTACAAGCAGGATCATTGATGACTAACACCTATCTTTATAGTGAATTATCACACTGGCAGCAGGATATTTCTTCCTCTCAACCACATCTTCCAGCTCCTATAGTATCCTTTAGAGTATCTCGAGGCAGGTCAGAGGGTTTATATAAACTCTGTGTTCTGAGAGTGCTCTTGGTCTGTATCTCCAATATGAATATTCAAAGAACAACTGAGAAAAGAATGTGGCAGTATCCAGATCAGGTGCCCAACACTACATCCACTGGCTTGTTTTAAAACCAGTGAACAGGTGAAAGGCTCCCGACGGATATCAGAACTCCTCAGCCTGAGATGAGCCCAGTCATCTTGGATAAGAATAAGCCTCTTGTATCTTCAATTCAAATTTCTCAGTCACAACCCAAAGCTTGTGATCACACACACATTGGATTGTACGTTGATTTGTAAACAAATGTTTTCAAAAACCCACTGAGCCATCTCACACGCACTTCTGGATTTGTACTTCTGAATCACTGACTTAAATCCTTGTAATTTTAAATTCTAGTTGCATTTCATCCACACATAGCCCTTCAACACTACACTGTGTTTACATTCTATGTAATATAAGATAAGAGAAGTGCAATCCATTTACTGTACATATTCTGAAACATAATATATTTCTTAACACTGTATATACCGGTTTAATCACTTTTATATTTTTTCTATATATTGTTGTATAATTTGTTTCTATTCCTTCACCCAAGTACTGCATGCTACTTATGTGATGTCTTCTTTTGCTGTAACATTGCAAATCTCCCCATTGCGGGACTAATAAAGGTCTTCTTATCTTATCTTTTCTTATTCTTATCTTATCCTAATACAAAGGCATCCTGGGTCATATGACCTCGTACTCTACCAACACTTGTCCATACATAGATTTGTTTGGAGCCACCACCACAAGTTCAACACTGATCACTATATATTGATTAATACTCAAATTGATGAAACTATTATTTTAATGATGAGCTGCACATTAATTAATTAATCTCTCTCTCTCTCTCTCTCTCCCTCTCTCTCTCTCTCTCTCTCTCTCTCTCACACACACACACACACACATGCACACACACACACACACACACACACACTCTCTGAACACAAATGACATATATGATTATTTGCATATAGCAGCGAACTTCGATCTGTTCACAGGAGACACATGCAGGACACATTTTATGACACCACATTGACTTACAACTGTCCACTGATCAGATCTCTTAAGACTGATGTGTCTGAACAGGGCCAGTGAAAACATTCATTTTACATTATTTCAATGGTGGATCGGTAGAAGGAATGCTGTTAATATTAGCGATAGCAGTCATTATGTAAAACAGAGGAACAGAACAACATTTGTCAAGTTTTTTGATGGTATCTACATCAAGATACAGGAGAAACACAAGCAACCAAAGGCTGAGGCCTCTGCTGGAGTGCATGTCAGATACAGCGTAGCTTATGGTGTAGCTGCAACAACTTTGTGCGTTGGTTGTAACCCTTAATGCAAAAGTATAAATGTAAAGCTTCACTCCAACTCAAGGCACAATACAGCATCTTAAGACAGAGAAACATAGCCTTGTGTGTAAACTGCTGCAGTGCACCTCACTGCACTGTAGAGGTCAGGCCCACAAAACCAGCAGGATTATTTCAGTGGCTAGAGCTATAGATTCAAATGTTACCTCCACTTCAAATATGTCTTAAACAGCAATCATTGACCATATGAACATTGGGACTTTAGAGAAAAACCTTTTGATCTGTCCAACTCAAACTGCCCAATTCCAGATTGACTATATTAATCAATCAATCAATTCAAATTTGATTTGTATAGCCTGTATTCACAAATCACAATTTGTCTCATAGGGCTTAACAACATGTGACATCCTCTGTCCTTAATCCTCAACAAGAGTAAGGAAAAACTACTAAAAAACAACAACAACCTATTAACAGGGGAAAAAGAACGTAGAAACCTCAGAGACAGCCACATGTGTATAAATGAGAGTATTTAGAGCATTGATTAGAATAAACAGTTCGTAGCATAATGGAAAGTAAATTAATTGAGGAATTATTGTCAGTAATGGTATCTACTGAGAGTATCTGAGAAGGCATATTGTATATCAAGCAGTGTTGTTGTAACCAGTGTAACTGTTGTTGTAGTCCACGACCAGCTGCCTCCCCGATCATGATTCACCACTGCTTTAATGCTTTATAGTGTCTTTAGCTTTGAAGACACTGACCCTCATCCTTAACCATTCACACTTGGGTTTAAAGCACCTGGTCCATGCTGGAGATAGAAGATAAAAACAAGATAAAACTAGCAATATTTTTAACAAATTCCACATTTGTATCCAAATACATTTAGTCTGTAACTAATCAGTCTTTCAGGGGTTTTCCACAAAACCCCTTGGAATGTTTGGTTATTAAATCCAGTGCAGTGGCCATTCTGAACATGCCTGTTTGGAATGGGCTGTTTGCTTGTCCTGTGATGATGGTGTTGGCAGTTTTCTATCTGAAATACCTGAAGTAATTGAGCTGTAGCAAGTGAAGACCTGCTGCTGGTCATTGCCATTGTTGTGAACACACCTATAGCTTTAAAAACGCTGTTGTCATGATTAACAATGTCACTTATGTTAATAAGTCCCAGCCACAGAGCGCTGGTCACATCAAGTTTATGAATATTGAAGGCATCACATGTTCAGATCGCACCAAATTCGACACTGCAAGATATACAAGCCACAGACAAACAGACCGACACAGACCGACAGTTACTCGTGTTTTGTAGGGTTAGATAGATTTTTTTTTATGTTTTAAATGGGAAAGGAAAAGTCAGTATCCAACAGCCTCAGTGGCTGTGACAAGTCAAAATATGAATGGAAAAGACAGAGAATACTGATATCAGACAATTGATTTAAATGTGAGAATTCAGCACTATAGCCTTAAGCCATACAAACAAACCCCTCACAATCATTTGCTTTAACTCTCTTGTTCTTTTCTGTTTGATGCATGAAAAACAGTTGTATTCATATTAAAGATAATGCAATCAATCAGCAGCCCTTCTACAAAAGCTAATGGCTTTTGTTTGACTGGCTGACAGCTTGTTTGCTGGAGGCCTCCAAGTGTGACAGAGAGGGCCACTCCTGGTAAACACACCTACAGAATGGTGAATTAGACCACTGACAGCAAAGCACTAGCATGGATTGATGATCATTTGTCTCTTACAAGCTGTTTGTCTGTGCGTTGGTCTGCACACAACAGACACAAACAGATAATGTGTCTGTCACTCTTATAATTGTGTCTCCTGCAAGTTTTTTGTTTTTACAAGTATATAATATTTGAAAGGGTTACGGTTGTGTGTGTGTGTGTGTGTGTGTGAGGCTCAGGTAGACTGGCACCATTTGTGACAGGAGCTGTGTAGCTGTGACCAAGCTGCTCTGGACCAGATAACTCCTTTTCACATGGTTAGTGTTGACAAGACAGATCAGTTTGGCTGAATGAAAAGCAACACAAACCCACACACAACACTTCACTATTTCTAATCCTCTTTTAATTTCTGTAGGAGACCCAGCTGACATCCTCGAGTGGGTTTGTTGCTCTCTATAGGGCAAGACAGGGTCTTTTTTTACCATACTGACTTAATGCTGGTGAGATATTAAGTATATTTGGTTATTTTTCAGTACTACTACTTATATTATACAAATGTATACATTTCAGGGATATGTTATTGTACTTTTTATGGCCCTATATTTGCATAGTTTAAATCTAGTCAAAAGTTTTTTTTGATAAAGTAAACCTTTAATAGACCCAAAACTTTATTTAAATATTCTATGTTATTATTTATAATTGCATTGCCCATTTAGAATGACAGTGCACCTGAAATATTAAGCATTTTTACCTACCCATGGAAAAGAGAAATGTACAGACTGAATCTTCTTAAATTTAATATTTTACATACATTTAAAAAAAGAGAATTATGTATATTTATTTTAGTGAAATTGTAAATTATTTACCATCAGTATTTAAATTTTGCTTTGTTGAATCATTGTCAACAGCATGAGAAGAATCCCCATGAATTAATTAGTTAACATAATATCATCGAAAATGTCTACAACAAATACACATTATAACAATTTTAACAGCATTAATTATCACATATGAGTGAATAATGCTAAAACATTGTATTTCATTGTAATATACAGCTTTTGCAAAACATTGTCAGCAACAATTATTTAAGGTTAATGGATGTTTCCAATGATGGGTATGTATTTAAAAGAATAATGTAAAGTCAAGCAGTATTTATTTACACAATTTATGATGAATAAGCTCTTTCAGAAATTGACATAAACGTCGTCAAATGCTATAACTTGCAATGTTGAGTAAAGTGATGTCAAGGAAGCAGAGGAGGCAGAATCTGCCCCCAGGACTTTCCACATAAATTCAAGTGATAGTGTTGTATGTGTGTTTTGTGGTCTTATTGACTTTATAGTGTATATGTCTGTCCAGTTAAACTGTTTTTTAATCACTGCCATTTATTTATTTCATTATTTATATTAAATGCTTTCCTGTGGGACATTTATTGAAATCTTGGGGGCCCTCTACTGGCGACAGGGACTAAATTTAGCTTTTGCCCAGATCATAGGGCCAGCTCTGGTCATCTTTCTGCTTTGTCGTAAGGTTGGCAGAATAAGTACTTAAATCTCAGTCACTGTTTCATTTCAAATCAAATCAGCTACAACAAAGAGCCCAAATAACAAACATTTTACTGCCAGGTCAACTGTTGCCAGTTACAGCCTGTCTCTCTCCAAGTTATCCAGATGCAGTCATACAGCAGGAAGCCTCAGAAGAACATGTTACTCATAGTGACTTTTAGGATGACTGATTTTAAATATCAGCCTTTAAATGGAGGACCATCACCTTTCAAACAAGGAAGACATTTGATGACCACTTCTCTGGTCTGTGTGCACCATACACTGTATGGACGACATGTCTCACACTATCAATAAATGAGGTAAAAATATCCAAGATACAAATGCTGTCATATTGCACTGACGACATCAGTTGGAGCCACAGTCTGCAGTGATTGGGGGATGTAGTCCCACCGACCAATCCAGAGTCAGTCTCAGCTGTCACAATGTTATCCCCGTTTTTATTTGATCAAATAGCTAATCGAAACCAAATACATCAGAAAAATGAGCTTGGATCAGTGTGATTAGAACTATGTAAAATGTAAAAAAACATCCTTGACAAAAATGTCTTGTCTACTAACATGGGGGAGGTGAGGGGTTTATGACATGGTGTAAATGACACTGACACTTGGATGAAACCACAGGAACAGTATGTGGTCATTCAATTTGTTCTGTTGTTTACGTTTGAAGAAGTGGTTTCCAGTTAATTAAATTGTATTGAATTTGGCTGCAACACTGTTTACTCCCAAAACTGACGAAAAGTGTAAGTAAACTTGTTTCACAGAATTTGTGCTACTCTGCTCTTATTTACATATATACAACAATCGCTCCTCTTGTCTCTCCACTGCGGTACAATGCAGTGTACCACTGTCCATCTGCTGAAGCTAGCTAACAGTTATGGTTTTTGGTAGGAAAACTACACACTGGTTCCTTGGGCAGACTAAAGCTATGAAGTCATAAACTCAACAAGACCACAAAAGTAGTCCTTTCAGGAATTTTGCAATCAAAATTATTGCAAAATCAACCAATCTCTGTGAATCCTCTGCAACCTTGCAAAATTGTCCAATCACTGATGTTCACTGATGCAGTTATACACAAAATATTTTTAAGCTTTATTTAAAAAAGCAACAATTGTAGCAATTTTCACCTGTTGCCAAAACTTCATTGCAAAAACACAATTTAAAACATTGCAACATCCATTGCAATTTTTTGGAAAAGGCCCAAAAATCCCTGAAAAGTCCTAGAGGGACTGCAAAGAATTTGACAACCAATAGCAGTGACAGCCACATCTTTTGCCTTATGAACGTGATATTTCTGGAAAACCTGCACAGAATATTTTCACATTTGGTTCAAACTTTCACTTGGACTCAGAAGCTCACTCACAAGGTGATTCGATTTTGGTAGGCAAAGGTCGAGGTTATGGTGTCCTCACAAAAAATGTTTTTGGCCTCTTATATTTATATACTGTATCTATAGCTGGAGTCTGCCTTTAGGGGATTTCTTTCCATTTTGACCAGTTGTCACTTGGAATCAAGGGTTAGAGCTAGGGTTGGCCTATTCCTCTTGTCAAAGCTACACCCCCAAAACACTGCTAGAAGCCGACTTTTCAATTACTTGCACCCTAACTTCTGGTTATCATCTCTGCTTCAGCGGTGTAGGCCTATTTTTCTCTGACTGAAGACTTAAGCGCAGTGAGACCACGGGCAGGGTGAGTGCAGGCAGGCTGGTCGGTATGCGACAGTTTAGTACAACAGCCAATCATTTCAGTCAGTCTTGTGTTGGGACCTGGTATTTGTGAACTACAGTTCGGCCTACATGTGTAGTCAAATCCTGACCACATGTTTATTTGTTCTGGAGACAAAGCAGAGCCTCCAGAACTTGAGGTTAAGGAATTAACCCCGGTTCTCTGAAACATGAGTGAGGTATCTCACTGTGGGACACACTCTCCGCGCTGTCCCCCAGAAGCAATTTTACACTACGCCAGTCCTGACTGGACAGCAGATGTGACGTCTGTCACTCGAGGAGGGACTTCCTCCCTTTATATAAGACCAGACGTCACGTCATCACTCAGTCTAAAAAGTAAGCCCACCTCTTTCTCGCTCTAGGTAAGGAGGGTGATCTGGTGAGATACCTCACTCATGTTTCAGAGAACCGGGGTTAATTCCTTAACCTCAAGTTCTCTTTCAACATTCGTTCGGTATCTCACTATGGGATATAGCGACTCCGGTATTGCCAGATAAGCTTACCTCGAAGACCCATGACTAACGAATCAATCAGTCAGTCAGACAGGGACATTTGTGACTGACCCCACACTCAGAACTGTATGAGACCATGTAGGTACAGTAACATCCAGATTATAAAATCTGGTGAAGGTATGAGGCGTTGCCCAGCTGGCCGCCCCACTTCAACAGACACGCCCTGGAACAGTGCCCATGACGCAGCCATCCCCAGAGTGGAATGTGCACGCATGCCTATGGGGGGTTGTAATCCCCTGCAATGATAGGCTGTGGCACTTTCCTCCACGATCCAGCATGACAAACGTTGCTTCGTAAGAGGCTTCCCCAAGTGCGACATAGCCCAAGACACAAACAGCTGCTCTGATTTCCTGAAGCCAGATGTTCGGTCCACATAAGTGCGTAATGCGTGCACCAGGCATAGC
Organism: Verasper variegatus; assembly: GCA_026259375.1. NCBI lineage: Eukaryota > Metazoa > Chordata > Actinopteri > Pleuronectiformes > Pleuronectidae > Verasper > Verasper variegatus. The sequence continues at coordinate 1,640,388 of CM048047.1, read as the reverse complement.
GCATTCAGCCGTCCCTGCTCCAGCGTGCAGAATGGTGGAGGATGGAACGCCGACAGTTCAATAGGGTGATATGATAATGCCGAGTTAAAAACCTTAGGCACAAACGCAGGATTTGGTTTGAGAAAAACTTTTAAATCTCCCATAAAAAACTGCATGCATGACGGATTCACTGACAATGCGTGAATGGTGCTTACGCGCTTTGCAGATGTCAGTGCCAGTAAGAGAGTCATTTTAAACGAGAGCATCTTAAGCTCTACCTGCAGTAGTGGCTTGAAGGGTGCGCAAGATAGCGCTTCGAGCACCAGTGTTAAATCCCACGGTGGGGTTAAGCTCCTTGACACCGGCTGCATCCGCCGAGCTCCCTTCATGAACTGGCAAATCGAGAGGATGCTGTCCCGCCGTTTTGCCCCAAAGCCTATGTGACATGCTGAAATAGCAGCTAAGTACACTTTGACCGTGGAGAACACCAGACCCTTGTCCAACAGTTCATGTGGGAATGTCAAAATGCCAGATGTAGGGCTCTGAAAAGCCTCCACACCTGCTTTTGCGCACCAATCCTAAAACACGTGCCATTTGCCATCGTATGCACTGTGTGTAGAAGGGGCCCTGGCGCTCTGAATGGTTTTGATGACACTCTGTGAAAGTCCCGATGTGGTCAGATTCAACCTCTCACGGGCCAAGCCCATAGATCCATGCGCTCTGGATGAGGGTGAAAAATCTCTCCATGCACCTGTGACAGGAGATCCCTCCATAGAGGCAGAGGCCACGGCTGAGCGCACAATAGCTGGTATATCTCCGCTAGCCAGTGTTTTCCCAGCCAGCGGGGAGCTATAAGAATTAAGGCATGACCCCTCTCCCGCACTCTGGCAAGAGTAGGCGTGATCAGCTCTAGCGGGGGAAAAGCGTACAGTAGAACCTGTGGCCACTCGTGCGCTATAGCATCCACCCCCATCGGGGCGTTCTGGTCGGTCAGGGAGTAAAACATCGGGCACTGTGTTTTCTTCTGACGCGAAGAGATCTACTTGAGCCCGGACGAATTTTCTCCATATCTGTGTTATCACCTCGCCATGGAGTTTCCAATCCTTGTAGTGAGGGCTGCCCCTGGAGAGCAAATCTGCTCCCCAGTTCCATGTGCCCGGCACATCTGTCGCCCTGAGGTATAACAGATGAGAACTGCGCCACACTATCAGTCTGTGTGCCAATGTGTGAAGATGATGTGAGCGCAGCCCCACCCGTCTGTTGATATATGCCACCAAAGGTGGTATTGTCCATTCTGACCAGAACATGTTGCCCTCTGAGAAGGGGCAGAAAATGTTTCAGTGGCTACAGCCAACAGTTCCAGACAGTTTATGTGAGCGGACTGTATTAGTAAACTCCATGTTCCGCTCACTGTCCTCTCCTCATGCGTGGCCCCCCAGCCCGCAAGAGAGGCATCTGTTGTAATAACCCTTCGTGCCATGACCGTTCCCATGGCAACGCCCTTGGTCAGAAAACCTGTGCGTCTCCACGGGCACAGCACGTGGACGCAGGCCCTGGAGACTAAGACCTGGAGATGACGGTGGTCATCAGTGATTTCTTTCTGCAAGATATGCGCCTTTTCTCCCTGCGCCTGTGACTGCAATATCCTGTTGAAACGGGGTGGAGTGGACGCAAATTGAAGCCTGTAGCCCCTGGTCACAGTCTTCATTACCCACTCCGATGCCCCACAGGTTCGCCATTGTCGGGTTTGAGCCGCCAGCGGTCCTAGTGCCTGAGCGGCGGTGGGTAACACGAGCTGCGTGGTTCCAGCGCTCATATTGCCCTTTGCAACAGGCAGGCTGGGTCGCTGTGCCATAAGTGGAGCCATACTGCCCCCTCGTGGTGTTATGTGAGCCCGCAACCCCATGTTCATGTTCATCATTTTGATTGTTTTTGTCATTTTCTGTTCGTTTTTTGAGGCTGTGCACCCTCGGCATTTGGCCTGGGTGTGCACCGCATATGACATTTATTGAACATTTCACAGAGGGAAAAGGAATTTTGTGTTTGTTTGGGCACAGGTTTGTATTTGTGCACTGTGTGCTTTTGGAAACACTTGGCTGCGGCTCCACAGAGCTCTCTGCTGCGCCGACTTTTCCTCTCTTTGATTGTACGTGAACTATGAGTGCCAACATGGCCTCTACACGCCTTTTGTGGGTTCTGGAACAAGCTCCTCGGAGCTGGACCCCTTTTGCCGGGAGGAATGCAGGCGTCTGGCTAAACCTGTCCCCCCCGACTGGCGGAGGTGCGCTAGGTAACGCGCCTCTTCTTCTTGGCCCCCAGAGTCGCAGGATGGGTGGCTGGATCTCCCACTGTTCTGCTGGAAGCGAGGGGTTTCTTCGCCCAGGCGCCCCTTGAGCTCCTGCGTTTTGTTCTGGCCCCGACCGCCCGCCTGAGGGTGTGTCTGACGTTTCGGGATATGGGAACCCGGCCGTGCCACTGCTTGGGCGAATATTTGCTGGGGAAGCGGGCGGTGCCTTCCTGGGGAGGCAAAGCTGGAGCGCTTCCCCTTCTCTCTTTTTCTCCTCACAGCGGTTTTGCATGGTGGCTACCGCCGGGCCAAATAAGCCTTTCGGGTCCACGGGAACATCAAGGAGTTGGGCCTTTTCCTTCTGGGAGAGGCTAGATAAATTTAGCCACCAAGCTCTCTCCTGGGTGATTATCACGGCCATGGCTCTTCCAGATGCCTGGACAGCGCATCTGTGCAGACGCAGGCAGAGGTCCGTAACCACGCACAGCTCGTCCCATACCGCCGTGGAAGGTGAAGCCACCATGTCATCCTCCAACTCAGCCTGGTAGGCGAGCAGCAGCGAAGAGGCGTTCAGAGCTTTCACCGATGTGGCCACGGCCTTGTAGCTCTTCTCCGTCAGCGACGACTGGAAACAGTCCCGCTTTGGAGGGCAGGGTGGGGCCGGCCGATGTCATGGTGGACCTCCGAGTTGGGTGGAGGTGAGTCGCCAGTAAAGGTTCGACCGGGGGCAGGTGGGAGAAGCCTTTTCCCTCCATATCAGCCCAGTCCAACGTCGCCCCTCCCTGGACGGGGTTCTTGGCGGAGAGTGGATTACTCCAGGACCGTGTCGCCTCCTCCAGGCACTCAGGGAATGCAGGCAGAAGCTGTTTGGTGGAAGCTTTTGATCTGGGGAGCCTTTTACCCTCATAGCGAGACATGGTGGTCTCGGTGAGGGCTTCCGGCCACAAAATTCCCAATTCAGCGGCTGCCTTCTTACAGACCTCGTGCAGGTCCATGCTGGAAGCCGTTGGGCTGCATGTACCATCCTCCGACGTCAGCCTTGCGGCTGGTAGGATGAAAGTGGATTCCATGTCCACCTTGTCATCATCGGAGCCGAGGCTAATAGACTCCAGTGAGTCGGAGTCACCTCCGACGGTTACACCCTGCCCAAACATTAGGTTGGTCTCGGGCTCGTCGGAGTCATGTAGCGGTGCCACGGCGTCGAGCTGATCGCCCCAGCTGATCAACCTCTGACAAACTAGCTTGGCATGCTAGCCTGTGTCGGCAGGTTTTTGTGGAAAGGCGTGCACAGTGTTCGCAGATGTCCGGGGATGTTAGCGATTCTCGGGCGTGTTCCAGCCCGAGGCACGTCGAACATACAGAGTGGGTATCTGAGATTTTGTTTCCACATGTGCACAACCTCGGTGGTACCTTGCTCTCGCCCATGGTGAGGACAGGAGCAGGGTCCATGTTTGTCATCTCTTCTGATAACGTGGTGAGTATCTAGTATGGTGACTATCTACTAAACTCAGCCAGCTATGCAGTGTTCAGGTAATGCTCGTCGACCGAGTGGTTAGCTCGCTCTGTGAACAATTTTGTTAGCCCTTCAGCTACACCTGCCATCTGAGATAATGCTTCTAGATAATGCTTCTAACTTCAGCACAAGAGCTGCATCGCACAGCAGAACCACAAAAACAGGAGCCACAAACCAGTAAGACATCTTCACTGGACTTCGAAGAGCACATCAACCTTTTTTCCCTTTTCATGGACGGGTAACACAACTGGGCTTAATAATTATACTAGGCTAAGCAAAGACTTTTTATTCAATTCCTTGTGATGTTTATAAGTTTGATTTGTTTTGCTGTGATATTTTGGTTATAAGTTATTTGAAAGTTAATCTTAGTTATGTTATGCTCTTCACAGTCTTTCTTTGAATGCAACGCAAATCTCCCCACACATCTCTCTGACCTCAGACACATGTTGTTAACATCACCAGGGGTCCTGTCTTCATAGTGCCCAGTGGCCATTTTGAAAGCACACTCACTCATACACACACACACACACACACACACACACATACTCACATTCACATTTTTATATAGTAAGTACACCTTTAGTAATTTGTGTTTTTATACTTTTTTATCTTCATAATAAATGTTTTTCTTTCAGAAATGTTGTCTTCATTACTGTTGCTTAAGTGTGAATTTCCGCAACCTCTACACTGTCAAGACCTCTATATCCTTCAACTTTGCTAACTATCTATATGGTTATTTTGGTTATAGTTATTAATTTAATTGTTAATCAGAGTACCAAATTTGTAGGTAGTACTTTCATGAGACTTAATCAATAAATTGGCTATCTTTTCCCTTCCTTTGAAGGGTGGTGCCCTGAGGTAACTTTAATCAATTAAAGTTATTATTTAATATTTTTCATATTAATATTCAACAACCAAATTTATTAAATGCCCAAAGGCACACCATTTCATGGTGTCATGCTTAATTTTCAGATGACATTTATTAATTGATGGCTATCTAGATTTCAACAGGATTTCAACAAATTAGATAAAATTGTTTCAGAAATTAATGACTAACCCTAAACAAAACTGATTAGACTTCAGTGGTCAAAGGTAAAGATCACATGATCTCATATCTTTTATGTAGACTGTTGGTGGAGGCAATCAACCACAGGGCTACAGATCTAGTTTAAATAAAAGTCCCCTAAGTAGTAAGTCAATGTTATGAATCCATCTTCAAATAAATAGATGCAGCATTATGAAATAAAAGTATCCTTAAAATATAAGCAGTAAGCATTATGAAATAAGAGAATTCTGAAATAATTACACGTGGCATTATGAAATAAAAGTTTCCTGAAATAAATAAACGTGGCATTATATAATAAAAGTTTCCTGAAATAAATAGACGTGGCATTATGAATAAAAGTCCACTAAGTTCATCGACCTCTGAAAGGGTCATGCTTTGTTTCTTTGTGTTATCGTCCCTCCAGGCTTTGTTCCTGTACTCCTCGTGAGTGGCTGATGTGTGGCAAACCAATTAAAAAGACTCTTTTAACTCTGACCACATGTCTTACAGCTGAAGATGCCGCTGCTTTTAGCATGCTTTATTTAGCCTATACCACTACTCTTCTAGACAGTGGGTCTGGTTTTCATATTTGTGTTCCTCCTGTGTAATCCTAGAGTGTTCCAACACACAGAACAATGCACTCCCTACTTCAGGTAGTGATATTTCCATTAAAGAGATATCATTAGCCCTCTCCACTGCTGTCTTCAGTCTACTTCTGAACTTTGCTGAGTTTGAAAGTCTTAGTCCGCCCACCACTTAATTAGTTTCTTCTTGATTTGTCCGTGTGTTTGTGTATATATATGTTGTATGTGTACTGCTTGTGTTTCTTTCACACAAGGCTACTCTCCACTAAAGCATGTGATGTTTGTTTTAGCCTTGGTACTTTCTTTTTTGTATCTGCAGGGTTTAATGTGCATGTCTGAAGTAAAATCGAAAGCACAATCTCCGCCTTGCACCATGTGGACTATACAAATATCCCAGAGCTATGTGTGGTTTTTCATAGTGCATAAAAGTTCACAAAGCGTTTGAAAATAATATCAGATAAATAGATAATATCTGTGGAGTACGAGGTAGTGCTGCTCTGTCTTACAAACAATTTCATTCATACAGTGGCAACTTTGCTAGTGCGACACCGCAACACTGACCCCTTTTGTTGAATATACTCAGCTGCCCCAAACACTGTGGGGACACAAACATACACAAACAAGAGATCTGCTGAGTTTATAATCACTTTAAATAAAAAAAATTCTGCTGTCATACTCTCATACATCTCATTAAAGGTACAATCTTCTGCTAATGGTTGTAAACTGGACCCATGGTCATAGTTATAGTAATAGTAATAGTTTTAAGTAGAAATCCAAAATCCAATGACTCCTCCACACTTATTCCTACTCTTATTATATATATATATATATATATATATATATATATATTCTGTATTAAACTAAGCCACAATATTTTCAAAACATCTGGTGGCAGTTACGTTTCCTAAAAGGTAGTGGTGCAGTGGCCATATATCGGTAGCGGCCGATATTCGCCTCGTTTACTGCTATCGGCGTATCGGTAATAAACTTGACTTTCACCGATAACATTGGCCGATGTTCATTGGTATGTTTTCTGCAGCCTGCCAATCTGGCATCCAGATTATGGTACACTGACGCCAGGTTTACCGCGCAGCGCAGCGCCAAGGAAAGCCAGGCGCCTCCCATCCATCCCCCTGTTAAACCTTTGTGCGGTTCACATGGGCTGCGATGCGCCAGCGCCCTTCACCGATGGTTTCGGTGTGCGAGCGAGCGTATTGCGCCAGGAAACAGACTGAAAAATGATTTTAAATGATATAAATGACATATTTTATATGATATAAATGATCAAATATGCATCCCATACTTTGTATTCACCAGCGTTTTCCAGCACTGGCACAAATCGCCCGCAAATACCTGTGTGCCCCATGCACAAGCGTGGACAGTGAGCGGCTCTTCAGCAGTGTGGCTCACATTTTGGATGAGAAGAGAAATAGACTGGCCCCTGACAAGGCAGATATGCTCGTCTTTGTAAAGAAAATCATGCATCTTACGAGGAAGTAGAGGCCCACTATAAGGGAAGGCTTTTTTTTGTGTCTGTTTAGTTTTGTTAAAGACTGAGGCCCATGTTCAACTCCGCCAGCCTACTGCAATGGATACACAAGAAGGTGTATTGTGTATGAAAAATACAAGATGTGAAACTGTGAAAGATAGCCCTATTTGACTTTTATTTTATTTTATTTTTCATACTTGTTTAATTTTATGTTGCTTTTGTAGTCACTTTTCAATTATTTAATTTAATTTGTTTAACAAAATATTTTTATTGGGCTGTTATTTAATTTAACAAATATAATATTTGTATTGGTCTACTCTATGTTACTGTAAGTACAGAAAGTAACATTTTTGTCATTGAGTAGGTAGTTGTATGGCAGGCAGTTTTCATCGAAAAATATTTTTATTTTATTTGTTGTAATCAGAGCCTCCTATTGTGTTGTGTTGCACATCAGGCTAGTAGTAGCACTGCACCTTGACTTGAATTGATATGGCATTCCCTAAGGGTTTATGCTAGTGTTTTGTAAGGCTGCATTGCAAGCATCTGTTTACAGTTGAGATTATGTCTTGAGTAGGCCTGGTGATACTGTTACATGTTTGGCTGAATAGGTGTCTATGTCCATCCATGGCATCTAAAGTTACACTTTTTCTGTTTTTCATATTATTCAAGTAACAAACAAATATCTGTATCGATATTGGCTATCGGCTAGATTGTTGTTTTAAATATCGGTATCGGCCAAGAATTTCCATATCGGTGCATCCCTACTAAAAGGTTTTTGTTGCAGTAACATATGTGACCACAAACATTAGAACGGCTTTGTTCAGTTCAAATGTCCACTAAGGCATGACAGTGAGCCAGCATGCATTGTTCATGATATTATTGGCCACATCATACACCTAAATTATATTGTAAGACCCTACCTGTGACTCTACAGGTACTGAACTATGTGTGGAATATTCCCACTTGGTGACCCTAGAGGTGTCTAAAGACCCTGTAGGCACAATGTGCACTTCTAACACATACTGTAATCTGACTAAGACATGATTTACCCCTGGAAGTAGATTGTCTGTATCCAGATTCTATCTAGTTAGAATTTTAATATTAATACATTTAAATTCATTTTTTTTCCATAGATATGTTTGTCCCTGGCTCGTGCTCCAATGTGTTTGTATGCCTCATATTTTTCCAAAATAAAAGTTGGTGATTGGTCATATGCACTAAACCCTGCAGCTTTTATGTGAATACGCTCATATCTAGAGGTGTGAAAACCTAGGTTTACTTATTGTTTTGATGACTAGCGTCATGTGACTACTTAGCCTGACTGCGTTTGATATCTTAGGTTCAGCCGGATAGCTGAAAAATATCCTGGGTATGTTGAACTCGCTTCATAGTACAGTCATCTGTACTTTCATGTGGCGAAGCTCTTTGTGATTTTAGTTCAATCAACAAATATGCATTTTGATGCCAGGTGTAAAGAGCTTACAGCACACGAACTGCACAATTTTTCATCACAATCATTTCATCAGATTTATCTACAAATTCCTCAAAATTATGCATAAAGAATAATTTCACAGATGCTATAATTAAATTTAAAAATGACAAATATCAAAGGGCCTGTACATTTGTGGATACAAGAAAAGTCAAGGTGGGGAATAATCAGTGCACCAGCATCAGAACATGTGAGGTATGGATGAGGAATGTGTACTGGCAGCCTGAAGCTTCAGGGCGAACTCAGATAAAGAATCGCCTGAATCCAAAACCTTATCATCAATTAGAGACTAGAACATCCAACAGCTTGAACATTGTCTGGTGTATGATGTATTTCTGTGTCCACACAATATACAAAGCTGATTACCATGAATCGTGCATTCATTTCAGGAATTCATAGAATATTAACTAACATTACTGACAGTATATTCATATACTGTCAGTAATGTTAGTTAATGAGGTATTTAGCCGCTTACTGCTGTCAGTGTGATCACAGCCTGGAAGCTAAATTAGGCTAAATGCTACATATATAGCTGCTACTACGGCTTAAGTAAGCTCACAAGGTGATTTGTGTTTACTTGAAATGAACTTCAAGTTTGACGGAGTTCGAACTGATACCTACCATGTAAATGAACTCAATTTAAAAGACCTGCAATCTTAAAGCAGTAACAAGAACAGGTCCCTGACACATTTTAGAGGATACATTTAATTTCACTGTATGGACATTTCAATTATTTCAGTTAATACTGATGTTTTTGGTCGTAATTTGTTTCATGGTAAGTTTAAATTATGAATTATGAATTTTAGTTGTATAGCCCATATTCACAAATCACAATTTGTCTCATAATGCTTAACAAGGTGCCACATCCTCTGTCCTTAACTGTCAACAAAAGTAAGGAAAAACTACCAAAAAAACCTAATAACAGGGGAAAAAAACTAGAAACCTCAGAGAGAACCACATGCGAGGGATCCCTCTCCCAGGAAGGACAGTGCAATAGATGACATGTGTCACTGAACACATCAACAAAATAAAAGTATTTACAATATTGATTACAAGAAAAAGTTTGTAACAAAATGGAAAATTGTACATAAGAAAATGTCTGTGTTAGGACCAGGTTTCTACCTCCCTTGTTTTGCCTTGTGTGAGCTTGCCAATGTGGTAACACTTTTAGGCTTCGTGATTCAATGTTATCTTCTAGTGAGTTTTTTAGTGCCTTGCTTTGCTGCCTACTTATCCCGTGTTCCTTTTTTGCCACAGAATCAGCTGTTCACCGTCATCCTGTTTGTTCAACCTCATCTGCTCCGGCCTCAGCCTACCAGTTCCACTTTGAGCCTGCCTTCCTTCTGCTCTCCACTTCCCCACCCCATTTCAGCTTTACCCAATTGAGCAATGACAAATTAATTGAGGAGTTATTGTCAGTAATGGTAAAGTATGTGAGTAGACATAAGCAGTCTTGTTGTAATCATAGTCCATGATCAGTTGCCACCACAATCAGGATCCACCTCGATCCACAGTCCATCATCATGATCCACCACCACTAGGGTTGGGAACTGAAACTCGGTTCCAAATTAGAACCGAATCAGAAATGCCATGTAGCAGGTATCTGTAAATTTTGGTTAATTTAAACAGTATTTTCAAGGCAAAGTGTTTCAACATTGCCTCTATCTCAGTTACTACTAATTTACGCAGTTGGGTTAAAGACATTGAGCATGTCTGATAAGGCTCTGAGATGAGTTGTGTGTGTTTTCTTTTGTAATGTTGCCTGTCTACCACAAGACGTAACTGCTGCTCCCCCGGTTTAACATGAAACACAGCTACTTTGCATGGGTCCAGTCGACGAAAGACGTTTGTTTGTTTTTACCATTTTGGAACAGAAATGGGGAAACGATAACAACTGGAATCAAAAGCAGAATCAAAATCTGAATCAGAATAGATCAAATTCAAACAGTACCCAACCCTAATCACCACTATCAGCTGCCACGATCCGCCATCATGATGGTCCATTAGCACAGTCTACTGATCCACCAACATGATCCACGATGTGGAAAAAACTGCGTTCCTTGATCTGCAAACGCAAAGCTTTATCAAATAAGAAAGGTTTTAAGCAGATTGTTAAACGTAGAGAGTGTGTCTGCCTCCCAAAGGGAAACTGGGAGATGATTCCATCCACTGGCTCCTACTCTACTTTAGGGTAGACTTTAGTGATCAGAATCAGAATCAGAATCAGAAGTATTTATTGCCAAGTAGGTTTACACCTACCTGAAATTTTCCTTGGTGTATAGGTGCATACAATGAACATAAAATATAAAAACACAATAAGTACTAAGCATTAGAAAAAAATAACAATATATAAAATAAAAATATATAAAAGATATAAAAAGTGAAGTAAAATGCAAAATGTAAAACAGGAGTGCAATGTAAATGTGCAATATGCAATATGCAATGTGCAATGTACTGTAATGTGTGTTAATGTAACACAGTCTTGAGCCGTGGGGGCGGGATAAGAGTCCAAGTCAGGTGGGGGTCCGGGGCCTTGTTGATAAGGGCAACTGCAGCCGGGAAGAAGCTGGTCTTGTGGCGTGAGGTTTTGGTCCTGATGGACCGCAGCCTCCTGCCGGAGGGACGTACCTCGAAGAGTTTGTGACGCGGGTGGGAAGGATCGGCCACAGTCTCACCTGCACGCCTCAGGGTCCTAGAGGCAAACAGGTCCTGTAGAGATGGCAGATTGCAGCCAATCACCTTCTCAGCAGAACGGATGATACGCTGCAGTCTGCCTTTATCATTGGCAGTGGCAGCAGCATACCAGATGGTGATGGAGGAGGTGAGGATGGACTCGATGATGCAGGTGTAGAAGTGCACCATCATTGTCTTTGGCAGGTTGAACTTCTTCAGCTGCCGCAGGAAGTACATCCTCTGTTGAGCTCTTTTGGTGAGGGAGCTGATGTTCAGCTCCCACTTGAGGTCCTGGGAGATGATGGTGCCCAGGAAGCGGAAGGACTCCGCAGTGTCGACTGGGGAGTCTCTCAGGGTGATGGGGGTGAGTGGGGCTGGGTTCCTTCTGAAGTCTACAACCATCTCCACTGTTTTCAGAGCATTGAGCTCCAGGTTGTTCTGACCACACCAGGTCACCAGATGGTCAATCTCCCACCTGTAGGCGGACTCATCCCCACCAGAGATGAGCCCAATGAGGGTGGTGTCGTCCGCGAACTTAAGGAGTTTGACAGACTGGTGACTGGAGGTGCAGCTGTTGGTATACAGGGAGAAGAGTAGAGGGGAAAGAACACAGCCTTGAGGGGAACCGGTGCTTATGGTCCTGGAATCAGAGACATGCTTCCCCAGCCTCACGTGTTGCCTCCTGTCAGACCAGTGATCTTTGTTTTTTTGGGGACAGGGATGATGGTGGAGGTCTTGAAGCAGGCTGGTACGTGGCATGTCTCCAGTGAGGTGTTAAAGATGGCTGTTTCAGGATTGATGGAGAGACAGAGTCTGGCCCGGCTGTTTTGCAGGGGTTCTGTCTCCTGAAGAATCTGTTGACGTCCCTCTCCAGGATGGAGTCATTGTTGTAACACACCCTGGTGCGTGATGGAACACAGCTGTCCTCACAGAAGCTGATATAAGAAGTCACAGCCTCTGTGTACTCATCCAGACTGATTGTAGCAGTCCTGAACACCTCCCAATCTGTACAGTCCAAGCACGGCTGAAGATCCTCCACAGCTTCACTGGTCCACTGCTTTGAAGTCCTCACAACAGGTTTGCAGAGTTTTAGTTTCTGCCTGTATGCAGGAATCAAATGGACCATGACGTGGTCCGAGAGTCCCAGTGCAGTCCGGGGGACGGCATGATAGGCACAGCTTACTGTGGTGTAACAGTGATCCAGAACGTTCTCCTCTCTGGTCGGGCATTTAATAAATTGTTTGTATTTGGGGAGTTCGCGGGTGAGATTTCCTTTGTTAAAGTCGCAGAGGACAATAACTAAGGAGTCCGGGTTAGTCCGTTCCACACACAGTATCTGGTCGGCGAGCATGCGTTGTGCCTCTTGCACGTTAGCCTGTGGTGGAATGTAAACACCGACCAGAATGAATGAAACAAACTCACGGGGGGAGTAGAAGGGTTTGCATTTGATAAAAAAATATTCCAGATCAGGAGAACAGTGCTGTTGAATCACTGTCACATGGCACCAGCCGTAGTTAGTATAGAAGCAGATTCCTCCACCTTTAATCTTGCCGGAGAGTTCCGTGTGGCGGTCCGCTCTGAAAAGTTGGAAGCCAGCCAACTGCAGCGCAGAGTCCGGTATCGAACCACACAGCCACATCTCCGTGAAGCACAGAACGGAAGATGAGGAGAAGTCTCTGTTCTTTCCAACTAGTAGCTGGAGTTTGTCCAGCTTGTTGCACAGTGAACGCACGTTGGAGAGGAATATACCTGGTAGTCCCCGCCGTCGCTTCACTGTATGTACGAATGTGAGGGCACCTTTGACCAGAATATCCAAAATTTTGACAGATGTGGCAATGAAAGTCGGAAATAAATTCTCAGGAGTTATGACCCTGATGTTCATGAGCATTCCTCTGGTGAAAGAGCTCCCGGTTCTTAGGCAGAACGCTAAATTAACTAACAAAACAAGACAAAACATCGTGCACCAACACACCAAGGCAGCCGTCTTTGCTAAAATGACAAGTAAGCCTGAATTCTGGGCTCTTATACTGCTCTTATAGAGTGCTACCGCCAATCCCCTTCGAAAAATTGTATGTCATTTACAGGAGTTATACAATTCAGTAAAATTTAATTCTGTGCATCCGAACCATGCCCTAAAAAATATGCTTTAGCTCTGGGCTTAGCTCCGGATCCTAGATCTGCCCATGGTTCAGGAAGCGTAACCATTTTATTTAAGGTGTCATTTTCAGGCTTGTGTAAAAAACATAGGTAAAACAAGTCTGTGACTCTTGGGAACCACAGAACTGAAAAGAAAATTAATAATTCAGACAGTCATCAGGCAGAGCACTGACCATCTGGAAGTTCTACAGAAATGTGGCACAGAAACAGCTAACTAAGCAGGACGTACTGTCTCCATCCATCCATCCATCCATCCATCTACTCTTTCTCACTTTACTTGTTTCAAACTCTCACATTTTTTAAGTTTTAGGTAATGATACTGAGCAGGTGGACGGTAAGTGTTTGATGAATTAGTGACTCATGGGGAAAATGCAATCAAAACCATTTTAAGGTGTTAAGATAGTTTTCTCTGCTGTTGTCCTTCAGGAGAATTCTAAGCTCCACCTGGTAACAAATTACTATTCTATGACTCATGTGTGTCAGACTCTTATACAACAATCACAACAATAAGATATATCATAATCCAATCCACTTTTTCAGTATATATTGTTCTGTACTTGTAGTTAAAGAAACACTAGTTTGGATACCTTAAACAACAGCTTCAAAATCACTTTGATGGTAGGCCTACACAAACATATAATGTCATAATGTGTCTGTCATTGGCACATTTCCCCCTGGAGGCCTAGAGCTGCACTAGGTAACATTACATATCATTTAGCTGACGCTTTTATCCAAAGCAACTTCCAATAAGTGCATTCAACCATGAACCAAACCGAGAAAAAGTTATGGAGCAGCAGTGGACTAGTAGTTAGAGAAGAGGGACATCTGACTGAAAGGACGCTGGCCACGGACTAGCAAACATGATACCTGGACCGGAGGACGGACCAGTCAATGGATCTGTTCAAGTCCTATCCCACTGTCTAAGTGCCCCTGAGCAAGGCACCTTACTCCCCTCTAACATATGCTCCCCGGGCACTGTCCAATAGCTGCCCACTGCTGAAGTGGTCACTTCCCTTTTGTGTGCTGTGTACTGTGTTTCCCCATTGCATGTAATGCAGGACAATAAAGGAATCTTAATCTTAATCTTACTCTTATTCTCTGGTATACCGTGGTAGAACGTTATGAGCTTTACAGCAAGCATCACAGCCTTACAACCAAAGCTGTAGCTAGAAGCTAGCTATAGAGACAACTAGCTTATCATTCTCAGGATGGACATCATGTTAGATCCATTGCTGAAACCAAAGAGGACATTGTCGGAGGAAATGAAGAAGAGGAAAAGAGAAATTGACTAAGTAAGAAACTGAACATGAATGAATATCAGATAATTTCAAACAGGCCAACGGATGCAGGAGAGATGCCGACCTGGCGTTGCTGTTGTTGGAAAAGTAAGTCATAACTTGCATGTATACTTTGTGTTATGCTTGATGTTAGACTGTGTATGTAAAGTTGTGGACTAGTCGCTAGTTTATCATCTAAAGCTAGGTAAACGTATTTTGATTGAGGTTTAGCAAGTAAGCCAAACAATTCAATGTGATTTGCTACACATCGTGCTTGGACACTCTGCCCAGAAGAAAACTACAGAAAGCAAAGACACCACTAAGTGGCCCAGGGCGTGGTTTGAACTACTGAGGGGACAAACCTGCAACAAGAGCAGGATGTACACATTCAAAGTCAGTGACATCAGGGGGGCAACTGTGAATAGTCTACTTGGTAGACCTGTAGCCCTGGCTAGTGCGGCGAGTGTATGAGATCAGCGGTGATGAAAAGGAGTTTGGCTTACTGAAAACACAGCCTGCGAAAATCATGCTACAGGAAAATGCACAGCCTTATGCAGTTTACACTGCACGCAGAGTCCCCATTCCCCTCCTGAGTGCAGTGAAAGAGGAGTTGGATCGGATGGAGGCCAATGATATCATTGAGATTGTGACGGAACCAACAGAGTTGTGCCCACCGCTGGTGCCTCTTCCAAAAAAGTCAGGTAAGGCACGCATTTGTGTTGACTTGCAGAAGCTAAACAAAGCTGTAAAGAGAGAGAGGTTCATCCTGCCGACACCTGAGGAGGTGATAGCCAAGCTGGGCTGTTCAACAGTCTTCTCAACATTGGACACAGCCTCAGGGTTCTGGCAGATCCCGCTGGACAAAGACAGCCAGAGGTTGGTCACCTTCATTACACCATTTGGAAGATATTGCTTAAAACGTCTTCCTTTATGGATCACCAGTGCACACAAGATCTTCCAAAGAAAGATGGTAGAGACACTGGAAGGCCTGCAGGGAGTTGCAGTTTACATGGATGACATCATCGTCCATGGCAGAGACATGAGAGAGCATGAAGAGCTGCTGCAGAATGTCATGGAGAGACTGAAGTCTGCGGGCCTGAACACAGGGAAGTGTGTGTTGAGACAGAGAGAGCTACACGACCCAGCCAAAGTGTCTGCGATCAATGAGCTCAAACCACCTGTGAACGTTGAAGAACTAAAAGAGCCCTCGGCATGGTAAACTACCTAGGATAATATGTGCATAACCTAGCCACAGTGGGCCAACCACTTTATGAACTGCTTAAGTAAAACTCAGTGTGGACATGTGGGCTGGCACATGAGGAGGCTTTTAAACAAATAAAAGGGCTCCTCACAATGTCACCCACCCTGGTGTATTTTCATGTGCATAAGGAGACTGTCATGTCTGCAGACGCAAAAAGCTATGGTATAGGTGGCGTCCTGTTGCAGCTCCATGGCGAAGATTGGAGGCCGGTGGCATACTGCTCAAGGCGATTGAGTGATGCTGAAACACGATACGCCCAGATAGAAAAGGAGTGTCTGGCGAGCGTGTGGGCATGCGAGAGGCTTGAGAAATACCTCTTAAGCCGCGAGCGTGTGGGCATGCGAGAGGCTTGAGAAATACCTCTTAAGGCCTCACCACATTCAAACTGATCACAGATCACAAAACATTCATTCAACTGATGAACTCCAAAGACCTCGACAATGTGCCAATCCGCTGCCAGAGACTCCTTATGCGGTTGATGAGGTTCAACCTGAAGGCTGAGCATGGACCAGGAAAAGACCCTGGTCGTGGCGGATGCACTGTCCAGGAGTCCACAAAAACATGGTGCACAACATCAACAGTCACTCAGATGTGGAGTGTTATGTCGCAGCAGTGATAAGCAGCATGCCGGCGTCTTGGAGAGGATCTGTGTCTAAACCTTGTACTCTCACTACTGGGGTCCCTCAAGGTTCCGTCTGGGTCCCCTCCTCTTCTCTCTGTACACCAACTCTCTCGGCTCTGTCATTCACTCACATGGCTTTTCCTACCATAGCTATGCTGATGACACCCAACTAATCCTCTCTTTTCCCCAATCTGAAACACAGGTAGCAGCACAAATCTCTGCCTGTCTGACTGACATCTCTCAGTGGATGTCTGCACACCATGAAAATTAACCATGACAAGACTGAACTCCTTTTCCTTCAACAGAAATACTCTCCCACCCACGACCTGACTATTAACTTTGACAACTCTGTGTTAACCCCCACTCAGACTGCTAGGAACCTGGGTGGGACACTCGACAGCCAACTCTCCCTCACTGCCAACACATGTAGATTCATGCTGTACAACATCAGGAGAATACGCCCCTTCTCACTCAGAAGGCGGTGCAGGTTCTGGTCATGCCTAGACTATTGTAACTCCCTCCTGGCAGGTCTACCTGCTAACTAACAATTTAGTAGCACTTTTTTGCTTTTTTGAAGAAATTGTACTTTCTCGATTCTTGTTTGGGTTTGTACCCTCATGGTTGAATGCACTTATTGTAAGTTGCTTTGGATAAAAGCGTCAGCTAAATGAAATGTAATGTAAAAAAACTTTATTTTAAAACACATGTATAACATTTTGTTAAACCAGTTAGTTTGAGGTTATTAACACAGCTTTCGAGGTCATGCTACCATACAGTTTCTTCTCATGGAAAACATACATTGTATTGAGTGGTTGTGTTAGACAGATATGGACCTAGTTAGGAGATAATGACTCTTCTTCAGCAGACAACAGGCAACATTGTCTATGACCATGGGCGTCACCTAGCTTGGGCATCTGGGGCTGTAGCACCTTTCTTCTTTAGCCCCGAATAATTTAGCAAATGAACATCAACCAACGCTGAATTGGGGTAGATGGCCCACAGTAGGCTGTGTTACTTGGGTTGTGAATAAATGGTTGGTGAGACCATATCAAGCTGCATAGCTCATTATTGAGGGACGCTACATCATTTTATTAAGCTCAATGACACCATTAGATCATTAATACTGAAGCAGTTGTGTAAGCAGCAGGTTGAGCTAGAGTAAAATTCATTATAAACAGTTATATGCAGGGACATTAGATATATTGTGAGAGCTTGTTTCTCTCTTTGATTTGTGGTGAGATTAAAGCATTTGAGAACATCAGAGGGAAAAAGCTTTTAATAAGTCAGACATCTGAAAAAACTGAATGGCTTTTCACAAGCAAGAAATGTTCAAATCCACCAGTTTTGTTTTTAACACTCTGATTTAACAGCTTGTTATATTATCTATTGTTTGAAATCCTCATTTTAAATGGAACTAAAGCTGTTAAATGAAGTATAAAATACAGTGGAAAGAATGAAGTAGCATACAAGTACTTACATGTTGTGAAATAAAAAACACATATTTGAGATGTAGTGTAAAATGTCCAGCCTGCAGAAGCGCACAGATGAACTGGATGTTCTTCTCTTAACTAGGTAACAAAAATAGGCTTGTTTATTTTATGAATACGTTTATTATTACATTATAAGCAAAAAGGGGCCTATATTAAGTGTAGATCTTAATATAGGGATATAATATGGGATAAACTAGCCCCCTGAGCTCTGGGCTCAGCCCCGGATGTTTTACAGTGCAGCTGACACCCCTTACTATAGCAATGTCCTCAGAGAGAAACATCACATCAGCTGATGTAATGTTTGTCAGACCTTAGTTATTGTAAACATCATAATGACATGCTCTGGGATAATTGTTAGATAATAATCACCATTGTACTATATTATAATGTGGTATACTGATCGTTTCTATTTGATGGATTAAAGCACTTTGAGATGTAGAAATGTTTCCGTCAGGCAACAAGTTTTGTTGGTGTGTCACATTAACACAGGGTGTGTAACATGCTGTCTGTGAGATTCTTTCTTTTTGCCATAATGTATTGCCTTGGTGCAATGCCAGTGACCGTAATGTTAATGTTTATGGAAGTGGCGTATGGACTGTAGAACTGATGAGGGTCAATAGGCTTTTTCTCCAGTTATCTCTGCTTTCTCCCAGATGAACAACTTTTATCCATCATATTATTCTGACAGTCTTAAGTCAAGCAAAACTCACTGGACATTTTAGAGTTATGTACATCAAGGAGAATCATCATTTCCACCAAAGTTATATTTTTTCATTGCCATTCATTTGCCTGTCAGCAGGATTACTCCAAAAATACTTAACTGACTTCCATTTTGTGGAGGGGTGGGGCATGATTAATCAACAACTGGAGGAAATGTTTTTTCACTGTGTTCAAGGAGGGGAGGCGGTTAGGCTTGATGGGGGTATTTACAGGGTTGGAGCAGTGGGCTGTGAAAGACATGAAACACAGTTATTCAATGTGACTTACTTTTCCAAAACATATCACAAATTCACATCCATAATTTTAGTATTAAGATAATGAGATAATAATTCCACTCAGGGTTATGTCTATTCAGACATATTACTAGTGTGTCTCATCCACACATTTAAACATTTGAACCAAAAAGCTTGAAATGCCCTGGAGCTCCTCAACTGACAGTCCAAACTGTACTGTACTGTAGTATCGTACCAGAAGCTTAAAATGATCGTATTTTGAGGAAGATTATTAGTAGGGATGGGATACTCAACATCGATGTTTCGAAGTGTCAAGATTCTGAAGCAATTTAGTGTTAACTGAAGTTGCCAACAATGTAAAAAAATTTAATCTAAAAAAAACACATTTACAGTAAGAAACTCCAACTGAACTTTCCATTTCTCCTCTCTCTGATGTCTCTGGAATCCAGAAGTAGAAGACAAACCCTGCAGATTCACCTGATGCAGCAGGATGACTCCTCTCTCCACAGCATTTCTGTTTGTTTTTGCAGAGTAAATCTACATAAGCCATTTAATTAGTTAAACAGGGGAAAACATGTGTCAGCGAAATCTGGGTCTAAGTCATTTGCAAAGACAAAGACCGGAACAAAGACTTCAATCTGCATCGACTCTCTACCAACAGAGTATGTCTCGTCATTCTCAGCAACCAGTTTCAGCGCATGAGCAGCGCTCACATGACAAATCTGCAATGACTCAAGCATGAACAATGTAAGTAGAGTGAGTGAAGTGTGTATTCATTTTGTTTTTTAGCTTTGAGTGTGTGTGTGTGCGTGGGTGTGGGTGGTTGTGTGCGCGTATCCGACAGTGACCTTGGCTGTACGTTGCTGACTGGCCACTGCTGGGATTAAAAGCCTTAAGATGATTCAATTACAAGAAATACAGATTCTCTGATATATCCGAAAGTGTGTGTGCGTGTGTGTGCGTGTGTGTGTGTGTGTGTGTGTGTGTGTGTGTGTGTGTGTGTGTCATCTCAGCAAATAAGCAACCTCCCAGTGTGCTCAGGTATGCCTTCTACCTGCAAATGCTCTGCTTAAAGGTTTCTCTCAGACAGGAGCTTCATTTCTCTGCAACATCTGCACTGATGTTTACAAGTCATTTATATGCTGGGATTTTTGTTTTACCCATAGATCCTTGCACTTGCGCACACACACACACACACACACACACACACACACACACACACACACACACACACACACATACACACACACACACACACACACAGGAGGTAGGAACCACTGCCATGCGTGAGTCATTTAAAAAAAATGGATGGGTCTGAGGACTCAGTGATGTGAAGATGCCTAAGGTGGATGGGGAACAGATTCTGGCACTAGAATTATTATCATTATTATTCCTCCGACAGGGTTGGGTATCGTTTTGGCTGTTGCAGATATCTGTGCTAATTTGATACTTTTAAAATATATTAGTGTCTAAACTGTGGCACAACTGATATTTCTTTCTTTATAAAAAAAAGCACACAATGACAATTGCTACGGTAACACGGAGCATCCCGCTGCTTTCTAATGTATCCCGTGCTCTGAATTATACACAAAAAATTTAATTGTTTTTCAACATTTGCTGCACATCCACAACATTTTGTTGATGTGTCCACTTGAGTTTGAGGTAGCTACTAGGCTAACGTTGCATGCTGCCAGACTGGTTAGCGACTACAGTGCATTTTGCCGGGGTGTGGAAGGAATATGATATTTCTGGATGCAGACACTAGCCCAACTAACTTAAGCATTGTATAAGTAAGGTCTGGAGTGTTGTTCGTACAACTCCACACAGTTAAAGTTGCACACATTTTATATATTCTCACTTCAAATGACTACATTTATTCTGAAAGAGATCCTTTACAAACCCTTGTATCATCACTGTGCTTCCCTTCAGCTCTATGCAGTGTTTTAGTGTCTTTCAGCACATTATTTTGGTTTTGAATCTCATCTCCCTCATTCTCTGCTAGCAGGCAACTGATTTCAGTGTAAATATTTGATTAACTAAATGTGCTGTGGCAGATTGTTATTTAAATGTTTGCGTCTGTTGCGTGTTAGAATCATCATCAACACTCCCACACACTCACAGTGAACTCTGCAGAGGATCTCCTGCTGTGTTCTCACATCGGCTCCTTCGGACAATCTACATGATATTGTGCCTTGAAAATAAATCAGACCAGGTTTTTGTTTCCCCTTGCCTCAAGATAGATATGCCACCATTGCACCTAAACAAAGTGCATTTGCTATTTAAACAGTGTTGCTGCTGATCACAGTGCAGAGGGAAAAGCAGTAGCCTCCTGGCAACAAGTTGATCGCACCCAGTTTTCATCCACCAGCTCCATTCTGTTGAGAATACTGTATTTGTTCCTGAAGGGGCAATTTTCCGGCGAGCAAGTTTGTAAACAAAGTACAAAGAGACAATTCATTTCCTTTTTGTAAATTCATTCACAAAAAAATGTACGTGGCATCTTTAAACTTAGCTCTTCTGTGCAAGAGCTGTGCAGATGTGCATCCCTGGGGAACTGAAATACAGAAGCATTGATTGAGCAGAGAAAGGAGACGTGGATTCCAGTCCTGCAGCTGCAACTCTATTTTCAACTATTCTCATGAGTTTCTAACACGCATTAGGGAATCTGTTGTCTTCTGCCCTTACAGATCGAATGTGAGGAAACCAGCAACTGTCATTAATGCTTGTTGTCTCCCCTAATGCATCACTTCTGCTGACCATAGTGTGTATATAAAGACAGCCAACTCATTGTGGACAATAATTTCACCCACATTGTTATATCATGTTTTGTGTGCTACATTGTATGTGAAAGTGCCGGTTGCTGTTGTTTGTCCCCCAGGGTCTCCGTGCTGCGTGTCATCACTATACCATCAGTGCATCACCAACACCTTCATTTGCTCAACACTATAACACGTTGTGCCACAGTGAGTGTACAGACAATTAAAGGAAATGATTATCCAGCACAAATTGAACAAGATTGTTAGTAACACACAAACACACAGACACATTCATGAACACACACACACACACACACACACACACACACACAGCTGACTGAGCAGTTTAGAGACTATTAAATTAAAGTCATCTCAATTAGCTTAATAATCTAAAGCTCCACCTCCAGACTCTGACTTCATTGAAGTCGCTTTCCCGTATTTGTTCTGTTAGTTTCATTTGAGCACGATTGGAAAACAAAACTGCTGATGCCAGATTGAGTGTCTTCCAACACTTAATCTGGCAACAGACTCTCCCTTGCTCTCTCAGGCCATCGAGATAGAAAGCAAGCATCCAAAGATCAATATTAAATACTGGGAGCAATCCAACCGCTTTCTGTGAGTCCGCCCCACTGGCCTCCACCTCTGCCTCACACCGTCCTCTCGGAACTGTCACTTGAGTTGTAAACTTTATAGAAAAATACATCACATGCCCTGGAAAAGAAGTCTTACACATGTTTACTTGGTGATGGACAACTCTCTTGGTCACATGGATGTGTTGAACTGAGTCATGCGTGAAAACACCCTCCAGCCCTGCAAACCTGCAAACCTGCAGCTCTTTGCCAGATTGGCTTCTACCTCACCAAATTATTTCACACTTAAATGTCAGCTTTAATGGGATGTTTCTTGAGAGCCCAAGAGTGGAGATGAGTAACTGTGGTAGTTTTACGGTGAGTGGAGAAAGTCTCAAATTGAACATACAGCAGAGGAGTAATGCATTCCCAATATGAAGATGAATCCTATTCAGTAACTTAAGAACCAGACAAGATAAGAGACCTGGTCCTCTGTATAAATCCCTGTTACATTAGAGGATATCCTTTAGCACCTTCCTACATAAATTCACAATTATATTTTCTATCAAAGTTCTTGTATCCTAAAATTTCTAAAAAATGCATGTTATAACAGAAAAAATGGAGAATGCTGAACACTGAGCACTGTCAATCACTTGCACTTATTTTATTAACCATATTATAATGAGAGTGTGATGAACACTGTCACCTCATGGCAAGGGTTCTTGGTTTGAATCCCAGTTCAGCCAGGGTGTGAATGTGAATGTTTGTCTCTGTAAATCCTCCGATGGACTGGTAACCTCTTCAGGGTGTGCCCTGCCTCTCGACCAATGTCAGTTGAGATTGGCTCCAGCCAGAAATTGGCACCTTTCTGTGGCAGCTATTGATTGTACTTATTCCATGTTTGAGTTATTTCCCTATGCCCACTGCCTTTGGGATAATAGTAAAGGTTAAACTTGAAATTACATCTATAAACAGTAAATCCAGAACACACTTTGGGGGCTGCATCAGTAGTAAGTGTTTCTTATTTATCATTGGCACCCAGTTTTGCTTTCTTTTTGGTTTTTAAGGACTAAAAGATTAGTATGGACACACTCAAGTGTAACTTTGAAAAGGAAAACCCCTCTCTGTGTCGGACGAGGATCTCACTCTCTCATTGTCCCACTGTCACTGCTGTCACACCACATAGTTCATGTAACAAGTCATGTTCAGTTCATTGGGAAATTCAAGAAATAAATTAAGGGAAAATTGAAGAAGAGCAATGCAAATTTACAAACCTAATCCAAACATGCCATGAAACACAGTTGCTCTGGGCCCCCTAGAGGCACATTCTTAGTCCTCATGTAGCCATTCAACATTCGGAGGGTTCACTAATTCCCGTCAGGACTTCTGGAGTCTTGCTGCTGTCTGCTGTGGTCCTGTGAGCAACTGTGCAACCAGTCGCCCCTGGCCAATTCAACATCATGCCAACATTGTGTGTGGAGCGTAAATGTGTGTGGACTGGAGGCATGTCTAAAGATGCAAGCCTCAGACGAGTTTATCCACTTCCTGAAAGAGTCAGGCACATGATCATTGCCCCATTAAAACCCAGATAATGTGTGTGAAGCACAGAGCCACTCAAAGAGCCCATCTTGTGATTCCAGATGCCGCTGATGGCAAGATCTTGTCTATCTTGTGACATAGGGAATATCCGTGACCACTGTGCTTAATATTTGCAGGCGGGCATGCGTGGCGGAGGTAAGGATGTGGAGAGGAAGTTGACTGAGAGTAGTATTGTAATCTAACGATTTTTTTAACCGTGATTGATGCTAAAGACTACTGCCATCTACTTTTGAGGCGAATCGCAAAGAGACAGTTGACCATAACAACATGGATCAAGTCCAGCCTTGACAAGCTAACAGATTGACTGCCTACGGCTGCGCTGATTGGCATAATTATATCACATGACTGTAATAGTTACGCATGATGCATTTGAAAAAAAATAAGTTTTGCTGCCAAAAAAGGACTCAGTGATTTATTTCTGCTCAGTCAGATATTTCGCTAAGTTATCTGTAAACTTTCTCCAGTGACAGTCGGTAATATGACAAATATATCCAATCAGCTTAAAAGTGGTTGAATATGTTTGTCAGCAGCCGAAGGAAGGTTTGACTCAGGACAGAGCTGTTCTCTGTATCTTATGAGGTAATGAACTAAAAGTTATCACTGATTATTGGAACAGTGCCATTTAAATATGTGGACAATTTTGGATTTGAAAAAATGCTTTGTTTCTTTAATGCAAGAAAGTGATTTAAAGACAAGTTTAAATAGAAAAGACCACAGCTTGTTTTGAGTTTCGGGAAGAAAGGTCGTAATTCAGATCGAGGGTCCGTATGTATATTGTATGTTTAAAAAATCGTGATGTCTTGTTTTCCTTTTTTTTGAAGAAGGTGATTCATAATGACACTCACAGAGATGTGGACGCAGCGTACTCACCGTCCTGTCCGGGGCCCCTGGGTCTCCCCAGTACGTCCAAGAAATCCCCCGGTAGAGTTCCCGAAGCGGCGGTCAGTCACCTGCAGCTCTCCATCTCTCTTCCTCCCTGCTGCTGAGGGCGGAGGAGGGGGTGTCGGGACGCGGGCGTCGGACAGAGGAAAATCCCTCAAGTTTAAAGACAAAGTTTGAGTCAAAGGCAACAGTTTATCCTCCTAAAACAACTTGTCTGCTGCAGCTGTAAAGATTTCTGATCGCTGACAACTAGTCCTGTCCGGATCCTGTTGTTTCAGGCGGACACCGGCTGCTCTCCACAGATCCTATTGGCTGCAACAGCCCAACTTCCAAGACGCATGTAGCATCCAAACAACGCGTCCTCTCCGTGATCCTGTGAAGAGGGAATTTAAAAGATGACACCAGTGGATGCGGATTCTGCGCACGACCAGTGTGTGTATCTCTCTGATGAAAACAAACAAGTGAAACAATGAAAGAGACGAGAGATGCTCCTCAGACATTCAACAGCCGCTCCTCAGCTCAGCATCCTGTGTTGCAATGCGGGAGCTGCCGCTGCCGCCTCATCCACCGCCGGTTTCCCGCCGCTGCTCCAGATGTGCAGAGCTGAACCGGGATCCCACCGCCTGGAGCGGACTGGGCACACTGGGAGGATGCGGAAAGGGGGGGGGGGGGGGGGTGACGCGCACTGCTGGGGGAGAGAGGCGACGCCGGGTCTGGATGAGAGATCGAGGAGGCTTCACCTGACACCGACTGGAAAGAGCATCTGTTTCATCTGCGCGCCAAGTGCGCAGCTGACATTTCCTCACGTGCAGATGTTTTCTGTTTTTTTTTTTTATAAAGCCTCATCACAGAGTAACACCCCCTCTAATATATATGAGATATGTTTAGCCTTTAGTTATCACAAGAGCTTGTCCAGAGAAGTTTAATCATTTGAGAAGTTGTGGGGTGTATTTCTCTATGTAGATAGACAGTTTAGTAAGTTAACACTGCAGGCTTTTTTGCGCATTTGACGCATGAAGCTGGAAGGAAATGTGGACTGTTTTTATCTCATTTAAATAATTTACACATGAAAAAAGATCTGGTATTAACATATTACAAAGCAGTTTTTATCTATTTCTTTTATTTCTCTTTTTTATATTGGTTCATTAGGCCAGGGAAAGAAAGAAAAAGAGCACAAGATACTCTTTCTATATATGTAGGCCCCATATCTTTTTAATCTTCGTTAATTCATCACTTATGCTGTCGGTTTGTATGAGGCTCTTTAAAGACTAATTATTAATGCATTAATCCCCTCCAAGGAGCTGTGACATCAGCTATATCTCTTTGCCCATGTGACCTCTGCACATCATCTCCATTCATTTCTGTCAGGTTGTATTGGGTCTTTTCCTGGACCTTAATTCTACCTCAGTAGGACAATTACTCTGCTGTGAATCTTTACACTGTGACTATGTGCCATAGAATACAGCTTTAAGCCTTTTTCCTTTTGACGCTGTGTTGTTGTTCTAGTTGTTATCTAGACTCAGTTTAAAAAAAAACTCTACAAGTTCTTATGTATTTTCAAATATGCAATGTTCAAAGATTCTCTCTGTGGCCTTTAGTTGGAAACTGACAGATGGGAAACGTACAGAAAAAGAGAGAAGAGATAGACTAAAATTTTACAGAGGATGTTGTGTTAATGGTATGAGTCTTAACCTCCAGGGCACTGCTGATAACTAAAGTGTGCACTTTCCCAACCTGGCAACCCAAAAGCTGGTCACATTAAGGGCTTTATAGCTGATATATAAAGAATTAATAAATTATAACATTAGTAAAGTGGCTAATTACAACTCTAACCACTTTAGACACTGTGGTTTATAAAGAAAATGGCCCTGAAAAATGTCACTTTCTACAAAGGCCTTTTGTTTGGAGCTTTTTTTGCATTCTTCATACCAGCATATTAAAGGGATTCTGTCACATTAGAACTTTATTCTGGATCAATAAACCTTTTGGGGAGTTTCCCCCTCCTCTGCAGAGTATGCTCCTCTAATTAAAGTCCTTGTTGATGTTTTTTTAGTTTGATATATATGTGCAGTGTATGGGGACATCGAGAAGCTTATGAGTGTCTATTTTTAAAATGGCATACTGCAGTGTTTTTATATTTCTAAATGTGACACTCTGCTGTAGGCGGTTCTGGTCAAAGGCAAAGATCTTTGAGGATAAAAATATATAGAGGAATGGTATGATGGCCTCACAGAGATATAACATCCAGATGATTTAGTGCTGCTGCAGACAGAAAGCTCCAAATTCAACAGGCTGACTTTCTAGTTTGGCAAATATTTTTTTTATTTGTTCCACTGCAATTAAGAATGCATTAGGTTTTACAGAACAGGGTGAAATGAGTCTTTTGTTTAGTATGAGAGATTTGCTCCATCAGAAAACCTCAGCAAGTCTAAGCTGGCTGGAGATTTGAAGAGTTAAATGTCCTACATTTAATATTTTATTGAATAATAATTCATTTAAATAAAAATATATTTGCATAATTATAAACACAGGTTTGCAAAAAAAAATCCTCAAACATCAACAAACACTATATTAATGCTGACAACCAGT
Source organism: Verasper variegatus (assembly GCA_026259375.1). Taxonomy (NCBI): domain Eukaryota; kingdom Metazoa; phylum Chordata; class Actinopteri; order Pleuronectiformes; family Pleuronectidae; genus Verasper; species Verasper variegatus. Next base: position 1,613,174 of record CM048047.1, on the reverse strand, counting down.
GGGGGTTCCTTCCCAAAACATCACAGGGCACATTATTTTGGAACTCATGTGAAATGTGAGCCCCCTGCAAAGCTAATGCCATACCAATTGTGCTTTTTTGTCAGTTTTATATGATGTACTAAACACACAAATTATGGCAGTCAGAGATGGGAATGAATTGACTATTCATAACCAGACAGAGAAGGCTAGTCAAGCTTTGGGTGTCTCAACATACCAAAACATGGTGCTTGGGGTCTTAGTGAGGACGCAGTAAATCACTCACTAATCCCTATATAGTCCACTATATAGTGAGTTTGCCATTTTATAGTGGTGTCAGAATGTTTAGAGTTTTTTATAACCTATATAGTATATAATGAACACCCATTGTTAGGGTTAGTAGTGCACAACCGAAGCAGAGTAGCTTCAAAAGATGGTCATTTAACATGTTAAAGTATTAATACCAAGTGTAAACCTATGTTTAAAAATTTATTGTGGGGTTTTCCAATGTTCGACATTGTTGTTGTTGTACACTGACGTCATTACCGAGTAGTGTCCAAAAGCTTATTTTTTCCCTCCGATGAGCTCACTCTACATAGAAGCCACTATACAGTGAAGTATGGAATAGTGAGTGAATGGGTGATTTTGGACAAAACCCCTGTGTTCTCTTGTGATCCTCTCCAGTTTGCCCTGTTATTTTCCTCCTGGGAATTCAGGCATGTTCGTGTTAGTATTCAGGTTTTGTTTGTGGACTTGCCTTTTCTTTTGTGTGTTGTGGATTCCTTCACCTGACTTAACTGCACACCTAATTTTCATTTGCAGCATGCAAGTGTGCTTTAGAGTCTTTTTGTCTCCGTCCCACCTGGATTTATTCATCAACTGTGTACTCACAAATTAACTCCGAGCTTTGATGCAGTTGCTTGTGTGAAAGAGATGACAGCACTGGGTGTCCCAATTGTGGCCTGTGCAGTTAGACTGACGAAATGTGAGCGATGCAGATCGAACTAAAAAGCAATTCACATGCTTCCATTGCCTATGGTTTTCTGAAATGTAATACTGAATATTTAGGCTCTTTCCTACTTTTTCCCTCTGCCAGAGGGCAATATGGCATAACTCTGTCTGCACGGCTCGATACCTTCAGTGGAGGTGACACAGCCCCTCCACAATAATAGAGGGCAACACCTTTTTGGAATTGAATAGTTTGAACTGTAAGTGGTCTGCTTCGAGGTGGCTGGAAGTGAGTACGTGTAAGGGTCAGTGCACGGCTCTCTTGGACTAATGCTGCACCTGAAGCACCTTTCATACATGACTGAACGTGGCCCAGGGTTACACAGCAAGACAGATAGAAGCAGCAGCAACAGGCCGTGGAATTTAACCAAGCTCAATGTGTGTTTAACTGTCAAACGTGTTATTGCTCTCATTACACATTAACTCTGACCTTATTACTTGTAGAAAATCGAAAAATTTATAATTATTTTTGAACCTTTATATAACCCGGTATATCCCAAAATAATCCAAACATCAGACATCAGAACTGAGAAGAGAGAAGAGGTGAAGCTCTTTGCTACAGTGAATATATTGAACCATGTGACAGCCCAGCACCATGACAGCCCAAAACCATAGACAGTAAAGAAAGTCACTTATTTGCTTAGTTGTTCTGTGTTAATAATTCCTTCCTAATAACAACAATTATGCAGGTTATGTAGTTTACATTACATAGTGCCAACGATTATATGTAAAGTCCATATTTAACAGATATGATAAGTCATGTCAAACACACTTTTTTATCCCATTAATTGTGTACGTTTTGCAGCAGGATCATTTCTGTTTATTTGTTTGAGCAATGCAAGTAAGTAAAACCGGCAAATATTCACCCATTCTTCTCCGTAAAAGAGGAGAGGAGGACTACAAGATGTGTCAATGTCAGAGCCGAGGCAACGGTCAATATTTTGGGGCTTCCATTGTAAACCACAAACACGGATACTTTTTGTATGTGTTTTTGGTCCAGTGGAGCTGATAGTGGATCCATTTTAGTCAATGTGTTCAAAATCTTTTTCTCTTGCTTTACCTGTGGGCAACGTAAGCCTGCTCAAATGTGATTGGTAAAATTAGAAATGGAAATTAATGGCTTTCTTCCACAGAATAATGTCTCTCGACTACAGATTCTGCACATTCGTAGAATCTGTTTATAGTGATAAAAGATGTAATTATTTGACATGGAGGCACAAGTGGTTTTCACACTATTTGAAATTAAACATATAATATTGTGAAAACTAGGGTCCTAGTAATCATGTAGAGGTTTACACATTATGAATTACCACAGACATCCTACATAGTATAGATCATTTATTATTATATAGATCGAAGAGAAGAACAATTAGATTCTAATGGATAAATCAATACAACTTTTCTACAGGCAGAAAAGAAAAATAGATTTACAGTATTATCATCTGGCTGGTGACAGGTCAGTATTCATCTTCATTTTTGGAAATGGCCCCCTCTTCATTTTGGAAAAAAAATTATAATGTAGTGTAGTGTATAATGTAGCATTTTATTCCAGTAACAGATCATTTGCTTTTACCAGTATAAAAAGTCTCTTGTAAACCCACTTCATTCAGGAAACACATGACTATTAAGGAAACATTTAGGACAGTGTAAAACCAAGTTCATCTCTAATGTTCTTGTGTTCACAATTGCAGTCATGAATTTCACCCCCTGTGTCTCAGCTGATGTCAGCAGTGCTCTAGCAAGATGATGGGAAAAGATGGCTTTAGCTGTCCAGCCTCACCTCCATGTCAGTAATAGAGGTGGTGGGAGTAATGATAGTCTGACTTTACCATATCTGACCCTGTTGTCACAGTTACAAGCCACAATAAACCCTCACAGGAAATGATGAATGATGCCATCACATGAATCATCATGTTCAACAACTGCTCCTGTTACACACAAATATCCTTATAATAGTTCAGGTCATTTACATCAATTAGGTAGCACTTATGATATATATGGGAAATCAGCCCCACAAAGTGTGTTTGGATGTGTTCACCTTCCACTGCAGAAGTGGAACCTAAAGGTTCAGTGTGTAAGATTTAGGTGAAAGGAATATATTGGCAGAAATTTTCACGAGTGTGTTTCATCTGAATTGTTCAAATTGTTGATTTCTTTACCCCAGAGTGAGCACTTTATATTTAAATACTTTATATCAACATCAGGAGCAGGTCCTCTCTACGGAGGCCGCCATGTTTTTTACACTGGACGAACTAAACACCATTCAAGTTTTTATGACAACTGAAGGCTACCACAAGTTCTCTTTCATGTTTGAAAGGGGAGGGTGAGGTGAGGGGTATTCAGCTACAACATGCAACTTCACCACTAGATATCACTAAATTCTACACACTGAACCTTTAATTGTAACACGATCGACACGTCTAACCCTCAATGGCTGGAAAGAAAAGTTTCTCTATGTCAGAACGAAGTAATCAGTTTATATTATGGCAGGTGACACTTAAGGTCACATGTTGCAATAATTTCCATTGAGTGCACAGCGGTTGTGTTTGATTTGAGACAACAATGACGTGTTGAAATTTATACACTATGCCAGTGAGTGTACACAGTGTACTAACTGTGAGAGTAAAGTGAGCACAGCAAATATAGCAATGGATTTGAGGAAAGTGAAATCCATACTTCTGTGATGTAAAAGGTAAATGAACAAAGTTGATCAAAACATGTAATGTTACACTGCAGGCCAATGTATTAGGTGCTGGATAAAATGTTTATTATGCTCATTTCCAGCTCTATGTTTTAATTGTGGGACTCCACTGGAGAGGCTTTGTATAATGCAGTTCAAAAAAGTAATTATTGTATAAGTTATTTACTTCTACCTGTTATGCACGTCCTCAGTTGAGCCTCTGACCGAAACAAGCAATATTAACACAGACTTCCAATAAAGCTTCACTCTAACATGTACTGAACTCTGGAGATATTCGGGACATTCTCTGGAGGGGCATATATGTGTAAACGCAAATGTTTGGCCGAGAGCCTCCGGACTTTCTGTGGAGTTCCTCCAGCCAGTCCCCCTAGTCTGCTCAATGTCGGAGGGAGATGATATTTTAATCAGGAGAGACTTGATTCTCAATTTAACAATGTTTATTTTGACAAACGCACAGAATTATTGTGAATGTTTACAGTCTTTGGCAGTTTAGACCCCTGTGAGATGTCATCAGGATTAGAAGGGGGTGGAGCAGAGCATCAAACAGGAATACCCCCCGGTGGTCTAGACACTGGTGGTGGTTCATCAGTCAATCGATTGTTTTGGATGGCCCATATTCATGAGAATTGTCCTATTGGACTCGCCAATTGTGACATCCTCTGCCCTTAACCCTCAACAAGAGTAAGGAAAAACTACAAAAACCTTTTTGACAGGAAAAATGTAGAAACCTCAGGAAGAGCCGCATGCGAGGGATCCCTCTTCCAGGACGGACAGAAGTGCAATGGATGCCACGAGTAATGGGTATATTATCAGGCAGTCTTGTTGAATTTTTAGTCTGCGATCAGCTCCCACTATGATCGGATGCCACTGTAATCTACGATCCATTGTCATGAACCACTGATACTATTGGGATCCATCATCAAGGTCCATGATTGCTGCCAACACAAAGTGGGATTATGCATACGATCAGCTGAGGTCGGGATCCGGAAGAGGTGATGAATATTCTTCTCAAGACTAGAGGAGATTGGGGTGGAGGAGGGGTTATGTGCGTCACTGAAAGATGGCTGACGGCAGAGGAGAAGGGATTTTTAAAGTTTGACAGGTGCTGAATGATTGGCTGAAGAGACCGCGGCAGACCTGATTGGACATTTAGGAACACCCACATCAGCTGATTAATATGCAGGTTAGGTCTTCCTGACTGAACTTACGCTAGCTTCATGAGAACACAGCAGCAGATCCTGCGGTGAATGCTGGGGAGGATCTGCTGCTGTGTCTCATACACATTTCTAACATGTCACCGACAAAAACGAAAAGAAAAAAGAAAAAGAAAACAAGTACCACTGGATGAAAAGGTGGAGTTATACATGTAGAAGACACCGACGAAGATGTCAAGAGAGCTTTTGGTGATAAGAGCTGATGAAGAGGTGAGGATGAGCTGTAAAAAAACACGTGATCTTCGCAGCTGAATTAATAAGTTGCATCCTGGCTCTGCCTGCCTACCACCCCTCACATGAACACTCCAGAGATTTCTGTGTTCTTGAATGTGTCTGAACAAAGAATCTCCTGCTGCAGTGTCCATGTGTGAAAGCCGATTCGGTGTTCATGTCTGCAAACGGTTTAAGAGTCCTCCTTTCTCTTGATTTGCCTGCAGTTATGGAGCATCACCCTGATCAGAGTAGAGTATCTGTAAGCAAAATGTAAAACTGCAACTTGAAACTAAAACTAAAACTGAGTAATCTGTACATGTTTGAGCCAGCGCCTGGTCAGGATTATCAGAGTGGCATCTATTGCACCTCTGTCTGTCCTGGGAGAGGGATCCCTCACATGTGGCTCTCTCTGAGGTTTCTACCTTCTTTTTACCCTGTTAAAAGTTTTTTTTGTAGTTTTTCCTCACTCTTGTTGAGGGTTAAGAGCAGAGGATGCCAAACCCTGTTAAAGCCCTATGAGACAAACTGTGATTTGTGAATATAGGCTATACAAATAAAATTGATTGATTGATTGATTGATTGATTGATTGAACACCATTAGTGCCTCACACTGTCATACTTCAGACCGCTGTCAGGGAAGAGTTCAGGTAAAATGTTCTGCTGTTGTCAAACAACTGCATAGTAAACCTGCATCATTGGTTATTTGTATGCTGCAGCACATGACGTTTGGAGCAGATGACCAGATAAAGAAATTATGTTTGCTCGTCACAGAGGTGGAAAAACATATTGAAAACCTGGCACTCAGACCACTCTGATACCTGAGCATTTGTTACTTACTTACTTTTACATATTTACATCTTTAATTTAAACTTTCGCCATATTTTATTTATTTATATTTCATATATATGTCAGCAAAAACAGAAAAGCATAAAAGGTCCCCTTACCTTTCTCTAATTTAATTATCTCCATCAGGGGACAGAGTAATGGTGAATGATCATCTATTATTCTGGGATTCTCAGTGAGAGAAACCTCAGGTAATGCTTTTGCTCTTTAATTTGGGTTTATCAACTCAGAGCGTAAGAAATCATGTAGCAATAAGAAAGATGGGATTAATTGAATTAAAATCAGAATTTGCTATCAAATTGCATGTAAATATAGGTAGCAATTTACATAAATTGTATCCGATATATTTGTCTTTAACGTCTAACACTTAAGATGAACTACACCTGAAGTTGTTGCTCATGAGAACAGAGCTCTTTTAATTAATGAAAATTTGAAAATGCTGTTCAAATTCAATATTTGAATTCCTTTTGTCAAGAGACAAACATCACAAGAGATTACCTTTAATGCCAGTTTGAAGAACTTCGACCTCAAAAGAAAAATAAAGACTTTTGAAAAATCATGTGAAGTACTTTAATCTTTGATGGTCGAGATGAAAAAATAACCTGGTCATGCACCTCTGACTGATGTAATCACAGAAATATCTGAAGACGTGGAGAGCATAAATCTCGTCCAGTGGCCACCTGAGAGGAGAATAGAGCAACCCATTACCTGTGAGTGGCAAGTCTGAAGTTTGATCCACCAGCACTCCAAATGTCTGCTATCTGACTTAAGTGTTCTTGAGTGAGATACTGAACCTTTAGATTTTCCCTTGGATTCAAGGCTGCATTACAAGTAACAGAAAGACTTGAGTGCATCGCTGTAAAACTTGAAGTAAGGGAGTTGCTTTGTTTTCAGTGGGATATATAACTGCATACCTGTGAAGCGAGTGAGAGCTAATGGAAACTAAGTTTTGAGAAGTGAAATCTAATGACTTGTAGGTGTTTATTTATTGGCAAACTAATGGGAGAAGTGTTGTTCAACATGTTGGCCCAAGACAATAACCAAACAACAAACTGAGACTCTTTAGTGGCATATAATTAAACAGAGAGTGGTGAACTTGGATCATCATTACATAGGTGTTATTAAATCTCAGTGCTGAATTTAAAATGACTGACCTCAAGTAATAGAGATTCGGGAAACATTGGTGGAACTTTATGCCACATAGCAAAAATTACATTTGATGTTCCCCAAGGCTCAATTGTTGAGCCTCTTCAGTTCAATAACTATGTTCCCTTTAGCTCAGAAGATGTAAAGAAATTTGAATACATTAGATGGATGACACACAGATTCCTATATCAACAAGTGAGTATGGTTGCACTGAGTAAGCTTTGAACAAATCAGTAGTTGGATGAGCAGGAATTATTTCTATTAAAAAAAGCATTGTGCTACCTGGTGTTACCTGGTACCTCAGCTGTATCATTGTGAGGTGGCTCAGTGAGCCGCTCCAGATGAACCAGGGAGAGGGGATTGGCAAAACTGAGAGTAGTCGGCCAATCAACTCTCCCTGGATTCAGAAGGCGGCGGTGGAGCTGCTAGAGAGAGAGACACAGACACACATGGGAAGAGTTGCACGACAAGCCTGAAAAGGTTAGAAGGCGGACAATTTATGTTTAGTTTTGACTTTATGTTTCCTCACGTGTGTTAAGAGAATAAAAGAATGCTGAAACTGATTTGTCTCTAGCTTTTGTGGTGAGACCCCAGTGGCATCATCATTAGCCACAATCATACTAACATCAAATCCGTATATCAAATCATCAGCAATATAACAAGAACAAATCATACGCACACATAAATTAATCTCATTACTTCCAAGTTTCCCATCAGCCACACTTTCTTTCTAAAACTGCTGTGGATACCTTTACAGGGGGTTTTGATTAACAATGATAATTTGTTCCAGTTTCTTAAAACATAATTTAAAGAAAAAACAACTACCCATATTAGTATTATACCCTAATGTATTATATATTATTTATTAATTTTAGTATTATACCCAAACAAGAACAAATTGGCAATATGGTCGGATGAGTTCCTCCAAACCATATCTTTATTTCTTATTACTGCTTTTTATTATTCCACATAATCTGTATTATTCAATTTATGTTTAGTCTTGTTTTACTATTTCCAAGTCCTTTTATCGTGACTAATTTCTTATGTCTTATGTAAAGCACAACAAATTATGTTGATGAAATGTCTGCCACAAATAAACTTGCTTTTCCTTTAGTTTTACATTGGTAGTCCAGTGGTTTTTAAAAGTCAATAAAAAAACTTTTTGACGCTTTGACATTAAATACAACAGACATAACCATTTAAAATCCCAAATGTCAGAGATCTGCTGACACTGAGAAGAAAAGGTAATGGAAGTGTGGAAGAGACTATTTTTCACTGTAATACACTGTTTCAGCTTTTTTACATCATGTTTGGCCTTGTATAAAGCATCGGGCGCTTTACTGAACCCCAGAGGGTGTTTCATTGCTTCAGGCACACACTCGACAAAAAGGTGAATTTTCAGTCAAAATCCATTCGATGATAAAAACAGGTTTTGTGAAGCCTTTTCTCGACCTGCCCCCAGTAGCAGTTGGACGAGTTTGTGTATGCTGGAGGAGTCTGACGATTAGAAAACTGGCCTGAAAAAATCTACACTGGGAAGAAATCTTTACTTTAAGAAACTGCTGCCAATGTGCCCTTGAGCTTGGCATTTACCCTGCAGTAGCTCCACTAAGATCCAATGGTTAAAATATCATCAGCCAGCAGCAGAGAGACAGTTTGCAGCCTCTCAGAACTGTTCTGAAGGTTCTTTATGGAGCCATAAAGGCTGCCACTGCTTCGGTGGTACAAGCCTAAAGAACCATTTTATGAGGCTGCATGGGGCTCATATGTATATATGGTCGGTTAAACATTGTAAATCCACATTTTAACACAGCTATTTAAAATGTCGGTTCAGCTTCTTACAGCAGAGGGCAGCAGTGATAAAATCAATATTTTATCAAGTCTCCCTCTCAAATGTAATCTAAGAAGGATGTCTAAGGGTTTCCCAACTAACCCCTTTGATAAATCAATTTCAAACACATTCTCCAAAATAAAGTAATTAAAAAGTGTTACCTCTTCAGTTCAGTCATTACACAAACTCAAGCAGTACAGCCAAATGATTAAAGCCCACTTTTAAATAATAGTGAAACACTGGGTGTATAACAAACCATGGAACAGTGTGGAATACAATCATCCAACAATCTCAAAGCCACGTCAAGGAAAATTAAAATAAAGTTTAATTTAAGAGTTCCACCAAGTTCTAATACAGACAAGCAGTTTTTTCTCAGATAAAAACTCTGACGGGCGTTATCACAAAACCATATGTCAATGGATAAGGCTGCTTGTCTGTGACCCAGACCTAACGCTGTAAACAAATGTTCAACAGAATTATTCATAATAATTTATCTTAATTTTCCCCAAATACGATACATTTTAGAAAAATGTTTCTAATGTGTCATAAATAGACCTACAGTGGCCATTCACACTGACACAGGACTGTTGTTAATGTCTCATCTATGTTATACACTGTTGTATGCAATATTAATTTGACTTATTCTTATAACATGAAATTGTCACGGGGTGGTGAGCAGGTGGACCCAAATGCAGGAGTTGCAGCTGGTTTGTTATTGAAAATGTATTTAGAAGAAACTAAATAAAATTAAAAAATGTTTGTATTAATAGTTTAATGTAAAAAACATGTTGAATGACCATCTTTAAATTAAACTTGTTTGCTGCAGTTTGTGTTGTGCTGCTCTGCACTTATTTCCATTTATAAGATAGGTTCCTGCTGCCCTCACTCATCTCCTCTCCCCGCCGTGAGTACAATGCATGATGGTATATTGCTCGGTTGGTGACCATTGGTTGGACACTATTTTTCTTGATACATTATGGGAAACAATGAGAGCAGTATAAAGGGTATAAAAAACTTCACTAAACATTCGGACAGCACCACGAAATGGTGAACTCACTATATGGTGCACTATATAGTGATTAGTGAGTTATTTCAGAAACAAACTATAAAGTTTACAGTCTCTATAAACACAAAGCAGGCAGGGCTTTCTGACAGGTTAAAGTCCCCCCTACTCCAATAACAATGTTGTTTTCAATTTTACAGTACACTATTGAACCTGTTTACTTTAAACCCACACATGTATTCCTCATGTGATCTATGAATACAAGTCATACCATTTTGATCATTATTGTACTTATCACAATTCATACCCAGCAGACACTTGTCAGTGTAATTTTTCATCGCATCACAGTAATAACACTAAAGCGAAAAGCACCAAATTTTAACTTTAATTCCAGGTGGAAAAAAAACTTACTGAAAACATAATGCAAAAAATAGATGTTGCTCTGGTTAAGAAAATAAAACCTCAACATGAAATATAGAAATACTACTTATTTATAATTTTTATGTATAATGAGAACAATTAGCCATGTTTGCATCCTCTACAAGGCTTTGGGCACAGCTGTGCTTTGAATCAAGGGCTAATTAAAACGTGCTTAAATGCTTTCAGTCTGTTGAAGATTATCATGTTCACTTTTCTTTTTCCTTCTAGTTTTCTACAAAAGGAGAAATGTAGTTAAAAAGTTTATCCTGACATTGCCAGACCAATTTAAGGTCTCTAGATGCAAGCGAACGGACCTACAACCAGCCAGAGCCATGAAATGTGTGACAATGCAACAGAGGAAAGTCCAGCAGCACTTTACCTGCTGTTTGTCGTAAATATACTGTTCAGTTCATTTAATACCATCACAGATTCAGCACACTTCTCCACAACATAGATGGATGATGCAGCATCTTCCTCAATTTCCAGAAATTAAGCAATAATATCCCTAATATAAATGGCCCCATCTTGCCCATTTGGAATATTTCCATTAAGAAATATAGTAAATGACTATAATCATCTTTGAGGCAAATGTATTTGACGTGTACTTTGACTTTTTAGTTTTGTCTATGTCCCATCCACTAACATAGAGGAGGCAGAATTTATGTGCTAGACTACGGATGCTTTGGCTTCACTGCTAAGGAGCAGTCATGATGAGTATTAGAGGCAGCCAGGTTGGTTGTTAACAAAAATGCTTCCTTTGACATTCATTTTAACAAACCCACCCCACTTCAGATAAATGATTGTGACTGGTCCGACCTGTCGGCTTTAACAAATGGGTCTGTCAGAGCCAGAGCCATTTGTAAGAGTGAATAAAGATGAGCTCGCTGATTGGTCCAGTTTCCAGGCTAATGGCCTTTAACATCAAATCAATGAAATGCCTATAACCAGGAAACTGTGTGTGTTTTTTTTATGTTTTGAGATTTTGGCTCATCCTCATTACTTCAACTATTCAAACTATTTGAAGGTTAACTCTTAATTTCAAAGATTTGTGACAGTGGCAGAGTAATGAGACTAAAGGGCAGAGAACACACAGGAGACCAGAGTTAGTATAAAAGTCTTAACCTTGAGGGCTGCATGAAAAAAAACTTCCTTCAACCCCTTTGTAGACATAAATGTCCAATACCTAAAACTGCTATAAAACAGTTTATACACTAATATATTTGTCACTTTTAAAGACTTTTAACCAACATCAGTCCTGTATAAATACCAAATATTGATTTATTTTCAGGATTTTAACCATTTAAATGTCAGTTTTTACAACGCAATCAGAAACAGGCAAAAATCTGTTCAAAAACACAAGCTAAGGTCTTACATGTGGAAGCAACATGCTGTCATGACAATTTGAGAGGAAACAAAAGGAAGAGCAGAGTATTTAAAGGGGTCTCTCGGTGGAAATGTGCAGGGACAGGAAACTAATGTTAGGGCACAGTCACACTTACACGAATAGGAACCCAATATCGTGGGTCAAAGTTCACCAAAGTAGAACTCCATGCTATGCTAATGTTTTATTCACCCCCTCGCTTGCACAGATTGAAAATGGAGAAGAAAGTTTGCCTCATCGTTCAGAGGCTGCATTTGAAGAACGATGGTTTCACAGTGGCGTGATAAGGCTGATGACAAATATGTCCTACCATTCACAAGCAATGAAGGATTCAACAGGTGGTCTCAGGCCAACCTATCCCAGGATTCATTGCGCTCTGATGACGAAACTAATAAGCTACCAATGTTAGTCGCTAAACTGCAGTAAGTAAATTAATGTAATTTATAAATCACCTTTCATACACAGAGGTATGTTCAAGTTGCTGTAGCTAAGTAACAACAACAAACCACTGAGGTAAATAGGAAATCCTCCTTGTCCCCAACTTATTTGTGTTCCAAAGCATGCAGCCCCTGAATTGGGCTTTTACCTTGAAAAGTTGTGAACTTGCATCACCTGAAGATTGTGTCAGTAGCTAAACAGACCTCTGAAATAGCTGACATGCAATGTAGGAAAAAAACCACATGTGAACAGTAATAAAGCTAATTTGGTTTTATTTAATGAAAAACATTGACTATAAAATCTTCATTGCAGATGAACCAGGTAGGATGAACACAAAGTTTTCTAACTTCACTCTGCACCATAGATAATATAAAAAGCTCTGAACACAAGGTCCAGCACACAAACAATAAAAAGTGACAGTATATTGTAGAACTGTTTGTGGTGGTCTCACTGATGACAATGAATAATTCTGAAGTAGCTTTAACACAGGACAAGAAAACAGCCCATTCCAATCCAGCAGGTTTTAGAACAGGCATTGCACTGATGAAACTGTATTACATAATTACATAGCTGCTCTGCTGTAGTGTTAATCATCTATAGGCACAACATGAATTAGTTAGGGAACTGAATAGGTTTCAGGATGTTTGTGAGTGACTTTCATTATTCATTGTGATTTGGATCCAAAATGGAACTCTAGAAGTCTTTTTCGTGCCTCTCTGCATTAAAAGAATGAAGGAATAAATAAATTAGAGGATATAGTCCAAAGTGTGAAAAACTAAATGAGAATGAAAGGAAAAAATCAAACCAAAAGCACAGCTGTGTTAAATGAAACAGTGTGGAGTTCTTCTACAACAAAGAAGAAAGGCGACTAGAGTCCAGTTTATTGCATGTGGCTCTGATTTCACTTCCCTTACAGTAATAAATAAGATGAACAGCCCATCACAGTGCAGTGCTGCTCAAATGTTTCATATCAGCAACAGACTAAACGAACATCTGAGGAGGTGTCACTGAGAGACACGAAGAAGAAGGAGAAGTCATGGAAGGAGCAGCATGTTCTTTTCTGCAGACCTGCTCGCTGAGATATTCAGATATTTCTGGCATCTCTTGCATGTTTTGATAATTTGGTAAACACACTGAAAGAAATCCATAACAAGAGTCTTAATGAGTGTCAAACGTTCAGAGTGAAGTCAATGGTAAAGTGGAGCTAAAATAGTTCTTGGCTGTTCGGAAAATCCAAGTTAGCTGAGTGGCATCCATCAGTGTAATATTCAAATTGCAGGCCACACACACACACACACACACACACAAACACACATACAAAAACATGTGCAGGTGCAGGTCTCAAGCTGGTACACGTCTCATGCTTCTTCACAGGCTGCCACAAGCCATAGCTCAGAACACTTAACCTTTGACCTCCACCATCCGGCTTTGACAACCCCCTGCACCTCTACCTGCTGCACTGAAGATGAGTCAGGACGAAGGGTCGATACAGGTTTTGAGTGTGAAGATATTCCATGGTCTGTGCCTGGGAGACGTCAATGTGTGCGGTGAGAAGCTTTGTCAGCCAGGCGCCTTTGGTGTAGTGCTGGATTTATCCCAGCAGAGGGCAGTCTCTCTCTTTCGCTCTCTCTCGCTCTTTGTGTGTGTGTGTGTGTGTGCGTGTGTGTGTGTGTGTGTGTGTGTGTGTGTGTGTGTGTGTGTGTGTCTGTGTGCGTGTGCGTGTACGTGTACGTGTACGTGTCTTCTTAATGATTGTGTGGACAACTTCTGGTTTGATAATTGTGAGGACATTTTGGGAAAGTAAGGACACTTGAAGAGCTCTTTCAGGGATATGACTTGGTTTAAAGGTTCAAGTTAGAAGTGGGTTAAGCTTAGGTTTAGGCATTTAGTTTAGTTAAAGGGGCAAAGGAATGCATAATGTCAATGAATGCCCTTACAGCTTGTAAATATGTAATACAGGTTTATGTGAGCGAGTCTGTGTGTGTGTGTGTGTGCGTGTCTTTGTGTGTACTTGTGGGCGGCAGTGGCTCAGGAGATAGAGCAGGACGTTCATTAACCAGAATGTTGGTGGTTTGATCTCCGTATCCTCCGGCCTGCATTCTGAAGTGTCCTTGGACAAGACACTGAACCCCAAACTAGCCCTGATGGCTGTGTTTAGAAGTGCTGTATGAATTTATATGTAAATGGGTAAATATAATTGTACTTGTGAGGACCATTTTCCATTTTTTGTTTATAATATTTTTATACTGTTGCCTATTTTTATAATTATGGTAACGCACAAACAGACCTCAGCAAATTCCTTATATGTGTAAACCTACTTGGCAAAAAACCCTGATTCTGATATGAGGGTCAGAATTAGATTTAAATTAAGCTTAAGGTTACAGTTAGGCACTTGGGATGTTTAAAGAAGATAGGGAATGTGTCTTCAGAAATATAGAAGTACAAGTTTGTGTGTGTCTGTGTGTATTGGAAAGAATTCTCGCTCAGCCTTAATGTGTGTGTTCCTGATTCAGGAGTTTTCACATGTGTACATCTGTGAATGTGTGTTTATGCTTCAGTCCGTCTGCAGTAGAACTGGTCAGGTCACAACATTACCGAGCACATGTGGTGACTGGCGAGTAAAGCAAGAGGGCAAAAGAAAGAGTGAACGGATTGAGAAGGAAAGAAAAATAATTGGAATGGAAAAGATATAAAGCAAAGGGAGGGAACGTAAGACATGAAAGCTAAGGAAAGAGAAGAAAAAGAAACTGAAGGAAAGAAAAAGGAAAATATGGTGTGAAAAGAAAAGATCAGAGAAGAAACTATAAATAACAAGGAAATACCTAAAGTAAAAGAGGAGAAAATTACAGATGAAAAGAAAAAACTGCCAAAAAAGATGAAGGGAATCAATAAAGGGTGTAAAGAGGCAGAGAGAGAGAACAATGGAGAAATATAAAATCAAAACGAAGGATTAAGTCGAGTCAATCTGGCTTTTCACCAAAATCAAAGCTCCATATGTGAAAAACTGTGAGGAAAGAGGAACAGAGATGGAAAAATAGAGGGACTGAGAGCTACAACGTGGAAAACTAAAATCCCAAAGAGTCCAGATGAAAAAGATAGAAATGCGGGAAGAGGGAAGGAGGGCGGGATTATTAGAGGTGGTTAGTGACAGCATCCAAAATAAAATCCAACAGGCATTCCCCTCTTTTTTTTTAACCAACAAACTTTTTTTTATTTTGTCTCCACACCATTCAATAAATACAAAGTACAAACCAGCTTCATATTCATAAACAACAATGATAAAAAAAATCCATACAAATGAATTATTTTGAACGATCAAAGCAGAGGAGCGACGAGTTCAACAGGCGGCGAAGACTAAAAGTGTTGCACCGAAACGGCAGCCGTTTCTAACTTATCTCCCGATGAATCAGGACGGATCCTGACGTCGACACAAGTGATGACAATATGTTTGTACAACTAATGAAAGTTGTAGACTGCAGAGATAAGTTAATTTGTTTCTGGACTCCACTTTCTTCCTGTAACAGTTTCTATATCGCTGATTAGTCCTATCTTATACCGGTAAACACACACACACACTCACACACACACACTCACATTCATCCTGTTCTGCACTTCAAAAAGAAGGCCTGTCAAAGAAACACATGCCACACAGTCTTTCCCATTTTAAAATCCAACAGTAAAACAGTCGCATCGACCAACTTTGCTTCACATCTACATCTACACATTTTGTCCTGTTGAGCTTCTTTGAAAAAAGAAATTTCTGCAGAAAGCGTTAAGGCGGGAAGCAGAAGGCAGCAGCAGGTTGATAAAGTCTGGTTGGTCCTCTTCATAGCTTTATTAATGAGTCCGTGTTTCATTTGATCATTCCTCCATCTCTGCTTCTGTTCATTACAATCCTGAAGCTGATAACTGGGTGGGTGTGAGGATGGGGGAGGCAGGTGGGGAGGCCCAGTATGGCTCTGGGTGTGTGTCTATCTTGGACAGGGGGGCTTCGATGGGTAAAAGTTACGGGTTCAGGGGTTTTTCTTTGGTCTCCCCGCAGATCAGTGTCGCCAGGTTCGTCTTTTGTCTGGACCTTTCATCACCAGGTCATCCTCCTCTTTGGAATCTAAGGCAAACACAAAAATAAAATTAGGAACCAGGAAGCACAACACTGACACAGCTTCAGTTTGATACTAATATGTAAAAATAGAATAAGTGACAGAAAAACTACCAGCTGAAGGTCAGCAGCAATGTTAGCAAGACTGTTTTTTCAAATAACAAAATAAACAACTAAATGTCACTGTTTGCAGATATATCAGTTTAGTCCCTGCTCGTGTTGTGTGTGTGTGTGTGTGTGTGTGTGTGTGTGTGTGTGTGTGTGTGTGTGTGTGTGTGTGTTGAAGGCTCACCAGCACATTCAGGACAGCATGAGCCCTCTCTGCGGGTGATGTTGGAGCAGGTCAGCACTGGACACTGTTTCCTCTGACACTTGGTGACACCGTGCTGTGGAGAAGAAGATGAACATCGAGGTTTGAGATGGTGAGAAACAGGATTGTCCGAATGTGAGGTAAAAGCGACAAATTTGTTAGCCTGAAACTATGATTCATTTAATTCAGCTTTTTATGTTGTTATTGCACTTAACCTGCATTCATTACGACTCATTAGCAAAATCCTGTTTATACATGTTGATGGACAGTTGGTCATTTTCATACAGCCTGATGAATTTAAGAATTTGTAGTTTTGCGTTGCACATTTGCGCATTCTTGTTTGATTAAATTTTAATAGAAAATATTCATTGGTGATGGCTGTTGATTTTTTAAGTATTAAATGATATAAATCATGTAGTTTATGCAACTTCTTGTCTGCATCTCGTCTCATTTTGACCAGCGCCTGGTAGTTAGTAATGCATTATGACTGCCAGGTGATGGCAGTAATGTGCCGCAATGCTGTTTGCCAAACATCATTAAATAACAGAAAATAATAATAGTAACAACAATAACAAGACGTCGAGTGTTACTCCAATGTGCTGACAAAATACACGTGATAGTGCTGTGAGATTTGATGCCACTGTTCAAACAAGAGAAACATGCAAATCCAAAGACGACCTCAACAATTAAAAAAGTGCTTTGAGTGATTTAAAGTAGTTTTGCTTGAAATGGCCGATGATAAAAGTCCATGCACAAATACTCACATTTGCCAAAGTACTGGTTTCATGATAGGATCACTTTTCTAGTGGTATGTTTAAAGAACTTAGTTTGAACTGTATTCAGTCAACATCAATTTAAAATGTTCTTTTGGTTTCTAATGAGCTACCTTAAAGCAATTTACATGATTAACAAATTTACTTTTATGTCTGCAAATTCCAGTTATCCTACAATTCTTCCCCTTCTTGGAAGCCTGCGTGTACTTACATCACACCAGCAGTTGATGCACTTCATCTCGCCCACCAGCGGTACCCAGGGATGCCAGTTGTCGCTGTTCTGGTAATAGTTCTTGCCAAATTTGCAGTGCCTCGGGCCATCTGCCTGCATCATGTCGCTGTGCTCCAGCCCTGCAGGCGTCCTCTCCTCCTCTGGACACTCTTTACAGCAGTCGGACGGGTTACGTCTCACAGGGTGACTGCAGGTCAGCACAGGACACGTCACCTTCTCACAGTGCACCTCCCCTGTAGATCCCTGGAAAGAAAATGCAGCATTGTCAGCAATTTTGCTTCAGCTCTTTTGAATCGGACTCATTGTTTTTCCTTTATTCAAACAAAGTCAAAAAGTCTGATCATTCTTCAAGAAAGAAATGACGAGAAATTTACTTCTGCCTCATTTTCTTTGGAGTCCAGTGCAAAAAATAAACGATCCATTAAGAGCTTTTGGAAAGTAAATCCAGCCAGATGTGAGTGGGTTTGTTGATGTGTGTTTACCTTGCAAGTGCAGACAGCACATTTAATGTAGCCAAAGGGAGGAACAAAGGGATGCCATGTGGTTCCTGGGGCATGCATCTTCTGGTCTCCTTCAAAGTAACAACCTGGGAGAGGAGAAGAAGAGGTTAGAGAGAAAATGCCTGAGTTATCCAGAGTTAAACTTTAAATGTCGGCAGAAATTCAGTGAAACAAGCACAGCATAAAAAGACACGAGAGGAAAAACTACAATAGACGAGAGGTGGTTCATACCTTCGGGATGCTCCTCCACTCTCTCTGGAGCTTTCATGTCCTTGGGGTCCTTCATCTCTGTAAAGAGAAAAAGGAAATGGAGACAAAAACAGAATTAGATTTAAACTTTATCATTTGACACTTTGGGACAATAAGGATATGTCCACAGAAATCCAAGAATTATAAAACTACTGTATATCTCTAATTCTCTCACCATCACAGACAGGACAACACTTGTCTTCAGGCTGGATGGTCCTGGAGCAGGTCAACACCGGACAGATGACTGGATCACAGATCACTGTTCGCTTCTACAGAAGAAAAGAATGCACAAAAAGATGACCAAGAGTGAGTTTGAATTGTGAAACCAGATAAATCCAATATTCAGTCCTAACATACATCTCAAAGGCTGCAAAAACAAAACTGTGCATCCTTTGTTTTCCTGATGCCTTTGTGTTGGTTGTGCTTTGTTACCTGGCAGCTGCAGGTGAAACACTTGTCGTAGCTGGGTGTCCAGCGGGAGCTGTGAGCGTGGTGCTGGTTCTCAAAGAAGCAGGTATGTGGGTCTTTCTTCAGCTCCTCCGGGTCCTTCACAAACAGGTCGTCAAACTCAGCCTCCTCCACCTCCCCTCTGGTCCCAAACTCACAGTTGTTTGGCACATGGACCTGGAAAGGGCAGGAAAGAAGGGACGGGTGGAGATGAATGACAGAGAAAGGGAAAAAACAAGAGGGAGATGTTAGGAGATCTGTTGGCCACACCCGAGCGCAGGCAGGTGTCATGATGTGGCTTGTTAATTGTTCCAAAATGAAGCGCTGCTGTGCTCCCGAGCAGATGGCCATTTATGTGTCCAACCTGTTTGCTATTAAAACAGCTGGACCCACTGAACAAAGAACTCATCAACAGCTACACCTGCAAAGCTGCACACAGGTTTACAGGCAACTGTGGTCTGACTTAGTGTGCTACTGAAGCCCAGTTACATTTTTACTTTTCAACAAACGTCTCTCCAGACCGACAGCACTTGCCAGTGAAAGTGGCAGTGTGTGTTTGAGTTGGCCCGTGAACGCTACGTGAGCAATCACACAGACACATAAACACTGAGAGGGTTTATAGAGGCCCAGAGGACTTGACTTCTTTTTTTAATCTAATAAACTGCTCTGCTTTTCTGCTCCTCTGATTGTCCATGTTAAATCAAAAGTTGCAAACAGGGCATGACAATTTTTGGCGAATAGCAAAGTATAAACATCTTTTGTTCACCATGGCTCTGCGATCTTCAGTGACGGATCTAGGATTTTTCTAAATCAGGGGCCATGAAGGGGCCACAATTTACACATACGTCCAATATCCCTGTACAACTCCTGATTCAGTGAGGTGCACATTTAAGTCATTCCTTGTTTACTTTTAGCTCGATAGATTTGAGCAGCGCCACACATCATTGAATACATTTTGAAAAATGTTCCTTGTTTTAACACATTGTGTACTTTAAAAAAGCTTAGAAAATAAAATAATAATAATAAAAATTATTATACTTATTGTAAGTGACTGGTTAAATTAAAAAAGACATGGGGCCAGTGCCCCCCCTAGCCTCGCCTCTGGATCCTCCCCTGGAGATCCATAGTTACAGAATGCAGCAGGTTTAAAAATTTTAAAAGCATTTGTTCAGTTCATCATTAAATTGTAATGTGTACCTTTACTTCCTTCTATTATAGAAACCAAAGTTTCAAGCATAAAATTATCTGATCACCAGCTTCCTAGCTGGACTACACTGCTACAGGTGCAGTTTCATTGTGCTATGGTCATTAAATAGTTGTCTTGTAATAGTAAAACACTTGTGTGTGTTAAGGTCATTGTGCTGTGGCTGAGCTGGGGTCGTAAAAGTAGCACAATTTCACAGTTGTGGACATATTTTTTAGTTTATATGTCGCAACTGATAATTGTCTTTTTGTTCCCATTTTTAAATAATTTTCATGCAGAAACATCTCATCCACTTTGTTTCCCTCAGAATTTCCACACACCAGGTTCAGGGGCCTCTCAAACCTCTGGACCACCGTGGGAGACGTGAATCCTTAACTGAACTCTACACAGCCCAAGTGACGAACCCTGCTGAACCCCTGCCTTGGGATATTTGCCCCAAATCAATTAGTGAATGTAACAAATCATAAAAAAGTGCATCTCTTAAGTATGTGTGGATAAACGTGTTATTTAACAGGTTTAGTGGTAATAATGAATGTAAAGTAGTTGTTTTTGTCATGATTGTCTCTCTTACCTGTCCTCGAATTTCTCCGCGGGGGTTGAGCTTGGTGCTGACTTGGATGAAGGCTGTTCCCTGGTCCAGGTGCTGCAGTAACTCAACACTCATGTCCTTTAACACCCCCTGAGCCTGAAGGAGAGGAGAGGAGAGGATAGGTTTATATATGTGACACTTTTGCATGTGGATGTTTTCCTTCATGTCGATATTTGAACGGATGTACCTGTGATCCATAGAAGCCAGTCAGCAGCGTCTTGTGTGTGGTGCTGCTGTCATCTAGCTCTCCGATCTCAGCCAGCCCGTGGAGGTGAGCGCTCACGGTGAGGTCGTCGGCCTTGCTGAGCCCCGAGACGACAATCTCGTAATGCAGGTGACACTGTTTGTCCACTGAGACCCAGGCGTGGCCAGAGACACCGGTTCTCACTGGTGGGGACACAAAGTGGCCGGCCAGAGGGGTGGGCAACTCTGGAGGAGGAAGACATGAATACATAAGATTGGATCCTGGATTAAGGAGGATTTTTCTGTATTTTGAAATTTGATAAAGCAATTCAATGTGTTTTCATGCGTTTGTTGAATTTCCTGACTTTCCTCCCTCCCCTCACCATGTCTGGGTGCCTCCAGGCCGCTGTAGAGCAGAGCCTTTATCTGCCCCCTCAGCTCCCCCTCCTGGCTGTGTGCAGTTGCCACGTTGATGAACAGCTCGTTCTGCAGCAGCATGTGGATGTGTCGTGCCTCCAGGCGACTCCAGCTGCCCACCGCCTGGCCTGAGGCCTTGTTGTACTCTGTCGTCAAGTCGTAAATAACAGAGCGCTTGTTGCGACGCCGCGGCTTCAGCTCGATAGTGAGGCTGACCACGTCGCTGGTGAGACCTGCAACCTGAACCTGAACGAAGGAGATGAGACAAACAGTTTAAGCCCCTTTTCACATAATAGGCTTATTAATGAAATTCATTGTGATGAGCAGTAAGTGAGTTTGACACTAGAATCAGCTAAAGAGGAGAAGTTCCTCTGTGCTTACTTCAAATTTTAGGAGTTTTTCAATGAAGCAAGACATCAACATCTTGTGTTCAGTACTTAAACTAAAAGTATCCATAAAAAAAGATTCTGGATTTTTCATTCGGAGATGGGTAGAATATTTATAGGTCTGGACACATGTCTGGAGGGGATCTTTAATTATTCATTTGTTGTGGGTGTGGGTGAGTTTGATCTGGGATCAGCCTAATTTAACACCATTCAAAAAGAACATTTTATGTGCTATTTTATTACAGTTCAGTAAGTTTAAACCCACTTTTTGTGATGGTGAGTCCATGACATTTATTATAAGACTGGTGATGTACAGCTTTATTGAAAGTAATGTGAATACTGTTACTATTAGTAACTGATCACTCATAGTTCCACATTGTTAACCCAAGTTGACAGCGACAGATTGAGCTTAACTCTATAAATACAACAGGTTTAGTGGTAATAAACCGCAAATATTGGATATTAGAACAGAATGTTGATGACAAATTCACAATGCTCTTTTGTAGTACAAGTCATGTATGATCATTCAAAAGTTTGATAAACAACAATCAAATCCTCCTGATCGAAACCTCACCTGGTAGTCCAGCGTGCCGTTATCATGGAGGTTGAAGATGGCGGATCCCACACCTCCGGTCTTCCCCGGGGTCAGGGCATCACCACTGGACATCACACTCTGAATAGCTGAGCAGGAAAAAAAGACCAAGATTAATATCAAAAATCCACTTCAGAGCACGTCCAGTGCTCATTATTACTACTTATCAGAAACCAACATTTTCCCCTCTGAGTTTTCCTTCCTTGCACCACAGAGCCTGACAGCATGACTGATGAGGCAACCATTTCTGTCATGTAGAAATCTGCTGGTTTGGGCGAAGGATGGAAAACACTGGGGGCACATCACATTTACCCGTGTTCTGCAACTACACACACACACACACACACACACACACACACACACACACACACACACACACACACCGAAGCTACATGCCCATAATGTCCTCCCTTCAAGAAGTAAGAGTCATTGAGGGGACAGATTCAATTGAACCACTAATCAGGAGGCGTTCCTGCTCGTGTAATTGTGCGCGACCTTGAGCCAAATGCATACAAGCACACACAGGCACACGCACGCACACAGACACACACACACAAACACACATTAAACCCACCCAAGGTTAAGCCTTCCTATGAGGTAACCCTTGCTGAATGCAGTAGGCTTAAAAAGATTGAGCTGAAATGACAGGAGGGAATGAGTAACTGAGAAGGATGAGAAAAGAGCAGAGGAAATTTTATGAGAATCGTTTTGCCAAAGACACACAAAGAGGACAGCAGACAACGGGGCCGCCGCTAAATGGAGAGACTGCTAGAAGGAGAGAGGGAGAACAGGCACGAGAAGGAGGAGAGAAGAGAGGGAGAAGAGTGTGCTGGGTTCGAATTCTTCATACATAACGTCAAGCTGTTAATCACAGAACTGGAACACCAGCAAGTAGAGTCATGTCCAGCAGACTGTGACCTTGGCAGGAGTGTGTTTGTGTGTGTGTGTGTGTGTGTGTGTGTATATAAACTTTCATAAAATAGAGTCTTTATGTGTGTAACTGACTGCTAACCTGGTAGGTTATGCAGATTGTTTCATTTATTATTTGGGTTGGGTTTATTTTGTTATTTATGTTCAAGTATGTATCGTGTTATTTAAATTAGTAATTTGTTATCCTTAAACGTAGCGACTCACCTCTCGTAAATGCCTGTAGCTTTCACGCAGCGGACCGATATAATAAACACACAAAGTCCCTCGCTTCCTGTCCGAGCCTGATATAAAATACCTGCCGTGCAGCTGCGTCTTGATGATGGCAGCAGCGGAAATGACAGGATACCAGCTGTACGGCGATTCCCTATCTTACGGACATATTAATCCTCGTTTAACACCCCTCGGCGAGCGGAATGAGGTAGGAAGCAGGTTTTTATTCCCTTTGCTACAGGTAGCGCGGAATGGGAGTTTGGAACTCTCTGTGTCTTTCTTGCCAGCCAGGGGCTGTTACAGTAAAACTCAACGCTACATTTTAAATGTCTTCCTAAACAACCTACAATCAACCGTCAGGCAAGATTGGATAACGCATCAAAGGTGCACGCACGATAGATGCTGAGAGACTTGAATAAAAGACAGTATATACACTGTACTATGGATATGCAAATTTCATTCACATGTAAATACTAAAAATGCTGGGGACTTTCCTGCCGTCCTAAAGTCAAACTGATCACAAAATGGGAATCTTTGGAGAAGATGATTGATGATTATAACGATCAATGGTAAATATGTGTCATGTTGCAACTAACATTATTTATTGTCATGTCTTTGAGGAGTCTAAACAGTGACAGTTAAACTGTTTAACTGCCTAGTATAGTTTGCTAAGCACACTTATAGCGCATTCTCTTTCGATTTTGCCTGTTGAGCCTTTTTCTTTCTACTTACGATATTTATGTTGCATCTGTTTTTGTACTAAAACTCTTTGAGTATTTAACTGTTTTGTAAATGTATGGCAAGAGTAACAGCAGTTACCAAAGTAGAGCGACTACTTGCAGAGGTTCTATTCAGGCATACTGCATTTTACACTCAAAGATTAAAGTTCGATAGTCAAATCAGCAACACAAAACAAAATGTCACTCGATGCAGCAGCAACAAGTAAATCAGTTCCCACACATCAAGACAGACCAAGCTCGCGGCAAAGAATAATACCAGAGGAGGTCCAAGAGCAGCACAAAAATACTTTTTATAAGACCTATGAGTCCTTGAAATTGTCAGCGAGAGAAGTTCGGACTGAATTGAAAACCTACTGCTCTCCAGATGATGTTGATAAAATCCAACAGGAATATTTTCACAAACCATGATGCGCTCTGACTGAAGAGATCCTTGCTCTTGTGAGTAATCATAGAGACATCGTCGATGGGAACTATAATGAACGAGTCGAGAAGGAGAGAGTGAGAATAGTGCTGAGTAAGGAAGAGCATGGCTCCATCTTTGGATTTACAAAAACTGAAACCGCACCTTCAGAAGCATCACGGAACTCAGATCAATCAATTGCAACTTCCACTAGCTCTAGTAAACGACAAGATGCAGAAGCAGAACTCGCAGCCAAGCAAGAGGAGGTAAAGGTGACAAAAGACATTCTAACTCAGCAATCCAAGCTCAGAATACTGGAAAGTGAATGGAAACTTGAAGAGGCGGCCATGTTGACCGAAGTGGAGCGTAAAAGGACAGAGAGACAATCAAAGCTAGAAGAGGAAAGAATGAACCTGCAGTAGCTAAAGGCAGATAAGTCCAGGTAGCAGCTGCTAGAGTAAGAGCATATAACAGTTTTGAAGATGACCGCCAAAATGGGATGAACCATGAATCAGATGCTGCTCACCAGGAGACCAAATATGAAGCTCGGCTAAATTCAAATGCATCATTTCAACCTCAACTAGCACATCTGAGAGCAACTACATCTGAAGATACCATCTCTCTGGCCCAAGCAATAGCAAGCGCACTCAGCATAAATCGCTTGCCTGTACCTGAGCCAGCAATGTTTAATGGAGATCCCATGAAATTCCTTGATTGGAAGATGTCATTCACAACCCTTATTGATCAGAAACCTCTCTCACCAAGTGAGAAGATGTTTTACCTGAAAACTTACCTCGTCGGAGAAGCTTGCAAAGCGGTGGAAGGGTTCTTCTATAGGAACTCGGAGGACGCATATATAGGCGCCTTGAAAGTCCTACATGAGAGATATGGGAACCCATTCCTTGTTCAAAAGGCCTTTCGAGACAAACTCGCCAGATGGCCTAAAATCAGTGCAACTGATCCTTTAGGACTTAGAGAATTTACAGACTTTCTCCAAGGTTGCGCAGAGGCAATCCCACATGTTAAAGGGTTGACCATCTTGAATGATTGTGAAGAAAACCACAAGTTACTTCAAAAACTACCCAAATGGATTGTACGAAGGTGGGGCCAAATTGTCGACGATAACCTGTATAAGTCTGGGGATTACCCAGATTTTAAAAGTTTCACAACGTTCTTGAACAAAGACGCCCAGTTATTTTGTAACCCTATCACCTCCCCACATTGGATGAACTTTAAACCCACAGACGAAAAGGGAGCCAGATCCCTTAATACACCTGCCCAATTCAAGAATGCCAGCCGAGATGAACTTGAAATGTCCAATTATAGGGGAAGACCCCCATGTGTGGTCTGCAAGGACGAAATGCATGGCATTGCCAGGTGCCCCTCTTTTGCTGCAAAACCCATGGAAGACAAAAAGGCATTCATCCATAAAACCGCCTCTGCTTTGGTTGCTTAAGGAAGGGACATATCACCAAAGACTGTAAAGGGCGACATACGTGTAATACCTGTGGTCGTAGGCATCCCACTTGCTTGCATGTGGAGTTGATATAGGATATGGGGAAGTGATGAAAAATGGCTCTGCCCTAGCAGATGATGACCCGAGTGAAGAGGTTCTCAAGGCCACGTCCTATGCATCAACCCAATGTGCCCTCGCTACCTCAAGCATAGTCCCAGTCCTGGTGTCATCGGTAAAAGAACCTGCAAAGAGAAGTTCTCACTTATGCATTACTTGACACACAGTGATTCAACATTCATTCTAGAAGACTTGCTTCAGGACCTGGATGTGGACTCGCAACCAGCAAAGCTGAAACTCAGCACAATGACAGATGTCGACACCATCTTGGCAAGTACGAGTATCTGCGGTCTATGAGTTTGAGGTCTTAATTCCGATAAGAACATCCATGTAATCCATGTAATTCCGATGGATAAGTCTTATATCCCAACAAGAGAAACGCCACAAACGTGGCCTCACCTCAGACATCTAGCAGACATGTTGCCATCACTTCAAGACTGCGAAGTAGGACTGCTAATTGGGTATGATTCTCCATTAGCACTAGCCCCACTTGAAGCCGTCAAAGGCAAAGACAATGAACCCTTTGCACAGAGAACTGAGCTCGGCTGGAGCATTATAGGTTCATCTAATCCTCATCTGGACAGGCAACAAAGTCAGAGCTTCGTTCAGAGTTGCTGTAAAAGAAATTCCTGCCCCATCAGTCGATGTTTTGAAAGGCCCGGAGTTAGACTTCAATGAAAGGGTCTATGAGGACAAGTATGTATCTCAGGAGGATGTTCAGTGCATACAGTTCCTCAGCAAACACATCAAGCAGAAGGAGGACAGACACTTTGAAATGCCCCCTTCCACTTGGGTTCATCGTCCAGTTGCCTTAATTGGAAAGTGTATATGGCAAAACTTATGTCGCAGAGGCGTTGGATGGGATGACCCCTTGCCTGAAGACTTGAGATCATGGTGGGAGGAATGGAAGGTCGGTCTTCTGAGGCTAAAAGATGTTACCACCCACTAGACTTTGGCAACCTAATCAGAACAGAGTTACATCACTTATCTGATGCCAGAAGCAAGGTATACAGGGCCTGCTCATACCTCAGGTACAAGGATGACCAAGGTAGAGTGTATTTTAGCCTCGCAATGGCCAAGGCTAGAGTCGCACCAACAAAGGTGACAAGCATCCTGAGGCTGGAGATCTCTGCGGCTGTAGTGGCAACCTCCCAAGGAATCTGTGGCTACTAGCATGAGTGGTTGACCAATTCCAGACAGTGACGGTCCCGTTTGTTGGGTCAAGGTTCAAACAGGAGAGCAGAAAGCAACAAAAAGGCAAGGTCTATCATCCAAACCATCATCCGTCCAGAAACTGGTGCTCCTCCTCGAGAACAAATAGTATAAACATGTTGCACATAGATAATATCACATGCATAACACCCCTAGATATTTTAATTTAAAGGGCAATTAGATATGGTCTAGAAATCCTGTATAGTACAGTTGGTTGAATTGTTTATATCAGGATTTGGTGGGAGTGTAACTGACTGCTAACCTGGTAGGTTATGCAGATTGTTTCATTTATTATTTGGGTTGGGTTTATTTTGTTATTTATGTTCAAGTATGTATCGTGTTATTTAAATTAGTAATTTGTTGTCCTTAAACGTAGCGACTCACCTCTCATAAATGCCTGTAGCTTTCACGGAGCGGACCGATATAATAAACACACAAAGTCCCTCGCTTCCGGTCCGAGCCTGATATAAAATACCTGCCGTGCAGCTGCGTCTTGATGATGGTAACAGCGGAAATGACAGGAGGCCAGCTGTACGGCGATTCCCTATCTTACGGACGTATTAATCCTTATTTAACACCCCTCGGCGAGCGGAATGAGGTAGGAAGCAGGTTTTTATTCCCTTTGCTACAGGTAGCGCGGAATGGGAGTCGCTATGTCACATTAACCTGTCAAACTTGTCTCACGTGGTTATTTCTTTGTTTAGCTGATGTTTAGGTGTTTTAACGGTTGTATTTGTCTTATATTAAATGATTATGTTGTACTTGTTATCTTTCTAGTTTTACGGTGTTTTTATGGTACCATGGAGAAATGTTGAATAAAGAGCCGTGACACATCAGTTTGGAACTCTCTACGTCTTGCTTTGCCAGCCAGGGGCTGTTACAATGTGTGTTTGTGTGCATGTGTTTGTGTCTGTTAGAGAATAAAAAACACCTCTCAAAGTGTTTCAAAGTGTCCGACACCTTGATGTTCCATGTTCATGTACAAGTATGCATCCTATGAAAAGACCATGTGTGCATGCTTTTACGGTTTCAGACGATTGGGCTGTCCACAACATTCCTGAAACCTCTGTCTCTCTTTCTGTGTCTCTCTCTTTCACTCACTCACACACACACACACACACACACACACACCCACACGGACATGCATACACAGTGTTGGTGGGCCACCAAGTCAAACAGAAGGTCTATAAACATGGTTTTTCCCCAGTGATAAGACTTGAAAGGATGGAGACAGAGAGAAAAAAGTATTTATAGAGAGGAACGACAAAAACAGCCACACATGGACGAGCACAAACCCACTACGACTCAAAACACATTCTCAGCGACCTACGTGTTTGTTGCTTCTGCAGTATTGAGAAGCAACACACACAACACAGAGTGCGGAGGACAAACATGTGGAGGAAAGTATAGTGGGGGCTCTTACTGTCACAAGATTTCCTGCCGGTGATGAAGCCAGAGATTTGCCGGGGATCCTGAGCCTCGGTCGTCACGGCGATCTCCAGCTGACCGCGAGATAACCAGAATAATTCGCGGCTGTTCAGGTCTGTCAACACCTCTGCAAAATCTGGATCCTGCACAGATTGAGAAATGGAGTTAAACACGGGTCAGCTGGGGGGAAAAGTCGCCTCATATCTTCAAGATCTTGTTGACCCGATGTTGGTTCAGCTGCCAGTGTGAGATTAATTCAACAAACGCAAAGTCAGTAACCATTACGGACACAAACTGTGCTGTGACATAAAACCACAGTGTTTAAATCACGCCACTCGCAAGTGCAAACTTCAACCCAGGGCAAAAATATGGCTCGCGTTGCCGTAACATGTTTCATATTGAGTGAAGATTAATCTCAAGCAGGCAGACTGGAGAAGGGGGGGGGGGGGGCAGTCAGGATGTTGAGAAATGTTGTATTAATAGGACAGATGTACGAGCGTGTTGAAGAAATGTTACTTTTATGACCCCGGGGCCTCGGTTCAATATAAATATACATGTGCCATAAATCCACACAGTGAGGAGCCAAAACAGAGCAGGAGCAGAGAAGTGGCTGGACGGAGAGAGGGTGACTTATATTTGGGGAAATGAACGGACAGAATAATGAGGGAGAAGTAAGGTGAGGAAGGATATATTGGGGTGTGATATAAATCAGGAGGAGCAGTAACACTGTCAGGATCATTGGTCCTCTTAAAAAAATCCAATGCGCTTGCTTGTATATGAGGATTTTGAGTTGACATGCCTCTGTGACTCAGCTCCACTTGACATGACTCAGCAGTTTTGGTTTCAACGTCTCGCCCAGGGACGCTCGCCGAGGTCGCATCGCCGAGCTCGAACCTTTCACATAATTTTCACGGACAGTGTCCCTCACCACCAGGCTTGAAAGGGGCGCATCAGCTCTTCATGCAATTCCTGGCAGAATTAAAACCAGGCCCGCCTTTCATCACCCGCTCCCTCCCTCCTTCCTCCCTCCATCCATCTCAGCCCACAGACCACTAACCACTGACGTGTGTGGAGTGTGTACGCAGTCCATCCTCTCTACCTCCCTCTTTCTCTGTCTCTCATCCCTCGCTCACATCTGTCCCCTGCAAAAGCTCCCCCCGCACACTTTCTCCCTCTCCTCGTTTCCCCCCTAGTCCTCGTCTCCATCCATTTTTCTTGTCACATCTCAGGGTAGTTAGCTGTGATCAGAGCGCCGGCGACAACCGCGCGAGGATGTGGTGACCCAACCACATCCGTCTCAGAGAGGGAAGGTGGTGGTGGTGGTGGGTGGGTTGCTGTGTCATATGTTCCTAACCAACAACAACCCTGCTCCTCCTCCGAACACTACTCCCACTTTTCCCTTCTTATCTAAGAGCAAACGCTGAATATTTTGTTTATTTCGAGTTGTTTTACAAATGAGGATCAATCAATCAATATATTTGCTACAAAATTTTGGCAATCAGTTGCTTTTCAGTTTTGGTATCTGCCCTCTGTAAATGTGTGTTAAATACTCACATGAGAGGTGATGTTGGCTCGGATCTCCCTGAGGATGTGTTGGCGGTACACAAGCTGGACACGGATGGGCACCAAGAGGGACTCTGAGGGGAGAGAGAGATAGAGTCATGTCTGTTACTAATATCACCATTTCAAAATTCAACAATTAAAGCTGGGGTTGATAAATTGTTACTGAAACAGTTTTTGTCTTCACATCCTGATGACATCCATAAATAAAGTCATCTGGGGGAAAAAGGAAAAGCCTGTGGCCTCTCAGGGCTGAAGTAAATTCGGTCTGGCTGGTGTACCTGTCTGTCACTAAACGACCTGCCTGCCTGCACACACCCTGTCTGTGATCTCACTGCACATGACCACACTCTTTAGTCGGAGACACATACACCATTGAAGTAGAGACGATAGCCAGAAGTTAGAGAGCGAGTCGCCGAAAAGTCGTCTTCTAGAGCTTGTCATTGCACGTTCATGTATTCTGGGGGCGTTGTTGTGACGACAGGGCCAATGGGGCATTTTTTTTTAAGTGTAGCCTGCTGTTGCTATAGCTTTTCCAGGATTATCAACCCTAGCTTTAAGGAAGGTTTACAGATTGATGGTGACATTATTAGAAATGGATGAACTGAAGCAATCCCATCACACGAATCTGGATCCAGTTGTGTTGATTTTGCAAAACTATACAATCTATGCAGGATCCAGATTTAGCAGAGATCATTTTTTAAGTGATCAGCTACATTCTTTTTCTCATTGTAATTTTAAAACAGGAATGTAACTTAAGTATTTGTTAAAGGGAACTGATAGAAGTAAGTTGTAACTGATCATCTTCCACTCATCAGTCTTAGTGTCTGGTGTTTATCTATCCCAACCCTCTGAACTCTCATTTGATCTCTTTCTGTCAGACCTGCAGTTTCTCAGTGTCACCATGTTCCCAAACACTTCGACTTTAGCTTTCCATCACTCACCTTTGTCTTTGTGTTTGATGAGGCCCTGCAGAATGAGGATGAAGTGCAGGTTGTTCTCCGTGTCACTCAGTGTCAACATGGCAATGCCTCCCGTGCCTGAATTCTCCTCCTCGGATGTCAGCGTTGAACTGAATGTCTCTGTACGTGAGACACGAGCACATCAGCCCATTGAGTATCTGCCCTCTCTTACAGGACTTATGCAACCTATACAAATACTCCTCTGTAAACAAAGCCCTCACTTGTTCTCTACATTAATCCATCTATGGCTGCTAAGATTACATGATAATGTACACAGTTCCACTGATTTGTAAATATTGAGTTTATTGTGTAGAACAGCACAAAGAACAAAGGCATACACATGTCTAGTCTGATAGAGAATGCTATAATATCCTCCGTGCTCACTTACCAGCAAACAGAGCTCTGTGTTTGATGATCTTCCCCTCCACTTCTTCTCGTCTGCTCGTTGATGTGGTCATGCGGATGCGCATCTGCTCAGACTGCAGCTGTCGCATGAGAGGCTTAGCCAGGTTCTTCCAGACTCCACAGATCTGCAGACACACACACACACAAGCCAATAAGGCGGCAGCACTGTGAGGCAACACCATCCACTCATACTGAGGATACGATCTTAAAATCTGCTTACTCGCTCATGTAACATTTGGGCAAACTGACAAACACACATGCTGCATACATCAAACCACGTGACTGTGTTATAAACCACAGGCTGCAACCCTTCAACACTCTTCTTGAGAGCAGAGAGAAGAAATGTGGCAGCGTGCCGGCACTTCATAACTCAAGAGTTCAGAGGTAATCTCCATTTCAATTAGTGATACGCTCTGTCCCCCTGCAAAGCAGTGATGTAACATGTGAAACATTCTCTCTTTCTCTTCTTTGCTCCAGCTTAACCCCGCCACCCCCCAACAATCTTCCCTTTTGTCCACAAGTGTTTTCCCTAAGGTCCTCTTGGCACTGACATTTATCTAAAAATAATAATAGGAGCATTTTTCCAGGACCTGTATTTACGGGGCTCCAGCCTCGCTGGGCAGAGTGTTGGGGTCTGACATGGAATGAGGAGATCAGTGTGCGTTTTGGCAGCAAATGATGTGCAGTGATTGGGTCAGACCTCAGGGAGCTTGTGGACCTGCATGTGTAGGTACTACTGTTACACCAACATATTGGTTTAATGATTCCTCACAATGATATGGCCTTTTATCAAACTCAGACTTGCATCTCAAACCTGAAGGAGAGCGAGTGTTGATGTTTGGTGCAATCACACAATGAGAGAGTTTATGATGTTTACAAAGAGGCAATGAAGCAAAAATGAAGTGTGTGTGTGTGTGTGTGTGTGTGTGTGTGTGTGTGTGTGTGTTCGTGTGTGCGTCTGTGTGTAGAGTCGTGCAGTCAGAATGTTATTCATACCAGATCTTTTATTCTCTCTCTCACACGGACACACATGACAAAAAAACATTGACAGAGGAAAAAATAATAGATTATTTTCAGTGGTGTCTTACCATGTCTGACTGTCCCTTGGGGACCCTGTACTCAAATGCAGTGGTCCCGTCTGAATCCAAGAAGAGTATCTTACTGGGACGGTCCATTCTGAAAAGTCATGGGTGGAAAAAATGACAAATATTTAATGTCGTGTTCATTTTTCTTCAGCTCCCTTTTGTTACTTCTCAACAAAATTAGGCTTCAAAACAACAGATCAATCATGACGTCTTTTAAATTTGCTTCTCTAAACACTTGAGGTCTGTTTGGGGGAGGAACAGTAGAGGAGCAGGGAAGTTATGAGAAAGAAGAGAGAGCACCACTAAACTAAAGCTATAAAGAAAAAGAAAAACCCATTGAGACTCATTCTGTGTTTTACCTCTGGAATGTGATGGAGAAGGCCAGACTGGTTCTGGTCAGGGAGAAGCGAGCTCTGGCAACACCACTGGAGCTCCACAAGTCCGTCCCCCCTGTCAACAGGGCTACAAAGTCTGCAGGAGAACAGAAGACAGAGTTATTTTAATATAGTTTCATTCATTTAATTTAGGTTCTTTTCTTACTAACAGCATGTGCTGTATGCCTATGGGGCATTGGTGTCCTACTTCACATTTTAATATCTGAAATGACTCTAACTGCAGCTGTAGTTTCTGTCTCTTAATGCTCCTGCTCACCAGTGCGGCTCTCTCCAGGGCCCATGTCCTCAGAGCTCAGGTACGACCTGTCATTGTAAGATTTGTGGAGGTCGTCCTCCTTGTCTTTTCCCTTCTCATGGAAAAACTCAAAGTTGTCCAGGACGGCGTCCGTCTGCTTCATGTCACCATCACCTGTGGAAGCATAGTAGAGTTATATATATATGTTAAATATGCAGTTAATATGGATGTTCTATTGTTGGCCCTGGAATAATCACCTAATGTAATCTGTTTTTGTGTGAATATCAAAATGTTTAATTAGTAGTTAGTTTTCTGGAAGAAATAAGAGTTTCTCATGTCGAATCATGCCTTTTAAACAGTTTCAGTTTCTGGCAGCGACGCTTTCCAAAGACTGAACGAGACGAAAGCATCAGCTGTCCACTTTCTTTTCTTTGACTGTGTATTGGGTCCGGATAAAGAGTGTGAAATGCGTGGACAAGGTATTTAAATGATGTGTAAGTTGTCAGAAGCCAATTTGAAGGCAATGGTACAGTGAAGGCTAAAGCCCATTTCCCCTCCCCCTCTCACCCAGGGGAAACTAACCGGAGGGTCTCTTGCAGCTGAAGAGCTTAAGGAGAATTGAGAGTGACACTGGCGTGCGATCCCAACAATGACCCGCTGTTCCACACAAACTGACGTGCATCTTAATGTGTCGACCTTGCTGCTTTTCTTACGCACACTCTCAAACAGACACCGACGCACATGCAGTGGTTAGCTACTCCTTCAGCCAACTAAAGACACACTGACACAATCTTGACAACGAAAAACCACACATTGCCTATTAGTCACCCCAACTTGTCACCCGCATTTCTCCAGAGTTGTTTTGTGAGGAGCAGCTGCACTGTCTGCTTTCTGTCTTGGCGACTGATTCACACACCCGCATACACGCACGCACGCACGCACACACACACACACACACACACACACACACACACACACACACACACCTTAATTCCCATCATTCTACCCTCACTTTTTCTCTGCTCCACTGGGCACGCTGAAGGCTTCTGGGGAGTGTCACTCTCACTTCTCCCCACTTAGCAGTAGTGTATCCTCAGGTGCACCAGTCATTACACACACACATATATATATAAAGACACAAACACATGCATACAAACACATTCACACAGACACACACACCATTTTCCATCACTTACACAAATATACTAGCTGCTTTGGAGCATATGGTAAGACAAACACACTCAACCTTTTCCTACAAACTTGACCACACAGTCACAGCCTTTCCAATTCTTGACACACACACACACACACTGGTCTAACAGTGCTTTACCTTTACTTTCCATTCCATTACCACACACACACGTGGCGTAAAGAATCACCCAATCTGCTAAATAACAGTGCAGCATGAAGACCAACCCTAACTAATTTGCGTGTGTGTGTGTGTGTGTGTGCAAGAAGGGTTGCTGCAATTGTCTAATAAGGTGGAACTTTGTGTGCAGCAGTGTGTGGACAAGGTAAGTGGCAGTGTGTGAATGAGGCTGAATAGATGGATGGTACTTTTAGTTGTGGCTGGTTAAGAGAAAATGTCTATTGGATGCTGCTGAATTGAAAATCAGTTGATGTGCTCATTGAATCCGGCAGCTGTTCTGAAGACTTACTAGCTGACCCACAGGGAAAGAAAAAAACTGAGGGCCCAATAGGGAAAATGGAGATGAGAGAGGGAGAGAGGTATGATTCAAACTAGGAATAAACAAAACTGAGCCATTGTTGTGAGGGAGAGAGGCACAGGGGGAAGCTAAACCTCAGATCAAGTTTGAATGTAAGAAACTGGAGAGCAGTAGGAGGTGGGGGTGGTACCTTTAGGGCAGGTTTTACAGCAGTGCCCTGGCAGAAGGACGGGATGGTCACAGTTTGGGTCGGGACAGTCCTGTTTGATGTTCTTGCAGTTGACCTTCCCAAACACCTTTCCACGACGACTCTTTTGCTGCACAACATAAAAGAAATAGCTGCATCACACAACATGTACAATTCAGCAAAAAGTGAGCATAATATATGTGCACGTGCAGAAAGGATGGGAGGTTGAGGTCAAACTTACAGGTTCACAAAGGCACTGGACACAGTGCATGACACCGAAGGGCTCCCCCAGATCTGGGTGCCATGTGTCCGCCAGAGAGTAGGAACGACCTCCAAATGAGCATCCTGCAACACAAACACTGGTGAATACACACACTGATCTCTGGGGTCAAACATTATCATCATAGTGTCTCGTTTAGAATGACATGATGTGAAATGACATAATTACATATGAGGTTTGTGATTTTAAATCATGCCCGGATTAATTATAGGAAGCAGAAAATAATTTACTTGAGGCTTTTTAAATTATGAGCAGATTTATACAAAGTTCCTGATATTTAAGAGCTAGAAAAAAAAGTGGAACTCTGTGGCTTTTATTGAGTGTCAGACTGCAGGATGACAAACTGTGCCGACCAGACCACTGCACCAATTTTCATATTTTCAATAAATAAATCTTGCACAGCTCACTGCCCAGACATGTTTGGAGGCGACCAAAACTCCCTGGACGCCTCGCCAGTTTTTTGGGACTCAACCCTGCATCCTGTCTCGAATAAATGATCCATGAGCAAGCATGGGAGATATTCAATTTTCCACTGAGGGATGATGAGGCATTCCCAGAAATGCACAGAATGTTGGCCAAACTTTGTTCAAGAGAGCTTCAGATGACATTTCACAGAAGTAAGAAAGGATTGCGATTAAGTGCCTCCCTTTAGAGCAAACTCTGCATGACGCAGACATTAAGATGGTTATTGCCGTGTTAAATATCGACTTCCGCATTTTAGATTTGAAATGAAATAACCACCACACATAATGTGAGCACTGAATCAGACTGAATCAGTGTTTACACCTACATTGGATGAACCATGCAGAAACTAAATTCTGCTTATAAAAGGAGATACAAAGGGGCAATGGTCTCCACATTACTATAAAGTGCCTCCAGATAATGTATTTTGTGATTTGGCGGTATACAAATAATTGAATTTAATTCCTCACTCAATGTAGACGTGGAAATTATATTCATTGGGTCACTTTAAATCCTGTGTGCTGGAGTCTATTCAAAAACTCATAACCTTTCTAATATACGGGGCCTGTGCTGTATATTGATACAGTATAGGAGATACAATTTTAGTGATATTATTACTGCGGTACAATAATATTATAGTGTTGCATGTTGGTCAGAATAAGTGTCTGTAGGTACGAGTTGGTGGTGTGTGATGAGAGCGCCTATATCTAACTCTAAGTGCACAAACACACACACACACACAGGGCGTGATGCTAACTGGACTGGAGCTGATGGCCTTCCTCTCTCGCTGCTACCAACCTGGTTCACATTATTCTTTCATTAAAGTGACTGCACACTTTAAACAGTGCAGTCCAAACTGTGAGCCGCTCGCTTCGCCTGCCACTTCTGTCTCTGCAGAAATAAATCATGTGCGCAGCGGCCAGCGCTTGTAATGGAAAAGTGGACTGATTGCACTTTCCAGCGTTGGATTACATGGTAAACGTGGAGTTCCCACAGTGTTCACCCCACAGAAGTTACCTTGTAATAATAACCGCGCTGCTTGGCTCTTTTTTCCCCTCTGGGTATGCGCAGGGAATTTTTTTTTTCACACGTGAATCAAATGGTATTCGCTGTGGTTATGACTCAGATGTTTGCCGCTGGTTTTACACATGAGCAACACTGGCAATTACGTGACGTTTCAAGGATACGTGGAAATTCAAGAAAACTGGGGTAAGTAGCCCGTGTTGTTATAGGGGGGGGGGGGGGGGGGGGGGCGGAGCAGGGGACACGTGTCAACTTAAAATTGCATGTTTAGGCTGCGGGTTCTTAAAGCGCTATTTACTATCGAGTCCGTAAACTGGCCCTTTACGCACATGCAGCACCAAATCTCATACACAATAAATACAATATTAAGTTTAATTGTTTTTTTTATGCAACAAACCTGATTAGCTGATACTTACAGTATAATCGATAACAGCAGCAATGTGTGCACTGCAATTCGGCATAACTACGATTTTAAAAAGCGTTGATTTAAACAAAATCCGGACTATTTAAGTGCTCGCTACCGCCCCCGCTTGGTGTGAAAAAGTTTGGAATAGTTAATGCTGCTTTTTCTATTGGCTGGTTAATATTAATTAGTTAAACATATAGCCACTTTACATTCTCGTTTTAAAACAGATGACGGTGTGTTACCTGACAGGCCTTTGAACGGCAGCGGCTCTCTCTCTGACTGGATGGGCAGAGCTGGAGACTTGAGGCGCGAGGCCGCTCCGGTGCGCAGCCACGCGCAGCACAGGACGCACAGCACGGAGCGGAGCGCGCGGGGAAGCAGCATCCCAACAACCTCCCTCTCGTTTCAGTCTCTCCGCAGAATATTCTCCTCAAAGCTCCCACTGAGAGGGTTTCAATGAACCACTGGCGACTTGGAGCGACTAATTACACTGACGATACAAAAAAAGATGAGAAGTTTCTTCCTTATATCCAAGTGTCCGTCCTGATCTGCGTGAAAGTCGAGCAGCTTTTTTGATATATCAGTCGACTTTTTACCAAAGCTCTCTCTCTCTCTCTGTGTGTGTGTCCTCAGCACCAACCTCCTCCACAGTCCCGTCCCTCTCTGTTTTATAGCATGCTGCTGCCCTAACAGCTCGAAGCAGCCACCGGCCGGAGGAGGAGGAGGAGGAGGTGGTGGTGATGGGAGGGATGGGTGACGGGCTGTGGGGGTTGGGGTTTGGGTGATGGAGAGGCAAATCGACGCCCCTGTCAATTCACCAAAGCTTAACATGTGGAAACGAGCCTGTGTCTGATACTATTTGGGCCAAAAAACCTTTGTAAGGAAAAAAGTGAAGCTTTTCAGTGAATTAAGGAGAGTCCCTCATCGATTATTATCAGGTCTAATCATGCAATATTCTTATTATAATAAGTATCGGTAAAGTGCCATATATATATTTACAATGAAAGTCACAAAACCTTTGTTTCACAAGGACTTAACTACGTTTACCTGCCTTATTTTCTTTGATTATTTATCTATGAAGTTCCTTTTTTTTGATTTATAGATACCAAAAGCTCCCTTCATTTATTTTCCAGTTTCATAGTTTGTGACGTGGCCTGCTCATTCAGTACAGATGGTGATACTAAGACTTTCTCACTGTGCCACAGTCCTAAAACCTATATCTCAGTAAACGGTGCCACTTGAGATCAGAGAAGAAGAAGACCTACATCTGCGGGCCTGTGGCGAGCAAGTGTGAATCTCCACATCATGTACAATAAGGAATGTGTGAGCATCTGCTGCTGTGGCTGGCTGCACCGTCTATTTTTTCAAGTGTGTTTGGCGCTGAGACCTAAGTGACTTAACAGAAACAAATGAAAATAGTTGGAATGCCTCAAAGCAAGCCGTTTCAATTTGTCCTGGCCTTCTGCAAGCCCCTGTCCTCTTTCAGACCTTCGACTGTTTCTCTTGGCTCTCCAGAATGCCTACCTTAGAGGAGACTGCTTCAGAATCCCATATATTAAGCCTCGGTTAAATTTGTAGGCCCCCCTCACATAGATACAGGTGCCAAAAGCAATTTAACCTCCAATATATTAGAGCTCACTGTGGCCATTGTGGCGCTTCACAACATCAACAACAAGTGAAATTTATTAGGGCCTATTTAGATCTGGGAAAGGTTCCCACCAAACAAAACAGAGCGGGTTGAGCAACAGTCCAGTTCCTCGTGGGGGTCCCTTGGGGGCCAGGACAAACGCTCTGCCGTTCAAGTTTACATTACTGTAGTGGTGCGCCGGGTGATTTATTTCAGAGGGTTCAGAAGGGGTCAGGCTTATTATATGGCTGAAATGTTTGGAATAAAGGAGTGATTGATTGGGGATTTTGATCGTAATCATATGCAATGATGATCCCAATGGTTGCTGAGCGTAATGTTTTCCCCTGCAAGATTTGTAACAATATAATCTAGAGGACATGCTCAAAAATGATAATTAAATGTTTCTTATTTTGCTTTTCACATTAAATTCTCTGTACAGATCCCTCATTGAGGAGCAGAATTTGTATACTACATTTTTGTCTCTCTCTAGAGACCCTAAAAAACTATTGTGTTTTCATACTAAAGCACCAAATAAAACAATGTGCCAAATCTCATCGGGTTTGTGCCAAAAGTACGACTGAAGGTGCGAGGCGCAAGGTGTTGTTT
This sequence comes from Verasper variegatus, assembly GCA_026259375.1. Classification (NCBI taxonomy): domain Eukaryota; kingdom Metazoa; phylum Chordata; class Actinopteri; order Pleuronectiformes; family Pleuronectidae; genus Verasper; species Verasper variegatus. Next base: position 1,573,626 of record CM048047.1, on the reverse strand, counting down.
TTATGCATGTGTCACATTATGTGGCCTGTGGGAGCCACTTCCATCCGGGTGTGGGGCTTCACGCCCCCCCCCTGCCTCCTCCCCCCAACAATGGGAGTCAATGATGGTCTGTTTGCACTTCATCATAGGGTGATAAGCGACGCTTTTCTTCTGTGCTGCACACGGTGATTCATTAGGCAGACTGGATGGTTAAATTGTCTATTGGAGCTAACAAAACCCCAGTACACTTATTAGCCCCGCGGGCACAAGGGCGCAACGTGTTTTTTTGTGTATTGGATGCGTCCAGCGCTTGTTTGGAAACCGACTCTCTTTCCTTTATGTCATCATCGAAACTGTTTATGAAAGATAAAATATGGTACAAGACTCTTCCTTCCACTTATATCCAGTCATATTGTATCAACACTGCGCAAATTACGCACAAGACACTGCGCGATTTGGAGGAAACATGACCAAGAAAACCAAATGAGACAGTATTGATATGAGAGTAAACCCACGCTGAATTCAACAGCATTTCTTGAAGATGTAAGGGAAATGTTTTAAGTTGTTGTATGTCGATTTATTTTTTTCTGATTCACAAACAACATTAATCGCATGGTTTTCTAATGTAATGGTTTCAAAAAGAGTGAAACCACAGATGAAACCATATGAAAAAGAATAAACATATTATTGGTCATGTTTTAATTCCTTCAGCATTGAATATAACCTGTTGAAGACCCGTATGGCCCTAATGTCCTTAGCTCCACAAGTCATCCGCGCCATCACCAAATATTACAGCCCAATAAAATCGATTAACCGTGAAGAACGTTTTATGACTCGGAGACAAACGCGCTGCACTTCAGTCAGGGCTTAATGAGAAGCAGACACGATGCTCTGCGTTTTGTTTTTTTATTTATATCATCGCTCCCCTGTCCGAGGGGAATGATCCGATAAGAAACTCTGCTGGCATGAGAGGAAACATGCAGCAAGAGACTTTTACAGGTCCACATGTGACATCACTGAAAGAACAGTATCAGTTTGCTATCACGCAGACCTCGCTAGTGAGCGCTGTTATAAAGGGAGGGTGCGCGTATGTGTACCAGACGACAGTATCATCCATAATGGCGCATCTGGATGGATACACACCGTGCGTATTTCACTCTCCATCTCCGCGCTGTGTATTTGCTCATGTCTGTCAGACGCCGCGGCTTGCAGGTCATAAATGAGGACTGTTTAATAGTACCCCCCCCCCCCCCCCCACAGCCCCCACACCCCCTTACATGCACCCCCTCCCCGAATCTGTCTGTCTGACTACACACACTCACACGGGGAACCGCATCCTGTTTGCTCCATGCTCGGGCGGGGAGGTGTGAATATTCAGCCTGAGAAGCTATGATGGCCCGGCAGATGTGCCTTTGTGCGCGCCCGCAAACACACACACACACACACACACACACACACACACACACACACACACACACACACACACACCACCTGTTCCTCATCACGTGGAAGCTCGAGCTGCTCTAATAAGCATGACATGTTTTACCCGCTTCACAATGAGTCTTACATGTGACGACTTACAAATCCAAAAGGGATGAAAACACCAGTCAGCTGATTTAGAGCAGTTACGCATGGAAGTCTCTGCGCCTTCCTACAGGGCAGCATCACATCCTGGCTCTATAGAGAACCTCTCATGTGGTTCATAGAACAGATTCCGTTCAGAGCTTCTGTGACCTCTCCTATCTCGGTCTATATATGAATGTGCTATAAATGCACCACTTAGTCTTATTTCTGACTCATGTGTAGATTTGCCTCGATCCAAACTCAGGCTGTAATTGTGCATTTCCTGTCGCATTCCGTTCCAAAACGCACGCGTCCAATTCCAGGTTCGGGTCTTTTTTTTCTATCACATGCAGACATCTAAAGGAGGCGGCTCATTAGAGGAGCTGGAAAATGATCAGATCAAGAGAAGTGAAGTGAAGTGCCCCCCCTCCCACCACCACCACCACCACAGGAGCTGCAGTCTTTATGTAACTGTGCATATCAGTAAAACGCAGGATGTACCTCAGAGGACGCTTCAATGGCAAATGACGGAGCAACAAAACAAGGAGCGCATGGTGGAGGTAGCAGCCAGTGTTATGCTGATGCTGATAATGATGGTAATAAGAGGGGGTCCGCTCAGTTGTAAAGCTAATTCGATGCTGCTGGCGGCAGCGGAAAGGGACGAGTGGGCCTTTTCCTCAACCTGGATGCAAATGCCTGGGAGAAGTCGTGCGGAGTTGTATGTTTATTCATTCACACGGCATCGATTTGCAGACACGGTCGAAACTGGCGAGAGAAAAGCGAGCAGGTGATGAAGCTCCTCTTTCTGTGTCTTCATTACACCCACGATGGAGAGCGTGTGACAATAATGACTGCAGACAATTAGCGAGCAGGAGTCATCTCCAAATGTACTGGGCAGGACTGCTGTGGTTTATTTTGACACCTCGAGGTGAAGAGACCCGAGGTTACAGGGTGAAATCTGACTGGCCCCAATGTGCATGTGATGTCCACACTTTGACTTGTTGTTAAATGGTTTCACGCAATTACAGCTCGAATCATTACATCTTGTGAGACAGTGTCCCAAAAGTGACAAGACGATGATGCAAGATGGAAGGGAATAAAATAAGAATAGTACTATAGGAGAGGAAAGTCCTCAAGTAGGTGAACACACAACATTGCGCAAAATTGAATTTAATTAATTGAATATTATTTTGGTAAGTATTTAATATAAGAAAGGGTCATTATTAACTTTCTCCTTTATATTTGTAGCAAATATAAGGTGATATTTGTCTCACTTTAAATGAAACTTCTGAGTGTGTCATGTAAAGAACACGATTTTATCCTGGTTTTGATCATATTGACGATGAGGTCACAGTGAGATATAGAAATAGACGATGCAAATAAATCACAGGGTCACATTATAAGCAGCAGCTAACAGCCCCGTCAAAGACTCTGTATACAGTCTCTTCTCAGCATCATTTGTCAACAATGAGCAGTTTAGTTTAGGTGGAGCAACATGTGTTTGTCTGATAATTTATCATAACTTCAGTCTTATAAATGTCCTTAATTACCATGGAGGTGTGGCAGAGCTGGAAGAATATTGGGATATATTAACAATCACAAGCAAAAGAACTGTACATTTTTTAAAATAAGGACAAAAAATATTCTCAATAAAATATATTACAAGAATCCAATCATGCAGTAAAATTAGTTTTTTTTTACATCCTAAATAAATGTAACAACGCACTAATTCATTACAGTAGTAGAAAGAAATCAAAGTAAAGTTACACAATTGCAAGAGTTTTATGAGCCAACTGTTCTCTAGTATCATTCTCTTCTACAGCAGTGGCTCCTGCCTGTGTATAAGGCTGTTTTCTGTTATATTAAGACTTTAAATAACATTGTTTAATGGCTTTTGTTAGTTTAGCTGTTCGAATGTATTGTATTGTATTTTACAAACTCCTCACAAGTTTATTCGGTTTTCTGTAGGTAAGTAATATATCTGAAATGTGAAGAAGAATGTCAATAGCACAAACTACCTCACAATCTGGCTGAAGTACACTACTTGGGTAAATGTATGTCATAATTGTGTTAGTAGGCCTTCAGTGAACAATGAAGTAAAAATTTTGAAGAAAGTCAAGTTTATTTCTATGGCACAATTCAACAACAAGGCCAATCAAAGTGCTTTCCATAGGCTATAACAAGCATAAAGACAAGAGCAAAAACACAAGACAACATACGGATGTGAACGTGTAAAATCCAAATTATAATTGAACATATTAAACAGTAGAATAGAAAGAATGCAGAACAGTGAAATACATAAATAAATATCCTGAATTAAACAAATGAAAATACAATACTGGAGTGACTGTCCTTAGTTACATTGAGTCAGAATCCATGTTTGGCCTTTGCACGCACACATGGCACAACGGGCCTCCAGTCTCATCCATCCTCCCTGTCACACTCCGCCCTTTGAAATCTGCATCTTGTCGCTCTCATTTTTCTGTTTACAAGAGTCAGATTACTTCAACACACTCTGTACGTGAGAGAGAGAGAGAAAGAGAAAGAAAGAATGAAAGAGAGAAAGAAAGAGCTGCGCCAAAACAGTCAAGGCACACACATTTTTTAACCCTCATGGTAAATACACTGTCCGCTAAACATCAACACACTGTCATCCTGACGTGCTTCTCTGTTGTTTTCTCACACGACTCATCAGCAATATTCTTCACTCATTTCGTGCCTGAAATGTAAAATTAGTCCACTGCTGCTCGTCCTCAGAGGATCTGCACAGAAACTTCTGATTGATTCTGATGGATCTTTTTCTCCTTCACAGTCACATTTGAGGTTTGGGTGGTCTGACTAAATTCTCTTGAGACTGCACCTTCCAAAGAAGCAAACCCTGGCACTAACAGAAAAGCAGAGGGCGACTCCTTCAATTGCCTCTACAATTCTTATTCATAAGTGGCCACAGGCTGAATGAATATGAACATCGAGCGATGCCAAGTATAAATAGTCCTCGGCACCAGTGGTTCTACAAATGGGACTTGGAGCTCAGAGGATTGAGGAGAAAATGAGGAAAAGTTTATACTTTCACCATCCTCTTTGCCAGAATTGCTGGAGTTGAATGTATGCCCAACGTCCCAACATGCAAAAACCAGGGCTGAGTGGAGCGAAAAGCCAATGACGGAGAGACACAAGAGAAGGTCTATGTCGCCAAGGAAAAGCTTAGCAAATCAAGATATTAAAACTGCTTTAATTCCCCATAATGAACTTTCCACTTTCATTATTTCATATGCCAAGAAATCTAATGTTTATTCATTAGTACGCTGTGACGTCAAAACCTCTGCAGCTTCTACCTTAAAACAAATCCTCAGATAGTGTTGCCTGAGCCATTTGATCTATTCAGGGATTCATGAGAGTCGTTAAGAGTCTCTTTCTATGCCCATCTCCTCTTCATCCTTTTTATCTTACCACTTCATCACCTGCTGTCTTTAATTCTCTCTCTCCCTCTCTGTTCTCCTGCTCTCTGTTGTTCTTTTGAAGTCTCGGGGAGTCCTGTGGTTTTCAAAGGGTCAGAAAAGGACAGGCCTACTGTCCTAGCGAAGGGAGGCCGCGGGATGAACGTATGTTACCACCTGTTCTTGCTGCTCTGTGTCAACACCGCCGGTGTCACTGTACTCGCACCTCGCCATCTCCCCCCCTGCCGCTCGTACATTGTTCCCTCACACACACACCGAAATGGATGAGTGAGTGAACAAATGCACACGCACTTATGGCAGTGCTTAGGCCCACATACACACACAGGAACATGCACACTACTGTAGGACCCCCTACCGTCCAACAACCGTCACACAGAGACAAATCAAGGCGTCCCGCTGCTAAAAGCCCACTGTTTCCTCACACTTCACATTATAGAGGACTGTTTCTGGCCTAAGCCCAAACCAGCGGGGGTTGTGTGGTTAAGAGAAAAGCCTGTGTCCTGGGGAGAGAGTCAATTGCAGGTCCGGGGTCACACAGAGAGTGGAGAGAGGCAACCAGCAGTCCCTCAAGATGAAAAATTTGCCTTTCAATTGACATGTAGAGATCAAACCCCTCTGAGGAGTGGTGGTGGAGTTGTTTATGCTCCCATCGAAGAGGAAGTTTCAGGAGCATTTCTCATTCAGCTCCAGTGCCCAGAGGGAAGCATCCCAGGATTCTCCAGATCTGAAAGGGAAGCCAAGGACGATCCAAAGCTGGACACCACGCCCGAGTCTGAGTCTGACATGGCCAGCTCCTCAAACTTCTGTATCACTTTCCTCACTGACCAGAAAGAAGTCTCCCTGCACCACCGGCCTCTACTGGCAATGCCTGGCCCCTTGTACGTTGAATCCGTTACTGAGGAAGACATGGGGTGGAGGAGGCACACCGCAGCGCAGCCTCAGGCGGCCCTGGCCCAGGCCCAGAGCAGGGAGCACTCCAGCGGTGCCGAAGCAGGTAGGAAGTGTGGCTAGGTGCTCATGGGTCAGAGGGTTGTGGAAGCTCAGGGCCCCCCCTCCAATGTTAAGGAAGATCCCAAGGCTTTTGATCTGGGGTGGGACAGTGTCGAGCGGCTCCCAGCTCCCATCATACACTGCACAAAAAGACAGGCCCTGCCTTTCCAGCCACCAGCCATTGCAACCATCCAATGAGATCACACCTGAGAGAGATAGAGAACTGAAGCTTTATACACTATGCACATAAGCAGCTGTTACAAAACAGATTTTTAGTCTTTATGTTTATATAAAATGTAATAAGACTCTTTTACATTTTATTTAGCACTATCATCAGGTCAAAACTTACTGTAACATTATGCAATCCTGACCAAATATCACCCTCAGCTGTAATCTACATTGTGTTTCTTGCTAATTAGCAAATATTAGCATGTAATGCAGATGGCAAACAGTTGTACATGCTAAACATCAACATATAGTGTTGTCACCATGAGCATGTTAGCATTCAGCTAAAAGCACTTCTGTGTAGAATCAAACAGCTACAATCGTGCCTATAGACTCTGACTGTTGTTCTCTAATAAATGTTAGAGGATGTTTAGAGTCCCAAGGTTTGTAAGAGCATCATATTCACATTTCACAGTAGGTGATATTGTGTTTCTCCACATGGCGGCACTCAAGCTCACACTAATTATTGACGATGATGTGGATTTTCAGATTGTGCCACAGTTGGAGCATGATGAGTACGATGATGTTGCTCAGACAATAACGTTTGGTAATTAAACAGAGAACCACTGCACACAAACATCCTGTAAAGACCACATCACAGTGACTGTGACCAACTGATGACGAACTTGTGTGAACTGCTCAGTGCCTCGTGGCTGTAGCCTATGCAACAGTGCAGTGTTGTTGTAAAATAAAACATAGAGGCTATCTTGAACCATATCGGTAAGTTTTGAAAAAGTAAACACATTTTGGTATTTGATTATATTAATATATTGATATTCTGGGATCCACACAAATATTTAACAGGTTCTCTTTTGGGTGATCCACCCTTCCAAAATTTGGAAATCGGTGGAGTAGTTTTTGCAAAATCCTGCTAACGAACAAAGAAAACAAAATTCAGATGAAGACATAACCTCCTTGACGGAGGTAAAGATACTGTAGCTCTTTGTGCATGAGACGTGAAGTGGAACTTCGTTATAAGTGAAAGGATTGAAAACTTATTTCTAGTCACGTTACACTAATGGATTCAAAGTCAAACACAAGGCGCAGATATTTTTGGAAAAACTGGTGCAGTAGTTTTACTGAACACCAAGAATGGAAATAGCTTTTTTGCCTAACCTGTGATCAGAGGTCTAACCAGAGTTCTAACCAGTTGGTGGCCATATGACCTGAGTTGTATGATGATGTGTGTGTGTTAACAAACTGTGTCTCTTCATGTGAGTCTGGGCCTCGCTGACTAATGTTTTCTAAGGGTTTCTGGAAGCAATAAGCAGCACTGGCATCAAACCAACAAACACAAAGTGAAGTAAGCGCTCACCAATCCTGTACATGGAGCTGTTACACACATCCACCTCCCAGTAATACTGTCCCCGTGCAATGACTACATCCGCGCACACCTGTGGCAGGACCAATGGGACTATGGGGTCAGAGGTCATCTTTAGCCCTCTGACCTTGTTGTCTGGAGGTGGGGTAGCAGGGCCTCGGTAGGTGGCAGTGAGGGAGCCGTTAGAAAGAAGAAGGGATGGAGGGACACTGGAGGGATCCAGAGCAAAACACAGTCCTAAAGTAGAGCAGAGGTGAATGTGTTATTAACTAAAAATATAATACATTTTGTGTTGCATTAAATGTGTATTGTTTGGGGATTAACAGAATCAAATCTTTACCAAATACAGACTGCTCCATCTCCTCCTCTCGCAGGTCTACATCGCCATCCACTGGTGGTATTAGGGAACTGGCAGCATCAGAGCCTGGTTCAAATAGGGAGAGTGAACACAATAGGTTGACCTGTTGACAGTGAGGATAACATGGTTTGTTTCTAGAAACGGACTGAAGCCAACAGTCCATCACCACACTCACCATGTAAACAGCTGTGTGCTGAATCCCTGCAGTGTGTGTGACCCTGCAAATACAGTAACAGCGATGGCATGAAATTAAATTTTGTTTCATGACCTGAAAATTAACCAAGCTTCATATATATTTGTTCAGTGACACTTACATGCAATGCCTCACTGTATCGGTGAAATTAAATACACAAAAGATTTTATACATACTATTTATCTTTGTTTCCAGTGGTGGTGATTATAACTAGCATTTTAAAGACTAACAGCCAGCCTGGGTCATACCAAAGGTAACAAAACTCATCTAACAGCCCCTCATAAGTTCCCTACTGAACTCACAATATCTCCTTTGTATCATATTAAACCCAAACTGTAAGGACAACAAAGTGAGAATATAGATAAAATGAGACATACTGCGTAAACTAACACACTTTAAAGGTGGTGGTGGATTTAGTGTCCCTACGGAGACATGGGTTAGGGTTAACTCTGTCCATTTAAATTTGACAAACTTAAGGTCATTTAGAGTGGGACTCAGTAGAGCCCCAATAACCTCCTTATCATGCAACATTTAATTTCACTAGATATGAATTTTAATTTGAATCTCCACCAAATTGCACACACTCATATCAGTCCCCTTAACAAGCATGATCAGGTTCCATACGTTATTCTCTGAGAAATCAAGGAAAACATTGAAAAACGGCCTATCTCAGCAATGTTAAAGAAAGTGGAAAAAAATAAATCCTGGATTTGACCCCTGAACCAGATCTACACCAAAATTGAATGGGTTCTTTCCTGATCCACCACATCCTTCCACCAGGTTCTGTGATAATCTGTCCAGTAGCTTTTGCTCAATCGTGCTAACTAACAGACTGACAAACAAATAAACACAGTTGATGAAAACATAACCACCTCGTATGATGGTAATAAATAGATCAATAAATGAGAGCTTTATTTTTTCTTATGACAAGGTGTCAATAAGTAACATCTCGTGACTCAAAATAAGGAAAAACACTTGGAGACTTTCCAGATGATGTGGGGCTCATTGGGCGACTTATAGTCATTCACTCAATGTTTCTAAAATCTGGGTTGTGGATGGGCCCATATTATTTTTATTATTTATTATTATTAATTTACAATTATACATCCCTAGGGAAGTTGTGACATGTGGATATTTTCAAATTGTATTCATTTGGATCTATACTATAGAAAATATTATATAATAAATATTTTATATTTAACTTCATGTGCTTCTTTAATTCCACTAGTATGTTTACTCTAATAAGCTTTTTAGCACAGTCTTATGATTATGCCACCCAGTTTTTCACTGTGTTTACATAATAATCTTTAAATGCTGAATCTTGAAGTTTGCATTCTTAACCTGCACATGCTGAAGGTGATCTTCAGATGCTCCCTCCATGTTACCCGTCTCCCTGCCGACACGTGCAGGACTCAGCGTGGGATGTTTTGGTAAACAGGAAGTGGCAGACGACCAGGTCCCGCATGGCAGCTCCACAGGATGTCGGCAGCTGGGGCACAGCACAGAGCAGACAGAGAGGCCGACACGGCGGTGGAGAGACTGACCTGAGCTTGTTCTCTCTCCAGCAGCTACGCACTGACCACACATGGTGTGAGAGCACGGCAGGATCAGTACAACATCATAATCTTGGTTACAAGCTGGACACCGGGAGACTGACTGAAAAGAGTCTTCATCCCCCTCAGCCTTTCCCACATGCAGCTCCCTGCACCTGGGGTGCATTTGGGGACACGATATCCTCACTGCCATTTAAATAACTTTGTTACTCGCCTTTGCTCCTTTCATTTCCTTCACTGTTAACACGGTCAAGTACTTTAACAAAGAAAGGAAATCTCTTTGCTTACATGCCTCATTAGATACCATCCAATTAAGGGAAAGTCCAAATAAGATGAGGAAATTCCGATCCCAGAGTGGACATAAAACCTAATGGTGTATATCCATCAGTAAGCAAGGCCTCAGTCATTGTCCTCACTTCAACAACAATCCATTCTCCAAGAAAAGAAACGCAGGAGCCACATCTTATAGTGAGGATCCTTTGGCGAGTAATATCACATGGATGTTCTTGTGGGTAGAGACATCCCACACTGTTAAAAACGACAAACCAAAAGCAGACTGCAGGATGCACAGAACGCTGTTGAACAGATACGAGGAGATCCTTCTGTTCTACCATCCCCTCTGTCCGTCTATTGTGTGTGAAGCAGGAGGCACGGCCTGAGCTCAGATAAAAGAGAGACAGAGTGGTAGAGAGAGGTAGAGAGGGGCTTGAGAGAGAGAAGAGCCCAGCCTTTCACTAAGTAGTCATTGCTTGGTGTTACCATGGTAATGGCTCTTCCCGTAGGGACGCACAACTGCAAGATAATGTGCTGCAAGGAACACTTGTCATGAGCACGAGCTACACCACTTAGACACAACACACGCACGCACACACACACACACACACACACACACACACACACACACACACACACACACGCACACACACACACACACACACACACACACACACACACACACACACACACACATGTATGTCATGTTCAGTCGAGCCTCCCTCATGTAGGACTGGAACACTGATTGGTCCACCTCCAGGACGACATTATGTGAATGTCAAAGATATTTGTCACAGCTCCTTGTAATTCATTGCTGCTGAGGTGATGGCTCATCGTCCCCCCTTACCTTCCTTGTCTACAACATTGGGGGCATGTCTACAGTCAGTGTAAGGAAGACTCTTAAAGACAGAATATTCTAAAAAATGTAATACTTCCTGTTTGGATCATGAGAGCAAAGAATTGTTTTTTGATTTCAGAACCAGATACAAAAACAACCACTGAAGCTGACAGATTGGGGGGTGTTCAGTTCATCCTGCCTGATGTAGGACTGAAACACTTAGTGGTCCCCCTCCAACACTATATTATGTGTGTTCGCACCTTTAATAATAGTCTGTATTTATAAAGTGCTTTACAGTACAGGTTTTGCCTTTCACCCATTCATACACCCATTCATACACTGCATCTGTGGTTTGTCACCTCAGAGATGTTTTTTTTATAGATTTTCAAATAAGCCAAACGTACACTTCAATAAAAGTGAAACAATAAACTTAAATTCAGGCTATGATAGTGGTAGAAATTTAGACATGATGATAGCAGCTTTGACATTGATCTTCAGCGATCATGTGTTAGTGGCAGACATTTACAAATGATACATATAGTGACTTTAAAACAAACAGTGGAATATCATTCTTGCTCATCCGTGTAGTATATGTGGTATTTCTTTTATCTGGGAACAAAGATACATATAAGTATATAAGTATAAACAATGTTGATGATGATGATGATGATGATGATGATGATGATGATGATAATTATTGTCGTGCTACTATCATTTTACTTTAACATATCACCTGAAACTCTGACTCCAGTGGACTGTACAAAATGATTTTAAACCATTTAACATAAACAACAGTGAAAGGGGTCCCTTATAGTGACAAAGCCAAAAAGAGTTAGCCCTCTCCTGCATTTCAATCAATCAATCAATCAAATTTTATTTGTATAGCCGATATTCACAAATCACAATTTGTCTCATATGGCTTTAACATGGTGTGACATCCTTTGCCCTTAACCCTCAACAAGAGTGAGGAAAAACTACTAAAAAACCCTTTTAACAGGGTAAAAAGAAGGTAGAAACCTCAGAGAGAGCCACATGTGAGGGATCCCTCTCCCAGGGCGGACAGAAATGCAATAGATGTCAAGTGTGAAGGGGAACATCAGCTATGGAGCTTTTACACTCTTTTGTCTTTTTAGACTTCCAGTCTATAAACTTTGAAAGAAACACTCAGCTAAATTACCTATAAAATACAAGCTGTTTTATTCCGTTAAGTGCAGGTGATTTTATGCTAGGGATGGTAACACTTATGTTAGCCCAATAAAACGGTGTGAAACAGAGTCTAATACAATATATCGTCTGGTTGGCTGAGACCAAAACAGCAAAAGCAGAGTGAGTGTTGGACAGACAAAATCATCAAAGACAGGAACGTGTCTCAAAGTACTTGCTTATAATGCATCCTGTCTGCAGAGTCTATGAAAAACGACTTGCATTCACCCTAACAACTTTATAAGGTGTTATGTCAATGATGTGCTTAACTTGTTCAGCTGCTCCCTCTTGGACCAAAATCAATGAATACGTCTGATGTATAATCTGCTTCACTGAATCCATTTTTCATCCATTTTCCTATTTTGTAATTCTGCTGGCACCTACCTGTCCACTTTTTACATAAATCCCTCCTCTGTTGCTCTTGCTAAGTTTTCTTTCTGGGTTTAAGGATAAGGGTGCTGTATATTGCGAGCAACAGACAGATTGTAAATGCCTTTGACACTTGTCCTCTGCACCACCTCAGCACAGACTTAAAAACGTGCAGTGGTGGGGGCCGTCTAAGTTTGTCAAGACAGAATGCAAGAGAAAATTAAGACGACAAGGTTGGAGAGACTGAGAATCACATCAAAAACAATCTGTCAACACACTTCACATACAGTACATGAATACCAGGACCACATATACTGTAAGCTGCAGTAAAAATTACCTCTGTAAAACATGTATACATAAACACAGAGAAAATAAATCATCAAAAGTACTAAGTTGACGTAACTCTATCAGTATGATAAAGAAACATAAAATAAAACACTATCATAAGAGAAACATATTTCTATTTGCCACTGTTACTGAGGGCTAACTGACATGCTTATATACATTCACTAATATAATACACTTATTCATAATTAGTTTCACATGATTTCAACCCCTTAAAATCTCAAAACACTCATTTGTCTCTTCTGCAATTGGCCTTTTAAATAGCTCTATGTAAGTTGTTTTTTTAGTTTTTTTATGTTGTCTACTGTCTTTTATATATTGTTGTCTTGTGACTGCTGGCTGTAAAACAAATTGCCCCTCGGGGATAATAAAGATATCCTTCATACTTCATCCATCATCCCCAATTTTGTACCCATTGGCAAGTACTTTTACACAATCCAAGACCTACAGCGGACACACATGTTACAAAGTAGGAAGCTAACTTGTGACTGAAAGCACCTGATCAAAAGATAATCAATCACCAAAGACTATACCATAAAGTTCTGTCTAATGTGGTCCACACTGGTTTACTGACCAACAGACAGAGTAGGAGACATCACCATCCTAAAGGCATGCTGCCAGCATGGCTAACACAAAGATACAACAATTAACTAATAAACTGTTTTTTTTATTGATAGTGATTGTGATGTATGTCTGCTTCAGATTCAAAGACACAATATAACTGCATGAAATAAGCTAAGGGAAGTCGGTGACTTCCTTTTCATAGAACAACCAAATGGTGCCAGGACATTTTCATAAATAGGGGTTCAGGATCTTTTAAGTTAAAGAAATGTGACTGTAATGCTGTTTTCTGTCATTTGACTTCATTTGAGTCAATTTGGTTGTGAGATGGGAAGTATTTGGATATGCTGCCTTCACAGGAGAAACTTGAGTGAGGCAGTGAGTGTCATTTACTGGTCATACTACTTCTTGAAACATATAATCAAAACTGTGACTGTAGTTCCCTCCGTTGGTGCCGGATGAGAGCTGGCATGTATTGAATTAAGCAGTGGACCACTCTCATACAGAAAAGAAAAGAAAATTAGCAACTCATCTCTTCTTCATCTTCAGCTGTGGAAAGTTGGTAGATGTTACTGTACATTCAAAACTTTGATGATGATGTTAATATGAATATAGAAATGATCAGTTAAAATGCACTTTATGATTGTGGTAAAGCAGCATTTCTCCCTGTGTAATATTAATGATTTGAAAATATTCTATAAATTGTATAGAAAACAAATAAACTATTGTCCAATTTTATTGCTACAATCAAATCAGTGAATGCACAGTTATTGGTAATCTTTCTAAATATGCAAGTACGTATACAGATTGTTTTTTGTCTGCAATAATTTTATAGGTTTTGTATGTATACATTTACCGTTTTTTTAACAATATGTACATCCTGTATAATACAGTGTTTATTCACTGGGGAAGACTTTACAATGTTTGTGAGAAACATGGATCATTATACTGTTGCACTATTCCGTATTAATTGGAACAGTTTTGTCAAAAGTGTTAAAGCAGTCATAATTATCAGTCATAATTATTTATTATAAGATTAATAAATAAATTTATGATTCAATCTGTCAAATCTTTTCCATGCAGCATTACACTGCTGCCAAAAATACTGAGTCTACTGAATTATCTGAACAACACTTTAGCACATTACACTAGAAATTACACTTTAATACTGGAAGTGTCATTGTTCGAAAATAATGCATGTATTGAGGATAACTACCCTACATTTAGTATTTAATTATTATTAATATAATATATTTTTTTTATTATTTCAAATGTTAAGTTCAATATTGTTCGAAAGGCAGAACATAAATTACACATTAGTAGCAGTGAACTACCAGGATTTAGGTATAAGCAGGTGGCCGAAAGAATGCAGTTTCCTGATTGGTCCAGCCAACTTGATCATATGACCCAAAGCAACAGGCTGGAAACATCAGCAGAAACATGGGACCAGCGCTACAGGCTGATGTGTCAAGCTAAGATGAAAAAGACAAGGAAAAACCGACAATTCAATGATTTCATTCCAAAACAAGACAAACGCACGTATTTCTGGTGATTCTTCATACACTGCCTGCATTTCATTTTGTGGATTATAATGCATGACTTAAAAATAGCTCTTAATACTTACTGAGTGCCTTGGTAGATATTTGTATGGCACCACTGATTTAATGAGAGCTGATGGTATTTTGTATAGACATATATATATATATATATATATATATATATATATATTGCAGTTTGCATATGTTACAGCAACAACAAACATTTACATTGAATTTGCTATATATAATGATAATAATAATAGTAATAATAGTAGTAATAATTAAAATAACAATAACAATACTCATTATTATTCATATAAAAAACTAGTACAAACATGAAATATAACAACGTAACAAATGAAAGCACAGCCATAAAAGAATAAAACCACAAAAAAGTGGGAATATTTAAGCATGACCACCCAATACAATATTATAAAACTTGTAATAGTTAAAATCAGGGAATATGGACAGATAAAAGTATATTTTCAGCTTTGATCGAAAGGAAGCTTCTGACTCGGGCTGCACTCCTCAGGGCTCTTGTTTCAACACCTCTGTCCCCACTTTGTTTTGTAGCATTTATCAGAAACTCGGTTCTGTCTTTTATACTGAAAGTGATAACCGGAAGCTGTACTTATGGCTGCAGAAATCACATGATATTCTAGTGAGGAGTTGGACCAGGAAACCGAGCCCCAGTGTGTCGCTATGAAGCCTGGGCGGATCAGTTTCTCACATTTTAATACCTGGTGCTGCTTCTTCTAAAATGTAACTCTACTACGGGAAGTTACTTTTATCACTGACCTAAGCACTTTCCTGCTCCGCCATGTAGTCGGGTAGGCGTAACTTTTTACCGTAAAAAACTTCATATTGAGTAACGCCTGAGGGATTTTCGCCTTATCCATCGCTCAGAGAATTGATGAAGTTGTGAAGGAGCTCGCTCCTCCATCCGCAGGCTCCACCATGACCGAGCGGACCCCGCTTCTCCACTACCGCCTCTCCGCCAGCGTCAATGAGTCCGCGCCGAGGACCCCTCCGGCCGGCCGACCCCCGGACCAGCACCCGGGCGGGCCCAGGCAGAAGTCCACCCAGACGGGGCAGCCCAAGAAACTGTCCACCTTCGTCGGCGTGGTGATCCCCACCCTGCTGTCCATGTTCAGCGTGGTGGTGTTCCTGAGAATAGGTGAGCACCGGTGCTGTCAACTTCAATCACTGCACGTCTCTGTGTGACTGATCAGGCTCCACCAAACCTCTATTAGAAAACACAACGATCTTAAAGATTCATACAGAAGTCTGGCCTTAGGACTCACTGGCGATATTCATATAGTTTCATTTTGTTCTTCTATCTGAATAATCCTGGATGGATTACTGCACGTTTATACTTATAAACTCCACTTAAAGTATTTTAATGTTTTTATTAATTCAGTGTTCACTAAGGTGATTTAGACTGACAAGTCAATAAAGTACTGAGGGACCTTTAAACTTTAAAATAGTCATGACTGCAGTTAAAACAAGCCCCAGTTTCTTATAAGTCCTCCCTGTGGTACCAGTGTCAGAACTGGACTGCATGCATGGACCATATTTTACCCACATCTGATGGGATGGAGATTAAATAATAGTAATAGTGTAATAGAAACTAAAGCATAAAATCCAAGTAGGTAAACTCAGGGAATGTGGTACAACAAAAGTATTTTTAAGCGTTGATTCAAAGGAAGCTGCTGACTCCGCCTGACATATTTCCTCGGGCAAGGTGTTCCAGAGCCTCTGGGTTCTTATCTCAAAAGCTCTGTCCCCCCCCCCCCCCCCCAATCTACAGCTGTTTTAAAGCCTGGCAGCTAACATCTGTGCTGCATGAAGCCAGTCTACAGATTCCTGCAAAAGGATGTTGCAGTTATCCAGGTGTCGTGAGATAAATGCATGTAAATTAGTTTCTGTATCTTTAAATGTTGAATGTATAGTGAGTGTTCCACAATGGAGTTTGTCACTTATCAAATTTAATTATTCAGTGAGCAATACCACAGGCAGACATGTCTTTATTAAATTTCCGCTTTGTAAAATATATTAAAACCCCCAACGGCTCACACAGTTTTGCATGTAACCTGCAAGGTGGCTGAATTCTCCCAGTAAGCAGGAAAGCCTTTTCTCCTCCTTATTTACATTTGCTGGGTGTGAATGAAATGTTCCACATCACCAAGAGTATAAAAGTATTCATGTGGAAAAAAGCTGCTGATGTAAAACTATAGTTCTCATAATGCAATCTAAGGTTTGACATGCTGCTGTTAGAGCAGCATGAAAGAGACCACTGAGAAGAAAACATTATGTCATGATAACAAATGTATCATTTTTTATTTTAAAAGTTTAAAAGGAAGAAGTCTCTTCATCCTCACACAGTTTTATCTGCTCCTGCTTCTGTTATCTGTGTTCCAGGTATTTCGATGTTGTGCTTGTGTGTGTTTTTGCTTTGTTTTGTACCTTCTCAGTTGTTTTCTAACTCCCTCTCATTCCCCTCCACCTCCCTGGCCCACAGTCTCGTGAGATGTCAGCTGCTGTGCTGTGGACATGCATAATGCACACACACACACACGTTTGTACAGCTATCTTAGTGAGGACACTCATTGGCATAATGCATTCCATTAAAGGGGGGTCACAAAGTGAGGACTGGCCAAAAGGTCCTCACTTTCCCAAAATGTCCTCACTTCGTCAGTTTTTAGACTCAAACTGGTCCTCACAAAGATAGCTGTACAAGCTGTACACGTAGTGGCTGCTGTGTCAAACTTTCAAACTCCCCTTCTCCCTCTGTTACGGTTAAGTCTGCTCAGGAAATAACAGTTACTGCCACTGTGGATGTGAAACTACTGTTAATTTCTCAGCCTCAAAAAAAGATTCTCAACTTGTGTGAGAACAAAGATACTTCTTTCACTGGTGAATTACACATCTTTAACCTAAAAAAATATACATTTGTTATCATGAGATAATGTTTACTAGTAAATGAAAAAAAAATAGGGCATATATCATCCTAGAATGTGCATATAAATGACATCAAGGCTAAAACAAAGTAGTGTCTTTACCTCTGCCAAGGAGGTTATGTTTTGTCTGCATTTATTTGTATGTTGGCAGGATTAGGAAAAAACTACTCAACCAGGTATACAGTTAATATAGATTTTAATGCATTTGTAGGGTAAACAGGCAGCTGTCCTGGGCGACTAAAATTCCATGTTGGTCTTGTAAATCTATCTTCTAACTTGCCCGAATCAGTTTCCTGACACGTGTGAAACCCTCCGAACTCTATTCAAAAAAGCAGTAATTTAATCACTTAGTACAAAGTTTTCAAAAGCTGAATTAAACATACTCAAACCCTCCTGGGTTGTGTTTCCACAGTTTTAACACTAATCAATTCTAGCTTTGTCAAAATAAACTTTTTCACACTAATCACATTAATGAAGGTTCTGCTCTGTTTACAGCCGTTCATGTGACACCTGCGTTGTTCAAGTGGTACATCATTTGAGTCGTGGCCGAGTTGTACTTATACTCAGCTTCGCAGTGTTGGCAGTGAACTAAGTCATTTTTTAAATCAAAATGGTCCCACGCTACACTTCGCCGTGACCTCTTCATGTTTACTTTTGAAATACACGGAAACTCGCAGGTAACTGAGTAGGCCTGTGGCGTTTTTTTCAAACATTGCCCCGTGTGGTAAAATGTTTAATTGCTACCACATAGCGAAATCCATTGCATTCCTTCAAGACTCACACTACGCAACAGAACATGCATTAGTTTTAACGATGAAAAAATAATGTCATCGACGAAATTCTTAATGATCAATTAATCGATCGTCGATTAATTATGTCTATCACTAGTTTATACAGTCCAGGCCATAATTATATGGTATGTTACTCTGCTTTTGTTCCACACTGTCCACTGTTCCTCAATAAAACATTGTGTTCAACATAAAAGTGCCACATGTATGTCAAATCAATATACCGTAGAAAGGACTCTTTAAGAGTTATAATGTGGCCCTTGAGAGGTTCCAATGTTAATGAGCTGATACATATGGTTTAAAATAAAACCATCATATTTAACAGTCTGTGTAAAAGGGCTTGGCAGTCATTGACCTACTGAAGTCTAACCCATGCACAGACATCAGCAGACACTCTGTATCCTCGCTGCTTATTCTTATGCTGCTTATACTGGTCTTCATCAAATAGAGCGCGTGTCTAATCGGACTGAGATCCAATGTTTAATATCGTTGTTCTGCTGCGTCAGGTGAACTCTGAGCTCACAGAATGCTCCTGTTCAGCTCTGCATTCATCCTGTTGCTTCTGTCAGCAGTGAATCATCGATAAATACCAGTGTGCCAGTACCATTGGCAGCCATACAGGATTTGCCACTGCCACAACAGAACCAGCACCACGAGGTGGTGTTGTTGCGTCATGAGCTCTTTCCTCTCCAAACTTTCGTATTCCATCATTATGTTAGAAGTTGATCTTGCTTCATCAGCCCATCGAGCTCTGCTTGTTCATGTCTGTGTCTGAGGTTTACCAGAGGTTTACAGCATCTTGTGGTAAAACTTCTGAAGTCTAAGTCTCGTGATTGTTCATAAGGGAGCATGTCCTTGTACATCCTGCAGAGCGTTGTTGATTTGTTTTGCAGCTAATTGGAATTTACTTCACTATGTAAATGATTTTTTGCTCATTTACAGGAACTGGGTTACTCAGTCTACCAGCTCGTTTGCCATTTACTAGTTTTCCTAAACACATCAGCTTTTTTAAGATGTACCAGACTCTTGATCTTGACAAATAAATTACTTTTGATATGTCGGAGATTTAAGTTTTTGCTGAACCTCATTATTAACGTATTCCCTTGCATGAACACCTCTGTAATCCTACTCCTCCATCTGAGCTGTAAAGCAGCTTTCAGACATGCACTGTATTCCGGATAATTTCTGGAATTTAGAGTTTCACATGTCGGCGTGAACCAACGTGAAAACACAGCTTATTGTCCAGAGAAATCATTCCAAACAAATGGGCATGTTGATGACGTTTGTAACATGCGACAGATAACCCTAACGCTTAAGTCTCAGCTCTGTGAGAGCAGAGACTTGGCAGCTCAATGTAGCAGCCAGTAAACTCTGAAGCCTGAGCCTTTTCTAATATGGTACTTCCCCTTCATAAAGATCTAGAAGCTTCGAGTAATATATCAACTGATACTCTGTGGGGGTCCTATAAATTATTGTAAATCAAATCATTTGTGTGGAACGGAAGGTGCAACCTTGTGAACCATATCCATATTTTTAATTCATCTAATGACAGGTTTCATTTTTCACTTTTTTCTTGATTGTCTTGATGAGTCTCAACATAATCTTGACATGTCACAGCTCCTGTAAATACAACATATTTCACATTTTATAATCCACTGTCCAACTCTCTCATGTTGTACACATTGTATATGTAATATGGGTTTTGAGACAGACCTTGTATCTTCACTCGACTTCCAATCATGTGCTTCAAAAACAAGAAAGCTGCCTCTGCTTGCCACTCTGACTGTGGAGACCTGGGTCTATTTAGGAATTAAAACCAAGTCTAAGTAACATTTATATTTATGTCACTTACTTTTAATTTCAAGGACAGAATTTGGGGAATTTAAGAAGAGCAAAATTATATTTCACGTATTTACTCACTTTATTTATTTTCTGGTACACATAAAAGAAACTGGAATAATTTTCAACATGTGATTCCAGTTTGTCTTGTAGAGAAGCTTGATTCTTTTCATTATGAGCTCTGAAAGATTTTCCGAAATGTGTTCATCATGAACCACAAGCACAGTACGCCTGTAGGGGCAGTTTTCATATGCGTGGTTCAAACGTAGTTGATGTGCTGGTGATCTTAGTGCGTATTAATGTGCATTCTCACTTCCCCTATGTACTGTGTGGGCTCATTTCGGGAAAGTTGAGCTTCCCTCTTTAACCACACTGAAGTTACTTTTGAAGCCTGCAGTTCTGTGTTTAACGAGCTGATCAGCAGAGTTAAATTTTTTTTTTGTCTGACTAGGATTCCTGGTGGGCCAGTGCGGACTGTATCAAGCCATTGCCATGTTCCTGGTGGCCTACTTCATCATCTGCATGACTGTGCTGTCAGTTTGTGCCATCTCCACCAATGGAGCCCTGGATGCTGGGGGAGCCTATTGTATCCTCCTACCTACCAGTGTCAGTAACATTAGCAATGGTCAAGATGTCGGCAGAGAGCACACACACATGCTTCACCAACACAAACACAAAGAATGCCCTTGTTTCATGTATGCATTGTCTGTGACTCTGAATGGAGTTTTGTTTATGAACTACATCATGAGGCACTGTTGAGGTCTTGGGATTGGGATGCCACTGCTTCCCTGCCAGGAATTTGTAAATGACCCTAATTAGTGTTGTTTATTCAATATATCTGATGTGCATTTCGACATTTACATTTAGAGTCCAACTGATATATCTTGAATCTTGATATTGATGTTCTGGGGCAGATGCCAACGCTGATATTAGGGAGGAAAAACATTCAGCTGATGTGTGTATATATATTTATGTATAAATTGGCAATTAAGATTACGTTATAAAACATTTATGACAAAGAAATGTAATTAAGGCTTAATATTTTAAAGTTTTGTCATAAACTTAGCTATGAATATATCTTAACTAAATAATATAAAAATAATACAATAATAATATTTGAATGAAAGAAAACACCCGTTTTCACTCCGCTCTGCCTCGGCCAATCGGCTTGTTGCTCTGTCACTGCGAGCTAAACACTCATCTAAATCACGACTGTTTGCTGTCCTGGCTCCTAAATGGTGGAATGAGCTCCCCATTGACATCCGGACATCAGATAGTTTACACATCTTCCGCCGCAAACTAAAAACACACCTCTTCTGACTATACCTTGAATAACATTTTAGTAGCACTTAAATGGCACTTACTTATAGCACTTTGTAGTTTTGCTTTTTTGAAGAAATTGTACTTTCTTGATTCTTGTTGTTCTGGGTTTGTACCCTCATGGTTGAATGCACTCAGCTAAATGAAAAATATATGTATGTAAATGTACACACACACACACAAACACCTGTTTTCACTGTGTATCCAAAAACAAGTGAACTATGGCTTAACATTACTCAGACATGATCAGCCGAGCTTTGGGTCCAGAGTTTGGTGGCAGCATCGGTATCATGTTCTTCCTGGCTAATGTGGGCGGCAGCGCTCTGTTCGTTCTAGGTCTGGTTGAGGCCATCGTCGGCACGTTCGGCAAGCCGGAAGGTACGTTTTATTGTTAACAGCTGGTGAAATGCTGCCAGTTCAGTATTTTGGTTGGAAAGTGTTGGCATTGCTTGTTGTCATATCATGAGATCTCTATGTCTATTAATATTCTGTGTTATAATGTTATGCTAAATATCCTTTCAATTATTTGAAGCATTAACAATTCTTTCCCTTTATCTTCTCCCTCATGACCTTCCACTGGACGTTTGGTCCTCTCCTAGATGGGACTGTGGTCACTTCTCTCTACCAGGTCTTGCCGTCCGGCTACTGGTGGTCTCTGTTGTATGCCACTGCCATCGCCTTGCTTTGCCTGCTGGTGTGCCTGATTGGAGCCCACATCTACGCCAAGGCCACTTTCATCATCTTCCTGGTGGTCATGTTTGTCCTCGGCACCATCTTCATCAGCTTCTTTGCCGTAGGGCCTCAAACCATCATGCTGCCCAGCTCCGCCACGGCCAACGGAACAGGCCCTGTGTTTCCCACTACAGCCAACTTCACTGGCTTCAAGTTGGACACGCTGCTCGGGAACCTGTGGGGTAAGGTGGAGGACGCTGGTCCAAATATTGGACTTCAGTCACAAATAAGTTCATACCAAACATTTTAGTGTACTTAATGACTATATGCATATTGGCTGTCATTGATGGGTCTAGTTGAGGCACTGGTGGGTCTTTTTTCTGGTTCCTAAAACTTGTGGGGAAAGTTGATCAAATCTCCTCATGCAATGGCCACTTTTGAAACTCTAGAGGTCTTAGAGTTTCGTAAAACATAGTTAAATTTCCCATTTGAGTTTGAATCAAAGAAAATTAACTGTGGTGCTGATTGTTGCTCAATCAGTAGTCGGCTTATCTCCCAATAAAACCTTCAGTTGAATTAATTACAAAAAGATTGTAACATTAGCAGACTTGAATTTACCACATACAGATGAAGCAGGTACTGAAAGAGTCAATTAACTTTAATATGTTTAAAGTACAAAGTCTCATATTGTTCTATTCAGAGCCAGAGTTTCTTCTGTCTAAATACAATTCTGTTGTTAGAGAAATAAATTGGATGATGCTAGCTTGTGTACATCACATGGTAATAACGTCTTCTGACTGAAGTCTTTTTTTAGCCCATAGTTAAACTGTTGTAATGTCCAAAACATTTCAGTAATGTTAAACTTTAAACATAAATTTGAACTGGGATGCAAAACATGGTTCATTCTGCTTATTTATCAAACTGCAACAACCCTCAATAGATGATGATAATACAGTTATTAATGTGTAGTAATGAGTGATTTGTTCCTTAATGCTTGTCATAAGTTTAAGTTTAAAATTTCTAATTTAATATTTCAGTAAATCCTCACATGCAGAGCTTTTTTCTCTCTCAATGAATAACACCATTGTTGTTCGTAGGTGAATGCAGAGAACCAAAGGTCTCATTTGAATGCATTGTTTTCAACAGTGTGTTCCTCCGATACCGGTAGCTGCAATTTCAGGACCGCATTTCTAGTACCCATTCCACCCAAATACTACTTTGTCTTTTATACTTTTGAATGTTTATTCCACCCAAATACTACTTCCTGTCCTACTTCTTAATAGATCTACTGAATTCCTCCATGTCTAACCCTAACCCTGAAATAGTAAACACGATCATTGCTGGGTAAACAGAAATATTGGTAACACTTAAAAAGATGCAGGTATACAGTTAATATAGATTTTAATGCATTTGTAGGGTAAACAGGCAGCTGTCCTGGGCGACTAAAATTCCATGTTGGTCTTGTAAATCTATCTTCTAACTTGCCCGAATCAGTTTTCTGACACGTGTGAAACCCTCCGAACTCTATTCAAAAAAGCAGTAATTTAATCACTTAGTACAAAGTTTTCAAAAGCTGAATTAAACATACTCAAACCCTCCTGGGTTGTGTTTCCACAGTTTTAACACTAATCAATTCTAGCTTTGTCAAAATAACCTTTTTCACACTAATCACATTAATGAAGGTTCTGCTCTGTTTACAGCCGGGGGGTTCATGTGACACCTGTGATTACCTACTATTTCCTGTCAAAATGGCTGCTGTGTAAAAAAAGCTCCATTACGGATTAGTAAAAATGTCTGTCCTCTGCCAACAAAGAAGGAAAATATAAATTTTCTGAAAAAACAGGGGCTGCAACAGCACAAACCACTCATTACCACCAAAGAGCCTCTGGCTCCATTTCCTGCTGTGTTAATTCCAACTTCATTTAATTGTGGGAAACCAGTGAGGAATCATGTAAATGTAATTTTTCACTCCACTAGTAACTCTGGTTCGAGTGAACAGTGCCACCAGAAAAAAAGGTCCATTAGATGTAGTAAATGTACAACTAACCGAACACTCAACTCAGTTTGCAGGGATTCATATCCAAACACATGATGACTCATCCATAAACACTCTGGGACACGTGAGAATTATTACACACAGCAAGCTTTGGATTATCTCAAGATCCAACTAGAATGCAAACACACAGAGACTTTTATACTTGAACATGTGATATGAATGAAAACATATTTATGTTTTTACGAGTAAGAATGGTCATGTTTTCGTTACCTTAGAATGAGCCCCTCATATCTACTTTGGAAGCAGTTCCTCTTGTGGACTGGCTCTAGTTTTGGTTCTAGGTTTTCCTGCACATTTAAGGGGAGGGTGAAGCCTCACTGCTAGATGCCATTAAACCATACACAATATAAATTCAAAGTTCAAATGCTATAAAACAAGATGTTTGGTGGCGAGCAGGTTCAGAGAAGTATCTGCCAACAAACCAAATGAACTGCTAGTAGATTGATGCTGTTGACAAATGCTCAACTACAGGCACTAAACTGTGGTTCTCTCTTCCCACAGCTGACTACACGGTGGATTATACTACTAAAACTACGATGACCTTTGCCACAGTTTTCGCTGTCATGTTTAATGGCTGTACCGGCATCATGGCTGGTTCTAACATGTCAGGTACGAGAGGCCAGTTGTGTGTACATGTGTGCGTGTTACCTGATTATCTGTCTGTGAACAACGAGGTTGATCTGTGTGTCCTTCAGGTGATCTGAAAAGTCCCAGTTATTCCATTCCCCGTGGTACCATAACAGCCGTCATCTTCACCTTCATCATCTATAACTTGCTCAGTGTGCTGGTGGCCTGCTCCTGTGATCGGTGAGCAACACACACACACACACACACACAAACGAGCACTGAAATGGCCCACAATTGAACATAAATCCCTGCAGATCCAAACAAGTTAATTAAACCTTGGCTGATAAGAGTAAAAGTGCAGTGCGGTAGAAATGGATGTTAGCATGTTTTGTTTTCACTTAGTGCTTATCAGATAATGCAAACAGGGTTTGTTTTCTGCCTCAACAAATAGAATTGGAGCCTGATTTTATTTCCAGTGAATGTTATCCAACACCAGGTGTCTGCAAAAATGCAAGCAGGAAAAATACTGAAAACACAACTCTGAGCAAGAATGGCTTGTTGATCAGTAGTTGATAGAAATTGAATGGAATCAGATATTTTATTCCATGTAATTGCTGTATAGGAACATTATAAGGACCATGATACTGTTGCAGACATTGAAACAATGAGCGGATCAAGCTGAGAAATCGGACCTGGGTTTGTCTGATGGGAATTCTGACATGAAGTTGTGTCATATAACCACAACTAGGACCCATCAGGTCAGCACCAGGTCCTCCTGTTACTCCTCCATATGGTGGCTACAACCTCATCTTCCTCTGGTGCTACAACAGCACGCTGGAACACTTGCTGTTTGCAATATGATCTCCCATTTGTTAAAGGCCCTGCACACCCACATTGGGGTTTTCACTTATTCTGGCCAATTACACTTACCATATTGAAGATGGAGCTATGTCAGTTGCAGTAATTTCATTGATCAATTAAAATGTTTCACTAATTAATATTTTTATATTAACAACAGATTATATGCTCCAAGATAGAGCTAAAAGTAGGCTAAATAAGTACATATACAAAAATAAATGTTGCCCTGTGTCTACTGAATGTTTAAATTAGCAACATGTTGACAGTTGCGTAACATTTGAAGCTTGATCCTAGTCAGGCTATAGTTAACTTGTATATGTGGTTACAAGTAATGTCATCGTCCACAGCAGAGTTACAGCAAAAATACAAACTAAAGAACCTGTGTCAAAACATCCCCCCACCTCTGACAGTCAGTCAAGATAAATTTATAGCGAAGCATTCCTTTAATCAAGTGTCAGCGTGCAGCTAACAGTTCATCAGTGACAAGTGGATAACTCTGGTGTCCTCACTCTGACTTTGAAGTTTAGAGCCGTAAAGCATAGAGTCCTTGATGCTGCAGTTGGTATTTACTTCTTTCTATTTATTTGTCCTCCCTCTCCCCCTATCTGTCTGTCTCTTTCTATCTGTCTTTTGCGGAGTGCCAGAGCTCAGTATTGATGTAGCTCTAAAGCGAGTGTTGCTAAGGTGCTAAACTGACATGACAGGGCTATAAAAGAGCATCGGAGATCAATACTGCCATCATTTACCCTGCCACGCTGTCCTCCTACCACATGCACTCCCAGTGATAAGAGACAATGTATTTTAACACATTTTCTATACCTCTGCAGTGCTCTATCTTTTCCCTGAGAATCACACACATATACACCAGTTTATTTTACATGGGTTTAGATATACTGTACAAAGCTGGAACTAGAAAAAATTACCTTTAAGTGGAGGGGTCATGATTGAAGGCTTGGGGCAGTGGAACAGAGTCAATTCTTAGCCCCCACTCACATGACTCAACTAAGAGGCCACAAAAGATCCGTCACATGATGTGTGCGTGCGTGCGTGTGTGCGTTTCAGATTCTCAGCTTGAAACACAGTTTTGGAAATGGTAGGATCTGGTCACATGAGCCACATCAGGGACACATGTGGATACACACAGCAGTCATTGTTAAATCCCAGGGGTTTTACCCCAATGGGTACTTCCACAGGTGCCAGGGGTTCTGTGGAAAGACTGTTTAAATTTGTTTTTTGATTAAAAAAACAACAACAAGCAAGCAGAGATGGTAGCTGTTGGATAAATAGAAAACTATAAATAATTGAATTGTTAACTAAAAGTATTTAACTGTTGAACAACCTTTTTCAACAACCTGCCTGTTCAACAGAATGACTCAAAACTTAGGTACAGACCCACAGAAGGTAAATACCTGAAACCTCCCCTTAGTCTGTTAGAACTGAAGAAGTCTCAGTGGCCTGTGAGCACACATACAACTCCTGAAGATGTTAAAATAGTTGCAAAAATAAGAGAAAAACACTAGCGGTTTTGTTAAAAGGCGCATATAAATCATACAAAATAAAATGGATTGGTAACTTATAACAAAGTATATGCAGTGGTGTGTGTGTGTCTATTGTATTGTGTTTGTTTGGCAGTGGTCACAGATTTTCCACAGATACAGTCACTTGAGACACATTTGACACACATTCTGATTCCAGGTGTGAACTGCAGCTGGATCTAGACAGGATCTGGACCCATGACACACAGGGCGTGTGTGTGTGTGTGTGTGTGTGTGTGTGTGTGTGCGTGTGTGCGTGCAGTGCGTGTGTGTGTAAGTGTGTAAGTGTGTATGTAAACTGCATGCCTAGATCTGTACTGTATGTGTGAAAGCTTATGTGTGTTTTCAAATGACCCTGACTTACTGTAGAGAGGAAATGTAAGAGATTCCTGTTAAAGACGCAGGATTGCATAAGGAACAGATGACTGGGGTTTGAAAGTGAAACATCTAGTTCCTCATAGCTAGGCCGACTGTTATGAAATACAGGAGACACACATGGGTTGTAAAATCCTGTCGTGTAGGTTTTAATGGCCGGTACATCACTTCTTTCCTTATCTTCAGTTTGCTCTGGGTCGTTTGGTTTATTGAGGCTGACCTGGAATTGAACTGATATGAGTGTTATCTTTGTAGAGAAAAAGTAATGTGACATAATCATTTCTCGGAAGCACCACAGAAATTGTCACCAAGAGGGTATTAACTTTTTGCCTCTGCCGATGAGGTTCTGTTTGTACCCCTTTCTGTTTGTTTGTTGGTTTGTATGTTTATTTTTAAGTGAGATTATACAAAAACTACTGGACAGATAACCACAAAACCTGGTGTAAGGGAAGAAACTGTTGGATGTTAGTGCAAATCAAGATGTAGTGGCTTGGTGGTGTTGTATGCTCTACTGAGAACCAGTGTAGTTGTGCACTTGTTTCTGTTTGTCCTCATACAGGCCAAATGTCTGAAGTATTTGAATTTTAATTAATTTCTCAGTGCTGGATTATGTGAGTCTCTCCAGACTCAGACCAGAATGATCAGCATGAATGAATGGTCAGCTGATTATTTGTCACAGTGTTGTTTCACATCTTACTTTTGTGGAATCTTTCAGGTTTTCATAACTGAATTTCACCATGTGATAATTTCTGGATGGGTGGAACCTACTGCTTTCATTTCCCCACATGAACACAATGGTCTAGTTGTGCACTGTGGGAAAAAAAATCACCTGACAATATTTGACATCAAACTCACAAGACTGCGCCCATTGACTGGCCAGCAGCCACTATCAGGAGATGAGAAGTGAGCCAATAGTGACAGGTCCCACTAGTGAGCAATCCGTTTTAATATGTCAATTTCAGATGGTGGAAACGAGAGCGGTTCTGTGCGGTTTGTGAGCACTGTGCTGCAGTGTATTTCATCTTCTGCCTGCAGAAAAACATTTACATTCGCCGCTATTCCTGCTACATTAGGCCGGCTCACTCCTAGGAAAAAAAGTACTATCAACAATGCCGAAAAGTGCGTCATAAAACTTTATTGATCACTTGGAAGGACATTTAGAAAAAGACCATTTATCATTGCAGAAGAATTAAAGTAACATCTGTTTCCCGAGTGCAAATGGGTTTAGAAATGAAGGGAAAACTGGTCACCCATACAAATGTAAGATCACACACCCTTCTGTTTTGTGAAAATGTCTCAGAAATATTTTATTTACTTAAAAAAATCATAATAATTTAGATTTTCTAATAAAAAACTTGGCTGTTCAGTGTGAAGACAATAAAAACTTGGCTGATCAGTGAGAAGAGACTATCAAGCGCTGAGGAGAAAAATCCTCTCGAATTGTGTTTATCTCACACAGCCAGTTGTTCATGCCAGCTCCAAATCACACACACTCACACACACACCAGCATGCATCTGGCAGACAGACACCAGGTTTTCTTTGTGTTATTAAATTATGCAGACAGGCAAGTTGACCAAATTATCATGGATTCAAATACGACTGCTTCTTTTAAAGTCATCTGTCATGTTATGCCACCGCCGCACCACCATGTCAGGGAAGCCCTCGCACCTGAGACAAGACTCCTGTTTTACTGCAGCTATGGCACTGTCTCATTATTATGGGATGTCAAGGGGGTAAGCAGGCGTGTGTGTCGGTGAGAGAGGGAGAGAATCTGCAGTTTTTACACATTTACACATTTAGTTTATTTTGGTCCATGAATTAAATTTCTCCAAATTGGTACAAAACAACAAAGCAATAGGTAACAAAAAATATATATAGCAAAACAGATATGTTTATGGGGAATATGTATATATCTTATTTTGCCCACCCCACAGAATTAATTGAATTGCCACACTATAAGGTCTGAAGCTTCACTTTCATATATACGTGTTTTAAAGTGTGCAAAAAGTTTTAATCTCAAATTCCATTACTTGATTTCTCTCGGATCTCAGTGTCGTCATCAGGGGATAGAGTTTGCTCAGGTTTTTTGAGAGTAAAGAAATAATACAAATAATTAATAATGATAATATATAAAACATTATTAAGTACTTTGTTTTAACTATGGTCATATATTACATTTTTCAGTTGTGGTATTAAGGGATCAGGCTTTTGGCTTTAGAAGAGGAACATACAGATCATCCATTGTCAGTTCCATATTACATACCTGGAAGTAAGTATCCTGTCAATGTTTCTCTGAAATATCTTATGTTGACACTTACAACAATGTCCTTTTATGGTCCTAAACTACATTTTGGTAAAACCTTTTGTTAATTGTGTTGCACACCTCTTATAGCTGCTAAATTAAATGATTGCAATAAGTGTATCTGCAGTTAAAAGGATTAAGTCTTATAGAATAATGGGTTTAGGGCTGTCATTTGATTCCATCTGACTCATTTTCAGCAGGAAAAACATTTAAACAAAGTTTCCAGTGATAGTTTGTTAATTAAAGCAAGAGCAAAATTTTGTTGTAGTTGCCTCAGTTGTCCAAGGGGTGGCAGTCCTGCTCTCTTACCCACCAGCTCCCTGTTAAAAAAGGATGATGAAGTGGGTGACAAACTAACTTTTACATAAGGCTCTCCTAAAGTGATACCCATGGTAAATTGTAGTTTGCATCATAATTTTAAAGGCAGAGCAGTCAATAATGTATTTCAGGAGGAGGGAGTGGCCATTGAAGATGATTGCACTCCACGGTGAGGGTAGCTCTTAACAATAACTATATATTTTAAGAAGCATTCCAGGTAAGTAATACAACTTTGTGCAAGTTGTGGAATTTTAGGCATCATCTCAACAGGAAGATTGAGTTTGCAGATGCACTGACGGCTCTGAGCGTTTCTTTTTTTGTTTTTCAAGTGTTTTTCCACGGTATGAGCACATTTTCTGCCTCACTGCTATTAGCACTGCAGAGAAAAGGCTCATTTGGATGAGAAAGCCATACAGCTGTTTTCCAGGTCACCGTTAATAGAGCTGCACCATATTCAGTCTGTTTTTTGACATTATCGCTGATGATATGCCAGTATGGTAAGAGGGCCGGTGATGATGGCGATGAAGGCTGAGGGAATTTGAGATAGAGGTAGAATCTATTAACCTCATGTGACCAGCTAGCCAGCCATGACAGATTGCCCTGTCGCTACTTTTGGTATTGTGTGTGTGTGTGTGTGCGTGTGTGTTTGGCAGAAGAAAGATGAGAGACAGAGGCACTTCGGGGGGTGTACGGATTGCATGCGCATTCACAAGGCTGCATGTCAGAGATAGCTCGACAAAAGAAGGCCCAGCAGATCCAAATTATTGTAATCATCAAGTCAGTTATTATTACAAAAGCCTCTATAGCGTCGAGCGAATTAGCCCACAGGTCACTGACGAACAGTGCCATGGAGAAGGAGTAGAAAAACACACGTGTGTACAGTCAATCAAGCAAAGACAAAAAACACACACACACACACACACACGAAGCAAACCAGTGTTCCAGAATGAAACCAGTTTTGAAATCAAAAAGTGAGTTTTTATGCTCACTCTGTTTCTTTAAGTGCATTTAAATTCTCAATCCACACACATTATTGTACTTCTATCTTAGTGAGGACAATCATTGGCATAATGCATTTACCAGCCTCTAACCCTATCCTTAACCAGCACAACTAAATTCCTAACCCTAACCATTAGCCTAATCCTAAACCAAATCCTAACCCCGAACAGCCAATTGAATTTTTGAGGACTAGCCAAAATGTCCTCACAATGATGGTATCGAACCAAAATTGTTCCTCATAACTATAAACACACAGTTATATATTCTACCCTATGGACTCAAATGACCAATGCCACGAAGGATATGATTTCAAATGCATTTGTTAGTTTGTCTGTTTTATCGGGATTGTGCAAAAATTACTCAGTGGATCAACACCAAACTTGGTGGAAGGATGTTTGTATGGCTTTGGATCAGGGGGCAGATCCAGGATTTTTTCACTTTCTTTAACATTGTGAGAAAGGGTGTTTGTCTACGTTCTTTGTTGATTTCTCAGAGAATAATTCATGAATCTTGATTTAAAAAAAAAAAAAGTCAGACATGTTTAGGGGACTGGTATTTATGAGTGTGTGCAGATTCAAATTAAAATCTGGATCTAGTTAATTTAAATTTGGTTTTATAAGGGGGCTGTTGGACTGTGACAGAAGCTCCCTTTGTGCCAATGTAGTGGACATTACACATTTCCTTCCCCCTCTCCCCTAACATCCACCATCACAACTAAATGCCTATACCACACACACTCTTTTCTATCCCTCCCTGCTCGACCAGGAAGCTCTGTGCTCTGTGCATCTCTGCTTTTCTGAATCAGTCTTTCTATTCACATTTTGAAATGTTTTATCTAATTTCTACTTCTGCTGCTCTCATTTTACGACTGCTCTCCATTTCACCAATTCCAATTTTCAGCCTCTCAATTTCGACAATCTAGTCACCAAAGTCCAATTTCCAGCCACTTGTTTGTATTTCTCTATCACTCGCCCTCAGTGATTGTAACTCAGGGATACCAATATAAGATAGCGATATCGACAGCTGTGTTTTCTGATATTTAAGGTGGAAAGCACAAATTGTAGATCATAATCAACCCTGTCACCTAGAAATTTTGTTTACATGACACTAAATTTGCTGCGGTAACAAATGTAATTGCTGGAAGGATTTTATTTATAGACAATGCTCTATGCATACATGTACTCATCAGGCTCTGCACTGACACTGTCCACTCTCCTATTTTCCAGCACATAAACTCTACAGCAGCGCATTTTAGAAATCGCATTTGCTTTTCAAATCTAGCCTGATAATTAGACCTACCATTTCAATTCACTTTATTCATTCGGCCTGACATTGTTAGTTGTTTTCTACTCAGAAGTGAGGGTTATTATGTTTTATTTGACCCAAGATGTTTTGTAGCAACACCAAGGCAACAGCATCTGCTAAAAGCTCTGTGGCCAAATGGACTCTGTGGTGAGATATTGATCGATCTCCTGATGCCATTTGATTTTGATCCACAAAGTCCAGAATTTATTTCACTGTTATTCATTATGATTCGATAAATTACAGACATCAACTTTACTGATCTGTCTGAGAACAGATTGGGTAGAAACCAAACGTCTTTTCATTAAAGGTAGAGTTGGTTATTTGTGTATGAAACGCTTATTTTATTTGTGGAGATTCTGCAATCAACAAATATAAGAGAAAATTGTCTGTGGCCCTCACAGGACTGTAATGAACGCGACCAATCATTTCACGCAGAGCAAACTAAAATGATTGGCTGATGTACCTCTCACTCAGCTACCTGCCTGCACGCATCCTGCCCGTGCTCTCACTGCTAATGACCGGAGAGAGACATTTACAGCATAACGAAAAGCCAGAAAGTCATCTTCTAGCTGTTATCAGTGCACGTTCATGTGTTTTGGAGCAAAATTAACAAGAGATGGCCGATGGGAGGTATCTGTTGCATTTTTTTAAAGTGTAGCCTGCTCTTGCAAACTTTTCCAGGATTACCAACCCTAGCTTGAATTCATATGCTCTGTTTGTGTTGTCAAGACCTCAGCCTGTCCTCTGCAGACAGCTGACTGGCTAGCATTAGCTACCTTGCCGGGACAGACTGAAGAACATAAAATCCACATAGTCTACACTTTACTTCCTCTGCCTCACATCACATCTCTTCAAGAAACAACAAACAGAGCTCAGGTCAGTGTGCTGAGTCTGTTTCTCAGTCTGTCCTGTGACCTCAGAACTTACTGTGAGCGAGAGTCAGCTAAACACCCTGAGTCAGGACAGTCCTGTAAACTGGGACGGGTCTGTAACAACTGTTTCTTTTACACTTTTTGACTTGAAATACATTTTTCGTTTACATTGTAGGAACTGAATTCCCAGAGTAAACTTTTTTTCCCCAGAACATGCTGGCCTAACTGAACCACTAACAACAAGTCACCACTGAATACACTGAACATTTAGTGCAGATGTACATGCAGAAAACGTGTCATCATCTGGAGTAGTGGTATATAGCCATTGTTTTACAGATTTTTTGGTTATTTTTTCTGTCTAATCTCACTTATCGTTGTGTGTATGTATGATATTTTTTCTCTTGTTAATTTTGCTCAATACACCTCTCTATATTGCTTTCTCTGGTCATTTATGGTTTTGTGCTTTCTATGTGCCATGTACCTTTTGTTTGTGTCTGTGCATATATATATATTTTTTTAAATAAGTATCCATATGTTGTTTGTATGATATCAACTTGTCATGAACTGCAGGTTATATGAATAACATTTACATGTTACATGCTGAAGTATGCTGTTAATCACTAATTAATCACTAATGTGGACAGCAACCCTCAATGTAAGGAAACTGAGTCATAGAAGACGGTGGACAACCCAGAAATGACTGGTCATCACTGCTTCTATGTCTAATTTGATCAAATTAGACATAGACATGAATATAAAATCTGGTCTCTTGTCACCCAAATCCTCAATTTTCTGTCCTTTCTCTTCTGTCTTTCGCTCGTCATCCTGTATCTTTTTATAGAATCACTGCAACTTTTTCTGGGACATGTTGAAGATTTGGCTTTCAAACCCCCCCACCCCATGAAAAATAAAAGAATAAAAATAAATGAAAATTGGGACAACTGTGAAAAAGAAGAGAGAAAGAGAGAGAGAGAGGGAGAGGGAGAGGCGATGAAAGTGACCGGAATCACTGCACTGGCAAGATAGGGGGTGAATAACAAAAGAAGGGACCATGGCTGTGTGGATGGATGGATGAATGATAGAGAGGGAGAGAAGGAAGAAAAGAGAGAGGGAAGCCAAGAATGCTGCTTCTGGTCGATAGTGCCATGAAAAAAGGGATGGTAGTAAGGAGAGGAGGGGAGAGAGGGAAAAGGAGTGAGGGCGAGGAGAGAAGGGATGCTGGACGTGTTGCCTGACAATGGCTACAGTCTGGACGAGGCGGAAGAGAACACCTGAGAAAGAGGCTGAAGGCAATAACATTTCTGAATCTTTTCTGACAAACAAACAAGGAACAAGCATAGTAAAAGTAAAAGTTAACGGACTTCAAAACATGAGCATGTTAATGTTCACCACCATGCTTTTGTTTCTCAAGTTTCTTCTGTATGACTGAAGTGAAACATTTTTTTGAGATCTTTGGAAATACCTAATTTTACTAACACGTTTCCTTACTGAAACTTGGATGAGAAGGTGGATAACGCTCACATACTAAAAATGTAACCTAGCACTGGTATAGAGCCTTGAATCAAATCCCTGTACCATCACCTCTCTCAGTCAATTATTAAATTGGAACTTTGTGCTATGCTCAGCAGAGCTAATTGTTTACTGGCTATACAATAGTTGGAATGTAAGGCAAGAAGTGTGTATGTTTTTTTAAATCTTTTATTATTTCTTAATAATAATATTTATATGTAACACCTTTCAAAACACAGTTACATGGTGTTTTACAAGTTAAAATGAAAAATAAATAATATAGAAAAGTTGAAAAAGCAAGAAATCGGAAACAATTAAAATCAGTTTGAAGATCACACAGCATTAGAGCACAAATACAAAATTAAAAGATGTTACAGATGAGAAAAGAGTAAAAACAAGATAAAATAAAACATTATAAATTCATTGAAATAGTCGGTAAGATCATAACTTTCTTGGGTAACCTCGGGCAACTTTTTAGTGCGTGGTAGCAGGACTCTAGTGCAGGGTAGCTGGATATTTCAGTTCAAATTTATATCGATTTCATTTGGTGTGACAAAATAAAAAACGTACTTTAAAAAAAAATACGTAAATGTCCTTTTTTCGACTGTCCCTCACTCTCATCTACTTGAATTATATGTGTGGCGGGAGGGGCTGCCTGCTAACGTGTCTTTCATGATAACTTCACTGTGGGGCCCCAAAGGCAAAAAATTTCAAAGTCGCAAATAGTGACTTCAAAGTTGAAACTTGAAAAAGCATGTGCTCAGCAGGAAGAAAATAATGCAGCTCTTGTACGTCTTTGCCCTTCAGTTGCCCTGTAACTTAGCCAATTTTGTACCTGCATTTTACTTTGTTTTAGCCTTGCTTCCTCTTCGCTGCTGGTATGTTTTTTAATCAGCTGCTTGCAAGTATGAAAAATAGAACCCGTGTAATTTACCACTCAAGAGACATTTGCTACGGCAAACACAAACTCTGTAGTCTGTGACCCATTGTGAAACACTATTTGGGTCACTGTGATTTTTAGGAGGAAGAAAAGAAACTACATTTGGAACATCAGGTGGTAAAGGTCCTTGATTTATCCAAAAAGTTTCAGAGTTGTGCTAGAAAGGACCAAAAGGATAAGCAGGAGAAGAAAAGATTTTCAACAAATACAAAAGTGAACGAAAGTGTGTGACTGATCCAGTAGGGAAAAAAACACAAACTAAAGAATAACAAAACAGAGGAATGTAAATACACAATGCGTGGGTGAAGAGACACCGCAGAAATACTCCATGTTGTATGGAGAATGAAGCAGACAAATAAAAAATAAAGTTTAAAATGATGTGAAGAAAGACTCGACTTTTCTGGAAAAGTGAGAGGAATTTTACGCTGTGTGTGTGAGAGTGAGATTGAGATTTTAAGCGTGTGCACAGAGGCCCTGTTAGTTATTTATCCCGTTAAATAATCCTTAACCACAGTCTACTCCCCTGAGAGCACTTAACTCTCCCTCTCTCTTCCTCTGTCTGACTCTTTCAACCCCTCTCTGCCTCCAGTTTTACTTTTTGTTTGCTTCATTTTCTTCTTCTACTTCTTTATGTGTTTATATTTCCCCCCCAACCCATTTTTACTTTGGCTACACTCTGGAAAACCTGAGGTGAAGGTGTAGTGAGCCCAAAGACCAACACTAAATCCCAGCAGTAAAGGGTGTAGCTCTGTGCTGATGCATTTGTTGCTGTGTGAGACGATTTGGTCGTGGTTAAGATGCCTGAGCTCATTCAGAGCCCACCGGCCCAGATACAGACTGTACAGGTAACACAGGTCTTTTGTGAGGTGAGATCTACGTACATGTTCAGGCTGTTACGGCTCAGACTTTTGGAAATGTTCTCTGAGGATTTGGGCAGTGATTGTCTCAGTTTTCTTGAAATGGTGGAAAATTACTTCTCTGTTGGATTGTCATCTTGAGTGACATCTTTTACATGACACTTTGTCATTTAATGCACTGTTACACAAAAC
This sequence comes from Verasper variegatus, assembly GCA_026259375.1. Taxonomy (NCBI): domain Eukaryota; kingdom Metazoa; phylum Chordata; class Actinopteri; order Pleuronectiformes; family Pleuronectidae; genus Verasper; species Verasper variegatus. Next base: position 1,536,594 of record CM048047.1, on the reverse strand, counting down.
ATATTGATTAGTTAAGCATTCAACACTTAGTTTTTAAAAAAGAAGAGGGAGGCTAAAGGAAAAAAACTAAAAGCATGCACATTTTGGGGAACTATGTTTCTGAGAAAAGCTTTTGTTTAAATACACCAGTAGTGTATCTTCCCATGCCTGCTTGCAAACCCGGAGTAAAGGGGTGACAAAAGAAAAATACAATAATAATAAATGCTGTTGATAGATGCTGTAATACTGATGGAGAGATAGGTAAGAGGGACTAACCTTTACAGTCAACAGGGAGTCAGAGTATTGCCTTACAGCAGCACCTCCATATATAGAGACACAAATGGTTCGATAATGGTGCAATGAGCAAAACACTTATGTTAGCCATAAGGCAGAGCCATCTCGTGGCTCTGACCCCACTTGAGCATTTATTGGACATTTGGAAGCCGTTTTACTCAGGATCATTAAACTAGATGATCCTGGATCGTTATGTTAGACCTGATGAGGAGTGACCTCGCCCTCTATATGAGCTGAGACCACCAAGATCTGCTGCAGCAGAAGCTCACAGTGCGATGGAAATCTTGCTGCTGACATTGTAATGCACCTAAACACACACGCACACAAACACACTTGGTGTCAGCACTTCATTTTTCATCCCGTTTGAAAAATCACAGATAATCAATCCATAATGTTCGACCAAAGCGCTGGTGAATTATCAGAAGCACAAACACATGAAATGATGGATTAAAAGATGAATACGCATGAATACACAAATGAGGGCTTGAATAAAAATGGTAAACAAATGAGCTGAAGGATGTGGCGGGCTGGGGGGAGTGAGAACAATCAGCCAAACAATCTCTGTGGGCTCCTTTTAGTCGTTTAGCTTTGTTTCCTCCTCCTTCTCTAAATTAGCTCTTTTAATCTGTCACTCGCTCCCTCATGCTTTGATTGCTGCTTTATGTGCATGGCAGAGCTCATTTCAACTGGATGATCTGATCAATAATTACTATCCAGGCCCCACACACACACACACTTGAGTCACTTATGAGCAATACTCTGTTGGAAATGAATACACAGCTTCCCAAGAAACACAAAATTATTAAACACAGACTCCATATTGTTGTTCGTTCTGTTATGACTCAAACATATGGACAATCTCTCTCGCTCTGCCTATCTCTCTCCCTCTCACACACACACAAACACACACACACACATACACACAGACATACCATTTGTCATCTGTCATCCGGCTTGCAGTGGCTTTGTTTTTGGGAGCGAGTTTGGAAATGTCAAGCTTTTTTTTCGAGATTTATTTTGCTCCTGCCGCACATCAGAGAAATTAATAATCAGCCCATAAGGTTTGACCCACATCATCACTCACCTCTCTCCCACGCACACATAATAATCCCTCGTCATGCTTAGCATGCTTAGCACACTGAGACACCCACTTCAACTGTGTGCATGCGTATCAGTCCATTGAATGTTTTTTGGCGTTATGAATATGTCAGACACTCTTGATTAAAGCTATTGTTCGTAAACCTTTCTCTGCAGTGCTCATACCACACACAAACACACAGTCACACACACACACACACACACCCCAAATAAACAAAGTAGTTGGCATTTCCTAATTTGGAGGGTGATGTTAACTTCTCCACAGAACCTTTGTTTAGTTGATTTGTGGCAATGTGGATGTGTGCGCCTGTGTATTTGTGAGTGTGTGTGTGAGTGTGTGAGTGTGTGAGTGTGTGTGTGTGTGTGTGTGTGCGCTGCCTGCCTCTCTGGTTCAATGTGAAATAATAGTGTGCCCAGATCTTTGGATGGAGTGAACAATACCTAATAGGGCCATGATAATAAGTATTAAAATCACTGGACCTGAAAGAAAACGTGATGAGACTCTTAATTACAAGAAAAATTAGAGAGAGATGAAGGGAGGGAGAGAATGGACACTGGTTCAAGTAGAAATAAAATGAAACAGAGAAAAAAAAACCTTGAGTGGGTTTTAAAAATATCATAATGAGGGGTTGAAGGTGCTTAGAGAGGGGGAATAGATGGACTGGATGTGGGTGTGTGCTTCGAAATAGGGGGATTGAGTTAGATGGAGAGGGAGAAATATTTTGCACTCTAATTCTCCTCTCTCTGGCTGTGTTGTATTGAAAAGATGTGGGGGGGGCAGGTCGTAATCATCCACACCCTGCTGTGGTTTTTGTACTCTCTGATCTCTCTGCCGCCATGTCTAGTGCAGCATCTGTTATACACACACACACACACACACACACACACACACACACACACACACACACACACACACACAAATGCACACGCACACACTCTCTCTCAGTGGAGTGAGCCCCTTACTCCAGGATCTCATGATTAGGCACCCTGGCAGAGTAATCATCACTTCCTCTTCAACCCTGGTCTTTTTCATTGAACATGGGCATATTTCCCCCCCTACAACAGATGAGTTTGAAATGACACTGAACCTTTTGAACCACTTGATTTTGATCTGTTGGTATGAATGTTATCTAACGATAAACATTGTCTGTGGCTGAACAGACTGTATATGTGTAATCTTTGTCTTGTCTGTTGCATGTGAAATTTTCAATTGTAGGTCTATTTATTTTTGTTTTGCCCTTCTGTTTCTCTGAAATAAAACATAGGGCTTATCTGATAGCCAGTCTAGTTTTCAGGCAGGTATAAAAGAAAAACTGTGACATTGTATGACTGTCAAGGTTTAAAGTAAATAGACAATATTACGATATTAACTGAACACTGCCATATAAAGCTTATTTTCTGATTACCTTAATCTCAATAAGGTCATACTTGGGATATGGAATAATTGAATGAAGTGTTGTTAAAGAGTATTCCGATCTTAGTTGCATTATGTACACATGTATTTGGATGCTTGTTGACATGTGTCATAATCAGACTTTGCTCTGATGTGAACATGTAAACAGTAACATGAATGGAATATTCTTTTAGCAACTCATGTAAACATCATAATGGGAGTAATGTTTTATTCAGAATAAGGTTAATTACCACAGTATTGTTGTTTATGTAAACATAGTCACTGTCGTTTTGCATATGCCATCATATATTTCTCATAGGGATCATCCTGCTAATGAATTCGTCAGGTTCTACCTATTAGTTAGTTTAGTGTCCTTTAGTGTTTTTTCATAACTTTTGCCATATCATTTATCTGCTCTCTGAAGCTTCTCTGGGACAAACTTTTACCCCTGTAACAATTTTACTTTGTCAGGTTATAGCAGCTCCACAGCAGCAACAAGACTCTCCTTCAGAATGAGTCTCCATCGTCCACTACAAATCTTGACTGCATTGTCTCTGTCAGAATGATGTAGAGTGAAAAATGCTTGTTTGGGTTTGGAGAGATTTAACTTTATCAAGAACATTTGTCATCGTAAATCATCCAGTTTAACTCCATGTTTCCAGCTGTACTAATGCTCAAGTTTGGCCTTTTTCATCCACGCGACCATGCCCACTCAAAGTAGGCCCACATGACTTGTCTGATGCCTCATTAAAAAATAGTTGTTTGTTAAAAGAGCAACGTTCCACATGTGCTTTGTGTTCTTGACAGTCTTCATGACGCTTGTCAGAAATTACATGGAACAACAATGTTTATGTTTTGTTCACCCTCACCATGACCTAGACAGGCATACAACCATAAGGTAGAACCCTTAAAGGGATAGTTCACAGAAAAAAGAAAATTCCCTCATTATCTACTCACCACTATGCCGATGGAGGGGGGGATAAGGTGTTTAAGTTATCAAAACACTTCTGTAGTCCAATCGGTAAACAGTGTTGCACCCAAATCCAATACAATTGAAGTATTGGTGATACATTTTTCAAACATAATAAAACAGAAAAAAATCACAACATGCCTCCATACTGCTCGTCTGATGTCATCCAAGTGTCCAGAAGCCCCAACATTCCTATTCTAATCGAAACAGAGTCATTTACACTGTATTTACATTTAGGCCTAAAAGTTTGCAACCGGGGATGGCAATGCTAGCTGATGAAGCGATGCTAACACGCACCCCGTGCATGCCCTGGTGAGAGCTTGTGTGCAGTGTGTGCGTGTTTCTGGTGTGTGCGTGCAAACGTGAACGCAGCTCCAAGGAAGATATCACAGGACATTTAAGCTAAAACATGGTTTAAATGACGCTGTTTCGAGTCGAATCTGAATGTTGGGGCATCCGGGCACTTGGATGACACCAAACGAAGCAGTATAGAGGCGTGTTATGTTTTTTCTGTTGTTTTATTACATCTGAAGTGTAGGTCACCATTTACTTCAATTTTATCGGATTGGCTGCAACGCTGTTTACCCCTGAAAGTGTTTTGTGAACTTAAACACTTCACCCACCCCTCCATCAGCATAGTGGTGGGTAGACAATGAGTCAATTTTCATTTTTTGGTGAACTATCCCTTTAAGGAAATTGTTGTCATATTATTCATATCAAGTAATATTATTACAGTGTCTACTATAACATAGAAAAATACAGTGGAAACCAGATATAGTGATATCAACCACTTATATGGATCAAAAAGCTTGGGACAGAATCCTTCTTATACATTATGTTGAAATAATTTGGTTATAGTGAGCAAGTACTGTGCACTTACAGTGTTTATTTTGGGTCTTTTCATATATGTTTGGACCGTAAATGCCATGGGACTGCATTCAGTAACAGTCCTCATATGCCAATTTATTTGACATGGCCCAACCCTACTAAGCAATTCACACATGACAAATGAGTTGAATTATCACATCTTGCCAATCTTGTATGTCCATTGTATCTCTCTCTCTCTCTCTCTCTATCTCTCTCTCTCTCTCTCTCTCTCTCTCTCTCTCTCTCTCTCTCTACTGTAATTTATGTAATGAAATTAAAGATGTATCAAGGAAAAATATTATTTCTTTTAATTTAGTCAATTGTAAAGACCAGAAGCAAACCCCCATTCATGATTGTTTTAATTATTAACCTTTATTTAACCAGGAAATGTCCTGTTGAGATTTAAATTCTCATATTCAAGAGGTTATTTATATAATGTTAAATTTTTTTTCTGAAACCTTTACAGTGTTCTGCTGCAGAGGGATTACAGTTTCCTGAGGGACATTAACGTCTGGAAACCCTTCGTCACCATCGGGGTTTATTCTTCCACGCTCTCTGCTGCCATGAGCAACCTCATTGGAGCCTCACGCATCCTCTACGCCTTGGCCAGGGATGACTTGTTTGGTAGGTAGCACAACTAAAAAGAATTGGCATTTAAAGGAGACATATTATGCTTTTTCAGTGATATAGATATCTTTTTGTGAATGTACAAGTTAAAGGCCCAAATTACCACAGAAAACACTGCTCTTGAATCTCCTGAGCCCCTCATCAGTAGTCCCACCGATCCTGCATCATCATGATGTCATGTGACGATGCCCCACATTTGCATGATGCATGCCTTGCCGCTGACATTTCCTATACGCATTGGCAGTGATTGACCAAACACAAAAGATTGGGCCATCTGGTCAAACTGAGCAGACTTGGGTCCAATCTCATTTCACCCCTTGGAACAAGCCCTTAGCCATTACCCTTCATTTTGCGCATTCCTGTGTAGGGGTAGGCTGTCCCAATACCTTTTAAGGATTAAGGGGAAGGGCCAAGTGTTAGGGCTGTATAGCCCTTGAAACAAAGATTTTTCTGACCCTCACTCTAAACCAAGGGGTATGAAAATTTCCCAGAATGCCTTGCGAATCACCGGCAAGCTGGGAGAAAGACCCACAAATGTAGCAATTTCTCCATTAATACCAATACAAAAATTATGATAATGATTGTAATATCTTAGTATTTTGGTCACCTTTTTTTGCATGATAATCCCCATATTTTCACATAATTTCATGTCGCATCCCGCCTCTTAGAAGATACACGATGCACTTGATTGAACCACCGTATAGCAGCGATGTTACTGAACTGAACTGCTCCTCTAATAACAAAGCATCCTGGCAGGGTTTTATACAGACCACTGCCAGCAGCCTGTGTGCTTTATAGAGAGAGCTAAAACCAAATGTTTCAGACAGAGGCTGAAAAGAGCAATGGAAAGCATGAAGAAAGTAAGAGTTTTCTGAACATTAGAGCATGTAAAACGTTAAGTAATAGTGCAACTTAAAATTATGATCTTGAATATGAGCAAAATATGTCCTCTTTAAAGTCAGTGTTGGAGGTATTTTTTGGACAGAGAGGAAGATAGACACATTTCATTGATTAAACTATACCAGACTGTCTTTGTATGGGGTTTTTTTTCAGAATTTGAAGGGTAAAGTCAAGAATAGTTCTTTTAAGTGTACACTTTAAAATAAAGCAACGAAAAGCAACTTCAGGGCAAACAAGTCAACGCCTTTACCTTCATCCTCTTTGTCTACGCTGCATCAGCTAATTCAAGAGTCAGGAGCTTGTTAGATGTGATGGAAATGTCTTCCAGCAGCTGAAGCTTCAGACTGAGGGGACTAGATCAGGAATGTGTTCACTTATTGATCAACAGCTGTCATCTATAACCCCTGACTTTGGCCTTATGTGTTCAAATGGGCAAAGTTCACCCAAAATCTGTTGAAGGACATATCTCAGCACTGCTGCCGGGCTGTTGAATGAGGCCTTTGACTACACTTCTGCAACGCTAAGATATTTGGCTATGGACCATATTTCCACAAAACATATGAGAAGAAGAGAAGAAAAATAAGAAATTACACTTCAGCAAATGTCAATAAATAATTATGATCCATTGCGGGTGACCTATACAAAACAGTGGAAAGACATATTGGCCGACTTGCGTCAGGTAAAGCGTCTATCACATCATTAAAAAGTGACCAAAATGAAACCCTGTTAACTTGAATAAAATGGTGTTTTTCTCTGGATTTAAATATTGTTTAAGTCCACAAAATGTAAAACATAAGTCTAGTTATTATTACATTGTAGAATTATTACACATTATATAAGGCAGAGTTTGAACTTTATGTTTGTACACCGCCATGAGTGGCTTTGCAGCGTGACTGTCCTAAAGTGTGTGTGCCCTTTCTTGTGTGAAGTGAAGTGTCGAGACTACAAAGACACACTGAGCCCCTGAGGATCAGAACAACTTAAGTAAATGATCACTGTCACTTTGTCCTGAAAGTTTAAACACAAAGATACTGGGTTGTATTGTTAGCCACAGTCAGACAATAGTGATATCCACCTCACTTTGTGAGTCTGTGCTGCATGCTCCTTTGTCATTATTAATGACTGTGAGCAACTTCCTTATCCCATCCTCTGCTCCTCCGCTAAGTCCATTGCAAATTGATTTGGCCTGTTTCTGTCTGTGTCTACAGCCATGTGCGTGCGTGTGTGTGTCAGGGGAGATGAATGGCTGTATTAGTGGGAGTTCCTCTGTGGAGTGATCAGACGGAGCAGAGGCAGATGACTCTAGTTCAGCCGGCTGTTCACCAACAGCCAAAGGGTTAACCCCAATCAGATTAATCTGTTTAATTAAGAGTCAGTGACTCCGCAACCATAAATGTGTAAAGTGTGTGTGTGTGTGTGTGTGTATGCGTGCACACGTTGGAAAATGTATGCACCCATCACTCAGTTTGCATAGGACAGAGGAAAGGTCAAGCAGTAAGTAGCATGCATGAATGACAAGAACACACACACAAGTAAATTTTTTTTGTCATCCCACATATCTTCCATTTCTCTCTCGTCTCTGAAACTTGTGTTCACCTCTGTCATGCCTTCTCTGTCCTCTCCATCACTCAGTGCTCTCCTCTCAGTTGCATTGATTGGACTTTAGAGTCATAAACGTTGATTCCGCCTCCACATCCCACTCCCCCAACTCCAGTGTCCTTATATTATGTTTCTCTTCTTGTATTTAAAAAAAAAACCCTTTTTCATATATTTTTGTCTCAGTGTGTAGATTTCTGTCTTTCCTTTTTGTAACAACAGTTACAAAGATGGCTGTTAAACAGAGCAGAACCACTCCAAGATCCAACATGAACATCATCTTCATCATGAGATTGAATGGCAAATATTAAAAAATGAGGCTGGATGGAAATGAACTGTAAAAAAAGTGAAGGGTCGTCTTAGTTTGTCGTGCTTGCTGTCTCGCCCACACATTCACTGTTTTTCTCTCTCGCTCTCTCTTTTCAGACGAGACATTTAGTTAATTACATGCATTCTGTTTAAATGTCAGTAATCTTAGAATCTGCCATCCATAGTCTGAATCCAGTCGGTGGCTCTGTAAACTACAGCATCATTGTTGCCCAGAGGTCTGTTGTTAGAAACTGGTCTGCTTCAGCCTCCATAGGAAACAGCCTTTTTATAAATAGTCAACAGAAATAATGTGATTTAAAAGAGAAACAGCAGCAAAATTCACACATTACATGATGTCCACAGGTGTTTTTCGATGGACTGTTTTGAATGTGAATCAACAAAACACGACACTGTAGTTGCTTAATGTGTTTAAAATATGAAATATTTAAGCCCCAGATTAAATAATTTCTGAACTCATTCTAGCTGGCTGAAAATGCACCTTAGGAGTCTTAGTTCAGTTCTCCCTCAAAGTTTTTATTGACACAGGCTTCTAACTTTAACTTTCTATCAAAGTGATATTTTCTAAAGCAGTTATTAATCAACGTAGAAGTGCATCAACCATGACATTATTTATGGGAAAACTAATTGGGAACCAGTGTCACCCAAAATGGCTCCTCTCATTTTGTAGATCTGCTCTGTTTTAATTCACTTTTAGTTACTTTCAGCCTTGAGACGTTCAAGAGGTGGTTAAGTTAAGTCTGTGCAGATATAAGCAATCTCTGCAATTAACGTATTATTCAGTTCATGTTTTCATGTATTTCTTCTTACATGGCAGAGCAGTTTGCTAACAGTTGCTAACAGTTACAGTTTTTAAACCGTAACTGTTAACAAAATGCAAATGCCTGCTTTTGTGTGGGCGTATTGTTTCAGGTAGTGAGATGATAAAGTACGACCCAGGAAGTCTCATTTGAGATAGTGTACCACAGTTGATAACACTATGATATTGTCTACTCATTGGAACCCGATAAAGAGGCTTTTGAGCTGTTCCTGCACCTTTATGCATCTTCGCCTAGAATTTGATTGTGCAGGTGTTTGAAGATTTTGACCTTTTTTAAAGAGCACCTGCATTTGTTTGTTGACCCCATTCCAGGATTTACCTGTTGAGCACATTCTTGGACAAACCTGTAGTAAAAACCTGCTCAGTGTTTATAAAAGACCCCAGTCCTTGAAATCATAGAATATTGGCAACACACAGGGCACAAAATTAGCAAATTGTATTTATCCTGCTTGAAGTAACCCTTAAATCAATCAGTAAATGTCCACTGACAGTAAACACGCATGCCAAGATCTGCTTTTTATTTGATAGGTGTACACAGTATTATTTCATGGGGGCAGTATATTGTCATAAATGATCAGGAATATCAGTGAATAGGAGGTGTTGGTAAGAAGAGCCGAATTTAAACTGTGCATGTGTGAACTCTTGAAGTATTGACAACAGGCACAATCAACTAGGAATGTCCACCGGATATTTCATTTACTCAATGCCCACACTGTGTTGAAAATTGTGTCATATTTTCCACTGCTAGAAGCAATGCTCGCTGACATTTATTTTAGAACGTTGTGGAAGAAATTCTCCAGTTAACTGAAGGTTGGCCATTCATCGCATTCTTTCTTTGATTAAACTTTTCTGTTCTCATATGTATCCAGAATTTCACTGATGTGGGTTTTGAAGGTCAGTGCTGATATTTTTATACAGGGGCTGCACAAGGGTATTTTCAAGCTAGTGCTTCCCTCAAATGTGAAGGATTAATTGTTTCCATCAACATCTCTTTTCTTTCCTGTAGGTAAGGTTCTGTCTCCAGCCAAGAAGACGTCCCTCAGCGGTAATCCCTGGGTCTCTGTGCTCATCTCCTGGTTTCTTGTGCAGGTTAGTGGTGATAAACAAATACAGAATGGTGGATATAGTCAATAAGGACATTTAATACAGATGAAAGAACAGGCAGATCCTGCAAAATACCAACAAATGAACCAGTTAGGGCATCAAAGCAAACTGAGAAGTATTGCAAGAGTGCACAAAAGTTATTTGATCTGATGTGGTGAAAGAATAAATTTAAGGAAACGAAAATCAAGATTACTTTTTAATTAAATGTTATCTGAGGATAAAAGGAGCTTTTAGAAAGTACATTTCAGCTTGTGGGACTCACTGTCTCCCCTCAAATTGTCAGAATTTCAGGCAACATTCACTATTGTTGTCTAATGAATTAATTAACCAAATTAAATTAGTTCCTAATTGTGTTCACTCTTTTGTTGTGCAACCAATCGTTCCAAAAACATAGAGCTTTAAAGGTCAAGATTTAAGATAACACTAACCCTAGACTTGCTTTGAATATTTTAGTGAAATCAATAAATCTGGGATAAATTCCTGCTGATCTATGGGGACAGTGAAGATATGTAGGAAAGAAAAGGAAGCTTCTAACAAGCAGCTATTATTTCTGGATAAAAAATGCAAGGTTGGCAAGGTAGTGGGACAAAAATCAGCCCATTGTTTGGATTGTAAAGTCTTGTCATAGAAACTTTCCTCAGGCAACAAGATCAGAGAGGCCTCCTTTGTGACTCGAGAGAATTCCTCCTTCAAACAGAACTGATTCTTTCAGGGAAGAAATTAACTCAGCCTGGGTAGTTTGATGTCTTTGTTTCCTGTGACTACTTTAGAGTGTGGATACCAGACCCTCTTTTCTTCAACAGACTGGATGGGTTAGGCAAAAACGTATAAATGGCTATCTCCGACCGAGAGATCCCCATGAGGGCTACCAAAGTGCACAATGCTCAACTTAACACTTGGAAACACAAAGTCAGTGCTTCAACGTGCATTACCTGCGTTGGGTTTGAGTCGGGTTCAGGTCACTCTCGGTTAACACACTCGGTTTGTGTTCAGACATATGCGTCCCAAGCTGCACACGACTGTTCAACAAATAATTCATGAGGATCAGCCATTACATACACTTTATTGGAATGCATTATCGCGCATTCCAATAAAGTGCTCCAGAATCACTCAAGTCTCCTGGGTTTAATAGTGTTCAATGAGTGTCCATAACTATTATATAATATTTTTGTTTGCTACCATAGAGAAGTTACAAAAGAGAAATCTGCTGTTCCCTTTTTTTCACGCAAAGCAGCATCCTGTCACCCCTCAGTTTTTTATTATTTTCTTTAACATAGATTGTTGTGAGGTTTTTACATGTTCTTGACCAATTAAATGTTAAACTACAAATAGCTACAAGCACAAGGGTTTGACAATTATACTGGTCAGTAAAAGACAAGTTTTAAATATGGGCTTAGTTAGTTAGTCATAATAGTAATAGTTTTGAGTGGATCCATCTACAGTAAGTTTTTCATATAATTTTGAAGTGTAGTCCAGAAGCAATGGGAAGTCGATGAATGGTTGCTAAATTTGGAGTAATGTGTTCTCTTCTAGTAGTTCCATCTAAAAGTCAAGCTGTTGCATTTCGGACAAATTGAAGGCAATTTAGTCAGTGATGAATATAAGAGGCACAATAATCAAGATGGGATAAAAGGCAGCATGATTAAGCCTCTTCAGATCAGCAGCTGACATAAATGGTTTGATTTTAGAGATGTTTTTTTCTTGTTTGTCAAAGTTCACATTTCCGTCAAAATTACTATCAAATTTACTTTATTTGTTACTTCAGTTACTTTATTAGTTAGAAGATTATTCTTAATAATAGGGGGCTTTTACAGTTAGGTGTGCTATGGTCAAATATGCACTAAATCTACCTTGCATCAGTTGAAAATGTTTCCATATGTAAAGAAATAAAATAAATGTAGATAGATGTCCTAATTGTGGAACTTGGGAAAAAGATACATAATTTCCCATGTTTTTGAATTCACGAACTGACATAAATAGGCCAGGAGGAAAGTTATACTAAAACATACTTTTTTTTTACTACTTTATTTGTCGTGGTATTTTTGTCTCTTCTATTGTGTCTGGCGAAAAAATATTAGCAAGAGGGGAGGTGGGTGAGGATAGAGAGACAAAGGGGAGGATGAGGATCTTAGGAGCAAACAGGCCTGACTATCCCATCATTATCAGAGGTGGGTGTTAAAGGCCGAATGGTTTGTCATTATTTGCTCTCACTCTTTGTCCCTCGCTCATCCTCTTCTCCTCATCCCTCACCACTTTCCAAGAGTGGAGGAGGAGTAATTAGATGGAAATCGTTAGCTGCGTCGCCGCTGCCATCAGAGATTATTGACTCTCTTGTCCTCTCTCTCTCTCCCTTTCCCTCTGCCATTTGAATGATTCACTGATGACAAAGTCTGATTGTAATCTTGCCTTGAACACTCACACTGCAGGATGAAAAGGAAGGAGGAAGAGAGAAGGCACAAGCAAAGGCTTTTTTTCATTGGACAGGTACAGGGAAAATAGGCAGACTCCAGGAACAAGGAGATGAGAAAAACATAAAAAGATGAAGAGAAGTTTGATGTGGATAGGGCTGTATACTGCGGGTGAGGTGAAAGTAATTTTACAGCCCGGCACAAATTAACATGATGGAAAAGATGGACGTGGAATGGTACAGATCAGCTTTATTGAGTCCCGAAAGGATTGTCAATCTTGTGATTTTCAGAACAAATTCTGATACCCCAAATTATTTGTGAATTATTTCAAATCCCTGCAAGCTCTCCGCAAAATTGGTGCAATTATAGATTTCTGCACTAAAACAATTCTCTTCAGAACCATGCTTTCACCCAAAGCCAAGTAATCTCAATCTCCACAAACCTTAAATTCATACGAGGATGAGGACCCACTTAACTATATGACATTAAGTGAAGTTCGGCCCATTCGGGGCAAGGTTCAATCCAAATTACCTTTCAAAGCACTTCTATTTTAAGATAAAATTGGCATGGCAACATTTTATTCTGGGTTGTTGTGGCAAAGTAGCCGATACATGCCTTTCTTTAAGCCTAGTTCATGTTACATGATTTTCAGATCGATTTGTCAGACACTGACAAGTTTTGCAACTCGCCGACAAAAGCCCCTCAGTGTTGCTCAATCAGCAGTCGCCAATAGCTACTTATGAACTCTTCAACGACTTGATTAGACAGGATCACAGATGTCTCACACAGTTTGCGACAACTCTAGCCAACTCCAGACAATCAGAGTGGAGTGAAGGTACATATAGTGGTAAGGTGCCCCCTGATTTTTTACACTGCACATGGTTATTGCTTGATTTCCAAGATTAAAGAGTAACACAAACTCAGTACAACTTTTATTAACTGCATCAGACTCGGCTCAGGTTCCGACAGAAAAGATTGAATGGTTGTCGGGTTCGGGTCGGGCTTGGTTAGTTTCTCTTGGGCACAAATGGGTTCAGACGGAAATTTTTTTTTTCTATTCTACTCTATTCTTTACAACTAATGTTCACTGAAGCATTTCACCTTTTCCAGTTTGATGTATCATTCTGTAGGCAGGATTACACAGAAGAGCAGGACTCACCTCGACTTTTCTCACGTTTTTGTGACATACTTTAGAGATCATTTTTTCCTAGTAACAGATCGTTTAATTTGTGACCGCTGTTGCTAGTCAGTTGTGTAGTATAAACTCCCAATGACTGCGAGTCTGAAGATCACACCCCTCTGACCTGCACAGCAATCCAGCGACTATAAAAGACAAAAAAAAAAGAAGTGTGAGTCTACTCCTGCAGCTCTTCATGGAAGATTTTCTGGGCCCTTCCCAGGACAGATCAGTCAATTTTAACCATGATCATATGTGAGAATTGGAACATATATTAACTGGAAAATCAAGATCTCTCCTCATAGTCCAGGACATCATCTGCATTACTGTTGATGCAGTACCAGGCTGCCTATTGCTGTCCGATTCTTACTGGTAACCTTCAGGACATTTCTGGAAAACCATTGAGTTTATAGCCAAAGGAGTCACTCAGCTGCTACCGCTCAATTTTCTTTATTTGATAAAAGTGTCTGTGTGAGCCCACTTATTTCAGTGAAATGTATGCACTCTGCTTTCCAGTAAAAAGTCTTTCAAATCACCACACAAAAACCAAGGAAAGATTTGTACCCCTACACACACACACACACACACACACACACACACACACACACACACACACACACACACACACACTCAGACACACATTCGCACCTACATGGACATCTCACTCACACGCATACCCACACACACACTTTGTGCACTATGACAGCAGTTGTCCATGCTGGCCTGTGTCTGAGTTAATGGCTAATTAATGCTCTGGTAGAGCCGGCTCCCAGGGGAGCACTGGAGAGACACCCACTGACTTTCACAGCCAGAGGTCAAATATGCTCCTTTGCGCACATTCTCTTTTTCTCTCTTTTCTTTCCATCTCGTCTTTTCCACTCATCTTTCTCCCACTCCACCCTTCTCCATCCTCATTGCTCCCCCTGGTTTGTCTCATGTCATTTTCTCTCCCGCTTTGAACGCCTGTCAGTAATGTGACATTATTAATCTCAATTCACCATCATTACCTACTCTCCCCTTCAGTTTACTTCTGCTCCATGGTCACTAATTTAGGAATCTCAGAAATGCAGCTATTCTCCCCTCCATAAAAACCAACAATGTGCCCTTGAGCTCAAGAAAATATGCTCCAACTACAGTAGATTTTCTCAGCAGCCAATCATGAAACATATGATAATTGGAGAGAGAGACTATACTCTGTGTTTGTTCCTAGGTACAGTGGAGTAGTTACCTCTTTGTTCTGCCCAATCAGTCCTGACAGCTTGCAGATAAAGAAAGTACCTTTAAAGATAACGATGATGAAATAACCACAAAAAACATTTCATTCAAAACAGAAGAGCTAATGATGGCCAGCGCCCATTTAATGTTTACGCACTTTTTGTTCTGCCACCAAGGTAGAAGGGTGTAACTTAAAAGTGTTCACAGCATCGCACAATTCAAGACAAGGACTGTTGGGGACGGACACTGAATAGTTAAGCTTCGTTTCGTGATGGGTACAGCTGGTGGATAAAAATAGTGTGCATGTTCCAGGATTACAGGGTAGTTGCTGTAAATGAGGGACTTCAGCTGTTGTGTGGCATTCATGTTTGTTTACTTTTCTTATTCTATCATTTATTTTTTTAAGTCCGAAAAACAGAGAATCCTAGTTATAATATTTGCTCGGGTGTGAATTGAATTTACAAGAAAATGCTAAACATGATGAGTCAAAAGAACAGCAGCTAGTAGTGTTACAGGGTGTGAGTAATGTCCCTCTTGCTCTCTTCAGTTTGGGGATCCAAAATGTTGAGACAAGTTGAAGGAATCTGAGACACTCAAGAAGCTCGTAAGGTAAAAAGCGTTTAATATCTAATGGCTGTTAAATCTTCCTTTCTTCGTGGGTGGCAACCAACGTCAAGGTGCATTACCGACCATCTACTGGATCTACTTTTTCTTCTCCTTCCTTCTTACCAACTTTTGAATCATATCAATGGTAAGAACATGCCTACGCATTTCAGCCATTAAGTTCATCATCAGTGCAAGCACAAAATGGCATTCCTTGGGCTGTTTACCTTGTGGTCATATTATCAGTATATATAGGCAAGCAGTCACGTGATCAGTGCAGACAGTCCAATTCACATGACGGATCATATGCAAACAAATCAATACATCTCCAACATCTTCAAACATTTGCTCCGGAAGAGTTCCAGCCCTTAAAGATAAAGACTCAGATTTTCTTCAGCTTGGATAAACATGATGCATTTTCCTGAGTTGAATACAGTATTGATGTTACTTCAAATATCTGTTTGTTTTATAATGTAGATTACCCATTAAGATAATTGTCCAAAAAACTAGTTGCACCTACCAGCCTCTTTTTTAACAGTGGATCAAATGATGTCACGCAAAAGGTTGCACTGACGAGATGAACCCTGGAAATGTCTGATAGTTGGGTCCGGACATTTGCATTTCAACATTCAAAGTTTACCGACGAGACAATGTCCTGAAGTTTCAGGTGAGGGGGGACACCAGTGTTTTTCTTTCCAAGGTGACCTCTTCATCTGTGTCATGTCGTGTACATGTATAGCTCCTCTTTTTCATCTTGAGATGTTTGTATTCTTCCAATTTTGTTTCCATTGTTGTGTTAGAAAAGTCATTGCCACGCCCACGTGCTTGCTGTGAATTTTCTAATTATATTCCCGCTGTATCCCCACATGAGCTCAACTGGACATTTTACAAGGTGTCTAGTAAGCAAACTTTACACTTTGGGTTTTCTCTCAAAGCTCTCATCACCCTCTCTTCCCGGAACAGCAGGCAGCTGTTTTCAACACAAAAAAAAATAGACCAACTGTTCACCACCTGCTCACAACCAAACAGCATGAGAACAAGTTAATTAATAAAATTATAATACTGTTACACATTGCCTTAACAAAAACAACAATGTAGCTTTAAAATAAAAACAAATCTGTCATGTGAACAACTATATTTGCCACTACAACATCATTATTATTATTGTTCTTTTCCCAAGATGCACTGCAGCTGAGGTGATGAAAAGTCTTACTGCTTTCATTCTTGCCTGTCACGTCTGCAGTAACTCGCAGAGAGTTACTCACAGCCATGTTCGCACATTCTGCAGTCAGAGAACATGGCATGGGGCAGCATTTATAATGGGGTCAACCTTCACTTTCTCTAATAAAAGGCTCCTAGTACTCCTCAGTCAGAGAGCGCGGGTGAATGTGGAACATTAATGTGCTGTCAGGATTATCAGATGTACGACCCTCAGTATGTGGCTCCGCAAATTCTGAATGTAACTCGACTAGGCAGTGACTTCACAAGGGTGCTGCCGCTAACGTAGCTGGCTGAGCTGGCTGTATGCAGCTGAACAGCAGCCCAGATAGCATCTTAATTACAACTGAAAATTAGCCTCAATCAGCGCTCCCAAAACGGAGCCAGGGGGCACCTGTGGTCCTTCGAGCATCGCTGGGAAAAGGTACAACAGTGTAATTTTAAGTGTATCTCTCCCTAGATGTTGGTGAACTCTATCCTTGATGTCACCTCCCAGCTACAGTGCAGACAGATAAGCATATCTCACAGCAAAAATCTTCACGAGATTTCCAGGGACCAAAGTGGACTTAAGCTCTGCTCTCTGGGGATCCTTGACTTTAAACGATTATAGAACCTCTGTTCTTGACAGCAACTCATTCAAAACAATTAAAGAATTGAATTTATTTAAATAAATTTTAGGACATTTATTTTTACAAATAGTTTCAGCAACCCCCAGGTTTCTACCATCTGATCATGGTTTGGTTTGGTATCTTATAGGGCTGCCATGGGTTGGGGGTTATATAGTATATAGTATTAGGTTATATAGTAGTTGCTAGGAGCTTTGGTCTTTTTCTTTATCTAA
Organism: Verasper variegatus; assembly: GCA_026259375.1. NCBI lineage: Eukaryota > Metazoa > Chordata > Actinopteri > Pleuronectiformes > Pleuronectidae > Verasper > Verasper variegatus. The sequence goes on along the minus strand of CM048047.1, from coordinate 1,519,157 downwards.
TCTGTCTTCTTGTACAGTATTTTATCTAGTATGCAAAGTTATAAAGGATGTCTTTTTTCATCACACCTTAGAAACACTGTATAAAAACTCATATTAGGCATCTTGGTCATAGCGTAGAGAATAATTTGTGACATCACAACTGGCTTAGAGCTTATCATACAGATGACATTTACAGAAGTGTGCTGTGAAAACATGGAACCCAAAGCACTGCACATGCACTGTGAATTGACTTTTTCAAATGCATAAATAGATTCATTATGCATTTTGTTATTGAGGAAGAAAGGGTAGATTCAAAAAAGGAAGATACCGCTTATGAAAAAGAGTTTTGTTCTTCTGTAAACCTAAAACAAAGATGAACATGCAAATCACGTTGTTCAGTTCATTTTTTAGAGGGTTTTGGCTGTGAAAAGTAATTTGCTGGGAAAGGTCATGAAAACGGCATCAAAATGCTCTGTTCTGTCCAACTTGGAAATTATTTTCTTTGCTGTTCTCTTTTTCCTTTCTCTCTCTCTTCCTATGTTTGTCTCTCTCTCCCTTTCTCTCTCTAGCTGGTGCTGTTTTCAGGGAAGCTCAACACCATTGCCAGCATTGTGACCATTTCCTTCCTGCTGGTGTATGCGGCTGTGGACCTGGCCTGTCTCGCCCTGGAGTGGGCCTCGGCACCTAATTTCAGGTATCCTCATCACTTACTTAACACTCCCAAACACACACACACACACACACACACACACACACACACACACACACACACACACACACACTTCACCTGTCATGATAAAGGCCTGTGGGTGACACACGGCCATGTATTGTACTGTATTCTGTAGCTCTTTCTCACTAAACACACTCCTCCCCTTCTCTTTTTTTCTACATCTGCCATTGTTTATGTATGTGTGTATGGAGGTGGTCGTTTGCCAGCTGGACGCTGCTATGGCGACAGTGTACTAATTAAAAGACATAAAACTGGCCACTCCTTATAGCCCCATATTGGAGGGGGACCGACAGTAAAACTGTGAGTGTGTGCGTGTGTGTGTGGACAGCTTGAACTGAATGTTTGAATAACATCGTGTGGAGATGCTTGAAGATTTAAATTTACAATGTTTGTGTGTATGCATGCAAGGGTGTGTATGTTAGTTAGAGATGTCCAGGTATGTGCATACGTGTGTGTGTGTGTAGTTTGTATTCCTAGGACACTTGCAATGATGCTGATTTCTAAAGCTCACTGAAGCCATTTGTACACAACAGTAGCATAATATGAGGATTGTGTGTGTGTGTGGCTGGACGGCCAGAGTTTGATATTCGATTCCTTCTGCTGCTTTTATGAGAAATTCCATATTTTACATGTGAAATGTTGATGTAGCTGAGAAAGTATGTTGTCTTCCAAATCTTTCATTTCTAAAACTATATCTCCAATCCCTATAACCTGCATCGTTTTTTCCAAAGACATCCCTTCCTTGATTGAATTCCTCCACTGGCTGTGAAATACATTTCGAACATGATAACTGCTACTGTTTTTTATTGTTATGGAGGAGTGAAAATGTATAAACAGCGTGCATCACTTTATCGTTACGACAGATTGCCTCCAGCACTGCATTTGGTGTAATATATATTCTTCTGCAGTAACGGTTGGGAATGAGTCAAAAAGCATGTGAGAACATTTGCAGCGATCCACATCAAGGACGCATTAGTGGAGTCGGCAACAAACACTGTGAACACACTGTACACCTGCAAAACAAAGCGATGGAGAAGTCATTCTCTTCAACAAGTTCCTTTTTGAAATATTGATTCTCAGCATGATGGAATGTGTTGAGCTTCTTCTGAACTTCTGGTCAAATGAGAAGTAGATTAAAGTGACTCCAGCTGTAGTCTTGTCTTCCTCTAATAAAGCAGTATGGGGGTAGAATACCTCACTCAGGGCACTGACATGGAGATTGAAAACTGACTCGACAAGAGCTGCTTCCTTTACTTGACATTGAATGTGAGCGTTCAAACTTAACAGAGCTACTCACAGAGACTCAGAGATTACTTTGGTCCTAATGCTCTTGTCTCATTTCAGGGCAGGTCATCAATAGAGCAATGAAAACCCAGGCCTTTCCATCGCTTACAAACGTGCTCTGTAACTGCATGGTCAAATTATTTCTAACATGATCAAAAAAACTTGCTAGTAACTGATACCATATAGCATATTTAAATGTATTTACTATTGTCTACTTCCACATTTACCCAATTATTACACAATTTTGTCTTAAAACTTAATTTAGTAACACTTATTTATAACATTTTGGGATTTCCCAAAACAGTACAATGTATTGATAGCTTTCCATATATATTGTTAACAATGACAGAATATCTCTGAATACAGTGTGGTATCATGAGAGGTTTAACCAATAAGCAGGGTGTAGGGCAGTGCGTCACAACAGGACAGAGCAGGCAAAAGTGCTCAAAACGAAGAATTCGGTTTATTCACCAACAAAAAGTCTTTCAGGAAGCAAAACATAAGAGTTCTTCACAGGCCAAACATATGCTCCATAAAGTTGCTCCTCACTTGTATCCTACCAACTGTAGTTGCAAAATCAAAGTTCCCTAGACGCCGGGCTCAGTTTGGGCCACGTACGATGCCGCCTGCTTGGTGTGTGTGTCCACTCCTTTGTTCTCTCTCTCTCCCACACCTGAACTCCAGCTTTAATCAGAGGGCTGAGGCATTTGCACCTGTCTGAGTAGTGCATTCTGGGAGATGTAGTTTTCCCGGCAGCCATCTTGTGGCGTGGTAGCCACTCCCGGAGAAGAACATAACGCCCCTCTACCACACGTCCTCTTGTGATGCCACAACAGTTATATCATTTATTTTGAATCCCAAGGAAATGTCTATGGACCACTGAATCTATAACAACCAACAAAACTGATCCTATTCACACTCTGCTGCATAAAAAATCCCCTTCAAAACAAAAGCACAGGATTTTTTTCTTAACATTTTTTTTGCGAAGGCAAAGGCCTGTGACCCACTGAAAACGGGTCCGCGACCCACCAGTTGAGAATCACTGTTCTAGGTGATAGGTATGTTACGCTGTCAAAAATGCACTAGGGACAAATGAGAGAGACTTTAGGTGAATTAACACTCTGATCAGGTCAGTACTACCTCATTATTTTCCACAGGTAAAAATATACCCAAGATGGAGCTTATTTTCAAGGCTTTGTCAAAAATTCATGCCTCTTTTCTATACAATGACACAACGGTTTTAAGGCTGTGGCTCATCAGTGTAAGTCAAATCTTAGCTTCAATACTACATTGGCTAATCCCTGATCAGTCTTGTCAAATATAATTGCTAAATAATTTGAGTCTTTTTGAAACTACTTCTCAGTAGTTGGACTTTCACGTTATTTCACGTTTGTGCATGACAGCACTGTTGAGTCTGTTAAAAAAGGCTGAAGTTACTGAATTGTTATGTATGTTGTTTTACCTTGTGTCCTTAAGATGCACTTCTTGGTTTTTAATTAAAATGCAGCTAATTGAGTGTAAAAGGGAATATTTCCCTCTCTAGCATCGCCACCTGCTGGTCGTTTTGGTTTATCGTTAAACTGTCGTGTTGGCATACTGTGATATTCTATACTATCTCAGGTTCAAACTGCACCATCTTTTCATTAAATACATTAGAGAAGTTGAGGGGTGATGGTGGGTCCTGAAGCCAGACCAGTTGAGAACCACTGACCTAAAAGAAAAGAAAATGATTAGAGACGTTCAGATAACATTTTACCCTCCCGATACTGATTCTGATCCCTGGCCGATACCGAGTATCATCCAACACCAGTACAGAAAAATAACAACTGATAGAATGTATGTTATCAGCTGTATGCTACTAACCCTGTGTGGAAGTGATGATTGCATGACAGGATGACTGGGGTGTTCTTGGCTGTATGACATTGCACGTGTTGTTATCGGCAACACTAGTGTAGGGTTGGGCGATGTGAATTTGCGTATGCAATGAAAAATCATGATGGATGATGCCATGGGGAGAGTGTTTTTACATGTCAAAAATTAAGTTATTTCCAAAAGAAAGCTGCAGTATTTTGCTGGGTGAAAATAATATACTTTAAAGACGTCATATCGGATCGGTACATAGATTAGTAAACTTGCCAATGCCGACCCAGCATCTTGTATCAGAGGCATTTCTGTGTGTGTGAGTAAATAACTTTCTGTATAGTGGAGTCAGAGTTCCCAGTGTTTCCTCGGGTGCCCTCCATGTACACTGCTGTGTGCTATCTGCTCATGCCTCGTTATCGCTGTGTGACCGCTGGCAAAGGCTACAGGACACAAAGTTAGCTGCTAAACTTTTGCTGCCGTCGAGCTCTCGTCTCCCTGTCGGCCAGGGGACCAAGGGCTCACAGAGCTGATAAGGTGGCTCGTTGTCTGGCCGGCCGCCTGCTTTGGGCCTCCTCCCTCATCCCCTGAGTTGTTAATTCTGTTAATTCATTGTTGCTGTGTCGCCAGGCAAATTTTAACACCAGTTGTTTGTGTGTTTATTGGTTTATTTATTTATTTTTTGCTTGTGCGCTCTGCTTCTTTTGCTTCACTCTGGCTCTCTCCCACGTCTCTTTCCAGGCGAAAAGAATTAAAAGCCATTTAGCGCCGTCTCTCCCCCTGAGAACTGCTCTGTAATTAGCATAACTAATTTAGCAGAAATATTTTCCTTTCCCTTAAATTTGCTGTTGTGCATAGAGGGGAGGGATTGAAATTATGATGTAGCGGAAATGATGCCTGCTTGTTAAGAGTGTGTGTGCGTGTGTGTTTGCACAGGGGATCTACAACAGGAAAGTGCAATGCAATTTACAGACAATTTGCAATTTTTGTGCCTGAGATCTAAGTCAAGCAAGGCGTTTTTTTTCCCCTGATCATTCATGTGTGAGTTCATCTGCCTCTTTGACAATCTGTGTGTGTGTGTGTGTGTGTGTGTGTGTGTGTGTGTGTGTGTGTGTGTGTGTGTGTTTTCCCTTCACTTGTGAATGTTTTGTGTTGGGAGGTTTGTGTTGGCTGCAGCTTTATCAGTGGTGACTCCAGCTGTGTGCATAGTTCCTCATGGGGTGCTGTGTGTCCTATTGCTGATGTTGCATGTACACCAGCCCCTTGAAGTTGTGGCTTAAATATGCATCAACACACACACACAAACATCTATGCACATACAGTCCTGCTCGCCATTATTGGCACCCCTTAATTTTTTGCATAACCTGTACAATATCTTCAGAAATAAATGGAAATGTACCAAATTTATAATTTAATTTAATTTATCAGGATCTTTTAATTGGAGGTCCAAAGTAATTTAACAAAGAAAATTGTTTTTTCAACTTGCATATTGTAATTTCAAAGAAGAAACAGAAAAAACATCATGTGCAGCAATAACGGCACCCCTCTTTAATATTTGGTTGCACACCCTTTGGCAGTGATGACAGCCTCCAAACGTTTCTTGTAGCCATCTATAAGCTTCTTGCACTACTCAGATGGTATTTTCTCCCACTTTTCCTTTGCAATTTGTTCAAGCTCTTGAATGTTTGCAGGGTTCTTTTCCCCAATAGCAGATTTCAGCTCACCCCAAAGATTTTCAATCGGATTGAGATCAGGACTCATTGCTGGCCATTTTAAAACAGTCCATTTTTTCCTTTTTAACCATTCCTGCGTGCTTTTGGATGTGTGCTTTGGGTCTTTGTCTTGCTGGAGGACCCATGATCTTCGACTCAAACCAAGTTTTCTTACACTGGGTAGGACATTTCACTCTAAAATCTCTTGATAATTCTCTGATTTCGTGATTCCTGTGATATGGTCAAGGACCTCCAGTACCAGATGCAGCAAAGCAGCCCCACAGCATTATGGATCCTCCACCATGCTTAACTGTTGGTAGGGTGTTCTTTTCCTTGTAGGCTTCATTGCACCGTCTGTAAACAAACTGTTGGTGTGCATTGCCAAAAAGCTGTATTTTTGTTTCATCTGTCCACAGAACATTTTCCCAGAAGGACTGCAGTTTGTCCAGGTACTCTTTGGCAAAGATCAGTCGTTCCTTTTTATGTTTTTCCTCAGCAATGGTGTCTTCCTTGGCCTTCGCCCATAAAGCCCTGTTTGGTTTAGTGTGCGGCGTATGGTACTTGTTGAAACCATGACCCCAGACTGTTCCAGGTTGGCCTTCAGGTCTTTGGATGTTTGACGTGGTGTTTTTTCCACCATTCGCACCAACCAAGACTTCTCTCATCAATTTTTCTCTTCCCCCCACGTCCAGGGAGGTTCTTGACAGTTCCATGCTTGGCAAACTTCTTAATAACATTATGCACTGTTGAAACAGGGATACCAAGGTCTTTGGAGATGGTCTTATACCATTTGGAGGTCTTGTGTATGCTACCATTGTGACAAAGGAACAGGGCATAACAGGGAATTGGCTAATTAATGTCACATGGGCACAGACAATTTATCACAGGTGATTCTCATTTGTGATTTACCACAGGTGAGTCATAATGTGTTTCCATACTGATTTACAGCAAAGGGTGCCAATATCAGTGACACAGCAAGCTTTAAGTTTTTCTATTTCCCCCCCATTGTTTATTGTTTTAAATTGTTGTTTATCATTTGCTCTTTTGTATCAAACACGAATTCTCTATAGAAAAAAGTTGTTTCACTTTTTCAGGAGATATTCCACATTATGTACTTAAACTTCTTGGTTGCCAATAATGGTGAGCAGGACTGTACTACTACAGGGTCACTGGCCAAGAATCAGGACACAACTGAGTGCTCCACAGTGAAGCAGAAGGATTTTTGCGAAAAGTGTGGAACTCGGTCACATTTAGGCGATGACCTTCAGTTAGACTATAAAAGCATCAACAACTGGCGGCTGAACAGACAAACACGGAATTTAGCTCTTTTCTCTTTTGACCATCTCTGTGCCACCCGATTCATCCAAATTACAGCAGCGTTCTCTGCAGCCACCTTGATTGTCTTTGTAATAATCTGTGAATTGACTGGCTGAACCATTAGCTACAAAAACAACCTCAACCTTGTTATTTGTCCAAATATGAGTCAGACTGATTTGACTAGACTGTGTTATTAAAAGAGATTGAGGTTGTGTAAAAATCCAGATGGATCATCAATTGTGTCTGGATGGATGAGAGAAAGCGGGTTGTTAGACAATCATTATATGTTAATGAAATTGTATGACTTGATGGTGGCTGAGGATAAAAGGGGCTTGCCTCAGTTCAGACCAGACATTCAGAGGTTTGGTTATTTGTTTTTTGATTAGGTCTTTGTCTGGATCATCCTCCGAGATATTGTCCAGTGTGAATTTTTATTCTATTGATTCTACAGTGTTTTTACTTAGATTCACTCATAGGTAATTGAATTTGGCTGCCTTTAGTAAGTTTACATGTCATATGGATGACCCCTCAGCCTGTCAAATCTGTAGAATAATGTGCTCTGTGATTGCATAGAAGTTTAGTGAAGTTTAGGAAGAGTGATCCAGTGGTTTTACCAGGTTTAAGCTTAAGAGAGCCTTACAAGCAAGAATATGAAGAACACTAGAGGTGTGGAAATCTCTGGATCCTTAGATGCATCGCGATGTGGACTCGGTCGACTCTGCATCAATGCAGGGACAGAACAGAATTGATTCATGTTTTTCGCTACTTTCATTGTTTTAGCGATGTCCAGCCGCTGCATGATTACAACCAGCGCTGCGTCCAGATCAGACAGACGCTCATTAAAGGCCAGTCCTCCTGTGTCTCTGTCGGAGACCGTTTCCTCCTCACTCCCCCTCCGAATGGTGCTCACTTTGCACTTAACAATAAACACCATCACTGATCACAAGTTATTAGGACACATACAGTACTGACGTTTACTTTGTGTTTGTTTGAGTCGCTCCAGAGTTTATGAGACACATGTAACATAACGTGACGCGCAAAGTCAGGACATCAGTGTTAAAGTGAACGGAACTATCCGGAGTCATGATCCAACATCATCGATTTATAACTAAATACGGACACACACAAACACACACACACACACTCACACACACACTCACTCACTCACACACTCCTGCAGACAGAAGTTCATCACAAAGATTATGACGCATTGCAGCGTTTTAACTTGATTGTTGCAGAAGAAGCAGCGCCCTGTTTATCCAGGAACCTAAATATGAATTCAGCAGGTTCTAAGTGTGAGTGATTAGAAAACATCAGAGGAGCAGAGTCACTTGTTGACCAGCGCAGTAATGTGCCTCAGTGCAGTGGTGCTGTCAGGGGGGGGCCAGGTGGGGCCACATTGATACAGTAAAATGAATTTGAAATCAGTGTGGAGAGCACTGACCACTGTCATACACTTACTGTTGTAGTCGGATTCATGAATTGAAAACCTTATTTAGTAAATTAAGGCACATTTGTAATAACAGTAACAGTCTTCTAAATAAAAAGGGAGTTCATGTTTGTCTGACTGAGTTTAGTAATTGATGAAAAAGCAGCCACCTGCAGTAATATAGAAAATTGTGGATGTGATACATTGAAATGCATCTCGATGCATCGTTGTGAATCGAATTGTTGACTGCTGAATCGGAATCAAATCGAATCCTGAAGCTAGTGAAGATACACACCTCTAAAGGCCACACGTGTTTACCTGGTAGCTATGGAGATGCATTACATTAATCAATGTACTACTACTACTACTTTATAGAAAGTTTTTAAAGCAGGTTTTTTTTGGAGCAGCACAACTACATTCCATTAGTCCCTGTGTCACATTTGCCTTAACCCTAACCCTAATGAAGGATATGAAACTGTTTTGTAAAATACAGTGGAAACACAAGGTAGGACCATCTTAACCTCTGACCACACCCACTGGTGATGTCACAGACTCCTGGAGTACACCTGTCGTTCAAGTCAGCAATGTGGGAACCACTGGAGGTCACCGAAAATATTTTCAGGCAGGCATAAAAACATTTTTAAGAGGGAAGGGAAATGTAAAGGTCAAATTCCTGAACTCTAAAATGACAATCTTTGTTTCATCAGCCCTTTGGGAATGCCTCTATTTTAAAACCAAATCACTAGAGAACTCTTTTACAGAGCCGCCTTGCCCACTCTATTAGTCAGGCTTGCCCTTTATCAGTGAGCATTAGTTTAACTTTTTTCTTGCAAATAGTGTGAGTGTAAGGTGGAAAAGAATACACCTCACCCAAGCCTCCACAGTCCCTTAGAGAGGTAGAAAATACCTAAATAACCCTAAACCTCGAAGCTACAGAAGAGGAATACCTGCTACAGAATGAGCAGCTATGCAATAATAATTTCCAGGTGCCACTAAGGACATTGAACATAAAACTTTCTCTGAAGTACAGAGGCCTGGAAAGACTACACACAAACACAAAAGGCACAACTCAAGGATATTTTCTGAACAGATGACAAAGAATAAAAAAAGTAGATTTGTGATCCTAATATAATTTTCAAGAACAGATGATGTTTTATTTTGTATGGATGGGTAAACCCTATGCGACAAATTGTGATTCTGAATAGGGTCTTTGATTGATTGATTGATTGATTGAGTAATTGCACATAGCTCCTTGATTATGTTGTGTTTATTAGGTAAGAAGATAAACAGAGATTGATCCTCGCTGGGATCATTGTGGTCATCTGTGGTGTCCAGTCTGATCCCAAATCAGGTGATTTCTAAAGTTCTTGAACATTTGTTTAAGGTCAGTCCAGTTTCCACCGGTGGTGTGTGCCAGTGTTGGGACGCTGTCTGACGTAATGTCTCGTACACTCACTGACCCCTCACTTATGGACCCCCCCCCCCCCCCATATTTGACTGTGCGTGTGTGGGTGAATAAACCTTCTGTCCCCGCTTTCCCTCAATTATGACGTGTCTCTTGGCTAGACGCCGAATATCCTCTCTCCATCTTCATCGCTCTGCGTTTCTTTTTCTTAATGTCTTGGAGGACTCCATTGGCGATTATTTCAGGGTCCTTTTGCTGTGTCAGCTAAGTGACATCAGTCGCTGGAGAACAAGAGAGATGGGAGAAAGGGTGAGAGTGAGGTGATTGTATGGAGGGACTGCTGGCACTGATGATGGAGGAACAGCAGTGACTAAAGAGCCGGGTGGGGGAGGACGGATCGGGTGGGCAAGCTTTTATCGTAATTACACCCACCCACTCTCAAATGGGATAGAGAGAGAGATAAGATTAGAGAACTGTGGGCAGCGCTGATGCTAAGTGATACAGTCAAGAAGAAATAAAAGCAAAGTTTGAAGACAATAGGTCCGTGCAAACCTGCAATGAAACCTTTCTCTCTGAGCCTGGAACCTTCGCACTCGTATCATTAGTGCTACATTCACTTCTTGGTTCCATGTGGTCTAAATGCTGTTTCAAAGGTTCTAACAACAGAAAGTTTTTATGATTTGTCCCAAAAAAAGCAAGATAAAACTGTGAAATGGCTGAGTCTAGTGTTTGAATTTTAAAGAGCCTGAAATCTGGTGTTTACATCAGTAAACTCCACACAGCAGGCTCCTGTTAAGCAACCTGGCCTGTGTGATGCTATATGCCAAAGGATGCTGGAAGGGAGAGGAGAGAAAGATGGTGTAGCTTAGGGGTATGTTTTTTTTTTTTTTGCGATAGGACAACTTCAGCATGATGATGTTTCTGGGATCTCAGTCTTTTATTGATGAGAAGTAAAAATGTAAATGTCTCGACTTGAAAACAGCGGTCGAGAACAATCTACATCGATCGTCAGCAGTGAGGTGCAGGAATCAAACTCTGCAATCAAACTGAGATTGTTCCTTTTAGGTTTCAGTTTGTCACTTGGTTGACACTTCGCAAAGAACATTTCCTGCTTGACTAGACACCCAGATACTATGTATGAAGCCTTATCAATGCAACAGAGTGGTTGATATCAGGTGCTGATTTTAAAGTCTCAGATATCTGAATGACATATTCCACCCATAAAAAAGAAGTTGCAATACTGTAAGGCAAGGCAAGTTAATTTGATTCATAAAGCCCCTTTTATAAAGGGAGGTAGATTCAAGGTGCTGGTGTAATGCCGAATGAATTCTTGAGTTGTTGCTATTATATAGTTTGTCCAACAAAGCTTCATAGTGTCTTACACAGAACATATCTTAGTCATAACTATTCATAAAAACAAATGTAAAGGAGCTTGCATGTTGACCTGGGTGGACGGTGCATTCAGGCCAAATATTTTCAACTTGAGCGGGTGAGGCAAAATTTGTATCCTTAATGTGCTAATGTTAACATCAATATGCATACTCACTGTGACCATCTTTAGCAAGTAATGTTCACCTCATTTACAATCTTAATAACTTAATATTCTAATTTATATCAGATTTGTTTAATTTCAGTATACTAGCATTTGCTGGTTACCACTAAACACAAACTAGAGCTGAGGCTAATAGTCATGTGTCAGGTATTTGCATGTACACCCCAGTACTGGACATCATACAGTTTGACCTGGTGATGAAAGATTCCAGGAGGGAGAGGCATTAATATGTGTACCAAGTTCATGGGGATCCATTTTTAAGATGTCAGAATACGCCACTTAAAACCCCAACCTCAAGGATCACCAAAGTCAATACAGCAAACCCTCCAGTTGTTATTCCAGTATTTCAGTTTGGAGGAAATTGCTGAACCAACCCATAGACTGACATTTTCATCCCTAGAGCTGATCTGTATCAGCTGATAAATCAATATCATATGTAAATAACTCAAAAATAGTTATCTGATGAAAACTGGAGTATCAATGTGCTTCTAAATAATAATTTTGACAAATGGGGCAGATTTACTGTTTCAGTTACACTGTATGAGACTCTTGAATATTGGATTTTGCCATATTTAAGATTTCATTTCCAAGCTCCTGACCCTAGACCTGCTCATGTTTTCCTTATCCCCTCTGTTCTCAGTGAAGAAATATTCACCAACATAAGGCTGAATTATTATCTCATGGCTATCTTTGTCGAACACTCACACGTTTTTCTTATCTTTTGATTTATCTTCCTGGTGGTCCCCCCCCCCTCGGCCATCATCATGATACATTAGCTCTTTCCTGCTGTGTTGCGTTGATTGGTTACTTTCTCTCTCTTATAGTGTCAAAATGTGTTCTCTGGAGGAAGCCAGTTTGGTCAATTGAGCTGTATTGTGTAATTACAGCTGCAGCTATTTGAATGGCTGTTTATCCACATGTCTGCAGTTATTGCAGGGAAATTGGGGTCAAGTACATGATCCTCTAAAAATGTGAGCACTTCCACCCACCGGGTTTCACCCAACTCCATGACCCATACAAGTAATTTACACTTAAATAGCACACACACACATACAATTGTATTTTGACAGGCTTGTGTGCGTAAAATATGGCTAATGCCATCATTCATATATGAATTCAAGCCCATGAATACAAACACAGAGGTCTGCTGAAGTCTCAAACAGTATAATCTGCATGCGATGTCGGTTTTAATTGCTTTTGTCCCAGCATTATCTCCCAATTTGTTTTGATGCTGCCCTGCAGTTATGCATTAGGAAATTACTCTGTAGGTGTATGTGTGTGGCGAATTTGACTTGAAGTCATTATGGTTTCTCTGACACTGAGATTCAGACATCAATTTTGGTTAAAGAGTGACTTTTTAATATGTTTCTGAAATATATTGATGGGAAAAGTTTCATTGTGTTTTGGTTTTCTCCTAAAATATTCTGATGTAGTCAAGCATTGTCATATGTAGAGCCTCAGATCCTAATGTTTTGTTAACACCACTGTAAATTTACAATTGCCATTGAATTGCACCAAGGTGAGCTGAAGATAAAACATAGACATTCGCAACCAACAATGTACATTTTTTGATCATTATTTTTGTAATATTCTTTTTTAATAGAGAAAGATAAAAGTCTGTGTCTCATAACTCAACCAATTAAAACAACATGCTAAGCATGGGCACTACCAGAATATGCTTAACATATACAAAGGTCGTAGTAAAATGTTATTATATATTATTACAGTACCAGTCAAAAGTTTGGACACACCTTCTCATTCAATGGTTTTTCTTTATTTTTCTTTCTTTCTACATTGCAGATTAATATTGAAGACATCAAAACTATGAAGGAACACATATGGAATTATGTGGTAAACAAAAAAGTGTTAAACTTATGTTTTATATTTTAGATTCTTCAAAGTAGCCACCTTTTGCTTTGATGACAGCTTTGCCCACTCTTGGCATTCTTTCAATTAGCTTCATGCGGTAGTCACCTGGAATGGTTTTCAATTAACAGGTTTGTCTTGTCAAGAGTTAATTTGTGGAATTCCTTGCCTTCTTAATGTGTTTGAGACCTTCAGTTGTGTTGTGCAGAGGCAGGGTTGGTGCAGAGTTCTATACAGTGAATAGGCCTATTCGACTACAGTTCTAATCCATATTATGGCAAGAACCACTCAACTAAGTAAAGAGAAGCGACAGTCCATCATTACTTTAATACAGGAAGGTCAGTAAATCTGGAAAATTTAAAGAACTTTGAATGTATCCTCAAGTTCAGTCGCGAAAACCATCAAACGCTACGATGAAATTGGCTCTCATGAGGATCGCCCCAGGACAGGAAGACCAAGAGTTACCTCTGCTGCCGAGGATACATTCATTACAGTTACCAGCCTCAGGAACTGCAAATTAACAGCACCTAAGATTAGAGGCAACATAAATGCTTCGCAGAGTTCAAGTAGCAGACACGTCTCAACATCAGCTGTCCAGGGCAGACTGCGTGAATCAGGCCTTCATGGTCGAATTCCTGCAAAGAAGCCACTACTGAGGAAGAACAACAAGAAGAAGAGACTTGTTTGGGCCAAGAAACACAAGGAATGGACATTAAACCAATGGAAATCTGTACTTTGGTCTGATGAGTCCAAATTTGAGATTTTGGGTTCCAGCCACTACATCCGATGCACCTTATTATTATTTGCGAGATTTTTACACACTGTCTGATAAAGATTCCGACAGTAAAAATCTCACCTTTCTGTGCAAATTGTGTCCTCCTGCGCTGATAAAGCAAGTCCGGATGTCAGCCTCATCCGCATGTAATTTAAAACGGCATGTGGAGCTGAAGCATCCAGCTTGCCTAAAAGGTTATCTCCAAGTAATTGAAAGTCAAAAAAAGACCAAGACATGTCATCAGTACTTGTTAAGCTGTCCAAGTAATATTTCAGGACTTTGTCTGAAAAGTTAACAACCTACCTCTTTTGAGTTGTTTGATAAAAATGGCCATCTTGATTTTCATGTTTCATTTCATTTCATTTTCATTTCATGTTTTTTTACAATATTACATAGCCTATATTATTTAACTGAAGCCATTTTCTAAAGGTAGGTGCAACAGACAAATAAAACAAACCCCCCCAAAAAACTTTTTGTCCTCTGTCCACACATTTATTTTATAAATTTAAATGATAGAATTTAAGGTCTAGCCTAATAATTGGTTTCATAGCAAGGCATAGCACTATGATTTGTTGTGCCTTTTGTTTGCAGGGTATGAATAAATAAACAGGCAAAATTAGCAATAATAAAAAAAAACATTTCTTTTAGGAATTGATACATATGAAGTACAGTTTAAGGCAAGGGGTAGTGATGGATAAAGTTTTCTTTAAAAAACAAGTTAAGTCTTTCATTCTCACTTTCCACCTTAAAACTATGAAATGAACTGAACTATGAACTAGTTCAGAATTTAAATGGTGAACTATGAACGTGAACTATTCATGTTTACTTGTATGAACTGAACTTTGAACTAGTTCATGAGAGGTGTGAACTTGCACAACACTGCCTCCAGGCTATGTAATGGCTATTTGACGAAGAAGAAGAGTGATGGAGTGCTGCGTCAGATGACTTGGCCTCCACAATCACCCGACCTAAACCCAAATGAGATGGTGTGGGATGAGTTGGGCCGCAGAGTGAAGCCAAAGCAGCCAACAAGTGCTCAGCACCTCTGGGAACTCCTTCAAGACTGTTGGAAAACCATTCCAGGTGACTACCACATGAAGCTGATTGAAAGAATGCCAAGAGTGTGCAAAGCTGTCATTTGAAGAATCAAACATTCTGGTTTGTTGAGCATTTGTTTACCACATAATTGATGTGTTCCTTCATAGTTTGGATGTCTTCAATATTAATTTGCAATGTAGAAAGAAATAAAAATAAAGAAAAAACATTGAATGAGAAGGTGTGTCCAAACTTTTGACTGGTACTGTATATAAAGTTATATATATATATAAATAACTTAATACATATTAATGTGTTAAAGTCATGATCCAAGACTGAAAAAGAGAAGATAAAAGTTTAATCCGGATCTTACCGAAGAAAAAAAAACTGCCATTGTTTTCTAAAAATGGACTTGGTAGAATGGGAATAATAACCTGTAATACTCTGACCCGAATGAAAATGTATTTCTTTGCTCTTTTGTTTGTTGTTGACTTTAATGATTCAGTAAGAGATTCTTGTTTCATTGGCTTTTTCAACCCAGGTGGATGGATAACCATGTTAGGAGAATCTTGATGTTATTCCAGCTGCTTTTTCACTGAAATCCTCAGTGGTTTCAATCTTTCTCAGTATAAATAACTGGCATTCGGGAAGTCCCTATACAGATAGGTAGAAAGAGACTCTGACAGGGCTGTTAAAAACGTAATGGATTTTTTGACAATCCATCGCCCCACCAATGCAGCACCCCATCAGAATTTGTCCAGCTATGCCCTGTGACTAGAGTTTTGTAGAACCTGGGTGATACATAGTACACCAGCAGTCCGATTAATTATATATAGCTAATACAATCTATCTGACCAAATGGTAGCTAGTTAAATCTCTTCGTTTTCTTTTTCTCTTCTTTCTCCCTCTCGCCTCCACTGGGGGTTGCCACTCACCTCCACCTCCTGTATTGATTTGTTCCAAAGCCCTCTGCAGAGTGGTGGGATTTCAACATCATGGCATTGCAGTGTGCAGTAATTTTACACTGTAGGATGGAGACACATTGTTTGCATAGCGTAGTGAACATGTTTAGCAGTATACCTTGTCAAGTCAGATATGAAACTGTGTAGTTTGTTTGCACAACTTGTAATGGTAATGGTTTTGTATTTATATATGTCCCAATATTTGGTGTAAAGGTTTGAACCTGATAACTTTAAACATTTAACCAAATCAATTAAAAGGCCCTCTGAATTTTTTCTATTTCATTTTGGCCAGAATTTTAAGTTTCTTCTGTTTATATCAATAGTTTTCTATTTATTGGAATAGCCATAAGATAAATTAGAATTTTTCAAAGGATTAAAAGAAGAGTGTGAGTTTGCCTGACTTAGACCCTCATAAACATGATGGGTGACACAGTGGTGGTACAAGGCTTTATCGGAACATACAGTTGCTGATTGTAGATTGAGAATCGAGCCCTGCGGGGCTCCACAAAAGGCATCAGAAGGACCTGCTGGACAAATTTGAGCTGAACCAATGAGCCACATCAGAGCGACATCACTGAGGTCAGCATTGTTTTTCAGATTGCTGATTAAGACATTCCGGTACACGTTGTCAAAAGCTTAGCTAAGGTGAATCTTATGGAATCAATCCCTCCCAAAGAACTGAGGCTGTTGAGGAGTAAGAGAGGAACTACCCAGTAATAGTATGGTGTTCCCAATAAAGTGCTTGGTGAGTCTAAACCAGGTATTGTAGCTTAAACACAAGGGTACTCCAACATTTTTCTGTCATGAACCAAAAATCACAATTAAATAAAGTTTTATAATTCAGTAGCAAATGACTGCCTTTTCTTTCAGACAAAGACACACAAATCTATCCCATCATACTGATATTGAACTCAATCACAGCTTTGTGTTTGTATAATGGTTGTCACCTAATCTTTTCTTCCCTGACAAAAATACATAAATCTTGTGTATGTCTTTCTGTTTGAATAAATATTGCATCTTAATAGCCTTTACGCATCACAATACAATTGTTTTTATTTTCCTTTCATTTTACTTACATTTCTTACATTTTACATTCTCTTTTTGCAGTTTTTAATAGTTTCCACCGTAAATTGACCTATCCTGTTCTCTTCTCAGGCCCACCTTTCGATACTTCACCTGGCATACGTGCGTGTTGGGCATTGTGGGTTGTGCCGTCATGATGTTCCTGATCAATGCCATCTATGCCTCGGCCAGCATTGCCTTCATGCTGCTGCTGCTCCTGCTGATTCACTACCTCAGTCCCACCTCCAGCTGGGGTTACATCAGCCAGGCGCTCATTTTCCACCAGGTTTGATATATATACACGCACACACACAAACATGCACACTTTTATCCTTGTGAGGACACTCACTGACATAATCCATTCCCTAGCCCCTTAACCTAATCATAACGTAAACCAAATTCTAACCTGGATTTTAGAATCAAGTCTCGAGTCTCAAACAACCTTTTGAAGTTGTGAGGATCCGCCCAAATGTTCTCGCTTTCGCATTATGTCCCTTCCCCGTAACATCTATAACTGGTCCTCACAAAGATAGAAGTACAAGCACAAACACACACTCGCTCTTTCTCAAACAGCCTTGTCATTACTAGAGCAACTAAAATCTCATCCCCTCAGCTTTACAAGAGTCTGTACCTCTGCCAAGTAATCGCTCTATCAGGTTTATAGAGACATGCAGACACACACACACACACACACACACACACACACACACAAAGACAGACTGTTCTGCTGCCTCTCACTAAGCCAAGTGCTTTGCATTTAGCAGACAAACACACACATTTTTTTCCTCTCTTTTCCCAGATACACAGAACACTACCTTGTCATTTCCACAGCAGCTATTTATCATGTTTATATCAGACTTACCAGACACACACTCACACATCTGCATCGTTTCTCTCAGCAAACTTCTCTACATTTATGACACAGATACACATGCACTCAGAGCTTTACATCATCCAGGTCTGCGTGTCCTCTGTCTTGGGAGCCTGTTGCTCTCAAGGAGAGGGGGCACTGTTGCCAGGTGGGCTTGTTGCCGAGGGAAGCAGTTGCCAAGGCTGTGGGCAGGGGTTATGGACTGAGGATGGCTGGGTTTGCCAGAAGCTTGTCAACCACTTAACTTATTGTGCTTTTCCTCCTCGACCCCCTCCCTCTCCTTTTCCCCAGCCTGTTCTCTACATCTCCTCCCCCCTCTCTCCCTCGGCTGTTTCTCTCATCCTGAGGCGGCAGCTGGGGGCAGCAGCAAAGGGGTGGCCAGGGTGGCAAAGGCCCCCTCCTGGAATCTGAGTGATCATCCCTGGTAACCCCTTTAGCAAAATAAGAGGTTAATAAGGTGTTGCCTTACTAGTATCAAGAGTTTCAGTGGGGTCTAATAATACAAACAAATTTAAATAGCGCAGTGCCCATTCTAAACATGCCGGTTTGGAATGGGCTGTTTGCTCAGCCAGTGGTAATACTCCGGAACTACTTCCTTGTCATTGAGGGAATCCTTTCACATTTGGCACAAATGAGGATTAACTGATTTGATTTTGGATGCTAAAGGATAAAGGTCAAGGTCACATTGGTCTTACTGTTCATGTTTTTATCTATATTGATTGTATGTTAAAGATATTGCATGTCCAAATCATACATATAATTTGGCACTGCACTTTCCATGACCTCCAACAATTCACATGCCACGTGTGAAGTAGATAAGTTTGAACGGTTTGCGAGATAAGTGTTCCAAAAACAAATAGACATAAAAACAGACATTTATGGGATTAGAATGGGTTGATGTGTTAACTTTTTACATTTACATCCACAGGTTGTTTTTACGTAAATGAACGTTAATTAACATTCAGTCTTTAAAATATTAAGATCCTCTGTAGGAAAGGAACATTGAGATTTTTAGGGGGGGGTTCAATCAATCAATTACCAGTGGCTGTAGGCTACTTGGAGTGACAGTAGCAGCTGTTTATTGAAATAAGTGGAATATTAGTAGAATATTTAACACAGTCTTTATTTGTCATATACATTAATAAGGTATCGTTTGTTGTTTTAAAAATGAGTTTAAACACACTCTTAAATTATAATAATTAAAAACCATGCCCAAGCCCTACTCCCAATACATTTCCAAACCCACCCCTGGAAAAGAGCCCAGTCCCACTTAAAGGCACTAATGGGCCTAATGGCAGTGTGTGTATGTACATACCCTGTACATCCACTCATCTTCCATTTCTGCACCTTCCAGCAGTAGCCAGTGTGGCAGGGTGCCAACTGGGTGACATTGAAGCAGAGATGGTAGACACAACAGCTTACAAAAAAACACACATCTGGAGATAACAGGCGTCTGACAACAGTGTTAAGTAGAGAAAGAAAACTGAGAAAAAGACAAACTGTGGCAAGAATCACTGATGGTATCATGGGAGGTAAAAAGACAGAGACAGAATATAAGTAGGGAGAACGGATGAGTGATCGAGAAAACAAAGTGATGGATGAGACTGAAACGACAGAGAAATGATGATAGCCTGATGGATGAGAAGACTGGGAAATGGAGAGATAAAGAGAGACAGTTGATCAGATGAGTTGATGCAGTTTGGATTTCCATTTGGGACCTGTTGTATTTGTTGTTTTAGTTTTTACAAATATTTCTGGACAGACGCATGAAAATGGTAATGGTATAATGTTAATATGTTAATATATGTAAATGTCTTCAGTTTCTGATTGAGTGTTGACAAACCTTGAGGTAAACTTTTACTTTTAGATGATGGTTAGATGATTATTTTCTGCTTGACCACTTTTGGTTTGTTTCAGGCTAAATCCAAGAGAGGAGCTTCTAAATTTAAGAAAGTCATCCTTTTGATTGTCCCACTATTTAAATGTATGGCCTAAAATCCAGCAACACATCTGAAAACGGTTTTCAAGTATCTGTCAGGGATTACTGTGAAGGCAGAGAGGGAGATGGACCCAGGATGCAGAGTTTTAACAAAAATAGTATTTTTAATGAAAAAGGTAAAAACTGAAAAAACAAAAGCTCACGGGAGAAAACACAGGAGGCTTACACAGGAGAACAGGACGGGAGCTCAGGAGACATGGGATACAAAAACACTGGTGAACAGGACAGGAGATGAGGACAGGACATAACCACGGTTAGACAACGACGATCCGACAGGGACAAAAGGGAGCACAGAGACTTATATCCACACACAGGGAAGGCAGGGGCAACTGGACACAGGTGAAACACATAAGGACTGGTGCAGACAATCACAGACAGGAAGTAAAACTAGACACTAGACACAAGAACCCAGACAACAAAATAAAACAGGAAGAGAAGAAAGAAAACACACTAGGAACAGAGACTACGCAGGACTCCAAAATAAAACACAAAACAGATCACAGGGACACACCGAAACAACTCAGACAAACACAAGGAAGACAAGAAACACAAGGTAAAAATAAAACAGAAAACACTCTTAATAAAGAGGCATAAACAAAACACTCAAAAATACTAAACCATGACAGTATCATTCTCAAGTTATTCTCTTCTTTTTAATGGCAGTTTCTTGCTGCCAAAAAATGCCACGTCTTTATTTGACAAGAGGTACTTCAGGCTCCACTTCTTCGCCTAAGTTCGTCAAATGTAAATCCTTCTCTGATGTGAGATGACTTTTTCTCCCCTTCTTGTTAGGCCAAGATACTGTTACTCACTCCATTTTGAGAGTGCAAATGCCGTGAAAAACACCAAATTACCCTTTGAAGTCACCTTGCTTCTCTCAAATTGACGAATTTGACAGCACAGTCAGTGGCTTTAACATGGAAGACCTGTCGTCACTGAGTTGATGGTCATTAATTCCAATAAAAGAATCAAATGAATGATAATCACTCCTAGTAGACTTGGGTTTCAGATCTAATGTTTGGTTCCACTTGGTTACATTTCCTTAATGGTACCTTGATGCCACCTAGTTAGCGCACTGTGGGAATCCTAATGATGGCTGTGTTTTAGTGTGCATTGTAACACAAACTGATACACAGTGCTAGTTACAGTATTAGTGTTTGCTCATTAGCAATCACAGATGGGTAAATTTTTTCTGCTAATAACCCTTTGAATGATACATATGTATTCATGGAAACACATGCTCATTTTGCATGCACTTACACACAAAGCTCTTGGTTTCTGCCCTCTGCAACAATCTCATATCCTAATGGGATGCTGATTAAAGATGAAATGGTTTTTTCGTGTTTGGACCCTGCACTTAAAATATTACAGCACATGCATACATATTAGAATGATATGTATACACACACAGATAGCACAATTTGATGTGAATGTGAAGGGAATTGTGTTTATTTGCTTTCTTGGTATGAGTCGGATGAGGTGGTCGATACTGTGTGTGTGTGTGTGTGTGTGTGTGTGTGTGTGTGTGTGTGTGTGTGTGTGTGTGTGTGAGTGTGAGTGTGATGTAACACTACGGCCAAGACGAGACTCCAGGATCTTACTGCTCCTGACACACACCCCCACTCAGACCCATTGAACAAACACTTTTGTACATTTTGGTTTTGTTCATTTTCAAAAATGGTGGTGCATTAAGCAGATTGTGTAAGCCCCTGAACACTCTCCAGGTTTACAACACATTTATTAAACTAGTGCAATGCCCATTCCAAACCTGCCTGTTTGGTATGGGCTGTTCTCTTGGCCTGTGTTAATGCTCTGGAGTTACTTCAGAATTATAAAAACATACCAAAATATATACTGTCACTTTTTCACTTGTTTGTGTGCTGGACATTGCGTGCAAAGCTTTTTAAGTGCAGGCTGTGGTGCAGAGTGAAGTTAGAAAATTTGCGTTCATCCTACCTGGTTTACCTGCAATGAAGATTTAGTAGTCAATGTTTTTGGTAAAGTTACTTAATTACTGATCAAATGTGTGGTTTACATATAAGTTTGAATTGAAAATACAGCTTAACTCTGTAAATGTCTGTTTCTGCTCACTCAATTAAAACCTTGTAGTGATCTTGCTCCTAGAGGGAATATCCTGTTCTGCCTTAAGAGTCACATATCACCAATGTGTCAAACAACTGCAGACCCCTAGGACATTGCACTCGGACATTGCACAAGTCAGCTACTCTGGATCACAGAGTTAAATGATGAGTACAAGAATTCGGTCAAATATTGACACATCTCTTAATAACAACCCTTCTTTAACAATCTCTCTTCTCACATGTAGGTGCGTAAGTATCTGCTGATGCTGGATGTGAGGAAGGACCACGTCAAGTTTTGGAGGCCTCAGGTCCTGCTGATGGTTTCTAACCCTCGCAGCAGTGTGGGCCTCATCACCTTCATCAACGACATCAAGAAGAGTGGCCTTTACGTGCTTGGACACGTCCAGCTAGGAGACCTCAGTAAGGACAATAAAATCCATCCTACACTCTACATATGGACCCACTGTTAAAGCCAAGTTCACACTACACAATTTACAGGCTAATTTGCCAGATGCAGATGTGTTTTGCAAGTGGCAGAGAAAAGCCACAGATCTGCGCTTAATCCGCATTCACTATGTGTGAACTCTTCAAAGATGCGATTAGAAAGGCTTGGTGATGCACCCCGATGAGTCACAGACAGATTCTGCAACAACTCCATCTAATCACAGTGTGATTCGCCGTGTGTCTCTTCTCGTGTGTGTTATCCAGATTAAATGTAGTTTGGGGACCAGTCTGGGGTTTCTCCTGGTGAAAGGTTGTGTAGCTGGTCAACAACTGCAAGACTTGTGATAGTTTAGTGGGAACTGTGCAGTAATCCATTGACTTTGAAAGTCCTCTAGTGTGAAAGTCTCAGCTTCAGCTATACTCCTAAACATTAACTTTATACCCTGTTGCCATGATGGAACAGACAAGTATTACATTGTTATACTTCAGCCCTGTAAACACATGTGTCTTGGGCTTGACAACATTATATTATCAACAGCATTGGAAAGTTTAGTCCCACATCATGTCTTATCTACATCCGCTCAGTGTGAGAAAGCAACTATTAATTATAAGCCAAACGTACCAGTGACATTTTCCAAATGTTTGAATGTACAAATCTTCCCAGTGAGCCAGTGCATCATTATAGTGCGCTATACCATTCTTCATGACATCGGCTCATCTACTGCTGTTTTATGTCGAGGGAAGTAATCATGCGCTCAATGCTCTGGGGCCTTTCTTTTCTGCCGAGGCACACACTTAGATAGTTTAAAGGAGCGGAATCATTGATTGTTTTCTTTGTCTTGTGCGGAGGCCTTTATGTGTCAATGAGACTGGTACTGCCCCTGAATGGAGTCCTCAGAATCCACATCCTGAGTGTTTTCACAGTGGAAAACTGATCATCAGAACGTTCATTAGCCACTGAAGAGCCCTCCTCTCATTTGATGAGCCACTTCGGTTTGGAGATATCGTCATTCATTCCCATAATTATAATGAAGAGGAGTTTGTTGTGGAGGACTCCCAGTTACTTTCACATTGCCTTCTTACTGTACTTTAAGTCCATCCATTTATCGTCTCACTTGTCAAGCTGCTGTTTTCCTTCAAGCTGAAAACAAAGACTACTTGGGAACAGCCGGGTCAGGAGTCTGGGTCCTAACACAGCTGGAACCACCACAGGAACTGTCTGAGACATTGCAGATTTGGCCTCTGCATCACACTCTCTTTCTCTCTGTCTCACATTGTGTTTACGCTGTCATTTTTCTTGCATCTCTTTCTGTCTTTGCGCCCCAATGTCTCAGCATCGAGTCTGGTATCTCTCTCACACTCTGCCTCTAATTCAGACTGTCACACTGACTTCTCTGCTGTCTCCTTTTCACATGTATGCCTGATGTTCTCGGCCCCTCCCAATACTTTGTCTTCTCTGAATCTAAACACACTTCTAATCAAGTCTCAGCCATATTTCTCACCTCATACCGTTTTGTTTGCCTCCACCCTCCCAGACAATTTGCCATCAGACCCTCTGCAATGCCAGTATGACTCCTGGTTGTCCCTGGTGGATCATCTGAACATTAAAGCCTTTGTCAACCTGACTTTGGCTGATTCTGTTCGTCATGGAGTCCAACATTTGCTCTTCATCTCTGGACTAGGTCAGTGTGAACATTATTTTTTAATATCCCTCAATGAAGATATTTAAATTACAGCTGCTATGTGAGTAGGTGAAAGCTGCTTTGTGCTGGGATTTGAAACTGCTAAAGTTACAATATTAAGCATGTTTATAACTTTTCACAATGCAAAGTAATTAATTTGATTATTACATTATTTTAATTGATTATTATATACACATTTATATATACATTTTTGTTTGTAAAAAATACAAAAGATACATGTTCAGCTCACTATGACCACCAGAGGGCATCAAAGTGAAAACTTTTATAATCGTACTCAGTAGCTTTAAACTTTAAATTTGCAGTGGGTTTTTTAGCCAAGTGTTGTAGTTTTTAGTGAGTTACTTTTTGAAAATGATTTTCTTATATTTGCTTAACACTCAACACCTTTTAGTTATCTTTGTCCCATTTTTCAGTGTTTATACCTGTTGGATGGATTTTTATATTTTCAAACTCACAAGGATTTTATTTTCCCTTTATCAATTCTTTCAACTGCCACTTAATTTTTCTCTTTTAGTGTAAACACTTAAACTTTTAGCACTTTCATTGGATTTTTTCAGTTTTCCACTAATTTAGTTTTAAACATCTACCTAAGGTTCTTTCAGTGCCGACAGAATCTCGACAAAACTCAAACTATAACTCTATAACTATAACTCTTCTCAGTCCCTTCATTTTGACAGCAAGTTAAAAATCTTCAGCAATTACGTTTTTCGATTGCCACTTCAGTTTCTTTCAGCGCTTACCTGTAAATTGACACTTCTTCAGTCGGTGCTTATGCTCACATTTTGACTCCTTTCAGCACTTCAGTGTTAACTGTCATTGAATCTTCTGTCTGTACAAATTATTCAGAAAACAAATCTCGCTTTTCAATTTGAATGAGATTCAAGGCAGCAATCCTAACATTCTAAAAACTTTTATTTCTACATGTTCTTTACTTTAGTAATACCCACTGCAAACTAAAGAGTTTTGAGTTCTGCTGTCGTCCTGCTCTGCTGAGTTGTCTCTCAGGTCTAACTTTAACCACTCTTATTTTCTTAGCCCTTTTTTTTTATCTCTTTGGCTTCCCTCCCAGTTCCCACTCTAGCACTCGGCTTCTTCACATCTGTCTCACTTTGACTTCATCAGATCGAAGCACTGAACCTCTGCAGCCTTTCACTTCACAACAACGATCATAATTAAGTGATCATTTGCGTTAGATTGTAACAAAGGGTCCTGTCTCATTCTTTGCCTTATCTGGTTTAACTCTCTCCAGGTGGCATGCGTCCGAACACCCTCGTCCTCGGTTTCTATGATAACTGTCTTCCAAAGGACAGGCTTGTTGATCCCACCTTGTCTACGAGTCAGGCCACAGATCCCTCTGCACCTTCTCAGGAGCTGGAGCAACAACCTCCTTTCTACCACTTTGACTCCCTGCGGGTGTCCAGCAACAGGAAAGATTATGGAGAATCTGGTGATGGGAAGGTTCTGGGGCCCCAGGAGTATGTAGCGATCATTGCTGATGCCATGAAGATGCTTAAGAACGTGGTGCTGGCTCGATACTTTAACACCTTTGACCGTACTCACGTCCTCTCACCACCCTCCTCCCCATTGAAGGGTGCTGTGTACATTGACGTCTGGCCGGTTAACCTCCTGCGACCAGACAGCTGTAGCTACGTCGATACCTGCTCTCTTTTCCTGCTACAACTTGCTTGTATCCTCAATATGGTAAGAGCCTGGCGAAAAGCCACGCTCCGTCTCTTCCTGTGCGTGGAGGAGGGACGAAGCGTGAGAGGCTCAGAGGAGAAGCTTGGTCAGCTGCTGAAAGATTTGAGAATTAAAGCTCGGATCTATCCTGTGCCATGGGATCAACAGGTGGCGCTACACTGGCAGCGTCAAGGCACGTGTGGGAAGAAGCAGCAATCGCAATCCCCTGATACCACCAATGAGGAGCAGAAGCAGAGAACAGATGAGGAAGAAGATGTTGATGATTATGTTAACAGCTTCCCGAGCAACACCACGCGCCTGTCGGAAAACTACCTGTCAGCTGTCAATAAGCTGATCCTGGACCAGGCCCGGCCACCTCCCGCTGTGCGCTTCCTGTACTTGCCCCGTCCTCCAGCTGACACCCGACGCTACGCTGCCTACCTGCACCAGCTGGAGCTGCTGACTCAGGACCTGGGCCCCACGCTGCTCATCCACGGAGTCACCCCTGTCATCACCACTGATCTTTGAGAGATCCGCTCCTTGACACATTGAGTGAATTGTGTGTCTGCTGCTGAAGGTTTTTAATCAGGGTGTTATTTTTACACAGTGTTACTACAGACCTCAGCACTGTGACAACACTGACCACACCACACCGCAGCAGACCGGGGAACCAAACCTGTGACATATATGATTTGACAATCACACACACCCTGCACTGACTCGCACAATACAGAGCAATATAGAACAAATTTTTTTAGAGGTGCAGTCTATTTTTAGAATTTTTGAAATGAAGATTGAATATTATATGGTACGTGTTGGCCATTTGCGATTGTAACCTTTTCTTGATTTTATCTCTGTTCTCGACTTGCCTGAAGGCATCGTAAACTTTTATTTAAGTCCAGCCATGTCGTGCCTTCTCAGATGCTGTTTCTAACATATTTCTACCAGGCGTATAATTCTGACAGGTTTGTCCATGTATCCACCAGCATACAGTGGAAAATATCCACTTGTTCATATTGCCAATCCACCCCTGTCACTTTATAAATTATTTCTTCATTCCTCCCTGTAATAGAGGAACCTGTCTAATTCCTGATATATTCTAAGCTGAGTTCAAGGTCTTCTCTGACTCCCCTGGTTCCTTCCTTGAAATGTTCATTTGGTGTGTTGGTCTCAAATTCCTCTAAATGATCATTCCATATGCCTTCACGTCAAAAAGTGCCTCACTAGTTAAACAGACAGGCAAGTTGGACTGCTTTACACCTTGTAACAGTCATTTGCAGGAAATCTGCTTTTCCATTTAAGTAGGATAGGACAAAGGAAACAATTGAGTGACAGTAACGACAGTGTTCATATGGAAGGTCTGTTATTTCACAAAAAAGATTATGTCAGATCTCAGGAAGACATTCCTCTTCTTTCCAAATGCACTTTTGTCCTTCCTCTGCCAAACTGTATATTGTGATGCTTCCCCAAAAGTAAGACATGTTTACAGCACCAGTAATGACTGATTATCCACAATATTTAATAAAGATTGTTTTTATGTGTATTAGGTGCTCTTTAACTTTTAGATACGTTTTTATTAATCAGTGACCACAGTGTTCGACCAGCCTGAATGCTGAAGTGCTTAAATTAATTTTAGTACCTGCTCCACTCTGCAGCCTTGACCTTTGCCTGAAGTATTTGCAGTATTTAAAGTGAACATGTTTGGCTGACCTGTAGTTACAAGTGGCATTCATAGGATAATGGAACATACTTAAAGTTAACATTCCATTAGTACAAGAAGAGTAATCTCATTTGTACTGCAATTTTTATCAATGGAAAGTATGTTAACATCAGCCTCTATAAGCTGCTGGTTCCAAAAAGACGACCTAACAGCTCCCCAAAAGTGAACCCAAAGCGTCTGGATCATCACCTGGTGGCCGGCTGTAGTATAGCTCATGAATCCTACCTCCTCCATGTTAGTAGATGAGACATGAACGAAACTAAAAAGTG
Source organism: Verasper variegatus (assembly GCA_026259375.1). Lineage (NCBI taxonomy): Eukaryota > Metazoa > Chordata > Actinopteri > Pleuronectiformes > Pleuronectidae > Verasper > Verasper variegatus. The sequence goes on along the minus strand of CM048047.1, from coordinate 1,491,422 downwards.
CATGTCAAATACATTATCTCAAAGATGGTGTCTACCACTTTATGTAGTTCTTATCATGCTGACGTTTGTTCAGTTTGTTAAAGTTGTTAAGTTTAGTTATACCAAAGTCTGGTCATACCACATCAAGTGAGGCTGTAACAGCACAACCTCTGACTGCAATGATTCCAGCTTTTCATGTATAAGAGCAAAAATATGATTATTCCTCGTCATCACTGCACACTGTGGCAAATGGTACTTCCACTCCTTGATACTTCCATTCCTTGGTACTGATGATACAGTATATGTCCACTGAGGCCAAAGTGAATCATATGTTTATTGTAAAAATGGTTTGAATCCTTGAACTGAAAATAAAATAAATACATACGAAATTGTTTCAGGTCGATAGATTCATCTACGGATCCATCTCATCCTCTCGTGACTGCTCCTTGTTTGGAAACAACTCCAAAAAACATTGACTCTGCAATTCTTCAACTGTTTGTCCTGGATTTCTCTTTTTAAATTCACTGAGATGGAAAAAGTATTGCAGGACACTCTTTTATTGAATAAATGGGTCAGTCTTTGAATTACTGCAGATATATATACCAGATGTAAATTGAAATAACCAAGAAAAATAAAAAGTTTGTATTACTTGTCTTCTTTTTTTTTTTTTACTTCCTCGGGACATTGTTTGCAAAAGCCAGATGAAACTTAACAACCGCTCAGGGCTCCGGACTTTATTTCATTTCAGCTTTGCCAGTTTGAACGTCTCGGAGGAAAGCGCTGAGGGTTTTTTGTGTGTAGATGCACTTGTTTGTTTGAGGTAAACTTTGGAAATAGGGGCTGAGATAGCTCAGCAGCTCAGACAGAGAGATACTAGAGGGTGCCAGGCAGCCAAATTACCTTGTCCTACAGTCACCCTCACTGCCAACCAGGCAGAAATGGATTCCATCTCTGCTCTGAGGTGAGGAACAGATTGGAGAAATAAGCCCAAATAACCATCGATATCTGTTCAGGAGGAGGGAGGCAGACACTGCTCTGAGAGGATCTGATGCCTGTGTGTGTATGTGTGTGTGTGTGTGCACTCAAGACCAGGTTTTCTGTTGTGTACCTGTCTATTAAAACAGTTACATTTTTACTAGAAACTATTTAGACATAGCCAACTAATCTATTAAGGTTTAAGTCAAACATTGTCTGGTTCCAGCTTCTCCAATCTCAAGGGCTGTTGCATGTTTTATTAAATGTTTCGTTCCCACGAGAATGTGTTGAAAATCCAGACGTGTCTGCTTGTGTCATGTGATGAATGCACACATAGAGCAGTTGTTTTACATTTCTTCAAATGGTGACCACGATCCGACACTTAATACTCTCCCTATACGTCTGACCTCAGGTTTACATTTTTCTATTCAAAGTGAAAATAAAAATAAAAAAAAGCTTTAGGCTAAAAAATACACAAGATAATTACAGGAAGAGGAAGAGAGCTGGATGCAGCAGAGGAGAGGAACCGCTCACCCAGGGGGTTTCCTAAATCTGTGTGTGAGTGTGTATGTGGGAGAGAGAGATAGAGGAAATCAAAGGTAGAGACCATCAGGGTGTGTGTGTTGGTGTGTGTGTGTGTGCGTGTGCCTTCAAGTTTGAAACTCGGCTCTGTCATGTCTGCATCCCTGGTCAGAGGAAACGTGTCACTACCTTGTCACTTCTCCAGTGTGTCTTAGCCCTAACCACCAGGCTTCCCACACACACACACACACACTTCAGCGCTTAAAATTTCGACCACGCTTTCCATTTTATCCCCCTCCCTCTCTTTCTCTCTTCCTGCATCCACAGACCGACTTAATTTTACATGACACACAGACTGCCAGAGTCATCGGTCGGAGCGGACGGAGTGGTGGAAGGAGGGGGAGGGTGGGGTGTCAGGTAGAATTTGGTCACACTGACACCCCAGATTCGATTACTAGTTAAGGTTTTTCTGGGGCCAAACAGACCTCTGGCTCTCCTCTTTGTCGTGTTTGCATTCTGATGTGCAGAGAGCATGCGTGCACATTCAGATTAGTGAAGTTTGCAAAACAGCAGATGAAACACTACAGTCATACTCTATTGGCTGAGCATTCTCCAGTGTTGTGTGCACTTGAAGCACGGCACTTCACGGCACCCCGAGCCACATGTATGTATGTGTGCCTGCATGTGTTTGTGCCCTTTAACGACAACCCTAGAGAAAAGAGCGCAGTAAAGGCTTGTGCAAATCATTTTTCTTCATGTCAGTCAAAATGCAGATTCATTTTCTTCATGAATATAAGTGTTTTGCTCAGAGTGCATTTCAATGTGTGCAGCTCAATATATTGTGCCTTTTAAATAGAATGTAACACGCGTGGGCGTTTTTCCTGCCAAATATTTTATTCTTGTGCATCTTCCAGAAATATACAGTCAGTGTTTGACGTGGGACTGAAGGACTAATAAAGCCCACGGATACATCTGGGACTGTTTTGCAGCAGATGTAAATTTTTAGAGGGGAATTGAATGTATTTAAAAGATAGTGAGATATTTTTCTTCTGAAACCTGTTGCATTGACCATTAACCTTCATATTTAATTAACTTATTCTAGTGTTAGACACAACTTTTCAAACTGAGCTGCTGCAGATTCTAAGTATTCCCACAACTGTATAGAAACTAACTAAATATGTTTACCAGACACAAACACTAGTATCTGGTACTACTTATATTATTCCCACTTTTACTGGGATATTAACTGATATCTGTGGTTAGGTAGAAGATTTACTTTTAACATTTTATAAGAACTTTAATTTTTAAGATATGTGGTCTGGTGCAAGACTGTGAGTGGCATTAGGTCAAATTCCAATCATTTTTCTACATCTCTATATAAATAAATCAGTGGCTAATAAAGAGTCACCTAAAACTGAGTAACCACAGTCTTTCTAAAGAAATTAACCAAACTTAACAAGATTAATCAAAGCAGGGCAATAAAACTCTTCATCAAAATATATATTTTTAAATAACAGTAATATATTTGCAAAATCAGGTAGGCTGATCAATTCCACCACATGATCCGCATCATTCTCATCATATCAAAAGAGATGACGGGCCTCTATAAGACTTTTAGCTATTATTTCCCTAATGGTCCAAACCTCTTTGTAAACTTCACACTCGCCTGTCTTTACTTAGCAGCCACCTGTGTCTTACTGTGTTGTGTCTAAGCAGGAAACCTAATAAGCTGTTTAAACTCAAACATCTCTCCAGGATCTAGTGTGCACTTGTTTGAATAAGAGAATTGAATTAAGGTGGAGCTTAAACAAAGTAAATCTGCTCTGTTTATCTGCCCTTCGAAAGGTTAAAATAAGAGAAGGGGAAAAAATCCCAAGATTTTCTTTAGATAATCTCAAACCTGTGACATTTTGTCTAGATTTAAGTCTAGTGGCCGCACATACTAATAATAATGATAAATAATAAAAAGTTGGGCTTAGAGAGTCATGGTGGAATAATGATTAAACCCCATCATGAAATCATTAATTATTACAGGAGCGGTTGCAGCTGAACCCCGAATCAAACCGTCCTTAAATGTAAACCAGTATCATCACCCTGTGGTTGTTGGCCTCCGTCAACAAGTGCAGTTGTAGTCAACATATTTTTTTCCAGAGTCATGTGAGATTCCTTTGACCTTTGACCACTGAAATCGAATCAGTTAATCTTTGATTCCAAGTGACAACCATTAAAAATTCGAAGAAACTCCCTAAAGGATGGGACTATTAGATTAGATATGTTTAAGAGACCAGTAACATGTTTTGTGAGGCCATCGGAACCTTTGACCAACCAAATCTTATCAGTAAGTTAAGTCTAATTGTCTAATCAAGTCTAAGTGAACATTGGGCCAAATTTGAAAATATATGTCTCTCAAGGCGTTTTGAAACATTCACCAAGGTCACTGTGACCTTGACTACTGACTACGGACTCACAAATCAAAAATAGAATGCATCCGGCCACTGGCTGTCGCTGCTGCAGAGGCATTAAAATAGATACATTTCACATATTTTACAAATGCAGTATGAAATGTGTGAGACCCCCGTCCTGAGTTTCTCTGTGTTGGACTGACTTGTGGCAACAGATGTGCCTGAACAACAGGAGATGAAATAATCTGTTGTTGTGGTAGTTTGGATCCTCCATAATGCTATTTGCTTTAGTTTTATAACGTCTGGGGTATAAGTCTGCAGATCTGAGGGAGCATCACGCTCTGTAGGACTGAGCAGAGCAGTTCCCTTATCAGTTGGGGATAGTTGAGTGCCGTATTACATGTCGGCCCATAATCTCCCACAGGTGTTCAGTTGAGATCCTGTGACTGTGAAGGCAGCAGCATATGATTCACATCATTTTCATATCGAACATCAAACCAGTCAGTGCCCCCCCCCTCGGGAGCTTTGTCATCTGTTTCTACAATCATCCTTTAATTTGTCACCGGTCTCTTCATGGAAAAGTTCCCAAGAGCCCGTCCCTCAAATGACAACCTCATGAAATACAAGCTAAAAGTATATACTCTAATAATAATAGTTTTACTGTGTCAGAGTAGTGCTGAGTCACGCTGTGGTCCATGTTGAGTTTCCCCACAGGGTTTTTGAATATGTATAGTTTGTGTGCTTGCAGAGCCAGGGGGGGGGGGGGGCATTCCTTATTCTGTCTTATGTTTGACCTGCGCTGCAAAGTGATACACACTCATTTCCACACAGGTCAGACTGGATGAGGTGCATAAGGATGGCTGCCTGCTGGCTGAATATCATTACGTTCTCCATTTGATGTGCCTCCATATGACTCTGTAACATTTGCTTTGTTTATGTTTTTACTGTGGAGAGCAGATGTGTGTGGGAGGAGAGGAGACGGGACCAACAAATCGCATCAAATGGAACCAAACCTGAGGCTGCCACAGTTTAAGAAAAGTGTGTATGTCCGTTTTTTGGGGGGGGTTTTGTTGGTATAGTGACACAAAATAGTCTCGTTCCTGTTTATCCGTGGCCTTGGTTCAAATCTAGCAGCAGCGGCAGGAGTGCTTTCTGAGGCTGAACTCAGATAAAGCTTCCGAGGTGTGTGTGTGTGTCCTTGTTGATTGTATTCAGAAGCATTGTGAAACGCCAGTGTGTCCCTGAGTAGTGGGAATGAATTGTTGCTATTTCCTTGGCAGCTCCTATAATAATTCCATGTAAGTGAACGAGGCTGAGTGAACATACTGTATGTGTGAGTGTGTTGGCAGCCGACAATAGCCCTCTTCTCGGTCACTCTCATTTTAACATCTGTTTTCCCGCTTTTTTCTCCTCTCGTCCACTTTCCATTTATCCACCCAGTTGCCCGCTGCTTTCCCCTCATTTACTACCTGTCCTGCTCGGCTAAATTAATCTCCAGATTTCCTCTCATTTCCTGTTGCCCTTTGTTCTCGGACCATTATATAAGGTGCTATGTTTAGCATCTTGACAGGAATTAATCATTACTGCATTGATTTTGGGACATTAGGTAAATAACTAAACAAATGAAACCATCTTGTAGAAGATTTAGCTGCAGTCGCCACCTCTCTACACTCCATTTATTAGCAGGTGTTGCTCTAAGGTTGGAAATGTTGGCCGTTTGGTTCAATTTAGTCCAAACTAAAACACTGTCTCAAAAGTTAACCAAGGGATTGTCACGAAACTTTGTTAAAACTTTTATTCTATTGTTTTCCTCCCATCTCCCATTTCTTCCTTCTCATTCCTGTAAATGTTTATCAAGCAGATTCATAGAGCTGCAGCATATGAACATTATATCTATAGTGCAGAGCCCGTTCTAAACCTCTGTTTAAAATGTTTACTTTGTTCACCAGCTTAAATTCAATCAGGACAACTGTCCTCATGCATCAGGCACTGTTTCACCTTTATCACCATCCACTCCTCCCGTCTTTCTCTCCATTTTCCTTTTCTCTTTCTTCAACTCAATTAGATGACTAAGGGCTGTTACTCTTTCAATTAACCCAATCAGATTTCTCCGCAGCCTCTTTGGGCCAATCATATTGCTGCTGTAGCGAGGGACTGTTCCTCTCTGCTGTCATTTCACTGAGATCAAAACATTAGTACTTGCATACCGTGCTGCGAACAGATCGGGTCCAGTCTACATCCAGGACATGGTCAAGCGTTACACCCCAGTAGAAGGTTCTCAAACATTTGCTCCTTTACTCACAAATTAAACGTTTTTGTTGAAAACAACTGTTGGTCCCATCTCTTCTGCTATGAAGTGTCCACTTTCTCTACTATTTTGAGTGTGTCTTTGGATGGCACGGTGGTATTGGGGCTAGTGTCACCTCACAGCAAGCAGGATCCTGGTTTGAATCCCAGTGAAGTTTGCATGTTCTCCCTACATTTCCTTGTGTTTTCTCCGGCTATTCCAGCTTGGAGGTTGGGGTCATGTAGACCCCAGAGTGTTTGGCTCCAGCGTCCAGCTCCAGCTGAGATGATGTTGGATCAATGATGAATGGATGTTTCTGAATTTGTAAGTGTAACCTACTTACTAATCATTGTATGATGATGCACAAATTAGGACATAGCTCAAACTTTTGTTGTATTTATATTTTTTAAGCATTTTGCCTTTATTCAGGTAGACACATTTAGTGAGAGACACGCGGCGAATGATCCGACAGACTGGGAGTCAAATCAGGGACCTGCTGCTCAAGGCATTTGTACCTATGTGATGCCATTCAGCAATTGAGTCGCCCATTCACAGCTTAAGATTTGCTGACATTTCACTCAAAATCCTAAATGTCCACCTGCTGGAGTCGATAAATCCATAGATCGATAAATCTTGGAGGTCAGGGGTTCATATACAGTCAATGGATTAATCAGACTCAGTTTAATATATCATCTGAATAGACATATAAACCTGAATCAATATACATGTCAGAGCTGGTGAGATATTTAAACCTGGACCACAGCAGTAAACCATCAGAGCAGCAGACTGACATTGTCTTCCATAGAGAGACACAGCTTCTAAAAGTTAACTCTAAATGTCTGATCTGGTCCTTTACATGTGGGCATTAAACAGTCATTAAGTGGATTACAGGTAAGACCTTAGCATCTCTCCTGATGAACTGATGACAGGGCAGTCTCTCCACTCTATGTCTCAACAATGAACCCAGACAAGCCTGAGGGAAGAAAGAAAGACACCTTGAGACTGACATAGAGAGCATCAACGTTTGCCTCAGAAAACTCTCTAATTCCCTCGCTGGAACATTGTAGCTTCATCTTATCCTGTAATCCATAGAGCCTGAACTCTTTCAATGGCTCTGCACAGTTAGAATTTAATCATGCTGCTCCCGCTGAGCTCCACAAGACCGGACCACACAACTGTGCCATTGTGTCTAATGTCCCTTATCCATCTGCTTAAACAATATTAAAGAACAGCACTTCCTGCTCAATTCGTCCCCAGTAATCAGAGCGCTGACCCAAATGAAGAACAAAAAGAGGTGAGAGACCTCATCCGCTCCGTTTCACTTCAGTCTTGCTGCTTGTCATTATCCTTCCACCTCTCATTTTCCCTACTTCCACCTCCCGCATCCTCCCCTGCGCTCTGGCCAGAAATGTAATCACATCTATTCAGTGATGAAATTGTTCCCTCCCTCCACCTCCTCCCACTCCCTTTTTAGGCTGGTTGAATCTGGTCACCCTTTTGTCGACGAGGGAACAAACTAATTATGTCTCTTCACGCGGTCGAGACAAGAGTGATCACATGAATGGAATCAAACGGCGAGAGGGAGGAACTAAGACGGGACAACTGTGGCTCAGTGAAATTAGTAAATGGTTGTAAGTGCTTGTCTTTGTCTTTACTGCAGTAATTAATGATATATGCCGTGAGCGAAATGCCCAGGCTCACCAGGCAGCGAAAATGTTACCTATGCCAAAGCACATCCACATGGTTCATTGAACACCGGGTGCACGTGCTCAAATACGTGGATGTGGATTAATTCACGGAACACAGAAACAAAATGTCACGCAGGCTAATTGCAAGTGATTTACTGCAGTGATCAGTGGTCTGTGTGATTCATCGGATTGCAGAAGTTGAGAGACAGCTTAGAGCCCTGTGAATTAGTGCAGGTGCTGTCAGAAGTTCAACAAGGTTTCTGCAGCGGTGATGCAGAGCAGTGAGGGTCAATGAAAAGACCAACACTCCAACTCTATTAGGGAACTTAATCACAATGTGTCCACTAAAGCCACAAATGCACTAATGGCTCTTTAGAGTACCTTTGCTTCCTATTAGGGTAACCTTTTGAAAAAAAATCCCTTCATTTTATTTTAATATAACAAGTTTTATGCAGATGATCAGGTACAAAACACAACAAGTTTGGAAAATCAATAATAGGTTGTTTTCAATATAGTTGTTTTCAGGAAATTACAATTACAGCTACAGCAAATCCAATGTGCTAATGATATATCAGAAATCTATTGCAGGGCTCATAATTTCCCCATGTACCCCAAACCATGTGTAGTGTGTAATATATGTACTTTACCAGTAGGTAGAGGCCAAACATACCTCTACCAGGTATCTTGTTATAATCAATTACTTTCTTTTTGATAAACCACAACTTTAATTTGCTTATATTAAATTTAAAATTACCTGACACTTTGGGACCCACCTCAGGAGGTTTTTAATCAAAACCAGTTAACATGCCATGAACCTTAAAGTGTCTTATTAAAGGTGGTTGATAACAAGTGACGGAATGAGACCACAGAGGTTATCTGGGACAATAAATTACATTAAGGCGAACATGAAAACGGATCTCCTCACCAGTCCACATTTACAGCCTTGTTGCGTTTATAGGCTAATCACGGTTCTCTACACTATTACTGACTGAAGAGGTTAGTGTGGAGAGTGCTTACCTTCGACAAGGCTGATTTGACACTTTATCATTACATATATGTACATGTATTAAGAACAGATACATCTGGATCATTATCCAGATTCACACAAATTGCCCTTGTTTATTAAGTATTAACACTTTATATATAATCTTTCATCAAGGTCCCTGAATTATCCCTTGAGAAATTCACAAAAATCTGTAACCTTAATGGTTAGTAAGATCTACCTTGGCCCATCTCCATCCTTTCACCAAGTTTCAATAAGATCGAGTCAGTAGTTTTTAAATATTTCAAACAAAAATAACAGACAGCGATGAAAACCTAACATCCTTGGTGAAGGTAATTACAACATGGACATTTAGTTGTGGGGAAGTTGAAGTGAAGAACTGTGCTGTAGTTTGTTTAACCCTCGTGTTGTTCCTGGGTCGGATTGACCCAGAGTGTGTGTGTGTGTCTCCTGGGGGGTCATTTAGACCCACACCTGATTCTAATTGTAATTTAGGGAGGTACATTAGACCCTCAAAGAAGCCGGTGCATCATTCTCCATGTGCCCCCCTCCCGGACCATGGCACGATGTCGCGTCAGGAGCGTTTCACCAGAGAACAGGTTCTCCAACAGCTATTCTCCCAGCAACCATCCTCTGAACCCGACGACGACGCGAAAGAGCCAGAACGAGAAGCAGACGGACAAGGAGATGGAGAAGCAGACCGAGAAGCAGATAGAAAAGCAGACCAAGAAGAAGACAGAGAGGATAGAGACGGCGACGAAGACGAAGACGGGGAAGACGACGACGGCGATGAAGACTACGACCCAGTGGGTGATGCTTCTGCAGATTCGTCATCCTTTGAAGAAGAAGAAGGAGGACAAGACCACGGCGACACCACCAGACTCCAGCCTGTGGGACGGCGAGAGTGGCCGGGCGATATTTCGTGTCACGATGCCCCTAAAACTCTTCCACACGAAACCAGGGGCTGCGGGTAGTGCGCGATGTAACGGAGGGACTGCACGGTCGTAATGTCACGTGCGACAATTACTTCACCTCCTACGAACAAGCCCGAGCTCCCAACCAGGCTGCTCGCGGTCAAGGGAAGAGAGGTGTTCTCATCCAAGTTTGCATTCACGCCCACCACCACTCTGGTGCCCTACATCCCAAAGAAAAACAGGAACGTGGTGCTCCTGAGCACATGGCACACCAAGGCTGACATCAGCAACCGCGAGGACGGGAAACCAGTCATCGTCCTGGACTACAACCGCAACATAGGTGGCGTGGACAACCTAGACAAGGTGATCGGAACGTACAGCTACAGGAGGATGACTGCGCGCTGGCCCCTGGTCATCTTTCACAACATTATCGACGTCTCTTCCTACAACGCCTTCGTGATATGGAGAGAGATCAACCCAGACTGGATGCCGGGCAAGCGGAACAAGCGGAGGGTGTTCCTAGAGCAGCTGGGAAAGGCTCTTGTGACTCCGCACGGAAGCATCTGCCGCGGTTGTGAAGGCTGTAAAAGCCGCCGCCGCCACCACACAGAGAGCTCTTGATCACGACGACTACGACATTCGACCCGAGAGTCCGGCCTCCTCCATAGCCCTAGCAGCAGCCCCGCTCGGGGCGAGTAAGAGGAAGAGGTGTCAGATATACCCCAGGAAGAAGGACTGTAAAACTCACACCGCGTGCTGCGGGTGTAACAAATACATCTGCAAGGGCTGCTCACTTGTCTATTGCCCTACATGTGCATCCTAATATGGGGTGGGCTATGTGAGGGGGGCCAACAGCTGGGGGAAGCAGGGACAACACAAGGGTTAAAGCCATTCATTTATTTCTGTCAATCTTATTTAGACTTAAAAAATCACCCAAAAAGAACTTATTTTCCACAATAATAATTTTTTTAACACATGAACACTGAAATACTTAACTGACTCCATGTGTATCAGTGGTCACACATGGCCAATAGAAAAGTGACAGTCAGTGATAGATGGCTAGATCAAAACAATTTAGGCCATTTTGCAAAAACCTTAAATTAATAAATAGATTTCTGGAAGGAGCCAACAAAAATAGTTTTGAATCCAAACTGTGGAACAGCCAGTAAGATCCCATGTGAAGGCTGCAGGCTGGGGTTTGACTCATGTGGAGGGTTTGGTGACTTAAAAAGGCTCAAAGTGACAAGAGTCTTGATTCACACTTTTGAACCACATCGTCATGGTTACCAGATGCTCTCTGTACAGGAGAAACACGGTGGTCTTAAAGTGCTGTAAACATCATTGAAAAGTTTGGGGCTCTCATTCATTGATGATGATCTCTTGCACTGCTCCTGATTTCTCTTATTCAGTCCTAAATTGAAACGTCACCATGGTAATTTTCTCCTCACGGTACACAATACAAACTGCTTTTAAAGTGAAATATTTCAACTCCCCGTGTTAGAAATAGCAGAATGTGTGTTTGATGGATGAAGTTGTTGATCATTGAAACATGCAAAGTCTGAATATAGCGAAGCAGTTTGTGTTTGTTTGCTGGAGCAGCCACAAAGATTGACTGATGTTCCCCGACACTTTAACGGCTTAGTGTGATCTTTAGCCTCGCTGGAAAATTGTACTGTCGCATAAAAGTCAGTGGTGCACAGCAAAGTTTATACTTGGAAGAGAAAGAAGGAGAATTGGACTTAACGGAAGAGATGGAAGACGAGGTGTGTGTGTGTGGGGGGGGGGGGGGGACACAGAGGAGCTTAGGAGCAGGAATAAATGGGATAGGACATCTTCATTTAGTTTTAACATCTGCCAAGCTCTGCGGTGCAACCTGCTCTGCTCCTGCAGACAGCGGCAGGCTCAGCTCCTCACACTAACAGATAGATCTTAGACTCAGACGCCTGGCAATATTTGCTGCCTCAGGTGAGATTTTAGAATTCGGTATTGAATCAAGCGTATCAAACTGGTCTTGGGATATGAAAAGTCAACGCGTAAATGGGATTTTCCTTTTTAATTAGTCAATCCGCTGCCATCTTCAGGGCCCCACCTGTATGTTTTTTTGGCCTGGAGGCTCTAAATTGTGTACATTTCTCAATTTACTGTCATGAAAAGAAGAGCAAAAGAAGTAACAGAGGAGGAGGGATGTGACGGCAGCTGAACACCAACCTGATAACTGAGGCAAAAAGTACAGCCATGCTAGTTTAACCCACTGTCTCTAAATGTACTGTATCTGTCTGTTTGTCATTTAGCACACTAGTGCAGCACCTGTTCTAAATTTCTGAATTATTCCTTGTCATTAGTGAGTCCTCCTCAAACACTTCTACAATATTCTACAAAGTTCTACACTTTTTATTGTTTTTTATAAACAGTCTAGGGTGCAAAGTGAAGTGAGAAAACTTTGTGTTCATCCTACCAGGTTTATCTGCAGTGGAGATTTTATTGTCAATGATTTTTATCAAATTAAACAGAATTTGCTTTATTACTGTTCATGTGTGTGGGTTAAACACAAGTTTAATTGATTTACTGAACAAATGTTGTTTTTTCATACATTTCATGTTGGCTATTTGTTGTCTGTTGAGCAATGGACACAATCTACTGACCCAAGTTCACAATACTTCAAATTAAAAGCCCTGTTTTTCCACTCAGTATAAAGCATTGCAGCAACAAAATGTACATTGTGCTTATACTTAACAACAAGCCAAACAGGAAGTGATACTGTGAAAGTTGTTGTCATGATGGAGATCAGCAGAGTCGCAGGTCACTCCGTCTGTGTGTGTTTCTCTTTCCGATATGATGAAATAAAAATAATCTAATTATCAAAATGATGTGATGGTGATTTTGACCCATGGTTTGACTCAGTTGCAGACTGCTGTAGTTTATCTAGGGACTCACTGACTGCAACAGAGCCCTGGACACCTGTTTGTCACATTTGTATTAATACAATAATAAGAAAGCCGATTAGATCATTGGTTCGGGAGATTTGCGTTCCACATACAGACAGAAGTTTGTGAAATGAATAGGTAGATTAGTTGTATCCATATTTAGCAGTAAGTTTAAGTTTTTTCTTAGAGGAGAGATTTGTGTGTGGCATGAGGGCCAATTTGTATGGAAAGCCAAGAGAGTCATATTCACCTGCTCAATTACAGTGATCGATTGATGCCACCCACTGTGCAGATGCAGACATGGCTGCTACATATGTATATGTTTTTGTGAGCAGTGTTTGGTTATGTCTCACACAGGAGGTGAGTTAAATCTGTTCGTTATAAGACATTTTGTGCATCAAGGATCCTACACTAGTCTGCTCTGAGGATATTTATTGACAGAAAGAGAGAAGCATGTAAAGGTTTTAATAAAACTGATTGTGTCCTGTGTTTTTCAACATGAATTGGGCAGCTGGGTACAGAATTATAACTAACCAGTTTAAATGGTGCAGTTGTACAGACTTTGGCAGCACGTTTCAGTCAGGTTCCCTGATGGGTCAGTGTACAATTGTGCTACACTTTGCTGAAACATTTGTTTCCAATTAAAATCCAAAGTAGATCAAATCTATATATCAGTCCTGCTGCTTTCAGATGGCTTTAATGATTTTATCAGTCTCTCAGCTCGCATCAATGTCAAATGTCATTTCCAGCCACAACAGACAGCTGTTTTCTGCCAAAAAAATAAATAAATCTCTGCTTCTCAGATTGAAATGATGGATAAAGTTAGCAACTTCCTGGTTAAGGTTTCAACTTCCTTCATCTGCTTTGCCTTTTCAACAAAGGGGCTGTTTTTATCCTGCTAGGTAAATTTTCCACATTTACTCTGGTTGTTCTAACATCTGCCAATTTCCTTTACTTGGGGAAAGTTACAGATAGGGGGTCACCCACTATACCATCTTTCACCAGGTGAAATCTCTGAATAGTATGTCTGCTCCAGTCTCCACCTTCATTTCTTTTCTGCATTTGAATAGGTGTAGTTGTCACTGATTCTACTAGATATTTAGCCTGCTAGAAATGTGGTCAGACTAGGTGACATGTTGTCACGTCTTCCAAAATTTGTCAGCAAGCGGACAATTTGGCAAAAATGGTTTTAGCGTGAACTCAGCATTAGAAGAACAAAAAGAAACAAAATCTCCCCAGAGGTGCTGGTGGAGACCAAAGCAGAGCTGAAAAGAGGGTGAACCTTGGACATATATTCATTAGATGGGGAGAAACACAAGTGCTAACTAATGCAGTTTTTCTCTGTCTCTACTGGATGAGAAAAATCGAATTATTATGTGTATGTTGACTATTACAACCCAACATTATTGTGTGTACAGCTTGTATTCTGCTGCTTCCAAGTGGCCCAAAATGATTGGTTTTGTCACATTAAAGCACAATTTCGGGTGAATGGAAAATGTTTTCTTGACATAATTCAGTATAATTACTTCATGTAACTGATGAGTGTTTCTCTCGGATGTCTACAGACATCCATTGTCAACACAATATTAAAGAAATGCCAACACCTCCACTGGCAGCATTTAATTCCCTGTCATCCTGTTCCGCTTTGCAACAGGCAAGAGAACATATCTGCTAAGAGCCAAACACGTTTGAGGAAACCCAAACATTTTGCTTAGTTGTCTTTTCACACCCACTGACTTCAAAATGGAGAAATCCTTGAGCACACAGGAACTGATCTATCTGGTTTGTTTGGAATAAATACGGAGAAAAATCAAAAGGTGATGAGAATCTGGGGATTAACTTGACAGATAAATTGAGTATTAGCTTTATCTCAGTGGAGTCATGTTTAAGATTGTGGACAGCGTTAGGCACTATATATTCGAAAATGAGTGTACAGTTGTTAATGGAAGGTCCACACATGCATAGCAGTATAAACCGAGTGTGTGTGAGTCTGTGTGTTTAATGTGCAACTCAAGTGTGGAGTAAATCCTGAGGACCCGAAAAGCAATTGTAACTCATTCCCATTGTCACCCCCACCCCCAACATAAACATGCAAACGTATTCAGACACATGCACCTTCACTATATAATGTATACATACACACACACACACACACACACATGTAAGCCATATATCAGCAACAGTCTGTAACTCTATTGAATATGTGCGTGTTCAGTTATGTGGTGAGGGAACATTCAGACTAAAGTTACTTGGCTCCGACTGAGAAACGAAAGAGAGAGAGAGGGTGTGTGTGTTTGTGTGTGCGTTTTTGAGAGAGAGAGAGAGAGAGAGAGAGAGAGAGAAAAGGAAAATAAAACAACAGAAAGAGAAAAAAACTCAAGCTCCCTTATGATTGAATCTGCTGAGGCGTGGCATTGAGATAGATCACAAACAGTGGTGTGTGTGTGCATTTGTGTGTGTCTGTGTGTGTGTGCTACCTGATCTGACCGTTACACAAAGTTGAGAAAGATGGAATTCCTTCTCCATACCTGAAAGACACGTGTCAGTATGTGTTTGTGTGTTTATCCATTCACAAGTGTGCAGTCTGGGAGTCAGTGTGTGTGCACTTGTGTGTGCATGATAAACACATTAGTGTGTGCATCAGCAGTCATGCAGCTCAGCGTGTGTGATTAGATATTTACTCTGTGCTGCAGTGTGTGATTAAGTGCGGTTTGAAGCGATGGCTTTACACTAGACTGCGTCTCTGGACTCTGCAATCACAGCAGCAGGTAGAGAGACAGAGCACATCACACTGCTGCAGCTCCACGTCTCTGCCATGAAACAGTCCACTTGATTGTTTCATAAACTTACTGATTACTGGATATCATCCCTGATATTAAAAAATGTCCTATGCCTTCGAGAGGCTCACTCACTTTGACAGGATTTAAAGTGTTGTAATGGACTCATTCATGAACAGCGTTCCTCAGATGAGAACCTGAAAGTTGAAGTCAGTAGAGAAATGCCTCAATTTTGTCTTTTAAAGAAAAAGCTTAGATTGATTAAAGTGAATTGGAGAAAATGGAATTCATCTGTTGTGAGCCTCGGGTTTGGTTTAAATCTGCTTCCAGTAATATTTCATTGGCACGATCAAAGTTGACAAATGTCCGCTCTGCTTGCTCATTTCCGATTCTTCACATCTCTGTATGTAGCCATCATCGTCAGTGATCATCAACTGAGACTGAGCAACAGGAGTTTTGCATCCGTCACTGACAGATAATTTCTCACAGGGAACCTGCACAGATTTTAAGGTTGTGCCTGTGTGTTCTTAGATACTGCTGCTCACTTTGCACACAATCAACATAATATGTTTTTAATAGAGTGCTGTTGATCAATGGCAGTCACTCATCTGTTTCCCCAACTCTCTGGAAGATTCAAGTTTTTCAAGCAGCCATGGACATCCTGGTCTGCTCTAATCTTCCAGACCCCCCGAACTATGCACAGCTAGTTACGCAGACCCAGTATTTCCTTTTTGTCCATGCACTGTAGGGAACATTTTATTTTTGCTCGGGTCTTTCATACTGTGGCTTGAAAATGTTATCACATATGAGAGGGTGTGGTGTTGTGTAATAATGCATCAAACGGGGTACCATAAAATGGTGTGCCTTTTGGGCATTCAATAAATTGGGTTATCAAAATAAAATATTCAATATTAATATTAAATAATAACTTGAATTGATTAAAGTTACCTCGGGGCACCACCCTTCAAAGAAAGGGAAAAGATAGCCAATTTATTGATTAAGTCTCATAAAAGTACTAACTACAAATTTGGAACTCTGATTGCCAATTAAATTAATAACTATAACCAAAATGACCATATAGATAGTTAGCTAAGTTGAAGGATATAGAGTTCTTGACAGTGTGGAGGTTGGCAAAATTAATGAAAAAACAGTTGTGAAAGAAAAACATTTAATATGAAGATAATAAAGTATAAGTACTAACGGTGTACTTAATATATAAAGATGTGTATGTGAGTATGCGTGTGTGTGTCTGTGTGAGTCAGCGTGCTTCCAAAATGGTGGTTGGCCACTCTGAAGATAACACCCCCTTTAAAAACACTATGTGGTAATTTGGTTGGCTTGTCATTTTAAAACCAGCATATTTTCTGAGAGAACAGTTGTGTGTCTTGCAGGTTGTTTCAATGACAGATGAATCGCTGCAAAGCAATCCAAGGATATGAAACTTGTGTTGAAAATTACTGACTTCTAAATGCATCATTTGAGTGTGTGTAAGTATGTGTGTGTGTGTGTGTGTGTGAGAGAGAGAGAGAGAGAGAGAGAGAGAGAGAGAGAGAGAGAGAGAGAGAGAGAGGGTGTCATGGTTTGGTATTCTAGTGTTTAGTTAGTGTTTTCAGTTTATTTGTACGTCGTATTTCATGTTTACTCTTGTGCTTATGTTTGTATGTGTCTCAGGGCTTCCCACTATGTGTTCTGTTTCCTGTTTTATTTTGTAATCTCTGTTCACAGTGTATTTTCTAGCTTTACTTCCTGTCTGTGATTGCACCAGTGTCCAATTGCCCCTGCCTTCCCTGTGTGTATTTAAGCCTCTGTGCTTCCCCGTGTCTTGGTTGGATTGTTGTCAAAGTGTCGTATGTAGTGGTTATGTCCTGATCTACTGTGTAAGCCTCCTGTGTTTTTGTTTTTCTTCTGTTTTACCTTTTTCATTAAAAATACTATTTTTGTTAAAACTCTGCGTCTGGGTCCAACTGCTTCATCGCACCCTGACAGAATGATCTGACCAAAAGAACTTGGACCCAGCAGAGATTAGTTTTATTTACCAACAAGTTTATTATTTGGATTGTCTGGTGGACAAGCTGGGTTCATCGGGCGCCCAGCCACGCAAGGATTCTAGAGGAGATCTCTGTAGTAGAGGCATGGCTAAGGGAACATCCTTAGGAGGAATTCCTCAACCCTCATCCACAAACCCGTACGTGGGAAGCCGCCTGGCGTTTGGAGGACCCCGCAGCTTTATGGATTCCCTCCTCTGGATCCCCCCTCGTCCCTCCCGTCTCGGTGCCCATTGTGGCCCGTCTGGAATCCGGACCTTGGGGGGGGGGGGGGGTTTCTGTCATCGGAGAGGGGGCGCTCTCAGCAGGAACCCCTCACCTCCAGTCCTGGCTGGGCCGCAGTCCCCTCCTGTCCAGCGCCAGAGGGTCCGAGCAGACACCACTCCGGTTTCGGCGTCGGGGGTCCCGGCACTGATTCCTCCCATTCCTGTTCTGCCCCAGAGGATCCCGGCAGACGCCACTCCGGTTTCGGCGTCGGGGGTCCTCGCAGCGCTTCTTCCAGTCCATGTTCTGCGGCGGAGGGTCCCGGCTGACGTCATTCCTGTTCCGACGTCGGGGGTCCTTGCAGTGTCTGCCCCTGACCGGCCTCCGGGCCGTCCGCCTGAGTCCCCTTGCTTCGTCCCTGACCGGCCTCCGGGATGTCCCCCTGAGTCCCCTTGCTTCGTCCCTGACCAGCCTCCGGGCTGTCCGCCTGAGGCCCTTGCTTCGTCCCTGACCGGCCTCCGGGATGTCCCCCTGAGCCCTTGTTCTTTGTCCCTGACCGGCCTCCGTGCCGTCCTCCCGAGCCTTTGTACTCTGTTCCTGATCGGCCACGGTGCCGCCAGCCCGAGCCGGATCCCGCCTCCTCCCTCCCGTCTCAGTTCGCGTTTTGGGCCGTATAGAATCCGGCCCATGGGGGGGGGGGGGCACTGTCATGGTTTGGTATTCTAGTGTTTAGTTTTCAAAGTGTTTTCAGTTTATTTGTACCTCATATTTCATGTTTACTCTTGTGCTTATGTTTGTATGTGTCTCTGGGTTTCCCACTCCGTGTTCTGTTTCCTGTTTTATTTTGTAGTCTCTGTTCAGTGTGTTTTCTAGCTTTACTTCTGTCTGTGATTGTCTGCACCAGTCATGTGTGTCACCTGTGCCCAATTGCTCCTGCCTTCCCTGTGTGTATTTAAGCCTCTGTGCTTCCCCTTGTCTTGGTCTGATTGTTGTCCTAGTGTCGTATGTAGTTGTGTTCTCGTCATCTTGCCATGGTTCTGTCCTCCTGTCCTGATCTCCTGTGCTTTTTGTATCCTGTGTCTCCTGAGCTTCTGTCCTGATCTCTGGTACTTTTACATGAAAAGACTCTTTTGTTTAAACTCTGTGTCTGGGTCCAGCTGCCTCACCGTAACCCTGACAAAGAGACTGTGTCTTCATGTATGCATCTCATGATCTACAGCTTGTACCCCTCATGTCACCTGTGGTCCCCACAGGGGTCCTGCTGTGATTGACAGGTGTGCCCTCCAGACACTGTGTGTGTGTGCTCTCTCTCTCTCGCTCTCTCGCTCGCTCGCTCTCTCTCGCTCTCTCTCTCCTGTCGTTGGACCCCTCGACCACCATGTTCACATCTCCTTTTCTCTCCCCATCTTGATTTCTCACTCTTTGGGCATATGTTGTTACCACTGTGTGTGCAGGGAGAGACACATGATGATAGATTTATAGGCCACTCACATGTGCTGGAGCAATCAAGGAATCACCCATGACTCATATTCTCTCCTCTAATAAAAAACACGAGAGGGAAATGAGAAAGAGACGGAGGATAGATGGTTTTGAAAGAAACAGAGGGATGTGAAAGAGAGACAGCAGTAAATTTGGACGAGCTGTGAGACTTGTTGAAACGAGAGAGAGAGAAGATACAGGGAAGACAATCAGATGGGGAAGTTGTTTGACAGTGTGGGGAGAGAATGAATGAGCATGATTTAATGTGGCTTTTCTTTATGACGTTAAATCCTTTTTTGTTTGATGAAAGTGATCTTTAGTTTATGGCTCACCCTCAGTACCCTCTTCCTGTCTTCTCCCAACTTCATCCATCTCCACTGGTAAATTATATGCTCAAATATGTCCTATAATTATAAAAAAGGTTTTTATTCCATGGTCAATATTTCACACATTTTTATTAAACTTTGTCCCTGAGACGTTTCTTGATGTGGCCTCTACGGCAACTTTAATTTTATCAACTGAATATTAAGACAGTGGCTTTATAACTTTCACTTTGCCAAATGGACAAATTATTTTTGTACAGTGTATTTGTTGAGGGACACGTGGTCACAGAGGTGAATGGGAATTCAAGTCATGAGAATCATGAGAAAAACAGCCAACAGACAAACAACTGACTTTATAGACGTCTCTAACAGCTGCAACAGGTTCAGATACTGTAGTTGGTAAGGTTATTGATAAACTAACTGATTATTGATCAGATGATACTGCATCAGGATTTTTTAATTGGTTAATTATAAACACACAATCTTGTAGTTTTATCCCATAGCTGAACCTTTTCTGCGAAACATCCTGTGAGTTTCGCCAATCATAGTGGAACCAACAAAACGATGAGCCATGTTGTGACGATGCAAATGTGTGACCTGAATGTCTCACATTTACCTCACAATTACTTCACAAGACCCTGACGCTGACCCTGAAGTCCTTTGTGTTCGATATGAGACACACATCATGTACAAAAGTCATCAACTGACAAACACAAGATTGACAAACACACCTGGACAATGGCTGAAACGTGGTGAACAGTCAAGACACATCACATTGTCTGTTGCATCCAGATTTATTCTAAGAGCTGAGGGAATCAGAGTGAGTGAGCCAAGGCTACGCTGGCTGCATGACACAGAACGTCTTGCTTTTCTTTAACATGAGGACTTTGCAAGTCATCCCCCCCACCCCTATTTGGTAAAATAATCGGCACTGACTGACCTCCAGTCGGGAATGCCCCTGCGATGGTCCAAAGGGGCAAATCGCGTCTAAAATCATCCTGATTATCCTCTAGTATGCAGCAGCCCGTAAGAGGCCAGATTGCCCTCATGAGACGACTCTCGTGTGTGAGCCATGCTGCTTTTCTAGAAACTGGGATTCTCGCTTATTTTCAACAAAATAGATCTTTCACCACAGTTTCAACTTCCTGTACCTGTTTCAAAGTAAATGCACCCCAGCGTTTCTGGTGACCGAATTCATTCATTTGCTTCATCAGATTTGTATGGTTATTGCAGGACAGGAAAATGCACGGCTTTATACCACAGAGTCCTGGCATTTAGTTGAATACATAGCCCGACTTTTACATGAGGAAATACCATAGTCATCCCAGAGATGTCATGAGGCAGCTCCTCAGCAGACATGCTCCCTGTGTGAATGGCCGTGAGATGCAGCAGATCAGCGCAGCAGTGTGGCCCAAAGGACAGAAGTTGTTTGATATATAGCTGCTTTCAGACATGCACTGAACTTCGGAGATTCTCCAGAGGAGGTGTATGTGTGAACGTCTGAGTGAGAGCCTCAAGATTATCTGCAGACTTTCTCCATCTGGCCCCCCAGTATAAAGTCCACAGTAAGTCCACAGAATCCGAAGTGTGAACACAGCAGGGGATCCCCCGCTGGATTCACAGCGAGCGAGTGGGGGGTTGATGATGCTTCTAACAAGTGACAGACGCAAAAATGAAAAAGATTAAAAGAAAACAAACATCTCCAGGTGAAAAAGTGGAGCCAGACACAGAGAAGATGTCAAGAGAATTTGTGGTGATAAGAGCCGACGATGGCATCTGTGTGTTGTAAACAAGATCAAGTGATCTCCACAGCGGATTTAATACTTTACTTCCTGTCTCTGTCTGCTGCACCCGGCTGCACCACCTCTCGCCCGAATAACGTGGAAGATTTGTTGCTGTTGTGAACACGTTGCAGAGAACCTCCCGCTGTGTTGTGCGTGTTAGAGACAAACTGCGGATAAAGTCTGCAGAATTGGGTCCAGACTTTATCTGCAGGTCATGTCTGAAAAGCTTATGAGAACTTTTTTGTTAACTGACCTCGAGACTGTTTAGTCACTAGAGAAGCTAGAAAATCTGTTAGTGACCACATCTCCACTTCTCTTTTCATATCTCTATCTTTTCCCACCATCCTTGTCCTTCTCTTCTTTAACTGTTTCTCTGCTCATCTCTGTCCATCCTCTTCTTCATCCTTTCTGTCCCGATGTTTGATATGTAGACATTGGTAGAGGAGTCAGCCTCCTCACTCCACTGAGCCACGGTATCATTAAGGCAGGAAACATGCTTACACACATACACATTCATAAGTAGCATCACTTCATAGTGTGGGATTCTTGTTGTTACCCATTGCCTATGTTTCCATGTCTTCTGTATCATTTTGACCTTTTCCTCCAGATTTCTACTGCTTATTTTACTTCTGACCTTTTCATTTCTCTGCGAGGATGTGATCACATTTGTGTTTTTGGCACTTTCTCACTTTATTTGTGCTGATGAACCTTTTTCAGTTTTTACCAATTTGTGAGGAAGCCCCTTCATAGCTACTATACACTATGTTCACCAGCTAGTCACTTAATTTGTACGTTATGAGGTGCTGAGCATTTTGTGTCAAGTATTTGGCAAACACAAACACTAGATAAAGTAATGTCTGGAGATAGGGATAGAAAAAGTCCAAAAACGTATCCAGGGAGCTATCAGACACTGGAGATGATCACAGTAGAGAAGGGAATGAGTCTGTGGAAGTATTTGCTTCATAATGAATGAAATCCAGGTGAGTGCAGAAAAACAGGACAACCAGGCTGGACGTGGCTTCACAGGAACAGTTAGCATGGTCGGTGTAAAGCACAGTGGAACAGTAGAAAACAAAGACTGCACAGAGGAATCAACAATGATCTGGTGACAACTGGAAAGGAGGACTAGACTTTTAAACTGCAGGGGAAGTGATGGCAATCAGTGACGATGAGCGGCATGGCAGTAAATGATTTGAAGGGACAGCCTGAAGTAGGTCAGCCACGCCCAGCGGCAAAACACATACGCTAACATCCATTTTAGAGGTGGTAGGTCTGAAAACAGCAGCCTGCTGTGGCTGAAAGTGAAGATGAGACAGTGAAGTCTGTGTCCTGTAAAACCAAAACAATGAGCTGAAAGATGCTACAAACATCTGTATAGCTGCTCTCAGACATTCACTTCACTCTGGAGAGCCACTGCAGTTTTTCCAGAGGACGTGTATGTCTGAACGCAAATGTTGGAGTGAGAGCCTTCGGACTTTCAGCTGATTGTCTCCGCTCCCTAACATAAAGTCCACAGACAGTCTGGAGGAGCCGATGTGAGGACTATCAAGTCTGACAATGGCTCATGTGTACAGCTGAAGGCAAAGCTGCATGAAATTATTCTTTGTGAAATTTAGAGAGTAAAGTCATATTATGCAATAAAGCTGGAATTGAGAAGAAAATCACTGTATTCCGTAAGTAAAGTTGTAACACTATGAGAAAAAATTAGCAATTTTACAAGAATAAAGTCATAATATTCCTTCTCCACAAAAGAGACAAAATCCTTCAAGTCGATGTGGTTTTTCATAATAAACATGGTTATTAAACAGTTATGATAATATTGTGCTCATGTTTACATGAAACAAAAAGCTTAACCAAACAAGATGATCGACATTCCTCATTTTAAATTAAGTCTCACAATATTACAACTTCATTCAGGAAATCTTAGAACTTTTTTTCTTCAACACGGCCCTAACACATACGTTACACATACCAGTATTCATGTTATTCATTGTTCATAAAAAGTATTGATATATTTACTAAAACTACTTGGTCAATGCTGGATAAGCTTCATGGTCATAGATAAGAAACTAGTGTTGATTTGTGGGAGATGTGAGATAAATTCTGTCAAATTTCAAACATAAATCAATCACTACCTTTAATGTTTACCTTCGATGTATTTAGCTATTTTTCTATTTCCCAAACGATTTGTGTGAATGGTAATTATATTGTATATAAGGTCAGTGGAAGATGGTGGTCGGGTTAATAGATAAACAAATTGCAGGTCTGTGACAGGGAGGCACATCCCCAGGTTTCCTGCATCATCTGCCACCTTGACAACTGCACACACCCACCAAGGCTCCTGGTTTTTATATCCTAAATGTATAGCAAATCGAGCCCCCCACATACAAACAAACACATGCAGTGACCCAAACAAAATGAAAGAGCAAATCATACATAAAACACAAAGAGTCAAACAATCATAGTTTAGTGGTGCATACAGTATAATGATGCATATGATTACAAAAAACCCAAAAGCAAGGTACTGCAGAGCTGCACTCATATCAGACGAGACTGTATTTGTATATTTGGGCTGTGGTGGTTTTGCTGTATCAGAGCAGCTGTCAGCCTAAAAGGACTCAGTAAATGGCCTGATTCTCACCGCAGCCTAATAAAGAGACTTTTACACTGCAACAGCAGCGGGTGTGATTACATTATTGATTTGTTTCAGCAGGATTGTCAACCATCCACCGACTTTACAGCAGTACAGTTCTCTGATACGGGATGTAATGTCAAGTGGGAAGTAATTTTTATAGACCCTGTGGGGTTTAGAGATAGCACTGACTTTCTTAACTCTGCCACATAACAATAAACCACACAGAGCATATAAAGCAATGCAGGAATACATCACAGCAACTGTTTGATTCAACCAACTGGATACTACCTGAAGACTGAGGAAGAAGAGGAGAATAATTGTTATTGGAACAATCCTACAAACCATCAAATTCAAATGTTATTCACATTTTATTTGAATTGCCCATATTCACAAATTAGTTTGGTTTGTCTCATGGGACTTAACAAGGTTCAACATCCTCTGCTCTTAACCCTCAAAAAGAGTAAAGAAAAACAACAAATAAAGTAAACAGAAGAAAGGTAGGAAGCTGAGAGAGAGCCACATGTGAGGGATCCTGCTCCCAGGATGGACAGAAGTGCAATATGTCGAGAGTAGCAGAGCAACAAAATAACAATATTTACAAAAATGGTTAGAAAAGACAGCATCTAACATAAATGGAGAGGTGTATCAATATTAAAGTACTTGTACATAAGAAAACACAGAAATTAACAATAGACCATGAAAGGTCCCCAAAAGTGAACTCAAAGCATGTAGATCAGCCCCAGGTGACTGGCTGCATAACATGTCATATGTCCCACTTCCTCCATGTTAGTGAGTGGGACATGAATTAAAATAAAAAGTTAAAATATGACAAATGTGAAGACGTAAACCACAGTGTGAGCCTCAACTGCCAACTTCAGTATCCTCCTATTCTGTACAACATAGGATTGTGAGATGATAATAAAAAAGACGATAGATCTCCAATAGAATAACACAATTCAGCTGCTTATATTTAGTGTTCAATTCACACCTTCCACCTGAACCATCAAGAGCAGGTAACCACACACAGTATTCCCCCCGCTAAAACAATCTTCTGACCTTATATCACCAAATAAGTAAATTGAAACACAACTAATACTGTCGGAAAATCACATTACAAACTTTCCTCAAGAAAAGAAAACCCCTTCAAACAAATGTTTTAACCTGCAACATAATAAAAGGTAACTAACTAACTCATGGTTATGTGTTTACTTTAATATACTCAGTACTTTGATGTGAACTGTAACATTTTGCCAACACAAACAAACCCAGGATCGTAAGTGATACAATGTTACAAAAGAAATGGTAAATTATAGTAAAGGGAAAATGTGTAGAAACTAATAAGTGCGATGTGAAATGTGGTCAAAAGATGCCAGGGTCTGCCTCATTGGAAAGGCACCGCAGATGCTAATCCAGGTTCTTGCTGCCTGATGTTCCACATCGACAGGTTCTCCGACACTACTCTGTTCAAGACTCTGACCACTGCACTTCTCTGCGTCTGGTGGTTGTTCCATCACTCCATGGAGCCCATGGTCTCTCACCTATAGATCAAAGCCCATCTCTGTCTTTGCCTGAAGGAAGTCTAAAGTCCATCTCATGCTATGGGCTGAAAAAACACCTCACCAGACTTCATCTCGATGCACTAGAAGCCTGTGCACATTTCATCCATCAGGTGTAGACTGTGTTCAAAGAAAATAGGCCAAAACCACACATGACAAAAACATGTAAAAAGGCAATAGATCAGTTAATGTTGTACTTTCAACATTACTACAAGATTTGTCTTCAGTTCGCTTTTGAAAGAAGATCATGTGAACAGATGGAGACTAAATTCACATACACAGGCGGGTAATAAAATGTTTGATTTGTGTGCGTGCGTGTGTGTGTAAAACTGTATGTCAGTTGTATGTCTACAGTACAGTATATATATATATATATATATATGTGTGTGTGTATGTGTTTGTGGTGGGGGTAGGGGAGTGCTTTTATGGAAAGCAATGCTTTTATGGATGTGATTTATTGTCTTTGGACTCCAAAGTGAATATTAATAGATTTATAGCTCAGGAAACTTTATAGTCCATCTAAAGTATGAAGGAGAGAGAGAGAGAGAGAGAGAGAGAGAGAGAGAGAGAGAGAGAGAGAGAGAGATCTGTCAGTAAAACATAGTGAGAGAGTGTGTGAGGAGAAAAATAGGGGATGCTTTCCCTGGAAGATGAAGAAGAAGAGGTGAGGGGCCTCATGAAGACACAGAATGTGGTCTGAGGCAAAGGCATGAGTCAAGAAATTTAGTGAACCTTCAGCACAAAACATCAGTCATATTGAACTCTAGTACAAAACACAGGTACAAAAGAGAAAGTGATCACTTTTCTCCTCAAGATGAGACCTTTCGTGCATTGCTGCTGGCATCAAATTCTTTATTTATGCTTCTGAGAATGTTCCAGCAGCTTTCATGCTCTTACATTTCACAGAAAGTGCTGCAAGCCTTTCTGTTCACTGACAGCACTCAGTGTGTTCCATTCTGCCAACTGTCCAAAACCATAAGAGCTGTTTACTCTGAGCAACTTCTAACTATCTGCTCTGGTTTGGAGTTTGTTTTGGTCGCTCAGCCAATGGGAGTGTTTGACTATAACTCCCAGAGCATCTCTTCCCTTTTGCTGCTGGCTGCTCTGTCCGATGAGGTTCGCTGTGGTGTGTGTGTGTGTGTGTGTGTGTGTGTGTGTGTGTGTGTGTGTGTGTGTGTGTGTGTGACACCAGCAGACAAGCTGGTTCCCAGTGTGCAACACAGATTACCCTCCAAATGCCTGCATCTGTCCTCTTTCACAAGTGTGTGTTTCCAAGTGTTGATGTGGAGGTAGTTGGCCCATCGCTACGTACAGACTTACAGACAAAATAGTGATAATTTATGTGTATATGTGCGTACGTGCCTGAGCTCTTTAGTGGCCATTAGTAGTGTTTTTTTTAGATGGTGAATCTAATTGATTGAAGGTTGTTGGAAGGATAATGCTGTTTTTAAACTGTGCTCCTTCCTCCATCTTAATAGAATCCAATACTTTTTGCTGGGCTGCTGAAAGCATGAATAAAAAATGATTAGTTTTGGCTCAGCTTCTGTGGCAGTGTTTTAAGAGAAGGGAAGAGGAAGAAGAGGGAATAAAGGATGAGAGAAACAGGGCTATGGTTGCACGTTGACTGACTCCCCAATGGCAATTTATTTAGCCAATCAAAGATCTGCGTACTTTGTGGAGAGCCACGTTTGTATCCAATCATCTCCAACATCTTGTGACTTAATGCCACTAGCTGAAATGGTACCCAATCACAGCTCTCGGACCAAAACATCACATCAGTGAAGCTTTAAGGTTAGGGAGGATAAGTTGGCTTATCAAACGTGTATGATATTATCAGACCCTCAGACTGTAGAGATGGACAATACGACTGAAATAAAGTAACAATGTCTTGGATATGAACTCCTTCTTGCACATTTGGAGCCAGTGTCAACTAGTCATGAGTCAGTCTCAGCTGTCAATCATGACATTTGCACCAGTTTTTTTTTTTTACAGCATCAAATAACTAACTTAAACCAAACTTGTTGGGAATAAACATCAGTCAGATAGGAACTAACTAAAATGATAGAAACCATCTTTGACTTTTCTGACTTACCTGCAATGGATATGGCACATGACTTTTGTGCAGGACAACCCGTTTAATTGGATGACCGGGCTGCTCTGTTAACCTGGCTTTGTTCAAATAAATTGTCTTGCAACACTAAAATTAATTTGACTGCAGCCTTAGTCACTTGGCAGGTAATGCAAACTCAGGTAAACCCTTTGATTTTTCAATTGTTGCATCTTAAAATATTGCGGCTCACCTTGTCAAAGTTAGTTAAAAAGGGGAACTAACCCACAGGAAATGATATGCAACGGAAAACCCCAAAACTGAAACTTCATCACACTCTAGCTATATTAAATGACGCAACATTACCTGATGGGGTTACGCTACCAGCCTTTCCCAAGTGCAGGAGAGAAAAACTGAGAGGTGGTCAATATAGAAAAATTGTCCATCAGAGCTCTTTAAATCAGCTAAAAAACTAATTTTTCATTTTTATTTATTTTTTTATTTAATCGTCTAGAAGGATTTTGGTGTGCACCTATTTCATTTGACAACTGTCCTATAGAGAAAGATTCTCTAGGTAGGATGATATAAACCAGAAAAAAGCTGCAAGTCTTTATATTTGAGAACTCGGAACCGGACGAAAGTTTTGGCATTTGTTACTTTTTAAATTAACTTCACTGATTAATTGAATATCACAGCGGTTGCCCACTCATCCCTCTCACTGAAGTTCAGTTCTGGACAGTCCACATTTTTTTCCCCTCCCATTTGAGTTTCCAGGCCTATATTATGAATAATCCATACCTCAGTAATATGCGGCTGCAGCAGCATTTCATTACAATTACAATAAAGACTAGAGTGTTGCCTGCTGAAGCTTTGGCACATGCTTGGTTTCATGGGAGGAGTGTCCAAACCAGCAGAGCCACTACTGTCCAATGCAAGTGTCAGACCATGTAAGCACTAATGTTTGCATAGATAACAGAGCAGTGAATTAATAGTGTTTCTATCTGAGCCATACAGATTTGACTTATTTACAGATATATAATTGGTTGCACAAATATGCAGACACTCCTTCATCCTTTTACACAAACTGACCTCCTACCAATTCACTGTCTATATGTAATTTGTATAGATTTTGATGATGTCATTTGAGAGTCTGGAAAGCACCAATAGATTCTCTTGCCTGAAATTCAGGTTGAAGATTGTAAATATTCTATAACCTCTGTGTTTTATGAAGCTCTTTGAAAAGCATGTTGAATGCTGTAAAAATGTAGAGTCATCAGGCTAATTCAAAGTGTCTTATTCTCCCTGAAGGTTACATTTGGAAATTGAGAGGCAAGTTTATTCACATATGATGATCAGTCGGTGTGGCTTTTGGTTCCGTCACAGTATGTGGGCTGTGTGGAGTTAAAACTGTGCGACTGTCAATTAGGCTATAACGTTTTGACTTTTACTCTAAAAATATTCTATTTATTTCTTGCATGCAAACGTCTAATATGCTTAAAACATATCTGGGTTTAGTCACTGAGAAAACAGCCTGGAGGACAGTGAGGAAAGTCATCACTCCCTGACATTCACTGTCTCCCTCATAATTCAGCTCATTGGTAATCCTTACCCTCATTTTAGCGTCAAATCAAGTGCGAGAAGTAAACATTTAGTTCTTAACTGCATCCACACTGAATATATGGATTGATATGAGCTCAGGTTAAAGTTCATTAACTGAATGTTGTTAAGGTTAGGGAGGAGAATGGATATGTGAAGTAGCTGAAGTGATAAGAGATTTGATCCAAATGCAGAGGCTGGAGTTTATATGTGATTCTACTTTTCTAACTTTCTCCAGGATAAATTCATATCTGCATTAGATATGACATTCATCATTAACACACAGCTCAAATCATTATGGCTTTGTGTTCACTCTGTCAAGATCAGTGCAGTTACTGCTGGTGTTTTGAAGCTAATCAATGTTCTTTAACAAGACTGTTTATCTCTTTATCTTAAACCTTCTGCAAAGTACCATCTAAGGGCCTTTGCCAGTTTCCGACTAAGGCCAATGTTTTCATGTCCAGCCCCCACTAGGTTTGAAAAGCCAATGCACATGCACCCATCAGAGCAGCCATCAACGTCTTGGTCTTAAAGGTCATGCAACATCTATTGCACTTCTGTGTCATGATCTGGTCCCTGGAACTTTAAATTATTGGAAAGGACAGTTTTTGGACCTGATTTTTCTGTTTGATGGACTTTTACCTTGTTTTTTTTGTGTTTAGATTTGTGTTCTGTTTGCTTGTTTATTCGGAGTTCTGAGTTATTTAGAAGTTTCGCTCCTTGTGTGGCTTTATTTCCTGTCTGCAGCTGTTTCTTATGTGTTTCACCTGTGTTAAATCCTCCCTGCTGCCCTGGTGTATATAAATATCTGTGCTTCCCTTTGTCTTTGTCAGTTCCTTGTTTCCCTGGTTTCTTTTGTTCATCCTTCATTCGATCTTATCAGTTGTGTGTTCCAGCTCTTTTGGTCTTCCTTTTGTTTCTCCTTGTTTAGATTATTAGATTTATGAACCCTGCATTTATTTTCCGATGTTTTTAAATTGGCCTGCATTAAAGGACATATTTTGCCCGGTATGGGAGAGGAATCCCTCACTGTTGACACTCTTCTTTTGCAATAATAAATCCATACTAAGTACATATTGGCCTATTGTCCAAAGAAAGAGTTTAAAAATTCATTTTTAGAATCACTTGTTTTAGCTGTGAGATTTTGAGAAATAGTAACCATACAAAGATAAACTGGACTGGGATGCCCATCTTTTAGTGACTACTACATGAGTAAGTTCTATTCTGAATAAGAAATAATAAGTTACCAACTGCTTGACTTCATATTCAAAGTATACTCATGTGAATGAGAATATAACTCATGAACATATTTATTTAAATGTCTTCTAATGTCTTCAAAGTAAGGTCAAAAGTCAGCTGTCCATGTAAACATAGTCACAGACTGAAAATTGTGAATTTATAACAATTTTGTCATTTCAGCCTTTTGACTAATGTATTACAATATGTTACCACCATTTGACAACTCTAAATATTCTACTAGTTTCTACATATTAAAATAATTACAATAATAAAAGTATTGCCATCTGTCTCTTGGCAGCTCTGTCATCTCTACTCAGTGTTGCCATTATGCCATCCAGGAGATTTGCTTGGTCACTTATGATGTCATATAAGCAGCACTGATTGATTTTACCATAGAGTCATAGTTGGTGTAATTGGTCCCAAGAATAAATCTCCAAAGTGGCCTCATTAATTAAAACACAGCTGAATGACTCAGCTAGGATTTAATGGCTTGGCAGATCAAGCCAGAAGAACAGTTGAATATATTTTACTTGAGGAGCGTTTGATTTATTCCATCCTCATGCAGGTGACACATTTGCTGTTGTAGCAGTTTACGGGTCTGACTAAAGAAACAAACACACTTCAATCATCTGGACTCATGATGTTTGACTTTGGCTCTGATGTGACATGTTATTCGTTTGGCTCAATAAAACAATGAGCCTCACACAAGAAGACATGATCCTTACTGTCATTGGACACATTCGCTCATACAATTTTCCAACTCACCAAACTCTCTTAAGGGCAGATACTTGTCATGAATTGCTAATTTTAACTCAATGAATACCATTACTTGATCAATGCACATTTGTGAATTTGATTATTAGGATAACTTATGCCACAATATCTCAATGTGTGGGTAGGCTACCTGTAAGCATCTCCACTTATGGTGTGTACCAGGACAAATGTAATACAAAAGCTTAGCAAATGTGATTAATTCTCACATATCATACTTTTTCTTCATCAGTGATGAAGCTGTTGAAATCCAAACATATGCTAATCTGAAACTATGATCTTTTACACCCACTGTGACTCATTGAGTAATGCCCTGGCAGGAGCCTCAGTGCATGGACATACATAAGAAAGTCACAATCTGTCAGTGTGCAAATTTTGTTACAGGGCAACCTCTGTTATGTAGAATTAAATATAGACATCCCTAAACATCCTCATGCAAGGCCTGGAAATGTGCTAGCATAAATAACATTAATAAAATGTTTGGTCATTGCTCATTTATGCCACAACCTCATCCTTGACTGTGTTGATTCCAAACTTCTGACCCAAGGCCCTTTAAGTAATGCTTTGTTGGAGCGAGAACAGCTTTCACTCACATCTCTTGCCTAGAGACAACAGTACAATATAGAAGCAAACCCATTAAATTGTTTTTTAAAGATTTAGCACCTTAAGTTTGAGTCTGCCAGAAGTAGGAGCCACAATGAGTGTTGCTCAATTCAACACATTAGAACCTATTGTTTTTAATCATTTAAAATCCACTATGAGAGTAACACAAATTAAAAGCTTCATCAAAGAGTGCTTATTCAGCTCCAAGGAGAGTTTCACTCTTTGAGTTTTTACCTTTTCAGATATTAAATCTGTCTTCTCCTGGTCAGAAGACTGGCTTGACCACATGATGTGTGTATGATGAAACAGGTGGTAGTGCTCCTGGTTGTTGTGCTTAACTCAGTTCTGCCTGGAGCCTCCTGTGGGCTCAGAGTGCACCTGAAGTACAGTCTTCTCATGAATACATGAGGTCTAATATCTGCTTTTCACATGTTATCAAGTCATTGATCAGATATGTGGTTATGATTACTGTTGCTGATGACTGCTGAATTGAAGCTTCAGATAGATTTTGTAGAACTTGATAGTATAAGTAGCAGCTGAGACATGGGTGGAAAATAAATCAGATCCAATATAACCTCTTTCCAAGTTTTGGTTCTTTGGCAGTAAACCTGACGAGGCAGATGACCACCTACCCTGAGTCTGGTTCTGCTTTGGTTTGCTCCACCCATTTCACTTTGTCAACGTCAATATGGTTATTATATAAATATCAATTATAATGGCTTTAAGTATTACAGGTAACCTTTAAAAATCTAAATACTGGAATAAAAGAATGGACCATGCCTGTATAATTTCCCTAGGTTACACAGAAACCCAGCTATGGGTCATCAAAGCTCTGACAACAAAATGAATAATGAGTCAATTTAGTCATTGTAAACTTCTAAATGGGCAATGCAGTCTTGTAGACGCATGCAGGACAGTTCAGAACAAGAAAAAAGAAACAAGAGAATGTGAACGGTGAATAAAAAATGTAAAAGTCCAATAAACTACCTTCAGACTGATGTGGTGGTAATATGAAATATGAGTCTTATCTCTTTCAACTAACTCAGCTGCAGAGTGTTATACTCGCTGCATGCACGTGTGTGTCAGTGACCTCTCGGGTCCAGGTGATATATATTTCATAGTTAGAGAGTGACAGTGTGAAAATACATTAACTCTCCAATAAGGACAAGGATTACAAGTGGACTGGAGGGAAATGTAACTATGCATCTGTGGTGTGTTCCCTTCTGTACTCTTTGGTCCATGTTTGCATCCACAAGAGTATAACTGAGGCCTTTGTGTAATCCAACTGGTTCTGAGCTTGACTGACATGCACAGGTAGAATATGGATGTTTTGGGACACAGTGAAGTTTTGATCGACTCAACTGTGAATATTTATTCCAAAGACAACATCATATTTATCTGACCTGAGACCACACTGACCAAACTGCCATTTTGACAATGCAACCACAGAGCTTGATAAATAAGCAATACCAGACATACTTCCTTAAGGTCTCGATAATGTGGCTGTATGAGCCTGGACTTCATTACCAGAATAAATTTCTCATTTCAGTCCGGAGACGAAAATGTTTAAGAATCTTTCTCAATACAGCCACAGCTAGAAAGAATCTGAGGTCATTTGGGAGTGAAAGTGTTTGGTCTGCTTGCTGCTGGTTGCCTGCTGATGACTTTGTTTTGTTCTCTGTGGTTTCCAGGAGACATATGGTGTGTGTTATGGTCTAGACCCGCTCCTCCAGACCCATCAGTGATGCTTAGAGCAAACAGCAAGCCAAGAGATCACTATGCAGTAAAGACCATGCTCGCAGCTCTGATGCTTGTGTGTGTGTGTGTGTGTTATGTGAGGGGGATTAGATCTCTACATACCTATATTTGAAAGTCAGTCCATCAGTCAGACCCAGCTCTGTTTATAAGGATATACAGTCTGGATAGTGTGTATATGAGCATGTGTGTATGCATGTGAAATGGCTCACATGTGTGATTGCACTCAAGTGTGCTTGTGAATATGTATGACCAGTGTAATGTGAATATCAGAGAAAAAGAAGAGTGTGTGTGTGTGTGTGTGTGTGTGTGTGTGTGTGTGTGTGTGTGTGTGTGTGTGTGTGTGTGTATAATGTTAACAGCAGAAGTATTGTGTAACTCTGCTACTGCTCCCCTGCACTGCTGGCTCTTATTAAAGCCCATTCGAAAGGAAACCACACAACATCTGGAAAAGTCATCTCACACACCCACACACTCTATCACCCTATCACTTTCCAGACCAAGGCTATATGAGCCACATGTAAAGTCCATAACAGCCTGAAGGTGTCTTAATTCATCTCTGTTCAAAGCATTTCTATAAACTACAGTGTTTTTGCAGATACATGTTGTATGTGTGGGTGTATGTTCTCTGGCTGTCTGCTCCTTCTTGTGAGCAGTAGTAGCAGTAGTAGCCATTGAGTGTGTCAGTGATTTAGGGCTGAGGTCATTTCCCATGACTAAGACGAGACTAAGACGTGACGAAAAACGGATCTTTGAAAATAAAAACTATGACTAAATCTATTTTAACTTTCGTTGACAAGACGAGACGAGACGAGACGAGACGAGACGAAAATGTTGGTGGTTGACTAACTCAGGGGTTCCCAAACCTTTCAGCCCACGACCCCCAAAATAATGGTGCCAGAGACTGGCGACCCCCACCTACCCTGGATGTGGTATATAATGTTGCGCACAGCCACGCACACGCACTATTAGGCCTATGCAAACACGGGCATTAATACAACACAAAAGAACAACAGCCTTACAGCCATATTATTTTATAGCAATTTAAGAAATAGAATATAACCAGAATACAGGGAAACTCCCTGTATAAACAGCAGGGCTGAGTGAGCACATGCTGTAAGTATAAAAAAGTGTGCAGGTGATGTCTGTGCGCATCTGGATGCAAAACAAGCAGCAGATACCTTATTGCTGCCATGTGCAAAAACTTTAGGGTTATTTATTTTAGCCTTAACATTACTTTAATTTCTTAAACTCACTATAGGTGGGCAATATGCATGGAGCAGAGCAAGTCCATTCTCTGCTTTATTTTGGAGACGGCGACTCGGAGATTATTCTCCATGTTTAGCTGCACTCTGTATTTATTCTTTATGTTTGTTAGGGCTGAGAAAGTCTTTTCGCACAAGTACGCCAGTCTTGTTAACCAGTCAGGGTCAGTGAGGTGGTCAGCGAGCTGGGATCCATGCTCCATCAGAAATATGCGCACCTCGTCCCACAGCTCATGCATCTCCCGCAAGAGCAAGTCTGATATTGAGTGGACGTGTTTTTATGTAGTGGACCATTTTTATCGCAATGTCAAGAACATGTTTAAGCTCTGGTTCAATTGTTTTGCTTGCAAGAGATTCTCTGTGACTAATACAGTGTGAAATTTACGTGCGGCGCCACTTGTAAGACTCTCGCTTTCAGTCCTTTCTTTTCCCCAGCATCGCTCCAGCCCTGTCCCGACACACACCAATACAGTTTTCAGAAGATAGTCCCCTCTTCTTTTAGTTTTGTAAAAATGTCCACGCCTGTGCACGTCCACACCAGCGCGGAGCAAAACAGCATTACGTTTTCCGTCAAAACTGTATCTGATGCAAACAAGCAGCTGGGCAGAGTTTAGTATATCTGTGGATTCATCTAACTGTAAAGCATATTTCCCTTTCTTAACTCTATCCACCAGCTGGCACTTTATGTCCTGGGTCATGTCGGTGATGTGCCGGGCAATAGTCCCGTTAGACAGCGGCACTGATTCCAGATCACGGCCTAATTTATCCCCATGCATGGCCCGACTTATAGCTACAGCAGTGGGTTTAATTAACATTTCACCGATTGTGTGTGGCTTTTTTGCCTGTGCAATTAAATATGCCACATCTTGAGCTTCGGCTGGGATTGACTATTATGCAGTTGTAGACACAACACAGGGGGTCCCTGGGCCTGAGAAGGGAAGAAAAGGAGTTTAATATGGCTATTAAATGTAGACTAAAATTAGACTAAAATGTAATTAGTTTTCGTCGACTAAAACTAGACTAAAATGTTCTGAGTTTTTGTCCACGAAAACTAGACTAAAACTAAGAAGGATAAAAATGACGAAATGTGACTAAAACTAATATGCATTTTCGTCTAAAGACTAAGACTAAGACTAAATCAAAAATAGCTGCCAAAATTAACACTGCATGGCAGAGCCAGCAAAGAAACTGAAAGGGTCACTGTTTAGGAATTCAAGAAAAGGAGAAGAGAGAGAAAGAGACAAGAAAGAAACAGGACAAGAGAGAATATCGGACCAACTTTAAATCATTGGTGAGAGCTACAAGAGGCAAAAGGATGCAGGACAGATGTCAACCTGGTTAATTATCTAGAGGCTCTGGTTAAAAACCTTTGCAGCTGATCGGTCATGAGGCAACAAGGGTGATGAAACATGCTTTCTGAATCCTGCCTGCAGACAATGGTAAAAACTGACAAAATTATTATATTTATAGTGTATTAGCATACACAATATGCATGCAAGGTATGCATCACCCCTCTGAAGCTTTTAATTATTCTGGTTATATAAGTTGACACAGTTCTTTGGCTTCGGGGTTTGCTGGTTCCTTTTCGTCCGCTTTTACAAAAATACAATGTCCATGGAGAGGCCCAAACTGAGACTTTTATTTACAACAGTGATAAATATGTGAATTCCACCTCCCACCTGTAGGGACACCACAAGTGTACCCAGGAGCCATTCTTACATTTTGTAGCTTTAAATCTACAGTGAGTTTACACTGAATCAGACACCAGGTCGTTTATCAGTGGTTCCAGAAATTTGGCAAAATTGTCCACAGGAGCTTATTGTAGGACATCTGGTGTTTGAAAATCCTCATGTTTGCTGTAATTCTTTGACCCAGACGCTCAAACAAAGAAAGAAAATAAAACGTGAAATTAGGTCACTCCAGCTGCAAATAGTGAAAAAACATCTGAATATAAATGAAGCAAATGAGAGGAATCAGGATTATACGTCTAATAGTCACTACTACACATGATACAGTAATTACAGTGACAGAAATATGAAAACAGCATCAAGGCACCATTCAAAATGACAGCAGTGGATGATTTAGAGACACACAAATCAATAAATCAAAATGAAAAAAAATAAACTAAATTATGACAAAATATTGAGAAGAACAATGCACTGTGTTCCCAATGAAAGAGAAGGAAAAACATAGCTTTAATGTTCAAATCTAAAATAGCTATTAGACAGAACAGTAAAAAAAATGTTTTGGCAAATTGGGGAAGCAGAGACATGCTGTGAAGACATCAATGACATTTTATCATCTTTCAAATTAATAAGACAAAAAAACATTTGCTTATTTACACATCCAGCAGTCATGGAGAAACATTAGCATTCATTTGGAGTGGTGCTTGTGTCCACTTTATTATATCTGCTTCAGTTAAAAACTAGAATCCTGACAAGTATCCTGCATTAAAAAACAAGTTAGGAAAGCTAATTATTCAAATGAATCCCCTTTGTTTTTCAAAGCTGTTGGAGTTAATTCAACTCAGTGTCTTTAAAGAGATACTGCACACTTGAATGTGTTATTTGAGCTAGAAAATGTATTAAATGACTGTTCTTTGATGAAATACATTAATGCTGGTTTTAATATCCCATTCATTGCCAAATTTAGGGGGTCATGGCTCTCAGTGTTTCAAACTGTATTGTACCTTATAGGGCCAATGCTTATAGTCAACCATTTCAGGTCAGTTTCTATGGCCGTTTTCATCCTCTCATCCACCCAGAGTTTCCCTTTCACACATAAACAAAGCAGAAGGAGATTCTCCGCTAAGAGGCGTTCTCAACAACACAGAAATCTCTAGAGTGCTCAGGTGAGGGGCAGTGCAGAGGCAGAATGTAATGTATTAATTCTGCGAACATGTTTTTCTTTTACAAGCACACCAACACCAATGTCTGCGAAATGTCTCCAAAAGCTCTCTGGACATCTTCTACATTTATGGCTTCAGTCCACGTCTAAAAGGAGCTTATGTGGTTTTGTTATCTGAAAATGTTTGCAGCCCCCTGCCACCAGCGACCGCTCTCAAGTTGGAATCTGGAAAGCCGTGGACCTTTTTAATTCTATGTGGAAACTAAACCCCTAAACCACCACATCATCGACCATTCAGATTCTTCCCCATCCTCTCCTGCCTCTCAGCTGTCTCTCTCACTCCAACCTTTCAAACTGCAGCAGAGGCGAGAATCCTCTACTTCATCCAAATTTTCTGTTGCAAAAGTGTGTTTGCTGCTACTGGTCATCGTGCATGCTATAGACAAACTAGATAACTTAGCTTTAGTAAGCTAATTGGTATATTGTAGAATTTGATGGCGCATCAGATGTAAACCCACAGGTGAAACATTTTTAATACCTTTCTGACTTTGATGTTGTTTCACATTTGTTCCTGAGCTAAGCTGCTTAATTAAAGGCACTGAAGTACTTATCTAGCAGTGCAGCAACAAGTAGACAATAGCAGATTCTCACCAACACTGACTGAAACACAGAAACATTGACTCTAAAAGGACAATTAGCTTCAATCCAATCATCTGAAAACCTAAACTTAAATGAACTTCTTGCAGCTGATTCTATTCAAGTTGTGAAAACAGTGTGTTTCAATGGATTTGCCCCCAGGCAAGATGAGCACAGATATTAATGCACACCTACAGTAACTCATTATTTATCCTAAATGTAACACAATGGTAAAACACAGGACATCCTCCTTTAGGCTGGGCTCACAAGTGGAATATTGATTTTAATCTTTTAAAAGGCTCTGTTTGGTTTGGAAATACAACAAAAAGCATTTACTCACTTTTCCCATTGTAACCAAATGTTCCGAATTCAAAAGATAAGAAGAGAAAAGGAAAGGAACATCTTTCACTCTGAAGTGACCTTGTTTATGTTGATCCAACCAAAATATCAGAAGTGCACTTCATCTGCCAACCAATAGTTCAGTGGAACATTGTGTCTCTAAAATGAAGATGAAAATGCTCCAGGTCTGTAACAGCACTAAACCAACTAGGTATAAATACGCCTAGTAACAGAGGAACTAAGACCCTGACTGCACCCTAGGGTGTCTGAGACTTTGATGAAAGAGAGGAGGCAGGAGGGAGAATTGCGGGATAGACAAGGAGAGGGATGAGTGGAGGGAGAAAGAGAGAGGCAGTGAGGCAAAGAAGTGGAATACGTGAGTTGCGAGAGAGAATAGGAACGGGGGAAGAGGAGAGAGGACAAATGGAGGGAGGGAGAAGAGGGATAGATTTGTGTGGGAATGAGAGGAGTTATGGGGAAGAACGAGGGATGGAGATACATCAATGAAGTTAAAAGCTGAGAAGTGTATATGAAGGGAGTGTGTGTGTGTGTGTGTGTGTGTGTGTGTGTGTGTGTGTGTGGGAGCGAGAGAGATAGTTTAAAAGGGACAGTAAGCATGAGAGAGAGGTTTATCCATAACTGTGTTTATTCTGCAGGCTCCAATACAGCACAACAGATATGCTGCTATCAGCTCCCAGAGCACGAGCAAAGTCTGTGTTTGTGTGTACGTGTGTGTATGTGTGTGTATGTGTGTGTATGTGTGTGTGTGTGTGTGTACGTGTGTGTACGTGTGTGTATGCGTGTGTATGTGTGTGTGCATTTACAGTATATGTAAAAATTGTGTATCTCGGTTAATGGACTTGTCTGTATGTGCCATTACCAAATGCATCAGACCACCATGCATCTCATGCATGAGAATAAAATATGTACAGTACAACATCATCACAACAAGTCAGTATGAGGTCTACTATCCTTTCTCTTCCCTTCATCCATTCACCCTTCTCCCTCATCTCTACCTCTGCTCATCCTAACCCTCATCCCTTCATCCTTCTTCCCTCACCCCTACCTGCTTCCCTTCATCCATCTGCTTCCCTTTATCCTCCTTAACTCACTCCTTCATCTATTCATCCTCCTCCCTTCATCCCTACTTACATCCCTTCTTCCTCCTTCCTTTCACACTCCTTTCCTCATCTTCTTCTCCTTATCCTCATTCCCTAATTCCTACCCACATCTTATCATCCTCC
The DNA here is from genome assembly GCA_026259375.1 of Verasper variegatus. Taxonomy (NCBI): domain Eukaryota; kingdom Metazoa; phylum Chordata; class Actinopteri; order Pleuronectiformes; family Pleuronectidae; genus Verasper; species Verasper variegatus. The sequence continues at coordinate 1,451,583 of CM048047.1, read as the reverse complement.
TTCCCTCATCCCTACCATCATCTCTTCATCTTCCTTCCCTCATCCGTACCCTCATCTCTTCATCCTTCTTCCTTCATCCCTACCCTCATCCTTTCATCCTCCTTACCTCATCTCTACCCTCATCTCATCATCCTCCTTCCCTCATCCCTACCATCATCTCTTCATCTTCCTTCCCTCATCCATACCCTCATATCTTCATCCTCCTTCCCTCATCCCTACCCTCATCTCTTCATCCTCCTTCCCTCATCCCTACCCTCATCTATTCATCCTCCTTCCCTCATCCCTACCATCATCTCTTCATCTTCCTTCCCTCATCCGTACCCTCATCTCTTCATCCTTCTTCCCTCATCCCTACCCTCATCCTTTCATCCTCCTTACCTCATCCCTACTCTCATCTATTCATCCTCCTTCCCTCATCCCTACCCTCATCCTTTAATCCTCCTTCCCTCATCCCTACCATCATCTCTTCATTTTCCTTCCCTCATCCATACCCTCATCTCTTCATCCTCCTTCCCTCATCCCTACCCTCATCTATTCATCCTCCTTCCCTCATCCCTACCCTCATCTATTCATCCTCCTTCCCTCATCCCTGCCTGCAACCCACGATCATTTCTTGCTGCCTCCGGTGCCTGAATGAATGAATGGTGACATCCCCAGGAGGGGCTTCATGCTTCAGCCGGTCAACGAGCTGCACTGTGAGTGGATGGCATCAAAAGAGCCTCCATGCATGGACATGCTCTTCACGAACACAGAAGATTGCAGAGAAATGACCTGTACACAATGAAGGTGAAGATGCAAACAGAATAAATGCAGGAATACTGCTTGAGAAAAACATGTGCAGCCAAGTGTATGTTGCATGAAGTGTGTTGGAGCACAATATGGCAGAAATAATAAGAATTAACATTTTGCATTTTTGACTTTATTTTATTTTAATTAATGAGTGTTTTACCTGTGCTGTGTAATGTGCTGTTTTTTTCCTGTCTTTTTGATATATAGTGCTATAGGTAAAGTTTATTATATACTTTTAGAGCTCACTGTTTCATGCCAATACCACATGTTTTTTTCAGCGTAATCTCAGTGTTGATGATGAAACCTGGAGTCTTGATGTATTTCTCCCAGAGTGGTCAAATAGGAGGCGTCTCCAGGGCAATGTAGTGACAGCCTGTCTGTTGCTAAGGCTTCCCATGTGGCAGCTGAGGAAATGGGCCACATTCCACCTTGTGACATGCAAAGATGCAAAGCTGACATGCACATATACACACTGGGAGCATACAAACACAGGCACACACATATCTGCACAAACTCACACAAACACACCCACAATGTGTTGCATCACAGCCACCAAGAATGGGATTTCATAATGATTAGCTGGTAGGACAAAAGATGAAGAGAAATTAGTTTGTGTGTGTGTGTGTGTGTGTGTGTGTGTGTGTGTGTGTGTGTGTGTGTGTGTGTGTGTGTGTGTGTGTGTGTGCATGTGTGCGTGCGCATGTGTGCCCGTGTGTTAACCTGGTTGCCTCAGTGTGGCTCTGGAAAGTGGCTTGTTCTATTATCTCCTCAGAAAAGCAGAGGTTGTCCAGTTCAACAGAGACAGGGGGAGAAATGGATATAAGACAGAAAGTGTAAGAAAGCAGACAACAGATTTACATAGAGCACAGGAGACAAAGAGTCGGAGTATAAGAAACAGTGATAGAATGGAGTTAAACTCACACGGATTTTACTAACCTGAAACACAAAGGATTCATCAGTCATCAGTGACTCATTATTGTAGAGTCATATAAATAAATAATGTATTGTATATACGAACTGCAAAGGTCAGAGACAGATACAGTTATAAATAAGATTGGACATGAGGCTGGGCAGAACAGAGAACAGAATGGGTGCAAAATAAAACAGGAAGTGAAAACATGAACCTGTGAAAAAAAAATAACATGACTTTAGGTCAGAGCATGAGACGTGACAGGGCAGACATCAGGTGTTTTTTTTACCCTTATACATCTTTTAGTGATGGAAAACAAACTCGTGATAACTGCAGAAGCTCTTATTATCCTCATATTCCCCTTCCTTCCTTCCTTCCTTCCTTCTTTCCTTTCTTCCTTTCTTTTGTCCTTTTTTTATTCCCACTACTCTGGTGCCTCGAGAACAGCACTGAAACCCCAGTACTGCTACAGCCACCAGGTGTAAATGTGCAGTGTGAGTTTGGAACAGTGTATTGATGAAAATTATTTTGTGCTCAGCAAACCTACTCTGGTGAGAAACAGAAATAAGAATGTAGAATTTAAATGATATGAGGTTGTTTGTTTCTCCAAGCAGTGACTGGTTCAAGTAACATTTGATGTAACTTTCCCCTCATTGTTTTCAAACAGTCCAACTTCCACGGAAGAAGCTTTCATTCCTGGTGTAATATAATGTGATATTGTATTCATGAATATAACTGCTCCTCTGACATAAAGCTCGACTGAGACTTTACTGGCCTGATATCAGTTTTAATATTGCATGAATCATTAGATGCATTTGGTAAACGTTCATGCCGCATTAGGAAATAACTTCAACAGTCTTTTCTTGCTGAGTGTAAAGTGGCAGCAATAAACAAGCAAATTACACTGATTTATCACCTCAAATCAAAGTTGTCATAATGATCAGTCTGGTCAACATGTGTGACAGTGATGAGTAAATACTTATTCAATTTATATATTTACAGTTAGACGTTTAATTCGGTTCTGCTTTTTTAGTTTTTAGATTAACATCCTGGTGTAGAATTCTCTGCAGAAATATTACTGCACCTGGTTTTAAGTGCAGTAATATTGCTGTGTCTGAATACTCGACATGAGGCTTTTCTATCCCGTAGTGATGGTTTGTGGCAATTTCTTTTATGTTTAGTTTATAGGGCTTTTTTAGGTGGGGGATGTAAATGCATGCTCATGAGCTTTTGCAGACTGTCAGTGACTTTGATCCAAACAATGTTGGCTGCAGCCTTTGAAAGCATCTATCAATGGAGCTTGAGTGTTAAGAGTTGACCATCCACTATGTGCTGGCACTGATCGTTTTTTTGTTTCTTTTTACAACATCCAAATGTTGTTGGAAGCTGTAAAAAAGTTTGACTGTTGCTTTGGTGTGAATGTGACCCTGCATATTGAACACAACGATGCACTCACATTCCTACGGGGAGAACACTGTACATAAAAATGTACACACACGCACAAACACACTCATATATACACACGCACTGGAGTAGACAGAGAAGATATCTCGTAGGCAGGGCTATTGGCAAAACAGCATACAGACAGGAAAGATGAAAAAGATAAAGAAGAGATGGGAGAGAGGGAGGAGGAGTAATGATACATACAGAGTTACTGTGCACTGTAAATACTTATTCGCACATGCATACACACAGAGTAATATAGTCATAATAGGACAGTGGAGTATGGGTGAAGAGGAGATAGAATAAGTGCGTGTGTGTGTTTGTGTGTGTGTTAAAAAAGGGAGGTTTAGAAATAAAATATACACATAAACTGGCTACAACACACTAAAGACACACTGAGGTAGAGGGAAATAAAACACACATACACAGAGTGGGAGCCCGCTCTGCTCTTCCCCAGGAGTCAGTTCAGTCACTGAGGGGTCAGCCATTTATCCTGTCCCATTACTGCGGACACTGCTGTGAAATTGTCCAATAAATCAGTGTCTGAGCGAGGCAGTGCTCCCCCTGCTGACTGGCTGACTGGCTGGATGACTGGTTGGCTGGCTGCTTGTCTCTCACTCTGCCAAAGCGGCGAGCAGGACTCCAATACCAGAGTCGTGGAGAGTTTGTAAACAGATATATGTCACTGGACAGCTTCATGGTCTCATGCAGCACTTTGCAGGGTAGTGTTGTGCAGTAATTAACATACTGATTATCATACTGATTTTTAGTGCGCGGAGATGATGGTGTCCTTCATGTGAGAGCTCTCTACTGACTGCACATGCTCACTAACCTCTAGGAGGGAACTGTCCCTGAAGTTGGGCCGTAGTTAAACCACATCCTCAAAGTCAAACCGTTATTAGGCTTAAAGTGTTTTATCACTTATTTTCCTTTGACTATGAGCAACATTTTCTACCACAGTTTTTATTATATTATATTTATATTGTTTCACATTTTATCCTTTTCTCGCTGTTCCCTTCTCACTGGTTTGATGTGGATGTTGCTCATTTGAAAAAATACTTGCAGTAATTACAGTTTAGTGAGATTCTAATCAAAACCAAATGACAGTTGTGAAATTGATTCTTTATGGGACCAACAGTGCCAAATCTGATCACCCCTCCCAGACCTGATGAAGTGGCTTGTTTGTTTATAATATTTCCATAACCTTTATTTGTTAAGAGCCAATCTCTATCTAGAAGACCATTAAAAATTGCATTGAAATTGTCTGGTCCACTTGAAATAGAAGCAATAATTAAAATTTTAGGAACTTGTTGGGTCATGGGTTGTTGTACCTCTGCAATGTTTCTAATATGAAGGAACTCCACCTCGAATCACTTTGATAATATGGCATATAAAACTTAGGCTGGATTCTAAAATCACACCTAGTTTTACTTCTGTTTTGACCCACAGAGTCAAATCATCAAGTTTTTAAGCAGTTCTAACTTTGAGTCCAACTTCCATCTTATCCTCTTGTAGGTTGAAAAAGTTATTAGGATGTTTTCTTTCCTAAACTTTAGATTGGATTTTAGTGTAGTTAGTGAAGACAATTACATTATATAAAACTTAATATTTTAAATCAAGTTGTCCGGGGCATTAAAGGAGACCATACTCCATACTTATAGTAACATACCCTGAAGGGGCTGTAAGAATTGGGATTTCTTCATTTTTCTTAATCCCAACCAATACATTTATCTGCCTAAACCTAAAGACAACATAATCAGGGTGGTGTCCCCTCCAGGTAAAAGGGAACCAGAAAATGTCTGTTATTTTGATGGACAACTCATTTTATCTTGCCTCATATTTACAAACAACATAATATTTTTTATTAAATCATATATCATAAGGTCTGTTAACACACGATGAGCAAATTAAATCATACAAAAAAGATATATTTTCACACATCCCATCTGGTATCTTGCTATTTAGACTGTGAGACAGTGAGATCCCATGAGGTTGTGAGACATCACAGTTATTCCTGCTTTTCCAAAGCTGATGGGAATGTTAATTTTCTGATCAAGTTATTGACAAATCATTGAAAACATAATCAGTAATGTGTCTTTCTAAAAGAAAAGGGCCTGGTTACCATTGGTAATCTGCAGTGGATCGTTTTCACCATAACAATGTTCAACAAAAGAAACAGACTCTGTAAAACTGCCTAAAGACACATTACCATTGCGCGTGGCACAGTGGTGTGGTGTTTAGCCGCACGTTGAATACTGGCCGGGTTTCCTCCAGATACTCTGGCCTCCTCTCACAGTCCAAAGACATGCAGATTAAGGTTAGGGTAATTGAAGACTCTAGATAGAGACCCCTGGGACAGTAGCGCTTGCCCAACCCTCAATGGATAAGCAGTATAGATGCTGGACAGATGAAAGTTAAAGTTTTTCAAAAATATTTTCCTCAATGCTTTAACAGAAACAAAATACCTTTCATTTCCAGGCAGATCTCACCAAGATGAATAAAACTGTCCGTATGACTTTATACCACAAAGGGTAATAGAGAAGATATGTACTTTTATGTGATTTGGGTTACCTGAACCTTTAAAGGTATAGTGTTACTTAAGGTCTGCTCCCCATGCAGTTCACTCCATAGAAGTTGTCACTCATCTTGATGGGCTGTCTGTAGAACAGTGAGGGATCTTTTTGCATCAGCAGCTTGTTAGTAAGACTTCCTTGCACACTGCCTACAAAGGTAAAGAGCATTTTATCTGGTCTCAAGCTTTTCCTCCTCTTTAGATGGAAAAACACTAATTAAGTGTAAAACGAGAACACTGACATGAACAGGTCTCACTTGTGTCACATTTAGCTTTGCTGTTCTTTTCCTACTGCTGTTATTGTGCTTTATTTACTCAGTTAACCACAAGCAGCTAACTACAGGCCACACTCAATAGATGGTAAACACTGAAAAGTACAAAAATAGTGTTAAATGACAATGCATGGTGTAATATATTCATTGTTATAGTAAAATGTTTCAGGAGAAGACTGCATTGTATTGGAGTTGCAGTTGTAAACTGGTTTACCTGATGGGACATGACAGGCAGGTTTCATCCGTGTCCCTGAGCCGCATACAGAGAGAGGCTGAAACAGTGATGTGGGTGGAAAATGTGGGCAGTACGAGTGTGTGTGTGTGTGTCTGGAGATCAGATGGATAAAGAGACATTGTTCATGATGTACGCTCATTCTGAATGACAGCTGCGTGCCGAGCGGCATCCTCTCCTAATTGGTTTTCAGTGCCTTGATTCTCAAGTCTATATAATCCTTCGTTGTTTTTAAGAGGCTGGAGGGGGGGCACCTTCAGTTTCCTTAGCAACGCAATCATTGACATCAAGCATCACAAGGCCGTCATTTTTGTTGAGCATTCAATGTTTTAACTAAGTTAAGGGAAATGTAACAGATAGCACCACACAGTGAGGATGTTCTTATACAGTTTGAGAATTGAAACCTCTTCCAGGTCATCAAGGCATAGTTCTGTTGCTATGCAGACACAAGTGCTTCCCCAAAGCAGCATGTTGTAAAGAGCTGGTAACTACTGGTAGACCTCACTCTGGTAGGAGAGTGGCTTAAAATGTACAGATAAATGTGACATTGGTGGCATGGTCTTATATTTTTTAACATGTGGTTAAATACTTGCAAGATGTTGTACTTTTAGTATATTTACAGACCAACTTGGCCCACATGACAGGTGTGAAAGGTGCCTCAGACCATGGTCCAGGCCAACAGACCAACATTTAGTCTGACCAAAAGAGGTGATCTCTGTCCGGATCAAAAACCACAAACTCATGGTTTGAAAATACTGTTTTATTTAGTTCTAACCTTCAGACCAATTGCAGGAAGTTGAGACAGTATGAAACAATAGAAGAAAAAACCCTGAAGTGGCTCGCAGGATTGGTTGCAGTCTTGGTCTCCGACGTTATAGTGTGAACAACAAAGACATTCATTTTGCTGATAGTAATACATAATGTTACATTGGCAATGACCACTTAATTTATTTTCTCCATGGTTAGGACAAATTTGGTCCAGACTTTCAGGTGTGAATACGCCCCCTACTTGGCACACAGGGGTTTAAAGGTTTTAATGTAAACTTGCAACAGGGGTTGGGATTTTTAACAGGTTGACAGAATACTCAGTCGAGGAGTCAAGTTTTCCCAAACAGTCCAATTTCTAGAATCCAGATCAGACAGAGAAGGCAATGGGTGAAGCAGTCAGGCACCCAAACAATTTCATTTAAACAGACTAGGGTTGGCTGAACATGGGCTGAACATTGTCAGGAAGGCAGGTGATGCTAGTCACAGGAAGACAGGTAATATCAGAGACATGGTAACAAACTTCAAAAATGCAAGGAACTGAGAAGACGGCTGTAGTGTTCGTACCTTGATAGTGTATGACGACCTTGCAGACTCTTGTGGGTTGAACCAGTCTTATATAATCCTTTTTTCTTACTTGTCCATTTTGGATACATTATTCAAACAGGGTGTTGATTGGAAAACGTATGCAAACCACTCAGCTAATGACATCCAACATTACTGAGTCAGGAGTTATCAAACCATTTACCATTTAAAAAACATCTGCTGATGTGACGCATGGGTCACAAAAGAGAGATCTCAGAGAACATATGATAGAGATTTGTTGATTCACATAAACCTAGAAAGGGTTAACAACTCATCTTTAACTAAGAGTTTAGATATCCAGTCCAGAGTTTAGATATTAATTCCATGGTCAGACTGTTCTCCATAAATAGATATTTAATTCTGTGGCTATTCTCTGGGCGTCCAGCTAAGTTCCGTCCAAAGGCACTAAGCAGAATGAGAAGGTAACGTACGAGTCTACAATATACAAATCATGGTGCATGGAACACAGTGTCCATATCAAGACAAAATGGAGGACACTGCTAATCTCCAAAAAAAATCACCTGTTTGAAACAGCATCTTGAAACTCCACAATGCTACTTGGAAGTGTTTTGTGGATTGATGAAACTTAGCTGAAATTGTTCAGTTGGAAGAACATGTAGCTTTAGATATGGAGTAAAGAACGAACTGCATACCAACATGAAATTATCACCACAGTTTATTAAGGTTTCTTAGAGGATATGTGAGTGTGGCTGTCTGCAGTGAAGATCAGTTGGATGATGTCGCAGGACAATGAGCGTAAACATCTTCTACTACAGAGAAATCACAGAGCACATAACCCAACCTTAACCCAACCCGAGATGTTGTGGAAACCTCAAGATCACAGTTCACAGCAGACATAAAAATCTTTGAGCTGCATCGGTTCAAAAATCCACCTGAATGGAGGTATGATCTGCAGATGACACAATCGTTTGTTGGAGGTTAGTGTTAGTGTTGTGTAAGGTTTGAGCAGTTTTTAATTTCAATGTTTCATTACTCTTTCCACCCGCACTGTTCAATTAAGACATGAACAAAATATAATCTATTTTAGTAAGCACATTGTATTTGTCTATACATTAAAGCTCCTACAAGGACCCTTTTCATTTTCGTTGTTTTTGTCGACTCTGACAAAAGGAGTGTTTCCACTTTCGCCTGTTGTAAAAACATCATGTGCATTTGTTTTGGAAGGAGTTAAAAAAAGACACACATGTAGCAAGTTCATGACACACACCAAGAAAACACTGCGACATTGCAGCTCTAGATTAGATTGCTTTTACTGTCATCTTATAATATGAAATAGGGACTGCATCAGTTTACCTCTTGTCAGACCACTGACTCTCTCTGCTCCGGATGCTGTTTGCTTTAATTGTCTTAAATCAAGCAATTCGGACTATCTGCCTCCTTCTTTATCATCACAGAATATGTATTTTTTGGTAGTGTGAAGTTGATCAGTTAATCATTGCTTCCTTAAAGACATTATACAAATTTTGCGAATCGCCATGCAGGGTCTGGCTCCAAGCTACATCACAGAATTGTTGACCCCTTAATTGCCTGCACGCAGCCTTAGATCATCAGGTGGAGCCCTGCTTGCTGTTCCAAAGTCGAGATTGAAAACTAAAGGTGTCCCTGCTTCTGCCATCAGGGACCCCCGGCTTTGGAACGGCCTACCTGAGGAGATAAGGCTGGCAGAGTCAGTGACTTGTTGTAAATCACTTCTTAAAACCCATTTTTATGGACTTGCTTTGATGTGATGTTGTGTTTTTACTGTGTTTTTATCTCTGTCTTTTCACCTTTTATTTTGCTAGTTCATTTATTTTCATTGTCATATAAAACTGCTTTTATGTGTTCAAGTTTTTATTTACTTTTCTTGCTTGTTGTTGAAGCACTTTGTAAACTCTGTTTTGAAAAAGTGCTATATATAAAGTTTATTATTATTATTACTTGATCACCATAACCAAATTATTTAAACAGCATTTGTATAGTAACGATCCTGTCCCAAGCTTGGTTGATTACTATATCCATGTTCCACTGTAATTATGTTAAAATCTATGTCTGTGTTAAGGATTGTTTTGTGCCATAGTCTTGTTGCCTTAATCACAAGTAAAGCAAGAACAAGGAAAAGTAAATAAAGCAACAAACTGAGACAGGGTACTTCCATTTTGTTAGAAATCTGGTTTTAATTTTCAAGAACACTTAAAGCTACACACACTATAGGACCTTTAGTGCTTCAACTAAACATAAAACATGTAAAGTAGTTCTCAATTTAAACCTGATTACAAGCTTGAACTCACCATTTTTGCAGGTGAACAGCAGCAAAATGTCCACACTGTGAAAGTTTTCTCCTGCTCTGGTAAAGATTTTCAATCTCGGCACAAAACCTCATGTTCTCTTACATACTGTACCTGAAAAAGTCAGATTGTTACTCTGCTTCAGTGGCTGCTACTCGTCTGATCAGGTAGATACATGAATGTGTTCATGAGGCTTGACTGAGGGTTACACGCTCAGAGTGGCAGCACAGGAAAACACCACCGCTCATCCATTTCCCATCTCCCTTCCCTTCTCTGTGTTCACCTGTTAACCTCTTTTGTGAAATCCAACAGTGTCTTTCTGCCTCGCTGGCTACGCCACTGTCTCCTGAGATCGGATCTCTGATGCAGGCCCAGCTCATATTTACAGGAAGGAAGGAAGAGAGCGTGGTAAAGATGAGGGTGATGGAATGCAGTTTTCTCAGTGGGAGAAGTCAGAAAGTGAATAAATATTGAAGCTAGGTTTGAAGAGATTTTGAGTCCATGAAGGCAGTTTCAATACCTTTGAAGTTCAGCTGCTTTTCTTTCAGCAACTGTTTTTGTGCTCTTAGCCAATATCACCCCAGTTAACCAGTGTTTCCTTTGAGTCAGTTTAAGTGCTTTACATACACGACCAGTGTATTTATTGGCTCTCCTAAATAAAAGTATAAAATGTCCACCATGACATCAACCATACTGACTTGGCAAAGTCTAATATTGACTTGATATATAGGTTTGTCATACCCTTGACGGAAGCAGACTAAATATTGAAAACAACTGAAAATGGCCTTTTTTGTTTGCGATGTGAGATGAAAAGAGAAAAAGGCGAGGGAAGGGGAGTAGGGTGGGCACTGCAGATGCAGACAGGAGAGTCTAAAGGATTTTACAGAAAATGAGTGGGAGAGAGGGAGAAAAAGAAGAGGGATAGAGAAAAAGAGATGTAACAAAGTGGAAGTGACAGAAAGACAGTCAGAAATGGACAAAGACTGAGACAGCCGGATAGAGAGAGAGAAATTAAATACAGCAAGAGGTTGAGTTAAAAAGAATAGTGTGAGAGACAAAGGAAGAAATGAATGGGGGAAAAGGGAAAGAAAGGAAGTGAGGGAGAGCAGTGAAAGTCTAATGGGGAATGGTGGAGTCTATTGATCCACTTGGCAGTGCGGGCTGTTTCATTTGGTCATTCAATTATTCAGTCATTTGGTTGATGTTGTTTCCCCCTGCACGGGCTCAGGGTTAGCGGTGCACTCAGACCTCCCATGCAGAGCTGCCAAGTCACACTCAAAAACATGAAAGTTGTAGCTCCGTGGGAGTGAAAGAGCGACACAGGGCTGCAGACTGGAATAATGGAAGGCTTTAGCAGTTATAGATAAGTTTTTATACACTAGTCCCCGAATCTCTCCAATTTAGAGGCTGTCGCATTTTTTCATTTTTTATTTCCCATTTTATGGCTCCACGCATTCATGTTACTGGAAAACATCAAGGCACCAGTTATGAATTTAATATCTGAAAATCCCACTCTGCCCAGAATCCAGTTGTTAGTGAAAGCTTTCAAATCCTAGTATGGCAAAATTACAGCCGTAACATAAAAAGGAAGAAAACAGCGTGTCACGTTTTTTTTTTCTATAAATAACTTTTTCTGTATAGTAGTGTAGTTCTATTTAAAAATGAAATATGACCTTTCTAGCTGCAGATGTCACTTTTCATCATGCAATCCCCAACTTTCTTCTCCCCCCAAACTGCTCATTCCTCTGACCTTGAAGACGCTAGCTGTCTCGTGTTTAGCTTGATCCTGTTGTCATTTGCCATTAGCTTCACATTAGTCCTGGGAGATTTGTGGACTGACCCCTCATCAAATCATTTACTTCAATGAATCAATTTAACCTGACACATGCAGTATATTAATCAGCGGACTTGGCTTAGCTTAATGGCTCATTCAGAGGCAGAGGACGGAGAGAAGGGGAATTACAGCAACTCATAAAGAGTGACAACAGAAAAAATATCCTATAAGTCTATTTGTCCCGTTTTTGAGAGACTATTTCTGCTGGCTGTCCAAATGAGGTGGATGAAATTTCTTTTGAGATGCTCACAGGATTAGAAAATATTTTCTACAAATCATCGCTTTCATCACCACTGTTTTATTAATCAACACATGTAAATGATCTACTACTAAATCCTGTTAACATGAAAATGTCAGCCTCTAAATTATCCAGGAAAGTAAATACTGGTATCCTTCATTTGATTCAAATAATCTTTAAATAATCCTGCATTTTTGAGTTACTAGTGTAGTTGTGACAGCCAATTATATCATGCTGCTGCTTTTCACTTAGTTAAAATATGTTACTACTATATGTTCCAGTCCATGAGATTGGTGAAATGATAGTGCTGCAGATTCTGATTCCCCCTCTGAACACGTCCCTCTTCTATCAGTATATACACATTAATAAGGATTGATGACATCAGTGCCTGGTAGGGTGGTCAGTAGTTGTATCGGCAGTGTTCCATCGATGAGACTCAAACCATAAGCACTCTCTGCCACCGTCACCTTCAAGACATGGCCCCCCACCTCAACGTATGGTAACTAGTGCAGTGCTTGTTCTAAACCTGCCTATTTGGAATGGTCTGTTCTATTGTTGTGTGTTAAAGTTGGGCGGCTGTGGCTGAGGGGTAGAGTGGTCATCCTTCAACCTGAAGGTCAGCAGTTCAATCCCCAGTCTACCCCATCTGCATGCTGAAGTGTCCTTGGGCAAGACGCTGAACCCTGAATTGCCCCCCATAGAACAACAAAGTGCTGCTAATAGATGCACTGTATGAATGTGTGGGTGAATGTAAAACTGTACTCTAAAGCGCCTTGAGTGGTCATTAAGACTAGAAAAGTGCTATATAAATACAAATCCATTTAACATTTAAAGCTCAGGAGCTACTTGAGAATTATTCCTTGTCATTAGTGAGTCCTCCTCAAACAGTTACTGAAATATACTGTCACCTTTTATTGTTTGTGTGCTGGACGTTGTGTGCAGAGCTTTTTATAAACAGTCTATGGTGCAGAGTGAAGTTAGAAAACTTTGTGTTCATCCTACCTGGTTTATCTGCCATGAAGCTGTATTTGCTTTATTATTCTTATTTGTGGTGTATATATAAGTTTCAATGATTCAAGTAACTGGTGTTATTTTTTCATACATTGCACAACTGCTATTTCAGAGGTCGGATAAGCAACTGATATAATCTTCAGGCTCAAGTTTTCAACTTTTCATCATGACAACAAAGCAGTGGGTAAGTTTGTAGTTAAAATAGTCGCTGCCAGATTTTGGAAGTGAGGTGCTACTATCACAAACTTTCCCCTAGTGGCATCCGAACTCAGAGGAAAGTTCCTGATCATACAGAGATCTGCCAACTGTACTTGACACATGAAAGCAATCTCCTAGTCCACAGAGCTTTACACATCTCAATAATCTGTGACATGGAGCAGAATTTGTAACATGCCATTAAAGAAGGTCCTGAACCTAACACAGCCAGATTTTGTTTTTTTGTGCTCAATATGAGGGTTACTGTAATGCACCCATTTATCGATATTTGAGGCCAGCATCTAAAAATACTGATGATGCTTCTATTCCTCTCATTTGTTGTACCAATGTACTGTATTCCCATTCACTGGTCCTTTTCTCATTAAGCGGTAACATGTTATATTTTGTATTGTTGCCTCCATCTTTTTCTTAAGCCAAAAACAGCAAAGACAGGAGCTCTTTTTTGTGAAGTCCCATTTTTTGGTAATGTGCATGTTTCATACTTGTTATTTTTTTGTAGCAGTTGCAGAACAATGTTGTGGTGCATTACAGCCAACAACTGGTATGGAGTGTGTGTATTGGCAAATAGTTTGGCCAGACTGGCGCAGGCCTTCACTTGTAGGACTAGCTGTAGATCAATGGTTTCATGTCTTTGTGAATGAAGGGACGTCTACAGTTGTCTGTGGACATTGAAATTATGAGTTAATCAGCCATCAGGTATTCTACCAGCCTCAGTCCCAACCGCTGTCCTGCAGTTTGTCTGTCTGCTGTTTTTCCAGCATCATGTCCTCTCATCACTGTCCACTCCTTGACACAAACAAACATGGCTGAGTTGACTGTTGGCAGCGGCAACAAACAGAGTCCTGTGTTAACATGCTGGCTCGCACGCTGGCTCATCATGGTCCATTAATTTGTTGACTGATGGCGTCATTTAGTGCTGTCCATCCATTCACCAGCCATCCGTCACTGCTCCCTCCATCTGTTCTCTATCCTTTTCCTCCCTCTGTTCTCTGTCTTTCACCACAGAGAGGAGGAAGTACTGGGGCAGAGGCAAAATTACCAATGCAACAGCACCAATATCCAATTTTTTTTATTTACCTGCCACCCCCGACCTCCTCCACTTGCTTTGCTGCTATTATTCCCTTCTTCATTCTCAAGTATATCATTATCCTCCTCTGCTTCCCCAATAGATCATTCGCTCGCTTTCTCTCGGCCCTGGTGTTGGCATCTCGTAGTCTGCGTGCAGAGAGCCACTCTGGTGTCTGGCCGCATTGCTGTCTTTGTGTACAACAAGCCTTCGCTACACTAATCTTTGGCTTGCACTCCATAGGGGCCCGTTAACAACACATGCCTGCTTGCATGTAATGCTGCTGTGAATAGAGGAGATTACACTCACATTAACACTGTGAGCTAAGACACTGGCTGGCTGGCAGGCTTTCAGCACTTAGCAAACACAGCCAGTGTCTATCCCACAGCTACAGTATTCATAAATGCTTTGTCTCAAAAAGGTGCTTACTGTAGGTGAAAGGGTGTGAAATGGCAAGTGTTCAAAATGCCCCAACACTGCCTTGTTGGCTTTCATGTGCAGAGATGGTTGAATATCATTTAACATTTGTCTTGGCTGTGTATGTCAAAGAACTGAATGGAGTAAGCATTACAGGCTAAGGATATGTTTCCAGTCTTGTTTGAATGTCTATGAATTACCAAGAAATCTTAAAATGGAGATACACAGTAAAGTTCAAAAGTTAAGAAAAATAGAATATAAAACAAAAATGTTCCATTCCTTCTCATTCCAATGTTAACACTTTTTACAAACGGACAAGGAGAACATTCTGGGGCTCATTTGCATTTTTCCAAGAACCTTTGTTAATGTAATTTGGTGTTCAATGTCCTCTGGCAGCAGGAAACAGATTTTCATTAAAAGTTTCAGATATAAAATCGAGTGGAAAAAATTGATCAAGTTTGATGCAGCAGAACAAGACATTTCATCCAATTAAACATCACACTTTATTCCACACAATCTTAAAACCTGGTGCCTACATTAAACACAATGCACATTAACAGTTCGGTCAAAGGCCTTGTTCAGACCTGGTATTAACATCTGTCACTGGTGATCTGATCACAAGTGAACTCTGAGTCAAGTTTTAAATGTATCCAAGACATACTGAAGACACATCTGAGATCAGATCAGAACATTCAGAGGTGATATTGGACACAATAAGCCAAATTCTTTGATCAGTGTGAACACAAATGCGTCACACGGGCAGGGCCACATTGAAGGATTGTCTACTCGGCTGATGTCCTCTGACCTTCTACAGTGTCATAATGAACCCAAGGTATTTTTACACATCTCAACGTTTCCAATACACAGAATAACCGGCTAAGAACATCATTGGGTCTTTGAAAAAAAAAGAGATACAGTACAATCTGTAAATACAGCAGGGAAGTGAGTTCCACTCAAAAGTGATCACTAGACTAGAGACACACGTGAGGATGCATTCTGATGCCAGGTGTGAAGTGATGTGAGCGGATCACATAAAACTAATTGTAATACCAGGTCTGAACAGGGCCAAAGGTTCAAGTGTGTTCTGCTTGTAATGGATGAAGCTGCCTCAATTTGCAGGGATGAGGCTTGAACTACTGGAGTAAGTTAACTTTTTCCTGAATTCACACCTATGTTTTTTCTTATATATTTATTTTTTAAACTTGCAGTCTTTGGCCCCAGTCAACATTTACGCTGTTAACATCACTTTAAGGTCCAGTGTTTAAGATTTAGGTGAAAGGGATCTATTGGCAGAAATTGAATACTAGTGAAAACTTAAATTTACGTCTTCTCTACAGAGGCCGCCATGTTTTTACCGTAGCCCAGACTGGACAAACTAAACACCTTTTGAAGTTTTATGAAAACTGAAGGCTGCCACAGGTTCTCATGTTTGGAAGGGGAGGGTGAGGTGAGGTTGCAACATGCAACTTCTCCACTACATATCGCTAAATCTTACACACTGAACCTTTAAGGACATTTAGCAGATTCCACAGAGCACTCTCTGGAGAGACCCTAAATGCAGCAAGGACTGCAAAGTGCATGGAAAAACACAGGCAAGTAAATCATCAGGTCAGGACTCAGAGATCCTACTGAAGGAAAAGGAACAGTAACAGCTATATGCACAATTTTCCCACAGAAGACCGATATTTTATTCGAGAAGAGAAATAAGTATGCATACTGGAAGGACCATCACTAAACAGATGGAGGTGCTCTGTGACACCACTAGTCAGCCACTCACTACACGGTCTTAAGGTCCCTCCCAGCTTAACACCCATTCACACAATGACTCATGTCACGCTACCAACTCACATGATAACTGGGTGGCAAAGACTCACTTGTGACCTCATCCCAGAGGTTAAATAACTGGGACTCTCTCCTCCAGTCAGTTAGAACTGAAGGAGCCCTTCAGATGAGCAGTGAAAGTTCAAGCAATTCCAGTATTCTTCGCTCCATAGAGCACTTAGAAATACTATGACCCACATGAGTGAGAATCTTCACAGACAGGCAGTTGCTGCCTACATACTTCCTCTATGTTTTGTATTGCGCTCACTAACGTTTAACAAAAACAAATACATTTTCAATACAAAATGATTGAGAACTGCCTGTTAATTTACTTTAGAAACACTGTATGACCCATTTAAGTTAGAAAACTCCAGTGCTTGCACTTAGTCTGGATGAGCAGAAATTTAGAAACAATGACATGCTTGCTTGCTGATTGGGTCTTTGTGGTAGCTACGTAGTTTTTACTGATTCGTCAGGCTCCTATCACATGACCCCCTTCCAGAAGAAAACAACCGGCATTAGCCTCACCTACCAGCGTACAACACAACATGGATAATCAATTACAAGTGTTGCTGACCCTGTTGTCTTTGTCTTTTAGCTGTCTGTCAATTTTACAATGACACAACTGCTTATATGTGCTATTATTCAGGTAATCTGTGACAATTCCTGTGTACACCGGTATGTGCATACCCAATGTACGGTAAGCGGTCATGCGAAAACCTTTTTTAGGCGTGTTAGTATAATTCAAACTGATATGGAGCCAAATGGCTGGTGTGGACAGAGATCGTTTCAGTGGTAAAACACTGTTTTCAAATAAAACTGTATGGATGTGGCCTCTGAGAGGAAACACCAGGATCCTCCTGCTGCAGTGTTATCAGCTGTGAAACATGAACGTTTGTGGTACACATACTGTATACTGGGGTGATTTAGATGCTATGATAATATTGAATGCAAAGATTTTATCTGGGAGTAGAGGACCTCATGTACTTGCCCAAGCTTAATTATTGAAGAGTAAAACAACTACAAAAAGATGTTGGTCTCAAGGGATGGACAGAGGTCTTGCTGTCTTTCCACGACCACGTGGAAGCAAAGCTTAGTCGTGTCATGGCCCCCTGGTGCGATCTTAATCCACCCTGGCACTTCTCATAATGGTTTTAATGTTTATGTTGTTCCACAGCAGACAGCCTCACTAACTTTGTTACAGCAGGACCATCCATTACAGGACGGAGCTGGGCATGATTATTTATGCACACTTAAGCCTGAGTGTGTCGGTGTGTAATTCACTGTAAGCAGGCTTCATTGGAATTGCAAATCAATGCCCTGGGACGCTTTACCTCAACTCCCTTTGGAACTATTCTTCCATCTCTGGTACCACCCCTCTTCCTTTTTTTTCTTTTACCCCCTTTCTCTCCCGCCATGCATCCCCTCCTCTCCATCTCTATCTGTTCCCAGCCTATATTGGGTAGTTTGTCTTCCAACTCCCGTCTGGCCTGCAAAGCCAGCCAGCACTTGTTTCCGGGCACTGGGCCAAGGCCGGTCTGGACAGAATGAGGAGGAAAGATGGAGGAAAAGAGGAATGAGGCGGAGGTGAAGGGAGTACAAAAGGGGGACCACCACCCTGGAAGTTGGTTCTGATCTTTGGGTTTTGTTTCTGCAACAGGTTGCACGTAGCTACTTCTCTGATCTTTGCAGATGATGTCTGTATGAGCCGCTGCTCGTGACAGGAGGGGGTGGTATAATATGACAAGTGGGGGAGGAATGGAGGTTCCGTTAAGTGCTCTACTGGCATACAGTCCTTTGTGGTTATGAATTGATAAAACATGGTTTACTGTTAAAATCGTCTGGACCAAAGTCCCTCTCCTTATCCTCTCTTTGATCATCCAGTTTGATTGAAAAGACATCTTGCTTTAAAGGTCTTTCCCCACATTTCAATGCTGTGCATGAGAAAAATCTAAATGCCAAAAATAAGGAGAAGAGGAGGAGGAGGGTGATTTAAGGGCACAATGGGGGCGAAATGCAAAAAAAGAATAACAGAGGAATGAAAAAAGGGAGATTTGGCATGTTTCAAACAAGAGAGAAGTGGGAGGAGATGCAAAGAAGAACCTGGTGAAATTGTCTCCTCCCCTCCATCACTTTTTCAACTCTGGATCCCTGTCGCCCTCCTCCCTTCATCTTCACCTCCCTTCCTCTCCTCTAACAGAATGTATCCTTCAGGCTTCTTCGCTCCGATCTCCTCACCACCCGCTGTATTAGAGGAACCTTTTACTGCTGCCTCTGCCGAATCGGTCACACTCGCTTCCCTCGCTCTCTGCTTCTCACACACATTTTCTTTCCATCCTTCTCTTTTCTCACACACGCCCAAACATACATCCAGAGATTCTCCTCAGTCTTCCTCTCTTTTCTCAGACACTTTCTCCAGTTCCCATCTCTTTCTTCACACTACATTCTCCCTGATCTTTTCCACATTATTCTTTCCCCTCCTTTTTCGCTATGACACCACTCTTTCGTTCAACTTACAATGTGCCACATCTCTCTGTCTGTCCTCGCTATATCTCTCCGTTTATCCCCTCTTAGCCTTTATTTACTCCCTCAATCCATCCTGGTCCAGAGATATATCCCACACTATCCCCCTCTTGTTATCATTCCCTTGCTTCCTCTCTATGTATCTTCTACCTTACCTCTGTCTCCTCCCTTCCTCCTTTCAGATTTTTTTCCTGCAATTTCCTGCCATTTTCTCCCATTCGTTCTCGCTCCCCTTGTCGCACTGAGCTTCACCGTAACCCTGACAATTTTTTACCCTCGGTTTCGGTTCCATTTTTAGCGCCTTCCACTCTCTCTCTCTGCGGTTACTCACTTTTTTCCTATCAGACAGTCAGGCCGTGGGTCCCAGAACCAAATGAGATTTGGAGGCTGAGGTGTGTGTCCCTCCCCTCTACAGATTGGACTCAGTTACTGTAGGTATAAACCACTTACACTACCAAGCACCTCTTCCCAGCCACACACTCAAAGGAGCGGGAGGGGATTCACTTCTTCTCTGATACTTTTTAGCACTCTCAATTGTTTCCCATAACACATCCTCTCCTGCATTTTTCTCTTCTCCTCTTCTCCTGTGTCTGCAACCAACTCATAAAACTAGATGTCTTTCAAACTTAAATGAGTTAATGTCAAATTGCCATTTACATACTGATATTCATACTAATTGTTCACTTTAAATATTGGTAAACATCTCCATTTACTGTCTTTTCTCATGAATATTTTGAATATTGTTAATTTCTTTATGTGCTCTGTCCCATGCAATGTCCGTCCTGGGATTTGTGACTTTCCCTGTTAATATATATATATATATATGTTTTTTTTGCTCCTTAGAAAATGTTGCATCTTGTACAGATTGTTAAGCCCTTTAGGCAAATTGTGATTTGTGAATACAGGCTATGCTATTATAATTGAATTGATTCACCAAAATATATTGTGATAGAGATCCATGTAGAGCCCCTATCAGTTAGTCAGTCAGAAATGTACAAAATAATTTTAATTAATGGGACATCCTGCTAGGACATCTAGGACGTCTGCTAAGACCTGCAAAGTCCCCAGTTTGATCCTATCTCTTGTGTAAACTCAACAATTTCTCACAAAACATTTCTTTTTTCCTCTGAACTGTCAAATAACTACTAGCTACATGCTAAATGCAAACTGTCAAAAATATTCTAAATTCATTTCTGTAACATTTTCTTTCACTTTTAAAGCAGCATACATATTTCCCTTTGGTCATAGGAGAAGCAGAGCAAACTAAAAAGTTATTTAGTTATTCTCATGTGTTGCTTATCTACATATCCCACAAGATGATGACTTCCTGACCTGATGAATGTAAATATTCATTTTGCTTTTAGCTCTGTTAAATTAGTTTTTTGTTGTTAAAGCTCCACACTGTTCACCAGCTGCTACCTTGTCGAGTCCTGACAGAGAACTGGGTGCTCCAGCTGGAAAACAGTTGAAAGACACTCAGCTGAGGGAGATGACTTCACTTAATGTTATTCTATTGTTGTTATGAGTACCATTTGGACATCAGAAGTGTAAAGAATTTGGCCACAGAGCACCTCCCAATGTGGTCTGAGAGATCTTATGTGCATCTTCAGGGCATCTTGGATGTTTTTACCTGGTCTTAAAGCTGTCTACTTGTTGGATCATTCAGAACAGATGTAAATACAAGGTCTGAACTGGTCATACCTCACCGTTTAAAAGTATATTAAACCAAACAATGTGCGGACCACTGGGAATGTTTTCCACACTCATCTTACCGAACTATCTTCTACTTTGTGATCTCATTGACTATAAAATAAAGTCTGTAGTACAGTTAAGAGCAAAATTAATTTCTAATGTCATCATAACTTTGTTTTGACTTTTTCCATCATGAGAAGTGATCAAAATTGACAGATTAACCAAACTACCCATGCTGAATGAATTCTGTCATTCCACAAAGCTATTTCATTTTAAATAAGACAGTGATGTCCCATAAAATGGACAAGATGAAAAAATTACTTCCTCGCTTTTTCTTTCCCTTTAAGTGGGTTTGCTTCATGCACCATTACATGATCATTTTAAAAACCTGGTAAATTGAGGACTTGACAGCTCCCAGTATTCTTTGAATTTATGAACGAGTGGATGTCCCTGAGACATCAAGGCAACAATATAGATGTTCTTTACCACCAGCTATTAAACCTGTAGTGTAACCTTTACAGGCACTGTGAATGTAGTGTGAACCTGTCAGCAACAAAGTACAGATTGTATTAGCAATACTGTGACACATGTTGCAGGCAGATGTATTGTCATGCCACTATTGAACTGGTTGCTTCTTCTCTTCTATTTCTTTGTATTTATTTGTCTCCCATTCTCTTGGAAAAAATAGTCAAATAGTCAAAAGTCAAATATAAAGTTATTTGATACATCTACAGATTAAGTGACAACGATATTCGATGCACCGTGCTACTTTTTCTTGACTGATATGTCTCTATTGGTACCATCTCTCTATGTCATCTTTGCCTCCAACTCCCCTGACTTGGTTTCACGGCGTCTTCGTTTCCCACCTATCTGTTGCTCAGCAGGAGACTGGGCTTGACACAGCGGGATGCCAACTTTGCCTATTGCCAGCATAACTCATGGCACAGCAGGCCAGCCCTGTGCCATCTCATGCCAAGAGAGCAGATTAGAGCCACTTCACCTCACCCTGCTGGTATGCCAGCTTTACTTCACCTCAGTCCTGTGCCCGCGGGTGAAGAGGTGCCAGTCCAGCTGTGCCCAGCCCCCTTAAACACTTGGCTGTTCGTGTGTGTGTGAGAGAGAGAGATCATCTCTACTCCCCAAAATCCAATTGATTTTCTCCTCTGAACTCAATAATGACAAAATTTTACTGTAAAAAATAAACAACAAAGAATTCAACTCTCAATTCTCAACACCCCATAGCTTTAAACCACTCCTAAGCTCATCAGTTACAGTGCATAACCAAATGAAATGCAGCAACACTGCCCCTGGCTTGAAATTGAACAGTGAGTGTGTGAAGAAATATCTCACTTAAGACCAACCATTCAGTCAATCAGAAAACATAACTGCTATAAAACCATCCACCTCGGAGGCTTTGTGGAAAATCAATAGGATCACTGGCCACCCACTTAATCCCTGTAAACTCACATCCATTTGAAACAACCTGATTTTTTAATCAATAAAACTACCTTCATATTTAAGTCATGAGAAAGCAAAGGAATAACAGACACAGACACCAACTATTTAAAAACAATCAACCATTGTTATCATTGATAGATTAAATGCAGAAAGTATTCATTATTAATATTATAATTATCTTTAATAATAATAACTGAGTAGTTCTGGGGGAGTATGATCACATATATGAAAGTGTTTTTGTTTGTATGTCTGTATATTTTTCTACAAATAAATCAACTGAGGGATGAATCCCCGAGCTTAGTGAACGAGGCTGACACACAAACACAGGGTTAAGACCAGAAGATTCTTTAGTCTTTCAGTTGCACTCTTTCATTCTTAATATGATATATGATACTATTAGATTTTCTGCACATTTACATTTAACTTGAATTGTAAGCTGTTCTGAGAGGGTATACACGCATCTTATATATATATAGGATCTTAGAGGTATGGATGTTACATTCCGACTGATCCAGGTTTAAGTGGAAGTTCAAACACTATCTCAGAGCATCTTCCAACTTTTTGAACCCCAGCACTAAATATATGCTCAAACATTACTCTGCAAAAAATTACAGGGAACTGGCTGAAGCCTCTTGTGTTTCTGAGAAAAGGTGAAGTTTTGTTCTAGATGGAATTAAGCCTTGGAACAAGGAGTGGTCAGCTGCATTGTTGCTGCTTGACTGTGCTGACGCAGTGGGAAATAAACTCTGTTCTGGTGAAAAATCCCAGCAGGCAGCCATATCAGTGGGCCATGTTTTACTGGATTTCACTGGCTCTGTCTGTGTGTTGGTTTGATGTGTTAACATTAACAGCTATAATAACACATTTAACCACATTGTAAAGTGGGTTAGGGTTAGGGTTAAAAGAGAATTCCGTGGGTCAGGGACAAGTTGACCTTAAAAATATTACCTATTAACAATACGGTACAAAATATTAAAATGTTCAAACTAATTGTGAGATGTTATTATTTACATTGCGTACCCTCGTCCTCATCTTTAGTGGCTATCTGTGTCTCTCCTTGTTGCTGAGATACGACTTATGTCGCCTTTCTGGAGAAACCGGTGACACATTCAAATGACCAGAAGAAAGCTAGGAAACGAACAGGAAATTGAGTGCTTGCAGTTTTTCAATCTATTGGCAGTTTATTTAATTACACCTGGGACATTGGCTGACCAGCAGAGGACCAAACAGTCACTAAACACTCGTTGCTTTTTAGACATCCCATACCAAATCATTTTCTGTTGCTTTATTCTGTTTTTCCCTTCTACCTTTCTGTTATATGAGCTGCAGAGATCAATAAAAGTGACTGACAAAAAGAGAGAGAGGTACCAGAATGAGGACGGAAACAGGTGAATAGAGGTGAGGGGATAAACAAATGGGAGGATACATTTAGAAAGACAGATACAGAGAGTCAGAAGCAAAGACTACAGCAAAGCGGGGGGCTTGAGGATGAGAAGTGGAGATGGGTGGAGGGAGAGAGACTTATCCAGACTATCACCTTCTGTTCAATGTACCGCTGCCACTCAGGTGGAAAGAAAGGCGATGTAAAGACGAGGAGAGAATATGAGAAAAACAAAAGGAGAGAAAAAGAAAGCACAGATGCAGAAAAGAAAGACAGTGACTGACTGACAAAAGGAAGGGTGGAGATACCAGGTGACAAATTATTGGTCAGATGGAGAGGTGGTAGATGAGGAAGGAGAAAGTGGTGTAGGGGATGAGAGGTGTGAAGTTTATCAGGTTTATTCCTCGGTAACAAGTAATGCAGGCTCAAGAGAGGCAGAGGGATAGGGAAAGAAAAAAAGAGAAGGAATGTAGAAGGAGACTGTCATTGTATCATGGTGGGAGATAAGACTTGAGAAAAGAGGCAGAGAACAGTGAGTAACCAACATGTGTACAGGAACAGATAGTGGTTCAATCTTTGATGCTTCCCCCAATGTTGTACCATCAAACTTGAGTGACACATTAATGTGTTTGTGCAGTACTGTTACACTGTTTTCCTTTTTTGCTGTTGTTAAGTTTCTCTGTTGCTTTGAAATGTCTCTGTTCACATATACTGGCCATGACTGATCAATGAAGCTGTTATACCTCTATGCTGGTGACAGCCAGTGGCTGGAAGCACTATGTCTGTGCATCTGTCCCATTCTTGTGAATGTCATATCTCAAGAATGCCTTGGGGGAATTTCTTCAAATTTGCACAAAAGTTCACTTGAATTCAAAGATGAACTAATTCGATTTTGGTGTTTAATGGTTAAGGTCAGTGTGACCTCACGTTCCTGTGAATGAATTTCATTAAATCTACCAATTTACTCAGACTCATGGATGACCTCATTAGAATTTGGTGGTAAAAGTTCAAGGTCACAGAGTCTTCTTAGAACACATGTTTAGCCTTGTGAGTGTGATACTAGGACGATCCTAAGGGATGTCAACTTGGACTCACGGATTGAGTCATTTGATTTTGGTGGTCAGGTCAAAGGGCATGTTTTTGGCTCTTTGGATGTCATGTCTCAAGACAGCCATGAGGGAATTTCTTCAACTTTTGATCAGTTGTGACTTGGACTCAACAATTTAGTGATTAGATGAAGGTAGCATGCATAAGGTGATGGGCCTTAGAATTGAGCCTTGAGGTATTCCACAGATGATGGGAATGTACAAGGCAATGTTTGTGGATTTGACTGAAAAAATGATATCTGTAAAGTAGGAGGCAACCAGTAGTGAGCCCTACCACAGATGCCAACTTATATACAGTCTTCCAAGTATCAAGAGTCTTCAGTGTTTGTAGTGTTTTTACAGACCAAAAGTTCCAGAAATAGTTAGGGAATTAAAATAGAGAAGTTCAAACCTGGCTCCTTTCTCACCTTTACACAGTTGGCCAGTTGCTGAGGTAAGTTGGCGTGTAGGTCAGGCAGCCTGGTCAGTTTCAGAAAGTTACAGAACTATTGGGACACAGCCCCTCCACTCCTATGTTGAAAATTATTTGGTGATTATTAAACACTTCTGATCAAGTACACAAGCAGTTCAACCTATTTCTATTCTAAGCTATGTTCAACTCGGCTAACAGCTAAATTGGCAAAGGGATATTGGTAAGTTAAATATACACACACCAAAAAGATTGTGAAAGTAAATGGCACATTCCTCGCTAGACATTTTAATTCGCAAACTATGTTATTCGCAGATGGGAATTTGACAGTCAAGTGACATAGGCACAGGCCAATGTAAAACAATGGGAAGACAAAATCGTTACAATTTCAGAGGCCAAATTGTGAGATTACTACGTTTTGGCCAGTTGACCAATGTAGCTATTACACGTTTTGAGATGAGACTGGTTTGGAAAATAACATAAATATGAAAAGCTGCTCTCAAACGAGGTAAGAAGACATCTCTGTTGTAGAGATACAACTTACCAAGCCCCCTTAGCTACTTTAAGCAGTGGATGAGACAGTTCCAAATGGAGCTAATTTATGGGGCTTAGGGTTAGGGTTAGTCCAACATGAAAAAGAAGATATGTTGTCAAATCTGCCAAAAAAATAATAAAACATGCTGAATATACAATATGCTAATTCATATCCCTTGAAGCATCTAAATCTAGTGACATACCCATAATAGAGGTGCTTAGAGTCACTACACCAGCAAATAGACCCATCCCCAGGAAAGAGTAGCAAGGCTGTCTGATAAAACTGTACTGTTGTCTGTTAACAAACAAAGGCTTTTTTTATTGCAAAACACATGGTGCACCTTCGTAAGATTTACACTGGATTAAAGCATATAAGGTTATTTGTTTCACGTTGTACACGATATTTTTGGCTTATACAATACAATATACAATTACAACATTCATTTTTAGGTTTTAATCTACAGCTGGAAGTTGTTGGCTAAACTTTTAAATGGAAACTTTAAAATCAAGAGATATAGCGAGATAAATATTGAATTTATATGGCATACATCATCATAATACAAATATAAATATGTATATATAATTACTTAGACTGCTATTTCTATACTATACTGAAGCTCTTGATAAATATTGATTGTAACTGCCTCACACTCCATCTTGACTGTGATGTTTGCTGTTGAATGCTCCAGGTTCTGATCCCTCTTCTTTACTGGTCCATCAACCTCACCTCTACTTGGTTTCCTCCTCTTTCTACCACACCTCGCTTCCCTCCTTTACCTCTGATCCATTTCATCATCTTTTTCTTTCAAGCTGTTTCCATCTTCCCCCATCATCCCTTCTCCTGCTCGCATAAGGCTGTGCTCTGCATTGTAAAAAGATTTACAGTCTTGCACTGCCAGAGGTAAACGCACAGCACTCACACACACACGGCCATGCACACACACACAGACACACAGACACACAGACAGACACACACACACACACACACACATTCATTGTTGTTCTTCTGTCTTTCAATTACATTAGCAAATTTGAAAATAATTAGTGCTCTCAAGTGCACACACTCACATTCTCTCTCTCCCTCTCTCTCTCTCTCTCTCTCTCTCTCTCTCTCTCTCTCTCTCTCTCTCTCTCTCTCTCTCGTACAGTGTTTAATCAGACACCAGAACTAGTCGGATTTTTCTTTCATTATGTGGCCAGAGCTCGTTTTTGACTAGTTTACTCCAGTTCACAGTTGTATGCATTAAAAATCTGAGTCAAGATGACAAAAAACAGATGCTCAATCCAAATGCATGGACTTAACAATAGTTCACAACACTATAGATGTGCTGATATGGAATAATTGATAAATGGTGTATAATCATTTAAATTTAGCTCAAACCTAAAATGAGGGCCAATCACTTTATCACCATAATGGATTTAACAGGAAATAGTCCCAGGAGCTAAGAAACTAAATCATTAAATAAAAATCTGCACATCTCTCTTTGCAATCCAGATGTATCTAGTGCTACATACATCACACAAAGCTTCTGCTTTTTAATGAATGTTGTTTAAGCAATGAAACAACAACACAGTCATCACATTGGTTCTTGGAATTCATCACATCTTGTTTAATTATGTGTTTTTTACATTTGCCTCACTTCTTGGTCTCTGGAGCAGCCCCACCGTCTCCTATACGTCTATTCTGACACCATTACATTCATTATGTTAATATAGTGCGCTGATCCTGACATATCTATATCAGTGAGGGGAATGAACAAAGTCTCTATCACGTCACACTGCTTTTCTCACTTGGTTTAATCGGTTTTCAGTCATGCTTGCATCTCCTCATTGTCTTTTAAGCGTTACAGGAGACACTTCTCAAACTTCATGGCCACTCTGCACCGACACGATTCCCATTCCAGCCGTGTTAACAGCTGAACTCTGTGTGTGTTTTCACTTTCTGTCACTTTCTTCTGCCTCCCCACCCACCTCCCTTCCTTTCTCCCCCTGCAATTCATCTCATTTCCACTCCTCCCTCTCGCTTTTTAAACCCCTCTGTGAGCTTCCTTGTTTCACAATCAAGCCATGCACAGCACAGCACAGCACAGCACAGCACAGCACAGCACACAGACACACACACACACACACACACACACACACACACACACTAATATACATTTACACAGACAGACATGTGTGCACAGATATGCACACACATGATTGGTCCACTGCACCTATTCAGAGTCATTTGAATTGAAATCAAAACATATCAAATGTTAACCAAAACATGTGCACACCATCTGCAGCCAGGCATCACTCACACTGGTACTGTTTTCTCTCCTCAGTCAGTCCTGTTTACACAGAAAGCGGTGTAATCATTGAGTTTTACGGCTGTGATAACCACAGGCAAGGAGTTGAGACTGTAATATTAGTACATTTATTCCCATCCTCTCCTCTTGCCTCGCTCTATGGGTCTGCTCTAGTCTCCTCTGTTCTCCTCTATCGATCTTGCTTGGGCCACACAGTGTGTGCCGAGGCCGGCTGTGAAGCTATATCAACTAAATGACTGGCCATTCTTATTTCTTACATTAGCCATGGTATCAGAGGCAACACCCCTCTGTGTAAATGCGGCCAACACTCATATACATCTGGACACACGCAACATGTGCATCGACAGACTGGTCCAAATAAAACTGAGCACAGTGGCAGGTAATATGCTGTCCCACTGTGACAGGCCACTCGCCATCCACTCAACGGCTATGTGTGTGTCTGTGTGTGCGTATTATATTTGTGAGTATGTTCTGATGGGTGTCCATTTTGAAGTGTATCCTTTCAAGGTTTGTCAATTTGTAGAGATTTATATGTCTGGTATGGTAGGTGTTGTTGTGAGTCTTTGTTTTTGTGTATTTTCTGGTCAGTGTGTGTGTGTGTGTGTGTGTGTGTGTGTGTGTGTGTGTGTGTGTGTGACTGTGACAGGTTTGGGTGCAGGGAGTGCCATTTTAATTTTCATGATGAAGTCAGTGGAGGAGAGATAGTTCTAATTTGCTGTGGCCTCCCCAGTGGCCTGGCATAATGGACTGAAAATGGGCTCTGAATTAATGTTAGGGCCTTCAAAACACAGCCAGGTGGACCGGTCTTTAAAAGTACCACATGATGCAAGACAGCATAACACACACACACACACATTACACAGCCCTCTCTAATCTGAACAGCACTGCATGAGCCGAATCATTTCATCAGCACTTTGTGTTTTAGTGATCATCATAATGTCCGACCAGAACTGAAAACCATCAAATGACCCACAGCAGGTGTATGAGTCAGCAAACTGCCTTTTGACACAGCAGCTTCCTGTTAATTCTCAGTTTCACTTTTCACCTCCACCAAGAAGGTTATGTTGTCACCCCTGTCTGTTTATTGGTTTGTTGGTTTGTATGTTTTTAAGCAAGATTACACAAAAACAATGGAACGGATTACCTACAAAACCTGGTGGAAGGATGTGGTATGGGTCAGGAAGGAACCCATTCCATTTTGGTGTGGATCCAGGATTTATTTTTTCACTTTCTTTAACATTGTGAAAAATTTTACCATTTCCAAGAAAATTATTCATGGATCTTGATGTAAAATCAGGCGTGTTTACAGGACTGATATATATGAATTTGTGAAATTTGCTGCAGCCTGATAGAATTTAAGGGGATTGTTGAATCTTGTTGGAGGTGCTCTACTGAGTACCACTCTAGTTACAAGTTAGAATACTGTTCAAAGATTTCAAAGGGTGTGTGGAAGATAAAGTTCATTATGATTTTGTAGTAATTTTTAATGCCGGTAAACCAGCTAAACGGTGATTGACTCCTTTTGCACTGCCAGTAGACAAGTTTGTGGTGTGTCATGTGCTATTTGTCTTGTTCAGCATCACGATCATCCAGGGTTATTAAATGGTAAATGGTTTTGTATTTATATAGCGCTTTTCTAGTCTTGATGACCACTCAAAGAGCTTTACAGTACAGTTTTTACATTCACCCACTCATACAGTGCATCTATTAGCAGCACTTTGTTGTTCTATAAGGGGCAATTCAGGGTTCAGCATCTTGCCCAAGGACACTTCAGCATGCAGATGGGGAAGACTGGGGATTGAACTGCCGACCTTCAGGTTGGAGGAGGACCACTCTACCCCTCAGCCACAGCCGAGAGTAGCAGCACAAAGGCTGGTGACTATGTGACAATGGTTTGTTTTATTTCTGTATATATCTTTTTGCTTAGTCTCATCAAATTCATTGACTGAACAATGCACTGCATAACCAGTGATGGATGAGACTCATTGCAGAGATGACAAGTTACCAACCGAGGTGACACGTGTAAAAGCATTGCCCTGCAAATGGATGAATATTAGGGGGCCAATAAATACCAGTGACTGCTGCAGTGACATTTGACCTGGGAAGAAATGTCACATATACCCTTTCTCACTGCAGAGAAAAGCCAGTTGTCAGTGGGTGTGACTGTGTTTTTGTGTCCAGTGTCAGAAGGGGCTATAGAAATTGTAATGTCCAGTCCAACGAGAAGTTATTAAATGATCAGTTTACTTATAGTTCTTCCTAGTTGTGTCTGTCCTTTTAAATTGTTTCAGTTTTATATACCTTGGTTTTGAGATATCCACCACCACCACCACCTCAACACAATTAACCTGAATATATTCTCAGTTGTGCTTTACCTGGATAATTCATGTACCTGACTGTGACACCTTTAATTGAAACTACGTTGGACTAAGGAAATATTCTTAGGCAACCTAACAGAGATTCTACTGAGGGGTTCTTTCATTGCTTCTAGGCAGAACAAAATAATTTAATTCCACACTGAATTAGCGTGGCTGGCAAAATCTCACTGGTGAATTTCACAAAACCTCAACTTATAGAGGCAAAGCTTTTTGTAAAGTCCATGGGATTCCTGCACCAATACATTTTTAGGAAAATTCTATTTATGCTGTGATACTCTTTCCAAGGCAGAAAAAAAAGACAGTATTTTATACATATGTTACATTTTTGCTTTTTACTGGGATATCTCTTGGTGCCGAGAGGATGGATATTTATAACTGTGCTGAGTTATCAGGTTTCAAATGCAGGTCAAAGCTTTTACTTAACCTCTGAAACTCTTATCATCTGTTTAATTGATTGTTTTGCAACCCTTTCTTCTTTTTTCTTTTACATCTAAATGCTAATTAACAAATCTTGTCATGCTAACAGACTGACCTAAGCTGATGAATGGTGTCAGCATGTTAGGATGACAGGATGGCTACAGCACACAGCTGTGCACACAGCCAGTTCATGCTTACAATCTATATTTTATTAGTTATCATGAATATTTTTCAGATCTCGCCAGAAAAATCGTAGTAATGTAACATTTTTATCATTGCTATGGTGGATGCTGTGAACGCTGCCATGCCGTAAACCACGTCGTAGCGTGCTGTTTGAGTCATCGTCCGGGCGTTGTGTCGTTCAGTGAGCGGGAATGTTATTCACGTTCTTTGATATTAATATTTGATGATAGATTACACCTCTAATTCGAAGGATCTAAGAAGTCCCCGCAACTACATTCATACCAAGGCGAGCCCGATTGCGCATGCGTGAGCGGACCTGTCGTGTGACCGTCGTAAATAACGTTTTTTTTTACTTTCCGGTCCATTTAACACAAAGATACGTCATAAACATGGGCCGCTTGGAAGACGACGAATGTTATATTCCTTCTGTCAGGCAAGTAGTTCATTTTGTTTTGTTTTTAAATATTGTAACGATCTGGGTTTACAGCCCGAGTGCTGAGACAGCGAATGTGGAGTCTGTCGATACAGACAATGGAGTGCTATTCATTTGCTAATATTCTATTGTTTTGCCACAGGCTACGGCCCAAGGTAGCCTGTGTTACCTGGGATGTGAATACATCGTTGGTGAAACCACTTCAAGATGCTTAGCTCATCATTGAGGGACGCTACAATATAAATATAAACATTAACAGATAATGTAATGGTATAAGGAAACAGAAACCACGAATCAGCCCATAAAATAGTTCTACACGATACAGTGTAGGGTGCAGGGTGAAAGGCCCATTGTAGGGCCTTCACTATACATTAATTCTAAGTTTTGAGAGTTTCCCTATTTTTGGAGTGTGATAGTTTGATTTTGTTTTCTCAAATTAAGGATGGTTTATGATTAAACTTTGATTTATGAATGCTTTAGATTAACAAGGGATGTATTTGTCCATTACTCCACAATATCAGATCAATTTGATTTAATTTATAGTATGCAATATGACAATAATGTTTTCAAAACAAGATGTTATGGCGTTGCGATACACTTTAAGTAACAATTGGTATGTTCTGTTCTTTAATCAAGGAGGATCCAAGTGAAGCTACAGGAGTTTCAGCAACGTCAACAACTGGGACCGAACTGTTTGTTTGGCTTGATGAGGAACAGGAAGGGCAGCCTCTCCCAAAAAGAAGGAGAACTGGAGAGAAACAGAAGCCGGGTTTAGGCCACTGCTACCATCCACATGCATCGAGGAAGATGAGGGAGAGAAATTCTCCGACCATTAAAGAGGTACTTTTAAGTTACATACCACAAACACCATTTTATATAATATACTAAATAGACATTTTTATTAAATCCCCAAAGTACGCTGGGTGAAATTCAAATTAATATCACAGTGAAAGAATACCTCCGCTGATTAACGTTGATGTTACTGGAATTTAGTACATCAACTTATTTTATCTTATATATATCTTATCTTAATTTTTCCCTTGCTTCCTAGAATGGTTGTGTTTTTGACCAATCATGCTTCCCTGCTGTGATTGTTCAACTGGGAAAATCCCTTTTTCCACAGGAAGGCAAGTACATTTGACTGGAAGGAATCTAAATGTTTTTTGGGGGAAATTTAAGATTGCTTGTGCATTGAACAAATTGCTTTTTGTCTTTGAATTTCAGGGGCGATACAATCAAAGACTTTTTCAGTGGACATTACTGATCTAGTTGAAAGTGGGTACTAGCCAGCAACAGTCAATTTTAAAACCTTGTATGCAGTGGATTGGTTCACTAAATATGAGGATCTCAAGATTGCGGCTTTGGGAATGTCACGGCAAGCTTTTGTTAGCATGCCTGAACATCGCACAAAAGTCTTGGTGAGTATAAAATGGAAGTAATTACCCACTGCTTTCAATATGTTTCCCATATATTTACTATAATATAGTGTTGGATTTTTATGTCTTTTTCTAGCAGATTGTTAAGATATGTGGGGATACCATGCAAAATGCATTACTGGAATAGACCTATGCCAAATTTGAAGTTCAGAGGCTGTCTCAGGTGCAGCATTCAGTCCCCTACGTGCACACCCTCCATGTTGGCTTTTGCAGTGGCTGGGATCCGTAAACTATACGGCTTTAAGAGCCAACCAGGGTAGAAAATGCCATAAACAGTACATTTGTAAATATGTATATATTTTTGTATGTTTGAGACTTGATTCATTTTTTTTGTTGTTCTGGCCAAGGATTCTGACAGATAGCGTCAGGCACTCTTCCAGCATCTCTTCACCTGTTCTGCGTCTCACAAATCTTCTTCTGTGTGATCCAAACACCTCAAACTTTGATTCGTCTGTCCATAACACTGTCCAATGTCTGTGTTCTTTTGCCCATATCAATCTTTGCTTTTTCTTTGCCACTCTGCCTAGAAGGCCAGCATCCCGGAGTCGCCTCTTCACTTCACTACCATTTAAAGAAGCTGCCAGTTGAGGACCTGTGAGGCGTCGATTTCTCAAACTAGAGACTCTAATATACTTGTCTTCTTGCTGAGTTGTGCACCGGGGCCTCCCACTTCTCTTTCTACTCTGGTTAAAGCCCGTTTGTGCTGTTCTCTGAAGGGAGTAGTACACAACGTTGTAGGAATTTTTCAGTTTCTTCGCAATTTCTCGCATGGAATAGCCTTCATTTCTAAGAACAAGAATAGACTGGTGAGTTTCACATGAAAGTTCTCTTTTTCTGGCCATTTTGAGAGTATAATCGAACCCACAGATGTGATGCTCCAGATTCTCAACTAGCTCAAAGGAAGGCCAGTTTTATAGCTTCTCTCACCAGCAAAACAGTTTTCAGCTGTGCTAACATAATTGCACAAGGGTTTTCAAGGGTTTTCTACTCATCCATTAGTCTTCTAAGGCGATTAGCAAACACAATGTACCATTAGAACACTGGAGTGATAGTTGCTGGAAATGGGCCTCTATACACCTATGTAGATATTTCATTAAAAACCAGACGTTTCCACCTAGAATAGTCATTTACCACATTAACTATGTATAGAGTGTATTTCTGATTAATTTAATGTTATCTTCATTGAAAAAAACAGTGCTTTTCTTTGAAAAATAAGGAAATTTCTAAGTGACCCCACACTTTTGAACGGTAGTGTGTATATATATATACACACACATTTATATATATATATCTATATATATATATAGATATATATATAAATATACACATATCTATATATATACACATATATAGATAGATAGATAGATGTATTACAACAGCATGTCAATATATATACTAATATATATACTGTATATACAGTATATATTAATAATATTGTAATATTACTATTATATTTTATTTATATTATATTTGTTTAATTGAAAAGACTATCTTGCTGTTTCTTTAGCTTACTGTTAATTTATACTTTAGGAATGTAGTCACATTTGTTTTGTATGTATGGTACATACATTAATTAAAAACCCTTCAAACCCCAACGCCTTGTGTGATTGTGTGAACTGCTGAAACCATTTGCTGCTGGAATTGTTTGCTGAATTTTATATATAAATTATATAATTGATTCAGCCCTTGCCTTATACAGTATGTCTATCATCTCTATACAGTTATACAAAATTTAAGAGCACATGAAGATTAACAGTATGTACAAACAACTCTTTACGAGAAAAAAGTAAAGATAAAAAATGTATTAATGATATACAAAAAATAATCTTAATGTTCATCATCAGTCCTGTGATGGTAATTTCTGCATTTGAGTAATGTTTAATAGAAGAACAGACATGTATTTAGAAGAAGTATGAACAAATGTGTTTCTATGAGTTAACTTAAACTTTACGAGTGTTGCTCAAGGGACATTAATGTTTATGGCTTCCTCCTCATGTGTGACACTGGGCAATTGGTACACTGCAGGGGTCACTCATGGTGTTTGAGTAGACTGGTGAGGGGATCTCTGTTTTGTATACAGGACGGGGGGTCTTGTAAACGAAGATAAGGAATCTCGGAGACAGATGGTCTCATGCCAGAAGTCACACCAGGAGGCTGGAACAGAGATGGAGACAGGATGTCTGCCCACCCTGATCAGATTTCAAGGAGCTGAAAGAATACCTTTTGCTCCTCTCAGGGAGGGGCCTGTAATGTATAAATGTATTTGGTTCTCCTATGCTCTTCACTCATTCATACATGTCACGCTAGGTGATGTGTGGGGTGAGTCCACCTGCAGGTGTTAGAATTGAATTTAGCGAGAGACAATGTATGACTTGTGTATGATTAAACAGAAATTGCCACTACAGTCCTAGTCAAATTGATCAAATACACATTAGGCATATATACTGTAAAAATGCGCACTCGCCATACTAAGTCATCCAAGATGACTGATCCGCTCACGCATGTGCAATCCCTCCCAAGGCCAATCAGCCGGAAATATGTTTTTATCAGCTGCCACTTGATTTCCTCAGTGGGAATTTCCTATGTTACAAATCCCAAAACCCAGCAGTGAGATTGAGAAAGAGTGAGAGAAGTACATGTATGCTAAATTCATGTCTGACTTGATCATGGCTTGGACCTGCAAATGTGGAGAAATTATGCAAACAAATACACCATGATGAGAGGAACAAAGGAAACACCCTGCTGTTTACCGCACAAACTCCAGTGGCGTGTTGAGGGAACTGGAACTTTCTCATTTCTCTTTTGGGGAAAGGTCTAAAAGTTGTTTGTGATGCTATAGTCAAATAGAATTCTAAGCAACAGTGTCTTCTTGTTTTTTCTTAAAATATTTTGTAGGTGTGACTCACTCAGCAGATAGATCCACTTATTAGAGTATGTTCACTGAATTTGTGCCTGTTCAGATCTTTATTAACATCCATCCTAAAACCTGATCACAAGTGGACAGCTCTAAGTACATTCTCCTGGTGGCTGGCTGTAGTACAGGTGAGAAACCATGCCTCCCCCGTGTTAGTGGATGGGACATGGACCAAACCAAAAGTTAAAAATGCAAATCAAATGAATTTCCCTTAAAGATGATTTCTGTCATTGAAGGTAGTTCTCATTACACTGATGTATGTTCAAGTGGTGAATTATTAACAAATGCCTAATACCTTTTAATACTGAAATATTAAAATTCATAATTGCTTGTCCCATACCTGTCCAGGAGCATCAGCTGTTGTGGACAGTGTCAGGATTCCCGCGATGATGACAATGCCCGCCCCCTACTCTGGTTCTGATTGGCTAACCCCTGACCCTAACTCTGACGGTCCTCATTCCTAAACACCAATATATAGCTCTGGCACCAATAAGGATTACTAGCCAATCAGAGGGAGAGTAGAGCTGGTGATGACTTCGTCATCCCACAGGATGTTAAGAATGTTTCTTATACGACCTTATCAGATTGCATTGTGAAACATCTGGGTCACCTCATTTTAGTGTAAACAAGAGGGTGGACTCTGACTTATGACTGGATGTATTTAGCACTGATACACAAGCTTGATGTTACACATCTTAAACAATATGATATGGGTGCCACTTAGACAACCAGACCTGTGTGCTTTGCTGTGACTATAAATGACTGAAACCTCAGATAAAGAAAGTAATTTTGTGACTTCAGTAGCTGAGGTACTCTCTACAGAATGTAATGTGCCCATTCTACTTCAAATCCATTTGATCCTTTTGTGTGTTTATTTTGCTTAAAGCAGAGCATTCATTGCTTTGACTCAATCAGCATCTTATCTGCCAATAACATGGTGTAGAAGTGCAAGGAAATCCCAATATATTGTGATCAATGTCATTTATTATGCACAAAAATTACATTAAGGCATTTGCTGGAAATGATATGATCAACAATTCTCAAAAACAGTGTTTGGGAGAGGGCGGATTCAGAGGGAGGGGGCAGCTATGGAGAAAGTTCTGTCACTCCACGTTTGCTGCTTGGTGTGATGGAGACAGGAGGTTAGCATCCTGTCTCCATAAATGCCTCAGTACTGCCTGAGAATATATGATAAAAAACAAAACGTTTTAATAGTGCATTTGTATGTATGTATATATACACACATACAAGGCTTTCTTTTCTACAGAAATCTTTTTCCTGAGTTGATGTCTTATTGCCATCTAGAATGTGAAACCAAACACCAATAAAATCCAGTCTACTACACTAACATTTTAATGCCTCTGCAATAGCCAGTGGCCGGAGGCATAACTGTATGTTTTTGGGTTGTCCATTTGACTATTTGTCTTAAAGTCAAAGGTCAAGGCCACAATGACCTCATCTTACGGTTTCAGTTGTCAAGAGGTTACAGTGACATTTATATGAGAAAAGGTATGCAGAGATATGTACACAGAAACTGCACTGGTTAGCGGAGTCATACAGCCGCAGTGCGGTAATTCTAGTTTTTCTTTTTTTATAAATGGGTTAGCTATTTTTACAATCTACAAATAGTAATCAATACATTTTGTCACAGTATGTTACACAAAGAAATCGGCATTAAAGTTGGCATCTTGTTGTTTCACCAGTCTGACGATACAGCTGAAATCTTTGCTGCTTAATGCTCAAATAAAGTCCATCAATGGCGTTCTGCAAGTCATTTTGATTGGTTGGTCCTTGTGAAGAGGAGAATAAAATGAATTTGTGGCAATATCAGTTTATAATCAAACCTTTTTTTGTAGACCTTGTGTAAACAGAGTCAAAGAACATTGTGCAACAATGACATACATTTTTTCCACAGTACCTGTCGTCCACTGCTGAACATCTGACACCCATTACTGGACTGTGTCTTCCTGTAGAGTGGTGATGTTCTCAAGGTCCTTTGCACAGTGTGTCAAAACAAAATCCGAGCACAAAATGTTAATGCCGCACAACCCTTTGCAGATATTTGCACACCATATCGGAGCAAAACAAAACTGCAGTCTGTGAAGCAAGCAGTTTTTGTAGATATAAGGGAAGTGCAAATATTTCTGCACGGAACATATTCAGTCACTGAAAAACCATGATGGCCGATGGCAACCTCAACGCCTTTGTCTACTTAAAGACTAGTTTGCGGAGTCTCGTGCTGCCGCCCACTGACCGATCTTTTCTAAAACTAATGAAGGCAAATTCACACATGTAGACAGAAATAAACAGCATAGGTGTAAATATTGCTAACATGATGTTTGATGGGGTCATCATTATACATAACAGAGGAAAACTTTGCACATCTATTTCGTGAGACAGGCGACAGGTGCGTAGGAGAAGGATAAATTCAGAAGGTGGTGGGGTTTTTGTTTTCTACTTTCCAAACATCATTTTTCATAACAAAATTTGGTAGGGTACAAGAAAACTTTGTGTCGTAAAATAAGGGACAATGTAATATAACTTTACGTGTTTTGTCGTCTCATGGATGTAGTCAACCAAGGAAGACACCTCAGAATCCTTGGCCAGAACAACAAAAAATCAATCAAGTGTCAAACATACAA
Source organism: Verasper variegatus (assembly GCA_026259375.1). NCBI lineage: Eukaryota > Metazoa > Chordata > Actinopteri > Pleuronectiformes > Pleuronectidae > Verasper > Verasper variegatus. The sequence continues at coordinate 1,413,309 of CM048047.1, read as the reverse complement.
AAATATATACATATTTACAAATGTACTGTTTATGGCACTCTAAATTTTCGACCCTTGTTGGCTCTTAAAGCCGTATAGTTTACAGATCCCATCCACTGCAAAAGCCAACATGGAGGGTGTGCATGCAGGGCACTGAATGCTGCACCTGAGACAGCCTCTCAACTTCAAATTTGGCACATATCTTAACAATCTCCTAGAAAAAGACATACAAATCCAACACTATATTATAGTAAATATATGGGAAACATATTGCAAGCAGTGGGTAATTACTTCCATTTTATACTCACCGACCTAAGACTTTTGTGCGATGTTCAGGCATGCTAACAAAAGCATGCCGTGACATTCCCAGAGCTGCAATCTTTAGATCCTCATATTTAGTGAACCAATCCACTGCATACAAGGTTTTAAAATTGACTGTTGCTGGCTAGTACCCACTTTCAACTAGATCAGTAATGTCCACTGAATAAGTCTTTGATTGTATCGCCCTGAAATTCAAAGACAAAAAGCAATTTTTTCAATGCACAAGCAATCTTAAATGACATTACTGCACACATTTTTTACTTGCCTTCCTGTGGAAAAAGTAGTTTTCCCAGTTGAACAATCACAGCAGGGAAGCATGATTGGTCAAAAAAACAACCATTCTAGGAAGCAAGGGAAAAATAAGTTGATGTACGAAATTCCAGTAACATCAACGTTAATCAGCGGAGGTATTCTTTCAGTGTGATATTAACTTGTATTTCACCCAGCGTACTTTGGGGATTTAATAAAAATGTATATTTAGTATATTATATAAAATAGTGCTTGTGGTATGTAACTTAAAAGTACCTCTTTAATGGTAGGAGAATTTCTCTCCCTCATCTTCCTTGATGCATGTGGATGGTAGCAGTGGCCTAAATCCGGCTTCTGTTTCTCTCCAGTTCTCCTTCTTTTTGGGAGAGGCTGCCCTTCCTGTTCCTCATCAAGCCAAAGAAATTGTTTGGTCCCAGTTTTTGACGTTGCTGAAACTCCTGTAGCTTCAATCCTCCTTGATTAAAGAACAGAACATACCAATTGTTACTTAAAGTGTATCGCAACGCCCTAACATCTTGTTTTGAAAACATTATTGTCATATTGCATACTATAAATTAAACCAAATTGATCTGATATTGTGGAGTAATGGACAAATACATCCCTTGTTAATCTAAAGCATTCATAAATCAAAGTTCAATCATAAACCATCCTTAATTTGAGAAAACAAAATCAAACTATCACACTCCAAAAATAGGGAAACTCTCAAAACTTAAAATCACTCATGGTGTTGTGATGGAAATTCATCTTGAGATTTGAAATAGCCTTTGAGTCTTTTTAATAGTAATCTCTGCAGAGTTTACGGTTGGAAGAAAACATCACCAAATAAGGGCATACACCCTGTTTATCAAGGCCATAGCAGTGAGACACCGCCAAATAAGGGTTCCATCCTGTCAGGTAGACAGTATCACAGCAGTGAGACACCTGGTCAGGGGATTTCCACTACCTTAGACACTGGTCAGTGCAATTTTCCACGACAATAAAAATAAAAAAAATATGATCACTAACGAAAAATAATCAAGAAACATCACAATCATAGAAGAATATCGACGAGTCTTCAACCCTGGTACTTTGCATACGTACAGGGTCACATCCACCATGGAGAGGTTCTAGAACATCGATGCATGGCGGGGCAGTGCGGGGGGAGGTAGCCGCTGCTGTTTTTGTGGAAAGACAAAAAAGTTATTTTCCTGTAATTGAGCAAGCATTTAAAATGAAAATGGAAGGAAATCAGGTCAAACAACATCAGCATCTCATTAACCATTATCAAAATTTAACATACTGTATTGATTGGTAAAAGTAACTCATGTTAAAATGTAATGTTAAATGTCAACATACAGTATATCTTAGGTTGAAAATATCCAGTAAAAACTTTTTAAATTCTTGCTTGGAAGTAAAATTGATTAAGTATGTACAAACTTCATAAAGTAACTCACATCAACCTTAAAGATTCACAGAGATTCAAATTAAAGCATCATAAAATGTGAAGTTGAAAGGATAATTGCAGTAGCTGTTTTTTTCTAGTGAAATCACTAAGAAACACACAAGCAAGCTGGGGGGAGAAAATAACGTAAAAAGAAAAGAAAATAAGTAAAATAAAAATAAATTTGAGTATCGTTATCAGAATCATCTGTGCTGTCAGTGTCCAGGTAGGGAGGGATGGGGAATAAGTTACAGATCAAGGGGACCTGAATCACTTCTCGTGTCTCGTCAAATTTGCCTGTGCTGGATGGTTCTGAGAGGACACTGTAGGAAAAAAGGAGTTTGTTAGATCATCAGAGACTTTTACAGGAGTGCATCTAGACAGAATAATGTGCAAAACAATAATAAAGGAGATCATGAGTAACACGTATAGCAAGCCTCTGAGGCCATACAACCCTGGATGTGGAAATGGATGCCATGGTCTGTCCATGGTCACAGTTGTCAAGCAGATTTCTTCTGTGTTGTGGCAGAACGCTTGTGTGGTTAATTATACAACACTCTCTGTGCTTCACAACCTGTGGAAGTATCAGTGTGTGTGCTTTCAGTTGACGGCGTCAGCTGGTCAGATGGAGCTGGTACTCATTTGCAGTGGCTGGCGTGGATCCTGGTGGCTCTTTCAGCAACTTTCACTGCTGTGTGGGTTGTGAGCAGTACCTGGTAGGGCCCTTGGCACCTGTTTCCTGATGTCTGAAAGAGAAGAAGTCAGGTTAGAGCCATAGGACAACATATCATGATCACACAAGTCTGTGGATGGAAGCTGGTACTCAGAAGACAGAGGATCCACACCAATGTCGGGAGGAGTTGCAAAAAGAATCTCATAAGGTGAAAGATTAGACCTGGTTCGTTTTCTCATCCTCATGTACATCAGCACCAGAGGCAGGACTTTTGACCATGCAAGACCTGTGTCTTCACAGCACTTTTCAAGTTTAGGTTTGAGTGTGTCGTTCTCTCGTTCCACAGCTCCACCACTGGCTGGATGATATGCACAGTGTGTTCGCACATCCATACCTAGATGAGAACCGAGTTGTTTGACAGCTTCATTTACGAAGTGTCTGCCGTTGTCACTGGAAGTTCTGCTAGGAATTCCCCATCGTGGAATAATGTCTCTGGAACAATGCAAAATGGCAGACAGAAGCTCTGTGATGAGACCTTGGTGTGCTATCTTGTTTTACCAGAAGATGTGAGGAAGTTTCTGTGTTGCCAAAGGGTGCCAAAATCATGAATTACACCAAACGCATATCTGGAGTCATAGTGTAGACTGTGAGTGTTTTACCAGTAGCCAATTTGCATGCTTCTGTGAGTGCGATGAGCTCTACTGCCTGGGCTGAGAGGTCATGAGGAAGAGAACTCAAGAGGAGAACTTCGTTATCTGAACAAACAGAAAAACCAACACAGTTAGTACCAGAGACAGGGTCACGTGAGGCGGACCCATCGACATACAGAATCAAGTCAGAGTTAGAAAGAGGTTCGTCAGAGAGGTCAGGTCGTGGGGAACACTGGACTTGAAGTTCAGCCACACAGTTGTGTTCTTCCCCGTCATCCGGAAGCGGAAGAAGCGTGGCTGGGTTAAAAGTTGAACAGCGTTTCACTGTGATGTTGGGCATGTCAAGAAGAACAGTGTGATACCGCCACCAGCAAGCAGCAGAGAGATGTGAGGTCTTCTGTTAGGCGGCCACTGCACGCAAACAACGTGGAAGGCCAGCTGCCACCGGATCAAGTTTGGCGGAGAAGTAGGCGACAGCGCGATATTTGTCACCATGAGACTGAAGGAAGACAGAAGTCATGCAGCGGTCTCTCTCATCCACAGCCTGAACAAAAGGTTTGTCAGGGTTAGGGAGAGCAAGAGTGGGAGATTGCTGATCTTCTTCAGTGTGACAAATGCCTTGTCTGCCTCTGGAGTCCAAACGACACGTTCATGAGGAGTGAGTGATTTGCCATGGTACAGAGCACCTAAAGGGGCTTCAAGAAGAGCAAAGTCAGGAATGAACATTCTACAGAAAGACCATGTGCCGATGAATGACACGAGTTGTTTCTTCGTCAAGGGTTTAGGTATGTTAACAATAGCTTCTACTCTCTTATCAGACAGGGATTTGCCATCTTTGGTGACAACATGACCCAGAAACGTGACAGTTTGTTGAACAAACTAGTTTGCTGAGGCTGACATTATGGCCTTCACGAGCCAGATGCCTCAGCAAAGCGATCGTATCTGTTTCACATTGCTCCTTTGTGGGACTGGCAATAAGTAGATCATCAACATACTGCAAGAGAGCTGAACCCGGAGTGAGGATGAGGGGTTCAAGACTGTTCCTGAGAGCCTGATTGTGTAATGATGGAGATTCACAGTAGCCTTGACACAGGCATGTGAGAGTGTAGGCCTTGTTTTCAAAATTAAAAGCTAACCAGTACTGGCTGTCCCTGTGGACAGGAACACACAAAAAAAACATTGGATAAGTCTACAACCCAAAAACCACGCTGCATTAGACGGAATTTGGGAAAGCAGCGTGTATGGGTTGGGAACAATAGGCTATCGAGCTATTACAGCATCATTCACATCCTTCAGATCCTGCACAAACTGCCACTCAGTAGGTTGACGTTTGTCTCTGATCTTCTTAACTGGGAACAGTGGAGTGCGGACCGGTGAATCAGGGCAGGGGACAATTACACCAGCCTGCAAAAAGGATTCAAAAACAGGACGTATCCCCTCCACTGCTTCCTGTCTGAGTGGATATTGTTGTTTACATGGCCTATAATCAGATTTTGGAGTGATTTTGACTGGATCACAGTTTCTGATGAGGTGCATAAGAATGAAGGTGATTTTCAGTCACAACAAATGAGCGTGTGGCTGGAGAACAGAAGGTTGGAGACATTTTTAGATCAAATAAACTCAGACTGGGTGAATACATTACGTTAGGCGTGGTTGTGGGTTGCCAATCAACGGCAGCCTGGCATGATCTGACAAATGGGCCTAAGTCTTGCCACTGGTCATCCTGGGACTTGGAGAGCGAGATGTGAGGGCTGGAATTCGAGATGCGAAACAGTGCCATCTGCTGGTTAGTGAGTGAGACAGAAGCTGCACTTCTGGAACCAGACCAAAAAATATTGGACACTTTCAGAGAATCATCAGGAAAAGGCAAAAACTGAGATACATAAATGTGATCTGCTGTGTCTGTCACATGTGAAGTGCAGTGCAGTGAATCAGTGTGCATAAAATCAGAAAAAGGGGTGATAAGAGAGTGTGACTTGGAGAGCAGATCAGTGGAGGCATTTATAGGAAGTTGCCACTGATATACAAACAGCTGCTCATGTGTGGTCTGTGAAGAAGAATTGTGCGTAACTGTCACTCCATCAGGGGAGGATACTAAATTGAGGCTGTCATGGAAATTTCTGTAAAGTCAAGCACAAAGTCATACATTGTCTCTCAGTACGTTTAATTCTACACCTGCAGGTGGACTCACTGCCAAACATCACCTAGCATGACATGTAATAATGAGCAAAGAGCATAGGAAAATCAATACACTTATACAATCTCAAGCCCATCCCCCCTTTGAGCCTAAAAGGCTCAATATCCTTTACATATCTTTATACCATCTCATCCTCCTGAAAGGAAGTGTCAGGAAGTTGAACATTGTCCAATCATAGACTTGATTAAGGAAGTAACCATAGTCTTAACACAAAAGACAATACAACAGCTCAACAACATTAGTACACAAATGAAAATCCGGTTTCAACAAACTTCAATAACATATTCTGCAATTATTCAAAAGTAGGCGTGACCTTATCTCTTGATTGCACACAATGAGTTGAATCTGTAAGTGAGCTTGGTTCTCTCAGTTCTCCTTTTGTTCTGACTTTGATGCTCAGGTTGCTATATGCTATAATATTGGTGGCAGGACGACGATGACGGTGTTCATGAACAGGGAAACCATCTTTTCCCTCGAACTGCATCCCAGTCGTCCCATCAGGTGTCGTTTATTTTTCCCGTCGGCGCCATTGTATCAGCAGTGACCCTCGTCAACCCCCTCTTCAATGTGTTGCCCCTTCTTGACAATTGAAGGCTGAAGGCTCACACACTGACACAACGCACGCTCCGTCCTGTAGAATCCACTCGTGGCTCCGGAAATCCTCCTGCAATGGCTTGCATGTCTCCAGGTTTCCCTCTCTACGACCTTCACTGTCGTCTGTGTGGTGGGAGGCACTTGGCTTGCACTCGTCCCATCGAAGTGCTCTCCAGACTTTCCTCCTCCCGTCCTTCACCACAATCCAATCTCCTGGTTTCAGATCATGCAGGAAAAGAAAAGAAGACCAATTCTTTTCTATCTCCTAAAGAATTTATATTTAAAATAATTTTTGAGGTTATCTCTTTTTACTTTTACTATCAGTCTTAAAAAAACAATTATACCCCAAATATATTTAAATGTATACTTACCCTGTTTCCAGGTTCTCAGAAGTTGTGACCCTGATTCTTATTTTATTTATCAATTTAAACTCTAGTTTGTTCAACAGAATACGAAATTTGGGAAATAAAATTCTGCTGATATGGGAAAAGATTGGGAAAAGAAAAGAAGACCAATTCTTTTCTATCTCCTAAAAAATGTATATTTAAAATAATTTTTGAGGTTATCTCTTTTTACTTTTACTATCAGTCTTAAAAAAACAATTATACCCCAAATATATTTAAAGCATTAGCCCAAACGTCAGAGCCTAACCTTATAGGTGTGTTTAAATTAATAAACACTCCAGATATGGTCGTGGGAATTTCTGTAAAGTCAAGCACTAAGTCATACAGTTGTCTCTTGGTAAGTTTAGTTCGCACCTGCAGGTGGACTCAGAGTACAAATCACCAGAAGGACATTGTACAATGAGCAAAGGTTTAGAGGAGAATGAACACTTTTATACATTACAAGCCCCTCCCTGGAGAGGAGCAGAAGGTTCTCAATCAGCCTCTTTGATGTATGATCAAAGTCAGATATCTATGTCTCCATCTCTATCAGCCCCCAAGCTTCGTTTACAGAGACAACAGACCCCCCTTCCTGTACACAACAGAGAGCCCCGCACCCATCTTCTCGGACACCTTGAGTGACCCCTGGAGTGAAACATTTGCCCAGTGACACAATGGGGAAGGAAGCCATAAAACATCTGAGCTCCTTAAGCAAACTCTTGTAGAGTGTAAGTCATCTCACGGGAACCACATCTGTTTCACGCATACATACATCCTTCTACATTCATGTCTGTTCTTTAATTAAACATTAACCCAGCAGATAAAAAATCACCACTACAATATCTATAGTACTTAAAACGTTTTTGACCTTTTCCTAAAGATCGAAACTCGAAGCTGCTTTGATCCTACACCGATTTCGTAACCCTTGCCTTGCAGACACGTCTGTCCCTCCATTCAATGAATGAGTGAATCCTCTACCTTTGGACCTTTTCCTAAAGATCATAACCTGAATTTTACTTACCCAAAAGACAATGTCGCTTGCCACATCTGGTCCGTTGGATCACGTCTGTGAGAGCACCTCCGGCTCTCTGGCATCCAATCCCCACTTCTCCAAACTGTTTAGGGAGGTTGAGGCAAGAGTATTAGACTCTTCTCACATTTGTCACCTTAGGCCATGAGTTCCAGAGCGTCCTCTCACACGAGTGATCCTGTCAACAACCGCCAAATTGTCATGGAAATTTCTGTAAAGTCAAGCACAAAGTCATACATTGTCTCTCGGTAAGTTTAATTCGCACCTGCAGGTGGACTCACCGCCAAACATCACCTAGCGTGACATGTAACAATGAGCAAAGAGCATAGGAAAATCAATACACTTATACAATCTCAAGCCCCTCCCCGTGAGGAGCAAAAGGCCTTCGTCACTCCCTTGATGTAAACTCAGGGTGGACAGACATCCTGTCTCCATCTCTGTCCCAGCCCCCTGGAGTGACCTCTTGCGTGAGACCATCTTTCCCACAGACCCCTTATCTCTGTTTACGAGGCAAAAGACCCCCGTCCTGTATTCATGAAAGAAATCCCTGCACCCCTCTACTCCAACACCTTGGGTGACCCCTGCAGTGTACCAATTGCCCAGTGTCATAGAAAGGGGGAAGCAATAAACATCTATGTTCCTTAATCAACACTCGTAGAGTGTAAGTTAACTCATAGAAACACATTTGTTCATACTTCTTATAAATACATATCTGTTCTTCTATTAAACATAACACAAATGCAGAATTTGCCATTACAAGGCCTAACACAATCATCAAATCTCTTCGTAATAGATTAATTAGGCAACAGGGAGCCAACAGAAAATCATGTTCAAACCTTATGGGATGTTGTCGACCATGAAATTAAATTTGTGACCGTTAACACAGTTCGAGTTGAGGCATTTTCTTAAAATCATCACTATTGTACTTAACAGTGTGTGCGGTTAATTTAGCAAGCATTTCTTCATTGCTGGAGCTTCTGTGTGTGTGTGTGTGTGTGTGTGTGTGTGTGTGTGTGTGTGTGTGTGTGGTTAGAATTGCAAGTGTTTTCTTCATTGCTTTAGCTTGTGTGTGTGTTTCACTTCCCTTTCTCTGATCCTCGGCGGGTAGATTGGTCGTCTCCTCCCCGTCTGCCCCCTCCTCACTTTCTGCATTTCAGTCGGCAGTGAAAGTTCTTGTCTCCCCCTCCTCTCGATGGTGGGGGCAGTCCCTTGCCCAGTGTACAGAGAAGCCTCGCCCACAGCCACGTCCGCCTCCCCTCTCTTCCTGGTACAGTGAAGTCGGCTCTGCTATCAGCGTTATCTTGTCTGCATGGTCATTTGGTTTCTTTGTGTTGACGTTCAGCATGTTCAGCATGACATCTGACCTCTGTCAAGCGAGCATCCTCAAGCCCAATGCAGGTGTGGCCTGCGTCTGCCCGTAGTGGGGGGAGCAGACCATTCAGGAAGGCCTGTTTCAGATGTGTTTCATAAGCCCCTGGCTCGTTGCCAAGGTTGTCAGGTATGGGGATGCCGCTTTGTTGATTAAACAGGACGGTCAGACGTGTGAGGAAATCTCCTACAGTTTCGCCTGGTTGTTGTTTTGGACATGTCAGTTTTATTGGGGAAGGCGGTCCTCAGGGTGTTGAGGAGTGTGTTGAGAGCATTGACGTATGCTGCATTAACCGCATCATCCCAGTCTGGTGAAGTCAGACGGAGGTCTCCCCCACAGTGCTGACATATCTTTGCAAAGTCAGTGGGGCCTAATTTCTTCATTAGAAGTTGGCATGAATTCACGGCAAAATACTTCAAACTGGACAGCAAATGCTGTGCCAGAGTTCCATTTGCAATGGGCGAGAAGGAAGCGGAGCCTAAAGATGAAGAAGAGGTGACGTCATCATTCAGTCCTCCTGCTACTCAGTCTCCATAGACTTGGAGAGTGGTGGGTGGAGTCTGAGATGGGCCTGATCGTTGATTGGTGGAGTCTGGTCTCTGCACATCATATGGAAGAGGGTTTTGTCGTAGGTGAGGAGGAAGGCAGGGGTCGAGGTGAGGATTGCCACACCCTGTAATGGAGAATACAGAGATCTATATAATTTCTTTTCAACATTCTTTTTAAACTTTCTCAGTTTCCTTCTTGTCAGCCTTAGCCATCTGTTTAAATGTTTGTTTTCTGTCCCTACCTTCTGCCTCTTTTTCCCACATTTCAAGACATTTTCTTATTATCTTCTGTCTTTCCACATTGTGACCTTTCTTCCTCTCTCTCGAGGAGTTTCTCTCTTAAAAGTTTAATTTTTTTCGACACTGAATGACCCGTTATGAGGAAAAGCAAAGTCTCTGGACCATATTGGAAGAAAATATCACACTTTCCCGTCCTCACTCTTGCAATCATAAAGCCCACCATTTGGACTTTCTGGGTTCTGAAGTCCCTGACTTCCCTTGTTACCCATCCTGATCAATTAAGTGTATGAAATCGTGCACATCTACAATTTCCCTTGAACACTCAATTTAAGACGTTTCCCACAGCAAAACAGGAAAAATGCCTTCAACTAGGATGATTGCCACGAGGATTAGTCAGATTAACATTAATAATCCACAATAATCCAGAGAGAATGACTAATACACCCGTTTCAAATAAAACCCTTTAAATGTATTATTTCTTATGTTTGATTTCGTATTTGAGAAATCATCTAAACAGTCATGAAAAATCTGAATTTCAACATCTCACCAGATATAAGATGACCAAAGAGAGGTCTTTGGATCCCTGTGAAGAAAGTCCGTAACCCCAGTTATTTCAGCCCTCTCTTCTCTTCACTGTTGGGTGAGGCAGAAGATTTTTTCTCCCTAGTGATCAGCCACCGAAAACTCGAAAATTCATCTTGAGATTTGAACTGGCTGCAAGTTCACAAAAGTCAGAACCTATACAAAGAGGTGTTTCATGAAACATAATATGAAAAAAAGACATGAAAGACATGAGATCATCATCTGTGTCTGTCCGTCCGCTGTAGAAGTTGGAAGAAAATATCACCAAATAAGGGCATACACCCTATTTATCAAGGTCATAGCAGTGAGCCAAATAAGGGTTCCATCTTGTCAGGTAGACAGGATCACAGCAGTGAGACACTGGGTCAGGGGATTTCCACTACCTTAGACACTGGTCAGGGGATTTCCACTACCTTAGACACTGGTCAGTGCAATTTTCCACTACACTGTGAACAACTTACTGGGGATATACATGGTGTGTATGCTGAGGTGCGTAGCTGAGTTTAAAGTAGAGTATACAAGCATACAAGTATACATTATTTGGAAATAATCAAGACAAGACATACAGATAGACCCTCCTTTTGTGGTCAACATATTACTTTAAGGTTTTGAGGAGGAGTCGGCCAAATCAGTGGCTACTTCTCATAAAGACCGAGAAGGTGGGTCAGCGGGTACACAATGTGTGAGGTGGTGCCAAATTGCTCCTGTTTTTCCTTTTACTCGGATCGCATGTGAGGTACACTCTGTTACCTCCCAAGGTCCTGTCCACCTAGGGTCGGGCCACTTTCTCTTGTGAACTTTGAAACTAACCCAATCATCCGGTCTTACTGAAACAGGAGTCTCCGTGGGGGTCTCGTCAGAACGTCCGGCAGCCGCCTGGACCTGTGCAGACAAAACTTCAGTAAGGTTAGTCACAGCTTTCATGTAGTCAGTCAATTTCTCCTGACACACATCCAACCCGAGTCCATACCCAGGGTCTTGAGGAGGCCCTGGCAATGGCCGTCCTGTGAGAAGCTCATGTGGGGATAGATGGGTGACCATTGGATGAACTTCTCATTGACATGAGCGCCAAGGGCAGTGCTTCAACCTGCGTGAGTGAGGTGTTGTTACATGCTTTGGCTATCTTTCTTTTTAATGTCTGGTTTGCTCTTTCTACCAATCCTTGTGACTGGGGGTGATACACAGAACTGAATCGATGCATGATCCCTAATGCGGCTCCTACCGTACCTAGATGTTTGTTGGTGAAGTGGGACCCGTTGTCTGATCTGATGACTCGGGGAACTCCATACCTGGGTATGAGTTCATTTCTTAACCATTTGATCACTGTTTTAGCGTCCTCCCGTTGGCAGGGTATTGCTTCGAGCCATTTGGTGTATCTGTCTACCATTACTAACATGTACCTATATCCCTGTACTCGGTGGTCAGTGCCCATATCTGTGAAATCAATGCATATTTCTTTGAATGGCGCATCAGGAACAGGGAAACCGCCCATGGGGCATTTGTATGGTCTTTTAGGGTTGTGTGCATTCCATGTATCGCATTTGTGTCTATGACACGTTGCTGTAATGTGTGTATCTGTGTGGGTCAGGGTTGGTCGTGTTGGTATGTCAGGGGTGTGTATCTCTAACTGTAAAAAGTTCCCATCGTCATTTGTCTCTTCTAGCCATTCGAGCATGATATGGGTAGTGGAAAAAACACAAGCCAATCCAATGATGTCCAACCAGTTGTAACCCAAGCTGTAATGTCCTTTGGTCTCCCCCAGGTGGCGTCCTCGCTTTATCCCTAGCTGTAATACCCTTTATCATCCACCATATGGCAGGCATACTCCACCTCTGCCTCTGCAAACTATTGCCTGAGTCATCTGTCTTTTCTCCAATCTGAATTAGTTTTAAGGGTTCGTGCGTCACAGACTTAAGTGTGGCGCCCGTCCCCCGAGGTTCCAGTCCTCGTTTTTTAGCTTGTTTCTGTTGCACCAAGACAGGGTCCCAGACCTCTCACACCGTTCAGACTTATTTTCTGTTACAATTTTTACAACCTTTGTTCATTCCCTTTATTTCACATAGCTATGCTGCATTGCTTTTCATTGCTTCCAAACAAACACAGGACTTATTATTTTACCTCCTTTCTCCTCTCCGCACACTCACAATCTATATCAATGCCTATATAACTAATGCAGAATTTGTTTTAACAGGTTTCTGCTTACCTTTTGGTTTGGCGCCTTGTGAGTATGTGGAGAATCGATCGGAGCGGCCTCGACCTTTGGGTCTCCGGTCTTTCTGGTCAAAACTTCTCTTCGGGATCAGGGTCACCAAATTTTGTCGTGTTCTTTTATCCCGAGGTATGAGAAGAGCCGGTCTCAGTTTGGATCAACAAGTATTTATTTAGAAGCAATGAAAAGGTACAGCATAGCTATGGGCACTCAACGCACAGCCCCGGCCATCACAGTAGCATGGGGTAGTCAAGAGTCGCGCCGAACGGACAGCGGGTGCAGTACTTATAATAGTAGGTAGAACTTCATTGGTCAAGGGGGAGTTGCCGTGGTTTAGACCTGGCTCTCCCTTGATGGTGCACAGGCATGGTCCCAGCCTCTTGGCACTGGAATCTGCCAATGATGAGGAGCCGCTCCCAGTTTCGCCCCTCCTTTGTAGCAGCAGGGCAAATCTTCACATTTCTGACAGTGTTTGGTTTTGTGTTTTAAAAACAAGCCTTGACTCGGCTTGGCCTTGTGAGTCTTCAGTAGTTTTGCAGATCCGCATGTGTTTATACGGTGTTGTTGTTCACTGGAGTGAGGAATATTGTGTTCCTGATTTAACGGCTGTATGGTCTGTGTGCGTAAGCATGCGCATTTTCCAGACAAGACAATGCCTTTCCTATCTGCCCTTCAGAACCTGGGGCAGCTGCTTGAATTCTTTCTAAGGCGTAGGTCACAGTTTTTTATGAGCACAGTGCATTCATGTATGTGTGATGTTGAATAAAGCTAAGGGAGGTAGGCTACAATATAAAAAAGGTTAGGTATGAGAACAAGTTTAAGTACAGTGTATTGTATGCCACGGATTACAGTCCTAACAATAGTGAAGGCCCTACAATGGGCCTTTCACCCTGCACCCTACACTGTATCGTGTAGAACTATTTTATGAGCTGATTCGTGGTTTCTGTTAATTTCCTTATACCATTACATTATCTGTTTATGTTTATATTTATATTGTAGCGTCCCTCAATGATGAGCTAAGCGTCTTGAACTGGTTTCACCAACCATTTATTCAAATCCCAGGTAACACAGGCTACCATAGGCCATAGCCTGTGGCAAAACAATAGAATATTAGCAAATGAATCGACAGACTCCACATTCGCTGTCTCAGTGCGGCATGGGGCATACTTATTTGATCTTGATTGTTCTGCGGTAACTCTAATTCAGTTTGTCAGTTTGACATTCAGGTCAGGAAATACACAGATAAGAGAAGACATGTGGTTAGACAAACACATTAGGACAGACAGCTTCATGGTGTGAATACAGCAACACGAAGACCTGTCCAAACTGATAGATAGATGAATAGATGTCCTTGTCTTTGAAAAATGGTTTAATTTATTAATTTTCTCCATTTTTAATAAATTCTGAGAAATTTATAAAAAAAAGTTTTAACCCTGGAACCATTCCGACCATCTACGAGATGAGTCATGACCATAAAAAAGTTGATTTTGTGCAAAAATAAATTCCTATTTCGAAAAACAAAATAGGTAAATGACAGAAGAGTGAATGAAGTATGTATCCGATAAAGCATTGCAAATGGTCCCTTTCTTATGACAGGTGAACTTAAATCTCAACTTTATTTTCCTCATCCATAAATAACCACAGAATGTTATAAAGGGAAATCACGGTTAGTTTGTATAGCCGATAGGATTTTCATGACTGTGATAAACATTTTCATAGTAACAGCAAGCTCCACCAATCACAGACGTTGCTATTACACCTGAGGATTTTGGGAAGTGTAGTGCTTAGAGTTGTGGCTTCTACAGGAACATATAAAATCGTTTCACAATTTGAAAGCTTGTGGTAAGTCTACTTTGCCTTGGATGGTTACAACATTATGGTTGATGATTAAATTCTCTATTCAGAAAATGAATGGGATCCAGAACCACACTGTTTAGCTCTATTGGCAGAGACACCCTACAGCAAAGAAAGAGCTAGAGAGAGCTGGCAAGTGCAGAGAGTGAGTTTCCTCAGCACGAGGACAGAAACAGCCAGACTCAAAGGAGGATATGCAATAAAGTATTCAACTTATCTTCACTCTGTCCCACTCTGTTATCTGCTGGATCAGCTCTTTCACTCCTCACTCTGCCACCGTGTTCCAATAAAGGAGAGTGGCTGCCTCGCCTGCACTGATCTGACAACACATGGACGGAATCAATCAACACTTCCAATCAAGCCTAATGGAAAACACAAAGCAAGGGTGTGGCTGTGTGTGTGTGTGTGTGTGGGGGGGGGGGGGGTTCATGTGTCAAAACCAGAATGACCTCCCTCATCTCACTAACACCAATTAACACACACAGTAATTACCATACTTCTTAATTGACCCACATTTATTTTGGATTCATAACTTCAGTCCTAATTCTTTATCAGACCTTGAAACTTTTTCAGCCGACAACCTACAGGATCCTGCTTATAGTGACCAAACTGTTGAGTATAGTCAACATGCAAAAACACAGTTTCACTAATGAAGCTACCTTATAAGGTAACAAACTGAAAGAACAGAAGCAGCCTATTATGTCGTCTTTTATGATCAGATGCTTCTACCACGAACAACAACCCTGTCTCCTGGAAATTATGTTTCTAGACTGCAACAGCAAATATGTTTTGAAGGATAGGTAATCACTGGCTCCATTATGTTCAGAGGCAATATATTTTTTCAATGAATGAAGTGCTGCATTTGTTAATGGCAGCTGAATTGTGCTGAGGTGGTTGGGTGATGGTGAATGTACTTAAGTGCATGACTGTCAAATCAGAGACAAGTGTTTACATCCACAGGCCCAGCTGTGGTGAGGGTTAGGCAGCAAAACCACTTTGTAAATAAACATGTTGTGTCGGATTTTTTCTGTATTAAACAAGAGCTAAATCTTTTCCTTAGCTTAACCAAGTGCAGTGAGTGCGACGGACCCTAGGGCCATGTTGAAGAAAATAAATTTCAGAGAGTTCTAGAATAAAGTTGCAATACTGTGACAATAAAATCGGAATATTCCATCATCTTACAATAATAAAGTCGTAATATTAAAATAGTTGTAATTTTAAAATAAAGTTGTAATATCAAAAGAAATAAGCAATCCTATATTTAAATATCACCATATTTAAAGAAAAGAGTCGTAACTTTATGAGAATAAAGTCATAATTTTAGGCAAAGGAATATGGAGCATCTTCTTAATTTATACTTAAGTTTAAAAAATAAAATACTTCATCTTTTGTCTCAAGTATCATGACTTTGAAAAGATTGTGTAAGAAACTGAGTCTACACTGAAGAAAGAACCTCACAGCCTCTTTAGTGGAGGAGGAAATGTTTGGTAGTGGTCGGCTATGAAGCAATTGTTACTTACATCTTGAAACATATGCAACTTAACATTAACATCATCTTCATTATGTTATTTAGAAAATGTAAACCAGTTATGTTTCCATCACAATATGTTTGCTGTTGCAGTTTAGTTGTATACAAATGTGATTTTTTAACAGACATGGTTGTGAGTAAGGCTGCACTTAAATAAATCAGGTTCTGTTAATGCACACTGTTTAATGCAAAAGAGTTTGGCCAGACAACATGTTAGACTGAAATAACTGAGTATGCCATTACTGTTTAAAAAAGAATGCAGACTTCAGGTTGTATCTGATAAAACCAGCTGAGTGATGTTTTCCTGATGTAGGTATGTTATAGATATTGCACTGACAGTGTTTTACTTGGACATGTGTCACCACCTGTGACAGCCCACTCTAAATAAATCTGTTCGGATATAAAGTAAAATATATACAGTGGCTTGAGCATAAATGTCAATTCTTGACCTTGAGAACGTTTGCTGATGAAGATAATGGGACCAATTGTAACTTGACAAACTTGATGTAAATTTCTTAGGAATGTGACCTGTTCATGCACATTTTTAGCATCATTTACACAAACCCAAATTTGCTCTAAGAATGTTTGTCCCCCTCCATTTGTGGGAAGGTTTCATCCATAAAAATGATACGAAAAAATAATTCAGAGCCTGAAGTCCTGCTGTCAGAAATCTGTTAATTCAGCAGTTACACTATTGTGGTATCAGATAATTTAAAACAATTGGAAATATTAATAATACAGCTGTCAAAGGCAGAAATAAGTAAGATGTGGGGGAGTCTCTCTTATTTACCCACAGGTGAAGCACTCCTCCACCCTATGCACCTCCTGGAGCACCGCCCTGCACCGTCCACAGGCCAATTACATAGCAACCAATACTGCTCTCTTGTCCTCGTGGGCAAAAGTACAAGAAACCCTGTGTGATGTTGAGTGGGGCGGCTGAGATTTCAGTTGATCAATTTCCCTCTGTGCTTCTCGTGGTGTTGTGTTAGAGCTAACAAGTGTGTGTTTTGTATATAAGTATTGCTTTGGGTGAATGATGAATGATAATGTGTGAGGCACGTATTCTGTGATTCAGGGCTAAAGTTTAGTTTGTCATTTTCCTTATTTTATTGTACACATCACTTAGATACCTTTTGTTACTTCACTAGTCCGTATGTGTGGTGGACTGAATGTTTTTTATTATTTATATGTAGAATATTTTTTATTTTGGTGTGAAACCGTCAGTCAGGGGAGTAAGGCCAGGGTATAGGAAGGGGGCTTGTCGGTTATTTCTTTTGATTTTGTGTCACCCTCTGCCCCTAACCCTTTCTGAAGCACTTTTGTTCACTGTTCACTGTTGGTTATGCAAATCATTTGTTGCACTATTACAATAAAAGGCTGTGTTCGCTGGACACCATTGGCGCTGTGTTACTCCCCTTTCTCCAAGACAAAAACTGGGTTGTAACACAGGGCTAACTCCAAATCTCACCATGTTAAAGAAAGAGAAAAAAAATGATCCTGGATCAGCCCATTTGACTAGATCCTGGTCAAATTTAATGGGTACATTTCACCCCCCACAATGTATGGTTAGCAGAGTATTCAGTTTGCATCAAGTTTAACTTCACTTTAGTTAATTTTGCCTGTTGGAGATTGCAGAGTGTCTGTGTGCAGCCAGATGAGAATGGTGTCACAGCTGCAAATTACTCCAGTGTGCAGTTTAATAAGAAGCATATGTCGGGTGGCGCTGTAAACGCCTGCTGCCACCAGGTGCTTATTAAACACTGCTTTCTATCAGAGAGGCTTTAAGAAGTCAGGGGCAGTAGGATAAAGAGCGAGTGGAAAAAGACAGACAACAGGTCTGGACTACTTGTGAATTTTGTCCATAGAGAAATATCATAACACGTGAAAATTGGTGAATAAAACAAATCCATTTCTCATGTGTTGACAGCTCCAGGAGATAAGATACTAAGCCGACCATTGATTTTGACTTTTCACACAGTGGAGTTAAATATTAAATAAAGGATTTACACTAAGCCAAAGGCTAAACCTTAAAAGAAATATCTATCTATGTATTTGTATTTCAGGGTAGGGTCTGCAAGTTGTTTCTGAAACAGTTTTTTATCTTATTAGTTTAAATCCTCTTCATGTACCCTATAGCCATCAATAAACTAAGTCATCTGAAAAAGAATTGTATCTGTGGACCTCGCAGGACTGTAATAAACACAACCAATCATTTAATTCAGACCTATTTAAATTACTTTGATTGATTTAAATGGCTGGTGTACCTGTCTGTAACTAAACAACCTGCCTGCCTGTGCTCACCCTGCTCATGATCTCACACGATAGCCAGGCATTAGTGAGTGAGGCCCTGAAAAGTCGTCTTTTAGCAGTTGTCAGTGCACATTCATGTGTTTTGGGGGCGTAGCTTTTCGAGAAGGCTGATGGGAGGGTGGGATGTATTGGTTGCATTTTTCCAGATTGCTGACTTTTCCAGTATTACCAACCCTAGCTTTATTTGATGAATTGAACACACACTTCAGAAATAGATTCCCAAATGTTACTTGAACCATCATAATGATTGCCCCATATCACACAAATTGAACTACCACACTATGATATATTTTTTCTTTATTTATTAACTGCAATAGTTTGCCATAACATCAAATTTAATTTGTTTTTATTAAAACCACGTACATGATTAAGGCTTCTATGGTTACTGATGTGAGTATTGTATCACTATTGTTGGACACATCACTTGCCACCTTTATCACACAGGAATATGGAACACAACAGATTTCCCTCTTAATTATTCTTTCTTGTGCACAGTGAAATGTATTTCACACTTGGAATTTAATCACTTTAATTAGAGAACACTGTAAATGAACCTATTCATGGTGCCACATAAATGTTTTCCTTTTTTCAAATTTACGATTGAACACAGTTTTCCCTGATTACTATGCAGGAGCTTCATGTGCCAGGTTTTCACTAGTGAGAGTTCCAAACTCTCCACATCAGAAATAATGTTATGTAGATTACATGGCCGGCGCACAGTCAACACAAACAGGTCATTATTTTTTCATTAGCATCACAGTTACTGCCAGCTTCTGCCGACACAGCTGCTGTGTGTCAACAAGCGTTTGCACTGCTGATAATGCTATTTGGTTTAACACCACCGGGTAACACCTATTTGGTTCTGAGAACGCTGACATTTAACTGTGTTTAGTGGTGTCCAGTCTCATTTCTGAATAAATTATTCATTGGACCTCAATCACTGCGAGAGGAAGCACAACTCTTAACACAACTTAAGAATTTTATTCAATTCAATGAAGACATTGTATAGGTTGTCGTCTCTCACACTCTCACACACACAGACACACAGACACACACACACACACACACACACACACACACACACACACACACACACACACACACACACACACCAGGTCTGCACCTCTCTGCCAGTGCCGTTGTTCAGCCCCACAATCGATATATGTCAGAGAGAAACCTCAGCACTGGCCAGAGGGGTCTCATTCATTCTCACTCAATCACATTCACACATCCTCACCAGCTGTTTTTCTCTCCACCTCGTTGAAAATCCAAGTGTGAGCTGATTTTGTTCTGAGAAAAAAAAAAATTGCAATATATCTTAAAACAATGTAATAGCAAAAATAGCCTGATAATAAGTGTAGAGAACAAGCAAACACATTTATGGCAAATTTGTTGCATCATTTGTTACCACTACTACCATTACTGTTACTTTTCTACCCTGACGACTCTGTTTGAGTTGCCCTCCCGGTTCCTTTGTAATATATAATAACTTTAGGATGTTGTGAGTGACAGCCTAATTGAGATGTTGATATGTGTTGACTTCTCATACCACTGAAGGCCTTCACTAACAGACAAATACAAGTTTCAGCTGGAGGACATCTCCTGCCCTGGGAATGTCTGCTGTGTGTCTGACTGGTGCACTGTACTGAATTCCAGTTGCTCCTCGGGTGAGGCTCAACTTCTCTCCACGTCACCTGGACCTTTGTAATATTAATATTTCTGCTTTTTCTTGAGATTAATATCCAAGACAGAAGTGTGGCAGCACATGTCTAACAGAGGCCAGTTCTGCTGCAGACCTTCTGCAGGAAGAGTCACATTAATGCAAGATTGAGTGAGTCACTGGAGAAACACTTTGTTTTGTGTGTTAAACAATAGTAATCTAGTTGTTAGACATTATAAAATCTGACAACAGATTTTGAAGATGGAATGCGGGTTATTCGATGAGAGCTAAGGATGAGCTGTGCTCCTCATCACAAGGATGTCCTGAAGAGGAGCTGGTCGAAGTTTACCTTGTGAAACTGTTGTGGAAACTTGTCAAGAATGTATTATTGAACACCTTGAAATGCACCACATAAGTGTTCTTATGGTTTACACTGTCCTTCCTGTCCCTTCCAACCATCATCATTCCATTTGTCTTACCATATTCCCTGTTCTTTGTGATTGATCGTCATTCAAATATCTGCACTGAAGAGTAAAAGAAACATCAGCTGGTCCATATGTAAACAACAGGTAAATCGCTGAAAATATCAGACATGTCTATGTCACACATCTATATGTTTACATCTATAAGTGTGTTATGGAAATGAATCATTTCATTCATGCTTATAACAACACCACAGTCAAGTTGAAGCACTGATTTGTAGACTACTAATGCAGTGGTAGCTCAGACAGTCGTATTAACACAAATTACTTATTATCACAATGTTACAATAGCTTTAATAATAATAATAATAATAATAGCTCTGATAAACCTTGTTATTAATGACACAAACAAGCATCTTAGGCGTCAGCCAAAACATGGCAGTGACATACATGAGACTCAACATGATGAATGTGTTATCATACTTTGACCATAGACTGTATGTGAGATTGACAGTAGAGTTTGACTATCATTGTGGGTTAGTGATGTTCAAATGTTCCAATGTTAATTGGCTTGGATTACATTAGAAATAATAATGTTCCTGCAAGTTGATTGGATTTGAATTTGAGCTCAGATCACAGGCTGTTTTTGGAAAACCGAGTCAGAAGGTCTTAATTTGAAGTTACTATACATTCTACAGCACATATAAACCTCTGGAGTTGCCCTCATTAAGGAAGTCAAATACAGTACGTGATGCCTCCCTTGTTTTATTTTCATCCTGAAGTCTGGCAGATGGTCTGTGTATAGGCTACATGTAGATCTTCACAAATCAACACCTTACCCTCAGCTGACCAGTAGTTTGTCTTCACTCAGGATTTGTCACAGCCTGAAGTACAGTGACTGACTGTATCTGTTCCATGTAAGGATTCTTCAGGAAAGATTGAAGAAAATGTTTACACTTTGTTGGAATTCATTTATTTTTCCATTTTGGAAAAGGATGCAGAAATATAAAGTAGAACCATATTATACTGATTTTACTGATTTTATTTTCTAGAACCATAGGAGCTAAACTACTTCAAAAAGATCTGTTTGTTACAGTTACACTGGAGCTGCTGAGGTTTGCTGCTACAAAACTGCTTCCTGACAATTCTTGTTGTTGATGCTACAGGCAGGCTGGTTCAGTGCTGCTGTATCTTTGCCTCCTCTTTGATATTCAGTTCAATTCAATTATATTTGTGTAGCGCCACATCAAAATATATACAATATCTCAAGTGTCCCTCTGAGGCAGCTCTCCTGCTGCCTTTTAAACCCGAAGATCAATCAGCTAACAGCTCTCAACTGTGCTGATTGATCCTCTGGTACAGGTGAAGGTGCTCTCCCAGCTACCTCCACAATGGCGCGCTCCAAATTCAGGGGCAGCTAGTTTGACAACGGAGATAAAATCAATGTGTGCCTGCTCAGCTGAGTGTAAAAATTATTAAATCATAGACACGTAAAAGTAGCATGAAGAGTGTGGCCCAATGTAAAGGAGTAGAAGTCATTTTTTTCATCAAAAATGTAACTGACTAGGAGTAAAAACTATTTAGCAAAACAACTACTCTCAGAAGTACAATTTATTAAAAAAAACTACTCAAGTACATGTAACAGAGTAAAAGTTATGCGATACTACCCACCTCTTGACCCAGACTTATTGATACACAAGGTGAGTGAAAGCTAAACCATGTAGTCCGATACCACAGAAGAGCTGTTGCAAGCAAAAACTACTAAAAACCTTATAGCTGGCTGTGATTTAAAAGAAAAAGCTGTCAGAACAAACTGCATCACAGCTTGGTACGTATGATGCTGCGTAGTTGCAGACTGGTCAGCAGTGCCCTTGCTGACACCTGTCCACTGACGAAAGGGCCTGTAATGGGCATAATAACCAAACCATTGAGGAATGGGAGATGGTAGCCTGGTCAGATGAATCATGCTTTCTTGTACATCATGTGCACAGTACAGTACATCTGCATATTTGACCTGGGGGAGAAATGGGACCAGATGCACAAGGGAAGAAGGCAAACTGGTGAACTGCAGTTTGATACTCAGGGGAATGTTCTGTTGGGAAATATTGGAACCTGCTATTCATGTGGATGTTACTTTGACATCTACCGCCTACCTTAAAGCAACCCCTACCTTTCACATGTTGGCAAGAGCTAGAAGCATTTAAAGGATGCAGGACAGATGCTGACCTGGTGTTCTTGTTACTTTACAAGTAAGTCGTAACTTTAGCTTGTTTACTTTCTTGTGCTTGATGTTGGGCTGTGTAAGTGAAGTTGTCAACTGACAAGTTTATCATCAGAAACCAGATAAACCCATTTCAATAGAGGTTCACAAGTTAGCAAACGATTCAATGTAATTTGATACACATCATGCTAGGATATTGATAATTGTTGGTACACCAACCTACTCATTGTTGTAACCACACACTTGACCTTATATTATCATACAGTGTCAAAATTGAACATCTAACGGTACTTCCCCACAATCCAATTCTATCAGATTATAATTTAATAATTTTTTAAATATTTTAATAGTTATATAATAATATTTTTCACTATCAGAATATATGCCACAAATAATGAACTCATTCTCTAGATGTTTACCTGATAGTGCTGTAGCTAAATTTAAGGAAATAATTCCGATGACATTTAAACCCGTATTATCCGTCAATATAAACAACAAATTCATTAAAAACCTTCGCTCCACTGAGATTGACCATCTCGTCGATAGCTCTGTAGACTCATTACGATTAACATTAGACTCAATAGCGCCTCTAAAAAAGAAACATGTAAAACATAGTAAATTAGATCCATGTTCCAAACCAACAACTTGTATCTTAGGTAGGATCCCATTCCTACAAAATTACTTAAAGAAATTCTGCCCCTAATTGATAGTACGTTAGTGAACACAATAAATCGGTCATTATCATCAGGATATGTACCACAGTCTTTTAAAATAGCTGTAATCAAACCCCTTCTCAAAAAACCCACCCCAGACCCCGAGGTTTTAGCCAATTACAGACCAATATCTTACCTCCCCTTCCTGTCTAAAATCCTAGAAAAAGTTGTAGCCAATCAGCTGTGTGAGTTTCTCCAGGAAAATAATATATATGAAGACTTTCAGTCGGGGTTTAGAGCCAATCATAGCACAGAGACAGCCTTGGCAAAAGTCACTAATGACCTTCTAATAGCTTCAGATCAGGGATTTGTGTCTGTCCTCGTTCTGTTAGATCTTAGTGCAGCATTCTACACAATTGACCATAACATTTTACTACAGAGACTAGAACACTTAATTAGCATTAAAGGAGCCGCCCTAAACTGGTTTAAATCCTATTTCTCTGATCGCTCCCAATTCGTGCAAATTAATGATGGGTCATCTGTGCGCACCAAAGTTAACCATGGTGTTCTACAGGGCTCTGTGCTCGGCCCAATTTTATTCTCATTATATATGCTTCCACTCGGAAACATTATCAGGACACACTCAGTCAATTTCCACTGCTATGCGGATGACACCCAGTTATACTTGTCAATAAAACCTGAACAAAGTAATCAAATAACTAAACTCCAAGCATGTCTCAAGGACATAAAAACCTGGATGACCCGCAATGTTCTATTATTAAACTCAGATAAAACAGAGGTTCTAATACTTGGCTCTAAACACCTTAGAGACACATTATCTAATGATATAGCTGCGCAAGACGACATTTCCCTTGCTTCCAATGAAACAGTCAGGAACTTGGGAGTGATCTTCGATCCTGATTTATCCTTTAATTCTCACTTAAAACTATTTCTAGGACCGCCTTTTTCCACTTGCGTAATATCTCAAAGATCAGACATGTCCTTTCTCAAAAGGATGCAGAAAAACTAGTCCATGCCTTTGTTACATCCAGACTGGATTATTGTAATTCATTATTATCAGGCTCCAGCAGTAAGTCGTTAAAGACCCTGCAGCTTGTCCAAAATGCTGCAGCACGTGTCCTGACAAGAACCAAGAAAAGAGACCACATTTCTCCAGTATTAGCTTCACTACACTGGCTTCCGGTTAAATCTAGAATATAATTTAAAATTCTCCTCCTCACCTTCAAGGCCCTTAATAATATGGCACCATTATACCTTAAAGAGCTGATGGTACCTTATCAACCCACTAGAGCACTGCGCTCCCAGAATTCAGGCTTACTTGTCGTCCCTAAAGTCTCTAAAAGTAGAGTAGGAGCCAGAGCTTTCAGCTATCAAGCACTTCTCCTGTGGAATCATCTCCCACTTTCAGTTCGGGAGGCAGACACCATCTGTACTATTTAAGAGTAGGCTTAAAACCTTCCTTTTTGATAAAGCTTATAGTTAGAGCTGGTACAGGCTTGTCTTGGACCTGCTCTTAGTTATGCTGCTATAGGTCTAGAAGGGAGAGGGATCCCTCACATGTGGCTCTCTCTGAGGTTTCTACCTTCTTTTTACCCTGTTAAAAGGTTTTTTTAGTAGTTTTTCCTTCCTCTTGTTGAGGCCACACCATGTTAAAGCCCTATGAGACAAATTGTAATTTGTGAATATGGGCGATACAAATACAATTTGATTGATTGATTGATTGATTGATTGATTGATTGATTGATAATTGTGTTTGCTACTTGCTTGCTGTGTTAGCTTGTATGCTACTGTTCAACTCAAGAGTTGAGTGCAGTGAACATTTACTGCCAGACCCCAAAAACCCAACAAGGTTGCCGGCTGCCGATTTCTTCTTCCTCAGCTTGTCAACAAATGCACATTCACAGCTGCATAGGGAAGCTCAGACTGCAACTGGCATTTACAACAGTGAATTATGTATCCCACCTCCAGTGGGAAACTGCATATAGCTAACAGCAAATCTTGCATTGTGTCACTTCAGACTATTTCATGCCAATGTATAGAGTTTATACCATATACATACACAATAGTCTATAGACTATTGTGTCAAAAACTACATGGGTGGCTTGAAGAACATGACTGACAGCTCAGGGTGTTGCCTCCAGATATTAATCTGAGGGATGTGCTGAAAATACATGATGAACCATGGAGGCCTCATCTGACTACTTACAGGATTTAAAGGATCAAGGGCCTCTTGGGCTCCAAGTCTCATGAGGGGGGCCTACACAATATTAGACCAGTTTTAATGTTGTGGATGATCAGGAATATGCTGTGCAATGACTGGAAGCCTGATAGGTATAGTAACCAGGGTGAAGGAGGCTTAATATACTGTATGTCAATTCTTGCTCTTTCTTTATCCCTATTTTCCATTTCACTATTAATTTGTTTCCCATTACTCATGATGTTACTCGTTCATCAGCACCAAACTATCACACTCTTTCTTCCAATCTTTATATTTCTCTCCCTCTACCCCTCTTTCTCTTGCTCACAGTGATGTTGCTGATACTGGAGGGTTGCTGACTTCCCTGCTATAACACTGTTGTACAAGGCTGAAGGTAAAGCAAGCTCGTACTCTAGCTGATAATCCATTTCACCTGAAGCAAAAGCATAACCTGGCTGCCGTTTTTTGGCAGGTTTTGACAATGATGTAATGTGCTGGCCGTGGCCACAGTGAGATAACCCTGCCAAGACTGTAAAAATGTCTGGGAAGGACACATCTTTGCATCCTCTGCCAGAGGAGACTTCAAGTAGTTTCTTTTCCCTCTGACGCTCTTTGGAGAGCTTACAGCACAGTGACACCAACATTAAATTCCAGAAGATGAGTGGATCTGCAGATTTGGGATCGAGACCAACTTCAAGAGTCCAAATAAATGTCAGGATGTACTGGAAGCCAAGCCTGACTGTGTAGAAGCAAGCTCAAGAAAATAATCTTTTCAATTTAAGGGTCACTGCAAAGATATTATGCTTGTTACACACACACACTCATATATATATATATATATATATATATATAGTATATGTGTGTGTATATGTGTGTTAATGCAAAGAATATCCTATTAATCTAATCCAATGCATTATGTGTTTTATGTCTTTTATCTCTTCATTTTATTGCTGCATTGTATTGTGTATTTTTGTGTTCTCTGCTGCAGTTCAGTTTTCCCTCATGGACAATAAAGTCCTGAACCTTTAAAAGCGGTTCTGTTGCTGTGTTACTGGGGCACCTAGGTAACACCTCATAGTTGATTATGTAGCGGACGCCGTGCTTCTATGTGGACTTTAAAAAATGGCTCTAATTTCATCAGGATCTGGTGATCTTGTATGTGCTAAACCACTTAAAGACATCAAAGGGCAGAACCAACATCAAAACTAATAAATAATAATGTTCTGTGAACGTCCACTGATGCATCAAAACATAATAATTATAATAAACCAACAACTTGTATCTTAGATCCCATTCCTACAAAATTACTTAAAGAAATTCTGCCCCTAATTGATAGCACGTTACTGAACACAATAAATCTGTCATTATCATCAGGATATGTACCACAGTCTTTTAAAATAGCTGTAATCAAACCCCTTCTCAAAAAACCCACCCTAGACCCAGAGGTTTTAGCCAATTACAGACCAATATCTAACCTCCCCTTCCTGTCTAAAATCCTAGAAAAAGTTGTAGCCAATCAGCTGTGTGAGTTTCTCCAGGAAAATAATATATATGAAGACTTTCAGTCGGGGTTCAGAGCCAATCATAGCACAGAGACAGCCTTGGCAAAAGTCACTAATGACCTTCTAATAGCTTCAGATCAGGGATTTGTGTCTGTCCTTGTTCTGTTAGATCTTAGTGCAGCATTCGACACAATTGACCATAACATTTTACTACAGAGACTAGAACAGCTTAATTAGCATTAAAGGAGCCGCCCTAAACTGGTTTAAATCCTATTTCTCTGATCGCTCCCAATTCGTGCAAATTAATGATGAGTCATCTGTGCGCACCAAAGTTAACCATGGTGTTCCACAGGGCTCTGTGCTCGGCCCAATTTTATTCTCATTATATATGCTTCCACTCGGAAACATTATCAGGACACACTCGGTAAATTTCCACTGCTATGCGGATGACACCCAGTTATACTTGTCAATAAAACCTGAACAAAGTAATCAAATAACTAAACTCCAAGCATGTCTCAAGGACATAAAAACCTGGATGCCCGCAATGTTCTATTATTAAACTCAGATAAAACAGAGGTTCTAATACTTGGCCCTTAACACCTTAGAGATACATTATCTAACGATATAGCTGCACTAGGCGACATTGCTCTTGCTTCCAATGAAACAGTCAGGAACTTGGGAGTGATCTTCGATCCTGATTTATCCTTTAATTCACACTTAAAACTAATTTCTAGGACCGCCTTTTTCCACTTGCGTAATATCTCAAAGATCAGACATGTCCTTTTTCAAAAGGATGCAGAAAAAGTAGTCCATGCCTTTGCTCCAGCAGTAAGTCGTTAAAGACCCTGCAGCTTGTCCAAAATGCTGCAGCATGTGTCCTGACAAGAACAAAGAAAAGAGACCACATGTCTCCAGTATTAGCTTTGCTACACTGGCTTCCGGTTAAATCTAGAATAGAATTTAAAATTCTCCTCCTCACCTTCAAGGCCCTTAATAATATGGCACCATTATACCTTAAAGAGCTGATGGTACCTTATCAACCCACTAGAGCACTGCGCTCCCAGAATTCAGGCTTACTTGTCGTCCCTAAAGTCTCTAAAAGTAGAGTAGGAGCCAGAGCTTTCAGCTATCAAGCTCCTCTCCTGTGGAATCATCTCCCACTTTCAATTCGGGAGGCAGACACCACCTGTATATTTAAGAGTAGGCTTAAAACCTTCCTTTTTGATAAAGCTTATAGTTAGAGCTGGTACAGGCTTGTCTTGGACCTGCTCTTAGTTATGCTGCTATAGGTCTAGAAGGTCGGGGGACACATGACACACGGAGCTTCTTTTTCCAGCTTCTCATTCCTCTTCTCAATCATTATCATATCAAAGTAATTCATGTCTCATCAATACATGTTACTGACTTGACTTCTTCCCCGGAGTCCCTTTGCCTTATTGTCCGCAGATCCAGGGCCGCAGCTGTGGCCACATCATGGATTAGGATCTGTGGATCGCGTATCAGAGATCGTAATGGTGGATCCAGTATGGTGGATTCTGTATCGTGCTGGCTGATCGTGACAATAAAGGCGGATCCTTTATCGTTTTGGCATCGGAAAATGGTGGTGGACCACGACCAAGGTGGCAGCTGATGATGGATCCTAATGGCGACAATGAACAATGACTGTGGACTATAGTGGCATCCGATCTTGATGGTGGATCATGATCTTGCTGGCGGCTGACCAACGACTATGATTGCAGAAAGACTGCTTGATACATAGTATTTCTCAGATACTTGACCCTTATTGACATTAATCCACCAATTCACTGACCTTCAGTTATGCTTCAGAAAGGTCTACCCCTATCAATACTGCTAAAACCTTGATGATATTTCCCTTCACACTTGACATCTATTGCACTTCTGTCCATCCTGGGAGAGGGATCCCTCACATGTGGCTCTCTCTGAGGTTTCTACATTCTTTTTACCCTGTTAAAAGTTTTTTTGTAGTTTTTCCTTACTCTTGCTGAGGGTTAAGGGCAGAGGATGTCACACCATGTTAAAGCCCTATGAGACAAACTGTGATTTGTGAATATGGGCTATACAAATAAAATAAATTTGAAATTTAATTATAACATCAATAATAATAATAACAATTTTAATGTTTTCAGTTTTCTCAGATGTGCCAAAACCAAAGGTGACACCGCAGAGATAAAATAATGGATCTACTTTAACATCATGCAGTGGTAGAAAGTGACTGAGTAAATTTCCTGATGTACGTATACATAGGTTCAATTTTGAGCTTCTCGTACTTCTCCGGAATTTTTCATTTTCTGCTACTGTATAATTCTACTCCACTTTACTTCACTGCACTTTTTGCCTCCCTACATTTATTTCCCAGATATAAATCTATATCATATTCATATAAATAAATTGTCGGGTTTACATTTTGCATGGAAAAGCTTGTGATAAGCTTGTAAAATCCAAAGCATTATTAAAGATCAAATGTCTGGGACATTTAATGATATCAACAGAACACAGAAAGAACACTTCACCTGAAGGCAACTGTGGCTCAGTAAGGGGTGTTCATTAACCAGAAGTTTGGTGGTTTGATCTCTGGCTCCTCCAGTCCACATGCTGAAGTGTCCTTGGGCAAGACACTGAACCTTAAAATGCCCCAGAGAGCTGTACTGTCAGACTGTGAATGATTTGTGATGCAACATAAAGAAACAGTGTATGATTGTGTGAATGGGTCTGTCACTTGTAGTAATGCAGTAATTACATTCTCTTTTTTCGCCTTTCATTCAAAAACCAAATATGACTTTCATTTTAATTAGGATGATTTGATTTTGAATCGTAGGTTGATGTAAACCAACTCAAATTAAAGCTGAGACTGAGCAATCAATCAATCAAATTTTATTTGTATAACCCATATTCACAAATCACAATTTGTCTCATAGGGCTTTAACAAGGTGTGTGACATCCTCTGCCCTTAACCCTCAACAAGAGTGAGGAAGAACTAAAAAAAAAATAGCCATATGTGAGGGATCTCTCGCCCAGGACGGACAATAGATGCCACGTGTAAAGGAGAACATGAGGGAAATGAGTATTTACAGCATTGATTAGAAGAAAAGGTTTGTAGCATAATGGAAGGTAAATTAATTGATTAATCATTGTCAGTAATGGTAGAGTAATGTATAGGCTACGCATTATTATGTCTCAGATTTAATTTGCTGAAGCACATATTCTGAAGAACAAAAATGTCTAACTGTCCAGACTGTAAATCCGAACCAAACCAAACAACGAGGAAGGGGGCAAACAATACAATAAAGCTCCTACAAGGAACTTTTTATTTTCGTTAATTTTGGAGCCTCTGTGGACAAAAGTGTTTCCATTGCCTCATCTCGTAAAAACCTTGGTCAAGCAAGCATGTGTTTTGGAAAAGGGTGGAAAAAAGATATACAGTTGTTTGCAGGATGCATAGCGATGAGGTAATTTATATTTTTGTTACTGAATGATTGGTATCGTTATTTTCTCGATGCTCCTACTACGATTATTACACCATCTGGGTGGGCCACCAGCTGTTTGTTCATGACGTCATGCAGCTTTTCAAATGCTACCTGAGCTGTAGCTTGTGGGGGAAGTATAGTGCCATATTTGTTATTATTGTGAATTTTCTTGGAAGAAAGAAGGCCATGCACCTTACCGTGAGGACCTCTTGGTCTGGGCAGCAGTGTTTTGAAACAATGTCCGAGGCTGTGCACCAGCTGTTGTTCACGTAAAGACACACACCTCCTCTCTTCTTGGAGTCCCTTGTACGGTCCACTCTGTAAACAGAGCAGCCGGCTACTTCGATCACCACATCTGAAATGTTGTTGTTCAGCCAGGTTCTCTTTGATGACAGTCCACACAATGAGGCGTAATTCTCATTTGTGTGTAAGAGACCTGGAGTTGGCATGACACAGACTCGGGAGCACTGGTATGTATGGGTTAGCCTTTAGCCTAATGCGTAGCCTGGTTCGCTTCCCCCGCTTCTGTTTCCTCTCCCTCCGCAGCCTGCGTTTGCTGGTGGGATGTAGGGGTAAGTAGGACCTCTGGGGGGATAAAAGGGTTACGGTAGGGGAAAACTGCCATATATTGTCTGAACACAGACATTGAGAATAGTTTATAGAAAATGGCAATTTTCTCCCTGATTGTCTCATTTACTGTTATAGATCATGAAGAGGCAGCAATATTAAAATTAAACCGTTTCATAACCAATTAAAAACTCTTTATAGGAGCTGTAGAGGCTATAATTATACATGATAACTGAATGGACTAAATAAAGAATGAGAAGAAAAATAAGAGACCAAAAAATTTGAGACT
Organism: Verasper variegatus; assembly: GCA_026259375.1. Lineage (NCBI taxonomy): Eukaryota > Metazoa > Chordata > Actinopteri > Pleuronectiformes > Pleuronectidae > Verasper > Verasper variegatus. The sequence continues at coordinate 1,382,135 of CM048047.1, read as the reverse complement.
AAATCTGTCTTCTTCGATATACACTGTATAATGGGAATAACATTCCATGATATGCTATACTTTAGGGCAAGTCAGGTAGATGTATTTATATAGGCCTATATATGACTGATGTGATAAATAAAAATTTCAGGTGAGCAGTCACAAGGAAAAACAGGAAGTCCTCTGTCCCGACACAATGAAGCATCTCTGCAGTCTGATGACTGACGTTTTGGAGAATTCTTTGTCACAGCAGAACTGAACAAGTCTAACTGATGCTTTCCGTGATGTTCAACAGTTTATGCAAAATCTTCGTCTCCACAACCAGCCCCCGGGGCTTCAGAGACGTCTCCAGACAAATACAGCTCATAGGCCTAAGCTCGGAAAATTCTATTTAATCAGCAGCAGATAACGGGGGTGGGCTGAGGCGGTGTCTGATGACGCTCTGCTCCAGGGCTCTTGAGACCCGACGGTCACAGTTTATTCATTCTTTCATTCATTATTCGCCTGCCCTCGCAATATCACCAACTCTCCTGTCATTTCAGACCCTGCCACTCCTTCCTGCCCTGCAATCACCCGCCTTTCTCGCCTTGCAACCACCCGACTCCTCCCCACCCACCTGCACCTTTTTCCAATCCTCTAATCTCCTTCTGGTATACACTGGCCCATCTCCTCTCATGGCCTGCCAGACTGTCTGGTGTTCTCTGCCCAGCCTTCCAGGAGCCGGTTCCTGTATTCCTGCCGGCCTGTTCCTGACCTTTAGGGTACTTTTAGATTTTTGATTCCTTTCATCATTATGTTCAACTTCTCACCTCCCTTAATTATAACGTACCAGTAATATACATTCATTGTGTATTTACCTGATTTGAAATCTTTTTATCACTTTGCACTGTAAGTTGGTTTGGACATTTATTTGCTCCCATAATTAAATCTTAACAATCTGTTGTATATTAACCTTTCAAGTTAATGTCATCATGATTTATAAATATTTGTATTCTTGTCATATCTGTTATCAAACAAGGTGTGGTGTGCGTCTGATGTTGGCTTGTTATCAGTTCAGCTATTGTAATCACCTACTTTTTGGAATAAAGTTCAAAGGAAAAAAAAGTAATCTTCCCATTTGAATGGGGAAACTTAATGAACTGGTTCACTTCGTTGCTACTGTTATATCATTATGGTATCACTACTTGTAAAATTAGCATCCTCGTCATTCAAACTTCAACAGAGGTGAAGACTGGCCATCAGGCAATCATCAGCCGATTCCACCTGTGTATTCATTTATTTATTCATTCATTTATTATTATTGTTTAATGCTGTCTTGACACCTCCAATGGTTTGACACAATTTTTATGTGTTGTTCTGAATGTGGTCCAAGGCATCTTTCACTCTTTTGCTTCAGACTACACTGAAAAGTCCACAAGTCTGGACCAAACAAGGTAGGTGTGAAAGTGCCCTCAGACTGTTGTGAAATAAAACATAGGCTTTGATACTATTTATGATCTGTATTTTTATAGTAATATATTTACATTCTGTAAACAACTCACTATAAAGCAAGGAAGTCTAGGAGGAAGAATTCTGTGACCTACTATAGTGGTAATCAGAAAACCACATTTGCTGTTAATTTCAGTAAGCACAGGTATTGACAAATCAACCAGGACTGACATCATAAGGATGATAACACAGGATTTTAAATGGATGACAGAGGCATTTTACACTTTGGTATCAGTACTTTAAATAAATCTGATGTGAGTTATTTCAGTGTCACCTCGTCATACTTGTGTTTCAGACTGAGTTGAAGACTATGTGTCACAGTTGAATTAGAGCTCTCTCATCTCACTTTCTGCTGAACCACAGTCACAGCGGGGGAGAAGCAATAGAGAAGTCTTCAAGACAAACAAACAAAGAACATCTGATTTTCCTTCAGCTCTGTTGATTTAGAGGGTTTCTCTCTCTGAAAACAGTCAACTTGGACTTGTGAATGAATGAGGAGGTCCAGTACTGTTCCTGGATCAGAGGTGTTGTGATTTTGGAAACATGAATTCTGAATCTTTAAAGTGGACAGAAGATTAGAAACATCCAGATGTGGCAACCAGAGGAAAATGACAGAAACATAAGTACACACCTAGCAAAACGTCAATCCACCTTCCCCCGTCATTTCATTTCAGCTCACACACATCAACAGACACATAATAAACCCCCTACACACACATGCATCATTCATTTTACCTTCAAATGAAAACACAAACACTGACTTGCCAGCTCCTCACATATCAAGCACACAGACACACACTCACTCTCAAATGTAAGTGCTCACACACCACTGGCAGTGCTTGAGTTTAAACATATACATACAAACACAGTCCCACTCACACACACTCATACAGTCTCTCACACACACACAGTCACACATACATCTATATATTGTGGACAACTGAGTCAGTCAGTGGATTCACTGGTCCGTGGTAATAACAGAGGGGCTGATGGGAAAGCAGCTGAATGTTTAGCGGCTGCAGCAGAGGGCAATCCCAGCATGGCCCCCACCACCAGTAGCCCTCCATCCACTCACACACACACACACATCTGCCACCCTTGCCGTCACCCCCTGTAGCCCCCCCACTGCCAGTCCACAGCGATTGGAACATGGCTATCCATTCTCATCAGGGGACGGAGGATGTGGAGGAGGGGTTTACAGAGGGGGAGGTGAGTAGAGACAACAGCTTGATATTCCCCAGAGGAAAACATTCAATAGCGAGGTTGAGGAACATGAGGAAATTGAAGACATGGATGGGAGAAAACAGGAAATACGATACAGAATGAAACTTCATTCATACACTGGGATTAATGTTATTTTAATTCATTCTTCATGACCTCAGCAGAAACACCAGCAAACAATTAAGGCTAGGCTATGCAAATGTAGCCTGAATACTAAATGGTAAATGGTTTGTATTTATAAAGCTTGTCTAGTCTTGCTGACCACTCAAAGCTCTTTACAGTACAGGTTGCCATTCACCCATTCACACATACATTCATACAGTGCATCTATGAGCAGCACATTTTTTTCCTATGAGGGGCAATTCAGGCAATTCAGCATCTTGCCCAAGGGCACTTCAGCATGCAGATAGGGAAGAATGGGATCAAACTGCCGACCTTCTGGTTGGAGGACGACCGCTCTACCCCTCGGCCACATCCGCCCACAGTAAAAATGACAGTGAAATCTACATGTGTCACCTATTTAGCTAATTGGACCACTGCTCAGGTTGCGCTCTGCTGTACTCCACTGTGCTCTGAAACCTGTTCATGCCAATGGCATGCAGAGTGCAAGAAGGGAACACTGACACATCAAATAGAAACAAAACATCCAGCCAGGCTCAATGCACAATGGAGGAAAAGGTGTTAGAACACTAAAGGATCCCGAGCCGAACCCCACAGGCACTGTTATTTTATGGAGTCCGACTCGATCCGAGTGCGATGCAGTTAATGTAAGCTGCAATGAGTTAGTGTTACTCTGTCCCTAATATGCATGGTTATTGCTCGTCTTCAATGATTACAGAGTACAACAGTTACTGACCCCACCCAAATATCTTTCAAATAGCCCAATCATTTGGTGCATCCACAGTCTAGCGTTCCCCGGATAAATGACACAAGTTTACAGGTCTTATACACATTTTTACATTTTGAGTTAAGTAGGCAGGTCAGGCTTTTTTAACAGTCAGGTGCCTTGTTGGAGGAGAGTGTATAAACAGAAAAAACGGAAAACTCTGTAAATGGTGCACATAGCTCTCTATGTTAACCTTGACAAGACTGAACTCCTTTTCCTTCCAGGGAAAGACTCTGCCACCCACGACCTGACTATTAACTTTGACAACTCTGTCTTAACCCCCACTCAGACTGCTAGGAACCTGGGTGTGACACTTGACAGCCAACTCTCCCTTACTGCCAACATTACTGCAACAACCCGTTCCTGTAGATACATGCTGCACAACATCAGGAGAATACGTCTCCTTCTCACTCAGAAGGTGGTGCAGGTTCTGATCTAGGCTCTGGTCATCTCACACCTAGACTATTGTAACTCGCTCCTGGCAAGTCTACCTGCTAGTGCCATCCAACCTCTGCAGCTCATTCCAGAATGCAGCAGCTCGACTGGTTTTTAACATAAATTCTCTCACACTACTCCCCTCCTCCGCTCCCTTCCCTGGTTACCGGTGGCTGCCTGCATCCGTTTCAAAACACTAGAACTTGCGTACTGTGCTGCGAACAGATCGGGTCCAGTCTACATCCAGGACATGGTCAAACGTTACACCCCAGCCCGTTCACTCCGCTCTGTTTCGGCCAATTAGCTTGTTGCTCCCTCACTATGAGCTAAACACTCAACAAAATCACGACTGTTTGCTGTCCTGGCTCCTAAATGGTGGAATGAGCTCCCCATTGACATCCGGACATCAGAAAGTTTACACATCTTCCGCCGCAAACTAAAAACACACCTCTTCCGACTATACCTTGAATAACATTTTTAAACTAACAATTTAGTAGCACTTAAATGGCGCTTACTTATAGCACTTTGTAGTTTGGCTTTCTTGAATAAAATTGTACTTTCTTGACTCTTGTTGTTCTGGGTTAGTCGCTTTGGATAAAAGCGTCAGCTAAATGAAAAATGTAAATGTAAATGTAAAAGGGCCTTAAGGAGAGTGAGGGCGAACCATCAGTCTGTCTGTGCTGAGGAAAGTTTTGATTCGTGAAAATGTTATGAATGTAAAATTATTCATAATGTTCATTCCTCCTGTTATGTATGCATAGCGCTATATGTACTGTATGGAGGACATGGTTACACCTTACAAATAAGCCCTGTCCAATCCTCTCCGCATCGGCCAATTGGCTTGCTGCTCCCTCACTTACATGATTCTTGTTGTTCTGGGTTTGTACCCTCATGGCTGAATGGACTTATTGGAAGTTGCTTTGGATAAAAGCATCAGCTAAATGCTATCTAATGTAATATAATGTATGTGTGTATTCCCTACTCTTGCTGTCATGCAAATAACAACTGTGTTCTCTAAGCAGCAATGTTGGACATACCATCGTGTTGGGATGAGGTGAGGGTGGATGATGGGTGAACTATGTGTCCTATACATTACCAAAAAAAGAACATTGATCTCTTTAATTTTGCTTCTATTTAGAGTGGATTCACTAATTAATTGTTTTGTCATTTACGGTGATAAATGTGGGTGTGTAAATGAATGGTACACAGCTGCAGTGGTTACAATGTAATCTGATGTAGCATCTGCAGTCTACGAAAGTTCAGTTTTTCACCCATTAAAGGAACAACTTGCTATTCTGGGTCTTTGCAAAGAGTCTGGCAACATTACAAATGACTTGCTGAACGTGAACGAAAATACAGCTCAGTTCTTCCAGATTTGTCAAAAACAGTGGTTTATGTGAGACGACTTTGTATCCAGCTAAATTCCTCACATATCTTGCCGGACAGACAGATAGTCGGAAGTGAAATACAGCAACAACAGACTACAGCATCATTACTCATTACATCCTGGAGAGATTTTATATTCACTCCTCTTAAATATGCCTCAACACGTTAACAGTATTAACTTTATTTCAGGAGGATATTTCAATATTTTAATTGTCAAGACTTGGGTTTGCTCATATTGATAGATTTTTTTAAATGCTTGATAAACAACTTATATAAGAGCCTGGGGCTAAACATAGAAGGCAGAGCTTTAGCCAGTTCCATACAGAGTGAAGAAATGATTCAGTCTCTTAAACCCTTGTAATCAAATCCAAAAGTAAAAGATGAGTTAGAGACTAATAAAGGCTGAATGAAACAGTAAGCAGACTATGGACACAAGGATCTCCTTCAAGAGGCAGGGCAGTGTGACTGACGTAAAAAAGCAGATGGACACAGAAATATCTTGAGAGAGTAAAGCAGAGAGTTGAAAATATGGAATATTTTCTAGCGTGAAAGTTGGTAAAAGAAAGAAAAAGAAAACCAGTGGCATGTGGAGATAAGTGTATGTGTGGGTGTGTAATGAGTAACCGTGCAGCATCACCTGCATCCTTCAGGCAAAAGCTGTATTGACAGGTGTCAACATCAGGGGGCATAATCTTGTTTGGATTTTTCGCCAGTAGCGCTTGTACCTGTGTGTGGTGGACGGGTGGACATCTGACTTTATGGATGAATTTGTGTGCATGTTGTACGTGTGTCGCTGTGCAGATGCTTGTGTGTGTGTGATGCCTGTGGCATTCCTCTCTGGCTGTGCTAGCCCATAGAGCGTTGTATCTGGATGTGTTTGCATGCAGCAGCAGAGCACTGGACAGTTAATGCTCTGTCTCACATCCAAACTTACAAACAACAGCAATTGCTGATGTACACTTTTACTTTTTATGTTGACTTTACACAGACAGGTGCCCCTCTGGAAAAAATCATAACAAGATAAATTAGTCATCAAGAACATTCAAACAAAACCTGATGTGATCATCAGACAATTAAAAATCAACAGGGGAGCAGAGTCATTAATCATAGCTATTTTGGGATTGATTAAAGCCTGTGAGGGAGATTTTGATCATCAGTTTTGACAGTTTGTGTGTCCCACAACTCAGATACTGATGCTCGGTTTGAAGCCACAGAGACTGACAAAGCACAGCAGGAGAAAAGACTGCAGCTCACATTGGCTTTGATCGCATTGTTTTTCAGTTTGATCCGATTGAGCTGATATAAATGACAGACACAGTGGAGTTCAGAGCAGAGAAAAACACTGTCTCAATGAAGCAACACTAATGTTGATGAAATAATATAGATATATATAACCAGTAATTAGTTAGTTAGTTAGTTAGAGTACTCGTTATGTTTTTGTGCACTTAAATGACTGTAGTATTATTGGGGTTGGTTAAGGTGAGGTAAGAAGTTGTAACATACTCAACTCCATGGTTTGGATTTGTGGGATTTCAAGTGTTTTGCTCCCTAACTTAGTTTTTGACATAAGGAGTAGTTACTGCTGTCTGCCTGCAACCTCTGTGTGATGTGGGTTAGGGGTTAACCCTAACCCAACTTTGAGCATTCATCCATTATCTATACATTGTTCGGGTCATAGGGGGAGCTGGGTTGATGATGCCTCTTACATGTAAAAGATGCAAAAATGGAAAAAACTAAAAGAAAACAAATATCTTCAGGCGGTGTCTGACGGTCAAACAGTGTCACTCATGTGTAAAGACACAGACGAAGATGTCAAGAATGTTTTTGCTGATAAGAGCCGACACTGCTGTCTGTGTGTGGTAAAGAAAATCACGGGATCTCCACAGCAGAGTTAATACGTTACTTTCTGCCTCTGCCTGCTGCACCCAGCTGCTCCAAGCCTCGTCTGAGTAATGCATAGGATTTGTTGCTGTTGTGCAGGGAACCTCCTGCTGCGTTGTGCTCTCATATTCACACAGTCAATTTAGAGTCTCAAGTTAACCTAACCCCAGTCTGCAATTGTCTTTGGACAGTGGGAGGAAGCTGAAGTTCACAGAAAAAAGCCATGCTTACACAGGGAGAACTTTCAAACTCCACCCAGAAGGAACTCTGCAGAACCGTAATTCAAACCTGGAACTTTCTTGCTGTGGGGCCACAGTATGTAATTAATATTTTGTCAGGCATGTTTATGGTTAAAACTAAGATCAAGGAAACCTTAAAAAATATCTTCAACGATTTTCACATTGCACTTTTGTAATACTGCCAAAGTCACAATGGACCAATCATTTTGAGAAAGGGATCAAAGGCAGTAACAGAGGAGTGGGAGTGGGAATGCAGCATAAACAGAAAACAATCTGTTCTCTTTCTTCTAAAAACCTGTCACTGAAATGACCCACAATGCAACATAACCACCATCAGAGATTATGGTGTGTTTTGCCTAAGTAGCCAATGTAGCCTCACACAGATTAGGAGTGGGACCCTGAGCACTTTCTACTCCACACCAAAATAATTTTCAATCTTTAACTTTCAAGTTACTCCCTTGAGGAACTTTATCACACTGAGCTGAGCTCACCATTCATTGGCAAAAAATGTTACCATGAGGGTTGAGTGTTTCTTCGTTTTGAAAGTGAAAAAGTGAGCCAGAAAGAAATTATTACACAGGAATGCATGAATATTACAACTAAAAATTAGATGTGCACATTTTTTATTTTAATTCTATTTAAAATGTACATATCATTGAATTAATTAATAAAGTTTATTAAGTCCAAAGATATGATAGCAATCATTTTGTGTACTCTAACCAGTTTGCCAGACACTTGGGCATTAAGGTTAGATTAAGCTACCAGGTAAAGTAAAAAAAATAATAATTTTAAGTTATTATGTGAGCATTGTTTTTCAGAATATATATAATATAAAATATTTTAATTTGTTCACTTGAATTTGCACCATCTCTGAGTCATATAGCTGCTCTTTTTGCTCATAAGACTTTCTTTGTTTACCTTCCTAAAGACAATGCTGTTTTAATGAAATGACCGTGAAGAGAGATCTTTCTAAACGCATTTAAGAGCGTATGTGCACATATACATTTAGAGTGTTCATGCGTGCACGTCACGGTAAACACACTGTGTGTCCCTTCTCACACTCAAGTGTTCGGGGGAGGTGTTATGGCAGATGATGGGGAATTAGAGAAGCGAGTAAATTGAATACGAGTCTTGGAGGTAGCCTCATTATTGAAAAGGCAATTCCAATCCAACATAATTAAGGCACAACAATGCAATAACTGTCAGCTCATTACGGAGAATAATAAAATTCACATCACAGTGTCACTCTCACAAATGCCAACTTCAGGCGCCAACTGTGATCATGGAGCCAATCCCTCCCTCTTTAACAGAGAAATTACAATGGAGCTTTGGGTGGAGGCCCATCTGCTTGGATTTCTTATCTCCCACTCCTCTGTTACTCTGTGAGGATTAGGTTAGATGAGAGGATGAGGAGGTGTTAAGTCAGTATGCCAACTGTAATTAAAAGGGTATTTTTCTTTGACTCCAAAAACTATGAAACGGGAGGAAAGCTTAATGATACATCAACAATGTATGCAGTTTATGTGTCTGCATCCAACCTTATCATCACTTTTTTTTTAAAGCATGCAGGACAAATCATTTCTGTTTCTTTTTCCTTTAATATTCTCACCTATACAGGTGATGTTGATATGACAGTCTCTGGCTAACTTGTGATCATGTCATGGCTATGTATGTACCTGTCTAAATGTGCCTGGATATCGCACTGTTCTTTGGTATACTGTACAAAAATATACTTATGGCTAACAATTTGTATTTCTTTTATAGTTTTCATACTTTCATGTCTTAGTATAAATATTCCACTTTGTGATCCCTATAGTGATGTGTCACACTTTGATAAGAAGAAAGGGAACTGAGTCATAGGCTACGTGAGCTCCTACTATTATAATGCCCAAATTTTGCTGCCTTAAAATCTTGCCACTCCAAACATGAAATGCTCCTTTAATCGGTTATCCTAAAGGAATGGAGCCTTTAGACTCAGCTCCCTAAAGAGAAGAAATTCCCATTACTATTTTGGTGACAGTGTTCCCTGTTGAGGTGGAAAATGGTAAAACAAAATGGCATTTTATACTAAAAAACATGTGGCTGAAGACTGAGGCCTTTCACTAAGTGGAATTTATACGTTGTGTGAACTGTTTGAATATGATTTGTTAGCAGCTAAATCACCCAGATCTTAAATCAGAATCAGAATCAGAATTCTTTTTATTGCCAAGTATGTTTACACAAACAGGAAATTGCCTTGGTTTGCTTGATTTTGCCTCTTTAAAGAGTTTATACTTACAACTTATATTTGTGATCTCTTTTTGGCTGGACCAAACAAGTTTGTGAAGAAGTTTAACCATTGGTTTGCCGAATGCTGCCTGACTAAGTTAAAGGTCCAGTGTGTAAGATCTAGATGAAAGGGATCTATTGACATTGATCTAAAATAGTCGTAGTGATGTTTCATCTAAATTATACAAATTGTTGTTTTATTTACCCTAGAATGGGCCCTTTATATTTAAATAATCTATATTTACCTCAGGGGTGAGGGGGGGGTCCTCTCTATGGAGGCCGCCATGTTTCTTATAGTAGCCCAGACTGGACAAACTAAACACCCTTTGAGTTTGAGCGAGGGAGACATGATCTCTAGGAGAACATACAATTTAATTATAGCTGCAATCAATCTGATTTACAGGCACACACACACACACACACACACACACACACACACACACACACACACACACATTCTTGTCATTGCATTGGCTTACATTAATTTCCTGGAGATTCTAACCTTAACCATAACTACTACAGGCCTAACCCTTACCCTTGACATGCCTTCACCTTTAAACAATATGATTTATACTACGTGTACTTGCTTTTTGTCATGAGAAAGACATGGCCACATAATGTGACTGCGTAAACAGATTTAGGTCCCCACAACCTGAGGAATCACATGTGCAACCAAGTCTCCTATGAGGTTAGACTTTCTCACTTTTTGTTTTTTGGGGAGTGTTTTTACCTTGTTTCTTCTGATTGTACTGGAGAGAGGCACCTACTGAAGTAACACTGACATATATGTACATACATGTCCCTCAGGGGAGCAAGGCAACAAAAATTTTATGGATTGATTGATTCACATGCACACGCACACACACACATAAACAGTAGTATTGTTCTCAGCAGTAATGTAATCTTGCCTCAGCTGCTGGCTTCATCAGACTGATGTAATAGGAAACCGGTATTTATGTTTTTCAGAAAAGATGGATTGAGTGGAAGGCGAGAGGAGGGTGTGAGGAGGTTACAGCCCCGGACTAACTCTACTCAGCCCGTCAGGCCTGGGGAGGGAGCAGAGGTGTGAGGGAGAGAGGGAGAGGTAAAGGGGGGAGATTGGATCAGAAGAGGAGAATAGGTAAAGAGTTGTTAAATGGAGGGGAGGAGAGAATGACGGATTATTTATAAAGGGGGAAAGATGGAGAGATTGAAAGAGGGGGAGGAAGAGGACGAAGGAGGAGATTGGACAAAGTATAGATTAAACAGATTAGAGAGTGAGGGAGTGTGTTTTCTTTTTTCTTTTCATTCCCATTTGTTCTTGCCAAGAGAAATGGTCAAGTCAGAATGTGAGTGTGTGTGTGTGTGTGTGTGTGTGTGTGTGTGTGTGTGTGTGTGTGTGTGTGTGTGTGTGGTATGTATCATTAGGATATGGAGTCAAGTCTTCACATCCCCCCTAGATGGAATTGTAAATATGTAAAAGAAATTAATATTATCTTAGAAAGAGCAGAGAGAATAGCACTGTTTATGTTGTGTTATACATATACAACCACGATAATATATGGAGAGCTGTGTGTGTGTGTGTGTGTGTGTGTGTGTGTGTGTGTGTGTGTGTGTGTGTGTGAGACATCATTGGGTTTGTAGTTGTCCATTAGACAGGAGGTAAGATTCCAGCAAATAACTTGTTGCAATAAAACAAAGTGGCAAAGATTTTCATAAAATCTTTGTGGTTCTATAAAAGTTATTTTATTACCTAGTTTCAGTGTAAAAAACTGGGCTCTTAACCACATCAGAGAATATGTTTGGAGATTTTTACATCCATTTTTACAAATAATTTCTAAAGGGCCAAACATATGTTGGAGATTGTTGTTATTAGTAGTTTTTTATAGTTTTATCATAAAAAATGTAAAGGCCATCGACCACACCGATTAGTTCGACATGGTTGAACATGAGTATAAATAAACTGTGCTTCTTATTCCTCAGGGAATCAAAATTAGTCTGATTGGTTTTCTTAAGGTTGTTTCTTTGTATGTGAGAGAAATGGGTTTTAGATTTGTGCCACTGAGAAAAAACTGAAGTAAACACACACATGATCTGAGTACTTACCTAACCCTAACCCTAACCCTATATTTACATAAACTTGACCTGAAAACATTTCGTAACACAGAATGGATATCTCAAAATAATGTGAGGAATCTCTGTCTGTCTGTATGAATGTATGTATGTGATTCACCCTCCTGGTAACTGTTTACCCCACCTACTTCACACTTGGCCTGTGTGTTGCTGTGAGCCCCAAAAAATGCAGTGGAGAATTTTGGTGCAACTGGGATATGTCCAATAATAATACATTTTTAACAATGACACATTTCCTGGCCAAGGCCCAACAGTTTCCTTAAATCCAATCCAGCTGCACCAGATTTCACACACTCATAGATATCAGTTACCTAAATGTGACAGATTTTTTTAATCAAGCCCTACAAGTTATCCCCATGAAAAACAGTGGAAATGTTGAAGAATGCCTCCTATTGTGAAATAAAGTAAAAAATAAAAAGGTTCTGTAGCAGCAATTGTTGGGACTCTTGACGAAAATGATGTAATTGATAATTTAAAGTCGAAATTCAGCAAACTCTGAACAAACAGGTGAACAACTCTATGTTCACACAGAGGGACCAAGTAACCCCCCCCCCAGTTCAATTATTGCAACCAGCATCACCACACACCAAACTAACGGCCCATATCAAATGGACATGTTTCAAATGGTCACTGCATTAGGATACATGCTTGAGTATGGAGAGGAATCAAACATTTCACAACAAATAACTCTCTTCATCTGAACTGAATTAAAACAAACTTGAAAAAAATCATTTTCTTTTATAAGTGTTTCTGCTGTGCTGTCATTCAAGTGACATAAGATGTTTTCTCCCAATGGCATCTACATTCTCCTATTTCCTTTCCACCATAAGTACTTTCTCTTAAATAAATCAAAGTAAAGCTGAACATAGCCATTTGGGATAATTTGCCTCTCCTTCTTGTCACTGTGTTCTCAACAGCTGGGCTCCAGGGCTTTTGCTGCTTTAAATAGTTGTATCTTTGTTTAACGCAGTCAGCATTTTCTCCAAGCTCTTATCTGAGTCGTGTCAATGCGCTCCTTGTTTCATATAGTCTGTTTATTACACCAAGTTGTGCTATCAACTGGCTGCCTAACACATCAGTGGCAGGGGGAAACCCATTCAGCAAAACATGACAGCAAAAGCCAGGTAGGTTGCCATGGACACTGCTATGTTCACGGCTAGTTAGAACCAATGAAAGTCATTTTTCCAGCCACTTTTTTTGGAAGGAGAGGTGGTGGTAAATCTGTTTTTGGAGATAAAGAGTCTTTAGGGTTTTTACAAATGCATTATCAGGTTTTTCTGCTGCTTGTTGTTTGACCAGCTTCACTCTGTCTTACCCACTTCTCCCTCTACTATAGCCATTGGAAATATAAATTGCAGCGGCCATGATTTATGTCACTGAGGGTTCAAGGTGCTTTTGCATGCTTACAAGTTTTGTTCTTTACATTTAAATTGAAAAAACGGACACATGACTGCACTGTGCTGTTTTGTGATGTTCAAATAAAAGACTGAGCCTTAATGAAGTTGAATTAAGTTTGTAAGTTACCAGCAGAGTTGTCTGCAGTACAAGTCAATGCAATAACTGAGACGATCACAAAAGAAACATGGTTTTATTCTGTTTAGTCATTCCACTGAGGCAACATGAACAATTCCAGGTCAATGACCCTAATATCTAAATGGAGAGTTCTCTTTATTAATATTATGAGTTACACTTGTGTTTCAAACTATGAGAAAGGTCTATAAAGCCTCATGGAAAGATGTTTTTTGACATGACGAACATTTAGTGTGTGACACTGTTCAGTTGTGCAAACATAGAGTGAAGACATAAAGTTGCACTATTAAGTTTTATGGTGTTTTTTTTGTACACTAACATTTTTAATGTGCAGGTCAATCATCCAATCTGTATGTGGAATGCATATCTCACAGACTGTTCAAATGATTGATTTCACACTTGCCATGTGTATTGTAAATTCCTTGAGAGAGATGCAGAGTCGTGTTTGGTGCAATATGGACAATATTAATAAGAATATGAAAAAGCAGGGGACAAGCGCTCTGTATCAGTGGGGATGGGGCAGTGAGCTAAAAGTCAGTCACGGACCGAGTTGAACATGTCTTCTTTTACATCCTCGGATAAACTACAGCACTGGTAGGTAACCATCAGCCTGTGGCCAATAATATCTGACCCACCAGATCTGATCTGAGCTGATCTCCATTGTGGCAACAACATTCTTCAAAGTAAAAGCACATTTGTTTTATTGCTGCAATGCTATTTATCAGGCTAAATTACAGAGCTTTTATTTAGAAAAGTTGTTCATTTGGGTCTGAACATTGTGTCGATTGCTAAACAGATATGGGGCCATTATTGTAGCAAACCTATTGACAAACGTGAGCCTCAATCCATCTGTGTGTACTCAGATTTGTGAATGTGTACATTGATCTGCAAATCTGTATTTAGAATTAGTGTATGTGTGTAATTGGATTGAAAATGTGTAAAGAAAATATCTTGAAATATGTATTGAGATTTGCAAGTGTATTGATATCTGTAAATGTGTAGAATGTAAATAAAAGTAAATTAAAGCGGTATTAAAGTATATATAAAATAATGGGAGAATCACAATCACAGCTATACAAATTTCACAACCAGAGATATTTGACAAATCCGTCAGAATGACCAAGATGGATTATCAATTTGAGAGATTTCTTGTTGCATCAGGATTAAAAGAGAAACCAAAGGAATATCAGGTGAATTCACACCTTTATGCAATAGGAGATGCAGAAGATGATATTTTAGGAGTCTTGCCAATGACCGATGAAATAGAAAGAAGGATGATGTGGTTAAAGCTGCATTTGGACAGCACTGTGTAGGAAAACACAATGTCATTTTTCAAAGGGCTCAGTTTAACATAAGATGTCAACTAAAATAAGAGAGTGCAGAAGCATTCATTACAACAGTGCAAAGGTTAGCGGAACACTGTAACTTTGGAGTGCTTAAAGGGATAGTTCACCCAAAGGTGGCTCGCCAGGCCCCTTGTGTCTCTATACACGCACCAATTTGGCAAAAATCACACATTCAAGCCTGGACAACTAGATGGGGTGTTTGCAGTTTGAGAGAGGGCCTTGAGTATTTTCCTAGATTTGTATATTAATGGCCAATTTGCTGCATTTAGTTAAGTTTTAATCTTCCAAAATTAAGCGGTACATGTAGCAGTATGTAGCAGTAGAGATGACAGTACCCACAATGCAATGTAGAGAACTTGTAGGTTGACTCGTAAAACGTTGGTAAAACGTTGTGTAACCTAACTCCATGGTGTCCTGTCTTCTTTGTTATATATAAATAGTCTGTATTTGACCAATCCCAGAGGTTAAATCAGGATGTTATTACACAGTGGAATTTTAATTGTTGTATCAGGTATTAATGCAGACTAATGCTAGTAGTGTTTTCAATTGTTCTTCATTAAACTATTCTAAAAGTTTTAATCATAGTTTATGCTTGCTGTTTCTGTACTTGCTGATGAGAAATTACATAATTTCTACTGCCTCATTCCATTGTTCTGGCTGGTCGCACAAAACTCTTGACTTGGTGCTTCTAGCACAACATGGATTGAGCTGGTGGCAAAAGTCGAGCACTCAGATGTCTATGCTTCCTTATCGATGTCATTAATGACAGAGCATAGATATTTGAGGGGTGATTGCAGAGACTGTTGATTAAAAAAAAAAGGAATTCTGCAGGAATCTATGGAAAACCTCTGCAAATGGTTTATAGAGACAAAGAAGCACACACAAACCAAAAGTGGTGCTCCTGGAGGTAGCAAGCCGTACTAGAAAAAAAACCATTCTATATGTGTTTGCTCTTCTTCTTTGCCTTTTTCTGTCAGTGTGGTTGTATTTTTATCAGCGGCGACACCCATAGTTCAGGAGAGGACTGCACTGACTGCAAGTGTAAGTATGACAGAGAGAGGCGTCACAGTGGGCATGCACAATGACCAATCCTTCAAGCATAATCACAGTTTTAGCCCACTTAAATCTGTATCTGAACGTTGGTGTAGCATTTATGCTTCTACAGAAAATAAACTCATGATTGAAAACAAGGACCTTCCAACATCTTTACTCTAACTGAACCAGGGAGAAAATGCGGTGCTGCCTTCCCTCCCTGTACTTTCTTCCTAGCTCACTACAGATGTGTGGCTGTGGTGCAGAGGGGAGGCAGGTTTAGCCCTCCCTCTGGTTCCTCTGCTCATCCCAAGGGGCTCTTTAAGGAGCTCAAGGCTTCCACAGCCACGAGACAGAAAGAAAAACACACTCACCGGCACGTGTACACGTACACATGTTCTCAAGGTGGTGATAAGGAGCTACTTAATGGTGCTTGAGCTTTCCCACTTGAACTCTTGTTTATTGGCTGCAAGTACACCTTCTCCTGCAGCTTGACTGGCTGTGTTTTCTTCAGAACAAACAAAACCAATACCTTGGGAAAGAGAGCGGTGCAAATAAATACACACACGGCTAATTCTTATACACACATATGCTTACACATAGAGACAAAAAGTCCTTTCCTGGCACCACTTTTACCTCTTCGCCCATCCCTTAATGAGGCGGTGACGAGCGATCTGGTTGGGATTTTGTCAGCGGGTGGCTGGAGCTCCACAGACAGATTAAAACCCAATTATGTTTTCATTTCACGCTCTTTTATTGGACCTGATAAAAAAAATTGGGAATAGCAGAGCAGAAGGGTAGAGAGAAAGAAAAGGAAAGGGGACAGGCGGAGAAGGCTAAAGGGAGGAGAATACAGAATGGGCTGTAACTGTTAACTCCTCCCTCATGACGTGTGTGTGTGTGTGTGTGTGTGTGTGTGTGTGTGTGTGTGTGTGTGTGTGTGTGGTTCTCCCTTGAAAAATAGCTGTAGAGGCTGCAAGGACATTAAAATGAGATATTAAGGCCATACAGTCCTACACACCTGCAATGAAAATAATGTATAGATGTACTTTTATCTGGCCTCCATTGAACATCATCAATCACACATCTACCATAAATTTGTGGTTCCCAATTTTTTTGATTCCAAATCTCAGTCAGATTAACTCAAGTAACACCTGCCCTGTTAAAAAAACTAGGTGTTATTTCAACACACAGTATGTAACAATTCTTCATTAAAGAATTAAAAAACAACTACATCTTGTTATATATTTTGGTGACTTGTGTAGCCTACTTATATTATCCAAAATGATTCCAACAATTTCCAAACCCAGGGAAATTCACAATTTCAGTTTGGTTGCCTTTTACTCGCGACATATCAGCTTTACCTGTGGCTATGCTTATCTTTGCTATAACTTCCAGGACAAACAAAGGAAAAACACACTGCTAGCAAGTAGTCAACTGTTTATCCCACTGTTTGTATTGGTGACTGGTCATGGATCACACACAAGTATTTAGTTACATATTGTACGTTTGAAAAACTGAAATATGTATAAGTTGATTATATGTCTATTTTTTTTCATACGATTGAACTATGAATGCGTATGTTACTCTGGTCTCGTTAATATTCACTTCACTTCTTCTACTTGCAGCTAGCCTTTCTTTTTGAGCAATTCATCCATTGATTTCTATCATTAAACTATTACTGTTAGCTATCTATTGCTATTACCAAATAGCTATTACTTTTGAACTATTTGAATAGTTAATCAATTATATTTAGCTTTCTGTTATTTAGCTAATTATGTCAACTTTTTTAACCAAGTGTTTCATCCTTTTATCCATTGCTTTTTTAGCCTTTTCAACCTTAACCATTTAACTATTTCAGCAATTTATCAGCATTTATCAGTTTCTTCTGTCTTCTTATGATAACTTTTAGCTATGTAGTTATTTATCTGAGGGCTAACCATTCTCCGATAGCTTGCTAACTAGTTGTCACACTCACTTGCAGTGTGTGTGTGTATTATTTCACTAACACTCTTTTATTTCTTCTGTATAAATTAGAGCCGTTGCTATAAGAAATTAAAATATTAATGGGTTGAACAAAATTAATAAACAACGACTTTGTGGCCAAAAAACAGAGACAGTTTGCTTTTTTTTTTTTTACCCCAAACAGTCATGGGTGAATAATTTTTTTTATTTTAACTCCCATATTTATAAAATTCACTCTCTGCTGAAATCTCTTTTGTCTATTGACTTCTGTGGCATTTAGTCATCTTTTCTCTGCTGTTTATGACAAACATTTCAGCTCTGAGCTTGACTCACCCATGGCCTAATCTCTTCTGTCACTCCATGATATTTAGCCCTGAACCATGAATTTACAAATGTCAGTAGGATGCAGAAGTTTGACTTCAGCTTTCTGTCTCATGAACTTTTCACATTCTCTGAATACTGCAGATCACTGGTGTACAAGGACCCCTGTTTGGGAATCACTGCTGTACATTACACACGCACACTCACACAAACACACACACACACACACACACACTGTAAAACATATTCCACCACCATACATTGGTGTCTTATGAGGACACAGACAAGCATTTACACACACAAGCTCCCACATTGCCCTCCAGTACACTATCTGGAGTAATTGATTGATTGGACAAGAGAACCGAACAGGCACATAAAGCTCAACCTGGTCATCTCGTTAGTAAATCCCTGGGGACCCAGTTAACATGTTAAACACCCACCTCTTCACGCACGTGCGTACACACACACACATACACACACTGTGCCTCCAATTTCTCTTTCCAATCAAACTGAAGACGACGACCTTTGCCCTTGTCCTGGTTTTGTCCCATGCCCCCTTTACCACAACCCCCCACCTTTGCCGTGTCCATGACTCAATCATCCCACACCTCATCACCCAACATCTACCCATCCCTCGTGCTGCTGTCGCTGTAACACTTTTAATTACGGCAAGTTAAAAATTACGAGCCCGGAACACAGTGTCGCTGGCAGGTTGGCTTTAATTGCCTCGTGGTGCAGTGCTGGACAGAGGAATGGGGAGGGTGGTGGGAGGGTTAAGGGGGAGTGGGTCACTCTTGGGTAGCAGAGAGAGAGAGAGAGATAAAGAGAGCAAGAAAGAGACTCACTTTTAGATGACCCTGCTAATCAATGGACAGCCAATAGTGTAGCAGAGCACGGAAGCTGTTTCCTCCCTCTCACTCGGTCTTCCCCAACCTTCATCCAACAGTGTCAATGTAACACTCACTCACACACACACACACACACACACACACACACACACACACACACACACACACACACTGTCTAAAAATTGGCAATACAATATGAGGCCTGCACAGTATCAGTCGAAGTGAGTCACTTCTATGTGTCACATTCCGTTTTTACACTGACATAGCCGGTTTACACAAGTTTTTTAGTAAACCTCATAAAAAAGGCGATTGTGATCATGTTCGACGTCACAAACTAAAACCTGAGGCGCTCTCTCACCTTGTTGTCTTGCTGAATTAGTGCGTTCACCCAGTTGTCATGTCACTGCTGATAAGAATGGGAGCAGATTCAAATCTGTGTGTACTCTAGAGTAATTTAATCTGGGAGTGAATGCTGATTGTATCCATTCCCATTGTAGACAAAAGCCAGATGTAAGTTGGTTTTGGTGGGTTTTTGGACCAGTGGGAAAGGGGCAATTGATTTTCTCAATAGTACTCCCCCTCTTGGTCTTGGCTGACTGTGCCTCACAGTTCAATACAAATGTGAATATAACTGAATCTCTTCAGTATTTGCTCACTGGTACCTCTCTTGGTGATCTGCTTGGTAATTAAAATGGTGATGGACGCTGCCTTTCGCAACCTTCCATTTTTGATTCAAAACAGAAAAGCAACAAACTCACCACACCACCTTCTCCTTCCAGCCATGAATTCATCATGATTTGAGGTGATTTATGACTCCACCCTCCCTCATGTGGATAAGCACCACTGGAACCACTCAGATGTATTAAAATGGAGCACACCCCTCCACCACGGCCCTAAGCATTGTGGTTAGCTAACCTAAATAAGCTGTAAAGCTCTTGTAGCTTCAGCAGATCTCAGACTACTGCAGCTGGATGACCGCTTCACTTCGGCCTGTTCTCTCCCGACTCCACCCATCTAATGAAACAGATATATTTTTGTCCTTTGCGGCAAATGTGCATTAAGATGGAGGTCGCTGCGGGGCTAAGTGGATGTGTGTGCAGATGGTGACAGTGACAGAGATGTAAGTGATGGTGGCATCTGACCAAAGGATCCATATAGGGATGACATCACCCTCTGAAGAAAAAAGAGGAGGAGGGGGAGGGGGAGGAGGCGGGAAGGAGGGGTTAGCAAACTATGAGCTCAGAATATCAATGCAGGAGGACAGCTTTAAGCACTTCTGGCACTGGAGCTCCAACCCTCTCCTTCCCTCCGCCCTCCCTCCCCTCAGTGTCTATAACTCGTCCGTTGCCAGTCTTTTATCATGGAGCCCTGACACCTGTCCTTTTCCCACCCCTCCCTCATGTTCACGCACCTTTCTCTCTGAATTCAGGTTGCCACCTGCTAATCTGGTCTGCGCCTTTTCCAATCACAGCTGTGACACTTTCCCTTGAGCCTTGAGGTATCGTAGCTTCTTTCTTCTTTTTTTTTTGTTTGCTGCCGTCATTGTGTGTGTGTGAGGCTGACTGAAAGGACATCTAGGTTTATTTCAGACACTCACAGGAGCACTTAGTCACACCAGGTCAATAGTGTTGACCTTGTTACTTAAAAATTAATTTATTAATTATTTTTACCCATCCTACCTTCAGGCAGATATTAGACCTTCAGAACCCAGTAAACACACTGAATGATTCTAAAAGCCAAATTGAATGTAGGAGCAAACTTCTTGTCATCATCTTTGCCGTGTAAAATAAAACCAGGGAATCTTTCCACAGGGATAAACTCTACTTATTATCGTGTGACATTTCCCATCTTTTCAGTGTGAGAGGACAATGACTAAAGACCGTGCAATAAAAAAAACAATCTTTAAAGTTCTCTGCTTGTCACACTGTGAGATACTGAGATGTAGATAAATTGTAGCACTGCAACATAAAAGACGTCATCCATCTGCACCGCTCTCATGTTTTAAAACTGTAGCAACACAACGTCATGAGGTAGAGAGGTTCGTCCACTAACTTGAGGGTCGGTGGTTCGATCCCCAGCTCCTTCAGTCCACATTCTGATGTGTTCTTGGTCAAGATACTGAACTACATATTACCCCTGATGACTGTATGAATATGTGTGGATCATATCATAATTGAATGTTATTTGTAGTGTTAATGGCTTTGAGTGGTCCATAAGACTGGAATACAGTCAATTTACCAAAAGAAGAAAAAGGGGCAACATGGATAACTAATACTGCAAAGGGAATTTCAGACATATTTTCAAGCAGTAATATTATGTGATCTGTTCATCTGCTACATTTCAAAACATATAATCTGAAGCCTTTAATGTTGTATTCCTGTTGGTTGTTTTTTTAAATGTGTTTCTCAGCAGGAGTAGCGATAAAGGCATTTTGGCCCATCTAAGGTCCCAACACCTACAGCTGGATAATAAAACAATACCAATAATTACAATTTTCATCAATATTGTTGTAGCTTAATCCAACTACTTTTCAAATGACAAGATGAAAGTCCAGACTTAAAACAGAGATTTTCCTCAATGAATAGAAAAAGGTGGATACACATGTGATTGAGTGATGGAGGCTTTGCACAAACAGCTCAGTAACTACTAACTACTGCTGTTTCTGTCCCCTGCTCTGAGAGCATTATGGGTAATGTAGTTCTTGCGATAAAACTTAAAACATCTGGCCTCTATATTATTCCTGGTACTTAGTTTTCAAATCAAATAATCAACATTAGTTTAATCAAATAAAGTCACGTCAATATAAGATATGATCAATGTATATATCGATATAATGCACATACATTGTGTAAACACAGGGAGGCGGAATAACACATAATTGATATCAGATTTGTGAAATGTTTTGCTGTTCATGAAGTGTTTGTCATTACCTGCTCATAAGAGAAGACAGGGTTTCAACTTCTTTAAAATTAAGATAAATAATAATATGAGACTGATAATTATCGCTATTGACTGAAACTTGATAAGTTGATAATAATCTTTTCCCATATTGCTCAGCCCTAACAGAAACTTTAAATTACCTGTTGCTCATCCTTGAAAATCATTCCATGAAATGTTATTCCTTCATGCTTTTCCACATCAGCTTTGCTTTGTTTTTTCTTCACAGAGTTCCAGAGATCCTTCTTCCAATCGTTTTTACCACACATGAGGATGTAATGCTTTTTAAGACATTAAACTATCACTGTCAAGTTAATTATGTTACCTTTATATTATACTAGCAAACAATTAAGCCCGGGATGGGAAGCTTGAATCACTTTGAGAGCAACATGATAGAAGAATGAAGAATGGTGCCACGGAGCAATAAATGACGCTCACAGTAAAAGAGGCCGGCGGTATTTGCCAACCATCTGGAATATGGTCTAATTTGTTAACATTAATTACAGCGACATCTCAAAGGTAATATGCTGCTGATTTACCAAAGTAAAATGGCTACATGTACTTCTTAATGCCGCTTCTTGTGTTCTTCTTCCCATGTTTTTGAAGCGTATTTGTTCCGCCTCTTCCTCCACCATGCTCTCATCCACCCCTTCATCTCTCCTTTACTCCATCATCTCTCTCTAAAGCCGTTGAGCTCTTTCCATCCATCTCTCTCCTTCCAAACATATCTCTCCCCCTCCATGCCTCCCTCCCTCTCCGGCTGTTTTAAGGGGAGCTCTTTGAGGATCCACTGACTTAATTACTGTAATGGGGTTTCTGACACTTGAGACTAAACAAGTGAAACTGGGGAAAGGAGCGACCAAGGGGACGTTATTAGTTTTTTTTTATAAAAGCTGTGAGCACAACAGAAAGTAACAGAAGGCCCTCAGAGGGACGTTCTTTTGCAGCAGTTTCCTGCACTTTTTATCCTTCATTATTAAGAAAGTTTGACTGTGTGTGTGTGTGTGTGTGTGTGTACGTTCAGGAAAAGAATGTGCACCTGTGTGTAGCGCTGTATTTGTGAGCGTTTGCAGTCCGCGACATTCAGAAGTGTTCAGACGAGTCTCTCAGAAAAAATATGGTTAATTAAGCAATTATTGAACATTGCAGCTGTGACTCGTGGGAGATGTTTGTTTTGCAGGTTGTTTGAGGCTGAAGTTTTTAAACTGCGGCTCAAGGATTTTCAGAGTTCGTTGAGGGGATCAACTGGTATTTTCTTTTGCAAACAAGTTTCCTCATTTGAGTTACTTTAGTAGCTGTCAATCCCTGGAAGTCAACGTTTAGTTTATGACGTGTGAGACACCTCTTGATTAAATGAATGAAAGACACTGACTGTTTTCTGCATTTGACTGGAAAATAGAATTGACCTACGTTGTCACCAGCTACACATGCAGGGACCTGGACCCAAATGAGAAGGGAGAAGGGAATGGAGGAGGAAAAAAAGAGGATGGAAAGAAGAAAGCTGTGGAGGAGGAGGAGGAGGAGGAGGAAGGAAGGAATGCGAGCCAAGTTCTTGTCCATCTTCATTATGACTCATTTCAGTTTTTATCAGTCATGGAGGAATCTCAGACGTTTGGCTCAATATACTGGTACACACAAACACAGACGTGTGTACAGATATTTAGAAGAGGCTCAACTCAGTTTCAGTTTCATTTAATCAGAAAATAAATTTTACTCTGGACTGTAAAAAATGTAAAGAAAACTTAAAAAGCTTGTTTCAATCTATAATTATACAACTATGAATAAATTGACTGCCAGTATTAGAAAATTACATACTTTCTCAAACTGCATTTTAAATTCAGTGAACTGAAGGAGACCCGGCTGCCCACACATACAGATATTTACAGTCACATTAGATTTCAGTGATATTGCATATGAATATGCTGACACATAGGTAATTTAGAACTTATTTACTGCTCATTAAAATCCCCCTGGGAGCAGATCTCATGGTAATATACAGTACCTCTTAGATTATGCGATATGTAGGGTGAAAGTTGACACTTTGGCCGAGTGGTGATGGAGGAAAGCTCATTGACAGTCCACAACTTTAAGGGTCTATCCTCTGGGGAGCTTGAACACAACCAGTAAATTATAGCAGAATTCCTGACTATATTGTAAGTTCAATTCAGCCTCACGGCAGTGCCAGGGGCATGTTCATGGTGCATTTACTGCTAACATATCTAGATGCTTTGCAGTTCTACATTTGATAATTCTGTGCCCATCAACTATGGTTATATATTTATTATTATTGTGGATAAAACTGCATCTTTATTCCTCGCTAAAACAGAGGGTAATGGAAATTTCAGATGGGTATGATGACATGGAAAATAGTGCAAGCAGCCCTGGTTCCTATATGAGTGCAACTTTCACTTATCAAGAACTAATCCAAATTACCACCTTAAATGGGCAATGCTCCACATAGATGCATTTAGCCAATAACTATATTGCATTGGTATCAGTACTAAAAGACAAAGTTGAGAAGCCTGAAAAGAATGTTGTAATATCGCCAATGGAACACAAACCACCTAGCCTCACACTTTGAATTACAGCTTGCCTCATGATGATTCACAAGTAATGTGTTTATATTTCACAAAACTGTGGCATCAACATAACAACAATTTGTTTTGCCAGAAGTTTCCAGCCAAGACTTTAATCAGCTTTAAGTTTTTGTGTTTCTCCCCAGTTCCATCCTGAACATGTACAGAATGGTGTCATATTGAGCACACAAAAGATGCTCATGGAGTTATTTGATTTAAGAAACTGGATTCCAGCTACAAAGTCGAAATTATGTTATCATTATTGTGTTTCCTTTGAATACAAATACATGTTTCCTTTGTTCCTAAATTGAATATCTAATTGTATAATTTTTTAAGACAGTTCTTTTTACATATCACCTTAAAATCAGTATCAGCTAGCTCAATGAAATGACTTATGGTATTACACTTGGATCATTTTTTACCTTGACCTTTTTTACCTCATATAGAAAACACACTCAATGACTGAGTACAACAGAGATTTTTGCTTGGTCTAATTTAATTATTCTTTATGTGAGAATTTATAAGACATAAGAAATAACAAATCGGAGTTCCAAATGTGGTTTAACATGCTTCAATGTGATTCAGTTTAATTCAATTCAATTTTATTTGTATAGCGCCAAATCATAATAAAAATTATCTCAAGACACTTTACATAGAAGGTCAAGACCGTGAAAATGATAGAGAAACCCAAAAGTATACAATGTAAAGCATCAGGCTTTTCTGGGAAACCTGCTCGTACATCAAAGAAACAATGACGCTTATACAGAAGATACAAGGTTAACACCAGTTATGGAAACAGATTTTACAGTGATTCATTGATAGGAAATTGATGTTTATGATAAAAGTTACACATTGAAGCCTTCATCATGAACTAAGGCCTCACACTAAACTTGATTCTCATATGAAGAGACACAAAACCAAATGCACGCTCACACCCACACACACACAAACACACACTCATCTCTTTTACCCCTCTGGGGGGTAGAATCGGCCTATCAGATAGCTGAGGTAGGGTGCCGGTGGGGGGGCAAGGAATATAAATGGTGCTCCCAGTTCCCCATTAGCCTGTCTGAGTGGAAGATGGAGGGTGGTGGACGCATGGGGTGGGGTCAGGCTCAGGTGGTGAGCACACAGGAGAAAAAACCTCTTCCCCATCCTCCTCCCTCCTCCTCTTATCTTAGTTGTTGCACCTTTTAGGCAAGCAACCTCCATCCATCTTCAGTTTGGCTAAACCTGAGAGCTACCTGGAGACTACCTCTCCAATTCTGTTACACCCGTCCCTGAGGAAGGTGGAATCGATACTACTGGTCGCTAACGTGTTTTTGTAAAATCAGCTCACTTCCCGCTATATGTAATTTCAGAATTATCATCTCTGTCTCTGTCTTAACTTCCTTTGTGAAATGTCTGCTTCATCAGGGACCTTAATGAATCCAGTGAACCAGGACAAAAGTTATATTTTTAGACTCTCAAAAATAGACTTCTGTCATCAGCTCATATGGACTTTCCAATCATTGTTAAGAGGACGTGTTGAGGGAAGTTAGCTCAGGTGTGTGTGTGTGTTTGTGTGTGTGTGTGTGTGTGTGTGTGTGTGTGTGTGTGTGTGTGTGTGTGTGTGTGTGTGTGCCTGTGTGCCTGCAGTGCTGTTGATTGTATATGTGTCTGTCCATGAGAGCCAGAAAAAGATGGAGAGAGTGAGTTTCCTTGCCTCTCCCTGTGGCAGCAGGTGTGTAAATAACAACCTAATAAAAATGAGGCTGAGTCAAAGTACTGAGGGACCAGGCCGCCACTCATCCATGCACTACCTCCCCTTCTCTTTGTCAAACTCCGACATTGATCCCAGCTCATCTGCTCATTGTCAGCGTTCCCCGGCTGCACAAGGCTCCCTCCCTCCCCTCTGCTCTGCTGGGCCGCTCGTTATAATTCTGGGTCTGTAGGCCGCCAGTGTTGTGGCATAATTTTACCAAGTGTCCTGCTTCCGCACAGGCTGACAGCTGAACCCAATCTCCACTGCTTCACTCAGCCAGATTAAAACTGTGCCTCATTTGCCTCGTTGTCCTCACTGTTGTTACCTGTTGGCAAAATGAGCCCCAGAACTACAGGGGACAGTGAGAGAGAATGGCTCTGAGCAATTGTAACCATGAAAAGTTGGTATACAGTGTATGTATCCTACAGTACAAAAAGATCAACTGAATTCTTTGAATCCAATCAGGTAGACTTATTTTATACAAGGTAATATCTCACCCTGTATAAAATAAAGCAACCTTAATGTTAGCTGGACTGCTAATAAATAAATAATGTCCCATCAGATCAATAAACAAAAAATACAAACAAAATTATCCTCTAAAACCACAAGTTCTTATAAAGTCCTCAGTTCAACAATTTAGAGTCTGTGTTACTCAGTCCCAAAAGGTAAAAATCCCAAAACATAGTTTATGCAGGTGTGCGTGGAAAGACGTCTTTTTCATCATAAACTCCACGAGCCATTTAGTTTAGTTGGTTTTATTCTGCGTTTTGTATGCCATCTTAATACATAATTTTTCCTTGGCAATTAAGTGTAATTCTTAAAATTGGTACTTTCTGTTGAGCAGTTTTCTTTTCCATCAATAAGTCAACAAACAAAAGGTCAAAAAGAACCCATTTGTAGTCACTGTCTCTAAAATCCACTGACACTCTTCCTCCCTCAGCTCGAGCCTCCTCTCACTGAACAATCAGAGTAATGAAATGGCCTGTTAGTAACTCAGCTGATTTGCATAATAATATTAGTTGACCTTTTTGGTTTGATTAGTTTGGTTTGTGTGACTTTCAGGCTACATGGAGATGAATGTTCTCCAGTTCTAGAGCTAATGTTTAGCGGTTGTTTGGAGCACACGATTTATTACAACGCACTGTGTGTCAGGGTGGCACAGTAAAATGTTGCAGCCCTATAATATCAGTGGAATTGACTTACTCATTTGGGAATTAGTTGATGTTTACCCTCTGAGCTGCTGGGAACATATAACAATTCTAATCTGCTTCTTTAACTCAATAACAGAGGAACTTACTTCGCCATTAATATTAGAGCTGGGCACATGCTCATGGGAGATCTCTGCACAGTCTCCCTGTGGGTGCTTTTAGCTGATAAAACACAGTGGGTTAAAATGGGGATATGCTGGGTTTTTTTTTAATCTGCTGTATGATAAAATCATTTTAATGTGGATTGAGTTGTCTAGGAATGTGCATGAGTCAGCAAGTCTGAATTTCTATTCTTCCAAAACAGAAAACAAATAACTCAATAACCCAGTATTAAGTCAAAGCAATTACGCTTAAGATATTAGACATAATTACTCACGCAAATATCAATTAGAAGCAAAAGAAAATGAAAGAATTCAAATCTGTTCACTTGAATGATGTTGGTGGAGTGAGTGTGTGTGTGTGTGTGTGTGTGTCTGTTTGTGTGTGTGTGTGTCAGCCCGTGCCTCACCTTGTTAATGAGGGGACCCCCCCTCCTCCTCTCCTCCCCCTCCCTCCCTCCCCTCCCACCCTCCCTCTCTCCCTCCTCCATACATCGGAGGCTGTGAGCTGCACCGGCGGCAGAGAGCGGTGCGGATCCCCGTGTGTGTCGATCTCCGGAGGCGGGGCGGACCGGATAATCTAGTCGGACCTTAAGTGGTGTGGATCTCCATCCATCCGCCCATACACACGCATACACATACATTTTCACACAGACCGGACCGAGGCACTTTAACTCCTCGGCTGGGACTCAGATTTACTCACCTCAGGTAAGCTCCTCATGTGTTTTTTGAACAAGTTTCCATCCGTATCCACATGTCAGAAGAGCTTTTCGTGCTGAAACAAGTCGCTCCACCAGCCAGCGCGTTGTGTGCAGTGTGGCACGACAGGGTTGTGTTATTATAACGATCATGTTATTATTGTATATTTAATGTTTAAATATGAAGAGCAAAGATAAAATAAGAAGCAGCGCAGTTTAACTTGGGGGTCACGTCTCAGAGCCGATCACGCGCTGTTGAGAGGTGTCCAGTCGTCTTTTACGCACATGGTGCCACAGTCATTTTCATCAAAACGTCCACATGGACGAGTCTAGAAGTCTGGTCAATACTAAGATGCTTTTTCTAAATGCATTGAGGCAATTATCACGTGTGCATATAAGTAGGGCTAATTGTTATTTCTTTATCTGTCCTGTTTGCGGAGCAGCTTCACCAGTCCGCCATCCATCTTTACGCACCTCCATCTTTACGCACCTCCAGCTTTGCATCGCCCAGAAAGTTTTCATATGTTACGGTCGCTCTCTTCAGAATAGTCTATTGAAAAGCCTTTAACCCTACATATCAGTCTTCAGTTTCACGGCTCCGTCCACCGACAGATACACGCTTTTCTCTCTTAAAACCGCAGAAGGTGAATGCTGCTGTGTTTCTTACTGGTGAAACTGACACAGGCTGCACAATGTGACTTCAGAAAAGTAAAATATTATGTTATGATATGACTACGTTTAATCAGGCACAGAACACAACCCATAAAAGTAGCCTTTAATTGGATGGAATATAACCTTAAAACACTTATTTTCAACTCCCTTAACAGAAATACATAAAAAGTGGGTAACTATTAACGTACTTCTCATGAGAAGCTGAGGGGTCTTAGGGGTAAAGAAGTGAAGACTCATGTAGTTAAAAATCCCACTTTTTGAAATGTGGTCTGGCATACAGCTCTAGAGAAGAAGACTTATGGGAGTCATTACGGTTAATAGAGTTACTGTATGTAAGTGCTTTATACCTGTCAGTCAGTGTTTCACTTGAATGATTTGCGTGTGCACATTGGATGGAGAGAGTTAGTGACTGAGAGGGGTTTTCAGGGGTTCTCCTGACTAATTGTTCTGTAATAATTGATTATTAAGAATGTCTTTATATTGCACATGTGGGATATTTCATAAATACACAGAGCACATACCTCGATAGTTAATAGCACCACAAAGGGGGTTCTTCTGAAGTACAAGTCTAAGAGGTATACTGTATCTGTCGGTGGGACCCTTGAGCAATACGTCCAAATCTGTAGCCCGTACAAACACACCATAGCACTCTACTGCAGCCTCTGGCGACTGGTGATAAGGCTCGAGGGGCTCCCGAAGCTCAACCAGCAGAGTGCCGTGAAGCTGCCGGGGCAGGCTCTGTGACCATTTTGATTAGGGGATAATAAACCCATTTATCGGGGGCTTTCAGGTGACGTAACGCAGCTGAGGGGAGATAGAAGTGGAGTTTCCCGCTAAGCTCTTATTTCTGGTACTCTTGGTGGTATCATGACAAACTGCAGCAGAGAAAAGAGGAATGTGATCTCAGTGAATTCATGTTGAGGTGTGAGTTTGGCTGTCTGGAAATTGTAATAATTTTGGTGATAAGTTTTAAGGGAGACACCAAGCACGCCACTTGCTGAAGGCAGGAGATATGCGGGTTTAACATGGTGGGACATTTACTCTCATTTCAACAGTGAATACTACAGTCTGTATGAACAGATATGTTTTATGGTCTTTGCAACATGCCCTCTGGCTACTTTGTAAATAAGTTGCCGAGGGGAAATTTGTTTATGTTGATACGTTAACTTCCAAAGCACTGAAGCCTGTTACTCCTAAAGCACCACAAGTCTGTAGCGATAATTCAATACAGCTCAAGCTGGTACAGCTTACATTTCTACACCAGTAAAATATTCACTTTTTTTTTTTTTCACATTTAGAATCAATCAGCTCACGCATCACACACATATTTGTAGAGCAGTCATCTATTAAACCATTTTTGCACATTTGCCTTAATTCTATGAGAACTGGTATCCATCTGCGGAGTCACTGTAACAGTGATGTGAACCTGACCCGTCAGAGGGCTCCAGTTATTGATTACCCATTGATCTTCACTGAGGAGTTATTGATAGCAGTTACATATAGTGTAGTTTCTTTAAAGAGCAACTTAAGAACCTGTTTTTGTTTGAACAAATTCACAAATTCAGAAACTGAATTTCCTGTGACTGCTGGCCATTGGTTGCTGTTCCAGGTTTCCTCTGTCTCTCCCTCTGTCTATAGCAACACTTTATAGGCATTTCTGCTGTTTAATAGCCGTCTATAACATATGATGTTTATCCAGAATTCGTAACTCTTATTATAATGTCTATATCAGAGGTGGGGAACCTTCCTCCTATCAGGGGTCATTTCATTCTTTCTAACATTCTTTAGGCCATACAAAAGGATTTAACACAAATATCCCGCTCACCTCTCTAAAGCTGCTTTCAGACATGCACAACTCCTGAATTTCTCATACATGTATTATGTGAACACAAATGTTCATGTGAGAGCCTCCAGAGTTTCTGCTGAATTTTTCTGCCTGGCCTGCTAGTGTAAAGTCTGCAGAAACTCCGGAGGAGCCGGCATGTGAACCCTGTTCACATGTCATAGCAGACTTTTGTTTTCACAGTGTTGGAAGATGCAAGAACAAAATCGTAACTAATCCTCACCTTTGTCTTGCAACAACACTGATTCCTCCCTCGTATCAAACTCGGCAGTGATCCCAACTGAACACACTGACACTGTCCCTGTCAGAATGTTATCACTTTATCTAAGACCATTTGTCCTTGTATGTAATGTGGTGCTTGGCCTTTTTCATCAGTTTGAGCATGTCCCCACATACTATAGACACACTTGTCATTTACTTCAACCAAATATAGAAGTTTGTTAATTTCTCTTGGAAAGCGCGACTTTCTGCATCTTCTTTTCTTTTCTTTCCTTGACATGTCACTATGGTCCTTGTCAGCTACTGTGTGTTCATTCACCTTGACCATGACGTGACATGGGTACAGCTGGAAGGGACCACCCTGAAGGACATCTTCAATCTTATGTTGTTTTGTGTTATCACAGAAAAGATTTATTGCTGTCATCAACATTTTTT
The DNA here is from genome assembly GCA_026259375.1 of Verasper variegatus. Lineage (NCBI taxonomy): Eukaryota > Metazoa > Chordata > Actinopteri > Pleuronectiformes > Pleuronectidae > Verasper > Verasper variegatus. Next base: position 1,350,768 of record CM048047.1, on the reverse strand, counting down.
TGTGTTTCTGACGGTAAATAGAAATTGTCTCGTGGGATGTGTACAGCCTGGGGCCCGCAGGTTCCCCACTCCTGCTCTATATGGTGGTGTAGCTGGTAACAGCTCAAGTTGCATTCACTCAACATGAAGCATCTTTTTTTCCTGGCAGAGGATGAAAGCTGTGACAGTGACGTCACTGACCCTGATTCTCAATCCTTGACTGCTAAGATTGTGGTTCAGACCTGATTAAAATACTATTTTACAGTTAGCTTAGCGAGGCTGATTCTGACGATTCAGCAGAGGAAAGTGATGGAATTTGAAAAATGATTTTGCCTGATTGATTTTTCACAGTTGTGGGGTCAAGTTGACAGAATTACTGAAAATAACTTGAACTGGGGCCTGGATCAACTCACAGCTAAAAATAACTTTTTTATAATATCTTACTCATAGTGAAGTTACCCTTTAAATACATTACTATGTTGTTTCTTTGGAATTAATAGGAGTCTGTCAGTTGGGTACCGTCTTCAGGACCCCTGGACATCCACGACCCCACTTTGAGAACCCTTCCATTAAGTTAAAGTCAATGTCTGATAAAATAAAAAGGAAAAAAATCCATGGGAAATGCTTGACAACTGACAAGGTGGTATGCATGACCGATTGTGTTAGTGTGTCTGTGCTGTAATTTCAGTTTCCATGCATGTGTGTGTGTATGTGTGTATAAGAGCGTGCAGCAGTTTTAGTATAACTCTCAGATATTAGGCCCTGTCATTTTCGGTAAATAGCCATTCATCATGCATGCCTCTCAGTGTGATGGTACACACACAAGACCCAATCCATTAGCCATGGGCTGGGTGTCCACTCAGAATGTTATAGTGTGTGTGTGTGTTTGTGTGTGTGTGTGTGTCAGTGTATATACGTACATTCATAGCATAATTTTTCTATAAACCTTGTGGAGTCCTGACCTGAGAGAGTGCATGTGCATTTGACAGAATGAAGGAGAGAATGCATGTGCTGTGTAGAAATTCAATATTATTATAACCAGATTCTCCTTCATAGATGTTTCACACAAAATGTTTCTGACCGTGTGTGTGTGAGTATGTGTGTACATTAGTGTAACTAGGCGGAGGATTGATAGATGATATGTTAAACTGATAATGATAATGACACTGCACAAAGACACACTATCCTTGACTCTCACCCAGTTCTCTGCACATTTTCTCTCACTCTGAGATGCCCACTTATCTCTTCAGTACACATCCCATCACTGAACTCTGCTCTTGGCAGGAACAGAGTGCAGACAGACATTCACAACATGTTGTCACTAGCCGCTGCTTTTCATGTGGCAGCCATGAGCCACACGATGAGGATGTAATAATGCATGAGAGCTTCATGCTTTCCCCTCAGTTCCACCATCCATTGTGCAAGCACCTCGACCAACCAGTAGGGAGCGCTAGACCACTCACAAAACAGGATGGTGGAATTGGATGATGTAAAACCCAGCATTACGGAGAGTGTTTTATTGAACACTCAATCTCAAAGTGCTTTATGTTGTTTATTTATACAATATTCAGGAACTACAGGATGGTTAAGCACAGGACACTTGAGCTGCTTTCAGACATTCACTGATCTCTGCAGATCCTCCGTATTTTCTCCGAAGGAGGTGCATGTGTGAACGCAAATGTCCAAGTGAGAGGCCTGCAGACTTTCTCCACCTGGCCTCCTAGTGTAAAGTCTGTAGAAATTCTGCAGAATTCAATGTGAGAACACCTCTGGATTCACCGCGAGTGAGTTGAGGGGTCGATGGCGCTTCTAACACATTACACGTGACAAAATGAAAAAAAAATAAAAGAAGACAAATATAGAAGTGAAAAAGCAATGACACACACGTAGAACAAAGACAAAGATGGCAAGAGAGTTTGTGGTGATTAGAGCTGACACCGGTGTGAAAAGAACCTCCCACTGCGTTGTGCATGTGTGAAAGACCGACTGCTTGTAAACTCCTTGGACAATTTACTGGCAGGTTGTGTCTGAAAATGGCTTTACAGATTAAATTGGGTTCATGTTTTCCAGCACATACATTGGACGTGAATGTGTGTGTGAATGGGTGGATGGCAAAACTGTCTATATAAGTTATATATAAATACAGGCTATGTACCTGCACACCCTGAAATGAACATGCCAGAGCGTGTGCCAATTTATCTCCTGAACAACAAATTGTTTTTATTTTACATTTTTGTTGATAGGCAGCATATGGTGCAGTGTCACCTCACTGCAAGAAGGTTCTTGGTTTGAATCCCTGTGGACCTTTAACCTCTATAACTGCTATGGAGCTGTGTGTCTGTCTACAATATTCCACAAACAGGTGGTAGTAGCATGTCATGATATACTGCAATACATAAGTAGAGGCAGAAGAAGAAGAGTGGCAGCTACAGTGTAAGCATGGACCTGTTTGGATTTAAATACTTACGATGAAGGGCATGCCTTCAGACCCATAGACTGTATATATAGATGGACGACATGACATGTCACAACAAGCATCTCCACCACATCCTCCTGGCTGTAGTATTGGTCATGGTTGGATGGGACATTGGCCAAAAAAAGCCTTAAAAAGTCAAAGCTTATGTAAAATAATATTTCTAAAAGATGGTTTCTGTAATTTTTGTAGTTCTTATCACATTGATGTTTGTTTGAGTGTACATTTTTCTGGGAAGTTTGGCTTTAGTTAGTTATTTGTTGCTATAGAAATGGGTTGAAATGTCATGATTGACCTGCAACTGGTCCGGCTGGTGTATCGGCTGGACCTCGATTCTTCCTCTGATCGCTAGAAGATTGGCTGCAAATAATGTCATTGGTGTAACATGGCAATGTTCATGTCCAGGATATTTTGGCTTTAGACATGTCCTCCATATTCATTTAAATGGACATACAAATAATGGTGGACACCACTGACAACACAGGTACCACAGGGCTCTTTGAATGGAAAATATAATGGATGTGTTGAGTGGCAGAACAAATGCACACAGAAACACGGCATGGTTAATAAATTGGCGAGATGTAATGTAAATTACATGTGATTTGGAGTAGATGGGTGAAAGCAGCAGAAGCACACAGCCTTCTGTTCATAGCAGAGTTGTGAGGTTGTGATGTGCAGATTTTCTGGGCTATTATTCATTTTCAGGCAGCACTGATCTTTGCAGATGTGACCAATATTTATTTCATGCAAACCTTCACAGCTGAATAGAAAGTTTAATTTGAGCTTTACTGTATGCCTTCTTATGTGAGGGGATACCCTTCACTGGCTCCTACCATAAATCATACATCAAATTATTCCACATGAACGTTTATTCCCAGGGATATTGTGCTGTAACAGGAATAATCCCCTGCTGGCTTCCTGGCAATAAAAACACAGTCAATTGTGTTTGCACAGACCATCCGTTGTTATCATTACCTCTGCTTGAACCACAGATCTCTGCAGTTGGAGATATGAATTTTATTTCTTCACCATCCATGCATCAAGCTTTCTATATTCTGTATATCACCCCCTCCACCTGTACACATACTGCTTTATCCCACTAACCACTCACCTGCCATTCCCTTAAGATTTGTACTCGCCACCTCTCACAGGATGAAGCGCCAGCTGCTCGTCTCTGTTTACCTGCAAAGACTGAACTTCTTATTCCTTTCTCTGATTTTGTCTTTCTTTCCGACTATTTCCTCTTCTTTATCTACATAGAGCACTCCACAGTAAGGTCAGGGAAAGCTTGTTAAAGACACCGGTGCTGAAGTTTGCTATTCTAAATGGAGATAACAGATCCATTTTCACAGATCAGCTTCACAGCTTTAAGCAAGTTCACTGTGTAACACACACACACACAAAGAGATAGAGAAAAGGGCTTGCAAACTCACAGTGGAAGAGCATCCAAAAAACTATTTGTCTGTCAGTCTCCCTGTCTAAAGGCTTGTGATATTGCCTACAGGCTAGTAAGCAAGTAGCATGCATCAGCAAAGGCAAAGCAGAATACAAACAGAAGTAAAAATATTTAATGTGTAGTTTGTCTGTTAGTGCCGCATTATACCAGCTCATGGACACGCTGTGAATCCAGTGTCTTGTGGGAGTTACTTGAAAAAACACTTAACATCAAGATAAATGTAAACACTTTGGGATATTTGTGCATTTGATTTATATTTTGGCAGCTGCTTGTAATGTGATAACCTGTTATAATTTTTTTAAATCTCAGAAGAGGATCGGCTAATGCCATCGCTGCTGGAGTTGTTTGTAAGTGTGTATGTGTGTTGGTGTGTGTGTCTTCAGCTTGGTGAGACAGGACATAAATCCTGCCTGCCCCTCTGTAATAATAAAAAGTTTTACATCAATTTGAACTGACACAGGCTAAGTTATGGTGATTGCCACACCTCTCCATGTCCAGCTGATACTCAGCTCTTTTCTCATTTCTCCATTGATCTATCCAAAGCCATGAGTCACCTGGGGCATCTTCTCCCTCCGAGGGATGACTATCACCAATCAATTCAACAGCTTTAGCTGACAAACAACAGAAGGAAACCATGTGGGGGAAATGTGCCGGAAAATGTGCCATTTTGTCATTCTCTTTGTGGATTCAATTTCCAATCTCTCTCTCTCTCTCTCTCTCTCTCTCTCTCTCTCTCTCTCTCTCTCTCTCTCTCTCTCTCTCTCTCTCTCTCTCGCCTTACAGAACCAGTAACCAGTTGGAGAGAGGGGGCAAAGAGGAGCAAATGGAAAGGGAGCAGCAAGAAAGAGGATGAGCGAGAGAAAGAAGGATCCGAGAGATTCCTCATGCTCAATGGGAGCCCCCTCGCTCTGCTGATTTAAAAAGAATAAAGGGGACTTTGCCCAACAGGATTTTTACTTCTCTTCAGTGTTTTGCCCTTTAGCAGCAGTCCTCCCTTTTGTCTTGCGAGGAGTTGTCATTACAGTACTCTGAACGTAGAAATAAGTTATGTTTTCATCCATTTCCCCCTGAATCCATCGCTGCTTTCTACCTAAAACAATAATTTGCCATGGAGAAGACTTACTCACTAACTGCCCACTATGATGAGTTCCAGGAAGTAAAATATGGAGGTCGGTACAGCAGTGACATCCTAAGCAATGGCATGACCCTTCACCTGGGTGGCAGCCTGGACCGCCATGTGGGGCGAAGCCGAGGAGGGACCTTGTCAAACGGTCGAAACAAAGATCCAAGCAGCGCCAGCAGCAGTGGAGGGCTTCCTCGATGGAGCCGCAGGGAGATCTGTCTCCTCTCTGCACTGGTCTTTGCTGCAGGCATGTGTGTTATCTTGGGCAGCATGCTGGCACTCAAGTACATTTCCCTGGATGCCCAGCAGGACCCACAGTGCCGACAAGACTGCCAGCGCAAACGCTCCCTGCTGCGCACGGCTCGCTTCGTTCAGTCCAATATTGACCCAACCATCCAGCCCTGCCAGGACTTCTACTCCTTTGCCTGTGGCGGTTGGTTGAGGCGCCACGGCATCCCAGAAGACAAGCTCAGCTATGGCATCATCACGGCTATAGGGGAGCACAACGAGGAGAAACTACAGCACCTCCTTCTGGAGCCAGTACGGAGGCGTGGGCCCGACTCGGCGGAGCGCAAGGTCAAGGAGTTCTACAGATCTTGCGTCAACATCCAGGAAATCGACAAGCTTGGCTCTGACCCCATGACAGAGGTGATAGACAGCTGTGGGGGGTGGGACCTGGTGGGGGCTCCTCCGGGTGCTGCTGGGTGGGAGAGCGAAGGTGCACCACAGAGGCCAGACTTCGATGAGCTATTGTACAGGACACAGGGGGTGTACAGCACTGCCGTCTTTTTCTCCCTCACTGTCAATGTGGATGATAAAAACTCCTCCAGGAACGCTATCAGGGTGAGAAGAAGCTGTGTGTACTTGTGAATGTACGATGTGACTTCATGGGGCCACAAACATATTGGTTATTATTCATCCTTGGTGAAAAGAGGACAATCATGGGACATTAAAGGTGTGTTCAGACTAAACACAAAGTGAATTTTCACCTGGTGTATATAAATGTGTCCACTAGTGAGACTCTTCCTCATTTAGTTCCTGTGCCTTATTATGACCTATTGCAGGTGAAGGGTCTTAAGATGCAAGATTCAGTTTGCATTTATTCTGAACACACCTTAATAATAAAGCCTTTATTTAAGGTGCATCAACAGCTCTGAAACAGTCTGAAACAGAATGTTTCTTGTCAGGTTAGCTGTGTAATACCTGATCTGAGTCCCTGTTCACTGCTCATAGACAAACCGTTATTAAAGCAAAGCTGAGATTAAATAACAGATGACATGTCAGTCCAACGCACACACTGCAGGAATTATTTATGAAGGTCATAGATAATGTACAAGTTTAGCATGTGTCATAGCCTGCACATACTAGCATTATTACAATCCTTGAAAATACATATGTCACATATGTGACTACATACCAGAAAATTACCATATGATCTTCTGACTGTGTGTGTGTGTGTGTGTGTGTGTGTGTGTGTGTGTGTGTACAGGTTGATCAGGAGGGACTCACACTCCCGGAGAGAACCCTCTATCTGGGAGAGGATGAGGACAGTGTGAAGGTAAACATGCCTCCTTTGGGTTCTATCAGTTATTTTGGTCAGTTACACATTTTGTTGTTCCTCAGGCTCTGCACCTCAGACACATTAATTGATACGACATTAATTTGCTAAGTCTAAGCTTTCATTTTAGCTGGTTTACATTAATAAACCAGCTAAATATAAATATAAATATAAAGGACTGTGTGGGAGATATACTGTAGACCAGTATCCAAGGTTTAATGGGTCAAAAGTAGTTCGACCTATTCACATTACTTCAAACTAAATCATATTTTATATTTTTGGGAAAGATCCTTTGCTCACTATCCTTTATTAAGAGGACAGACCGTTTCCCGTACTCAGTATGTGGGGGGCAGCAGCAACCAGGATGTGACCTGGCCGTTTGCCGTCCTCCTCCACTCTCTCTCCCCATTTCACTCTCAGTGTCATATCAATAACACCAAACGATCTTAAAGAAAAACCTCTGCAGTCACTGACCTGCTAAAGTTTTCCACCACAGACATCAGAAAACACTCTTCCCTGGAGATTCTCTGTCAGAGCATCATTGCAGCTGTCCTCCATCAGCTCTTGCTTGTTGTTTGGTCTCTTTGCTTTTAGCCTGGTCCTCAGAAGAGGAATGAGTCTACTGACCCTAACCTAAACTCTCACCTCTCAATCACCTCTGAACCATGTGTGAGCTCTTTTGTGCATTAACTATTGTTGAGACAACACAGCTGCATAAGAAACATTAGTGGCCCAGTGGCCAATTGCGGGTGAACCCTGCGGGCAGTATTTGTTTTAAGGGCTTAATCTCACACACGACTCTTTCCACACTGACGTTCACCCACTCAAATGAAAGCTGACACTAGGCACTAGTACCATTATTTAATTTCAAATTGTATGTGCTAAAGCACAGAGCCTGAAGAGTAATAACTGAGCACATACTGTAGGTCTGGACAGTATCTATCTAACCCTTCCCTGTCCATCCCTCCTTCCCATCACTTTGTTTTCTCTCATTTTTCCCTCTCCTATCGTCCCCTTCATTATCTTTTTTCTACCTTTACCTCACACTTGACGTCCTTTAGGTTCTTTCTCTCCTTCCTAACTTCCCCTCCTCCTATTCTCTTCTCTTTTCTTAACTCTCTCCCTCGTTCTCTCCTCCTCCGTCTGTCTTACTGAACCATCTCTCTCTCTTCTCTTCATCAATCCACCTGTTTTCCTCTGTCACCCGCTGTGCTTTTGTTATCCTGTCCACTTTGCCACATGTCAGCCCCCGTCGCTGGCCATTACTGATGATTGTGGCTCCTCCTGCCTATTAACGCTGATGTCGCTGTGCTTCTCAGATCCTGGCGGCGTACAAGGCCCTGATGGAGCGCTTGCTGAGCATGCTGGGAGCTCAAGATCCCACGCAGAAGTCCAAGGAGATTATACAGCTGGAGACTCGTCTGGCCAATGTGAGTTTATTGTGTGTGCATGTGAGCTTATGTGAGTGTATGTGCGTGCATGTGAGTGTATGTGTGTTGTTGTGTAAAATGTCCTCTCTCCAGATCACTGTGTCCGAATATGATGACCAAAGAAAGGACATCAGCACCATGTACAACCGCATCACCCTGAGGCAGCTACAGCGCATCGCTCCTAGTGTGGGTACTCCCCCCCCCCCCCCCCCCCACACACACACACACACACACAGCACATAAACATCATTTATGATATAATATGTATGTGTGTTTATGCTTGTGAACGTGGACTGAATCAGACCCACACACAGAGACCTAAGTGACTCTCAAGAGCTGTCCGCCAGCAGGGGTAGTTGATGGAAAACAATGGAGGGAAGGGACGGAAGGAGGGGGTGAGACACTGGAGACAAGTAGAGGGAGAGGCAAGAAGGTGGAGGCTCTCCTCTGAAGCAACACCAACAGAGAATCGTCAAGATGCTTTAATGGTCGAGAAGGAGGACTGGAGGGAGGGAGGGAGGGGAGATGGAAACTGGGAAGGTGCTGAGTTACATTTTTCAGATTCCCAGCCAAAAACAAGGGGTGTGACTGCTATGTGCTGCTATTCATTAGTCCAAATGCAACTAAAACCCTGGAGCTTGTCACTCAAGATTTGTGAAAAGAATACAGTCACAAGGATGCTGCTGTGCAATTATAAGTAATAGCACCAAGCATGAACAAGCAGCAATCTGCCGTAAAACCAACCCCCCAAATTATTGTACAAGCTATAAATATAGGATTGTGAATACATTTTTAAAAGCATCATTTATGTCTAACAAATATAAATAGGAACATATGCAGTATACATTAGACAAAGACAAATCAGTAGTATTTGCATTATTTATTCCCAGGAACGTTGTGCTCCTACCGTAGGCCTCCTGCCAGCAGCAAGCTCTGAGCCTGTTTGATTAAGGACCAGGTCACAGGCAGACCTGAAGCAAGGGCACATTTTTAATGTAGGGACAGCAGCAGCAGCTCTGAGGGTTGTGCAAGCGATTTCCTTTTCCAATGTTGTTGCTTGCAGCATTAGCTCTTAAACGCCCATTTAATCTGCCCGATTCTCTGCTGTCTGAATCACCATCCTCTGCATCTTCGTCTTCATTTGAGTTGAATAGCCTATATACTGAATTGGATTTAAAAGTTGTAACACTGCTCAATACAAGTAGCAATATTACAGGATTATTTCATGTGTGATCATGTGACTGTAATGAAGTAAATGAAGTTCTGAGGTTCATGGCTCTTTAAAACTGAATTATACCAGTGCAGTTCTATTCTAAACCTGCCTGTTTGGAATGGGCTGTTTACTTGGTCTGTGTGATGATGCTGCTTGCAGTGGAAACTGTATAAGTGACCTGCAGTAATTGAACTGCAGCAATAAAGACCTGCTGCTGGACTCAGTCCACAGAATCCTGGAGCTGCACCACCCTGCTGCACAAAGAGCTGTTCACCTGTTCATGCAGTTCAGTGAAGCTCGATTCAGTACGCAGAACCCTGAACTGGAGACTCAGTTGTTGCTGTTGTCGTGAATGCATTGCGTTGATTAGTCCCATGGCCGTTGCTGCTACAGAACACCTGTTTATTCAAAGTGTATTAATATTGAACAGGTTAAATTAATATTTTTAAACTTATTTTACATATCTTTTCATCCTCACAGCATCTGGGTTGTTAAATTGTTCTTTTAAGTGTCTGACACAGGACCACACTGATTTGGAAAGCATCATGGTCCATGGCCTGAAACTCCCAACTGTTCAAAGAGCATTTAGCACATTTAACAACAACTGTATTTAACATGAAAAAGAAGTGACTCGCTCATTCCTTGTCCAACCACAGATTCACTGGAAACGGCTGCTGGACAAAATCTTCCTCGAAAACCTCTCTGAGGACGAAGAGATCGTGGTGCTGGCTACTGACTACTTACAGAAAGTCTCTGACATCATCAACACCACTTCAAAGAGGTAAAGAGAAAGAGAGAATGGGTGGCGGGTGGTTTGATGGCCAAGGTTGTGGAGCAGGGAGAGAAAGATGAGGGCACTGAGGTGTATGGAAAATCGATGAAATTAGACGCATGCATTTTTGACTCCATACTTTTTGAGTGCGAGTAAGCGCTTTTGTTCTTAAGTTTGTGTGTGTGTGTGTGTGTGTGGGTGGGTCGCATTTGGTTTAGGGTTGTCACTACTATTTTGGCTACAACGTATAATGTCAAGAGTTGTATGGATTTGGCTTTGAGTGCTGCTATGCATGTATTTGTGTGCACATTAGCCAATGTGTGTGTGTGTGTGTGTGCGTGTGTGTGTGTGTGTGTGTGTGTGTGTGTGTGTGTGTGTGTGTGTGTGAGGTGAGTCACTGTTGGGTGAACTTCCACTTCTACAGCAGATGATTATTATTGATCTCACACCCACACCTTTCTACCACCTGCAGACTTGGAAAGACGCACATGGACGGACACACATACACACACAAACACATACAAACACACGCACTCACTTCACCCCCCTTCTTCCTCTTGACAGACTCCAGGGGGAGCTTTAGAGGGCTGTTGCACACCAGGATGTGTGTTACAGCCACTGACAGCTCGCCAATGTCCTTTACACAAATACACAACAGCCCTCGAGGATGGTTGACTGGATGGTTGACTGGATGGTTGACTAAAATGTCACCTCTACCTTTCTGCTAGGCAAAGAGGTGGATAGTATTTCATTTATCACAACAGCAAGTCCACATGCTAAACATGGACCAGGTCACTGTGTTGTCACTATGACCAATCAGTTCCTCTGTTCAACCAATCAGTGCCTCAACCTGTTAGACCTGAACATCGTGTACGCACCAAATCAGAACTTAACACAGAGAAAGACACATTAACAGTGAAAGTCCCCTCATCACTGAGCAACTATTCCATCTTCCTGACATGAACACAACCAGAGCAGCAGCTAGAATCAGAGGAACAATTTGAACTTGATTTACAACTGCCTAAAAAAATTATGATTCCAGGAGACACATTTCTTTTGACAGGGTTTTACCACCACCACTTGGTACACGATACGGTAAATGTACAGTATTACAGTGGTAATATCTACCATTCAAAGTGCTTCACAGTACAAGTCCCATTCACCCATTCAAGCACACATTCATACAGCGTGTACTAATGCTACGCTTTTTTCTATTACACCATTCATACACTGTCAGCACAGTCAGGGGCAATTTAGGTTTCAGTATCTTGAACCGAACTGTTGGAACAGGGATTGAACCACTGACCTTGTGGTTAGTGGATGCCCCTCTCTACCGCCTCAGACAAAGCCACAGATCTGCCATGAGTTTTCTATGTAACATCAGCCTAACTCATATGTGCCATGATGCAAATGGCTTCATTGTCGCTATAAATTGCTAAATTTTATGTCTGCATTTGGGTTTTTTCCTTTCTCCAGTTAGATTTTATGTATATTTATTCATAGTAAATGTTTTTTTTCTTTACTTCTTATTATTGTGTCCACCAACCTTTGTATTTTATATAAATTACTTTAATGATCAACAACAAAAGAATGTATATTTCTGTAGCGATTTAGCTCAGCTCCCATCAATGTCAGATTTTCTGTTTTGCGCTGCTATTTTCTCTAGAACAGACTATTCCTGATCTCTTTTATCTGCTCTCCTGCTGCGCTCCTTCTTTGTGAAATGTAGTTTTACATCACAACAGTCCTGCATGCACATGCAATGAGTCGGGGTCATATCATTGAAGGGTTTCATTATCTCCTTTGTGAATATACAGTTACCTGCGCCTCTGTCCAATCCATTTTCGCAGCCTCACTTCTCCACAGGTTGCAGGAGCCAGGTTTGATGCTCTGTCTCTTCTCTTGTTGTTTACCAATCTTCTCTCTGACTGGTCTGTCCATCCATCCTTCCTGATGGCTTCAGTAATAAACGAGACCCCCCCCCCCCCGTCTTCTCTCTACTCCACCTGTGTCTATATGACATCTTGTCTTCTCTCCCTGTTATCGTCTCTTCACTCAGTCAGGGTGAAAATTCAGTGCGGAGCACAGATACTCATATACTGAAACACAATGCTGTTTCAGTATATGACCAGAGCATGCAGCGTTTAAGGCTTCTCCACACCTCATGACAATTTGCCCCTCTGCCAGTAAAAGGGAAAAAAGGACGATCAAATTTATGTTAATATTGACATTATAAGTCAAGATATCATTTTAATATCGTAAGTCATATTTATCACACAAATAAGTTAGAAGATAAATTTTAACTTAATCTTTACAACAGTTTTTCATAATTTTGTCTTTGAATTTAACTTTTATTAGGTTGGAGGACTGACCTGATATTTTTAAAGAATAGTCAAAATCAATGGAGCAGTTGCTGACTTATTTAGTTTTGCTCCAAAATCGTGCAATTCCCATAATGCAACTCAACTCAAACGTTTTGCTAGACACTCCCAGCCTGGTATATGCCCACATCTTTTAAAACCACACTAACAAAATTTTAACATAAATGGACTGTATTTATATAGCACTCTAATCTTATTTTATCCACCCATTCACACACACTGTGTCAAGGACATTTTTTGGAGTTTAGTATCTAACCCAACTTCTGAATGCATAGGAGCCAAGATTGAACCACTGAATAAAAAAACACCATAGTTGCCCCATTGGCTGTTCAAGTCCATGTCAAAAACATCTGACCTTCGTAACGTCATCATGCTTATAGCGACTTCAGAAGGATTCCTGCAGAACCTCAACAGTAAGTGTATATAGGGCTGGGCAATTAACCGAAAATGTATCCAAACTGACATGTATAACCTCTCATCAACCTAATATTGCTCATGTCTAATACTTTTCCCAATGAGTGCATTCACAAACTGTTGGGTTTCTGCTACTTTCCACGCCGTATTACCTTGCAGTTCACTAAGCAGAAGTTATTAGCATCTGAACAGGACTTGAAGTCTACTTTGTGTTTGTTTTGATTTTCTTGAACGTTTATGAGACACTTATTTAAACACATAGAAAAAAAGTCTGACATTTTGCGCTCACGCAGTTGAAATGCTGTACACCACTCGAAACGTGACCCGCACTGCCCGAACGATCTGGATTCATCATCCGACATCTTCGATAACTTTATAGATGTGATGGTCAGTTTGTGTGAAGTCCTAGTCCTGGTATATTTTGATACTAAGAGAGATACAGTGCGACGAGGAGCTGCACACATCTCTACAATGGTGCAACTGCACTAAACAATGAGTTACAGACTGTTTCTGTTATCACAAGAAGTGCAGATTTCTTCCAGCACATTATGAAACTGCGGTGAGACAAATTAGACTGTGTTGGGCCTCAGAGTCGCAGTAATTAATGGGAAACACTGGTCTTTATGTTCCTGACAGTTTTTATCAGGAATGTACTTCCATACAATGACAGTTAGCAGCAGCAGTTTGAACTTTTAAGACTTTCTTCCTCTCTGTCTGTCTCTTCTTTCAGTCAGTCTTCTTTTCTCTCTCACCTTCCCTTCACCTAACTCTCCTATCCCCTGCTCCACCACCTCTCTCCATCTGTCTCTCTTTCCCCATCTTCTCTGGCTGCCTCTCTCCTTTTCAACTTTGCATGACCACCCTGTAGTTGCCCTCAATCTGCCTCGATCTCCCAACTGCTCTCTGCTCTCCCATCTCTCCATCTGCCCCTCTGCCATTGTTACCTATCTATTCCTCCTTCAATCAATTTTGGGGGCTACCTTCTGTCATCTTCTCCCTCACCTGCTCCTCACTCTCTCCCAACATCTCTGTTGCTATCCTTCCTCTTTTTAATCTCTCTTACTCAGTCTCCACCTCCAGTCTGTCTCCAGGTTCTGTCTCCTTGGAAGTTCATTTTAGACTTGAACAAAGGTTGGCATTGCTCAGTCACACACACACACACACACACACACACACACACACACACACACACACACACACACACACACAGAGTTGTACAAATGGTGGAATGGCGCTATGGGGTATTGCTCATTAGCATTGCTTATGAATACCCCGGTTGCTAACATCAAGGGGTCCTTTCCACCACTGCCAGTTATTAACAAGTCACACAGCTTGTAGCAAGAACAGAAAACACATCCACCCATATAAATACAGACTCCAGGAAACTGAAGTTAACATTAACATGGAGATAACACCAGGAATCTGTACCTGCAAGTGCAAAATCCTGTCAGAACAAAAAACACTTCCTTCCTCCAGTGTTTCATCTGTTGGGTAGTTGTGTTACTCCACGTTTGCTTTTCCCAACTAATTAATTAGACAAAACATTATTTCAGTAATAGTAGGGATATTATATGCTACTGACTTCATAAATTAATAGAAGAGATGTCGTAACAGCATAAATAGCATAATTATGAATCAAGTAATATGGAGTCTACAGCCATGCTAGCGGCTCTGTGAGGCTCTACCTATCACAGTGTTGTGTTGAGCTTGTTGAGCTAAGAGTAAACATCAGTATGCTAACACGCTCACTATGATAATGTTAACATGCTGATATTTATTCTGTATTCATGCAATGTTGGCAGAAGAGGAAAACACTCTTTATTCAGACTCAGGTGGTGATGCATTTGCAGTGGTTTCTCCAACAGTTTGTTGACATGTCTGTATAGTTACCCTCACCATGAGGGAAATATTTATACTTTGACTTGGACACTACTGATACTTAATTAAATAGGATTTCTCATGCAGGACTTTAATGTAATGTAGTATTTTTTCACAAGGATCTGAATTCTTCTTAATCCACTGGGGCTCTTGAAGGTCTGCAGGAAGTGTCATGGAAATCCATGCATTAGTTAATGACACACATGGATTATATGACTCCCCCAAAGTAAAGCCAAAGTGTCTCGATCGCTCCCTGGTGGCTGGCTGCAGTATAGGTCATAAACCCTGCTTCCTCCATGTTAATGGATGGTACAAGGACCAATCTAAATACAGATCAAACAAATTTTTCTCAAAGATGTTTTTTGTCATTTTATGTAGTTCTCATCACACTGATGCATGTTCAAGTGTTTGGTTAGTTTGGTTTTAATTAGTCATGATTGCCAGCTGAGACTGAGACCACAATTGGTCAAGTGTCTGTATCAACTGACAACATCCCCAGATCAATACTGTACAAACTGAGGCACACACACACACACACACACACACACACGGTTCCATTGTTTAGCCTCATATAGCTGGAGTCAAAGGTTGTGGCAGAGGTGTTGGCCCGTGGTGTCATTGTCCAGTAGAGCAGATAGTGAAGTGGTTTGGTTCTTCTCAACACCACAAACGGCCCACAGAAAAACTCTTTTGTACATTGTCATACTTTGCTGAACTTGTGTCACTCACTGACACAAACACACACACACACACACACACACACACACACACACACACACACAGATCAAAAGTGCATTGAACTCATAACAGAGCCAACGGCATTGGAACAGACTTTCATATGAATGCAGACAGGGAGAGGAGTGGATTCTTGGTAAATTGGAGGAACAGTTTGAAGTTGGACTCTGAGGTGAAAAGGTGTCCGACAAGAACACAGACAGGTGCTTCATCTGACTATTGTGTTTCATGACAACAGGATGGATGGTTAAAAATGAATGGATCTACCATCTCACCACCTTCCTTCCATTTCTCACTTTCCCCCCTGCTCTCCTTTTCTTTCCTCCTACCTCCTTTCTCATCTCATTTCTTTTTTCATTTCCCTTCTTCATTCTTTTCCCTTCTCCATGGCTACATTTTTGTCCTTTTTCTCCCCTAGTCTTCCTTACATCTTTCTTTTCATACTTTCTCTGCCTTTCTGTCTTCCACCCATTTTCTCAACTTTTCTGTTACAACCCGATGTGTTTTTCTTTATCCATCCATCCATGCCTCATTCAAACTCCATCCTAATCCTTTCCCTTTACTACCAATCATGTTTCCCTCTATGCATTAAGTCTTTTCTTCTCCTCTGTCTTCATTCTCTTAGTCTTGGTTTGGGGTTGCTATTGACAACTCCATCTATCCATTGCACTCTCATTTTCTCCTCTGTCCATTTTCTCTCTCTCTCTCCATCTTTTAGGCATCTTATTTTCGGATCCTCTTCTCCATTGTTATCTCTCTCCATCTTTACCATACTCTCACATTGATGGCTTTCCCATCATACAAGGCTACTGACAAGAGAAGTCACACGTCTGTCTCTTCATGCTCCATCCATCCATCTTTCTGTTTTTTCTCTCTCCCTCCAGTGTGTGTGTGTGTGTGTGTGTGTGTGTGTGTGTGTGTGTGTGTGTGTGTGTGTGTGTGTGCAGTCCCCCTTGCATTGGGGTGACTGCAGTCAATCCCATTAGCCAGATGAGCAGGCCTCCAATGAAGGGGAAAGCACCAGCCTCTCTCCCACATACCCCCTCTCTCTTCTCTCTCTCTCTGTCTGCTCCCTCTGTTCATCCGTCACTCTCGAGGGCGTGTGCAGGGGTAGGTGGTGTGTGTTATTTCTCCTGCCTGTTTGGAGTCAGCATTGAAGACTAGCAGGGAGAGTCTTTCATTTCATGTGTGTTTGTTTAGAGGTGTTTTAAGCAATACAATAAAATTTAGTTCATGAGTAACCCACAGAAAAGACGGAGCACCAGCGGTGGGTTCCCTTCCTGCTGGGTCCACCACTAAAACATGCACACTCGAGGTAGTTGTAAAGCTTTTGTTCACATGAAGCTGTTCACCAAACGTTGGATTTCATGGTTAAGTAGCTTTCAGCAGTCGAGGTCTGATTCCCAGCTGGGCCTCCGAAGCTGAAAATACATGCAGTCCTGCTGCTATATGGTGCTTTGGATGTACATTTCAAGCATAAATGTGTGCCCTTTTCTCTCTCTGTGTTTGTGTTTGTATTGTATAACCTTTTTTTTTTCATTACTAAACTTTCATCTTATTATTTTACATGGAAAATTATTATATCTCTACTGTCTGCATATCCAGAAGTGAAGTTTGGACCAGAGGAGGTTCTCCCCTCTCTATTACCTACAGGGTCATTACCTGTGCTAATGTGTTGATGCAGTGCACATGGGCAGTATCTTTTCATCTCCCTATCCTCCACATTAAAAAAGATTCACCTAATGAGCCTTCACTTAGTCCTTCAAGATTAAACCTACTTCCTGATCTGTACAGGACTCTGGCAGACAGGCCCTCTGCTTTTGTGTAGCTCAGCTGTGACTCCATGACTGTGCAAAGCACACTAACACATGACATACAGGGAGAGTGGGGTGATGTGACCTTGTAGGGGAGTTTCTAGGGGGCTAATGATAAATTGATGACATTTTATATATTTTGTGACTCATTCCAATGACCATGTAATGCAAAACATGGGACGTTTATATGAAAGTTTGTTGCTATGAAGGATTGTTGAAAATGTCTTTGAGTTTCCCATGTCAAAACAGTAATACCAATAAAAATTGCTTTACTAATTACCCATCAATTAGTTATATAGTATATCAATCAATCAATACGATTTTATTTGTATAGCCCATATTCACAAATCACAATTTGTCTCATTTGTCTCACTTGTTTAATTAATTTTGTCACTCAGCACAGCTTCATTGAAAGGACTTCTAATGAATCCTGACATCTCTTGTATTGAACAATGGACTGTAAAAAGTAGGACAACTTGACAGCTTCCCCTAAAAGTGAAGCCAAACTATTCCCATCACCACCTGGGGGCTGGCTGCACAAGAGGTCATAAATCTTGCCTCCTCCATGTTAGTGGATTAGACGTGGACCAACTAAAAAGTCATACGTTAAATAATTTTATCTCCAAGATGGTTTCTCTCATTTGAGGTAGTTCTTATCACACTGATGTTTGTTCAAGTGTTCATTTCTACAGTGATTTTTGGTTTTAATTAGTTATTTGATGGTATAGAAATTAGAGTGAAACGTCATGATTGACTACTGAGACTGACAATTGGTGGAGCCCTTGTATCCCCAGGACCTCGCTACCAAAGCTCCATCCCTGATTGCTAATGTGCAGACTTGTATTCGGGATATTGTAGCTTTATTTGTGGATAGTGGGAGCAAGTGGGGACACGTCATCCATCTTTATATACAGTCAAAAGCTGTGTCTCAATTCAGGGCTGCATCCCTCTGAGGATGCGGGCTACCTAGCCCACAAAGACCACCTCCTTGACGACAGCATAGACAGCAAAGTTCGAACCGATATGAGGTTGGACCAGGATTCACCTATTGGATCCTTCATTGCTTGGTAATGGAAGGACACATTTGTTAGCTGCATTTGAAGTAGCTGTTGAAATGGAACTGTCTATTCGCACTGCTGTGACTCAGTCTTCAAATGCAGCCTCTGAAGATGCAGCTCT
The DNA here is from genome assembly GCA_026259375.1 of Verasper variegatus. Lineage (NCBI taxonomy): Eukaryota > Metazoa > Chordata > Actinopteri > Pleuronectiformes > Pleuronectidae > Verasper > Verasper variegatus. The sequence continues at coordinate 1,332,363 of CM048047.1, read as the reverse complement.
TGAATTGAGACACAGCTTATGTATTCAATACACCCTCAGATTCGGAGCAAACATATGATGATTTTTTAAATATACATATGAAAAAATTGCCCCCCACCCCCAACTCCAAACATACTCTCTCTCTAACTCTCTCACACAAACACAGACATTTCTAGCCCCCACACCAGCCTGAGACATTTCTGTCCGGTCTCTCTCCCTGAACACTTGAGCACAAAATTGACATCAACCATCCATCAAACAATGCATCACTGCCAAAACTTGGTAATTAGAGGTTGATACTACGATAGGAAGTCAAACTGCTACTGCCTGACCTTAGCTGTAAATTTGTCAGGTGATGAAAATATATTTTTTATTAACCTTGTGATTTCTAGTGTTTTACTAACAGTCTGATATACAAGTAGTTTAACAAGTCAGAATACGTGCATCGTTTTCAGATCACCAGAGCAGCAGTCTCATCAGTGTTCTGACTCAGGGTAACAATGATTTGAGGGCTGGATTTAAAATGGTGTCTACGACTTGTTATGGATGTAACAGCATCACATTACTTTTGTATTTTAATGGTCTCTATTTACATAAGAACATAAAAGCATTTGCTGTCAGGAAAGAATAAACATATGTTGTTTCAAGTTTGAAATGACCGTTGTCCTGCTTTCTGGTGAAGACTGCCTCATATAATCGGCTACTACACTCAAACCGTGCAGCCATGAAAAGAAAGCAAACCACGGGTGCAAATTTAATTAGCGTTGTGTGTTTGTTTCTTAGTAAGCACACAGCTCATTGTGGATTATCCCCCTTTACTCTGAGAGATTACTGTCATCGCTTTTCTTCATAGATGCCTCGAGTAAAACCTCGCTCCTCTCCCCATTGCTCCCACACATCAGGAGGAGAACTGTAGGTTTTACCATTTCCATATAGATGACTTCCATACATGTATTTTCTCTTTTGGTCAAACACATAATCTGCAGCAAACAGGTGATGACAAAGTCACACCAAGCAGCTAATCGCGCGAAGCAGCCACACATGTAACACATGTTGATTAGCTGATGGTGGCTGATGATCAAGGACACCACCTGAGGCTCTCGTTCATTTATTCGCCCTCCCCTCACTCCACCTCCTGCTTTCCTTTCACTTTTGCCGTCAATTAAATTTACTTCACAAGTGCTTTGTTGGCGGAGACCTCAGGGTGCTGTCGCCAAGGCGCTTTTGATTTAATATCTGTTGTTGCATCAAAAAAAGAAAAAAACAGTGGAAAACAACAACATGCCTCGAGGTTCGCATGGTGATCTCCCAGTAGGGCTGATAGAGAGGGGCATTTGTCTCCGCAGGGCAGATGAGATGTGTGCACCCAGTGGGGGCATGAGGACACAGCAGCTCTCTAACTCTATCGTCTGGGGGAGTTCGGGGAGACACAGCTTGAATACATTAATGAATGATCCATTCTCTCGCCTCCCACTCAACACTTTCCTCACCCCTCTGCTGCCCCTCTGCTGAGTGTCACTCTGGATTCGAGAGAGCTGTGCTTTAACTGTTAGACCCTCTTGACTCCTCACCCTCTTGTTTTCCCTTTAACTTTTCTGGCTCGGAGGGAAGATTACAGTTTGACACCGCAGACATCCCTTTACAGAGACTCAAGTCTGTCCTTAAAGAAGTAGAGCACATATCTCCACCAAGACCCAACAGTCCACTTAAAATCTATCAAACAGCAAATTTGAAACTAGATATCAGTCCTCTTAACTGTGCCTGAGTTTTTTCAACAAGATCCCTTAATGATTCCTTGGCAAATTGGTGAAAATGTCCCAAAAATGTCTTTCTTCCTTGGCCCATGTTCCATCCCTCCACTATAAAAACATCTGTCTCTCATATGGTGTTTGCAGAGCTGTTACCGTGTTTCAATGGTAGATTAAATCCAAACCAAATCTATGATAATGTAAATGACCTGTCCTTCTCATGTCATCTGTTTTAGGGTTCTCCATAACTACATGCTGTGGCGCATTGTGGTAGCGCTGAGCGAACACCTGTCCACCGCCTTCCGCAGCATCATCCACGAGTTTTCTCGGGAGATTGACGGCACAGAGCAGCAGCTGGAGCTTGGTCGGCTCTGCCTCACCCAGGCCAACAAACACTTTGGCATGGCTCTGGGAGCCCTGTTCGTCCACCAGCACTTCTCCTCACAGAGCAAGGCTAAGGTATGTATGGATGGATTGATGGATGTTGGGACTGTAGATGGATGGATGGATGGATGGATTGTGATGGCTTCCATTTTGTCCCAAATTTGTTAATTTTCACTTGATGATTTAGACATATAGAGAGTAATCAATCAAGCATAGACCTTGAAAAAAAAAAACTTTTTAAATTGTTTATTCAGCTTTTATTTTTCTATGTATTTTAGGTCTAAGTGTGACTCCAAAGTCACAGTTTTGCTTGATGCTTGGTTTTATTTTACTGTCCGGACAGTGAAAACATTATTTCCGTATATTAATTAACTTTCTCTGAAACTTCAGAACCAGTGCACTACAAAACTGACTTCATAGTAGTTGCATACCATATGCATTTAATATGTAATAGGAAAGTGAGATAACATTAATGTTCTCTGTCATTCCTCTCCCTGGGCATTGTCTATCTACCTGCAGTACATAGGCATGGTTGGTTGGTGCCCATGCAGAGAGAACAACATAAATCTCATAAAATTCCATTTGGAAATAAGTAAACCAAAAGTAGTAAACCAAAACCAGCACATTTAGTCTGATAGCTAATGCAAGGAAGCTCCCCAAATCCAACCCAGTACTTTGTCACACTCTGGCAAGCAATGCTTTAATTGCATGTGACTCCATTCGCTCAAATGATGCAAATAAAGTGGCTTCCTGGGGATGTGACAACATGTTTTGCCAACCATTGTCTTGTTGACTGCACAGTTTAAGAACCAGCCACACTCCTACACTGGGTCTGCCCTCACAAAGCACACAACATTTCGGAAGTTGTATTGGGGAAGATAATTCAGATGTTTCAGATTTTTAAGAGCCAGTTTGGAGATTGAACCCTGTGTCAAGCTGCAACTGTATCATTTATTCTTAATGAATGTGTTTCCAGCACTACTTAGACTAAGATGTGTGCATTAATGAGCAATTTGTCTGCAGTCCCAATTGGTTCCAAAAAATACTTGTCAAAAATAATAAATAATGTCAAACGACGCAATGTTCAAAGGCAGCAAAAGGAAAACCCACATAACTGACCTGGAATTTAATTTTTGTGACTTCACTTATTGCTGAAATATAACAATATTTTACAATTGTTAGAGTAGTTTCATCAAATCTGATACTTTAGGGCTGTGACAGTTTTTCCATATTTTTCTTTTCTCTGGCTCCACAGGCACGATGTAGGGGGGGCTCCCATGGTCGGTTTTGACATGTCTAGATGACTTTGACGGATTTAATTTTGATCAATCACAGCTATCTCCTTAGTCTCTGTACCTCTCAGTAACTGCTTATTTTTGTTTCTGATTTGCTGTACACTGAGGTCAGTCTTTTCTAATCCCCACTTCTGCCATTTGGTCGCCTTCTCTTTCACCTCAATCCTCCCCTATATGTATTCTTATCTAGTCTGGTGTCAATTCTAGGACATGGGGATGTGGGTCCCAATGGGGTTTCGGACCTCTGTAACCCCAGACTCTTTCTCTAATCCCTCCATCATCGCCTTTCCACCTCCTCCTTCTTCTTCTTATACTCTGACTGTCCACCCGTGCACGCTCTCTTACTTTGAGCTGCCTTTTCTTCTCCTCTTGCAAACTTTCAAATCTCTGCCAAAGCTCAGGACTTTTAAAGTCTGGCCCAAGTGGATGAGTCCACTAATTTCTATGTACTGTACCTTAATTGAAATTAAAGTTTGCAAGCTCCCAATGTTCTATTTAAGATTCTAATGAGATATAAAGTGTAAATTTCAAAGACGCTTCAAGCCAGTGGCTCCTCTTTGATGAAGAAAAGAATGGAAGAGAGGGTGTTTTTTTAGGGTCAAGCCTCCATTAGAGCATGTTTTTAACCTAATAAAATGGGTGCTAAATCCATAAGCATCTAAACATCACACTACTGGTCCTTTAGAGTGTCTACAGGATAGAAAGTCTCACACTTGCTGCATTTTCTGGTGTTGTCCCTGTCCTAATCGATCATTTTACATTGCTCACAGACATGGGTGTGTACAATGCTGGCATGTCCACACAGGTTGGAGACCTCATTATCAACACCAGAGGTACCAGACCTGAGGCCAGTGGTGATGTGTGTAGCCTTGACTGACTCACTGATGCTGCTTGCCTCAGCATGACCTGGAATTAATGAGCGTCAGGGGCTGAGAGGCTGACAGGAGACAGAGTGGGAAAGACAAGCTTCGTTGTTACTCTGAATCGCCAATGTGGAGATATTGTCGAGGGACACAACATGTCCCGGTGCCATTCAGGAGTAGAATTTCTGCTTATGGTGGGTTTTAGAAAGCAGTAGAATTCTTTCAAAGGTTATTTGAGGTTTGGACAGAAGAAGTTCTTTGTTCCTATCACGAGAAAAAACAATTTATTTAATAATTGAATTATGTTCAGTGCCAACAAATTTTAAATTCTTTCGGACACATTATCTGTATGTGGCATGTACAGCATGGTTAAGATAAGATAGAGAACCTGAAACAGTTGTCATTGATTCTGACAGGACATGAATTCTGCTCTCCAACACAAAAGTCGGATACTATCAACCATCCAACACCTCAACCCTTACACCCTTACATTGTGCCATGCTACATAAAGGTGGGTTTGATGTGAATCATGTGGAATTATACAATGTACACCAGGGACACTGAGCCTAAAACGGCATGTGACACAAACAGATACCCAAAGAATCATTGTAGATAGACCTAAGCAGCTTCTGGTTATTTAAAGGGGAACTCCATCAGCTTTACACATCAAGCCTGTTTGTGTCTTGAGAGGCAGCTGTGCTGTACGATAAACTTCCACAACTGACGTGACTTGAGTCAATATCAGTTGTGTCTGGAGATTACATTTGAAAAGGTATCAAATCTAGAGGTGTGGACGTGGAAAGAAGTGAGTTTATCAGACCTCTGGAGTCTGTTCTGCATCTCTGCTTGAGACTAGTGGCTCCATGCAACATTAGCTGCTACAAGCATAACACACACACACACACACACACCAATCTCCAACCAAACTGCCTCCAGTGCAGTGGCAGGGTTTGAATAAAAAGGTGATTTTGATCTTTATCCTTAAAAATATATATATCTACCATGAGTCTGTCAATGTTATAGGTGGTGATGGAGCAAGTACTCCACAAAAGTAACACACTAACTTTTCCACTTGAGTAAAAGTAAGTACTTGTGTTTAAATGTACTTGCTGAGTGTATTGCTTAATGCAACAGTCTACTATGTCATTGCGACTGAGTCTTCAGAAGTGAGCAGGGTTTAATGTTACCTGCCCACTCTGATTGGTTCAGTGGACCAATTCCACTCTCGTTATTGATTATTTAAAAAAATATTGTAAACAATATGAACATGTAACACAATACATAGCAGTTGAAATGCAGTTGAGTAGAAATGTTGTGAAGTAAGTAAAAAGACTAAATAATCAAAAAATTTTAAATAATACTGAATAATCTACTGAAGTTAAGAACAAATGCATGGAAAATTTACTTAAGAACAGTAATGAAGTAAATGTACTTTGTTATATCCTACCACTGTTTATATGTGTGCACTGCTACATCCATGGACTCTTTTAATTTAACTTAGAGATGACAAAGTAATTTATGGCACTGTATTGAATATACTGGAATTTATTGTAATTCATTTACATTGTGACTGGTACTACACACGACAGACTGGAATTAGCATCACACACAACTGACTTCAAGAGCCACAGCTCTTGAAGTCAGTTTAACTTTGGGGAGAGCCCAGGCCAAAACAACAAACAAAATAACCCCATTTAGAAACAACACCACACTTCTGAATGAACCGCAAAAAACGGTTATAATACTAAACTTCCTAACACCCAAAACAGGAGAAAAATGGGTGAGGCCAAAAATAGCAGCTCTACACTTCAAAGCTTTTTGCAAGATTTACAAAGGAAGGATGAAATTAAAACTGAAAGTAGAACAGACTGAAAAATTAAACAATCCAAAAGTAACTCTAACTTTATGCTAAAGCACCAGGTTATCAGAGAGCCACAGGTTAAGTTTGGTCTAACACAGCTCTTAACACATATACATGGAGAGAGGTGCAGTGCCTCAGGTCTGGACCGATCAGGAGGAAGGATCCAGAGCTAACTCACTACGGGAGAATTTCAGACTTTGAAATAAAAATTCTCATCTTTTTGTTGAGTGAGAAGGACGAGGACAAGATCATCATCACTGAATGATATTGAATCATAATTTTTTTTCTGAGGAATGAGCTGTACCAAATCTTCTAAAACTTTTTAATGAAAACGTTTTGCAATTTTTGCAAATTCGTCAGTGCCGGTAAGAAGAATTTTGAAATGTGGAATATTCAATGGCAAGTATGTCACATTTTCTTGTTTATTGTTCACACCCCTGGTGTGTAAAGGCCTGAGTTAATCATGTCTTACAATATGCAGTGGTTATCATGCTACATGCAGACATTTTCAGCTTGCATGCTTTGTGGACTGCAAATCCTAGTTGACCCATTTCAGTTACTCTTACTTGTGTTGATGCTCAGCTGGAAAACAGCACAGAGTCCCATGTTATTTGAATTTTTTATTCAATCACATAAAAACATCCAGTGATGGCGGAACACTTTGACTTGTGGTTTGTGGCCTGTGTTAGTTGCACATAGGGTCAGTGGTAACTAGACTGGAATTAGCATTACACACAACTGACTTCAAGGACCGCAGCTTAATGGGATGACAAAGGTGGAGCAAATTCAGCATTGTAACTGTCTGATTTAATAGAAATTCAGATTCATCTTTTTATGGTACTGTATTTATAAAGAGCTTTTCCAGTACAATCTACCTATCAAAGCACTTAACAGTACAAGTCACCCATTTACACACATTCATATGACACTTTTATACACATTTTACACTCTTTCTCTAACACACACCATTCTGCAAAATGTTGGCACCAGTGTCAGGGTCACTTTGGGGCTCAGTATCTTGCCCAAGGACACTTTGGAATGCAGACTGGAGGTGCTGGGGATTGAACCATCGCACATTTGATTAGTGGACGACCCACTCTACCTCCTAAATCTTATTAACCAGTCATATTAGCACAAGCAATGGTACACAGAAAAGCACTCTTGGCAAGTGATCATCACTACCAGCAAGAAACCACAATTGGAGACAGAGGAAACTTGCATAAAGCACAATTAAAATAAAAAATATTGGGTATTTAATTAAAGGAAAAATATGACACGTTTTCAGTTTTTCCCCTTCCTCTAGTTAGTGTATAGTTTTTTTGTGTATGTAAAAGGTCTGGAAATTAAAAAAATTAAAATAAACTTTAATCAGTGGAAAGGGGAGCTCCTCCTCCCCCCAGAAAACATTGCTCCTTGAAGCAGGTGAAATTTCTCGTCAGTAGTCTGCATCATTCACCTCCATTATCTCCGCCCAATATTTGCATGCATAGGCCAAACAAATAGGAGTAGAACTCGCTTGTGATGCAGAGAATGGAAATCCTCTGTGTACAAAGGCTGCCTCCTTCTTGGGCCGGGTAGACCGCATCCTTACAGCCTTTGAAACTTTTTTAATTAATAACACAAATTAACCTGAATAAGGGCATAATACGTCTCCTTTGAGATTCAAACACTGAACAGGGGCACCAAGGTTTATATTCAAAAAATAACTCAAACTCCTGAAGATTTCTCTTCTGAAACATTCCATACTGTCATTACATTGGCAGAAATGTTTTAAGGGTTTTGACACTTCTTCCAATATGATGTGATCTCCCTCCAGGTACAGGAGCTGGTGGAGGACATAAAACACTCCCTGGACCTCCGTCTGCAAGAGCTGGACTGGATGGATGAGGCCACCAAGGAGGCTGCCAGAGCAAAGGTTCGGAGCCTAAGTCAGCTTCTGCATCGCAGACAAAGCTCCCTGCCAGATCCAATTAGTATTTGAAAAGGATTTAATTATTTCTTTGCAGTTCTTTTCTTTCCAGGGCTTTGATTGATTGGTTAGATGGAAGTGTGTGATAGAATACATCAAGGGCTTGACATTGAGAAGTGAGGATCTCCTAATCCGGATCTCTCTGTGGTGCTGCTTTAGGGTCTGCACTGCAAGATATCCCTTTTAATACTTTTACAATCTGGAGTTATAATCCTTTTAGAGGGCCATGCTGAATATAAAGAGCTTCCCTGTAATCCTATTACTTTGGGTTTGCTTGATTAGTGTGTGTGTGTGTGTGTGTGTGTGTGTGTGTGTGTGTGTGTGTGTGTGTGTGTGTGTGTGTGTGTGTGTGTGTGTGTGTGTGTGTGTGTGTGTGTGTGGAAGGATAGTTGTGTACCTTGGTCCCTAAACGAGTGTGTATGAGTGGTTCTTAGTTATTGCAAATGGATGTTACGTGATTTTGGATCAGTTATTCCTCCTCTACTTCTCCATCTCTTCATCATCCTCTCTTCCTCCCCCTCGCAGCTGAAGCACATGATGGTGATGACAGGGTACCCAGACTTCCTGCTCAAACCTGAGCTCATAGATCAGGAATATGGGGTGAGTCACAAACTGTCCAGCCATCTTCACCATGCACAAGTACCCACCCTCACTGTTAATCCCATTTCCCAGCAACCCCTCCCCCTCTCTAGAATCACTTTCCATCATCCATAACAGTGCAGCCTGGGTGATTGTATTCAGATCGAGCAAAAATACATCATGCACTGAAGTACATAAACACGCATTGATGAGAGTGTTCATATAAATCACATGCTTTAAGTATGTAGATCTAACGAGGTAGCACATGTAAAACCTGGGAGCAGCTCAGCTGGCAAAGAAAATGTGCAATCAGGAGTGTGTTGATGGAGAGCCTGAGGGGACAGCTGCATAAATAAAAGATAAGTATATACTTTACATCTGCGGACAACTGGGATGAGATTTGCTTAATTGTGGGTGGAGAGAATGAAAGTGTGAACCCAAGAACTCTAAACCAATCAAGTTCATCATAAAGGCTGTGCTGAAAGAGAGGCAGTGATTCAAACATATACTCTTAACAAAGTCGTCCAGACAATAAGTCAAAGTTTACAGTGAAACTGGTTAACATTGGTGGTGGATAGTGATTAAGTACATTTACCCAAATGTAGTTTTGAAGTACTTGAGTGAAGGGAACAGGTCAAACAAAAACACTAGCTAATAGCATACATGCATAAACAGGGGAGTCTGGAATAAAGTCAAATTCCTCAGCCTGAAATATAGTTTTAGTCCGCAAGGCCAAACCATTCCTTTAATAACAACTTTATTTATAAGTAAGCTGTTGCTCTGCCAGTGTTTTTGGTTTTATGTTAAAAGTGCAGACTCAAGGTAGGAAGGCGGTTGTGGACATTCTGTCAGAGACTATGGTCGGTCTCCATGCTACCACATAGTGAGTGTTTATGTGTGTATTTTCTTCTCAAACACTCAGAGACAGATCTGGCCCTGTGAGCCTAAACAAGCAAAAAATAAACAAGAGAGATTATGTGTTTACTGTCAGTTTAAAGGATGGAGATGCTTCTAAAGCAAGTAACATTAAATTCCTCTGGCATGTGAACAAAAATGGTCCTCAATCTGTTTACAGTACACGACTGCAAGTACATTTTAATGTTAGGCACCAGCATCAGAACAGGGGGAATTAAATCATGAATAAATTCTGCCACATTCACTGCAGATTATCACTGTTTAGAGCTGATTAGCTGCCGATTTAAAGTTTCAGCTTGCACTGAACATCCAATTAAATAAATATCTTTACTGGCTTTCTTACCAAAGACTTAAATTAAAAGATTGACTCTCATGTCCATCTACATATAAGTCTACAAATCTGTCTGTGTATGTATGTGGAATGCATAACTCAAGAACCGTTAATCTTATCTGTTTCACACTTCCCACATGTACTGTTTATGGCTCTAGAGGTGCATTGATGAATTTGGTGCAATTCGGACACATGGTATGTTCAATATGAATAAAGCTTGAATAAAAAGGCAAACAGTCAATCAATCAATCAAATTTTATTTGTATAGCCCATATTCACAAATCACAGTTTGTCTCATATGGCTTTAACATGGTGTGACATCCTCTGCCCTTAACCCTCAACAAGAGTAAGGAAAAACTACAAAAAAAACTTTTAACAGGGTAACAAGAACGTAGAAACCTCAGAGAGAGCCACATGTGAGGGATCCCTCTCCCAGGACGGACAGAAGTGCAATAGATGTCAAGTGTGAAGGGAAACATCATCAAGGTTTTAGCAGTATTGATAGGGGTAGACCTTTCTGAAGCATAACTGAAGGTCAGTGAATTGGTGGATTAATGTCAATAAGGGTCAAGTATCTGAGAAATACTATGTATCAAGCAGTCTTTCTGCAATCATAGTCTATGGTCAGCAGCCAGCAAGATCATGATCCACCATCAAGATCGGATGCCACTATAGTCCACAGTCATTGTTCACTGTCGCCATTAGGATCCATCATTAGCTGCCACCTTGGTCGTGGTCCACCACCATTATCAGATGCCAAAACGATAAAGGATCCGCCTTTATTGTCACGATCAGCCAGCACGATACAGAATCCGCCATACTGGATCCACCATTACGATCTCTGATACGCGATCCACAGATCCTAATCCATGATGTGGCCACAGCTGCGGCCCTGGATCTGCGGACAATAAGGCAAAGGGGCAAAGGGAAGAAGTCAAGTCAGTAACATGTATTGATGAGACATGAATTACTTTGATATGATAACGATTGAGAAGAGGAATGAGAAGCTGGAAAAAGAAGCTCCGTGTGTCATGTGTCCCCCGACCTTCTAGACCTATAGCAGCATGACTAAGAGCAGGTCCAAAACAAGCCTGTACCAGCTCTAACTATAAGCTTTATCAAAAAGGAAGGTTTTAAGCCTACTCTTAAATATACAGGTGGTGTCTGCCTCCCAAATTGAAAGTGGGAGATGATTCCACAGGAGAGGAGCTTGATAGCTGAAAGCTCTGGCTCCTACTCTACTTTTAGAGACTTTAGGGACGACAAGTAAGCCTGAATTCTGAGAGCGCAGTGCTCTAGTGGGTTGATAAGGTACCATCAGCTCTTTAAGGTATAATGGTGCCATATTATTAAGGGCCTTGAAGGTGAGGAGGAGAATTTTAAATTCTATTCTAGATTTAACCGGAAGCCAGTGTAGTGAAGCTAATACTGGAGACATGTGGTCTCTTTTCTTTGTTCTTGTCAGGACACGTGCTGCGGCATTTTGGACAAGCTGCAGGGTCTTTAACGACTTACTGCTGGAGTCTGATAATAATGAATTACAATAATCCAGTCTGGATGTAACAAAGGCATGGACTACTTTTTCGGCATCCTTTTGAGAAAGGACATGTCTGATTTTGGAGATATTACGCAAGTGGAAAAAGGCGGTCCTAGAAATTTGTTTTAAGTGTGAATTAAAGGATAAATCAGGATCGAAGATCACTCCCAAGTTCCTGACTGTTTCATTGGAAGCAAGGGCAATGTCGTCTAGCGCAGCTATATCATTAGATAATGTGTCTCTAAGGTGTTTAGGGCCAAGTATTAGAACCTCTGTTTTATCTGAGTTTAATAAGAGAAAATTGCAGGTCATCCAGGTTTTTATGTCCTTGAGACATGCTTGGAGTTTAGTTATTTGATTACTTTGTTCAGGTTTTATTGACAAGTATAACTGGGTGTCATCCGCATAGCAGTGGAAATTGACAGTGTGTCCTGATAATGTTTCAGAGTGGAAGCATATATAATGAGAATAAAATTGGGCCGAGCACAGAGCCCTGTGGAACACCATGGTTAACTTTGGTGCGCACAGATGACTCATCATTAATTTGCACGAATTGGGAGCGATCAGAGAAATAGGATTTAAACCAGTTTAGGGCGGCTCCTTTAATGCTAATTAACTGTTCTAGTCTCTGTAGTAAAATGTTATGGTCAATTGTGTCGAATGCTGCACTAAGATCTAACAGAACGAGGACAGACACAAATCCCTGATCTGAAGCTATTAGAAGGTCATTAGTGACTTTTGCCAAGGCTGTCTCTGTGCTATGATTAGCTCTAAACCCCGACTGAAAGTCTTCATATATATTATTTTCCTGGAGAAACTCACACAGCTGATTGGCTGACAGCTATTTTAAAAGACTGTGTTACATATCCTGATGATAATGACAGATTTATTGTGTTCAGTAATGTGCTATCAATTAGGGGCAGAATTTCTTTAAGTAATTTTGTAGGAATGGGATCTAAGATACAAGTTGTTGGTTTAGAACATGAGATTAGTTTGGTCAGCTGATCAAGGGTGATCAGAGAGAAGCTGTCTAAATAATTGGTAGGATTCTTAGCCGTTTCTGAGATTTCAGTGCCAATTGAGGGCAGGACATGTTTGATTTGATTTCTAATAGTTAGAATTCTATTATTAAAGAAGGTCATAAAGATATTGATATTTAGGGATCAAGGAATACTGGGTTCGGTGGAGGTGTGACTCTCTGTCAGCCTGGCTACAGTGCTGAAAAGAAACCTGGGGTTGTTTTAATTCTCTTCTTTTAGTTTTGAATAGTAGGCAGCTCTTGCTTTGTGGAGGGCCTTCTTATATGCTTTAACACTACTCTTCCAGTCTAGGAGATATTCAACACGGTTGCTGGAGCGCCACTTCTTTTCTAATTTTCTTGATAATTGTTTTAACTCATGTGTCTTGGAATTATACCACGGAGCTAATTTATTATGTTTAATATGTTTCTTTTTAGAGGCGCTATTGAGTCTAGTGTTAATCGTAATGAGTCTACAGAGCTATCGACGAGATGGTCAATCTTAGTGGAGCTAAGGTTTTTAATGAATTTGTTGTTTTTATTGACGGATAATACAGGTTTAAATGTAATCAGAATTATTTCCTTAAATTTAGCTACAGCACTATCAGGTAAACATCTAGAAAAGGAGTTTATTATTAGTGGCATATATTCTGATAGTGAAAAATCGAAGGTTATTAAATTATGGTCTGATAGAATTGGATTGCGCGGAAGTACTGTAAGATGTTCAATTTTGACACCGTATGATAATATAAGGTCAAGTGTGTGGTTACAACAATGAGTAGGTTGGTGTACACACTGACTGAAACCAATTGAGTCTAATATCGAAATAAATGCTATGCTAAGGCTATCTTTATTATTGTCAACATGAATATTAAAGTCACCAACAATAATAATTTTATCGGTCTTTAGGACTAGGTTTGATTAAAAACTCAGGAAACAGTGCAGTCAGTGTGACATAGAGTTTTTTACCGTATGAGATTGAAACAGACATTCACGGCTGCTGATCCCGCAGCAGGAAAATTATTTTTATCAATAGTCTTCAAAGTAAAAGCACGTTTGTGTTGTTGCAGCAATGTTTTGTATCGAGCTGAATTGCAGAGCTTTTAGTTTAAAAAGATGTGAACCTGGGTCTGAAGATTATGCAAAGTTCGGTAAATCATTTAAACTTATATATAAACCCCAAAAGTGAACAGTAATAAAGCAAATTCGGTTACATTTCATGAAAAATATTGATTTTAAAATCAGAGCAAAAAACAGAATCCAGCTAATCATAAGTCACTTTTACAGTTTCAGAAAGCTGCAACCAGCATAACCACAGGCCAAACCAACAGGCCATTCCAACAGCATGTTTACAACAGGCACGGAACTAGACAGTTAAATATGAAACTAGAGCCAGAAACCAGTTTGATTAATTTAGCCCTGAAGACAAGAAACAGCAAACCTGTCTCTGTCCAGTGGTAATAAAACCTTCTCAGAAACCAGTACCACCCTGATCTCTGGATTGTTTCAAGAAAGACATAATATTCTGGCACATCACAAAGCAAATAGTTATATTATATTTTTGTTTTATATGGATTAAATGATTGAAGTATAATTTGTTAAGTGAGAGCTCAAGAGGGCAAATTTGTCAATATCGATCAAAGTCAGGCTCTGTGTTTCCCCCACTTCGAGAAGGCTGTAGCTTCATCAGTGTACACACATGAGAGTGGTGTCAAACTTATCAGCTACTGGAACTGTCTGACAGAAAGCGATGAACAGTGCACTTCCCAAAATGTCTAACGATTCCTGTACTGCATACAGTGAAGGTCTTCACACTGACCTGGTGTCTGTGTTTTTGCAGTTTGTCGTGGATGAGAAGACCTACTTCAAGAACATCCTCAACAGCATCAAGTTCAACATTAAGCTGTCGGTCAAGAAGATCCACGAAGAGGTGGACAAGAACGCGTGAGTCCTCTCCTCGTGTTACACAAGTGACACTAGGCAGCCGTCACCACTCACTGACACACAGGGCAAAGCAATTAAAGAAGGTTAATATATCTGAAATGTATTCTGAGCTCACGCAGCTGAGGCTCACACTGGACACTGCTGCAGTTATGCCACTGTGAGTGGGTCTCGCTAATATGTCTGACATGCCTAACATGTGTCCCTGCGAAACCCTTTGTAGTTTGACACATTTGTTGATGTGCCTCTAAATTAAACCAACAGATACCATATTGACATACACAGCAGGAGAAAATCCATTTGATTTACTTATCTATCGCAGCCAGGCAGCAGAAAAGTGCTGTGGGACATGTGGCTCTCTTTTTTAAAATAGAGCCATGTATGGTTGGATTGAGTGCCTCTCCGCTATGACAACACAATAAAGTCGCATTAGTATTCCAAGGTGCTCAAAACAACTGTATCATTAGCCCACACTCAGTGCCCTGAAGAGTTAAATCTCATACTCCCTCTATATCCCCAAAAAGTGAACCCTCCTCACTCTGTCCTGTCGCAGGGAAAAAAGTATCACTCCTCCTCCTCTTCCCTGTGTTTGTCTCCTCTCCATCTCTCTGCAGTCCACACAGCCATCACTCTTTCACTCCCAGAACAAGGGCATCTCACACTTTCAGAGTTAGTCATTTGGGGGATTTTATGCCAATCGATCAGTCTGGCTTTAAGTGGATTACCATAAAGGAACTGTCCGCAGTTTCATATGCAGGGAGGGAGGAACTCTGGCCGTGGGACCGCACACACTGAGAGTTTCTCACCGGGGAGTTTAGACAGAGAGAGACAGAGGTGTTTGGGATTCTGTTCAGGATCTGGGGTGTGTTTTCAAGTCGGTAGATTGGTGTGTGTGTGGTTGTACTTGTACTTATATATTTGTGAGGGCCATTTTGACCATAGACCTAGAGGACATTTTGGCTGGTCCTCACTTTTTCAAAGGCTTGTTTGAGTGTTAAGACTTGGCTTTAGGGTTAGGGTTACAATTAGGTTGAGGTCAGGGTTATTTAGTTGTGTAGTTAAGGTTAGGGTAAGGAGCTGGCAAATGCATTATGCCAATGAGTGTCCTGTTCATCTCAAAACTGGATGACCTGATCTGTCCCTGATCACTGTCCAATAGTCAACATGTGAGAGGCCGTGCACTCCAGATATCTGTGTTGCTGCCAGTCCTGCTTTTACTGTTGCTTGACTCCTTTCTGACTGAGACAAGACAGGGTGAAGCAAACGGTCACACTGTGTGTGTGTGTGTGTGTGTGTGTGTGTGTGTGTGTGTGTGTGTGTGTGTGTGTGTGTGTGTGTGTGTGTGTGTGTGTGAGATCACATTTTTAATCCTCTGTTTGTTTGACACTGTTTCTCTCCTCAGGTGGCTTCTCCCGCCTCAGGCCCTAAATGCCTACTACCTCCCTAACAAGAACCAAATGGGTCAGTGCAAGTCTTCATCATACATACTGATATTTGTGTTCTCTCTGCCATCTGCCATCTGTCTACACACACTCACACACAAACACACTTTCCCCTATTGCCATTCTGCACCATGACATGGACCTTGCATTAGTTACACACAATTACTCCATGTTGCCGCCTGTTTTCTGCAAGTCAAACACGACGGCTGCTTAGAGAGAACAGCGTCCACTCCCTCATATCATATTCCCCGTCATCACTCACTTTCTACTTCGATCTCCACCTCACATACTTAATACCCCCCTGGAGGAAAAACAAGCCGTGACACTTTCCCGACTTTTAACAAATCTAGGCTTGCTATGTCACCCCTCCCTTGCTGCTCGCCTCATCTTCTCCCAGGCTTCCCCCGCTGTCTGTGTCAGCCTGCATGCTGGATTAAATCTCTCACCGAAAAATCAATGGTGTGCTCGCGAGCTGATGCTCGAGGACAAGAGGAGTCAGACAAACACAGTCATCAGTGCCCCTTGGGTCATTTTTTTTTCAACTACACACATTATTTCTCTCACTTAACCCTGAACTTTTCACTTCTCACCTCTTTTTTTCTCAGTGTGTTCATTTCTGTATAACATTTTTTCTTTAATCAAATTAATTAAGTCACATAATCCCATCTCTCTTGTTTTTTGTTTTTTATGTCTAGCATCAGCTTTTATTTGAAGATACAGAGACAAGGACAGTTGTGTAATTTCTCTTATAGTTGGTTTTCAGTCAGAAAATGTCACATAATGTTTCATAAATGTGAACCAACATTGCAACTATCGGTTTCCATGACATAGTAATTTGTCAATTATCTAATTTAGATTTGTCCAAAAGGTTTGAAACCTTTAATCAGTTATTTTACCGTCTATGTGATGCTGCTCATGTGTGCTTTGAACTAAATTCGAATGTCCGCAGTTTTATCTTTAACATGATAATGATTTACAAAATCTAAAATGTGAACCATCATAGTTTAACACGTTTGCATGCTAACATTTGCTAATTAGACAAAGTGCAGCTGGAGGGAGTGTTCTAAAGTTCCTCCAGATATTTTGTCATTGACCAAACTAATGCCTGATCTTGCCATGTAAATGAAAGTGAAAAAAAAAATTCTGGATTCACTGGTTTATCCAGATTCACTCCAACATTTTATGGGATTTTTTCTTGGGTCACGCCCAACCATTCCACAAAAATTTTGCGTAATCCTTCTAACTAACTAACTAACAGAAAAACAAACAGCAGAGCCTTTTTGGCAAATTCTCACATTAGAGGCAAGACATTTACACACATTTTTGAATGATACCGCTTCACTGATCTCATTTAAAGTTACTTCAAGCCCGTAAGATGTCTTTAAGAGTTACATTTCCGTGCGACAGCCAGAGGATATTTTTCTTAGGTCGTCTGTCGTGAACATGTTATCTAAGGAACACCTCAACGCATTTCTTCAAATTTGTTACAAAAGAGAAGGGGAGATTGTGGCAATGTTTGTTGACTGGTGTCATGTAAATGTGAGTTGGTAATTCTAGTTCTTGATAATATTTCATGAGCAAATAACAACAGTCAAAAAAAAAGGGAAAACAGACATATCATGTTTTCTGTATCGCTGGAGGAGCTTTCCAGTTTAAGTACAATATTATGTCATCAGGATACTGAAAACTGCATGTCATACTAATAATAATGATTAATTCTGCATTTATATTTTTGGAACATTGAAAAGCTGCTGCTTCATCAGGACTCTGAGATAGTGGTTTGATCTGTTCTGACTCAGTGTGATCTGGTAACAGTGTTATCCTTTTCCAATCTTGTCTGTTCCCTCTTAAGGAGCCCGTATACTGTCACTGAAAGTGTTGGAGTACCTGAACCTTTCCACTTTGTTCATGTTGTTTCCTCATCTCTTTTCCAGTCTTTCCTGCTGGCATCCTTCAGCCCACTCTCTACAACCCTGAGTTCCCACAGTAAGTCGCCCTCCTCCTGTCCCTGCCCTCCCCTGCTGCTGCTGCTGCTGCCCACAGGGAGGAAACAACATCTTCACAGCCACAACAACAGGCCATTAAAGGCTGCGTTAGTCTGGTCAGCCTCTGAGTCCCAGCATGGCTGATTAAACCAATTTAACTACCCACCAAGAGCTCAATCAATGAACAAGGTCCTGCTAATGGAACAGGTGTCACTGAGAGGTCGACTCTAAAAGTAACTTTGCTGAACTTACATGGCTTCCCTGTCCGTCCAGCAGTTCTGGGAAAAACTATTCATAACTTTAAATTAGTTATAGATTGAGAGCATTTTACAAAGAGACTTTTTTGTGTTTTTTAATAAGGTTTGACAGGTATCATGGACAATAGCAATTCAATTTATTTTTAATGCTATCTGAGTGGAAGTTTTCCCTTTTTATGGTAAAATGTAGGATCTTTAAAAATCAAATTATTGTGAGACAAGAATTTCAAAAATGTAAAATGTGATCATAACTCAAGCAGCCCCACAAAACATTTGCTTGGATAAACGGGTCTAAAAGGGGAAAAACTTGAATTTGAAATCTGACCAGACATAAATCACACCACCACTTTGAATACTTTACATACTATACACACATTTCTGTATGTACCAGAAACATATTAAAGTTGGACAATCAGCTATAAGTATATAACAAGAATAACTTTAATAATCATGAAGCTTTACGGTGTAGCAACTCATCAAATCTTTAATATTTAGGTTTGACTCAAACTACGTAACCGTCATACAAAAATGGTGAAAACCGATCTAATCCTTCTTGTAGGCCCACTACATCTGCCAAAGAGTATACATATATTTCTAACAATTTGATTGAAATCTATACAACACTTAAAATGAGATATAACGTTTATTTCTGATTATTTCGATAATATATCAAAAGTTGAATTCATCAGCCACAAAATGCACTTTTGCAGAGTTTAGTACACTTTTGGGTTTTGCTGCTACAGCTTTACATGGTCTGGTATGACCAGAATACTCAAATACCTTATGTGAGTGAATGTTAGTAATGTTCCATATTGATTTGGACAGTTTGCTGAGTTTATGACTCCTCTCTTCCTGTGCTATACTGTTACATGACAGTTTAGGCTGTCACATATACACCTCTCAGTGGTTTATAGAACAAAAAACTCACTGTACCTCACCAGGAGACATGGGCTTCTCATTTCCTCCTCGTAGTCACATTCCATTTGCTCTCAGTCAGGTTGTGTAATGATGGCATCTTTAAAGCACCTTGCTCACCAGGATTTTTGGGGAAATGAAGGTAAATTAAATGAACCATTATGCTGTAATTACCACATGGGACAATCACTTCACAGGATCATGTAGTTTCCCATGTTTGAACCCATTAATTACAAACTGATTAGGATAAATGATTTATACCTGCATATAATTTACATTCCTTTTTGCTATTTCTCAGTCTCATCGAGGTAAAAGATCAATTTCCCTTCCAGCTAACCACTGTCTTCAATGTATTTGTTCAGTACAGTATGATAATCCACTGAAAAGGGGAATTCTGTTATTTTTAACCTAGGCCCTTTGTTTTTTAAATGTGGGCATGTAAATGAATCGTAAATAACCACTGCTGCAGTTTCATGGCTGCCAGCGCAGGTTATCCACTGGACACGTTCAAGTCCCCAGAGTCAAGTTCTAATGTGACTTTAATATAAGGTTTTCAATATTAGGCAATTTTAAGAGGTTATCCATGATTATGCATTTAAGAATGAATATCCAAACATGTACACTGTAAAAAGTAAAAGTTTGAACACACCAATGAGAGAAACTTTTAAAATAAGTAACTATCAACTATCTGTGGTTTGGATCATGGTCAGTGAAAGAGCCATGAAGTGCAGCACTGGGGAATATGCAGGTAAACACGTTTCTCCACTCATCACACCCTTTTGTTCACCAAAGCTATTCACAGAATCCTATTGCTGCCACAGAGAATTATTTTAAGTTAAAGCATACAATCCAGTTCAAGTTGCTGCACCTTCTGCATTCATACCAACTCTCCTGAGCAAATACAAAATAACACAAAACATACACACACAGACACTTCACACAAATATGAGCTAATTGCATTTAGCAGCTTGTGTATCCAACGTTAGGTAGCACTTCTGTGCCCTCATTAGGTGTGATCACCACTACTTCCTGTACCCACTGCCATGCATGTTAATCAATATTAATTTAGCATTTTTGTAAGGTGTGTGTGTGTGTGTGTGTGTGTGTGTGTGTGTGTGTGTGTATATACCTGTCCCCTTTAAGTTATTACTGCAGTAGCCCTAACCTCCCATAAACTCGCACTCTCCTACTCCTGCTCACACTCGCCCACACACACAAGCACACACACACAGACACACACAACTCCACTATCACGTTGAGTATAATGAAGCTTCAATCAGCCAGTTAGTTCAGCAAGGGAGTCTGGCCCAGTGTGAGGCAGCGTATCGACTAGCTGTCAGAAAGTCATTTTCAGACGTAGCCATGTGAATAACCCCGAGCCTGCCCTCTCATCGCTCTCTATATCTGCATGAGCGCCAACGACAGCACTTTGGATCGGCCCACGGTCAAGGAGAGGTGGAGCGACCCATAGGTCTTTGGAGGCAGGGAGCATGGAGATGGACGCATGCAGGTCATGGGCATGACAAACAGACCTCTGATGTTCTCTAATCAGCATGAACATGGCATTTAACTTTTTATTCAATACCAGTCTGAACCATGTGGATCCAAAATTAGGTCCCAGGTGTATTCCTTCTGGCTTTGCTGAGCAGAATTAGCACACATTGACAAAACAAGGGTAAGAAAGACAAAGCATTTGCGATACCTCAGAAGGTCAAAAGGTACAGACACATTTGTGTATTTATAAGAGGAAGTACTGCAAAGTATTGTTCATTATTACTTTTAGAAAAAAAACTCCCCTTAAATGAAGGCCTCTAAAGATGTGTATTATCCTCCAGACATTTTATGAAATTTGTTGAACTTCATTTTCTGCCTCATCTCTTTAAAAGCTAACTAGCTACAGCCCATTGCTGTTTATTCCTAAAATAAAAAAATCCACCTAACAGCACCTGTAAAGCTCACAAACACGTTATATATTGTGACCCCGTTCAGACCTGGTATGAACAACAATTTTGAGTGATCAAATCACAAGTAAGATCAAAATACATCAAAAATGTAGTGGTCATACCAGAGTAGCAGCAAAACTCCAGAGTGTACTGAACTGATCGAGGGTGTATTGTTGCCTATGAATCCAACTTCTTAAAAGCAAAACATGCTCTCCCTTAATAGTTCTTAGATTTGTTTTAGGTTAAGGTTGCTCAATACTTTTTAAAGCACCTGTACAAATTATCAAAGTGTCAGTCCTGTCTAATGTTCCATATTTCTCTTTTCTGCTGCCAGGTCTCTCAACTACGGAGGAATAGGAGCTATCATTGGTCATGAGCTAACACATGGATATGATGACTGGGGTGAGAATGACAGCTTATTCAGCCATCATCCATTTCAACTTACACATATCTCCATTTTTCACCATTTTGTCCCCATCATCGCACTACACAAGACACACAGAAAGAGCAAGGGTTCCCTGATGATTACTGTAACCTTATGACATTTGTAGGATTCCTGTGTGTCCAACTGTGCAGTAAAGACTATTTTGAGCCACAATCTCTAACTTTCATTTCCAGTCAAAGTGCTGCCCTTTAAAATACAGTAAAAGAATTTAATGAGGGGGTGAACTTCCTGCCAGCCACCTTGTCAATCCTGCATTGAATGTTCTACCAGCTTCTTTGCCAGAGAGACAGCCTCTGTTTTATTAGACAAATTTAGTTGGTTGGAAAAGTTGTTCCATTGGCTCATGAATTGATTACATCAGCCAAGGTCAACCATGGATTTTAGAACAATTACCTAATGGTTTGACTCCTGCAGCTTCCAAAAAGGACCAAAAAAGATAACCTGCTGGGCAGCTCTTTGGACTGTGAAGAAAAGTTGCAGGTTGTGGTGTCTCCATGCTAATACCCATGCCCTTTTGCCCTTCATCTTAGTGATGCAATGGTTCATGTCCCTAGGGGGCCAGTACGACCGCCATGGCAACCTCAAACAGTGGTGGACGGAGGACTCCTACAGGAAGTTCCAAAGGAAAGCTGAGTGTATCGTCAAGCTCTACGATAACTTCAGTGTTTATAACCAGAGGGTGGGTTTGCAAACACGTACGCACACTGCACCTGTCCTATGTGCATTTTTAATTTTCATGGTAGCATCATATACAGAAGCTATATCGTATGGAATGTTTATATTACAAACCATATGTCAGCTAGTCAGTGTCCATTACCGCAATGATGCAGATTTATTTCTTATTTCTAATAAGATCAATACTACTATGCTAACATATGAAAGACTTGCATAATTTAGCTCAGATTACAACTTTTATGTTTCTTTAAAGGAGCATTTCACCAATTTTACATCTTACATTCCAAGTTTGGTTTCCTCAGGAGCACTACTCAGCCTGCAAAAACAACTGCATAATGTCTTTTGTGGATCTGCAGCAGCAGGTTTTAAAGCCTTTCAACAGATAACATTATTTCATGACTCTAACCCTATCTACCTCTATCTCGTATTGTGTTCAGACATTATGGTTGCATTCTGTTTTTATCTGTGTCTACAAAGTCCAGAGAGCAATACTAAATAAATACAGTATACTTTTGATGGCGTCATGAGAGAGCTTCATGGCTTGGTGATATTTTGGTAACTCTACCGCTCAGGTAAAACTCTTGCCAAGATTCAGATGAGACGGTCAGTATCACTCTTTTGTCTGTATGGTAAATATTAAGCTACAACAAGCAGGGGATTAGTTTAGCCAGGTTAGTTTAGCATTAGGACCAGAAATAAGGAGAAACAGCTGACCTGCCTTTTCTGGAGTCTCCAGCGGTTGCCTAACAAACTCAAAGTGGCAACAAGGAAGGAAATCCCTGACATCATCCAGGAAGTAAGCAAACCCCTGTAATTTTTAGACTTACGTTTTTATACAGACTAGTAATGTGTTATTATTTAGTTTTAAAGATGCTAGCGGGTGCATTTTTTTACCTTTGTACAGAGTAGGCTACTTCTGTATTAATTTTTTGGGGGGCTTTTATCTTTATGCTAAGCTTAGGCAGACTGCAGTCTTGTCCGTTACCAGCAAAAACAGCATAGGCACAGAGCTGAGACACTCACACCCTCTGCAGCTTGTCTACAGCCACAGGAACAGAAACCATGTTGTGCACGGCTTCCACCATCCTCCGGTCACAAGCGACCAGTGTTTCAGAGGATTCTTTTCTGTGTGTCTAGGTGAATGGTCGTCTGACACTGGGGGAGAACATAGCAGACATGGGCGGGCTAAAGCTGTCGTACTTTGTAAGTAATATGCCATAACATCCATCTTTAAATACTGTGAGTTTGCTCTATCAGTACACAAAGACTCTGAAGAAGATCTCTCTTTTATCTTCATGACCTCTTTATTTGTGTGAAAGAGCAGAAGTGCCTCTTAATCAAGATAAAAGATAAACATTGAAACTTAAATTACCCCTCTCTGCTTGCATGTGTGTGTGCGCGCGTGCACTGCGATGCTGCATAATTCAATTCCATATCGACTGTGTCAGTGGTCTATGTTGAGGAGGGGAGTGGAAACAAAAGGTACAAAAAGAATAAATGGAATGAATTTTAAATAACTCGTAGCATCAGAATGCAACAATAGGGTCACGATGCCTGGTGGTCATATCAATCAGTCAGATTGGCTGAAGCAAGTATAACAAGTACGTTTTCATCATATCTCATGGATTTCTTCAAGGGGAAATCATTGATGTCCAATCTGGATTCAGATCTCGATCTAATGTGAAGAGAATAGGTTGTGGACATGAGGTGTGGAAACATAATTTTGTCAGTTGATTTGAATCTTCTGTCGCTCTCCTGTCCAGGCATACCAGAAGTGGGTGAGGGAACATGGTCCGGAGAGGCCACTCCCTGGACTCAAATACACTCATGAGCAGCTGCTCTTCATTGCCTTTGCACAGGTACAGAAGTCTCCCAACTAATTCACACTTGTGTCTTTCATTACATTTGTATGTTAAGTCATTTCAGCAGCTCTTCTCGGCTGGAGTGACTGATCGCACAGAGCAGGTAGGAGTTTTTTATTATCCCAACATGAGCTGATGGATTCATTAACCGCTGGAGGGATCAAAAACAAATGAGTGTTGATGACAGTGTGGTGTCTAAAAGCACTAGGCCACCCCTGCTCCGTCTATTATGATCCATCATTGAAATGGCGGTTTAGTCGAAAAATCCATGGCTTAATGTAACAATGACAGAAATCTAGAAACACATTTTAATCTGGTTTGCTGAGTTTTATCTCATTTTTGAAAACTCCTGACACAGGGAGGTGATATGAAAATCACAGAACATTAACGTTTATTTATACACTATATTTCCCCTGTGAGTCTAGGTTGAGTGACGAAACATCATCTTCAGCTCTGAGACATTTTAGCCACCTCAGTGTTCACAAAAAATACTCACATCTGCACAGCAGGGTCAACGGACATGACTTTTATAACTTAAAGCAAGGGTTGGTAATCCTTCAGAAGTTAGCAAGAGCAGGCTACACTTAGCCTGCTCTTGAAAATATACAACCGATACATCTCACCCCCTCCGATCAGCACTCTTGGCAAGGCAACGCCCCCAAAACAGAGGAACCTGCACTGACAACTGCTACAGGACTTTTCTGTGACTCGTGCTCGCTAACCTCTGACCTGATTGTGTACAGGCAGTCAGGTCTGTTAGTGACAGACAGGTACGCCAGCCAACCATGGTGGTCATAATCTTGGTCATGTTTACTTCAGTCCTGCGTGGGCTTTTCTTCTGACAACTTAATTTACTTATGGCCATCGGGACGTGAAGAGGATTTCAACCAACAAGATAAAAAGTGTTTCAGAAACAGCTTACCTTTAATAACCTATTAAATATCTAATCTCACTGTTGTGTCAATGTTGTCATTTCAGAACTGGTGTATGAAGAGAAGATCTCAGTCCATTTACTTGCAGCTGCTGACTGACAAACATGCGCCAGAGCACTACAGGTACAGTGCACACACAGGATCCATTCCTAAATTAGATTTATACACTCTACAGATGACGGATTTCTGTATTATTTCTTAAGGAATAACAAAAAATTTGAAAAGTGCTCTATCTCACAATGTTGAAGAAAATGTAAAAATAAATCCTAGATTCCTGATCAAGAACAGCAACAAAATTGAATGGGTTCTTTCCTGACCCATTCCACATCTCTCCACCAAGTTACATGGTAATCCCTCAGTAGTTTTTGTGTTATCCTGCTAACTAGCAGACAAACAAACGCAGATGGAAACCTAACCACCTTGGCGGGGGTAAGTATAGCACAAACATACACAGATGTTTACCATGTTGGATGTTTGTCTTTCTTCCCCCTGTAGAGTGATCGGCAGCGTCTCCCAGTTTGATGAGTTTGCCCGTGTGTTCCACTGTGCCAAGGGTTCTCCAATGAACCCTGTAGACAAATGCTCCGTATGGTGACCTCTCCACCCGGCCTGGTGACCATGGGATGACCTCCGTCTTCATAGCCCACACACACACAACCTGTCCTACATCACACATTCATCAGAGCTAACATGATGCTACAGAGCGCATTACGCCTATTGTTGCCTTTAAAAAGATACAGGAAGGAAATGTATCTTTTCAGCATTACAAATATGTTTTCAGTTTGAAAAGTTTACTGTCCATTGTCCGCATTTACCAAACTAAAGCATGGGTCACTTGACCATTGTTCTTGTACATGAATATCATTTGATTACATATATTTTTCTACCTTTAAATTTATTTTCAAATCATCTATTTTTGTATTTTAGCATTTCTTTCATTATGCATGTAACTCATATGCTATTTGGTTTTCAAGCAACATGTTTCCTCACTTGTTTCCCTTCTTTGTAGCATCAACTAGAAAAACTAGAAAAGAATCAGAAATCAGAAGATTGGTAGCAACAGTAACTTAAACGGGACAAGGAATTTAAAATGAACTGGGATCAGCAGTGTCCTGCCTGTCCAAATGCTGGTGTCAGGTCAACTCCGTAATGGAGTTCAAATTATTAGGCAATGCTGCCCACTCATGGCTGCAGAGAGCAATGGTCCCCTGTCATGACTTGTATCGTTCACCCCCACTGGTCTTTATTACTGTGAGTGTTTGTAAGGTTTTTAAGATTTGTCAACTTTTTTTACAAAAACAAAACAAAAGGAGGTGGATTCCAGGTTGATGTTTTTCTCAGGATTTGTAGCAAAGTGCAGCCAAACAGGGAGTCTCTATATCTACATTCAACTCAAGTCTACACAGAGGAGCTGGTATATTTATCAAACCGTAGGAGGAAAACCGAGAGGAGAGGAGCTTTTTCATCGCTGGAATTTACTGAATGGGCAACAACCTGACTGTTGGACGAGGTTGATCTCAGAGCCCCTTTCTGCTGGAAGTGGAACAAACTCTGCTATTGGATTATTCGCATCTCGTGTTCCCAGATCATATCTGCATGCTCTTATACGACCCGGGAATCACGCGACAGGACAGTGTGAGGTTGCACCATATGTTCACAGTTAACTCGCCAAATAGCAGAAGCCAACTATCCACATGATAAAGTGCAACTACAACAGAGGCAGGATCATACATTTGTACAAAGTGATATATAAAAAAAAAACTTTTCTATAAAGAATCAGTTGGTATAAAAAAAATCAAAAAATCTTTGTATAGTCAAGAGGTATATCAGATGTTATGGTTGTATAGTTTGTTTTGATGAGAGTGCATGTTTCCTCTCTTACCAACGTAAAATCTGATGGATATAAATGGACAACATCACACACACGCACACACACACACACACACACACACACACACATAGGTCTGACAATACAGCTGCTACTTCACATAGCTGCTGCTATCTCTCCCTTTCTGTTGGTCACTGTTTAATGTTTGAATAAAAACAAAGGATCATTGTGATCAGGGACGTGTTTGTGTGTGTGTGTGTGTGCGTGTGTTTGTGTGACATACATCTCTTCTGTATGTGCTGCTCATTATCAGTGTGCATGTGTTTTCAGCTGTGTCCTGCAGTGATGGGAGCCAGCTCTCTCTTGGCCTCCCAGTGCTGGATGGTAGACGTCCACCTTTGCCACACTTTGTTTAAAACCTGCAGCGTGAATCAACCAACATATTTAAATTAATCTAGCTAACTCTGTTCATATAAAATAAGATTAAACCAGCTACAATGAGCTAGAGTGAAGCAGTTATTTCCACAATTCCTCAGTGATAGTTCTCCTTTGCTGCTGCAACATGAACAAGTGTCTACAGCATTTCAAGCAACATATGTGCTTCCAAAGGTGCTGTAAAAAAAACAGATGATTTTGAGCACTGGAAGTAACCACAGCATAAAGGAGCATAAGTCTCAAGGTATTTAAACGGTGTTTTCACAGTGAGGCAACTACTCATTTAATGCCTGGCTTTCTTACAATAAGATCTGCCCCCTCGTCATATGCATATTAAGGACTTTGATGAATGAAAGCTGAAATGAGTGAACTCCTGGAACTTCAGGTTTGATCTTTGTGGGTGAGAAAACAAAACTGAACTAGAATAGCACTTCGGAGAGCACATACCTCCATCAAGGTCCAACAGTCCCCTTATGAGACCACATTTAAATTCACTAGATCTGGATTTTTATTTTGATCTGCACCAAATTGGACATAGATACAAATATCAGGCCCCTAAACATATCTGATTTTATTAATCAAGGTCCATGAAATATTCTTTTAGAAATCTGTGAAAATGTTGAATCTCTTAATGTTAAAGACGGGGGGGAATACCTGGATCAGCCCCCTGATCCAGATCCACACCAAAGTTTTCTGGATTCTTGACCCATATCGCATCCTTCCACTACGTTTCATGGTAATCTGTTTGGTAGATTTTGCGTAACCTTACTTACAAACAGACAACCAGGGGTGAAAAAGAACCTCCTCTGCGAGGGTAAAAAGGCATATGTGTTAAAGGGGTTATCTCCATACAGCTCTGCGGACCAATCCTGCTTTAATAACCTCTGTAGTACGTTGGAGTACAGTCACTTCATCCCAGCTGCAGAGCTGA
Source organism: Verasper variegatus (assembly GCA_026259375.1). Classification (NCBI taxonomy): domain Eukaryota; kingdom Metazoa; phylum Chordata; class Actinopteri; order Pleuronectiformes; family Pleuronectidae; genus Verasper; species Verasper variegatus. The sequence goes on along the minus strand of CM048047.1, from coordinate 1,304,293 downwards.
AAATACTGAAAGTTTGAGATAATTTGATTGTGACTTGCATGTACCAGTCATGGTCGAGTCCCATCCTTCTCTCAAAACATTGTACCTAACAAGAAATACTTTTTACATTAATGCTGTAAAAAGACTAAAACTATATTCATATTGTGACCTTTATAGGACAATGAAAGCGACAGACTCTCCAGTTCAGACACACGCTGGTGCAGCCCCTCATTGGCTTTAGACAGGTCACCTTACCTGGTTGGCGAGTCCTTAACTGTAATTGTTAGCTATGCAAGGACACAGGAAATTCACAAAAACTGAGTGAATGGTTAAATCTGAGGCACAAGATGCAAGAAGAATGTGCTAACAGTTTTTCTTATTACGCTTATATGAATGACTCATTGGCCAATTAATTCTGAGGAAAGTATATACAGAGTAAACAAAAATGAGATGAGATGAGAAGGCTGCCAGCCTCTGCTGTTTTGTACCATGCTTCAAACAGCACAGTCAGAGGTAAGGATTTTCAATGGGGATTATGTATTTTCATACATATTTATATATTTACACAGTTCAGTAAATCTCTCGCGTTTTTTATCAGTTTGCAGCTTTTACTTTTAGACATTTCCACAAAACTTGGAGACTGAGATGCTGTGAGGGTTAGTAAGGGACTTCAAATGTTAATATGATGCAGTTAATGCACAGAATTTATTGCTGATATTACCATCTTTTTCTTTAAAAATAAACCTCTACAACAGAATAAAAAGATGAATACAATTTGGTACCTCTGAGATTTCTCGGTGCAGTGTTGTCATGGCAGATTCGTAGTCGTCTCTGTATTGTTGCTTTACAGCTCCAAGCTCTTCAGACAAATGATTCATCTGTTATCCAGCCTCATCTCTGCAGTTTGTATATAGCACACAAAGTCATCATTGATACATGTTGTATGAGATGTCTCGATCACATGTTCATGTTTGTCCACACAATGTTACTGAGCTGTTTCCTGACAGTGTACCTCAGTGTGATGGTGGCCTGGTATTGCTGCAGCATGCTGTTGGTCAACACAGCCTGCTTCAGACTCTGGGCCAGAGTTTCTGTTGTTCACTGGCACAGTATCCAAGGCCTTCTGCAAAGACTCCAACTGGAAAGTTTAGACACACACAGACAAAACAAATTTTGTTAACGTAATTGGATGAACCCACGGGGGGAGACCCTTACCGAAATTGAGCAGTGGGCGACTGTTGACCCCTGAATACACCTCCTCTGCACTCTGTACATTGATATCCTTTGAGTACACACAACAGACTATACATAGCAACTTTATTAGATTGTTCCTACAACTAAGACAAATTGCTGCAATAGAGGAGACAATGCTACACGTCCCTGAGGTTTTTCTTATTGAATTAATTAGAAATTCATTCAAGAATAGAAGCCATGTAAACACGATATCAAATCAAAATCAATCAGGTCTTGAAATTAGATTTTGTTGAGGGCCTCACAGAACAACAGCATTACATCACAATGCAGAACCTGCCCTGAAGGCGCAATTCAACCCTTTGACAAATACACAATTTTAGTACCTTTGCTTTAACAACAAACCAGATAATCTGTTTTCTTATAAGGAACTTTTAATCCAGTAATATGGGTTTAATTGTTTCATTGTCACATACTAATACAAATTCAGTTCAGATTTAAATTCAATTTCAGATAGCTGTTCATATTTTTTTATGTTAGGTTTATGCACCTGATCCGACATGCATCTTGAATACATCAGGTCAAGTAAACCTTTATTGTCATTCATCCACATATTAAGAATACAGCTGAACAAAATGTCGTTCCTCTTAAGCCAGAACTCTAAACATCAGTGCAGCATAAAATGCAACATAAAAATCGAACCAAGTGATAAGGCAAACTAGCACAGTTAGCAGGGGCAGGGGGGGCTGCTGTGACCATGTGTGCCACCATCTTATTTTATTTATCTCACATTTCAAAGACTTATAGGACGTATACCTTTGTGTTTGTTTTTATCATTGAAATCTGCCTTCAATAACAAGTTCAATATGAAGAAGGTGACGCTAGGTACAAAGACATTAAATCTGATAGTAACTAACTTGTTTCTTGCTCCACAGTAAAGTGCCATTTTTACTTATTGTGGGCACAATAAAATCATCAAAACCATTATGTGACTCATCTATGAATTCACCATGTGTAAATCAAGGGTTTTTCATCCTGCAGTTTATCTAATTATACATACAGATTTCTTCAGCTCAGTGTTGTGGTTTTACAGCCCATGATTGTTTGTTTGCTCTCTCCAATCAAATCGCTTAAATATAAGCTCCAAGACCTACTGTGGACTATAGCTGCCCATCATTAAACAGCAGACACACCGAGCTGTCAGGACCAGTGTAAGATTTAGCACTTAAAAAGTCAGACTTATCTCAGCAGTTGGTGCAGACCAAACCAGAGCTAAAAGAAGATTGAATCTAAGACGTACAAATAAGCAGCTGCACACAAAGTTTACTCCAAACAAATGTCAATGTTCCCCCCCAACAGCTGGATGTGATACACAACTGTTTGCCAACATGTTCACCATAGCAACATTATGGGGTGATAATATGTACAAGACTAATACGATTGTTTCAGCATAAATATTCACATGTAGTGCTCTCAAATAAATTCAAATTCAATTGACGTACGTGGAGCGACCCCTGCGAGCTAGTTCAGGCAGCCAACTCGAGCTGCGCTGCTCCAATCATGTGACATACCTCACTCTCCACAAACATCTATAATACACACCCACCTTATCAGGTGGTCTATTTAAGCAGAGAGAAATTTCCTATCACCTCCTTTGCTCACACTGCTGCTGCAGTATTGCTACCAGTTGCTTCAGCCCCTCCACCACCCCAGCATCCACCTGAAGGCTCTGACGGGGGGTTAAAAGTATTTGCTCATCACTCCCAGAAGAGAATAAAAACAACCCCAGGTTTCTTTTCAGCACTGTAGCCAGGCTGACAGAGAGTCACACCTCCACCGAACCCAGTATTCCTCGATCCCTAAATAGCAATATCTTTATGAATTTCTTTAATGATAAAATTCTAACTATTAGAAATCAAATCAAACATCTCCTGCCCTCAATTGGCACTAATACCCTACCAAGAACAGAAATCTCAGAAACGGCTAAGAATCCTACCAATTATTTAGACAGCTTCTCTCTGATCACCTTTGATCAGCTGACCAAAATAATCTCATGTTCTAAACCAACAACTTATATCTTAGATCCCGTTCCTACAAAATTACTCCTACGAAATTCTGCCCCTAATTGATAGCACGTTACTGAACACAATCAATCTGTCATTATCATCAGGATATGTATCACAGTCCTTTAAAATAGCTGTAATCAAACCCCTTCTCAAAAAACCCACCCCAGACCCAGAGGTTTTAGCCAATTACAGACCAATATCTAACCTCCCCTTCCTGTCTAAAATCCTAGAAGAAAGTTGTAGCCAATCAGCTGTGTGAGTTTCTCCAGGAAAATAATATATATGAAGACTTTCAGTCGGGGTTTAGAGCCAATCATAGCACAGAGACAGCCTTGGCAAAAGTCACTAATGACCTTCTAATAGCTTCAGATCAGGGATTTGTGTCTGTCCTCGTGATACATTATCTAATGATATAGCTGCGCTAGACGACATTGCCCTTGCTTCCAATGAAACAGTCAGGAACTTGGGAGTGATCTTCGATCCTGATTTATCCTTTAATTCACACTTAAAACAAATTTCTAGGACCGCCTTTTTCCACTTGCGTAATATCTCGAAGATCAGACATGTCCTTTCTCAAAAGGATGCAGAAAAACTAGTCCATCCCTTTGTTACATCCAGACTGGATTATTGTAATTCATTATTATCAGGCTCCAGCAGTAAGTCATTAAAGACTCTGCAGCTTGTCCAAAATGCCGCAGCACGTGTCCTGACAAGAACCAAGAAAAGAGACCACATGTCTCCTGTATTAGCTTCGCTACACTGGCTTCCGGTTAAATCTAGAATAGAATTTAAAATTCTCCTCCTCACCTTCAAGGCCCTTAATAATATGGCACCATTATACCTTAAAGAGCTGATGGTACCTTATCAACCCACTAGAGCACTGCGCTCCCAGAATTCAGGCTTACTTGGCGTCCCTAAGGTCTCTAAAAGTAGAGTAGGAGCCAGAGCTTTCAGCTATCAAGCTCCTCTCCTGTGGAATCATCTCCCACTTTCAATTTGGGAGGCAGACACCTCCTGTACGTTTAAGAGTAGGCTTAAAACCTTCCTTTTTGAAAAAGCTTATAGTTAGAGCTGGTACAGGCTTGTCTTGGACCTGCTCTTAGTTATGCTGCTATAGGTCTAGAAGGTCGGGGGACACATGACACACAGAGCTTCTCTTTCCAGCTTCTCCTTCCTCTTCTCAATCATTATCACATCAAAGTAATTCATGACAATAGTCCGCAGATCCAGGGCCGCAGCTGTGGCCACATCATGGATTAGGATCTGTGGATCACGTATCAGAGATCATAATGGTGGATCCAGTATGGCGGATTCTGTATCGTGCTGGTTGATCGTGATAATAAAGGCGGATCCTTTATCGTGTCGGCATCGGAAAATGGTGGTGGACCACGACCAAGGTGGCAGCTGATGATGGATCCTAATGGCGACAGTGAACAATGACTGTGGACTATAGTGGCATCCGATCTTGATGGTGGATCATGATCTTGCTGGCTGCTGACCATAGACTATGATTGCAGCAGGACTGCTTGATACATAGTATTTCTCAGATACTTGACCATTAATGACATTAATCCACCAATTCACTGACCTTCAGTTATGCTTCTAAAAGGTCTACCCTTATCAATACTGCTAAAACCTTGATGATGTTCTCCTTTACACTTGACATCTATTGCACTTCTGTCCGTCCTGGGAGAGGGATCCCTCACATGTGGCTCTCTCTGAGGTTTCTACGTTCTTGTTACCCTGTTAAAAGGTTTTTTTAGTAGTTTTCCCTCACTCTTGTTGAGGGTTAAGGGTAGAGGATGTCACACCATGTTAAAGCCCTATGAGACAAATTGTGATTTGTGAATATGGGCTATACAAATAAAATTTGATTGATTGATTGACTCTCATCAAACTGTGTAATCATATGGTGGAGTGATTAAGTTGGAGGCTAGATGCCAAACACTAAACATGTTCTACTGCTGCAATAAACATTTGAACGTGAGTTGTCTGACTGAACTCTACTTTCTGTTCTTCTCAGTTAGGTCCTTCAGCATCTGGTCCAGCTGCTGCAACAACCAGGCAAACACACACATTTCTGTCAGGGAAAGAATTTCAGTCAGCACATAAAAACACCTGCTGCTGCTCTAAAGCATTCACCTTTCCAATGAGCCTCCTGTTCTGTAATGCTGAGCTCAGAAATCCCACCTCCCACTGGCAGTCACAGCTTTACAGACCACCAACAATGAACATAAAGCAGAACTTTGACCAACTATTGAATTCATAAGGTGTATATAGAACTATATCAGTTTATCCTACCTTGGCCTTGTTAAGTCTAGTCTCCAGGTTGCTTTTCTTAGACTCCAACTTAGTGACAACAAGACATAACTGGTGGCCAAGGAGAGAAGGAACAGGGAGACACATAACAGAATAATATAATAAACTTTCTTTATAAAGTAATACTTTATAAAATAATACTATAAAGTAATAGTTTCACCTCTTGGTACAATTCTAGCAGTTGTACAATGCACAATACAATACAAAACACAGTGTTTTGAAACCTCCAGATCACCTCCTTTTCTTTCTGGGCCGTGCTCTGCTCCACCTGCAGCCTCACGGTGGTTCGCTTTTAGAGCTCCTCTGAGTGATGACCATTTCCTGTGAAGTGGAGGATCTCTGCAGACTGAATTTTTTGTGTATTTGACTATTTCAGGGTTCAAAATTTCTAATTGCATTGTCAGTTTCTGGCAGCATTTATGCCATCAGATAACACTGGATATCTTCACAGCATTGCAGACCATTAATTGGGTTGGCTGTGTTTGCAGCAGAATGATGCCAAGAAAGAGGCAAAAACCAAAAGATGGATGGCAGACACTGAATTAGATTTTCAATAAAGGAAAACTATCATATATCAGTCTGAGACATTGTAAACCAATATATCTGTCTGATCCTACTCTTGTCAAATGTTAATATTCCTCCTCCTTCAATAACATGTGCTCGTTTTCCATGAGACATTGAACTTGGAGAATCAAGATAAAAGCGAGAAAAGATGGGAAACAGATGCTTCAGATTATTGTCCAATACATGGCTCAGTCTGACGCTGGTGCATCTGACTGTGAGTTTATGTAAAAAGTAATATTTCTGTGAATCTTCATTGTCCATATGCAGTATTTGTCCTGTATCTGGAAATTATTTGGGATGTGTATTATTCCCTATTTTCTGATTGTTTTATTTTGTCCAAGTAAAAATATGAACAAATATCATCACAAGAAAAATTAAAAAATGAAATTTCTAGGGCTGCAAAGCAGCACTGAACGGGCCCGAGCACATGCATTTTGAAGCATGTTACGGTTAGTGGAGAGAGCGATCAATGACCAGGCAAGGATAAACACTTCACTTCCTTTGTCCGTCACGTGATGTCGATTCTTGCCTGCTAATTGCTCATTACGGTCAACGCAATCAATTGCACATCACACTGTGAACATTTTATGTAAATTGAATGATAGTTGTAAAACAAAGCTTATTTCCTGTTGCCAGTAGGTGGAGCCATCAGTAATCTGTCTGTGGTTTGTACTGCTGACAGAGCTCCTCCGGTGTCTGCCTCTGTCTCTCTCTTCAGTTGCTGCCAACTTGTTCTCACCTCAACACACGAGATCTGAGGATCTGACAGCAGCAGCAGCTCAGCCTGGAAGGTCAGAAACTGACAGCATGTTCACTGCTGACTTTTATCTGCTTAACCTCAAAAATGAGAACTGGCTGCAGCAAATTGCTGGCACGACCCTAAACCTTCCCTGGACCTTCATCTCTTGTACAAGGTCAATATAGGGCAGCTGTGGCTGAGGGGTAGAGTGGTCGTCCTCCAACTGCTGTTAAACAAAGTGGAAGGTTCTGAAGGTTGGCAATTCGATCCCCAGTCTTCCCCATCTGCATGCCGAAGTGTCCTTGGGCAAGATGCTGAACCCTGAATTGCCCACCATAGAACAACAAAGTGCTGCTAATAGATGCACTGTATGAATGTGTGTGTGTGACTGGGTGAATGTAAAACTGTACTGTAAAGTGCTTTGAGTGGTCATCAAGACTAGAAAAGTGCTATATAAATACAAATCCATTTACCATATTTCAAAGTAGGCCCACACAATTTTCGAAGATTCTAGCCCCCCATTTATTAATTGAGATTTTGTTCAAAGATGCAGAACTAGTGACGTAAAAAGTCAGTTATCCCTGCTGTCATTGGCATTTGTATTATTTGTATTTGTTCTTTGTATGTGGTTGACCATATGTGGTTTCTGCTGGCTGCAAAATGAATAGCCCCTTTGGGAAAATAAAGATCCTTCACCTTGGATCTGAAGCAGTCCCCATCTCACTTCTTGTTAGGGGTTGTACTGCACAGCTGTACCCTGACAGCAGCTGTAACACACCGACACACTTACCTTACCTCAGTTAATTAATAGGTGTTACCTATGTGAGAGAGATCCAATTTTCTCTCTGTCTCCAGACGGAAGATGGTCACTTTCAGGGTCTGTAGCAGATGCAACACACTTGACTCAGTTCTGAGTCACACTGTTGCCACAACATGTGCTCATCCCCCAAAACCCAGAGCACCTTAGCAGGGTTTTGAGTCTCTGTGGTCCCCAGAATGTGATACCTGTAAACTCCTAGTGCCATGTCACCAATAAGAACTTCAGCCCCCTCCTCAGCTAACAGCAGGCACTGGTGCAGGTGGGACAGGACATCTGGGAACATTCCCTGTATGTTGGTGCAGGTGAAGGCAAGTTGCTGGTGGGTGGGGGCAGACAGCTTGTGTTAGGTGTCTTAAGCTCTGTCTGTAACCTTTTCATAACTGAACAACCAGTCTGGCTGAATGTTTAATTTGTATTGGTTTGAAAACCAGTTGAATTTGTCTCACCAGAAATTACCCAGAATAGAATTGATGTGATAAAGAACCCTCAGCTGTACCACATCTATCACAAATAGGAGAAACTGATTAGAATATTCTACTAAGTTCTGTTTTAGAGTAATGTAGTCTGTGTAGAACTTTAAATTTAATTAATCTATAATTTCAAATTTATAGAGCAGCTCTGTACACTAGGCAGAGTCTTCTCCCACAGTTCGTCTGACACTGAAACACCCAGTTCTTCGGCCCAGGCCCAGGCCTCCCTGAGATGACCTGCACTGACTGTAACCGAAAACATTGTGAGAATGAAAGAAAAGGGTAAACAAAGTGGAAGGTTCTGAAACAGATATAAGAACCTCTGAAGTGCGACCATTTTTATAGCATTAATGCGGCCGATCGGAGTCAGTGCAGCGTGTGTGACAGCCTGAGCTGAGTTGACACCATGCCTGAGAAGTGTGTCACATTCTGAGTCCTTTATAAATGTTACAGACTGACACAACTGACGTGGAACTCCAGTTCCAAAATCTGAAAAATGGGTAACGTAGATTGAATATTCCAAGTTTACGAGAAAATGCATCCCCTCTACATTGATTAAATATTTGGGTAAAACAGGTCCCAAGAGATCCCGCAGGAAATCCTCACTTGACCATCTGTGCCAATATTAGGTCCCTGCAGTTCTAGGAACAGCACCACCTGGTGAATTGGATAATCGTTTACTGCGGTTTATTCCACCCATATGCTACTTTCTTTTTAATTGAATTGTTCATAAAAAGTACATTAATTAACATAACAACTTCTTAAGGCATTGAATAATATTAATAAATAGTTAGTTGTTCATAGACTAAGATTTTATGCAAATGTCTAAAATAAATTACATTCTGTACATCATGGTCATCAAGTAAACACACCGAGATGTTGCATTGAACTACGGTTTCATTAAACATGTGCACAAATTGGCAAAACGTTTTGCAGCAAGCCAACAGATAGCAAACTGTTTATAATGCCTTTACTATCAAAGATACTTACTCATACTTCAACTAACATTAACTTTGATTTTTATTCAAAACAGAGGAATTGTCTTTTAACATTAAACAAATAACAAGTGATTCAGATTCAGTACTCACACTTATACTGTCGTCCATCATGCAGGTCCGTTGTCATCCAATTCCCAAGGTGTCGCTGACATGAAAAACGAAGGACCCAAGAAGTGCAGTCTTGAAATTGCTGCCTCCGGCTCTGCAGGAACATGCTACTCGTCTGTGCTCCCGATTTCTTCTCTGTCATGTGCTCTGTCCACAATATCATCATGACAATTAAATATAAATATCATCATCACAACTAAATATGGATATCAAAGTGATTTCCCAATTGCACAATGCCAACGGAAATTATTTCCTCCACTTTACTCCACATATATACAAGTTATTCTATTATTCCAACAATTTATTCCTGTTTGTGCTGAATTGATTGTGAGCTACCAAAAACCATTTAGATAAAATAGTAAGACATAAATAATAGGATTGGTTTAAAAATAACAACAATTAAAATAATTGTATTAAAAGATAAAATACAATAAAGAATTTGAAAATTATAACAAAAATGAAAAATGAAATGAAATAAATTTAAATAAAAAAATTGAATTATTTCAAATATATAAAAGAATAAGTAGGCCTACTATACAGCCTGTCTTATGTTATAAATAATGTTGTTTTATTTATTTATTTAGAAACCACTGAGTGTAAAAGAGTTTGATGTAAATGTTTGCAAGGCATTTTAATCCAGTCACTATTTAATTGTTGAAATTAATCTCTAAAATCCCTGTTTATTAGTTTGTAGTATTTGCTATGGATTGTCTCACTCGTCCTCTCTTTTTGGTCCAGCTCAAAGCTTCACAAATCCACTTTGCTTTTCTTTTCATATGCTCTGCAATATATTTACAGAAAGCTATCTTTATTTATAACCCAAATCCATAGCTCCAAGCCATCCACTTTTCCATCTTTGTACACAAGTGTCCTTTGTGCAACTTCTCCAAGTCTGATAATCTGAGCTGTCATAGATTCACAGGTAAACTCACAGTAAACTGCACAATTGAAACCGTTTAGCGACGTTTAGCGACCCCCTGTGGTAGATGCGAGAAACAACAGCAGCTTGTGGAGCAGATGATTTCACTTTCTGTTTTGGTTGAACTAAAACACGCAGAACAAAACTCCAGCTCCTACTGTAGATCTTTAAGTGTTTGTGTCGGTGGATACCAGGAGGAAAAAAACACGCGCCTCCATGGACAACACGAACGGAAAGCGCACCTGCGGCCTGTGGTGAGAGTTCACTTCAGAATTCACACCAAACTGAACTTAGAAATCTCTGTGTTTGTGGTTGTTTCGATCACTGGCAGGTGAATATACAGATTATAGGACGTAAACCAAAATGGACGTTTTAGCAGTGGTTGGGGTCACAGTTCAGTTTATGAGTGCTCACAAACTCCTGCTGGGAGTATCATGTTAAAACGATGTGTGTAAGAAATTGAGGGGAGAAGTGTAAATCTCAACAGTGTTCATGTGACTATCTGATTACAAAGAATTATAAAGTGTTTTAATGGTGTTTACCAGACCTGTTTCCATAAGAAAGCATCAAGGCTCATGCTCAGTGTCCTTTCACTTTCAGATTACCTTTTTATCTAACTTGAACTTTTCAAGCAGCTTAGTTTTGACCACAGTGGACATATACATATATGAATCGAATAAAACATCTTATTGGAGCCATACAATGTGACACATTATTTCAATTTTTCATACAGGTCCTAAAACACTGATGGAAAAAAAATCATGCCGGGAAACAGAACTACTGTCCCCTGAATTATGTTGTTTTTTTGTGACCCTCAGCAACTGTGACTTCTTAATCCCTTTTTTGAATGAATCCTGTAGAAGTAGGTTTAAGAGTAAATTTTGTATCCTCTTTCCACTGGGAAAAGAAAAACCTTATTCCTTACATTGTTTTAGGTAAACACTACATTCAGTGCTATGTTTTGTTTAAATACAATTTCCCCATTGACATTCTCCTACTTTCTTCAAGCCACAAAGAGGTTGCAGAGGCCAACTTCGCTCTGCACGAGACGCACTGCAGTCGCTTCCTATGTCTCTGTCCTGACTGTGATGAGGCAGTTCCTAGAGAGCAACTGAACCAACACAGAGAGGAAGAGCACACTCTGGTACACACACACACTCACACACAGACAGAGACAAGGGTGCACTACACTGTAGGTTTACGGCTCTGTTTGTTTGCAGACGAGATGCTCCAAGTGTCACCAAACGATGGAGCGTTGTCGCCTCAAGGATCACGAGGTGAGTCCGTTGTTCCTGCAGGCTGGACATAGGGAGTAGTACACTGTTGCACATAATTATTTGTCCTGTCCCTGTTTGTCGTCAGCCCCCCTCCAATAATGTAACAGAAATGTCTTTTAGCAGAAAGTCGACATTACAAAGATGTCTATGTTTACCAGGCAGAGAGAGTGTGAAGAAAGATGGATTGTGTTGCATTATGGGAAAAAGTAGGATGCAATGGTTTTTTTTTTAGTTTAGGACACAATAGTGATTAAATACAGGATGTATCTGAATGTTTTTAGATCTTTTCAGGATGTTGTTATTTCCACTTTGCTACAAATCCCTGAAATATAGATGCTCAGTGTCGCCCCCTGATTTTCTTCCATAGTAGAGAAGCCTGTAAAAGAGCAACACTTTTGTGTTCGATACAGTATTTGCCAAATGTCTATTTATTCGTCTGACTCTGCTCTTCCCTGTCTCCCAGTCTGATGAGTGTGTTGAGCGGCTGCAGGCCTGTCAGTTCTGTGATCTGGAGCTGCCGTGGAAGCAGCTGGAAGAACATTGTCTGGTGTGTGGGAGTCGCACCGAGCTCTGCAGGGACTGCAGCCGCTACGTCAGACTGAGCGACCAGCCGGAGCACGCCTCGACCTGCCCGGCTGCTGACAATGATGCAAGTCCTCCTCAAACTGCCAGCACTGCAACAAATAAGAGTAAGGGGATGCAGGGTTTGGCACAGATTTACAGCCGCAATATGGTTTACACATTTCAAAAAGCCACCATCTCCTGTAATTAACTCTTACTCATTTTCTCACCACTGCAAAAGTAACAATTACCTGCAGCGGATGCATGGGATTTTTTTCTGCTGAGGACATAGAGAAACATGAGGTACAAGTTCTTTTCTTCTTAGCATTTCCCTTAGAAATTATGGGCACAGTTCTTCAAGCTTAACATCGGTTCTGTGGAATATGAAAAAAACTTGAAAATGATCAAATCCTGTAAGAATGAGTGGGAATTATGTCATACAGATCTGAGAAATGAAAGCAAAAAATTAGGTTGTGTGACGTTTGAAATTGTCAACATTTAACAAATGATGAAGCGGCTGTTGCTTTACATAATGATAGCATTTTGCTAAAATACTAAGATAAACAAATTCAAGAAATTTTAAAAAAGTCAAGCAAACCAATTTCCTAATGCAGCAATATTTACTTTAGCAACCTATGGCAACCATGTGTTACTGATCATATGACGCCTGGTAATACTGTGGCAGTAAAGCCCTTTGCTGTGCAGAATTAAGTAAACAGTAAACAGAAAGTTGTTTTTTAATCCTCTCAAAAGAGACATTTGTCTTGCTTTAAAGGGATAGTTCACCAAAAATTTAAATTCCCTCATTATCTACTCACCACTATGCCGATGGAGGGGTGGGTGAAGTGTTTGAGTCCACAAAACAATTCTGGAGTGTCAGGGGGAAACGGTGTTGCAGCCAATTCCAATACAATTGAAATAAATGGTGACCTAGACTTCAGACTAATAAAACAACAGAAAAAACATAACATGCCTCCATAATGCTCCTGTGATGTCATCCAAGTGTCCGCAATCCCGACATTCATATTCAACTCAAAACAAGGTAATTTATACTGTGTTTTAAGCCTAAATGTCCTCTGATCTCTTCCTATGAGGTTCGTTCACTGATCCTCATTTAACAAAGCTAATCTTCCATTCTTTGAAACAGTAAAAGACATAATAGGGTGGTCCTCTTGAACTATGTTTCTGTCCGTAAGGTCCTCAAAGGAGGACAAGGAGCTCTCTTAATCAATTCACCTCCTGCATTTGAATTCAGAATTTATATTTTGAGGCCATGTAGGATTGTTGCTATTTATTTTATTTTTGAAGGTTTTGTCCGCTAGCTTAGCCACTTCCAGTGGACTTTTGGGCTTAGTACACGGTGTAAATTACCTCGTTTCGAGTCGAATATGAATGTCGGGGGCATGTTATGGTTTTTCTGTTGTTTTATTACGTCTGAAGTCTAGGTCACCTTTGACTTTAATTGTATTGGATTTGGCTGCAACACCGTTTACCCCTGACACTCCAGAAGTGTTTTGTGGACTCAAACCCTTCACCCACCCCTTGATCGGCACAGTGGTGAGTAGATAATGAGGGAATTTTCATTTTTCTGTGAAATATCCCTTTCAGTCCAAAAATCCACTGTGGAGCATTTTCTGGGTTACCACAGGTAATGCCGTTAAAATAATACCTTTGTCTGTATTTCCACAAACCAGCTAGAGTGTTTCTCAGCATCCGGGTGGGACTACTCTGGAAAGGAAAAGAAGGAGCATGAAAAGGAAGAGAGGGAGCATGAGGAGGATAAAGAGGAGGAAGAGGAGTTCCCTGGACAGGTGACCACTCCTCAGCTAAGCAGCATCTATAAGGCAGCCTCCCTGTCAGACACACACCACAGTGGTCCCTTGGGTGAAGGAGATCAAGACCAGATCAGCATCTGTCCCCACTGTCATCTGGCCCTGCCTCTCTTCACACTGCGCAGGCATCAGGTAACATTCCTGCATCACACAAGATTTATGTAAACATTTCTATGAAGTTCAAATAATAAGAGGTGTTCCCTCCTCTCTGTGTTTTCAGGCAAAGTGCCAAATCTACATTCACCTGAAATAAAGAGAAGAAGAAATGGATGTGTTGCCTCCGACATCTTTGATCAATATGTCAGTAGCAAAAGATGAGTGTTTGGATTGTTGAAATGTAAATTTATTAATGGACTACATTAGATGTATTTCTGTTTAAATCTATCAATAAAGGATTACATTTAGTTTTAAATTTTAGCTGATCTTTAGTTTTAGTTAGTGACTGCATAGAGAGACCATTCAGAATGGAATACTCTGAACTTCACACTGTGGAGAGTATTGTCTGTTAAATGCAAATACAGCTGCTGATCTGTCCAAACCACTGACTAAAATGTGTTAAGTTAGAAACTTCATATTGAGACATTTTAAAAGAAGCTCAAGTTGAGTTATTGTGTTTGAGGTCCACCTCTTAGTATTATTCATGTCATTTAGACTAAGAGGCATCTGATTAAGCTTCTCTAGCTGAAGTTATTGGCATAATGTTTAATGATTTGAGGTTACATTGTAAACCTAGCCAATAAGGTTATGTTTTTGTCTGTGTTTGTTTGTCTATCTGTTAGTTTGTAGGATTACACAAAAACTACATGAAACTTGGTGGAGGGATGGGTTATGGGATGAGGAAGAACTCATTAAATATTGGGGCTCTAGGATCCAGGAATGTTTGTTTTTACTTCCTTTATCATTGTGAGATTCTTTCAACATTTTTGTTGATTTCAAGGAAAATAATTTATGAATCGTGATAAAAAAGAATCAGACATTTAATAGACTGATATTTACGAGTGATCCCTTTGAATACATTTTTTTGTAGTTGGTTGTTTTTGTAATTATTATTATCATTATGACAAAAATTTAAATCATTTACAAACAAATCATTTCATGCTCCACTGTGCATGCGTGTAACTCGTCTTATACTGTGGTTGTTTCAAATTAAATCTTTTACTGGGATTAAGCATTTTGGCCATCGGACATCAACTGCTCTGGTACTGTCTGAGCCATATACATTAGCCAATGCAGTCATTGGTCAAGTTAGCATTAACAACATCAAATACCAACAGTCAGAGGTTGGACACTGGGAAGGATGTCATCATCTCTGGTCCCCCTGCCCCATTTTGATGATGTGAAATTCAGTCATTTACGCAGACTCCACATCTGGCTGAATGGTTTTTGAGGAACAGAGATGTCCCATTTGTTTACAATTTTGCCACCTTTCAAACAGGCCCCAGCTCTTTAAAAGAGAAGGTCTCCCCCTCCCTCTTGCCTCTTATCACCTTCCTGGGTGGCCTCAATACTTGCATATCATTCCCCTCTAGCTCCCCCTACACCTATATACATATGTATATGTATATGTACGAAGCCTACATTTGTATATATTGTGTGTGTGTGTGTGTGTGTGTGTGTGTGTGTGTGTGTGTGTGTGTGTGTGTGTATATATATGTGTGTAGATGACGTCAGCTAAAATCGACCCGTGTCCGTCCATGACACGTTGTTGCCATAGTAACCATCTGTGTTGTTCTACTACGGGAACTCAGAGCAGAGGAGGATAAAACGGTTTGATTTTATAAGTTTTTTTAAGCCTCACGGAACACGGTAGGTCTTTGGTCGATGAAGATACGTGTTTGTTTCTGTAATGCTAGTAGCTAATAGCTAGAAAACACACGTTTCTGACCAACAGCTAGCTTAACCATTTGATACACAACATGGGTCAAAAGTGACACGGCTCAGTTTTTAGTATCTTTGCAGTGAATACATGTATTTTATCATTTAATATTCTAAGCATTCATTAAATATTTGTTTTTGATTACCACAAATCATTATTTTCCTTTTTCCTTTCTTACTTTATAAACATACATTTTTTACAAAAAATGACCCATACAGTATGTATTCACTACGGAACACCTGTCATTTCACACAGCTGCTTTTGTACATCTGATGTATGTTAGTCTTATTTTACAATCCATTACTAGTGAGAAAGACAAATATGAACAATACTAACTAGCTGTTAGCTAGCTAGCTTCTTCTCTGGCTAGCTAACATAACTAGATCAACTTAATAAAACTCGAAATATGACAATATATACTTACTGGACTGATTGATATGCTTTTGTTTTTGATTTATCCAGAGTGTTAGTATTGCTGGTCGCAATCATTCCAGATTTACGGCTGAAATGGTCATAAAGATGCTGCATGAAGAACAGGATGAGGAAAATGAGGAGGAAATTCTTGGTCTTGATTCTGAGTCTGAAATCTGTTATGTTGATGACCGAGACTAGGTTCCACAGGCTCAAGCTGGAATATGTTGTACATTAAAGGGGTTTGAATAGCTTGTGTATCAAAGGGTTAAGTAAAATTAGTGCTCACTGTATCGTGTGTGTTTGTTAACGATAGGAAGCTAGCGACAGTAAGTGATGTATCATAGATGTTTATTGAAAGAACTCATAAGGCCCATTGTTTTTTAAATCAAACATTTCATATCATTAAGGAAAAACAGTTTCTTGGCTGATATTCGTCCACTTTAAAGAAAATTAGTTAAGCAGTACTTTCCTATGACTCTTGAATGATAAACATCTTTCACTTAAATAGACATTTTGGGAATTTGGCTGTATTTGTTATTATTATCATCATTATTACAAAATAATTTCCATTATATGTTGTTTGAAGTTTGAAAGTGTGTTAACTTATGACCTGCTTTAACAGAATAACATTTATTGTACAAATTTAACGGAAATTCATATTAATATGTTGTGGTGAATGCAGGAGTTAAAACTACAGCAACATGGACCAAAGCACTCCTCAGCCAACAGCTCCTCCTGATCTCAAGAGTATTGAGGTCACGAGGAAGCAGTCAGAGCTCTTCAGTGGAGAATGTATGAGGCTGATCCAAGAGACTCATAAAGCATCTAAACGCATGCATCATAATGACAACATACAACTTGGTGAGTAGGTGACAATGTCTGTGATTAGTGAGCAGGGTTGATGTTCAGGCTTTATTGCAGCGCTTTATTCATCTGCTTCTCAGATCAGAGGGTCAAAGACATCCAGTTCATGAAGAAGGAGTTGGAGCTGAAGTTGGAGGAGATCATTGAGGAGATTGATACCCTCACAGCGTTCCAGAGCAGAGTGGTGAAGGCGCTGGAGGCCTGCAAGGAGCCTCTGAGGGTCACTACTCTCTGTCTGGAGGAGAGGTGAGGCTGGAAGATGATGGACTGGAGAGGATATTGATTAGCCAGAGGAACAATTAATTTACAGTGAAGTGATGTAAAAGAAAATACTGATGCACTTGAGTATTAGGATGTTAAATTTCGCAACAACACTTGATTTTTTATTGATCATTTACAGTCAAATACTCTTAGCAGACAGTGGTTCATTTTGCATTGTCTTTAAACCCCCAACCACTAGATAGCAGTGTTGACCTTTGTTTTCATATGACAGTTTTCCATCCATCCATTATCTGTACCGCTTGTCCTTCATGGGGCGACATTGAGCGACAAGTCAATCAGAGAACCAGTTTTCCTCAAATTACAATTACAGAATTGCCTTGCTCTCAGTATCACAATATATACATAACTCCTGTATCATGATACTTATCATAATGAAAAATAATTTCAGATACAGAGATCTATTGTAGTGTTTGGATACTTCCTAAATGTCCCTTGCTGCATATACTGTATATCTTTTGTCTTACTGATTTGGAAAGCACCTTTAGTTTTCAGGAACTCAGTCTAAGGTTTCTACACTAAACTTATGCATAAATGATAACACGTTATAGGGAAATTCCTGCACCGGACCTTCCTCGATCAATGTAAAGCCTTTATGTCACATCTATCATCCCATTCTGTTCAATAGGCCTTTTTATTGCAGATATTTAAACTTGTAACTGACACTGTGTAACTAATAATGTGGTACACTTGTGCACCTGAATGGAACAGAGCCATCATTACTGTCATCATGAGTTGTGCCTGTGCGTTTTATGCTATCAAGTCATATTATCTTAGATTTTACATTAGGTGTACAGGGGAAGCACGGTGATGAAATGGTTAACACTGTAGTCTCACATGTGAAGGTTATTAGTTCATTAATAATGAATCAGTTGTTAGTTTTAATCCCAGTTTGGCTGGGCCCTCTCTGTGTGGAGTTTGCATGTTCTTGCCGTGTCTGCCTGGGTTTTGTCTGTGTACATTGGCTTCCTCCCACAGTCCAGATACTTGAGTAAGAATCAGAATTGGGGTTACACAGTACGGTTAGACATGGAATCTACTTGTGTTGTAAATGGTCAATCTGTTGTACATTTGTGCATTGGCAAAAATATAAAAATGGGGATCACTATTTAAAGGTTATTAATACTAGAAATAGAGATGTAAAATATGAAAGTTAGATATGTGCAATTTGAACATTTGTACAGTGAGACATTATTGGCCAAGGAAAGTTCAAATTCCATCCTCACAGGTTAGGACATTTATGCAGATTGGGGTTAGATTAGCTGGAGTGAATGGCTGTTTGTCTCTGAATGTTGGCCCTGTGATGGAATTAGTTACCTCCCCACAAATGTCAGCTGGGATTGGTTCCAGCACGTCCCCCTGGACCCTCAAAGGAAAAACGGCAAAGAGAATGGATGTATGGATACGTTCTACAGCCTTTATGATCTATGGCTGGATGCTAACAGAGGATGCAGACATGAGACAAATGAAGTTAAAAGCAGTTTGTCCAACAGCAGAATCAGGGCAACAACATCAGCAAATAAAGTTTGAATCTAAAGATTGAGAAGATTTGTGCAATTTTTTTCCGGTGCAGCTGCAGGATGGGTATGCAGGTGATAAAAGCCTTATTAATGTATTCTGTTTCCTGCAGGATTAACCGTCCTCCCACTGAGACCCGGCAGGATGAGGTGAACAGAGAACTGCAGAAGGAGGGGGATGCTGCAGAGGGGGCGGCTACCCTCCTGCAGCGTGTAGTGGAGCAGATCACTGAGCAGATTCGGTAAGAGAGATGGACGAGGTGTGACTGTTTGGACTCAAATGTATGCAAACCTTTTGGATTTTTGAATGTTTATTGTCTTGAAAACTAGCAAAAATATTAAATCACTGGCTAGATTTGACAGTAAAATCAAGACAGAACATATTGTTTTGTGTTCCAGACTGAACCAATCTGCCAAGTACCATTTAGAGGAAGATCTGAAGGAAAAGTATAAGGCTCAGTGCATCGACCACACCTGCACCCTCATGACCATCAATTCCATCAAAAACCAGCTGGAGTCCAAAAAAAACAACAGTATTTTGCTGAGGTGAGCTACGACGATCTTTACCCTGTGAAGTTGAAAATATTTGGAGGATTTGAAATCATTGTCTGGTCTGTCATTTTCTCCTCAACATTTCCACACTCTGCAAATGCACCAAATGAAATGTACTGTATGTTCCAGGTCTTCAAAGGTGTTGTTTTCACATGTCTCCGTCTCTCAGCTCGGCAGTGACTCCTCAGCAGTGGGAGAACACCTCTGAGATGAACATAGCCAAAGCGGAGCAGCAGAAGACCAACTCGCTGTCACTACGGGCCTTCGCAGAGTCTGTCCTGGAGCAGACGGCTGCTGACATGCAGAAGCAGGTCCAGGCTACAAAAGTAGCCTTTCAGCTGAACATCAATCACATCAAGTCTGCCAAGAGCCAGATGGAGGGTCAACTGAGCAAGGTAAAGGGAAGAGCAGAGGAGGTGTGTGGTGTATATTTGGCAGAGCGAGTGAGGTGAGAGGAAACAAATTCAGGCAGAAGGAGGCATATGTTCTAATTATAATTAGAGTTTTGTTAAGTTGGTTTGATTTATCATTTCAATATCCTGCTTTTATTTTAAAAAAAAAATGACATTTCTGGATTGACAGGTGGAAAATAACATGACAGACTTTTTCCAGAGTAAAAAGTTGAATTTAACAGGAATCACAGTGGAGTTGATACTTTAAGAGACATGAAGTTTCATTTTTATTATTATAAAATGATCACTACACATTATATAAGGTTACTGTTATGTGACAGGCCATGTACTGCATGCACAAAATGTTTATTTGTTGGCTTAAACTATTTTAAACGGTCGCTGGTCAAAACACAACTTTACTGTAAATGGTCAAGCTACTAGAAAAGTAGTTTCTCTGCAAAAACTGGCAGCTAAATATTTAATATAAATGCTTAAAGGTAATGTACCAACACCACAAGTAGGTAGATGTAATATATCAGAAAGCTGACCCAATAATGACAGTTACACATATTTGTGTGTACTAACGTTAGCCACTATAAGCTACTGGTCACACCCCAGCAGCGTGTGTTTTGTGGCAAATTAATTTTTTTACAAAAATCATTCAGTCATTCAGACTAAAGTAAGACTAAACAGTATCTTAATGTCAATAGTCAGCTCATGGTTCATCACAAGTGGATGTAAAAATCATCATGCTGTGTTGTTACAACCTAATAACAACAAAAAACCCAATGTGGTTATAGTCTCTTAGTAATATTGTATGATAACAGAGTAAAGGTAAAATAGATTTATTAAATTTAGAAATATAATGTGCATTACAAATACATTCAGTTGTTTGTGTTACTTCATCTTATTTGCTCAATAATTTATTTGTACAGTTTTTTCATTTATTCAATGGTTTTGGTCCTGTTTTGTGTTGAAGTAGCAGTAGCTTGAAATAATCTTTGTGCAAATGTACCAGTAAGTGTAAATACTGGTTGACCCTGGTGTCAAATGTCCGTCCTCTAGATTCTGTCAGAGTTTTCCAGCATTCAGAGGATCCGAGAGGATCTCCAGGTGGCCATCACACAGAAGGAAGAGTTCCTGAGTCTGGCCCAGGCCCGGGTGGATTTGCGTCACCAGAGGCCTGACAGAGAGCGATGTCACGATCCGGCACAGATGCAGCTCCTCACTGAGGTCCAGCAGCTCAAAGCCCACATCAGCAAGTAAGACCTGGCACCCTCACGTCTAATGTGAAGAGAAGATGCATTAAAAAAAAAGTCAAAAGATGCCTGTGTGGCTACACAGATGTTATAGCTGCTAATTTAAAGAAATCTAGTAATAGCAATAGGAATACATTATGATAATAAAATGGCAAATTTAACAAGTCAACCATTATGAGTAGAAATATAAAACGAACGAAATATTGATTACTTGATACCATAATTTTTTATGTCTGTGCAGATTTTTGAAAAACGCTCCTACTTTCTTGCTGTCCTTCTCATATACGCTGGTGTCTTGTTAAGAGATCTAACCAAGTGTCTATCTCTCCAACTTCAGACTGCGTGAGGCAGTGGCCCAGTCAGAGGAGGCGCAGTGTGCTCTGGTTCGCTGCCAGCGCGAGTTGCAGGAACACATCAACATGAAGGCCACCTCTCTCTACATCGATGAGGTCACCTGCGCCCAGCACAGGGAGTCCATTGTCATACACAACTTCTGAACAGTCAGCAACAGCAGAGCTCTGCACATGACTGTGGTTTATTTCACACTGCAGCATTTATATGAAATTAAGTTTTAATTTTGTGATATTATATTTGTAGTAGTATGGTCTAAACTGGGTTTGAAATTTGTTTTCTTGATTCATTTTGATTTCATGATTATTCTGGCTTCAATCCTATTCTTTAGTTTGTCCCCCTCATAAAGTATATACAGTGCATCCGGAAAGTATTCACAGCACTTCACTTTTTCCACATTTTGTTATGTTACAGCATTATTCCAAAATGGATTAAATTCATTTTTTTCCTCAAAAGTCTACACACAATACCCCATAATGACAAAGTGAAAAAAGCTTTTTAGAAATGTTTGCAAATTTATAAAAAATGAAAAAAACATTGAACTGTTGAAGCACCTTGCAGCAATTACAGCCTCAAGTCTTTTTGAGTATGATGCTACAAGCTTGACACACCTTTTTTGGGGCAGTTTCTCCCATTCTTCTTTGCAGGACCTCTCAAGCTCCATCAGTCTGGTTGGGAAGCATTAGTGCACATTTTCAGATCTCTCCAGAGATGTTCAATCAGGTCTGGGCTCTGGCTGGGCCACTCAAGGACATTCACAGAGTTGTCCCGAAGCCACTCCTTTGTTATCTTGGCTGTGTGCTGGGGGTCAGTTGTCCTGTTGGAAGATGAACCTTCGCCCCAGTCTGAGGTCCAGAGCGCTCTGGAGCAGGTTTTCATCAAGGATGTCTCTGTACATTGCTGCATTCATCTTTCCCTCGAGCCTGACTAGTTTCCCAGTTCCTGCCACTGAAAAACATCCCCACAGCATGATGCTATTGGCCAGGTGATGAACGCAGCCTGGTTTGCTCCAGACATGATGCTTGGCATTCAGGCCAAAGAGTTCAATCTTTGCTTCATCAGACCAAAGAATTTAGTTTCTCATGGTCTGAGAGTCCTTCAGGTGCCTTTTGGCAAACTCCAGGTGGGCTGTCATGTGCCTTTTACTGAGGAGTGGCTTCCGTCTGGCCACTCTACCATACAGGCCTGATTGGTGGAGTGCTGCAGAGATGGTTGTCCTTCTGGAAGGTTCTCCTCTCTTCACAGTGCAACGCTACAAATGCCTCGATACAATCCTGTCTCTGAGGTCTACAGACAGTTCCTTGGACTTCATGGCTTGGTTTGTGCTCTGACATGCACTGTCAACTGTGGGACCTTATATAGACGGTGTGTGTCTTTCCAAATCATGTCCAATCAACTGAATTCGCCACAGGTGGACTCCAGTCAAGTTGTAGAAACATCTCAAGGATGATCAGTGGATACAGGATGCACTTGATTGAGCTCAATTTTGAGTGTCATGGCAAAGGCTGGGACTACTTATGTACATGGGATTTTTTCTTTTTTTCTTTTTACTAAATTTGCAAAAAATTCTAAAAACTTTTTTCACTTTGGGGAATTTTGTGTAGAATTTTGAGGAAAACAATGAATTTAATCCATAATGGAATAAAGCTGTAACATAACAAAATGTGGAAAAAGTGAAGCGCTGTGAATACTTTCCGGATGCACTGTATCTCTCTCTATCTATCTATAAATACACAATCATGTGTAGGAACATGGTGGTGCAATATGTTGGACTTATTGCACCACCATGCAATAATGGTGTAGGAACATGGTACATATACATACATACATACACATAAACATACACACAAAGTAATCATATATAAGTACTTTAATATTTGCCATACATTTGTTGGTTCTGTTACAGTACATTTCATTAATTCACTACTTGACAAAATATGTTTCTCTTTAGTTCAAAAATAAAATAAAATAAACAACAGCTAATATAATTCATTCCAGCAAGCCATTCACATTCAGCAAAAGAGAGCTGAAAGTTTAGAACAGCAATACTAAAAACCAAAAGCTCTCCTAACAAGAAAACCACGCCGTGTTATGATAAAATAATCAAATGTATATTAATGATACACATTGTATCAAAATTGAGCAGCATAGTAAAGTACAGTAAATGTAAAGCGACAATCAATTCAAAGGCACTTGCTGAATCCAAATTTTTCCTCTTAAAACACACCAATAATAATGAGTAAAGCTGTCAGTACTTATTCATTACAATCATCAGTGTAACATATCATGAAGTTGTCCATCTGACTGTGATGCCACAAACAGCACTTGTATGGGAGGATTACTATAAAACTGAAGAAATGCTGGTAGGTTAACGAGGCAGCAAGCTGAAAATGAGTCATAAGCGATCTTCAAAAAGTCAAAATTTTATTTTATATATCTATGTTTTCAAGTTCTCCAGGAGCAACCACGTTTATTTTACAATACCATGAGGAGAAAATCTAAACTTATACATCTTTTCTTATCTTCCTAGAACAGTCCACTCACACAGCAAAGTAACATTTAACCTACAAATATTTCAATTCAGAAACATTTAAAACCACAAAAAGGTCCAGCTTTCAAAACACAGCAATCATTTCAGGATAGGAAACATATTAAATAAGATCATCTTCTGTTTCTTAAAAGGAATTCTTCACTTCAATAAATTTGAATTTCACTTAATTTCTTCCTTAAAAAGTTTTTTTCAGTCATTATCGAGTACCTAAAACCACGTCAGTCAAATCTCTGAAGTGTGTGGGGTCACCAAACAAAAGTGCCATTTCAGTTTCCTCTCACATTGAAGTACAGTAGGCCAAGTTTCAACAAAGAGCATAAAATGCCACACACATTTCTCTCTGTGATTCACATGTTTTGTAGAAGATCGTGACATTTGACCCATTTAATCCTCATTTATAAGACTCTGGATCCTGGCAGCTGACAAAGCTACCAGCTCCCTGGTGGTAATGAGATCTGTGACTGAACAACTTTATGTTCAGTGGTTCTACAAACTTCAACAGTTTGAGGTAACATTTGCTGGTTATACAGTGACTTGATCTTAATTTTAAATACATCATTTCTTTTAGACAATTCTCTCCCACAGATATGAAGCTCTGATTTCCCCTTCAACAGGAAATCCTATTTAATTCAAAGCTTTAGGACAGACTCAACTGAACATATGGGAACTTAAGCCTAAGTTAAGTTAAGACATACTAGTTACGAGAGTGATTTATCGATAGCTATCTCTTTATGTTTGCTAATTCAGCAGTGAACAGTTGCTTCAGCAGTGAACCATGCATTAACCTTGCTAGCAATTGTAAACACAAATGGCCAATGGTCTTTGTTAACTTTGCATTTCCCTTTTATTCAGTGTAGTAGGTTTGTTCTCAACTTACTTAAACTTCCAGCTTTTCCTTCAGCCTCATGAAGGCAGCTCTGACAGCATTTGGAGGTTTTCAAACTTTTGATCATTAACACAGCCTTTAACTCTGAACTAACGCATTTAACTGTTCACACAAAGCAGCAGGCCGTAACACATCCTACAACATACTTACCCTACTACTTTTTAATTACATCTAGCTCAGGGCTTTTCAATCTAACACAGTTCACCCCCCACAGACTTAATCAAGTGCGAGATGTGAATGAGTTACCTGTAGGCTACAATTTGAACCCGTCAACTTTGAACGTTGGTTTGTTTACGTTTTGGGAAATTAGTACCGTCAAAATGTATGCTGAAGTAGATATTAACACTTCCTGTTTGCAATGTACCCATTGGTGTTCAGACAAATATCATTGACACTGAAGAAAATTTTGAAATGTTATGAGTCTCAGGCAAGTCCAGGAGTTATTAGGAGTGACGTTGAGATGGAAATTAGAGATTATAGCAGGGGAAGATATGAAATATCTGGAAGTAAAAGTCAAAGCCTTTGAGTCTAAACTGAACTCTTAGAACTCTTACAGGCTGAATGAGCTTTATATCGCAGCCAATGACTTCACATATAAAGATGGACGACATGACAGTTTTTAAAAGTGGAGCCAAAACCTTATGATTGCCCCCTGGTGGCTGGCATATTTTGGTTACATTTTTGTACTGTGGGGAGGAAGTAGAGACAAGTCGCCCATCTCTATATACAATCATTGGTCTCAGCCTCTGCTGAAGCTCCATCTGCAGATCATTTTTATAAACAGGCCAAATACAAAGGTCAAACTACATTAAGTAACCTGAATGCACCCACTCCTTTCACCTGACATTCACTGTTGTACCACATTTTAGCCCACAAGATAAAGCTGGCAGTTCTTTGCTCCAACTAAAGACAAATTAAGTCTAAGTTTCCAGTGTAATGTGCCCATTCTCAGGTTTTCAGTCAGTGGGCGAAGGATTAATGTTTTCTGCTTTGCTTTTAGTCAGAGCTCAGACTCTGGTTAACACACATACAGAGAATGTGACCATAGGAACCAGTTGTAGAAAAAGGTGTACTGACCACAGGGGTGTTAAGTAGCCACTCCAGTAGCATTAGAGAGGCCAGTGGGGCATTTCCTAATCTGCTCTTTCACTGACAGGTGAAAAAGCACAATTATGAAAAACTTGGTCGTTGTTCAGGAAATCCAGGCCCAAACTGTTTCATCTCTACACTATATCACAGCTATGACTCCTGGAGATCAGTCTCAAACACCTTAACTTGCTACAATTTGGTCTAGTCTGTTAATCTGGTCATGTAGCAAGCCTTCCTCATTGGCTACCTTGGACTCGTGGACCTAAAAGAGAAAGAGGCAGATCACCCTGGAGCTTTATGAACAAGACCAGGTACTTTGTTTAAATCAGATGTTTAAAAATTCTAATACATCATTCACTCACCTTGAATGGTTCACTGATTCCAATGATGCCCCGCAGAGTATTACTGTAGTAGCACAGCACACACTCTCCTCCCTGCACAGGGATTTCCTCTTTACTAACATAAACCTACAGAAACAGAGACACACTCATTAAACTGTGGGAGGTTTCTCGTCTTTTTACTCATTGGTGCACAATCTACTACCTGTATGACTTCTTCATTGAAAGCCACCTCATCGTCTTTGACCCACGTGTAGGTGATGTAGTCTGTCAAACTGGAGAATCCAACCTGAATGTCATACAAACATTTATGACTCACCTACTGCAATATCAAATTTAAGCTGGCATTGGTTATTTGATGTTGCTAAACCGACCTTATAAAGTCCAATCCAGTCCCATGTACTGGAGGGGAATGGCTGCAGAGGGCTGTAAAGGACCATGGCATCAATGTCTGCGCTCCATTCGCCCTCCGCCTGCAAATGCAGGAGAGGAGTCTCGTACATCTTCCTCAGCTGGATGAGAGGAGAAATAATCTACTGAATCAATACAGTTTTAGTTTTGATGGTAAATAAGTACACAAATTAATTTGTGCAAAGCAAGTGCATGTACATTTCAAGTGTGGGATCTGGAAACAGAATGGCATCGCTAATAACTAGTCAGGAAAAAAAGCAAGAGCACTTAGACAGTCTGATCAAGAGCATGCCAAGTCACAGCCTCGCAACAGGTGATGGCTACGTACGTAGAGCCGCTCTGCTGTGTATTCAGCAGCTAAACTGTAGGTTTGTGTTAGAGATAAGAATGGAAGCTCTGTTCAGCTCTCATTGCTTTTGTAGCTTTGACCTTTATCTCTGCAGTTTGTTTCACTCCTCTGTGCTATTCACTGATCCGTCTCAGCCCAGTTTGAGCAGTATTCAGTTACTGATGATGATGATAATGATGCAGATCTCAGCAATTACTTTGGTGAGTATAACATTGTAAACAGTAGAAACAATGGCAAAAGATAGTATGCAATTAAAACCCCAGTCGCAATATAGAGCAATTCTCCTTTAAAATCAACTCCTAAGACTGGGAAAACACAATAACAATGTTTTGTTATTGTTAATAAATCACAAACATTACATTCAAAAGGCAAAACAAGAGATTGTGGGATTCAGTTCAAATAAACCATAATGGTAACATAGAACATATTGCTGAGAGCAACAGTGTGACTTATAAATATTTTAAGACATTTTATCGAGCAAAAACACTTGGATTGTTAATTGTATCTGTGTCATTGTGCAGAGCACAGTCAGTGTTACAGTTTCTCACCTCCAGTGTAAAGATGCCAATGACAGGCTTGTGGTCACTGATGCTAAACTCCATGTTGCTGGTGTACAAGTCCTGCCTGATCCTCAGAGGGTACTCCTCATCCTCCTCCAGCTCCTTGACCTTCTTCACTACCTCCGAGTTGTCATCTTGTTTATCAGAGGTTAGCTCTTTGGGCCTGAGCCGCCACAGGATCCTGTCTGTCCAGGCAGGTTTGCGTTTCTTTCCACTGGACAGGTGGGCAACACATGACAAAGGCAACAGAGAGGAAAGGGCTTCAGTCAGGAAACGCATTCAAAGACTTATAGCAAGAACCACCACTGTTGTCAGGCCCTGGATGATGAATGAGAAAGTGGGGAAACAGAAAATTGTCTAACTCCTAAATAATGATGAGATAACTCTTCCTTCCATGATAGGCCAATTGGAAGAAGAAACTATAGTTTCATAAGTGATAACCTGAAAGCATTCAGCAAATAGAAGATATTTTCCACACTAAGCAATATGGACATTTCCTATAGTTAGTTTATAGTAACTTTAGTCATCTTTTTATAATTATATGCAAGACCAAAGTACTTAAAAGAATGTTTTTTTGAGTGTTTTTGTAGAGCATTATGATGTCACAGCTAAGCTGACGTTTGACTGTTTGTCATAATTTCATAATTTTATTCTTTTAAGAGATTTAAATTAAATCCACTTATGAATTTTTGAATTATTCTTATCTAATTCTAATAAGTTCATCCTTTAGTCATAGGGAATGTGCAAAATTTGAAGAAATTATCACAAGACGTTCTTGGGATGAGATGGACACACGGGCGTAGAGAATGACAACATGTAAACATAATTCCCCTCAGGCCGCAGCTGTCACCAGCACAGAGGCAACAAAAAAAAATCTTAAAAGATGTAGATATGATTTATTCATTTGACATTTGAACTTGTATAAACTTGAGGGCAGATTGGGTTTTGTTTTTAAATTGGGACTCTCCACTTTCTAAAAGGTTCATTAGACACCATCTGAATGACATATTCAAAATGTATTTACCAGAACTGAATATCTTAAAACACCTAAGAAGACTTTACACTGTCATACAGACATTAGTATGCATGATGCTTTGGTCTTTGATACAATTAATGTACATAGCGACTAAATCAAACAATGTCACACAGACAATGTGACATTGTTTAAAAAGACTGTACAGACTATACAGTACATATTGTTATTGAGCATGCACGTTAGCTGTTATGTAGCAGCTTTTGTTTCAACACTTTTACATTAACAACAGTACGTTAAATGTGGGTTAATGTAGACCACTGATTGCTATTTAAAGGCACCCCGTAGAGTTTTTTTATGAAATAAAAGTTTCCTTTATTTTTTGTTTCTCACAAAACCCATTTAGTTAAACCCTTAATAAATATGCTGTATGCCTTTTCCACTTCATTTTCTCTTACTTTATAATGTGTAAAGTTAAGCAAACACTCCTTAATCCCTGATTTTTGTGTATTATAATTTCCACCGGCCATCAGTGAAACAGTCAAAACTAGACATAAAGATAATATTGCTACTTATAGCCACTAGTGGTCATAAACTATACAGGGTACATTTAACAACAATATCATCTCCTGAGCTCCTGAATACTGCTTGAGCTCAGACAGTATTCAGTAATACAACAAGTTTTCCAGTCTTTTCTTATCAGGAACAACCTGATATTTGACTGAAAAGGATGTTTGTTTTTTGCTTATTGTTTCATCTGCAGCATGTTACATATAAAAACCATCCTTGTTAATCCTGTAAAAACATGTTTAAAAGTCACAACCGATGGCTGTACAGTATATAAAGATGGACAATGCTTCCGCACTTCCTCTGGATGTATAAAAATGAAGTTAACATATCTCACTTACAGTAACCTCCATCTTGCGCCTTTGACGTCATTTTGAGATCATCATAAAAAATCGGATTAAAATCTTATCGGAAACATGAGCCCATGAACATACATCAGTGTGATAAGAACTACCTTAAAAAAAGTTTGCAGCGTGACCTATACTGCAGGCTGCCACTAGGGCGATCCGGATGATTTGGTTTCACTTTTGGAAGGTGTCATTTCGCCCATCTCTATATACTGTCTAGGGTTCCAGCAGGAAACGAGTATACTCCTTGCATGTTAAAAGTTGTGTATATGCAAATACTGCAGTGGTGGATTTAAAAAAGGGTTAGGGTTAGGATAAAAATGGACTTTGTACTCTTACTTAAAGCCAAACCATGTCTTGTAGAGCCTGTGAAGTTGAAAAGAGGTGTAGATGAAATATATACAAAAGAATATTTTAAGAAGCAGGTACTAAAGATGGAGGGGATTTTAAAAAGTACATTTATGAGTAACTTGCCTGCTGTCATAAGTATCAGAGTTCAAGTCAAACTTGTACGTGGGTTGAAAGTCCAGAGGGCCTTCCTCAAACTCCTGAAGTTTCTGTTCTTTCTTCTTCATCATGATCAACTGCACAGGACAACACAAAATCAAACACACCATCCATTAAAGCTGGTGTACAACTGAGACCTGAGCCATTCACATGAGCTGTAAATAACTTTCCTGTAAATATGGGGATGATTCTTTAAGTGTCAAACCTGGTCTTTGCTCCACAGCAGGTTGTAGGTTTGATTGTTGATACAGGTGCGGACAAAGTGCATGCCGTGGTCCTGAATTCGGAAGTTGAGATCTCCAAACCAAAAGACCAGACTTAAGATATGATGAGATGAAGCTTCATATTAGCCATAATGAAACATTTTTATGGGTAAAGTGGAGATTGATTATTCTATGCAGCTGCTTACTTGTGGTCAGCAATTCTTGGAGTTTTTTTACATGCAAACGTTTGCGTGTCCATGATGTACTCAAACTCATCCACTCTCTCAGTGGCATATTTCATATGAGCAGCCAAATGACAGTTGAGAAAACAGAGCATGTGGCCATAGAAAGACAAACGGATGGAAACACCACCTTTGTTCCCCTGAGAGACAAACAGGGAGAGATTAGAAACAAGAAAAACCACGAGTTCTGTTTGCATCACACTTTCCACTTTTAAAAGGTCCAGTGTGTAAGATATAGGTGAAATGATCTATTGACAAAAATTGGAATGTAAAATAATCCTAGTGATGTTTTAACTAGTGTGTTTCATCTAAATTGAATGAATTGTTGTTTTTCTTTACCCGAGAATAGACCCTTTAGATTCAAATACTTTATATTTACATCGGGAGCGGGTCCTCCTCTACGGAGACCACCATGTTTTTTACAGTAGTAAAAACTGCAAAAACTAACCCGAAAAAAAGACATAACTATCAACTTATAACAAGTGCAAAAAACTGCTCATGAGCTACTTTGGATATTTCCTAAAAGTTAAGATGAGATTTAAAACATTTACTTCTGTTTCTGTGATTTGGTTTTGACATATTTGAAAACACATTTTATTCCATTCCCTATTTAAAGGGGAACTGCAAAAAATGTACACAACACAGTCTCTTTAAAAGGGTTTGAGAATTATGCATGCATTTGCAAATGAAGTGGCAAAAAGCCCATTGTGGCTCTAGAGGAAGCTTCATGGGTGAAGTCGGATAAATGGCCTAAAGGGATATCACTTGGGTCAGCATCAGTTGAAGCAGCTTTGAAAAAGAAAAAAAAAGCTGATTAAATGATTAAGTTGCATTGTGGGTAATCTAAACAGGCAGGTTTTAATTTGGGAGAGGAGGGAGAGAGACCAGGGACAGTTTGGTAACCATCATATTTAACCCGGTCAGACCGGTTGATATAATGAAAATAATAAGACATATGGAGAAAGCAGGAGATTCACCAGTCAGACGTGTTCACAACAACAAAGAAATCTGTATGCTGAGGGGTAGTGCAGCAGGCAGGACTTAACGTCATAATGCTGCTGCGGAGATCAAGTGTTTTTGTTCACAAGATCAGCCCATGTGGCCAAACATTCGGTGGTCATTCCAAATTGACATCTTCAGCGTATTCTACATGTGAGAATACAGCAGGAGATTGTTCAGAGGATTAACTGCAAGTGAGTGGGGGCATTGATGCAACAGATGCAAAACTGAAAAACAAAAAGAATACACCTCTTTTTCATCCTGAGATATTTGTATTCTTTTTGTTTTGATTTTCAGTTTTGCATTTAGAAACAACATCAATGCCCCCACTCAGTTGCAGTCAATTCTCTGGACAGTATCAAGTTTTTACTAGGAAGCTGGCAGGAGAAACTCTGTAGAATATCAGCAGCAACTGACTCTGACATTTTGCGTTTCCACATACATCCCCATGGATAACTTCAGGAGATTACCCGGATTTCAGTGGATATGAAAGCAGCTTGCGTGTGTTTCCGTTACCCAATATCCAAAAATGCCTGTACGTGTGTATGTGGCCTGGATGTTGCTGATGAAGGGGACATGCTGCAGTTTGGAGAAGAAGATCAGCAGCAAACCCTGCATTCTGATAGATGACACCTGAAACACACACATGGCCACACTGAGAGTAAACTGCAGCAAACTCTCTAAAGTCAGCATTTTATGTAAATCTAGTTGATGGTAATAACTAATCACATAACACTAAAACAGTCTTGCTTGCTGAAAAGGAAACAAAAATAAACAATATGTTCCACTATCTGTACTACGCTTCTAATATGAGTGCAGGTATAAGAGGGTGTTATGAGAGGATCTGTACCTTAACGTAATTCCGTGGTGCTAAGATAGACATAAGCAGATGACTCCATGGATCATTGAATACAACATCTGACACGAATCTCAGTGGCCCTGAGTACACCTCCTGCAAACTAACACACACACACTTTTAATTGTGAGTCACTCTTCTGATACCCAGTTATATAACCAGATGTCCGATGTTGTCGCCACCTACCCGATGACGTAGAGGTCCGGGCTTTTTGGGGAGTTCAGATGGAGAAGCAAGGTTATGTCGTCTGGAGGATCAGCTGTGGCCACATTCCACGTCACCATGTGAAGCCTGTGGACATGGAAGGAAACAATTTACACAGAATTTCCCACCAAAATATAAATCATCAGTAATAGATGGATAATGCCCAATGCACATTCAAAGAGCGTGTATAGTGTTGCAAAAACCAAAAAGGGGAACCAAGTGACAGTAAGCTAAATGCTCTTACAGTATAAGCACTGTGCTGCAATAACAAGCCAGTCAGGCTGCTACAGTTACCACATAATGAGACATGTCATCCTTGTGCCCAAACTCATAGCATCCATTATATTTAATTTCCCTGCTCTGAAACACATGTTGGACTGGAGGGGTTAATTTACCAAATATCAAAAGTGTGTCTTGTTGGCCAGTAATAATTCAGTCAATTGAAAAC
This sequence comes from Verasper variegatus, assembly GCA_026259375.1. NCBI lineage: Eukaryota > Metazoa > Chordata > Actinopteri > Pleuronectiformes > Pleuronectidae > Verasper > Verasper variegatus. Next base: position 1,271,416 of record CM048047.1, on the reverse strand, counting down.
ACAGAAAATCCATGAAAGAATGAAAGAGAAAGAGCAACCGAAGTTAACCAGAGGAAAGAGGTAGTCATGCACACAACACACACACACACTATCGCCACCTCCATTACACAGGAAAGACAAGCGAAGAGGTGACATTGGTTCTCCACCTGAAACGGCCTTTCTTCTGGGTGTTGGCTCTCTTGCCAAAGACGAGGAAGGCGTTATCCAGTGTCTTGACCACTTTCTCACGCAGTTCATCTTTGCTGTCCAAGTCATCCACGCAGGTCAACAGCTGGTTAAGCCGATGGCGCAGAACCAGCTTGCTGCCCGTCGACTGTGTGGCGTCGCTGCAGAGGCTTTCAGATCGGACACGTTGTATGTTGCCTAACAGCTGATTGGTTTCATCCATTCTCCCTCAAGAATCGATGTTAAAAATTACGGAAGCACAAATACTTGTAAAAGGATCCGAACTTGTTGGCAGTGCTCCGGTAGAAAAAATGATTATTAAGGAATCAAATGAGCGTCAGTGTACGGTTTTGGTGGCTCCTCTAGAATCAAACCGCTGAGTGAAATGAAAGAAGTCCTGGCTTAAGGATTTGGGTGCTCCACATTTGGAGTGATTAGGGAGCTGGTTCATTATTTGCACAAGTCTTCTTTGTTTGATTAAAACCACATCTAATCTCACTGTAAAATGTTTCAACATGAGGCCTCTTAATAAATTATGAAACCAACTTGCTATTTGAGCATTAAAACCTCTGTCCCTTTACAGGCTGCTGAGCACCCTCCTGGATGGCAACACATTGTTTTTTCCTTCAAATCCGCATTAGGTAGGTATTATTGGGCAACGTAATCCACCAGCCCCAGTGCATTGTTTGCCAGTCTAATGTTTGTAGACTGGCAGACACAGCACTGTGTAGGGTATTGTAATAGATTGAGGGTTTGAAAACTCTTAAACTCACACAGGACAGAGTCAGACTACAATGACTTAAGCAATGAGAAATCTCAACAGAAAATACTCCAGCAAACTATTCTAAGGTATAGTGTATAAATTATGTGCCAAACGTAAATTTCTCATTCCAGATCCCTTAATCCCCAAATTACATGGCAATATTTAGGATTCCACCAACCCAACAGTCGGTGGTGTGTTGTTGCAGATCAAACTAAAGATTAGAATGGCACTCAGTAGAGAGCATACCTTCACCAAGGCCTGACAGTCCACTAATGAAACCACATTTAATAATGATAAACTTTATTTATATAGAACAGAGTTTACAAAGTGCTTTAACAGCAAAGCAGGATGCAATGTGACAAGGAGGCCAAACAACCACATTTAGGGGGTCAGACACAAGGTACTGCTCAAATGAAATGAATCACTGTAGAGCTATGTCACATGAAAACTTGAACACATAAAAGCAGTAATATGACAAAAAAAAATTAACAAATAAAATAAAAGGCGAAAAAGAAAACGATAAAACACAGTAAAAACTCAACATCACATCAAAGCAAGTCCATAAAAATGGATTTTAAGAAGTGATTTACAACAAGTCACTGACTCTGCCAGCCTTATCTCCTCAGGTAGGCCGTTCCAAAGCCGGGGGTCCCTGATGGCAGAAGCAGGGCCCCCTTTAGTTTTCAACCTTGACTTTGGAACAGCAAGCAGGGCTCCACCTGATGATCTAAGGCTGAGTGCAGGCAATTAAGGGGTCAACAATTCTGTGATGTAGCTTGGGATCAGACCCTATTTTTACGTGGATCTGTACCAAATTATATCCCCTGGTGGCCGCTAACACCATCTGGTAGTGGGTAACTTAAATTGTGCAGAAGACCTTCAAACGTACAAGGGATAATCACCATAGTGTATTATATATATATATTTTAAACACACTCATAAATATCAGTTCTTTAAACATCTCAAATTTTTCTCCATTAAGATGCAGGAATTATTCCCTGAAGAATCTACTAAAATGTTGAAAAAAACTGAAAGAAAGTGAAAGAAAGTGAAAAAAAATTCCTGGGTCTGCCCCCTGATCCAGATCACACCTAAATGTAATGGGTTCTTTTCAGACCCATACTGCATCCTTCCACCAAGTTATGTGTTAGTCTGTCCTGTATCTTTAATGTAATCGTGCTCACAAACAACAGACAGACAAACTAAAGCAGACCAAAACTTAACTTCCTTAAAAATACTACAATGTACAATTAAGATTACACAATTCAGTTAAACTGAACACTGACCAGACACCAGATCACTTATACACCACGAAATTTAGCACAAATCATCACATGAATGAGCTATAAACCCAGTCATTTTACAGCCGTGTCAGTAGAACAACAGTCGTTTTATGACTGAAGTGGAAATGATCTCAAGCCAAGGTCCATTCACAAACCTGCCATATTGAAAACAACATACTGCTGAACTGCACATCTCTCTAAAGCCAGATACAAACCTGAACTCACACTGTGTTGTCAGGGAACACGTGATCCAAACGAGATCAAGCCATTTGCTGTATCTCTTCTTTTACTGCGCTATTAGAAGTTAAAGAATGCACCTGCAGGTCTGTGTGGTTTACATGAGTGCTCACCAACCTGAAGCTGTGTGTGTCGGTGTCTCCCCTCTCCGGCTGCTCCTCCTTCTCCTCCATCTTCGTCTCCACAGCTGGAAGACGATGACACAAACCCACACGATGGCAGCTGCAGCCCGAACCAAGCACAAACACTGATAAATCAAATATTACTGCTTTTGTTCTGTCACACTCAGCTAAGAGTTAGCTAACGATGCTAACAACTTCACTGGAAACTCTGAGAGCGTGACAGCTGTCTTGTGCACGCTTGTTATGACAGCGCTCATAACTTCAACCAAGCTAACTTCACGAAGCTAAGCTAACATCAACATCATGCCCCGCTGCTGTTAGCTGGTAATGTAAACATTAGCTAACAGCTACACTGCGCGGCTAACTGAAGCTAGCTTCCTAGAATCAAACACTTGAACAGTCGAGCTAACTGTGTTTCATCGTGTTCTACCTGGATGCGTGAGCAGACTGGTTTCCGCTGTTTATCTGCTTGCTAACAGACGTGTTTTACACATCGACATAAACAGGTTGTACAGTAGCTTCTCAGCAGATGGACAGTAAACTGAAATTGCCCCGCCCCTTATCCGGAAAACAAGGTTCGCCTTCAAATTAAAGTGCCCTTGCTTTTAAAATAGCCACTTTTTTCTTTGATTAACTACAAAGTTCCTTTTCGAAAGTATTATTTATCCTTTTGTCTGCACTGGATTATAGTAGCCACTTATCCCCATCAACCTTTTAGAAACAAAAAGTAGCTTTTAAGACTAGCTTCAGTTGGTTATCGTTGCAAATTTGGTAAAAAGATCTCGCCATTATAAACTGCCTGACAGAAGGTTCCTCTTCAGGTTGAGTAAATAGTAAAGGTGTGTATTTAGATGTAATTAATGTAATTTAATGCCGTATTTCCTGTTTCGAGTCTCTAAGGCTTGTGGTTATGCTTTTATTCTGAAGGATCCAGTGTTATAAGTTGTTGGGTGGGGTCCTTGTTTTTCATGGATGTTCATGTATTGGTAATGGCTCACTAGACCATTTTAGCAGAAAAATGTACAATCAAGAAATAAATTGTCTTTAATACACATTGTAATTGGATCAACATTAAAACATCAAAATCCAGACAATTACAATGACAGCCCAGGACAAAGGTTTGACTTTATAGAGAAGTTATTCAGTTTTAAGTTATCAAGACAGTTAGGCATTTAGGAAAATGTTCAAGCTTCAGGTTTTTCTGACAAAATACAAGCACCAAGTCAAAGCTTGAGGTTAAAGCTGTAACCAAAAAACAGCAGTTGTAATCTTTGTGTGAGGTTAAACCAACCTCCAGACCAAATTAGACTATAGTGTATAGAGTATTATTGAAATTTCTCTGATGAGGTCTTTCCCATGTAAATACCTCATATGTTATAGTTTGGCCTCCAGACACCACGCCAGGACGAATTTCCAGTTTGATGATTTAAAAAAAAAAAAAATGTGATTAGGGGAGAAATTTGGTAAACCCTCCAGAGCCTGTAGTCAGTCATATTCTGTGTAAGTCAATTGTACAAGTTTTTCTTTTTGAACATTTAACTTGTTCTGGAAAGTAAAGAATTGGAAACAACTGGAAAATACTAAATCAAGGGAAAGAACAAAGCCCAAATATATTCCATTAAAAAAAGCACACGAGTACAGATAATCAGATATGTTGCTTTAGACACAAACCACACGTCTTCCCCAGTGTTTTCAAATTTAAGGAGGACCGAATAGGCATAAGCAAGAATCTTACATCCCCAAAACTGGTTTCACAAATGCAGTACATAAATACAAACAAATGTTTTACAATAATCAGCTCTTATTAAGAGCAAATTTTATTAGGATATAAGTGTTATATTCTTGACTATGCCCATCATGCTGGTCTAGGTCCAGTGTCCGAGGTGAGTAGATTGAGTTTGTTGAAGGAAGTCAAATCTTCCTGTATCAGAGAAGCGCCTGACGAGAGAGAAAAAAATAAATCAACTGTCTTATTCCTGTTCAACAGTTAAATTGATCCAAAACAATAGTAAAATACTCACTGGGTGAATCCATCAGTTGCCATCACTTGCCACTGCCATGCCTTTAACTTCATCACCGGCCCTCAACTATGACATGGAAAAAAAGCATAAATGTTATGAGCTATATACATAAAACATATATTCAGTGTCCAATTTATTAGGTCCACCTGTATAATCTGATGCAATCCAATATGACTCTTCTGCCATACAAATACAAGCGCACGTGCACACACTCAGAAAAAACGGTCGATATTCACATTACATGAAAATATTTAACTGATCTACAGTTGCTAGTCACTGACAGGACCTTTTTTGTGTTATATCAATGCAACGACTCATTGTGCTATAATAAGAAAGTGTTTGGGTTTTGAGTCGTGCAGTGTACAGTTTAATATGCTCAGTCACCTTATCCAGCTCATTCTTTGTCTCATCCTCCATACGTCGGATGTCATCCATGGACAGGTCGATCCAATTGTCGATCCAGCAGAACAGCTGCCTGTGGAAGTTGGTGAAAATACGCCTCTCCATCTGGACAGAGTGGGCATGTAAAAAAGACAGCGTGAGAACACTCCAGAGAAATAGTAGTGTGGTATTTCAGTTCAAAGCAAAACACATTGTCCTCTGTGCAGAGCTGCATATAATGGTCACAAAAAGCAGTAGGTATCAAAAATGCCATACTGATAAAACAAACAACAATGTTGTACCTTTTGAATCGTTTTCTCCAGCTTGGTCTGAAATCCACGCCATTTGCATTTAACGGTGACTAGCTTGTAGGCACACATATGCGGACAGTTGGAGTTGTTAGCGAGCTCTTTCTGCAAAGGGACAGATCACATAAAACACAGTTTCCAGGCCTTTAAACTCATATTTTCATTTATTTATTTAACTAGCCACAGTGAGGAGTAGTACCTTCCAGTCAGGGCCAAGAGGTCCTCTACCTGTCTTCTTTGACTTAAAGATGGCTGGGTCAAGTTCTGGTTTGTAGTCCTAAAGAATGAGGATAACTACAACAATGACTTTGCATCATAGCTATGACAAATATGAAGCAACATAATAAGCAGCACGTCAATTACACTAAATGTTTTGTTCATTTGAATCAAATATCCATCATGGAAAAAACTGATCTTTGCTCATTTCTAAAACACATGCAATTTTTTTTTCAACTTACACCTGGATTTATGTCTTTTCTCTCAGCTATGTCAATGTTAACTATTTCCCGTTCGGCGTTTTCAATTCCATGTACCTGCAGCAAGGCAAAGGAAAACAAGTTAGTTCAGTTTCTGGGTAAAAACATACACATACACACAGATGTTTTCTGTTAACTATCACTTAGTTTCGCTCATCAGCTCACTAACATTCACTAAACACCATGTGCAGCTGAGGCTGGTTGAAATTGACCCACAGTACTGAACAGGGATCGAACCACTAAGGTGCGATTGACATGAAATGTTCCCCAGATGTCGGTTACAACCCAAGTAATCCACACATACAAAGAAAACCAAACAAATAAGTTCAGAAATTAAGTTATGTGTAATAAAATGGAATGACACAGGGAAAAAGTATTGAACACATGAAGAAAGGGAGGTGCAAAAAGGTATGGAAAGCCAAGACACGAGCTGAAATCTATCAGTAATTAGAAAGCAATCCTGCCCCTTGTCAGTGCAAATTAATATCAGCTGGTTTAGTCCCAACTGATGGCCTATGAAAGGTGTCTCATTACCAAGGTGTCACACAAGAAACATCTCATGATGGGTAAAAGCAAAGAGCTCTCTCAAGACCTTTGCAACCTTATTGTTGCAAAACATACTGATGGCATTGGTTACAGAAGGATTTCTAAACTTCTGAATGTTCCAGTGAGCACTGTTGGGGCCATAATCTGGAAGTGAAAAGAACATAATTTCTCCATAAACCGGCCCCGACCAGGTGCTCCTCGCAAGACTTCTGACAGTGGAGTGAAAAGAATTATCAGAAGAGTTGTCCAAGAGCTGAGGGCCACTTGTGGAGAGCTTCAGAAAGACCTGGAATTAGCAGGTACAATTGTTTCAAAGAAAACAAGAAGTAATGCACTCAACCGCCGTGGGCTGAATGCACGCTCACCACGCAAGACTTCATTGCTGAAGAAGAAGCACGTTGAAGCTCGTTTTAAAGTTTGCTGCACAACATTTAGACAAGCCTGTGAAATACTGGGAGAATATAGTCTGGTCAGATGAGACCAAAATTGAACTCTTTGGATGCCATAATACACACCATGTTTGGAGGTCAAATGGCACTGCACATCACCCCAAAAACACCATACCAACAGTGAAGTTTGGAGATGGCAACATCATGGTGGGGGGCTGTTTTTCAGCATACAGCACTGGCAAACTTCATATAATTGAAGGAAGGATGAATGGAAAAATGTACTGAGACATTCTTGATAAAAATCCTGCTGCCATCTACCAGGATGATGAAGATGAAACGAGGGTGGACATTTCAGCAAGACAATGATCCCAAACACACGCCAAGGAAACTCTCAATTGGTTTGAGAGAAAGAAAATAAAGCTGCTAGAATGGCCCAGCCAATCACCTGACTTGAATCCAATCGAAAATCTATAGAAAGAACTAAAGATCAGAGTTCATAGAAGAGGCCCACGGAACCTTCAAGATTTGAAGACTGTTTGTGTGGAAGAATGGGCCAAAATCACATTTCAGCAATGCATGCAACTAGTTTCTCCATACAGGAGGCGTCTTGAAGCTGTCATTACCAACAAAGGTTTTTGTACGAAGTATTACATAAATCTCAGTAAGTGTGTTCAATACTTTTTCCCTGTGTCATTCCATTTTATTACACATAACTTAATTTCTGAACTTATTTGTTTGGTTTTCTTTGTATGTATGGATTCCTTGGGTTGTTACCGACATCTGGTGAGAATGTCGCTATTGACATGACATTTTCACAAGATGTCGGTAACAACCCAAGTAATCCATACATACTGTGTGTGTGTGTGTGTGTGTGTGTGTGTGTGTGTGTGTGTGTGTGTGTGTGTGTGTGTGTGTGTGTGTGTGAGACGACCCAATCCTGGACTTAAATATAAACAACACTGTCACCCACCACCAAGATTGAAAATCAAGGATTCAAACCCTCTTTGACTATCAATTTGATTAGCAGCTCTTTAAATAACAAGTCTACCATTATAAATGTATTCAAGTTTTAATGTTTTATGATGCTAATTCTGCTTTATTTTATCAGTAACAGCAAAGGTGTGATAAAAATAGAAGCAAAGCAGCAGAAAAATTAACAACTGACTACAGTTCTTGGCGAGTGAAAGAATGAAGTTTAATGCCAAATAGTTATCCTAGATTAAACAGTCTTAATGCTAATGTATATATGGTGGGTAAATTATGACCACAACTGGTTACTAGTAATTCCAAGTTACAAGACTTACATTGTCCTGATCCCCCATATCAGGCTTGTGCCACGTCGCAATCTCGATCCGGAATTGTTCTCCCATCCAGGGATTCTGTGAACATGGAGAGATACATGATACATCCATCCACAACAATGCTGGAATCGTTACATTATCAATATCTGCATCAAAAAGTAACTAGTTAAAAAGGAATTGTAACTTTTATTTGTCTGCTTCAATTCTCTTTTTAATGCGCCCATTCATCAGCTTTATTACTTCTGTGTCCCTGAGACCCAGTGTGCAACAGGACAAAGGTCATATCTAAGTCACAGCTGAACTCAACAGGCAAGTCTCCAAGACACAGACAGCAATCAATGTGGGTTTGTTGTGTGTAGTAAAAACATGCTGGAGGGAGGATTAGGCAGTGACTCTGAAGCTAGTGCTCTAGATCCTAATATACGGTATAAAACAGTGCATGGGATTCATACTAAAAGTGTACGTGTGCAAAAAAGCCGTAAATGACGTACGCAAAAAAGTGACAATAGAAAGAACGATAATTAAAAATATATATATTGCTTCACACTGAATGTGAGGGAACTTGTATCGCCTGTACGTATTTTGATCATCCAAAACAGCAAGATTATAAAATTCAGAGACAGCTGTGATATCCCCAATAATTTTGTTTAAACAGAATTATATATTTTTAATGATTAAAAGAACCTCTGCATAGAAAGGTAAATATTATACAGTGTTAAATCATACCACACACAGACCTGTCGGCTAATAAACCAGAGGGTGTGTAGTGGGATGGTTCGGTTCTGTCAGGTCGGTCTGTGTAATACTGGACTCAGTTCTGCACAAAGATCCAAGATCACAGATCTATAGAATCTATATCAGCTGATCAGTCATCATCATGGGACAAAAAAATATATGTGATCACTGAACACTTGTGGGCGGCTGTGGCTGAGGGGTAGAGTGGTCGTCCTCCAACCTGAAGGTCGGCAGTTTGATCCCCAGTCTTCCCCATCTGCATGCCGAAATGTCCTTGGGCAAGATGCTGAACCCTGAATTGCCCCTTATAGAACAACAAAGTGCTGCTAATAGATGCACTGTATGAATGTGTGTGTGAGTGGGTCAATGTAAAACTGTACTGTAGAGAGCTTTGAGTGGTCATCAAGACTAGAAAAGCGCTATATAAATACAAATCCATTTACCATTTGTTTCCTTCCATTCACATGCATCCGTCACACAAGTGTCATTTAGAGCCATCAGACAATATAAAAACTAAAGTCGTACTTGATGATACACGCAGTGTTAGAAGATATTATAAAAAAATATGAATGAGTCAACTGTTTAAATGGTATCTGAATGGAATTTGCTGTAATTTGTTTTATATCTTTTTCAAATGAAGGTTCTTATGGATCAGTTATGTCACAGGAGCACAAATAACTCTGTTGGATGTAATGTTAATGATGAAGTGGATAAATAATCTGGCTTAAATTCACCATATCACATTAGCATCATAATTTTGGGTCAGCATGGGTCAGAGTTAGCGTGGAAGTGCACGCATATTCTCCCGTCAAGTTAGTTTTTATAAATCCAAACCTTTGTGTGAGAAGTGGCGTACGCATCTTTGAGGGTCCTTTTTGTGACTAACAACTGCTGGCATTTAGTGTCATCAAACAGTTTGTTTAACAAATGGTGATACTTTGTCCCGACTTTCAGACGTTTGGGGTCAGGCTCTGCACTTAACACAACAAGTTGTCAACTACACCTCTCCGCTCCTTCCCCGCTCAGAGAGAAACTCAACTAAATTACGTAAAATGCATTCTCACACTGAGCAGCAGTTATCATGATATTCCTTAAATTTTAATGTTGCACATTTTATATGATGTTGGTGCTGTGTTATTTCTATTAATAATGAATATATTATTCAAATATAATACTTTTAATTTGTGTTTCAGGAAAAAATTATATAATTTAGGACATTTTAACAATAATAATACCGATAACCGTGATAATTATGGTAACAATGATCATAAAAATAATTTTCAAAAAGGTTCATCTCTAAATGGGCCCATACTTAAAATAAACAGTTAAATGCAAAAACAAATGTAGAAAGTTTAATTTGATTTTAACTTTCATTTAAGAATACTTACGGTAAGGACTGCATCAGAAGAACGGTTGGACCATGATGGAGAGGGGGGTGGATCAGAAAGAGAAGGAGAGACAAGGTTTTAGCTGATATACAGATTCAAAGCATCAAGGTTGTCAGCTGAGACATTCCACAACGCACACAGTGTAACTGTGCAAGGTCACTAAAAACAGCTGGTGTTTACTGTACAACGGGATGACAAGATGCTGACTGGGGACGAGAACCCTAACCCTAACTTAAAAGCAGTGTTAAATTATTAACCCTCAGTCAACAAGATACGTGTGTGTGGGGACTCACTTGTTTTGCAGTAAGGATATGCATTCCAGGCCTCCTCATGAATCTCCAGAGAACCACTCGGAGCTAATGCGCGGATGATAGCTGGCACTTTACTGCAGAGTCACAAACAGAAAGCATGAAAACACACAAACAAACACACACACACACACACACACACACACACACACACTATGATTTTTATAGCTAAACAGAATTCCTTTCATACAACTTCTTAAAGGTTGTTTCTGAAACACTTTTTATCTCATCTTTGGAAAACCTCTTCATGTCCCGACAGCCATCAATAAATTAAGTTGACAAATAAAAAAAGCCGGTGTCTGAGGTCCTTGATAGTATCTCAATGATCATTGAGTACATCAGCCAATCATTTCATTCGATCGGATTGAAATGATTGGCTGCTGTACCGGTCTGTCATGAACGGACCTGCCTGAGTGCACCCTGCCTGTGATCTCAGTGCACATGACCAGACTCTTCAGTCGGAGAGACATAAACCGCTGAAGCAGAGACAACAGCCGAAGTGAGAGAGTCACGGCGAAGTTGTCTTCTAGCAGTTGTCAGTGCAAAGTCATGTGTTTCTGGGGTGTGGCTTTGACAAGAGGGCATAGGGATGGGATGTATCGGTTGCATATTCAGTGCTTCCCCTAAGAAACTATTTCTGCAGCGGGGCGGGCCGTGTCTGTGGAAGATGAACTGATCCTGAAGCAGCGGCAGCAATAATTTTGTATCTGCAAATGTAGGGAAAACCCTGATATTGTCAAAGTGTAGCCAAACAAACTTTTAAGCCTTAATCAGTGTGAGATATGAAGTGCACAGCCAACCTCTGCAGGTAGTAGATCTTGTGAGTGTACTGTCCCTTCTCTCCATCCTTCTCATAGGGACTATTGTCCAACACCTCCACACCTTCTCCTCCGCCCGTCTCACCCTTACTGGCCTCAGCTACTGCGTACAGCTGGCCTACTTGGTACTGGAGGGAGAAAAGAGGAACCTGTGGTTATTTTTGTTTACAGACACTTTTATTCAATAATGAATTTAATCATTTTAATCTCCCCTAAATGATGTGCTGGTGCTTCAACCTCTTGGACAAAAGGAGTTAAGCCTGTGAATGCCCCACATTTCTTCAATATGACAAAACAGTGCATAATCTGAAATATTCCGTCATTATTTTACATAACTTGTTAAATGTTTCAGAATCTTCAAACTTTGATCATTTCCAAGTTTATGTGAAATTTTTCAGTACATAGATATCGTAATTAGGGCCGACGAAGACATATCGGCCCGAAATGAACATTTGTTGGTGGTATTTTATTTATTTGACAACAAATAAATGTAAGAATTCCTCTGTCCCCTGTTCAGCATTTCATGTGAATAATGGTGGTAGGTAATGAAGTACAAATACTTTGTTACTGTACTTAAGTAGATTTTTCACATATCTGTACTTTACTTGAGTATTTATTTTCCTGACGACTTTTTACTTTTACTTGATACATTTTAACACAAATTTCTGTACTTTATATTCTCAAAACTGGCTCGTTACTTGAGCAGCGGAGGTTGGCGCAACGTGCGCCTTTACGCACCGCGCACCTCTCTCTTGCTCACTCGCGTGCCCCCTGCCTCGGGAGATGCGCAGGCCCGGCGGCGTGTTTGCCGTCGGGGGGGCAGCGCGAGACCCTAAGCATCCGGAGGTTGGTCGGGCTGCCTTGGTCGAGCGGGGTCGAGCAGGCTGTACCGGTAAGATCCCTCCGCAGGTTCACCTTCAGAAACTTTGTGACGAGTTTTACTTCCTCTAGTCTAGATAGTCAAGTTAGAACGTCTTCTCGGCGCTCCGCCAGGGCCGTGACCAACTCTGGCAGGGCCGATCTGAGGACCTCACTAAACCATCCAATGGGTAGTAGCGATGTGTGTACAATGGGCAGGGACTTAATCAACGCTAGCACATTCCCCATCCATTTATTCCCTTTAGAATTACCCAGGTGCTCATGCAGGAGCTCGGTTCAGTTCAGTCTTTATTATTCGGTCTGAAATTTGGCCTGTTCTTCTCAGTACTAGCACTGTGCAGGTTGTTAACAAAAGAGGAAAACTATCATATTTTGTGTGACTAGAACTTGTTTCCTTTTGCTGAGTTATCATAAGGGGCATTGTGTATCACTCCTGCTACTGATTAGAAAGTGAAAGGTCCATGTTTAGTGATATTTACAGTTAACAATGTTAGTGGTTGTACTGTGGTCTATTAGTGTTATTAGGCAGACACAAGAGGCACTTGTTTATTCTGTTGTGTTGCCTCTTTGTTGTCCCTAGAAGTTAAGATGCACTAGTCCATTACTATTTGAACCTCAGCATCTGGGGTTAAAAATTTGTAAAATTATACATTATATGTATATATTTTTGTTATAATTTTTCAGTCAGTAGAAATAAAGCCTGAAGAGAACAATTTTGAGTTGTTTTGTGTCTGTATAGGCCTACTATAAGAAGCACTTTGCATTTTTAAGCTTGGTACTTACTTTGAAACTTAAGTACATTTCAACACCAGATACTTTTGATACTTAAGTACATCTAATATGAGCTACTTTAAGACTTTTACTCAAGTCATTTTCTTACGGGTGACTTTTACATTTACCGGAGTCACTTTCAGGTAAGATATCTGTACTTTTACTCAAGTATGACTTTCAAGTACTTTATACACCACTGCATGTGAATGACCGTGAGTTAACCATTTTCCTTTATCACAGACACAGACTTCAGCATTAAAAAACTGCGGGGTAAGCTTTCCCTTCTCTCTTCCTCTTCGTCTTCCTCCTCCACCCCCCACAGTTCAAGCTCTTCCTGACTCAGGCGCATGTGTTGTGACACTGGAAAGAGTGACTCACATGACCGGTGCTGCCAGCCTGGCTACTTGGGAGTGTCCTGGTGTGTGTGTTTGATTTTGTGTGTGCACAAGCTGAGAGGTTATGTCCTGCTAGGTGCTTGTAATAGATGGAGGTGCAGTTTGCAAGTGACTAAAGTGACATTAAAAAACAATAATTTAAAGAGAATTGTAAAATGTGATGACGTCTGCAACTTGTGTACGAAACTTTTTGCCGACTTTCCACCGAGCTGCTGTTCTAAATTGAGATGACGTTCATGTGAATTTTCCCAGGCACAATAACTCGATTGCACGGAAAGTTGCGTTTTAAACACACACCACGCAGACGTTGATTGACCTCATGAATATATAAATATGAATAAGACAAACTGCAAACAGACAGTAATACAGTATTGTCAGAGGAACAGGCCTCTGTCATATGAGGAACATATAGCTGTGCCTCAGCTTCACACTGTAACTTTACCGTTTAGAATTTCTAAGAAGGCTTTTGTAGTTTTTGCCAATTATACAAATGGACGTCAGGTGCCCCTAAAAATAGATTATGATGTAATGGAACTTACTCCAGTAATGATCACGTTTGTATGTTATCCACATCATGCATTTTATCCATGATTGGCTTGTCCTGCTATAGAGTGATTTTCTCCTGCTTTGTGTGAAACAAAGTGAATGTTCCTTATTAGATTAAACCTGCTTACTTCTTGTAATAATAAATAATGTCTAATTATTCTTGATTACAAATCTTCTGATCAATCAGGAATAGATGTGGTTTGAAAATGTCAAACAGGCCTTTACATGAATTCAGTACATGTTAACAATTGTGAGGGCAAACTTATTGAAATATGATCAGTGATACAGTATAATACAGTAGTGGTGTTAGAATGAAGAAGCCAAAACGGCCAATCGTCTTGCCAGAATCCCCCTTGTTTACAATTTTTTCGAAATGGCTGGATACTCTATATACTTGTGGAAAGTTTGTTTTATTCAACACTGAAACTGTGTGGATTTGTGTGAAAGCTTAAGAGACGTTAAAACCTGTGCTACCATTTGCAGTTGACCTGCACAAAAATGTTGTTTTCCTCAGAGACAGTGCTTCAGGCTAGCAACCTGTTCTGGGATGCTCAGCCCTGCCACTTGAGCATGAACTCAAAAATGTGACTCGTCATGAAGAACCAGTACATCTTCCCTTTGTTGAGATGTAATTACCGTCCTTTAAGAGCAGCTCGGAAGACGAATTGCTGTGAACAACAAAAACTGGCTGAACCTGAGCGGAGGTTGTCATGAATACTGGAAAAAAGAGGCAGTTTTTTCAGCAGAAACCTGTGAACCTGCTGGTTCACAACAATGGAATCACTGACACAAACAAGGTGTGCGGCCTATGAATAAACATGTTCCTAATTGTGTTATAATTAATGGGAAAACAAACAACTGTAGCATTTCAGTCACATGTAAATAACCGTCAGCATGACTCGACTGTTTTAGATGAAAAATAATCTGTGTATCTGCTTGTTGAAACGTGTTTAAAGCCTTAACTGTCCACCAGTCTTTCCATACATAGCTGCAAAGTAACTATGCAGTAACTTTGCACTTCATATATGTTATTAATTATATATTAGATCAACAAATGAAAAACTACATGCTTTCTGCTCCATGTTCATTTAATCAGGGCCGTAACCAACAACTATATTTACATCTATTAATGGGCCTTTTTCTTTATTAAAAAGGATTTGTTTACTGATTCTACACATCAAGTTTATTCCACCTGTCATGAGTCTGAGGAAACAGTTAAATAAGTATCTGCTCTGGTTCTGAAGGTGCTTTGTCAAGTTTAATACATTTATCCAGAGGGTGTGGTTATGATATCATCAGGGTCATTACATCTTAAGCATTAAAATTTAAGTGTAAGACTCCTAACTACATGGAAACCTAGAACCAAATCACTGGAATGCCCTTTAAATCAGTGAATGTTTCTCTATTAAATATCCGAAAGTAATCGGTCTAAATCACGGAAGGCAACATTTTAGATATTTTTTTTCCTGTTTGTATCTGTTTAGCGTCATCAACTTCCCCACCTCCGGAGGAAATACAGAGGAACTGCGGAGCAGCTTGAGTAACCTTGTTTAGAGACTTGAAACAGTGTCACTCCACCTGAAGAAAGTCAAATTGTGTTTCGATAATTGTCATACTAAATAAAAACATTTTTTTACTGTACTGTAAATCGACAAAATAAAAGAGAAATGAAAATAATTTGCCTCTAAACCTAAATTTCCATGTTCAATGTACCTCTGATTCTACAAATATAAAATAAAATAAAAATATCTCTGACTAAAAGTAATACATTACAAAACCCATTTATTACATTAGAAATTGTAATGTAATTGCGATGCACACATTGTTTTGTTATACTGCGACCTGTTGTTTTAAGTAACTCACCCTGAATTGTTTTCAAATCCTGTTGCGTCATCACTTATGACGGCATACTCAGATTACACAGCACACACCTATTCCATTCATTTCTAATCCAGCTCAAGATGCTATAATGGTTCCACTTGATCTCTCAACAACACAGGAATTCAGAAAAAAACATCTTAACACTAAAACGGAGCAGAGGAAAAGCTCATTCACCAAACTGTGATTATGTGGGTGAGTGAAATCCTGGTTACTGCTCAGAGTGAAGTTATGGAAAAACAACAGTTCAGTGTTGTATGGAAGATTTCGATTATAACTGGAATCAAGCATTGGCCATTATATTAAAGTGAAGGGGTTGATAGTTTTCCCATAGAGCACAAATCGAATTAGATGGCAGCAAAGCACATACCTCCATCAAATAAATTAAATTAAATCTGGCCCAAATTTGGTGCAGCTTGATTAAATTCAATCAAGCTGCACCAAATTTCACACACTTATAGATATCAGTACCCAGTTCCAGTAGTTTTTGTGTAATCGTTCTTACAAACAAACAAACAGACGGGAGTGAAAACAACATCCTTCGCAGGGCTAACGAGGTGGAAGGTGAAGAGGCAGAAACTGCTCTCGCTGTCGATTTAACCCAACTAAATAAATTCTGGACCTGATATGAAGCTACAGTTAAGTGTTGCAACTGCAAGGGCATCTAAAGGCAGTCTACTGAGACTTATTGTGGCGCGTGCAAAACCTAATCTGCTCTGCTGTGCCTGTAATCAGGCAGTAAGATCAGATGCTGAAATACTGTATGTCGATCAGCAGCCTGGAGGATTTTAAACAGCAATACAGGAAGGAGGAAAACTGCAGAGTGCTTACTGTCACAGAGAGAAAAATAACAAAAGATTTATCAACTGACACCAGAGAGATGGGAAATTGCTACTCAAAATGAGAAAATCCCTGCAGTGAAAGTTGTGATTTAGAGGAAGTGAAGACAAATCCTCAAATGGAATGGAATACAAATTGAGAAGAAAAATACAAAGCTCTGTGGTTCAGTGATTCTATGCAGCACAACCGTCTGAACATAGCTTTACCAAACATTTGAAGTTGAATGGTTCAACTGGGCCCTTTACAACACATTATATTATATTGATGTCAGTTATCATGAACTGTCCCTGTTTATGACAATGAGTAACTAAATGAGTCCTTACCTCCTCCACTGACACAGGCAGGACGATTCGGCTACAAGAGAGAGAAGAAAAAAGGTATTAACTCACAGAAATACCAGACATCTCACCATTCAGAGCGGATCTAGAGGGTGTGGATTTAAGCTCAACACATTGGAGAAAGCAACAGGTACAAAGTTGATGACAGTTACTGACACAGTAATGTTAACACCACACCTCTGCAGGAATCAATCGAAACTTTACTGGTAATGTATCCAAGCATTCTGTGTGTGTGTGTGTGTGTTCTCTTTGTGTATCCATCTCTTGCCTGAGCCCATACAATAGCTAATTAATTGCCACCTGTTGCCAGTCTTGCAGGGCCTGAATATTTCATTACAACAGATCAGAGAGAGAGAGGAGGCTCCCGAGCATGAACTTGAAGGCTGGTGTGGTGAAAAGGATACTGTGTATGTTATGTTACCCTGCACCGTTTACACAGCACAGCCATAATGTCTCACCAGAAGGGTCCAACAAAATTTTGGAGACACGGGAGAATCATCTGAAGCCCTATAATTAATCATGGCTGACTAGTTCTCATGCACTTTGCACCGTGATCATATGACAGTCAGCCACTGAATGATGTTCCAGCAATGATGTGCATCCGCCTGGCTCAGGAGTTACAAGGGTGTAGTTTTATGTAATTTTGAATCGACTAATCGCTAATTCATTCACTTATTTTTATCAAAGGCAGGTTTGTTATTTTTCTGACTTAAATCCCAAAGAAGAAAAATGTGGAGAGAAGAGGAAGTAAAGGACAGATCTTGACCCGGGGAGCAGTCAGGAAGAAGAGGCTGATCCAGACAGTGGATGGTGGTAATGCACCTTGACATTGGTTGCTACCGCTGATAAAACGCCAATAAACAGAAGAAAGAAGAATACCAAGCTACTGCTACTGATATTTACCAAGCTCAATGACCCCAAGTTCGTGGCACACATTTTCGAACTTCAGGGGGATTTTTCAAAATACATTTACTGGCATTTGTATCTTTTCTGCACACTTCAAAGGAATTCTCCACCTCAGTGCCTTAAAGAACAAATAAAGTGAATGGAAATGGCAGTTGATCGCACCCATGATTTCCTCCTCACATCAAAGTTCACTTAGCTGTCAAAACGATTTAACCGAGTTCCACCGGTTATTCCAATAGAAAGGTAAACCTATCCTTGCCGAATTGATATAAACGCAAATACTAATTTACTTAACTACAGCATGTGGGTAATATTGCTCAAAATGAAGATAATCTTTAAATCGCTTGACATTTCAAAGGAGTTCTGATGAGCGCTCCACGTAAACAAACCACGCAAGGTGAGTCAGAGCTCAGATAGAACGGTAGCATTTCCCAGTCCACCTGTCTTTAGTGGTGAATAGTTTGAAAAGGTAAACCACAGGGAAAAGGCTCGTTTCTGTCTTGTAGCTGATACAAAACGAAGTTGTGATACTCACTATTCAGTAATCAGCATGTTGACGGTGTCGAAGCCCAGAACAAGAGACTCTAACTCGGATCACGGACCTCCACTGGCCGCTGGACGGTGTCTGTCAGCCGGACTCTACTTCCGGAAAATACCGGCTAAGTGAGCGGAGGGGCGGAGCTTAGACTCAGGGGGACACACCCACCTTTAGTTTCAGGTAACTTCATGCTGCGTTCACGTGCACATGGTTAATCATTATCAAGTCTTCACATCAGGAACTTGATTGTTCATAAAAGAACACTTCAAAGGATTCATTAAGATAATGTTCTTTTATATAAAATCAAGTCTTCACATCAGGAACTTGATTGTTCATAGAAGACTTCTGTGTAGATGTCATCAGGGCCGGCCTGGGACTCTTGTCTTACATGTGTAGTTTGGACTCGATTGGATGTCTGAGATACACAACCTCCTGTTTTGATGGCCATGGTCACACCGTGTGACAAAAAAACGAAATTCGAGGTAGTTTATATCTCCATCTTGTTGAGATGACATTCATTTCAATATGAAGTTTATTTGATGAAAGCCCTGGGACAAGTTCGTCGAAGTAAAAAAGTGGAAAATGTGGAAAATGGCCACTAAATCCAAAATGATCCCAGCTTGAGCATTAGTTCATATGCAAGGTGAAGACAGGACTCCTTGTCTTCACAGACGGTGGAGCAGCCAACACCCCTGTGTAGTCAAACCAGTACAGGGAGAAACCGTCAACTCTGGTACAACCTGTTTACTTGACATGACTCAGACGTTTTATAACCAGCCGGGGTGTTCTTCTATGTTTAAAACAATGCTGGGGAAATCTTGTCGCTCCACAGGTTTAATCCCCTCATGTATCAGTGTATTTATTAAATAGATTATTTATTATCTGTTAAACTAAAAAACTTCTTCCTTCCATGCAGGGTGAAAGGGGCATGCTGCTGTTTTGAAAGAGGAGACACATTTATACAAATTATTGTGTTTATTTTGCTTTGTATATTGATCTGTCTTTTTTTCCTTTCAGTGGAAACAACATGATTTGAAATGTCAGTGACAATGGCTATACTGTGGCACAAGACAAATAAAATATAGGACAATGAAGAAACATATCCTCGTAAACATCAGCAAACAAATAAGAATGAAGATGAAAAAAATAAACGTAAACATGGTACAGAGTAGAAAAGATACAAAACATACATGCCAGAAGGGAAGTGGAAACAAGGCGTCAGTTTAAATCTCCATTTTCTATCATCACAAAGCAAAAAAACATCCTCGGCAAGCAAATGCTCACATTACGATTCATCTTCAGAGGACAAAGAGTTCATGAATACACCAATCAATAAGCCAAACTATAATGTATAATCTATATCCTAGGAAGATAGGATCAGACCAGGAGGGAGATGGCATTGGGAACGAATGTGTTGTTTAAGGTACCGCAGTAGAGGAAAGTGCTGATCAGTTTCCCACTGTAAGGGAATGAACTCATTCATCCAGGCTGCATTATCACAATGTTACGGGTTATGTCAGTGAACAGAAGTTTGTGGTTTGAGGAAAAAAAACAGCCTGTAAATGTGTCACAGAGTTCAAGATGGGTGACCAAGCAAATATTAAAAACTCAATGTCCAACACCAGCCACATTCACAGGTAAACACTGCATCAGAGAATATCTGTACCTGCCTGTCACCTCCTGTGTTAGCAGCATGTCAAGTAACACCAGCACACAGAGAGATGCTCTATATGGAGTTAAATTAGTGCCATAATGTAAGTCTAATGTGTTTTATTGGAATTACAAATGGAAACAAGTTGTACAATAGTAATTGAAGACTGGTTACAGCATCTGATTTATAATAATTTGTATGGTTCTATGTACAGTTTCACATTTTCTATCTCTACAGTACAAAACTGGTGTTTAGAGAGAGAGACGATACCACAACACAGATCTAGTGCTTGTATAAGAATCCCAGTGTAATCATTTGTTCACGCTTTCAAAATACTGACAAACTGTGTTTGTATCTGCAAAGTAAAAATAAAGATCCTCAAACTAACATTTTCAAATCTACTGTAGAGGAGAGGGACATTTGGAAAACCACCCCAGTCCCTGGGGTAAATGCGATGGAGAACTGGATGATTGATATCTGCTCTTTTAATAGAAGTTGTGTACTTTTGTACTAATAGAAAAATGTAAATGTATGGATAATGCAAAAACAACAACCCTATTGCAATCAGTAGAGTGCATACATCCGCCAAGGCCAATTATGTCTGATTTTCTACATAAATATCTGGGCATTATTTCCTGAGTTACTGGTGAATATCTAGAAAATGCCACAATGTTGAGGGCAGTAATACAAACATCTGGATCTGCCCCTTTAACTAGATTCACATCAAAATTTAATGGATTCCTTCCTGACCCATGTCCCATCCCTTTACCAACGGTGGGTGCAAATCAGTTCATTATTTTTTCATCGTCATTCTGACACTTAAAAAACATAACCACCTTGGTGGAGGTAAAAATACGAAAGAACGTAATGAATCCCTGCAAATTATCAGTGTATGTTTACCAGGATATCTGATGAAGATCTATAATTATAAAAGTTACATTTTTAATAAATGCTGTGCTGGCATTGTGTGAGGATTCATTACTTTCTTCTGCAATTTATTTTCCAGAGATCAACATTAAATTTGACATGAATAGAAATGTACAAATGTGAATTTGGTTTTATTCCAAATGTAGAATATTCAATTACTTTACTATAGTTCCTTTACATTTGACATCTAAGAAAACAGTTAAATCATTCCAGCACCAATTTGACTCCATACAGTTCTCTCTGATCCTAGAGATAGATATCAAACTCATGCAGATCAATGAGGATGAACGTGTCCTACAGTTGTGATATGGTGATGTCCACATTTCTGAAAGGTCCTGAGCCGAGAGACAAGACTCACTGTCTACGCACATAAAGACAATATAATGAACATGTGAAGCAATTTCGGAGTTTAAAAAAATAATAGCATCTTTCCATTCCCATGTTCTGAATTATAAGTCTACATCTGAAGCTCTAAGTATACATTCTTTGAATCATGCATCTGCACTAAGCAGCCATGCACTGTGTGTCCAATGCAGGGGGGTGGCAGGCCATTCAGAAATACATGACTGAGGTCCATTTTTGAGGTCTAAAGTGCATCATGTGCCATTCATTTCTCACTTAGTCATTCACTGGGTGCCTCCAGTGGCAGCAGAGGCTTGTCTCTCAGCTCCGCCATCAGTAAACACCTCACAACTTGTTTGCGGACTGATGGATGGATGGGTGGATGAAAACTACACAAAGATGGATACATGACTGAAGGGAGGGATGGATTGGGTGTGCAACATTGAATCTACTCCTCCAATCATCTGTACTCATGAAGAGGCACTCTGAGGGTCATGGCTGTCTTTGGAAGTGCCTCTGTGAGTTTACTGTGTGGCGTCTGAAGACAGCGGGCTGAATCCGAATGCAAATATTATCCCCCTGTATCATTCTCTACTCCTCCTTCCTGGGCTTTTCGGTCAAAGACAAAGTTCTGAATGTGTCTTTATAAGCCTTCTATCTTCAAGATAATGTCCCTTTATGTCAGTCACTGGTGAATTCAAGTGGCTCTACTGCGTGTTATGGTGCAGAATCAACAATCTCTATCAGAAACCAAGAGAAAAGTAGTCACGTGAAATGGTACCTTGAGAACCAATGTTCTTTGGAAAACCGCTAAAAATGTATGCCAATTGTGTTACCTTTTGTGGTAAAATTACTTCAACTGCTCCTTAAAGCAAAAATACACAAAACACATTTCTGTGATTAATTAGCACCTGTTGGGGTTTAGAGATACAGCCCATAAACATTATACGCCTGTCTGTGTGTGTGATTGTGAGTCAACGCGTTGCCCAGCATCCCACAGAAGCACTTATTGCTACGACGAATCGACACTTCCAAAACCCGTGTGTGTAGCAAGCAGAACAACAGGGGGCTCCACCTCTACACCAAGGCAACCTTTAAAAACACACTACATCTAATATGTTCATCCTGTCTAGATAGTGTAAAAACATTACTCCTCCTCCACATCTTCAGATCGTGTGTAGGGTAAAACAAGATTTAACAGTACATCTGCAATCATATTGCAATAAATACATTTAAAAAGAAAGAAAAAAACAACAATTAAAGGTTACATATTTTGAGCATACAAAAGGAATTCATGACCTAGAGAACAAAAACTCTACTCACATTCTGTGTGTTCCTGCACTACTAACTGAGTGAAAGTGTAATAAAGGACCAGTATGTCATCACTGGCATCATGCAGTGTAGTTTATCAAACATCAGAAGCCACTTCCTCACACTGTATCATGTCACACAGAGCTGCTGCTGCTGTGTTTTCCTCCAATTCATCTGTGCGTCATGTGCTGTCATACTGTGTGTTTCAATCTCAACTGCTACCAATACTGCTGTCTGTGGATTCTTATTTAGATAATGCCCTCCAGCACAAGAGGAAGCAGACGTCCAGACCAGTGGTGCCACTTGTGTGTGTGTGTGTGTGTTTTGTGTGCGTGCACTTGTGTGCATATACTTTTATTTTGTATCCCAGAGGATGTTTCAAGTCCTCAAAAAATAATACAGACACCAGGATTTATATGGCAGTGTAATGTAGAGTGTGTGTGTGTGTGTGTGTGTGTGTGTGGGGGGGGGGGGGGGTTGTAAGGGAGAGACAAGTGTCACCCAGGCTATGATAACCTCCACCACAGTCCCGTCCCTCTCTTCTTCTTCTCTCTGTCTGTCTCTATTTGGTGTATGAACTCTCCATACTTTCTCCCTGTTTAGACGAAGGCCTCTGGCTTGCTGTCATTGTTAATCTTGACGTAGATCTTGGGATCCTCATCGCGCTCGTCTCTGAGGCGCTGGAGATGGCGGCTGTGGCACAACAGGTAGAGGGGCAGGCAGAACCCCAGCATGCTCAGCACCAATAGGCCCACGTTCACCTGAAAACGACATAAGGGTCAGACCAAGATCATGATGTGAGCCTCTGGCTGAAACTCTCTTATATCTTCCACTGCACTCTCTCTGTTGTAAGAGAGACAGAGAGAGTGTAAAATCTTACCCATAGAGGGTCTCCTTCCAGGGGTCCCACCATGGCCATGAAGAGAGGCTGCTGGAGCAGGGCGAACAGAGCGCTGATCAGAGACTGCATACCTGTCAGGCTGCCAAACTGAGAGGACGGGTACCTGCAGGGGACAAACAACATAGACGGAAAATTCAAACAGGAGTCATGACTTAACTGAGCTCAACATGTACATACTATGAATATCAACTCTTTGTGCGAACTACACTTCAATTTCAGCTAAAGTCAATCAAATAAATGTTATTGCATAACGTATGTGGACATGAGTGACCACTTTGGGTTTCTGTCATGGTTTGAGACAATTAAAATAAGACTATCTAACTAAACAGTGGTCATAACTAACAATGCTGAATGCTAAAAGCTACTCTACTGTATCATTAATAGAAAGAGTCAGAAACCTAGTCAACTTACTCCGTGAGTAAGCCAATGCTCGATCCAAAGAAAGTAGAACTCAAGCAACAAAACTGCTGTGTATTGAATTGAAAAAAATGGTGCGTTTTCCTTTTAGTTTTAAGGTGACAAGATGGTGCTTTGAACTTTGTGGCAAAAGGCTCTTTCATTTAATCTGACATTATCTGACATCGCAAGTTACATTAAGACAAAGTTGTCAAGACTCAAATTCTTTCAAATTTGATGAGTCAGGCTGTTACTGCATATTAATGTCTGTAGTTTTAAATGAGATAATCACATAATGGGGTAATGTTCAGTTGTCCACATACTTTCGTCAATGTTGTCTATCTAGTCAAAGTTTTTTTCAGTCATTTCTACATTATCAAAGTGTGTTTTTAGACCTACACAGCAGCGTAGAGGCCTCCGACTGCCGAGTGGATGAAGCCTCTGACGATCGTGTGCAGGACGAATGACAGAATCTGAGGAGAAAAAAGAAAACAGACACACCTTCCATTAAGAACCTCACTGGGACATGTCTTCCATCTTTGATAAATGAGATTCAGGAACAGTAAATAACATGCTATGACTCCTTCTGTCCAGTAGATGTCACTGAAGCACTAAGAAATGTCTGCAGCTGCATTGCCATGTGAACGTCTCCTGTTTGAACATCATGTACATCTGTACAGTCTCTGCAGTGCTAACCTCTCTGTGAGGAGACACATGCTGACCCAAACCTGGTGTGTGTCTGTGTGTGTTTTTGTACCTGAAGGGGCAGGTTGGGGATGATGCAGGTGAATCCAAAGCCAACCAGGAGCAGGTTGGTGAAAATGAAGGCTCTGGTGGCGTTGACGATCTTCTGGATCTGTTTCTCAGGCCGGCGGGGCTCACCAGGCTCCCTGATGGAACAGGAGAGAATTAAATAGCGTCAGACGTTTTTTCAGCTGTTGCTTTTTCTT
Organism: Verasper variegatus; assembly: GCA_026259375.1. Taxonomy (NCBI): domain Eukaryota; kingdom Metazoa; phylum Chordata; class Actinopteri; order Pleuronectiformes; family Pleuronectidae; genus Verasper; species Verasper variegatus. Next base: position 1,246,606 of record CM048047.1, on the reverse strand, counting down.
CTTTCTCTAAATGTGAGTGTTTATATATACACCCTCACCTCTTGGCACACTTGTCACTCTCGTCCTCACAATCTTTGAGTTTCCAGTCCATGACGTAGCCAATCACAGGAGAGGTGACCAGACACAAAAGCTGGAGCACGCCAAATATGGACGTGTAAACACTCACTGAGAGACAGACAAAAGTAAAGAGGAGGGGGGCGTTATTAACATGTTTTTATGTATGTATATATATATATACAAATGTGTATTTAGGTTTTGCACATGAAATGAATGGCATGAAGAGTTTAGAGGGAAATGCACAAGCACAGACAGGAGGTGGTTTTGTGTAGTTAGATCTTTGTCTCTTACCCACTTGCATCTTCTCCACTGCAGCAGCAAGAAGCCAGCAGGACAGGAAAAAGAGAAAGAGCGAGAGAGGAGGAAAGGTACAAGAAAGATTGAGCTGGAGTTAACAATGAGCACTTTTAGCGAGATCGCTGAGCATAGAGCAGCAGAGAGAGGATTGTTAGCAGAGAGACAAGACACAAACAGTCTGGATGAGAGGTAAACAGTCGGTTAAATGTCTGTGGTCAGACGTTAGCGATCAGGAGGAACCATTCCCAGAAGCCACCTGTGTTTGCATTGACAGTTTCAAACCACTGCAACACACACCTGTGCTCAGGTCCCCCTCCGTCAGGGAATCCAAGATGGTGTTCATGGCGCCCATGTAGAAGATGAGGCGCAGCTGGGTCACGCACATGGTGATGAGGCTCAGCAGGAAGATTGGACTGAAGATGCTTTTCATGAAGGTCTGAGCTGCAGTGGAGGAGAGAGAGAGGAGGTCATTGGCTGTCAGGGCTCCACCAAACCAGTTTATACCACACAGAGACTAATCAGTAATATCCACAGTAATTAAAATGATGTTGATGAGAGACAATTATTTCTCCTGCACAGAGCGTTTCTCAACTGCTTCTATAAGATACAGTGATTTTTCATTTCAAAGTAACAACATATCACAGAGTTTCACAATCACTGGAAAGTTAAAGAGCCTCATACGTGACTTCAGGACTCCAGACGTTACTTTGTTATATAATCATCCCTCCGTTATATAAGGGTCCCTATGCATACCCTGCAGAATAAAATCTGGTTTCTTCTTATAACTTGTTATCAAGCAGCAGGTTCTATATGAAAATGTATCTTCAGAATCTCACAGACATCTGCGGTCTCCCTGGAAAGAGAAGAACATTTCAGTTTCCACATTCTAAGAGTCAGTACGAACACTGGATTTGAAAAGTGGTTGCTATGCAGGCAAGCGTCTGATTGTGAAATTATCTCTGAATAACTCTGACTTTCTTTCATGTATTAGCATTGCAAAATCGAGAAGGAGGTAAATAATTCGTTTTTCCGTCCTGTGTATGAAGACATAATGGATGTTCTTATTAGTGAAATGAAATCCATTTGTGTTGATTTCCTTTGGTTGGAGGATTTTTAAGACTTGTTACAGCAGATTCTTTTTGCAAAGCTTGGGAAAGAAGGCAATATTTTTTGTTCAAGACCGAGCTGTTAAAATAGTTAATGGAGCTCTGCAACTTTACTTTTGGTGTCCTGTCAACCCACAGGGCTGAACATTCTATGTGCATGACACAGAAAATAAAGAAACAATAAAAAAAATTGACTTGAAGGTCTTTACATTGGGAGAGAAAACAAAATGTCTCTGCAGTGTGCAGGTGACGCAGCAGCAGAGCATTTTCCTGCACAATATACAGACACACATGTTTCTGATCCTGCAGGACATCTTCTATCACATCTCTCTTTCTAAACTCTTTTCATACAATGGAAAGCTACAACGATGTTCTTCCTCCCCAGAGTGCTGTTAGGGAAGAGGGGAAGAGATTGTCATCTAAATATTCCCACTTGCACTCGGGTGCCACAGTAACACGTCTTAGCCCACATGAGAAGCTGTGTGGCCTGGGGGGTGGGGGTGGGGGGCGTCGATGGCTCAAAGAAAGAAACGTTCTGGGAAAAGTTGATCATTAATCAAAGTTGTGAATATAAATGGAAAAAGGACACAACTGCCCATATGGCCAAGCACTGGACAAACCAATTAATGGCGGGTGCACAGACGGAGCAGATGGGTTTATTACCCAGAACAACAGGTATCCATGTGAAGGGATTAATGAAGGGAGTCATTCTGTAAAAGGTCAGGCTTGTGAGGCATTATTGGGATTTTTTATAAGCACTTGAACCCACTCATTACTTCATTAAAAATCACAATTTAGAGCATATTGTAAGAAAATAAAATAATGAAAAGTGTTCAGCGTGTCTGCAGCCATGATGGCAGCTCTGTGAGGCTGCACTTTAGATGCTAACCTGCTCACAACGATCTATAGCAGCTATTATATTTACATTGACCATGATCTTAGTTTAGCGAGTCAGCATAGAAAAACAAAGTAATTACAACTCATCCTGAGGTGGGAATTAAGATTCTTTTCAACTGGGGTCCTATAATATTACTGCATTGATCAAGGCAATAGAAGCCATAACACATAGAAGCCATAACACCTTAAAAGAATAGCCAAAAAACCATGACAGAAGAGGCTGGGATATTAAAGATAAAAAAATATTCAGTATCTATTTTGTTTTGACGTACAAAATCGAAACGATCGAGTGGAATAAAGTTCCTCCCTGACTGCCTTCATACTGGTTTGAGATGTAGTTTACATACCAAACTAGTACACTGTGGTTATGCCGAGTGTCGTGATTTATGTTTGCTAGTGGTGATAAAAATTATGTGTTTAAAATCAAGTATCAAAGAAATATTCACAGACGCAATTGAAGCAGGTTTGTGTGTGAGGATGTAATATGGGCCTCTGTAAAGCTCCTGACAGACGGAACATGTCCAGCTGTTATGAAACCAACCATGAGGGTCCTGATACACACACACACACACACACACACACACACACACACATACACACACACACACACACACACACACGCAAACGCGCACACACACATGCACATGCACACACACTGGCTTGACACTTCAACCTACAACAATGCTCCTCGAGAGCTCCCTGCCAGGATGCCACACAGCAGCCAAGCAGCTTTTCTAAGAACAGGGTCCAAATTGATTCCACGGTCTGTTTGGTACCAAAGAGACCAAGAAGAGGGCAGCAAGAAAACCCCCTGCCCCTCGACCAGTGAGCATCCGTGACCTCAGTGTGACAACCAGCAGAGGTAAAGGGGCAATTCAGTGACATTATGGAGTGTCAGGGGAGCTTGTGTGTGCAGATGTAGATCCGGCCTGGAGGTATGTCTCTAATCTCCCCAGGATGGACTGTTGTCTGGAAAGCTGTTGTCTGCCATGGAGTCAGAATACAGAGCAGATCTCCCATTCACTGAGTAAAGCAGCAGATTGTCTTTTGAGATGCTGGGATGAATATTCATAAGTTTAGAAAAGGGGACACAACAAATACTACCACTGCCTAAAGACTAAATAATTGAACACAAAGACTCATCTGTGTTTTTGAAAAGCAAAATCAGTGGTATTATGGGAGATTCTAAGTTCAAGCTTGTGTTTTAGACTTACTCTCCAGCTCGGACTTGCACTTCACCTCCAGGTCCACGGTGGACAGGCACAGCTTGTTGGCCTCCTGCGTGGCCAGGTCTTTGGGCTGGTGGTGCTGCTGCTTCATGGAGTTGCCGACACTGAGGCGGCGCCCCACGGTGGTTACCTGCTGATAAAACTGCTTCCCGGTGATCTTGTGGTCGAAGCCCAGCCAGCTGAACTTGATCTTCACCCTGAGGAGACGACAACAAGGTGAAAGATGACAGTCAGCAGTGGAGACAAAAAGTAAAATGTTGTGTATGAAAACAGGAACAGGGAACACATGAGGGAAGGAAAAGAAAACGTCAGCAGACAGAGAGGGGGAAAAGAAAAGAGAGGATACAAGAAAGATCCAGGTGAACATATTGAGTGAGCAAAGCTGTTTGATCTTCTGGATTTATGGTCTTTCCTGTCTTTGGCCTCTGCTGCATTACTCTGGGATTTACTGTGCACGAGTGTGTGAGCATCTGTGTCTGTGCGATCTTCTACGTACAGTGATCTCTGTGGAGAATAAAGGCTGACTGGGCTCAGTCAGAATCCATTTACAGCAAGTACAACCTGAGCTAAGCTAACAGCAAGCAAGGAACACTTAACAATGGCTGATGGAGGCTACACAAATTCTCATTGTGTATTTTAACTTACGTGTAATCCATGTCCTCTGGGCCGGGGAAGGGTTCCAGAGGCCAGTTGATGAAGCAGTTGAGGAAGACGAGGCAGGCACAGCCGGCCCAAACCGTTAGGATGGAGACGAAGGTGGCTCCCAGATCATAGATCACCTACAGGCAGGCACCCAAAAAAACATAATGAAGTAGTTATACTTCTAGAGTTTAGGTAAGAGCATCATCTTTAAGACAAGTCCTCCTCCTTGTGACGGCTGAGGACCGATGATTGAATATTTTTCCGGTAGATGGAAAATCAGGTAAAAACGACCTCACCTTAATACCAGGGAAGGTGACAGCGGAGGAGGCGTAGGATCCGATCATCAGGGCAATGAAGGTTGACCTCAGGTCTCCAAACATGTTGGGGAGCTACAGAAACAGAAGAAAGTGGAAAACAAATTAACAGACTTAAACGTAATACACAGTGAACACATAAACACACAATGTCTACAAAAAACACGGCCTTCAGTCATGACCTGCTTCTGACACTCACATGTGATTTACATAACTGTGAAACACCATAGGCTGAGGCCGCTGAGATAAAAATCCCTTTTCCACTTTAAAACACAACTTAGTGACACACACACTGGAAGTTGCTTTTGAAGACCAAAAAGGTGGAAAGGCCACTGCATTATGTATAGATAGCAACTTCTAATGACATAAAACAAAACCATACAGCTTTCAAGAGAAGACATGGAGTGTTCGTCCTTTTGCAAAGTCAAAGGTGACACCGTTTACAAGTTGCATTGCACACTCACCCTTGTATTCTCTTTAATCCACAAAATCTAACAAAGACAAACGCCTCACCCTAGTGCTCACCATTATTGGCTATAGGCTCATCACCACAAAGTGCAACCAGTGCTGCCTGCAGCAAGGTGCTTCTCGCACTGCTGTTTTTGTTCTGAGGTTTAATGTGGTGCAGAGACAGCCAGAGTCGTCTTGCACAATGACGCTCAACCCTTGACTGGAAACAAGAGTACACACTGTTCTTAACAAGGCTACTTCAAAGTGTAAACAGCTTTCTTCAGGCATGAGGTCAAAACAAAGTGTCAAAACTAACCTGCAAAAAAGAGCCTGAAAGGAACATGGCTTAAAGACGTATAATGATGTTTGTCCTCTGGACAGTATAGTTATAAGAGAGAGGTGAGGAAATCAAATCAACAATGAGTGAAGTGATTCCCTGGAGAAGGAGTGGGGGAAGGGAGTGACAAATTAGGGTGGAACATTATTATGGGTCATAAGCTGCAAAACTCCTCGAAGAATTCCCTCCAGTCCCCCTCTCATTGTCCTCATCTGTCTGTCAGCCCGTCCATCCAGCCACTGTGCTCACCACAGGGGAGCAGCTTGTTAGTTAGATGGCTGAACCCTCTCACCCAACACACAGACGTCACTCCCCGGATTAATTGGACCAAAGGTGAGCTACCAAAATCGCTATGGCCATTCCATGGCAATCCAAAATAACAATTCCCCCTCGCCCCCCTCAATTCAACAACTCTGTTTCTCAGGAGCGGCAGTCGAGAGGAGAGGAGAGCAGCTCAGCCTGTGCCCAGCTCAGCAGACCTGATGTGGTTATGACAAATCGAGGCCAACTCGAGATATCTCTGCAGAGTCAACAGGTTCAGATCCCCTATTGTTGCTCTCTCACTTCCTTTTCCTTCAGGCTGTGATGATGGTGCATTTTTTTTCATGTCCAGTCTGAGCTCTGTGAATAGCATACATTTTTTAAAAGTGTTAGGATTGTAATTCGATACATTGGATTCATACAATACACTGTACTTAAACTTGTCCTTATACCTAACCTTTTATATATTACAGTATTCCCTTAGCTTTATTCAGCATCACACATACATGAATGCACTGTGCTCATAAGAAACTGTGACCTATGCCCTAGAAAGAATTCAAGCAGCTGCCTCAGGTTCTGAAGGGCAGATAGCAAATGCTTACACACACAGAACATACAGCCGTTAAAGCAGGAACACAATATTCCTCACTCCAATCTACAACAACACCGTCAAGGCTTGTTTTTAAAACACAAAACCAAAACACTGTCAGAAATGTGAAGATTTGCCCTGCTGCTACAAAGGAGGGGAGAAACTGGGAGCGGCTCCTCATCATTCGATTCCAGTGCCAAGAGGCATGGGACTACGCCTGCGCACCAGCAAGGGAAAGCCAAAGTCTTATACCACGGCGACTCCCCCTCGTTATTGACCAATGAAGTTTTACCTACTATTATAAGTAATGCACTCGTCGTCCATTCGGCGCGACTCTTGACTACCCCGTGCTACTAGATGGCCAAGGCTGTGTATTGAGTGCCCATAGCTATGTGCACATAGCTATGCTGTTCCTTTTCATTGCTTCTAAATAAATACTTGTTGAACCAAACCGAGACCGGCTCTTCTCATACCTCGGGATAAAAGAACACGACAAAAGACCTGAGCTTTGGGGTAATAAGGGACTGTATGGAAATTGTTATGGGGGGAGAGTGGATCAGAAAAGGTGTTTCTCTTTAACTAAAGAGAGTTAAGCTATTTTTGTGGGAACAAGAGACTCACGCAGCAGAACCAGAAATATTGGCCAAGAGGTATTTACTACAAAATGCAGTAAAAAATCCAAATAGGCAGTGTATATGTCAAATAGTAAACAGAAAAGAAGAATAACAACAGTTTATCCCATATCCATACGTTTTCCAACTAAACTAACGTCGTACTGTAAAGACCCAATCAGCAAGTGGTTGTGAGTGTGTCTATGTCATTGTTTCCAAACGTCTCAGATTTAGCTGCTCTAAAACTAAAGAGTACTGTGGACACCAGATATATCCGTAGCAGAGTTGATGTGTTTCAAACAAAAACGTAGCCTACGTGTTTTTTAAGAGGAGGGTTTAAAAGAAATGTAATTTACCATATTAACCAAGTTCTTTTCGTACAGTTCCTCAGTAATCTGTTCATATGAACAAATTCCAGTTATTCAGTGCCAATAAAAAGGAAAGAGGTCTCTGTAGTCACCTAAAAACTCTGTCATTCACCTCCGTCTCTCGCACTGATACACCTTGTTTATTAGTCCAATGGGTTCATCAAAAAGAAGTCACAGTGCACAGGTGAGCAGCAGAAAACAACAACATCACGTGAGTGAACAGTGCATTGCCAGAACAAAAAAAACACAAACCATTTGTAAGATTAAAAAAACACATGTCTAGTCCTTGTGATGGTACTGAGCTAAGCCTTATTGTGTTGGAGCGCTTGCGTCACATTGTACGTTTTTGGGAGTTACCAGGCCTGAGTCACAGACATCTGCTGAGACAACCATTTCCCAAAAAACATGTCACAAACCAGTTTGGCCGGCTAATCGTGAAAGAAGAAGTAGGGATTAATGAGTTAGGAGTCGTCAGGATAAAGTGTGAGGGAGCTTGTTGATGGGAGGAGCAGCTGTCCGGCTTGACGAGTGACTGATAACAGTGTTTCAGTTGCTGGAGTCAATAACACATCAGTCAGGCAGACAGGTACGAGTGTGTGACCGTTAAACACAGGAGGACAAAGAATCAGCTGTGGCTTCACGTGCAAACAGAACAAGCAACTGGCTGCACAGAAACTGTTCACAGCCACAAGAGATGAATAATTGTACTGCCATGAAATATGTCATGAACATATATTTGCTCATACAGGTACTCTTTTTGAGAATGCTGTAAACAAAAACATGTGATCTCCGGAGCAGAATTAACAAATTACATCTGCCTGCTGCACCACCCCCCACCTGAAGATTTCTGTGTTGTTGTGAATGCGTCTGAGCAGAGAATCTCCAGCTAAGCTGAACATACTGTATGTGAAAGGCAAACTCTGGAGAAAGTCTGAACCCAAATGTGCAGATATCCTCTGGGGTTCATATCTGAAAATGGCTTAGGTTTTTAAAAATATCCTAATCGCTGTAAGGTGTCATCAAAATGTTCCACCAGATTTTGGGCTGATTTTGTCACCACAAAATCAATGTATTGCCTTTGTTTCTCAGACGCTGAAGTGTGGCATGTGATCAGAGGCCTTTCAAATGTTTATTCTGGAAATTTCCTCATCTATAACATTTGCTAAATCGCCTTAATCATTCCTATCAACCTGCACACGCATCTGAATACAAATTACATCACAAATATCAGAATCACTGTTCAAGTGAACGGTGAAGGAAAGAGAGAGGACGCCTGTGCGTAGACACCTCTTCAAGACTATGATGCCCACCATTGACTCTGTTATTGCTTCTATTCCTCAATAGCTGCTTTGTTAGCTCTGTGGTCGCCGTGTATCCATGCACCGAGCAGCAAGGTACACACAAACAGATGGGCTCGGTGTTTGGACAGTCACTGAAGGGCTATTTTTTGCTTCAGAGCAGTCACCTGGAGATAAGAGATCAGGGTTCGGTGGCGGAGGCTCAGTTCGCAGAAGGTGCATGTGCAGAGGGGCAGGTGACTCCATATCTATTAGTGCAGACTGTGACTCACTTCTTTACAATTATCATATTTCCTTGGTGATAACATTTCAGCAGGGCATCATGTAGGCTCTGAATTGTTTTTAAACTTATCTCTTCATTGGGGACATGTGCACATGCGCGGGAGAGGACTCCCATCCATCAGAGCACATAAATGAGGCAGTAAGATTAGCAAACACCAGCTGACAAACACCACACTGCATACCTCCATCAATCTGACCTCATGTTTTGCTCCCTCTTATTAGAAGTCTTATGCTTTTATTATGACTGAACTGAAACCAGTGAACATGAGTGTTTCCACCAGGAATAAGGGCAGAGAAGTCTCTGAACAAGTGTTTTGACCCGTCCATGTCTACAAATTCGATCCATGCAGCAGCCACATGGAACAGCTTGCAGCCAGATTCACAACAGTACAGGAAGCCTCATCCACATGAGCCTCATATCAGTAATGGCTGCTGTGTCTCAGCAGCTCCGATCTCATATTACAGAGCGACTCCTGACCTATGACATTCATTCATCCCTTCTTTCCCCGTTCTCATCCCTTTGGTCCCTTCATTTCATGTGGTCACATGCAGTAAACAGAGCCTGTACTGTCCCTTCTCCATCTCCCCCTGCCATCTCCTGCATGGTAAAAATAGCCCTCAGCCTTATCTCAGAAAGAAGTGCTGTGTGTGCACTTCATACATTTTCAATTTCACAAGAAATCACTCCTAGTTTTTTTTCCTTTAGCATTAAAGTTAGATGCCCATTCATCAAGAAGAAAATGTCCAGAGCATTTAGATTCCTTAACTGAAACCTGGATCGATGGCCAGATTGTTTACAGTTTCAAGCAGGGAATCTGTTAGATGGTCAGCCAAGCAGCTAGAAGGTGCATAACAATGTTATAAGACCAACTGCTGGAATAGTTAAAGAGTATTAGTAATAGAGGATAAACACACACAGGGCTTCGGACAGAAAGTAGATTTGGGCAGTTAGCACAGACTCAGTCGAGGAAACCAAACCCAGGAAGCAGAGGGGGTTGCAGCACGTGCAACCAGCAGGATGAAGAACAAGAGGAGGAGCTTCATGTTTGCCTGTGGGTGTGGATATATGTGCTGCATATGTATGGATATATATGAAGAGGGGGGACTGTCATTCTGTAACATGAAGCTGTTTATAATTCAGAATGGGAGGAATGAAGACCACCTCCCCCTCCTCCACTTCACTCCCTGTTTTCAAATCGCTGGAACAGTGAGTGCTGAGTGTGCATCCACAGGAGAGAATGAGGAAGTGAAGCAGAGGAAGATAAAGAGAAGATGTTTTACAAAAATAGAGGGGGTAGAGTCCAATTTAAACTTGTCAGTGAACACATGGACAGAAACACAGGACTCTGGTTCTAGTCTTGTTTTCCTCAGTGATGACCCCTGACCCAGAGTCTCAGGAAAGGGCAGGGAAGAGGAAAAGCTCCAACATCTCAGACACACAACAGAACTTACTCCATCGAGCTCTCTCTCTCACACACACACACACACACACACACACACACACACACACACACATACTCTGATGCAGCGGCATAAATGAAACATTTGTTGAGGCCTGCAGGGAGCTCGGCTTACTGAGTGTTTTCAGGTGCTCCACAGCTAAAACGACACACAGTGGAACACACAGGCACATGCTGACATACAGTAAGGGGTGTGTGTGTGCACATGCTGCATGACATAGGTTGGGAAGTTGTGTGCAGGTCCAGCGTTGTCGAGGTAGAGCAACTGACACTGGAGCAGACCAAAACAAGACTAGACTGGGAAACAGGTTAGGGCGGGGGGGTAGTCAGTCAGGGTCCCAGTAGGCAGCCTGAAAAGGAAACTGCAAAGCATGGGTGGGGTGGACACACACACACACTAAGTTCCCCTGTCGCTACTTCCTGTTTGTGTCTTCAGTGACAGCCTGTCTCTGCTCTCGCTGCGTTTTGTGATAAAATAACAGACTGTTGAGGCGTCACACAGCACTCGCGAAAAAAGGTAGACTATTCACTGACAAAGCAACACATACATTGTCCATTTCATCTTTGATGTCATGGATATGACATATGTTTTTTGGGGGCAGAATCTGTAGCAGCAAACACTCTATTGCGCTGTTAAAGAACAATTACACTCTGTAGACTTGCATTGTCCATAACACAAACACACCACATGTCCACACAAATGTATTTTTGTAGATTAAATAGTAATGAGGAGTCTTTTTTTAGCATTGTGGGAGTAAATAATAAATTACTAATATATACTCCCTCTCTCTCTCTCTCTCTCTCTCACGTGTACTCTCTTGTGATGCAGCACTTTCTCCGACTGATGAGATCATCCTGTCCACTGGCCCTCTCCATCCCTCAATCCTCTCCTCTGCAATGCACTGCTCATCCCTTTCTCCTTGTCGTCTCATCTGCCCAGCCATCTTTCCCCTTTATCTCTCCTCCTCCATCCATCATTTCTTTATATCCTCCCTCTCCCTCCCTTCCATGTGCCCTGGTTTTTCCTGATGTCCCCTCATATTACATATCCGCCTGGGCTGGTTTGCTGATATTGACATAATATTAAAAAGACAGATACAGTCTTATTTGTCTCCAGTTCATGGAGATATGTTGATCTTCTTTTCTTTTCTGAACCCACACCAGAAAGTGGCTTTTTTAAATTCAAACTCATGTCCTAACAAAATTGGTCTCTGTAAACCTTGCCAAATGGCTACTGTTGAAAATTAGTCCCTAGATAACACAGGAACATTTACATGCAGAAAAATGCTAGGTAACTTAATCTCTTAATATTAAACTAATATTTTTTCCTTATTTCATTTTTTATTTTTATTCTATCATATCTATCTCATCTTATCTTATACTCTGTGGGGTTAGTTCCCAAGCTACTGTAGCTAATTTGAAACAAGATTTCAACTATAAGCATCTTAAATTTTATTATTCTCCTCGACTTGTTATCGGGATGACTGCTAATAAATGACTTTTCAATATAGGTCACTTGTGGACATGTTGACATCTATTTTTGTCTAGCATGTTCCTTCCCATTTTGGAATGAAACAGTTTAGCAACATTTTTGCTGATCGTCCATAAGTTTTCTTACTCACCGTCAGAGAAGTGAAGGTCATGCACATGCCTCCAAACCCGTTCATCGCCAAAGCAAAGAAGATCAGTATGGACAGATCTGCAGAATAAAGAGTGGATTAGTGACACGGCCCGAATGTGGCTACTCTGCTGACTCAAGACGGGTCCTACTCATTGCATCTGTTGGATATGAGTGCACAAATACACTGCATGCGCCTCTGTTTATGTGTCGTATGATTAATGCTCACTTGCAAAAGCACATGACTGAGAGCAATGTGTGAGGAATCTTAGCTCCTGATTGGACATGATGATGCCATTTAATTCACCTGTGAGCTATGACATGAGTAAAGACACGTACTTTTGGGATCACTGGCTCCATAGGCGATGAGGAGGCAGGAAAAGGCAAAGCAGGCACTGAGAACACACAGAAGAATAAGAGGAAGGCAATGAACAAACCAAACAACCACGACTGCCTAACACATATTGTGACAGTTTTACTTATCCAGCCTCACCTGCCCAGAAGTCTCAGTTTCCGTGGTCCATATTTGTCCATGACGATGCCCATGGGCAGAGTAATGGCCGACAGCAAGAAGGAGCCCACAGTGAAGGCCAGGTTCAGCATCTCATCCTGGTCCTTACAGATGGACCAGCCATTCATTTCCAGGAACTCTTCAGCTGAGGTGGATATATTGGCGAAGATGAGGCTGGATCTGTTTTCTGGATAATGCAAACAAATGAGAGAGGGAAAGACATCAGAAACAAGATGCAGAGGTATAGCTTTTTGTATTTTAAATCTTTAAACAACATTAAGTTGACCAGTATTTCCAGTGTGTGACATTAAATATCCAGAGGTGTTATGTAGCTACAGTATGCCACAGACATTTGTACAGAGAGTCAAGGTTCCCACAGGAGAACTTATGACTCCTAATGACAAATTCATGTCCAAATTGGGATTTGCTCCTGCTAAACTTGCAACATTCCATACGTTTGGCTCAAAGCACGGAAGTAGCTCACTACATCCTTACAGTGACTCTATCATGGCTGCTGTCTCCACACAACATATGATATATATGATGCATAGTTTTGATGAAACATACATCTGTTAATAAAACATTAAAATGCATTAGCAATGCTAATAATCTAATACATACACTGTGAGAGTGGCTATTCTGTAGAAGGACAGTTTTACATGTGATGCTCTACATGTATATTGCTGATAATACTAATGTAGATCTATTTTAATTGAATGCACATCATTTGCCTGTAATTAAAGAATTCTAAATGGTTTCATTGTTAAACTTTTTACAATTTTTACAATAATGATGATGATGATGAAACAACACCAAAGAAGAACCTGTTGACTTGTTCAGCCTGAGGGTCTAGGTTTACCCCTCCCTCTCTTGTAGCTGAGCTGCTGAGCGAAAGCCAGTGGACTTATTAAAGTTCAAGTCAACACACTGGAGGGGAAAACAACACAATACAGAGTAAACAGCCTCCAGAAATAGTCACAAGTGAACCCCCTGCTCAGTACAGGGGAACTCTGAAACAGTTTCACTCAGTCTGCCTCCTGCTAAATCACTGGTAAACACAGTCCACTGAGTTTATGTGGAGTCTATTTTTGTCTATCAGCTCCAGTGGACATCTGCCTCTGGTACTAATAACAGACAGACAGACAGACAGGGAGTGGGAAAACAACTCCTCGCTCACCTTGACTTGTTTTGCATTAAACTGCCAGGAAAATAATAGAGGCAGTTACCACATGTTTGATGTCTGGAGGAGGGAGGGAGCTATAAACTACTTAGTCATCAGTGTTTTCAAGTTGTCAACAGCAGCTTAACTCCCGACTGCATCTAATAAACACTGCTTTCACTTTGTCCTTAAAGGGATGTGTGATGTTGATTATAGGGCCTCTACCGACCCAGCTTAAGGTAAAGGGGAGGAGGGGTGCGGGTCTCCTGGTTAATGCTAAAGAGAGAATTTAGAGGGTCAACAGGAAGTTATTATGTCATATATTAAATGCATCGTACTGCAGGCCGGTGACCTGTGAGGATGTAAATAGATGAAAGGTAACGTGGCCTGGGGAACATCAGATGACTACAGTGTTTTAATACTCTGAGGGATGTGAGGACACTGGAGCAGCAGAACATTAAGTACAGACTGCTGAAGGACTAGGTTGAGAGTCGCCTCCTCTATTGTGATGCATTTTATTCAAGTACATCTTAATTATAGAGGAAATCAACAGAACAGTTGCAGATGAGAAATATCTTACCACAAGGTTGATTCAATAGCTGTTCTGGATCTATTGAATCTTCCTGAGCAGTTTTGCTGGAGTTCAAATTTGTCATCCATGTTGACTGGATTCACATGTAACAAGTTAACATAAATGCGTCATTGTGACCAGTATGAGGAGTAGTAGAATATTAGTGTCTGGGTTAGGGTTAAAAATGTCTGATTATCTTTTTACAGTTCATCCTGTGAGGATCATGAATGTGTTCAACAAATTTAGTGGGACTCAATCTAATGTTCCAGACGTGTCACTTTAAACCATAAATGTAAACCTGTAACCGACATACTGCCTCCAGTGATGTCACTCGAGTCAACATCAGTTGGGTCAGATCACTACAAGTTTGAAGGAAAATAGGAAAATCTGATTACAGGAGAAACTCCACAGAAGGTCCAGAGCCGCTCACTGGGACATTGGAGTTCTCACATGCATTCCCTAGAATGTCAGGAGACTATCCAAATGTATGAAAGCAGCTTATGAAACTTCATCCATAGCCTGGATGGAAGTTTTTACTGTGGCTAAAAAAGTCAAAATAAGGGCACAGGTTTCAGATTTCAGACGCCCTTTGAGATCAGATCTTTGTGCTGATAAGTGGATTGTGTGCTCGGCCTCCCCTGTTGGTATTTGAGGCGCATTGGAGCATTAAGTGCTGACTGTTGGACTAACAGAAGGTAGCAGCATCTGACTAATCAAATGGCTGCAGCAAACTTGGGTCAACACGGGTAAGAGCCCTGACCACACAAACACACATGGGGGCAAACACACCCGAGGTGTAAAGGCTGACTTAGTCTTCTTTGAAAAGTCCTCCCTGATGAATGTACACCTGCTATTCGTCTGAGGGTGTTTTGTGTCAACACTGTAAGGTCAAAGGCTTTCCTGTGTGTATGTTTCACCAAATTCCTATTTTTTCAAGCCACACCCTTCTCTTGTCTCCTATACAGCTGATGTTAAGCAGACTCACCTCTGACTTTCTGTCAATCAGTTCAATGTTCTTTTCTTGGTTTCAGAGTTAGTCCCTTAGTTCGACTGGAGATATCTAAACCACATAACTTCACATGACTATCAGCATCTAGAAATAATGACGTACAGAAGAGTAATCACCGGAGATCTTAGGGGAGTTATCCTGTTGCATCCTACAATAAACAAACCTCATCCATGTATGATCGGTTAACATTTAGCTTGTGATTTGTGGCTTTTTACATAAAGGAACAGCCACTATTGTATAAAGAGGTCAACTCACGGTGAGAAGCTTGAACCAGTGTCTTGAAACCTCCAGGCAACATAAAACACATAAGTGGATACACAGAAAGAGGGTCACATTGAAAGAGTGTGTCTTTTTCTCATCTTCTACACTGTGTTTTCTTCCATTTAAGAATGCTGGACACGCTGTTCACACTGCTGAGCAGATACAAGTGACTAGGCAAACTGAGCCTGTAGCTTTCAAAGAAGGACACATCAGTGAAGGCACCACAAAGAGATGTGAGAGCAGTAAATGAGCGAGATGAGGGAATGAATGTTTCTTTCTTTCTTTTTCCTGAGTGAGACAAACACACACACACACAGTGTGACACTTCACACCACCAGGGAAACCACAGGCTAACTGTGGGAGAGCGTCACTAACATAGAAACGCTATATGTGCAAATTAAACATGCAGCTATTTCAAACGTTGTATTTGCGTTGTATTTGCTAACCATATAATCCATATTATGACTATCTAAAAACCAACCCTCTCCTCCCTCCTATGCGCCTTTATGGCTGTTCTGTGGTAACAGGAAAATGGCAGTTATCTCGCTGTAAATCATGGGACGTGCCACTGCAGCAGTGGGTCGTGTGCCACTTGGTGGAATTCCTCGCCACACTCTAGGACGGTGTTTGGTTTCCTCAGCCAAACACTGCACAGACTTCAATGTGCTGAAGTGTTGTAGTCTGGCCAGCTCAGTCCCCTAACTGCCTTCTCAGTACTCATCACTACCGCTGCCCCGTACATAACAGCTGTTAAAAGACCTGTTTACAGCTGTTAGCAAATACTATTGCATATGTGGAAAAAAGTTGTAAAAAACATATTGTGGAGGGGAGTCGACTGACTCAAGTCATGAGCATTAGTTGAGGCTGGAGATTTGAAAATGAATAAAATGTTCTGCTGGAATAAGAAAACAGTGATATTACTGGACCTACAGTAGCTCATTCCTCAGCTCGGCTTGAAGCTAAATTGCACAACACAGCCCACGCAGACCAAACTATCAGAGGTCCAGTTGCATTGTGGGTAATGTGAGGTGCCAGGTTGTGATAAGGAAGGATGGATGGTAGTGCTTCATTGATTTTAATCATTTTGTTGCATTCATTATAAACTATCCCTATTAATCTACTATTTTAGTAAGTTAATATGTACTTTTCATGTACAGATGGATATTAATTCAAAGAAAGTAACTTTATTTAGAGTGAGAAACCGTAAATGCAGCATGGTTTTCCTGTGTATAAAATAATGTTTGGTAAGAGGCTCCTGTGGAGAATCCACACACTTTGAGAATCAATGATAAAGGAGCAATGAAGCTTCTCTTGACGGTTGTGGTTGAACAACACATTTCTAACATTTTATGTCATCTTCACCCACTGTCTTTATTGTTATCGACTACCATGCTAGATGAATCATTTACTATATTGTCTTCCCTTTTGTCGTGCTGTTAACTTGCATGTAGAGGCAACAAAGCCTTAATAGAGGGGAACAAAGGACTCACTAACCTTCATACGCTACCAGCATGCATTGTGCCTGACCTGCATTGTGTGTCACATTGTTCCATTGTTTAAACTCACAGAGCATTCAGACAATGCATATTACAGGGTATATAGAAAACTTAATGTTGACCAAAATATCTTTAATAAGAGGAACTTTCAAATATGCCTTTCTGACAGCTTCATATTTTAATGCTAAATTCTGTCCCTCATCACTCACACTACAATGGGTTTTCTTAGCTGCCTCTACAGGGAGGCCATTTCTTAACAGCCACCAATAACTGTTTTAAACTATTCTAAAGATAGAATTATGAAAAATATGAAGTGATCTCTTCTTAGAATAAAATTGGACACGGCTCACGGCTACCAACTTCTGCTACCAACTTCTGCACAATGAAAACTTGACTACACTGAAAGTGTTTTTTCTATTTCTAGAAGTCGCAGAGGAAGGTTGGAACTTGGAGCAACAAGATTTGAGAGCTTTTGGTGATAAACGCAGACACTGGTGCTGTAAATATAAACACATGTTATGTCTTGCAACATGTCATGTCCTGTCCCCTGTTTGCTCTACCAGACGCCAGCCCTCGCCTGAACACTCCGGACATTTTCCTGTTGTCATTGTCCTGCTGCATTCTTCACATGTGAGAGTTTGATAAATGTCCGGACTCAACTGTCTGGACATTTTCCAGAATTCATGTCTGCAGACGTCTCATGTATTCTCTAAAGAGATACCTGAACCTAATCAGATCAACAGGCTGCCTTCAGAGAATCAACAGTGCATCCTCATTTGTGGTCTTTCCTCCTGATAGACCACAAATGAGAACATAATCAGTGAGACAGACTTCCTACAGCCCTACAGTAATGTTTTGCGCTCTGGAAACATAGTCACTATGGCGGCGGTGTCCTCAGACAATGTCGTGTGATAGATCTAATGAATCTGTGAGAGCGATCAAACCACTAGCAAATGCACAAATTAACCCTGCAGGGCTTTGAACGCAGCTCCTTTGAGACAGACAGAGGGAAAACACAGACAGAGACGATGAGAGGATCAAAGAGACGGAAAAGCAGTCTTCACTGTGGAGAATGGATGAATGGTCTCATTTACACATCTTTCTGCTCCTGGCAATGAAGACGACCCAAACACCCACTGGTGATGATGAAGTGGGCTTTTACTATGTTGTTGTTGTTTTTTTACAGGAGTTGCTACCACATCACTCTCTGGAGGAAGCAAATCTGACCAAACTGAAGCGATATTCTGACAGAAAACCACACAAACTAATAATGAGCCGCTGAGTGCACCAGCTCTATGCATCACCTTTGATAACAGAGAGTCAAGGACAATAACACTAATCTGATCGTCCTCTTCACTTGTTGTGCAGCAGCACTTCACAGCTGCTTTTCAATCTTGCTTCCAGTCCGCCTGCCGCTGGCTTATTGATTTGTTTTCCTCAAGGAACTCCCTATTGCGGGATCAATATGAATCCAGTGTGTTAGCTCATACACAAGCAGCTGATTCTTTTGACGGTCAAAGAGGAAATAACACCTAAGTAAAGTTAATAAGAGCTGCAGAATATGCAGGACAGTTTTAAAGTGAAACCTGAGCACAGTTTTTTGGGAGAAACACTTGTTTGTATGTCTTTAAATCTCCTTAATCTCACCACACCCACTCACAGTGTAATAATCCTGAGTGTCAATCTGCTGAAAGCCTTCAGAACAGCTCAAAGGACACTCAGGGTGTTGACAAGCACTATTGGCCAATTAGCCTCCCATACAGAAACTCTGATCACATGCTAACAGGCCTGATTGCTCCTGAGAGGAGCTACATGCAGACTCTTTGCATGACAAACATCCTCATGTTAGCAGCAACAGAACTAAAAGTAGTGGTCTTTATGTGGCATTTGAGGAATAAGGCTACATCCACACTACTGTTTTGGTTGAAGATGCTGTTTTCAAACTAAATCTGTCAAGTACACTGGGCATGCATGTGCTGGTGTAGACAGGAAGGTATGAATGTGCTGAAAACAGTTGTATCTTTGTAAAATGCAGAATTTAACTGCACAACAGCTGTTAGCAAAGACAACAGAGTCAGCAACGCTTGTAATTGATTCTCCATGTTGTGTCTGAATCCAAACTTCTCTGTTTCTGCTTGTAAACACAGCCCCAGAGTTTTCAAACTGAAATGGGGCTGGTAGCGTTTCCAGACTTCTCAAAGTTAGCGTCTCTAAACCTCTGGAGCAGTTTGGAGTTCAGGTGTAGTAGCGTTGATGCGTTTTCAAATTAATCGTGTGGATGTAGCCTTACATTGACAGTTTCAATCTCTATCAATCAGTTTAATCAACTAGAATATATGTTATTTATTTTTACTTATTCACATGAACCTATCTGATAGCAAATGTTATTACATGCAATAAGTATGAATTAATTTTCTTAAAAGATCTGAATGCACTGATTTCCAACCTCAAACACTGTTCGTGTTGGGAGCTATTATTGTAGATGTGAAAAATAAAAAGACTTAATAACGTTTTTTGTGGCTCCAGAGGAAGTCTGACAAACTGCCTCCAGTGATGTGAACAGCGAGTGAACAGCACTTTGGTCAGACCACTACAAGTTTGAAGCAGAAAAGGAAAATCTGATGAAAGAAGATATTTTACCAGAAGCAAATAATGGTGAAATATAAGTTACCCCCTCCACAGCTGGAGTTACATCATCCCGAAAAATAATTTGTCAGATGTGATATCCTGTGTGAAGCTGACTCACCTTGTTCTTTACACAAGTACGAGTAGAAGCCCTCAGACTTGAGCATGATGAGCAGGGATCCCCAACCGAGCAGCACGGCAGAGAAGAGCAGGTTCTCGATAACCGCTGTCACCGCCATCCACCAGCGGCGGGAGAAAGCTGTGGCCAGAGTGGGAGCCATCTCAGCTGAGTCGGAGGCAGCAGTGCACCGGCCTGACTGGAGGTGAGGGAGGCTACTGGAGCATCGGGGACAAGAGGAACAGAAACAAGGTTGTGATCAGATATAACAGTAGTGCTCATGTTTTTATACTTCTGCATTTTATTATGCACAAACATTAGAATGTATCCATTTAACATGTTAGTGCTCTGCACCACATACACTTCTTTGTTCAGCCTGATGATGATGTTGATGATGGTCTACTCTACAGACTCAAACAGAAAACAGCTGAGGCCTTTGAGGTGCAAATAGCCCACATAAATATGAAACACTCCCGCCCATTGACGCATCTGATTGGTTTGAGGGTTTCACAGCATTGGCTCTTGGGGACATACCGCATGCAGCTGCTACACGTGAGGTTGATGTTGCATTTAACTCCTCTACCTGTGTGTATGTATGTGCGCGCGTGTGTGTATATGTGTTTTGTGATGTAAAGGCTTCCCATCTATATGGTAGAACCAAATTCCACAATTGAATTAAACTCTACATTTCAACATCAACAAACAACTCATACAATAATGCCAATGTAACTCCCATTACTTTGGTGAGGACGACACTACTCGTTGCTACGGGGTCCGACTAACTGCAGGATTTTTCCTCTGATATTATGAAAAGGTCAAAGACAAACATTTCAAGCCAGTGTGTATAACATGGTTTCTATAGTTGACAGAAGAAAACACCACTGCACGTGAAGGCAGCACAAGCTGGTTCTAACCAGTGCTGTGCAAGGTTTAGTCTCTGCTCATATCCACAGTGTGTGGTGTTTGTTGTTGTTTATTATGTGTGTGTTACTTAACAGTAAGGCTGCAGCAGTCATTACACACGAACCCATGGGACAACACGATGGATTTATACAACAATTAAGAAAGAACTGTGGCGTAAATCAGATTGATCGATAAACAATATTATGTAATTTGAAGGATTTGTGAATAATAAAAACATATTCACACAATTTATTTAGTAAATAAAAAACCCTAATGATAACATGGACATAAATCACGAGCTATTTTATTGTGTCGTGTGAGAATTGTTACACACAAACATGACATGACATGTATCCACAATAGGAGTTAATGGCATGCTTCTATTGTATTGTTGTGTACAAGTGTGTGCCGTTGTGTTTGAAAGATATTCGTTGATGTTTTCGTCAGCGCAGGAACGTCACTCCTGTGTTACAGAGCTGCGGAGGACAACACACTCTTCCTGCAGCAGCTCACTCCTCCTCCCTCACATCTCATCACTCAATCAGATCTCATTCTGTTCACCATCATCACACTGAGAACAATAACAACTATATTGCGGTGAATGAAGAGCAGAGCTGAAACTGGTCTGAACTGGACTGAAATCAACTCCTCATCATCACCCCCCCCCCCCCCCCCCATTTGCGTCTCCATCCTCCTCCCTGCCACAGCTAGAAGTCAGCGAGAGCCACACACAGCTGTTCCGGTGACTTATTTCAAAATAAAAGTTGATTGTAAGTGAGAACAGACTTCATTGAAAATATTGAGCCTGTACTAACTTTATATAAATGTAACCATAAAAAGAAAGATTATTGATCGTTCAATCAATAGCTTTATAGGGCTAAACAAGGTGCGACATCATCTGCGCCAAACCGTCACCAAGAGTAAAGAAAAACAGTTATAGCTCCCACATTGATTAGACAAGACAGCATCTGACATACATTGAGAGGTGAATCAATGTTTAAAGTATTTATACACAAGACATGTCTAAAAGAGATGAAGGCAGCAGCCATGGCAATTGTACTGATAGATGTATTGGCATTAAGCGATTATAATCACTGAAAAAAATCCAACAGATGTGGGATGTAACAAAGTACATTGACTAAGTTACTGTACTTGACACATAGTTGGTGTCAAAACAGAGTGTCAAAGGAAGTGTCTTCACATCAAATTGCTAATTGTAAATGTATTAACTCTTTACTTTCTACTCTAAACTCTGAACCTGGCTGTGACATCTCAGGAGTGAATTTCAGTAAATGAAATGGTGAGGCTGCCACCCACTAGCCACCCCTAACCGCTGTCACCTTCACTAAGTTAGCTTAATCATGCATTTAGGTTGGCTAAAACATTTGAAGACTAAGAGCCATTGGCGAATTGAGTGATTATGTCCTAACCTAAGTAATGTTAACTTAAGTTAATGCTAACCAAGCTGTTTAGGTTGTGAGCTCTTAATTATTCGCTCTTTAATGCTGTATCATACTGGATAGCCAGTCCATCCAAAATAACCAAAATCTAGTGAAATGGGGAACACGATGTGCCAGTGCTCACATGGTGGTGTGATGTTACTTATTTTGCAAGACAGTGTGAGGCTAATAAACCATTGCAGCTGCATCTGCCTCACCAGGCCACAAAGTTTGCCTGTTGTTTGCCATGTTTGAGCTGGTCTATGAAGTGCATTGTATTTAATTAAGTGTTGATATAGCTTTCTCTTATTTGTTGCCACTTTGTTCTACTTATCTACGTATATTTCTGTGAATTTCTTTGTACTTTCACTCAATGTTTGAATACATCTTTCACCCCCGGACACTACACTCACGAACTGACAAAAATGATTTGTGGCTGCTTTTATTTTGAAGTCAAATTCTCTCGTTTCCAGGATTATAGCTGTTTTGTATCGCAGCTGCTTCACGCACAGCTCCGCAAGTGGCGCTCAGCTGTTCAGCATCAACAACAGTCCGGGAATCACCGTCCCGCTGCTGAGACAGACACACAATGACAAAACAACACCTTCTCTGTTCCTCTGCTTTATTTCATGGATGTTTTTACAATCCACGAATCAAAACCCAACTTCCACACAGGAGCAGCAGCTGATCCACACTGAACTGAATAAAGAAGTGATCAGATAAGTGTGACACATATGATCTGATCACACACACACACACACACACACACACGTACGATCAGGAATTTGTGCAAACACACCGCAGCGTGTGGATTTGGTCACAGGCTGTTGCAGACAAAGACAAACAGCGGGATCAGGACAAGATGCAGTGACTGTGACACAGGGAGATGGTGACTCCTTCTTCGCCACAATCATGACTCAGCCTCCCTCCTCTCCCCCACCTCCACCGCCAGCAGCAGCAGCAGCGGAGCATCCTCCCTCCCTCCCTACCTGTGAGTGCGGATTCAGGGGCAGCAGCAGCGGCTCCGGCCTCAGTCAGATCCCTCTGCAGGATGTCCCTCGACGGCAGACACACAGAACAGCTCCGACAGCTCGCATGTAGAAACACGTCTACCGTGATTTCTCTAACTCTTCTTATTTCTACCCTCATTCCTCATTGCTGCTGGACTTTATAGCAGCGAAGAGAAGCGGCGCACAAACAACAGCGCCTCCCCATTGGTCCGTGGCTGAGCTAGAGACCAGCCGCAGCCAATCACAGCGCTTCCAATATTCTACATGTGTGTTGTTTTTCAATACCAAGAAAGAAAAAGAAAAGCACACCGTTGAGAAAGCAGTTCAGCAAAGTGTGAGGACACAGACAGATGATCATCACGGGACAAAATGGTGAATGTAACAATAGAAAAATGGATTGAATAATGAAGCTATTATGTAAAAAAAAAAAAAAACTATTTTGCAAGAAAAAATATATTTAAACTTAAAACTTTAGCTAACTTAAAAGCAATTTTGATTTAAAAAAGTAATATACAGTAAGACACAGTGAATACTGAGCCTGAAATAGTTGTATAAAACAACTATAATACATTTTTTTAGAATCGATGGAGCAACTGAACCATCCTCTGCCCTCAAACAGTTCCACTTTGCTTTGAACCACATGCGAACAAGATCATCTGGATTCAAAATCTCAAACACAGGGCGTTCTTTTGTTCTAGTTTGACAGTGAAATGAAGAAACTCCACTTGAACCACTACTTGTTTTCAGAGTGTATGAGGTTTATACTAACACAGCTGCCACACCTACACTACACATATGTGCTATAAATGCTCCAACCATGCACGTGACGTGATTCACTGTATACTGCAAACTTCAGACCTGTAATTCCTAGAAGTACATGAGGGGGGTTCACATGGTCCAGTGGAAAAAACAGCTGTAAACTAAAACCACTGGTGGAGGAATTCAGACCAAAGGCGCCGCCTGCTGGCCGCTCAGAGCAAGGCTACTGACTCTGGTCTGCACTGTGTCTTTATGTGAAGTAAGCTGCAATATAAAATGTTAATATTAAAGGGTCAAGTGTCTTAAAATTATACTTGAGTAAAAATGCACTTTGCAGCGATGATGGATTCATGTACATTATTGTAAGTTCCAGGGCCTAATGGGTCTATAGGCCCCTGAGCCAGAGCCTCTTTGTACAGTGACTGTTATTAACACCTATCATAAAAGAGTCAGAAAGTAGGGTTGATGAATTCTGACACAAAGGAAGAATACTTTTCAAATCAATACAGGTTAGTTAACATGAGTTTTTATTCTTTTATATTTAGAATATTCTTCTTTTTACTTTGCTGATCAGAAGGACCAAAGACTAGGTTCACTAGCAGACTGTAAAATCATATTATATTTTATGTTAGTGCTTGTGCTATGAGAACTCCTGTGTCTAAAAATTACCATGAAAATACATGAAACTTTAATAGCAGTCATTAGACTATAATAGATCCAGATTTTTATTTGGATCTGCAACCAAATAAAAAAAGTTCATGGATATTAGTCCCCTAAGCATGCTGATTATTTTCCCCATCAAAATCCATAAATTATACTATATAAATTATATAAAAATCTAAGAAAAGATTGAATGTCTCATAATCCATCAGTGGACAGGTGTCATTGTAGCCACCTTTCAAGCTTTCTGTTTTGATGTTAGATGACAATAAGTTGGTGTCATTATCTCCTTAATTATAAGTCATTCAGGTTCTGAGGTTCCTACACTCAAGAGCTTTAAAACTATCCTAATAATTACATTGAAATTATACATTTATCTGAGCATGTGTAAAGAAATCTTGTCCTTACTAACTTAACTAACAAACACCACTGAGACACACAGGAGGCAAAAAAAAGCAATAAAGAGCCAACAGCCATTCATCAATTTGTATTTACTTCAGAAATTTATTTTTTCAATCTGTAGTATCTTATTTTTAGTGTGCTGTAATTATACATTGGTTTGGTGCATACAGTAAGTCAGGACTGATAATAGGAGTGCAACTGTAAATCAACAGACAAACTTTGGGTTTGGTTTGAATAAAGCTTAAAAACGCAGAGAAAGCAACCTGCAGGGGCTGCTGGGAAACTTTTAGAAAGACTTTTAGTCTCCAGCCGACGACCCAACTCTGTCCAGGAGGTATATTTATTTTATTTCCACACACATCTGTCGTATTGCTATCCAACAAGGCACGTGAACATGTCAACAAAACGATACTAAAAGCTTCTTCTCTCCAAATGTTTCACATCATCAAACCTCGCTCGGCTTGAATCTCTCATTTATGACACAGAACACAAACTGTACAAACCCTCCTGAAATACAAAATTAAACACAACATCCATAATATTATCATATGAATCATACACACAATCAGTATAAATCAACAGGGTCTTTGGCTAGTATAGGTTAAGTGCGGTAGCACAGTCCTGCCTCGGCATATTGCACCTGCCTCGCCACCCATAAGCCGCGCCAAGTAGAAGTTCTGTCGACAAACAAGTTCAGGAAATAAAGAAACATTTTGGAGCTCCTCTCAAAAAGTTTTCAAGAACACAACTTCTTCACCATCAGTTTTTGGTCTCACCTGTAGGTCTGAGGAAGGGGCCAAGGGTTAGAGTCAGGTTTGGACAAAGAGATATCAAAAGTAGAACTGGTCTGTTAGAGGCTCTTAACTTCATATCATGTTTTCTTATGTTGTTGCATAAATATTTCACTGTCATGTGTTGTATTTAATTTAATTAAAATTGTTAGTGCCCCACATAATTTGATGTTCTTTTGCCCTGAATGGGTCAAAGTTCTGTGAAAATACAACTATTTCCACGTCTTTGTGCCCAATATGAATCTACATCCCGGAGATGTTTAGCTGGTGTTAGCATAAAGGCTAAAAATGGGGAAACAGTGAATAAACTTTCCTTAACAGCAACACTAATTCTCATTAATTGATATCTTCTAATTAAACATTATGTTTTTTTTTTATTATTTAAACAAACAAAATATCTTATATATATATATATATATATATATATATTTAGTGTGTATTAAAAGGTAGGTGTCTTTTTTAACCTTTGGACAAAGCCAAGCAAGATATTTTTCTCAAAGCTAAGCTAGCGCACAGCTCCTAAGCTAGCTCCAAACTCCTAGGATAGCACCTAGCTCTGAAGCTATCTCCTAATGCTGAGGCGAGCTAGCATCTCCCACCTGGATCTTTATACTTGCAAGACCCGTGAGTGGCAACAATCTACTGGAAATATCTCGAAAAGAAAATCAACAAGTGTCTTAACCAAAATATTAAACAATTCCTTTTAAAAAGTTCACATTTAGAGATGTAGAGTATTTATGCACAGCTGTCAGCAGCTTTAACCTAAAAAATATATAGTTTTTGGCCTTATTTTTTGCTAATTCTAGATTTAATGACTTAAGATCGAACTTTAATCTCACGTTATGGGTCCCAACATGCTTTCATTGGCAAACAATTGTAAAAAAAAAAGAGGGATCCACTTAAATGACAAAAGAAATGATGGCCTTCAGTGAAATTTAATAACTTTGGTAAGAGCCAAGTCAGAGGTAGCCATGACAACAGTCGTCATAGAGCCGCGGAAGCTGAGAACAGGTCGGTCAGGTCAGTTCAGGTCCAGACACACAAAGGAGGAAACTCAAGAAAGAGATGAGGGGGGGGCTCTGAACAAGGTACAGCCATCAGTCAGACGACTTTCTCTCGACACCCAGCTCCACTCACTCTTGCATTGAGTGTCATTCTTTCCATTAATGTTCAGCTCTTGAGCAAACTCATTAGGAGTACATTAGTCAAGGATAAAGGTACGAGGACCTGGTGATGAGGCAAAAACCACGGCTGCATTCTTTCTTCTCACATTCCACTCACACTTCTTCACTTGCTTTGTTCTTTCGGCAGCGTTGTCACTGCAACTCTCATTATTTCATGTAGTGAATTGTTCAGCTTCCTACCTTACAAATACAGATGTGTAAAATCTATTCAGTAGTATATCTAACTATTTGTTTTGATTGAGTCTGACACTACCGGCCTTTTTTGTGTTTTTTTTGTGTCACCATTTGATTAAAATCCTCCTCGTCCCGGAAGCTCTCCACAGATTTCCTACACACTTTCAGCTTTGCTCTACACACCTTCATGTCTCAATAAGTAAAGAAAAGAAAAGAAGGGTCAACGAGACAATCAAGTCTTCTAGTCAAGCAGGAAAAGTAAACAGAAAAAAAAACCGAAAACAAGAGGCAAGAAGCAACATCCAACCCTGATTTTCATCGACAACAATCGACTTCTCATTGTGGTCTCAAATTCTGACTCTTGCCTCATCGATCTCTTGGTCATGTTCCCAAATAAATCACAATAAACACAAATGGTGCAAGAAAAATGCACCAAAATATTTGTTATTCCTTGGCCTCATATATAAAATCAGAATATTCAAACAGCAACAGTATTAATCCCAAAAATATAATATATAAACATAAATATATCAATTAGTTTTGCTGGATTTTTTTTCTTTTCTTTTTTAATTGGAAGCACATGCCACCTTTGCAGAGACAGCTGGCATTTGATTGGCTTATGCAGAGCGGGGTCTGCAGTCGTGTGATTGGAGTATGGTATGGAGGTGTGTGCATGTGTGTGTGCATCTGCATGTGTGTGTGCGTTCAGAGTGGCCATCATCTAGAGTTGAGTCTGGGAGCCGTCTGGAAGAGATTCAAAGGAGACAAATGTCATGTCAGAGGTCAACATAGTAACTTTAGTTTCAGGACAGATGTAAAAAGTCAGGCACTACCTAATAATAATATCAATAATAGTAATAACTTCAGTAAGAATATGCATCCGGTCACATGTAACACTGATGTCTCGACTGATGAGGTCGTGGAGTAAGTTGTTGTTATTTTCTGGTTAAAAGATATCAAAGCTACATTAACTAAATCTTTATACACCTGGGTCCATTGCAATGAGCTGTAATCACAGAATAAATTTTTTTTTAAATATTTTTATATTTTAAGAGGGCAATGTGTCCGGCACCAATCAAAATTTAGCAACTGTCAAATCTGATCACACCACACCCACACAGTCATGATGAAGCAGAGGAGCTGAATCTTCAGAAGAGTACAAGTGCACACATGACCTGGATGACACAGATACGTACATAAGAGCTGAACTTTTGATTGTAACACTTAATAATAAGAAGTGAAAAAAACTCAGTAAGAGCCAATCTGTTGATATGTAACATGTGAATAGCTAATTAGATCAGATTAGAGCAGATAAAATATTTTTTAGATTGTATCACAGAATGGAATGCTCAAAACGTATTGTCCTAACAAAGAAAAACAAAATATGTATGTAATGATTTTTTCAAGAACTTGAACTTTAATCATTGTTCGGTAAAGAGTATTTTATGTTCTAGAAATATATTTAACATTTAATTTAGTCTGGGGCTTTGACAAGTATTATTGGTTAACATGTTACCATGCCACAGAGAAACATCAACATTGATTCAGGGACGTGTTTCTGTCCAATCTTCCCTCTCCTTTTCACAGTTTCATTTCCTGACGGAAACTCTATGTTGACTAGCTAGTTGCTAACTTTGTCCGTCTGCTGTTTGATACTAGGGAGGTGGAGAAACTAGCAGAGTCTGCAGGCACTGAAACCAAAACACTGAGCTAGAAGAGTCCGGTGATATCTCTTTGTAGGTTTGTCGCTACTAGATGCAACTTTGACATCTCCTGTAGTCACTTGATCCACCCTTATAATCTGTCTGAATTAAGCTGAGCATGATTAAACCCACTCACCACAGACAAGTGTCCATTCTTGGCCTTGGCAACCAGTAGTTCTGATCCAGGTGTGAAGTCTATGATCCCTTCTTTCCCCTGAGCCAATGTAAACTTTATACTGGAGAAGAAACAGAAGAACAGTTAACTGGTGTCTCTGCTTTTAACCACTTCCTACAGACTACAGTGTGTACGGCTGAATATGTATCTCTAAGGAATATTAGACTGAGGCAGTGATTAGCATTGTGTGGGAGCACAGAGAAAAAAAGGTTAAAGCTCTTTTTTAAGTATATTGTGGTAATGTAACTCATCATCCATTCATAAAGTGGATCTCCATGGTTGTGCTCTGCCTCTCACCTGCCCTGGTTGATGTTGATGCTATGGATTTTGTCGGCACAGATTGCGATCTTGGTCAAGGTCTCAATTACATGGTCACTCTGCAGAACTACGTCTCCCTGGAAAGAAGACCATAGAACAGATACACAGTGAAAACACACACATTCATACAGGCTAAGATCTGCTGAGGCTCTGTAGCAGTGGCATTCATGTTGAATTTATGACACATCCTCGGCTTCACCTTCTGTTTGTTGTCGTCACTGGGCACGTGCAGAACAAACAAGCCGTCGCTGAGGGAGCTGACTGAGATCCCTGCAGGGGAAGGACAGTTTAAAGCTCTAATGAGCTCAACACAATCCACATCCATAAAAAATACATCCCCCTTAACAAATGATGACTCTGTCTAATTGACCTCTGACCTTTCAGAGCTCCATAGTCGATGCGCTGCTTGAGTTTGGTTTCCTCTACGATTACGGCACTGCTGCTGGTGAGGAGCAGCTGGCGGGGTCGAGCTTTGTAGCCTTTCCTGTCGTACTTGGTGACTGGCACTGCGTACTGGGAACAGAAGTCAAAACACTGATGATGAAGAAAAGTCACAGAGGGTTTATAAGCTGCTGTTTGTTTGAAAACATTTCTCTACAGACCTTCATCTTCTCAGTGCCCAGAGCCTGCAGCACCTTGGGGTTGAGGTCCTCTCCATCTGAACCAGAGGAAACATGCTGTTACAATCAGTTTCATGGTGCAAGCTATAAAGTCTGTGAGGTTTCTCAAAAACATCTGAATCTCACTGAGTCTTGTGCTGACAAACAGTTTGGGCACACTCTGTGGGTAGTTGTCCTTCTTGTCCTTGAAGATTTCGCTGGCGATCATCTTCTGCTCCAACTATTCACACAGAGTTATGTCAGTGATGTAAATAAAGGAAGCAGCAAACAGATATCAGATCACACAGAGCGGGACATGACTGGTGATTGGGCAAATAGATACCTGGTGTTTCCACTCAGGACTGATTTTCTTGCAGTAGCTCCACACCATGTTCTGCATGCACAGCTTACGCAAATGTTCGGATGCCTAAAGACAAGGATGGACAGTGTAGTGTTGTATGTGAGTGGGATCATAATGGAGAGACAACTAGAATCAGATTTCCATTCATACACACTATTCTCATTTTTCTAATTTAATCAGAATATAGGAGGAAATCATGTATTTTTAAATATTTTGCACACAATATATTTTCGCATTGAAAGGGTCCTTGATCAAATCCTAATTTGAGTTTCTGGTTCATATATTTTTTCTCCACCATCCGTATCTTGTATTCCTGTACCTCGGTGAGAGCAGCTGGAGGTGTCGGCCAGCTCTTGTCCAGGACGTTCTTGGGCAGGTTCCTGTGCAGTTTCATGAGGAACGAGTAGCGAACATAATCCAGGAAATACTCGTTCTCTGGACAGCGCTCCTTGTGGCGGTAGATGAAGCCCTTGATGAACCTGAGGGGGAGATGAGGGACAATATAAATATGTTCTTTAAAAAAAGAGATTTAAAACACAATCTTGACAACACATGGTCTGATGGCATCTAGTGAATGAATTAATTTGCTTGCTGTTGAAAGTGTATTTATCATACAGTGAATCCGATTTTTCCTGTATGGTCTGTACCTGCGGATAGTATCAGCAGCCTGACGCCTGCGCTGGGCCCTCCTCCTTGCCAGGATCCCCCTCCACCATGCCTGAATGGCAATAGCTGCAAGATACATCAAATACATTTCAGCTCCCAAACAAATACCATGACTACATCTTCGACATTCAGCAGTTGTTAAATAACCTGTCAAGGAAAGAAAATGCAGCGTGATCTCAGTGAAGATAAGAGTAAGTAGTAGTTTTCTTCACCTGCGGTTCGGAGCTTTTGGTATTTGGACCTCTGACTGTAGCCTCTCCATCCTGCCTGGAGCTTAGTGGCTGTGAGGAGACAGGGAGCGACGGGAGGAACAGTTAAAATCTTTGATACAAGAGATGTTAGGTAGACTGCCATGTCACGACTCACTGACTCTTACCAATACTGTGTTTCCTGGTCTCTAGTGCCTCCTCGGTGGAAAACAAGGTCTTTGGGAAACGGATGAAGATTTTGGATCTGAAAAAAAGAAAACATATTAATTTAATTGTGTTTGAAAAACATGGCTACATCGATTTCTTTCAAGAAAGAGCAGAAAGAGGATGTAGAAAACATGAGGGGGAAGTAGTTTAGTAGGGGTAGTTTTTTGGCTGTTTAACTAATATGAATATCTTTATCTGTGTGTGTGTGTGTGTGTGTGTGTGTGTGTTACAGACCTGCCCAGTTTGTACTCCTCCGGTTTGTATCCCAGATGTTTGACCAGTGTGGCCACTCCGTCGGCCTGTTTGCCCTGCCAGTTAGGCCACGTGTCTGGACACAGGGACTTATACCTTCACACACATATGAAAGAGACACAAACACAAGTTAAACTGGTTTAGGAATAAAGCCTAAAAGTCCCTTAAACATCATGTTATAACAAGAAGTGGCAGGATGGGATAGTTGAAAAGCCGGGGAATGGAAAGTCTCAGGTTTAGAGCAGAAATATTTAAACCAATTAAAGCGATGGACAAAATTATGCTTTTGAATGTAAGCTGTTGTAAAAATAAGTGTCAAGTGCTGACATGTGATTGTGCCACAAGAGTGTCTGATCACCTCTGTAGGAAGACCTCATAGCGGCGTCTGTAAGCGAAACCGGCTCTCCTCACCCTCAGATTCTCCATCAGTCCCAGGTACTTGACCTGGTGACGGATCAGCACCTCATCAAATCGAACTGGGCACAGGGAGGAGAGGGAGAACAGGGTCTGAGAGAAATGTAACATCTTGTTGGACAAAATGAACCAGAGAAAACCAGTAAATGCTAAACAGCAGGAGTAGGAGTGACAAGGGACAGAGAAACTGTGTGAAATGGACAAAAGGCAGACTGTGGAGAGAAACAAAGGCTGGGTCAATATACTGACGACCACACGGAGAGTCACACTGCAGCCTCTGATGCAGCTGAAAACAAACTATTTGGGTTGGAATTAGTGAAAGCTCACGATTATCAGGAAAATATCAGGGGA
The DNA here is from genome assembly GCA_026259375.1 of Verasper variegatus. NCBI lineage: Eukaryota > Metazoa > Chordata > Actinopteri > Pleuronectiformes > Pleuronectidae > Verasper > Verasper variegatus. Next base: position 1,214,463 of record CM048047.1, on the reverse strand, counting down.
ATTATCAGCTTGCTGAAGCTGCTAAGCTGCTTCTATTCTGTTACATAAAACTGGCAACAAACCACTGTAAACCTTTGGTGTATTTAATAATAAATATTAGAATTTGAATCAGTTGAGACTTGATAACTACTCAATATTCAATTATAATATTCCAATATTTCAGGAGGTTATATTGTTTTGGGCAATCTATAAAAAAATGTAAAAAAAAAAGAATAATAACAAAATATTCAACAACCCTTTGATCCAGGACCCAATTTAGAAGTTTGAGTCAATAAAACGTATTTAAGAATGTCCAACATAAAAAAAACGATTTTCCAAGTAAAATATTTTCAACATGAAGACAATATGTGGACAATATGAGGGAAAGTCAAACCATGGTTCAGTGCAAAATGCTAGAAAGCTCCATATTCCAATACATCGTTCCACAAAAAAAACATCTCCTCTCACACAATGTCCAGCTTAAAAGTTTCCCTTCATTGTGAAAAAGTACACACACAATGATTGAATGATGTTGAGCTGACCAGGTTTTTGGTCTCCGATTTAAATTGTAGTATTTATACAATTAATGTAACTTAGCTACCTCATACCTAATAACCTCATACCACAATATGTGAAACTGGAGGTGTCTATGCATTTCTTCATTCCTATTCTGCACCAGACTGAGCAAAAAAACAACACTCGACTTTGTACCTGCTTGCTTGGAGTCATTGGGCTTGATGCAGCGCACGTACGACGGCTCCTTGGACATGAGGATCTCCATGAGTTTCGCCAGACTTGCTTTGAACTGGGTGGCTGCCTGGAAGGGCAGACGCAGACAGACAGAAGCCGGTTAGGAAGTGATGGAGAAGGAGGTAAGAGGGTTGCGAAGGACACAAGTCGGGAAGTGAGGGACTTGAAGGAGAGCAGAAACTGAAGAGGTGAGCCGTGGATGAATGTGGAAGCCTACAGATAGAGTTGATGACCTAAGAAGAGCTACGTAAACAGAGGAGTGGCTGATGTGACTGTGACAGTCCAGTAGAGACTGAACACTGGGCCCAGTGTGGACGACTGGGACTCCTGTCTTACCAGGCTGTGACAGCACCCTGTTCCAACTGTGTGTGTGTCAGCACGAGTGTGTACGTGTGTGTATGTGAAGGGCATTAAGTGTCAGGGCATTCCTCAGTGAGTGGGAGGCTGCAGAGAATCCCCGTCAGACTCCCCACTCAACACTGGAGAGGGAAACACACAACTGTTTGTTTATTTGTGGGAAAGTATGCTGGGACACATGAGAGTGTGATTCATAAGAGTGAAAAACTCAGGACATACACACACACAAATAATAAGGTATCTCACTGTATCAGGACGTTTCTTGTCACTCAGCTCCTCCCTGTCAAAACACTGGTTCAGGATCTTGTTCTCTGACATACACATGACCTGCAGATGCACACAAAGGACATTTTAACCTCAAATCACAACTTTCGATCACCAGCAACACAATGTCAAAGTAAAATAACCTTTGCAGTTAACATGATCCAATGCTGCCTCCCATCATATCAACTCCCCTCATTAAGTTCTCTTCCTGTTCCTTCTAAACTCAGTCTCACCTCTTTTAAGTTCCTGAAGAGCAGGTCGTTGTTCTTGTCCAAAAATCCTGAGGAAGAGAAGATGAAATGTAACTTTCCATTCTTAAGTCTCCATCCATCACTGAATGCATTCAAATATTTTGGAATTTATTTTGTTCAGTTTAAACATTTTAAATGTGCAAAGCCCTTACTTATATGAAATTAAAACTTTGATATGACTATTTAATGTAATTTCTCATCCAACATCTAACCAAACAAGAAGACATGAGGACATACTGGCCCTGCAGCCACGCACCCTAAACCCACTTAAATAGCCTCTCAAGGTTCTAATCCCTTGAACGGCTGATCTTCCTAACCCTATAACCACTCGACCTATAAGCCTGAACCTAACTGTCTTGATCAGGAACCTTAAGGCCAGAAGGTTAATCCTGATCTCAAACTTCAAGTCTCTCTCACCTAAAAGTTGAACTATAACAGCACTTCAGATACAGGAATACAAGTCAGAGATTGTACTAAAATCTGATCAACTGAAACCACAAACTATGACAACTCTGAATCTAACCTGACAGACTGAGCCTGAAAGTCAAACATAGGATTTGATATATAGGTGTTATGGGGATGCAGAGCTACTGCCTGAAGAGCGTCGGCCAGTGCAGTGCCTTTGGCTCCCGATTTCAACTGCCCAGTTGACTAACAAGGCATGGGGATTCATCGAGATAACTTAATACTCCTTAACCCCTGACCATCACAACTATATGTGATACCCTAACAATTACCTAACCTTATCCTAACCTAAACCTAAAGCAGGTCTTAACCCTCAGCTCACTGAAAAAGTGAGGCCCGGCATTTTCCAAAAACGTTGTCACTCCGAGGTCTATGTTGAAAATGGTCCTAACAAAGACATACTGTAGGTACAAGGACGCACACGCACACGCACACACACACACACACACACACACACACACACACACACACACACACACACCGTTGACATTGTAGTTGACTTCTCCAGCATAATGCAGCAGTCTGAATTCATCACGGCCCATCAACTTCCGGGTCTTTGCATCAGCCAGCTTGTGACTGCAGAGAAACAGACACACACATCACAGATACATCAACAAACAGACACATGAGCAGTTGTTCACAGTCTGGTACCACAAGTACAGTGAGAAGAAACAGGCTGTTATGTGTGTTATTGTGGGAGTTACAGATGCCAAGATTATCAAATCAATCGATCAGACTTACGTGACAAAGTGTGGATGTCCTCCCACAGTGTCCTCCAGCTTCTCTAGGAATGTGATGTCACTGGCGTCCCCGGGCCTTAGACACTCCTCATCCTGAGAGAGAGAACAGCAGTCAGTCACGATCTCACCAGGAAACAATGTCTAAGACTGTGGCCAAATATCGTTTTATCACTAACATTTGATTTTAACCTATCAACCATTTCTTTCCTAGAGCTCCTCTCATATACCTAAGGTAAAATGAATCTAAGACGATAAGCTTAGTGTAAAGAATATGTCAGCAGGGAGACACAGCTTGTATGGGTTTGTCCAAAGTTGATAAAATATGCCTATCAACACCTCTAAAGCACATCAATTAACACATTACATCTAATTTGATTATTCATCTCAACAGAAAAAACAACATGCTTCAGTTTTGCACTACTTATTTTAATAAGACACTTTCTTCTGGTAATACTAGTCAGTATTTTATAATTTGGTCAAACTTCACTTCAACAATGAATCTGATAGGTGAATTATTTTGTAGCAGAGACAGTGCAGAGCGTCTCCTGACCAGAATGGAGATGATGCCTTTGAATTTCTCCTCCACCAGGTCACAGATGATCTTGTTGTTGAAGTATTGCACCGGTTCCCACTGAAAACACAAACCACTGTACACTTTAGACATCATAAGAAAATTAATCCTGTTCTGGGTATCACTAGGCCGTGTCTGGTGCAATTAGTTTATAATGACACAGTTTTCAAGCCTCTGCCAGCTACTTTTCCCAGTGCCAAAACTTTGGTATAAAAACTAATTTCATCTGTTCTAGAATATTTAACGACCGTAAAGTCAATCATCTGCAGAATTACAGGAATCCTGGCACACATATATACGCTGCTCACCCACTTGTATGTGAACAGACATGAACACAAAGCTGCACAGGCTGAGTGAGAATGTTTGGTTATGTTCAGAGTAACTGCCACATAATTTCCAGAGATGACCGACAGCGCGTCCCACAGTCCTGATGACAGATGATAATAGGCTCTTTGAGAGGTGAATCCAAGTTTCTCCCACAACCTGTTTGCTCTCTGACCAGTGCAATTATATTAGACAGAACACAAAAGGCCCTTTTTCCAAAGAAGCAAAACAACAAAATAGAAATGCAACAAATAGAAATGAAGGAAATGACAAAGAGAGGAGAAAAACTGAACAGAAATTAAAATGTCATCTCCTTAAGAAGTATCATAGAGTAGAGTAGTTGGGGGAAACTATTTAAATTCTTATAACATCCTTCCAGGATCATACTAAAATATTCAACACATATTGGTCATTCAGACTTAAATATTAAAAGATTAATTGTTATTAAATAAAAGACCATTAACAGGGTTAAATGATTAAATTCTAATCGGGGCAGAATCCTCAAAATATGTGCACTTACTGTGAATCAATTAAATTAAATGATCAAATTCACTTTAGGAATAATACCTGCAACCACATAAGGAGCTTTTTATCTCATATAAATACCCTGCTGAAAAACATAAATCTAGGTACCAATGTAAAAGAGATGAATTTGAAGGAACTTAAGATTGAGCAACACAACTCAGGTTTTCACATCCTTTCATTGGAGGGGGTGAAGAGAGTGAGGAAGCAGACAGTGAGGTGGAGAAGGAGGATGTCTCACCGTGATGCCTTCAGCCTCATACTCCTCCTGCTCCGACTTGAGGGTGAGCTCGATGAAGAGCTGCTGCAGTTTCTCGTTGCAGTAGTTGATGCAGAACTGCTCGAAGCTGGAGCACATAACAAAACATCTTAGCTTAAAGAAAAAAGAACTAGACACAGGATCATTAATATGTTGGACCGATGCTTTTTGTTACTTCTCATTGTTTTGGGACTGCATGAGGGTCAAGTCTCTAGCGTTATCTTGAGATGAGATATCAACTGGTTTGTACCACAAGTTCTCTAACATCATCAGAAATCACATGTGTTCAGATGTAAATTCATGAAATCAGATCCTTCCTCCCAATTTTCAAATGTACTGTTGAGAATATCATGTCTCGAATTAGTCTTTGGACTATTTGCACCAGTAAAGACACAAATATTAGATTGATGACACATAGGAATCAGAGTGAGCTCTAATTAAGTTGTCAGTGTCCGTGCTGTATTAAAAATGACTTGGACTACAAACCTTGGCATTTTTTCAAAAATCCTTGATTTAAACTGTACCTGTTGTGCTGGAAGACCTCAAAGCCGTAGATGTCCAGCAGACCAATGACTGAGTAATTCTTATAGGAGTCATCCTGTTACAGAAACAGAACAGAACACATCCTTATTTCTATGAAAGGTCTCACTGTGCTATCTGTTAAGGGCACGCTATTCAAAACACATGATGTATGAATAAAACTGAGACATAAAACAGACCCTTTATATAAATGACATTTAACTGCAGGCTTAACAGTCAAGGATATAATTTTCCAATTTATTGAATTTATATATAAAATATTAGACTCACCCAGGCATGTACCCAATATCACAGAAATTATATGTTGTTACGATCATTATTATATGATATAATGTTGTTATGTTCACCTTGTGGAATTGTAAATGTCCACAAGGTGGAGCTGTGTTGTAACAAAATAAGCAGGAGACATTGTTATGCTCTGTCTGTACTACATGTTAGCTCATGTTATGTCTGATCATACTTTGATAGTGTACAGTATGAATGATATATGAAAGTCATATTGTGAGGTGTGTGTGTGTGTGTGTGTGTGTGTGTGTGTGTGTGTGTGTACCGCGTATGCCAGTGAGGCATTGATCTTGTTAACCAGCCAGGTGAAGGTGCGTCCATACACCGCCTTGGCCAAAGCATCCCGAGCTGATGATGCCTGCTCCAGGTTCAGTGGGCTCATCAGCTGATGAAGAAACAAACACATAGAGAGAGATACTGAGTAGAGACATCAAACACTGACAATAACAGACTTACCCAGAGTTCAGCAGGAACAGTTCAGACAAATTAAGATATAATTACACCACCGCAGACGTAACACAGAGAGGAGAGTTCTGTTTACAAATAATTATCACACATTGGCCCTACAATGACTGTGTGTGTGCAAACCTACCTCCTCACCCTTGGCAATTATCTTCTTATGTGTGAGTGCCTCTGTGAGCACAGTCCCATTCACTCCTAACAACTGGAGAAACACAACAACGTTAGAACACAACACCGCTCCACTAGTGACAAACAAATGATCTACAAGCTTGAAAACAGATGATGTCATGCCACTCAGCAGCAGTGGCATGGTGGTTAGGATATCTGCTGACATTAAGTACAACTGAAAGACTGAAGCAAGAATGAATGAAGGAAAAAAAGTCACATGAATAACTACATATACATACAAAGTATGTACAGTACATCTGTAGTTTTTACATGCAGTGCAGGATAAAATGTACTCACCATCATTTTTAGATATATGTGGATTTTATTATATGGTATTATAAAACTAAAGACTGGTGAATAAAAGATTTGGACACTGGAGAAGATTCCTTATTCCATAAGAAGCTCATAGGATTATAACACAGTGTAACTGGACAGAGGTGTTTTAAGAGGCCTGTTGGTGTTAACGTTCAGCCCACTATGCAAATGGAAACTTGGTTAATATCAGATTTTAAAAGTTTGAATTTAAATGTTAATTTTGGCATCATCACTTAGCATTACTAACATCAGTTAAATTAGTTACCAAACTCAGTGACTGCAGACCACGGGTACTTGTACCATTGTATCACCTGAACACTGGATGTAGCAGTAGATCATGCATGATGACTGGTATAAGTAAGTAAAGGTAAACATAATTGCAATAGAAAGCTAAAAGTAAAGGATATCTTTCTAAAACCACTCTTACATCATCAGCAGTGATAACTCAAATCCGAGGTTGCAGTAGAATCCCACTGTAACATGTTATCGATGAAGGGAGACACAATGTAGTGTCTCCCTTCATCTGTGATGGGGCTGTCAAAAAAGGTTTGGACCATTGACTCAGTTATTTCCCTAAAGAGATTAAGCTAATGTGCTATCTGAGTCTCCAGTTTCCTTGCAAAAGGTCAGTGTAGAAGCACTTCATATCTACTCTGAAGTAGAATGTTCTTATATTCATAGTCAGTGCAGTTCCCAGGGGGGATTCTGATGCGAATAAATACGAACCCAAGCCTTTGTTGTTGTTTTTGATCCTATTCCCCTTTGGCCAGTTAGTTGTGTTAGTGTTCATGAACCTGTTTGGTGCAGCATCTTACCCTGGACAGGTACTTTATTTGTGTGTCAGAGGTGATGCAGGCATTGCCGTCCTCCGAGCCGTACTGCACATTTCCCACGTGGAGCACACTGGCGATTATGTTCAATAACTCCTACAGGTAGAAAAACGCAGAGGTCGAAGGAACGGGAGTGAAAAAAATAGAATGAGAGGGTGGTGTTCACGACAGAATAATATGGAGACAAATGAAAGAGAGATAGTCACAAAGGGGAGGGAGAGAACAAAGGTGAAGAGATGAGTGGCTGCGGCACAATAAGAATTGTAAGGCTTTACTGTCGACATTACCTTTATGAGCGACTTGGAAGATAAGCATAGCTTTGATTGTACTTAGTTTGAGGAATTGAAAAGGATAGGACTATAGTAATCTGCTGACCTCTCTCTCAAACACACACACACACACACACAGAGGCACCTAATCTTCAACGTGTAAAAGCAGTGTGAGAACTGAAAAGCTTTGGAAGCAAGCCCAGACTCATGAACATGTAGAGCGACTCCCACGCTGAGCACAAATAAGTTCTCAACATATAATAGCAGCCACACACACACAAATAAACACAGAGACACACACAAACACACACAGACACACACAGACACACACACAAACACCCTCAGGTGCGTGGAGTACTGTTCATAGTGAAAGCTGTCCATTAATACACATAGTGGGGGTTGAAAATTCTCTTGGGTAAACCTCAAGTTTTTACTTTCAAGAATTTAGTAAAAGTGAATATAAGAAGTGAAAATTCAAGCCTTCAGATATTTAGGGCAAAAGGCATGGGGGCTTCCACCTGCTTCATCTACTTCGTGAAACAGACTGCTGCTAATATTTTCTGTGGTTTACACCTCCAATGAGTGTCCAAAACTAACATGACTTACACAGCTTGTACTTGGTCCTTACCTCCACATCGTCCTCGTTGAAGCCAATCACACTCAAGGCTTTCCTCACCACCTTCCAATCACTGCGATCGTTGATGGAGCTCACTTTGGGACAGTTACCCTATGTAAACAAAAAACATGCACAAACAACACTAGTAAACAAGCTCTGTCGCTGTAAACATGGTCTTTATTTAACATCTAGTTTCTTCAGCAAAAGTAGGTGATGTGTAAATGGGTGTTTACACGTAAATTAAACAACCATTTACATGTAAAGTTAACACCTATACACACACACACACACACACACACACACACACACACACACACACACACACACACACAAGGTGTTTTTCTCAGCTGTTACTGTGTTTGAGTGTGTGTGTGTATTGAGGGGAGGGTGCAGTAAAGCCTTAAGGCAGAGTAGTTCCCCACTGAGAAAAGCTCCTCTCGCTGCACTGAGTAAGAGCCTATTAAGCAGAACTCCCACTGGGAAGCACACGGTACAGACTGATGGCTTCTAACAGGATACAGAGAGAAAATGCAAGAAGTGAGTGGGGCAAAGATGTCCTGCAACTTCCCTGCACTATATGAACAAGATTAATAGTCGCCTGTAGCCAAAAGCGTGACTACAGAATAATGTCATTAAGAGTTAACTATGTATTGACATTGTTGCATGTTGAGACAGATCAATACATAGGGTGCATTTGAAATAAACCACATTCCAACCACAGCATGTATCAAATTTAAAACAGTAACCAACAAATCTCTTATTCTGTCTGACCAACCGATCCAAAACCCCACAAAATTAAGTTGACTCATTAATTTATTCATAGGAGTTTTGTGATAATGACCTTATTTTCCCAAATATAATTCTGTTGGGCCTTTAGCCTTTTTTGAGAGAACAGTGCAAAAGGAGAAGACACGGTGAAGTCTCTAACTGTTAAGCTGCGTTCAGACATGCACTGGACTCTGGATAATCTCCAGACATTCTCTAGAGGGGCTGTATGTGAGAATGCAAATGTCCAAGTACGAGGCTCCAGACTTTTTGTAAAGTTTCTCCGTCCAGTTCTCTAGAAAAAAACCTTGATGAACTTTCTAAAACAAAAAATTAAAAAAAGAAAAATGTCATGATGAAAAAGCGGAGCCATATATGCATAAGACAGAGGAAGATGTCAAGAGAGTTTTCAGTGATAAGAGTCGATGCGGGTTCGATGGAGAGTCGATGGATGTCCTGGAGACAAAAACACGTGATCTCCTTGGCAGAAGTATTATGTTCTCTCCTGCCTCTGCCTGCTGCTCCACCCCTCCGTGAACACGCTGGAGGTTTCTGTGTTGTTGTGAACACGTCTGAGTGGAAAACCTCCTGCTGTGTTGTGTACTGTACGTGTGACAGGCAAACTCCAGAGAACATCCAGACCCCATTGTGTCGACATTTGCCGGAGTTTAAATCTGAAAACGGATTTATTGTATTTGACGTCACGTCAGATACACAAAAATGAAAATACTAGACTCTTACTTTGATGAGGTACTGGTACTGCTGAGGGTTTCTCTCCAGGCCCAGGCGTCTCAGCAGGTCCTCCTCTCCTCCCTCAATTAGCTGATAGAAAATGTGGAAGTTTCTCTCTCCATGGTTCTGGTGGACCACACGGGACTTCTCCAGCAGGTAGTTGATGATGTGGCCTCCCATGGGGGCACCCTGCCGACGGGACAAATACCGGGGAGGGGGAGGGGGAGGGGGAGGGGAGGAGGAAGAGCAGGAGTGGGTGAGGCTGGGGTACTGAGGAGGTGTTGAAGGGTTGATATAACATGCAGGTACAGATAGTGCATAGCATATTGTGTGGAGGTACAAAAAATGTATGAGTGATACGATTAATGATACTTAAAAGTTAAATTCAATATTTGTTATTCAAAAACAGAAGTATGAAAAAGTATATTTACAGTAATAATATTAACATGCAACAACAGAGAGTGGAAAAGTATTTTTTAAGTGACAATATTTTTGGTTCATGCAACAATCTGCCTCCCATCAAAAATATTTGTTGTTGACAATGTTCACTCATAGTTGAAGTAGCTGCCACAGTAAATCAGACTGTCCTTCTCACCTTGAAATCAAACTGAATGTCCATGTACTTGCCAAAGCGGCTTGAGTTGTCATTACGCAACGTCTTGGCGTTGCCGAAGGCCTGTGGAGAGGATAGAGAGGGATGAGGAGAGAGAGGAGAGGAGTGATGATTGACAGATTAAGAGGTGGAGCGATAACAGGGGAGCAGAGAGCAAGAAAGTGTGATGAAGACAGAAAGGCAGACAACAAGGTAGCAGTGAAGCCACAGGTTTTGGATCCCTACAGTGTTTGTGTAGGACAGTGGCACAGATTACAGGGGGCCCACACACCCACACCCACACCCACCCACACACACAAACACATCTGGAAAACATCTGGCTGAGACACGCCAGACATCAAAACAAGCACTTGGGTAAGCTCTGGCATTGCCTCCTTTCTCCAAAACACACTGTCAAACAAACACAATCTCCACTCTTCACTGACCGTTCTTCACACTTCACTGTGAACTTTCCCCAGACTATTTTCAGATCCACACCTGAGCAAGAAATGTTTATTTGTATGCTATGCTATGTGTTGCTGTTGTATGTATAGAAAACTGTGTAAAGTACACATCAATGTGACTTTTGATAGGTGAAAAATAATAGGAGAAAACCAAAAGATTTTACTGTCTCTCCACTAATGTTTCCTGACTGTCCCTTTAATGTGTCACCCATCTGTAGAACATTATATAAACGGTCACTCGAAGCAGTGGTTATTAACTTGATTACCCCTGTTGTTTTCATTACCTCCTCCAAGGAGGTTAGGTTGCCCCCCCCCCCGTCTGTTTGTTTGTTAGTTTGTTTGTAAGCAAGATCACACAAAAACAACTTTTTACTGTTTTTCCAGGGAATAATTCATGAAAAAAATTAGGCAGGTTTTGGGAGCTGATTTGTACAAGTGTGTGGAATTTTGAGACTATTGGGCCTAGTAGAGTGAATTTTTACTTGTTCTGAGAGTTGACAAGTGAAATAAAACAATGTCTCCTCATCGAACAGGTTACTGAAAGTATGATGTCTTTGCTGTTCTCAAAATAACATCTATTGAAACTGGATTTTAAGCTGTCTTCAGCTTATCACCTCCTTATTTAAAACACTGCTGTCAGGTCAATATACATTTTTTACTAAATCAGTCACTTTCTACTTTCTTCATTAGTCAGCATCATGAAGAGTCTATCTGGACGGATCTTGAAAGAGAATCGAGCATGCTGAGAATCTCTCTCTATGTGTGGTCCACACACTGAGTATCTGCAGGTGAATAAAGGTCTGCAGCCTCTCACCTCCAGCACAGGGTTGGACTGCAGCAGCCGGTCTTTGATGGTCTGCACCTGCTCGCTGGCCGGACAGGTGACGGCGTAGTACTGCAAGATCTTCTTGGACGCCTCTGTCTTCCCAGCTCCGCTCTCCCCGGAGATCAGGATGCATTGGTCCTTCCTCTCGGTTCTCATGGAGCGATACGAGTTGTCAGCCACTGCATAACTGGAGGAGTGAGGGGAAAGATGCGGACAGTCAGCAGGATGTTTGGCAGAGCTACAGACAAATGCTAAAACACAAAACACATGTGTTGTTGAAGCAGACCTTGGACTGCAAACAGGAAAACATGATGTCAGAACATTTCTTGCTCAAGGTCTTAAGGTTTTTGACTTGCCAAGAATTTTAATGATGCAGCAAATATCTGTTATGACACATTTTAAGACATCAAATATTGTCAAAACTATTTTCATTAAGCATCTTTAAAATGACAGAGGAGACCAGAGAAGCATGTGACATTTGGACAGTTAAATCAGAAAAGTGGTGTTTTTCCCAATTGTTGTTGACTTCTGAGAGAATAATTCATGGATCTTCATGAAAATCAGGCATATTTAGGTGACTGATATTAATGAATTTGTGCTATTCAGTGCAGATCAAAATAGAAATCTGAATCTAATGAATGTCAATGTGTTTTCATAAGGGGACTGTTGAGCCTTGGTACAACACTGAATACTATTTATCACCTTATTTAAGTTATACAGATCAATTCAATACCCACTCTATCAGATTTTTTTCCGTCTGCGCTAAATCCAGAAAAGTGTGTGACTTTCACTGAGCTTAAAAAATGCATAATAAAATCAGTTATCAGTTCAAGAGAAGGAGAAGTTAACATTAAATATCGATTTAAATATTAAAAATCAACATACTAAATAGAGCTCAGAAAAGTCATTGGAACAATTCAAAACAATAGAGTGATTGCCAAATAGACAATTATAGCAAATTATTACAATGATGATGATGTTGTGTTTACATAGAATTGCACTGTGATGCCCTTGTGTCTGGAAAATATCATATGAAAGGATCTGTGTGAACCTGGACAGATAATGGACGACCATGATGAATCATAGAGTCCAGGCTGGAATGGAGCCTAGTTATGGTATCACTTGTCAGCCCTGTGCCGCTATCAGAACTGCTCTGTTGTTTCAGCCTGTTTCGACATATTTCTGACATCAGGCATATTGCTGGATAAGAAATACAGAACCTTGAACATAACTGTATCATACTGTATGAGTGTGTGTGTAGTCTAGGATGGAGAGGGCGTGGAGCTCGGGGTCAGGTTCGGGTCAGGGGAATTCCCTCTCACGGGAGGAAAACTCTTTCCTCGTATCATCATTTGCCTACTTTTCTTTCCATCTCACCCTCCCGTCTTCTCTCTCCAGCCCTCCACCTCTTTTTGGAAAAACACATCTTTCTTTCCACTCGGAGGGAGAGAAAACATTGGCCCTACACTCAAGTGCTGAAAAAACAGCGAGGGGAAAATAACTGCCAGTAGAGCAGAGAGAGAGAAAGAGTTAGTGAGAGATTCTGAAATGTTTCGATGACGCCACAGAGTCTCTATAATGCACTTGATTGTTTTGTATCTGACCTATGGAGTCTAGAAGGATTTGACAGGGAATTCTCCGGCCATTCCTGTGGCAATGCTTCAAACAAACACTGGACTCATGAGCTAACGTCTGACAGAAAAGAACTGTCAAAACTATGAGAGCATTAAGCAGCTAGTCAGCTCTATGAGAACAGAGGTCAGGCCTCTCTAAATGCATTTTAAACACGCACCAACATTTAGCATACAGGTGCAACACATGTCATTCTGAGGTGGGAAAATCTTCACCAAGCTTCAACAGACTCCTTCTTTTAGGGTGTGGAATCACTTAACATGCTGTTTGCTATGAATGTGTCTCCTGTGGCAAATTCTCCAAATGCGCGTATCAACTCGCATGCCAAGTATCTTGAAAAACTCGCAGAACGGATGCTGTTTAAAGGTTTTAGGAAAAAAGTAATCTGTAATATTCAAAAGGGGTTTCATAGTTTCACCATGAGATTGATCAAGATTTTTGATTCAGTATTTTCTCAATACAGTTCTATTCTCACAATATTGCATCTTTATTCTCGAAATCTCTGAATTTGTCTTTCTTCTACATGGCCCAAATACTCCATTGAAGGACTTTGATGAAAAAATATGCATTTACTTTTACTGCCTGAAATCTTTGCACAATACTGTAACATTTACTGACAGGCATGAAAACACATGCGTTTCACATGAAACAACCAAATTTTGATAATTCTATTTTTAGAAGAAGGATTATTTGTTGTGAGCTTTTCACCATTTGACTGTTGTCTTTAATAACTTTTAAATAAGTAGATGTTTAAGCGTGCGTACTTACATATGTGGTGAAACCTCGTAGAAGTTGACTCCACGGTATCGCTCCATGTGGTTCTTGGTGTAGATCTCCAGGTCTTTGTATGGGTTAACAGACACCAGCACTGAACCAATGTAAGTCTGATGGAAAGGGAACATACGGTCACATTAAATGACTCATATGTACTATAGCAAAACATTAGGCCTAGGACCATCCATACAGCATCAATGTCATATACAAATACACACTGTTTTTGTGCATCACCTCTTACTTGTCCATATTAGCTGTGTCAGTATGGGAGAGTTAGTAACAAGTATGACGTGAGCAATGAAAACTTAAGCTGTGGATTTAATTTTGCAGTGAGAAGGGCAGACAAAATAAATGTTTTTATTCCCTTTTGGAGTAAAACACAAATCTAAACGAGCACAGATAAACAGCCCCAGCAGGCAACATTCAACAGCAACAAAGGCTGATTATTGACAGCTGCTCCATCATGCTGGGATGAGGAGCGAGACAAGACTTGTTATCAACTAAACTTTTAATAGACATATGCACAGTAGCCCTTTCTGATACCGTCTGATGTTAGCTTATCACACTTACATACATTGACATTGATATCAGCACATAATGTTAGCCAATAGTTAACAAGAAACCGCATTTGAGATATACCAAAAAAGTATCAGTATATATCTTGGTCACAATTCTTTAATAAGCAAAGTTAAGGGAATCTTTATTAAGATGCGTATTTTATGGGATCGGTATTAAAAGGTAGGGTTGGAATTTGTTTGCGGAACACTTTTTATCTTATTTGTTGAAATTCTCATGAAAAAGACAAGGTGTCTGTAGCCTTCGTAGGATATTTCATTCGGACCGAATGAAACAATTGGCTGGCGTACCTGTCTGTCACTACCGACCTGCCTGCCTGTGTGCACCCTGCCCAGGTGACAGGCAGTGCTCCTTCATGTGCTTTGGGGAGAGTGTCGATGGGAGGGGCGGGATGTATTGGTTGCATTTTTTGTGTATGTTGCTCTTGCTAACTTTTTCATGGGTACCAAGCCTAGCTTTAATATAGGACAATCTATATTATCCAGCACAGATTGCGTTATACTCACATAGATGAGGTTCTCTTTGAAGCGCTTGCGCAGGTTCTCTATGAAGGCGGCCTCGCTGGTGTAGTTCTCCAGCAGGACAAAGTCCTGCACCCCCACCCGGTCTCTGGCTGTCAGGGCCGACTCCATCATAGCCCGTACCCCGTCACTAGCCACCACCTAGAGGAGGACAAAGAGGGAGTAGGTGCAGTTAGAGACCCATATTAGCATAACCTCTGTAGTGTAGCACTTCATCCATCATACTCTGCAGGTCCCACACAAGCAGAAATTACAGAAAGAAAGAAAGAAACAAACAAAGAAGGGACCAAAGAAAAACACCAGTCAGTGAATATATCATTCACACAATCCATCCTCATTAAGGTGGAAGGAAAGGGCGGAACAAGGGAAACCAGAAACAAAAAAAGCAGTGGAAGATGGGTTGATGAATACCTGACCAATATCAGACACAGGCAGGTATAGATATGAGTATCAGGTGGGAGTGGAATGTAAATCTGAAGCAGGAAAAACACTGAAATGTGATCTCACAATAATTGGAGGAATTATGACTCCTTCCATCAGTCTGTTATTGTTGTCAGAGTTAATTATTCAAAATCTTCACCGAAGTGCTTTCATGATTCATAGTTAATATTCCTTGCTTTTGACTTTGGTTGGGCTGAAACTAAAAATGTATTAATTAATTAATTGAATTACTTTCTTAATTGATCGATGACCAAAGGTGATGTCTTCAAATGTGTTGTTTTGTCTGATGAACAGTTTACAATGGTTTCATTTCTCACTGTTCGGCCAAACAATCAGAAGCTTTAGTCCAATGAACACTTTTACCATTTCTCTGCACAAATAAATCCCAGAAGGTTCATGAAGTCCTTTCTGTCCTGTAAGCTCTCATCACATATTTGTGGACTTAGAGAACATCCTCACCCTCAAAGCATCTCATCCCACAATAGAGCACATTCAGAGCAATGCCAAGAAACACTGTTTGAAGTGTAAAAGCTGTTCACAGAGCTCACATTCATTGAAACACACACAGCTAAACAAAGTGTGGGTTTTCTGTTTGTACATCATCTAAAGCTTTCTTTAAAACCTTAAGTGATCTTACCACCTCTAAAAACTGACACTAAGCCAAGTCCAAATGTGGGAAGAAAAAAGTTATCACATCCAAGTGAAACAAACCCTACCCAGGTTGGACATGCTAAAAAATATATAGCACAAATGTATAGGAAGTGAAGTCACGCTGCAGCACTTACATGTTGAAGCTCACTGATGCGTTTGTCCAGGAAACCCTTTTCTAAAATCGAGGCCTGAGTTTTACGCATAAAATTGCGAATGTCACCCACGTCCATGATTAAGATGAACTGAGCTGGACAGAAGTAAATGCTATGCAACTTTTACTCGATGGGGTGGGACACACACACACACACACACACACACACACACACACACACACACACACACACACACACACACACACACACACACACACACACACACACACACACACACACACACACACACACACACACACACAGTACAGCAGGTGTTGTTGTTGTGTTATGCAGTACAGCAGTCTTCATCCCTCAGGAGACCACAGAGATGAGATGGAGAAAGAACAAATTAATTAGTGCTGTGTGAGACAAGAGGAGCAAATACATGGAGATAGAGATGTAAGAGGAAGGAGGAAAAAAACAGAGAAGAGAGAGGAGATGATGGATGTCTGGTCCTGCTCCATTTAAACTGAACTGTACAGTTAACAATACTCCCTGAAATTCCTCAGAGCCCAAAAGGTAACGCTGAACCATCCGATCAAAGTGAGATGAGACCAGCAGGTGACAACACAATTAGCTCCTCTGACTATGTCCTTCTGTTGTGTGGAAAATGGCTCATACCATCATCAAATCACAGTAACTAACGGTATGTTCGGCTGCTTCAGTGGCTCTTTATTTCTGATAAATAAGCTGCTCAATGAGGAGTAGGTGGCCGCTGTATTAGACCACAGTTGGTGTTACCGTGGTAACTGTGGGTGCTACCAGAATCAACCCAGGAATTAAATCTTAAGGATTATGACTTTAAGGGAAGAGAACTTGGAAAGCAAGGAGTTCTGGAAAACTCCATCATTGTGGTAGTGATACAATACTAGAGTTTGTATGTGGTAACTCTATCCCATACATCCCTATTCCTCTCACCCCTGGACGTCATGATCTCTGATGACCTTTTGTTTCACACATCTCTTCAATAAGCAAAGAAACTGCAGCTGTGTGTAGGTGTGTGTGTGTATCATGAGAGCGAGTGTGTGACCAGTATTCTTTGTTCAGTCATTGCAGTGAAATTATTTGCACTGCAATTGCTGCATTTTTGCTGCATTTTTGCTGATGTGAAAACGTTCTGCCCTTGTCTGTTCAGGTATTTATGCTCTTGCTGCTAATGCTAACTATCTGGTTCTATTTCTTGATCCAAAAATTCTGCTGACTTTGAGGATTCTTCTGAGAAAACAAATTCCACACAGCAGGAGTTTAGACCAAATGTAAAGAAATCCATCATCCTGAGAGCAGCTATTCATTTACATTTAGGTGTCACGCTTTATTACAAACCCTCCAAATATTATTGTGCCTGGGAAGAAAGAAACCAGAGCCTTATTTCCTCACCTCTCACCCCTCCCCTTCCTTCTCTATACATTCTATCTTTCATTCACTTTCTCTCCTTGCTTCAGTCTTCTGCCCTCTCTCTCCATTACTTCATTGTTTTCCAGTTCTACTTTCACTGTTTGGCTTTCCTGCGGGTAATGCTGCACACCGGACCTCCACCCGGTCTCAGGAACTACATGCCTCCCCGGTTCCTAAATGTCGTCATGTTTTCCGAATCCTGTGCAGCAAACAAGTCTCGGAGTCAGGTTAGGAGGAAACTTGAAAAAGTTGAATTCCCTGCTAAGACGTCCTACGCCGACGACTATTCACTCAAATGACTTCTGAGAGCAGGTTTAAAAATGTAAAAACAAGAACCGTAGCACATTATTTACATCAGAAGTTAACAAGAATGATCTGATGATTGTTGCTTTTTTCCAAAGACAGTAAGGGATAGGTATCATTCTAGCAGCTCAGCTCTTGGGATGTCTTGGTCCATTATCAACAAGTCAAAGTTTCAGTCGTTCAATACTTTGATTTACGACAGTGGGAATAGAGTCAATTGTTTTTTGCAGGTTTACCAACATTTACATAACCCATGGTATTCCTTTGGATTTTTGTGTAAAGGAAGTATACATGTTAGCATGCCAACTCACTAAAGTAAAATAGTAAAGGCCATCAGTATTACATGACATAAAATGCCTGACATTTGTGCAGCCCCACAATTATTTATGTATTTTTATCCTTAATATTTTGTCAACAGAAAATACATTTTTTGAAAACTTGAAAGAAAACTTTGGTCCTTGTCAGTTTTTGAAACTGTATGGGAACTTTTTGGTAGGAACTGAATAGTATTGAGGTACTGAAAAGTATTTGAATCTTGGTGTGTGTGAACACTGATTTGAAGAAAACTCACACTTATTCAGGATATCAGCTGATACAAGCAATGACTTTCTTTACACTATGTAACTGCACCTCTTTTTAATCATTGTTTAATCTCATTTTCTCTCCTTTCTTTTTTGTACTGATTCTTTACATGTTTATGTTTCTCTCTCCTGTGAGCTCTGTCCTGCCTTTAGTCGTCTTGGTCCTCTGACAGATTGAACCACATCTGAGAGACGCAGAGAAAGGGGGAGAAAGTCGAGGGATTTGATCATCCAGCCGGCCTGTGAACAATGGCAGCTCTCTCCTTGACCTTTACATCGCCCCGGGCACACTCGCAGAGCTCAGATGTCACACTGTTTATATAAACCTCGACTAACCTGCTCCTTTCAATGCACCACAGTGCACAGGATGGAGCATGGATGGTAATGATGATGATGTTAAGATATAGCAGTCATCTAACCTGCATAATCAGGCCTGATAAGTTTGACAGTGTTAACACCACACTGGTATGTTTGTGATAGAGGAGTGCAGCTTCATCATTAATGATTCTTCCATACTTTAAAAATTTTAGTGTGTCTCCATGGCAACTGTAATTATAAAGACAGTAACAGATCCTGGAGTAAGAGCGTTCAACTCCACATGGTTACACATACAGTGCTGTAAATCTGCATTCATAAGCATCAAGTTTAAACTATATCACAATTAAGCATGTTTATTATACTTCTAACATGTTTAATAATGTAGAAATTAAAATAATTACCCAATAAAAAAGCACAGTTTTGATCATTGTTCAATTATTTGAGAATATAATAAATGTAAAATTTGAAAAGCATTTCCAGAGCCACAGAAGACATGATGCAACTGTTTTCAGAATCTGTGTGGTACAAAATGAGCAGTGGAAAACTGCGTGTAAAATTGGTGGTGTGGCCCTTTAAGAACTGCATTAATCCACAGACACTAAAAAAGAACCAATACAAAGTCTCACTTCTGACGGATATCAAAGCTCATAAAACGTTTATAACATTGCTCAAAGATTATTTTCCTCTTTTTATGACAGACCATAAAATTTAGCAGGCTTACATGTAGTAGCTCTTCTTCCGACTGGACGGGATTCAAAGAGCTAATATACAAATCGTGTCCCAGAGCGCTTAAACCAATTGGAGATGAATATTTGTGTATGTAAAATCCATGTTAAACATGTGAAGAGGAGAACAGATAAGTGTAGCAGTCAGTCATGTCAGTGCACATTATGTGAAACTTCTGCAACAATAACCAAATGAGCGAGGCGTACGGTTCTGATAAAGGAACTGTTTGCTCGCAGAGGGTTTCACTATTTTAGTCTGCATTTTTCTACCACTCAGTTGTCTGGCTCTCATTTCTCCTCTTCCCTCATCCATTCTGCACTTGGTGGTAGAAAGAAATGATTTTTGAAACATTCATTTTGCCCTTGTGAAAATAAAGCAAGAACATTGCGATGCCAAGTGTGACATCAGAAACTTTGCAGGAGTTGACGGGGTCCTGTTGGTGTTGACGGAACCAACCATGGGTTTTAGGAAGTGTCAGCAAATCATAACTAAAATCTTCATAGCTAAATCTGACTTTCAGTGACTACATTTACATGGACAGTGGACACAGAACAAGTCTGAATAAGACATAAATGGCATTTTCTGATTACCTTAACCAGAGTAAGTGAGCAATAATCAAATCAATACGTGAAGTATTCTGACATTCATCACATTATTTCGACATCTATACATCTTAATCGCATTATAATGTCCTATTGGAGTTTTCACAGTATTTTGTGTCATCAACATAGGGAGAGTTGTAGCTTTTGCAAATTTGGAAAGAAAAGACCCAAAATGATATACAGTGACACCATACATTGAACTATTTCAGGTTGGGGTTTTAAAACAGGCAGAATAATGTTGGACGCAATGATGTGAGTCATAATCAGGCTTTGCACTGTAACATGTAAACGGGAATATGAATTAAATAGTAGTTTAGCAACTCATGTAAACACCATTGTTAAAATAATGTCTTATTCAGATTAAGGTCAATAATCTGAATTTTGGTGTCCATGTAAACATAGTCAATGAGATTGAAGACAGTGAAAGAGAATGCCCACATTAAAAATAAACCTCTACTCTATGTCACCATGTGAGTAGCAGGTGTGAGTAAACACCGACAAATCAACGCTGAATGATTTTCCCATGTCGCACTTGTAAAGGATCCTAGCTAAATATTGACACTTTATCAATGATTACCATAGAAACAAAACCCCTCTAAGCTTAGAAGAGACTGTGAAATCACCCTGCAGAGCAGTCAGACAGGTGGGACGAGATAGCTGAGTTTCCGGTATCCGCAGACATGAACCTGCCTACGTGAGGACATGTGGGCCAAAACAACACAAGCAGCATGGGCGAGGTTCAATGTCGTACTGTTTCACTATGCCACTTAAGAACCACCATGGTTAAATCCTCAGCAAGTCACTACCTACATGCATTCCAGTCTGCTCCGAGTGTGCCACTTGATAGCTTAGCCTGAATGCTGATCTCCTTGGAGGGGGCAGTAAATGAACAGAGTGGGAGTAAAGGTAAAGATAATATACCTACTGTGGGTTAGCGCAAGTACCGGGTTTTGTGACAACTATCATTTTGTGTCATTGATCAATACTGTAATGCTGCTGGTGCCAAAATCACCTTCATCAACAGTAAAATGTAGCTGACTTTAAAGAACATATTAATACATTATCCTAAATATACTAATATGACAGCTGAGTTTCACCTTGGTTTCACTGAGACTGGCTGGAAACACAGAAATTCTAGCTTCAATGGACTTTAATCCTTTACTTTTAACAATCATATCACATATTGATTATAAGTTATGAGACAAATATAAGTTAGTCAGTCTGAAAGACTTAGCAGCTCTAACTTACCTGATTCCTACGATTCTCCATGGAGGAAAAGCTGTGATTTGTTTAAGCCATTATTCCAGGTAGAATAGTCCTTCAGCAGCTTTTACACTTGTTGCACCTCATCGTGTCTTAGTGCTGATGGAGTCTAGTAAGTGACTCGAACAGAGACGGAAGTGAGTTCTACATAAACTACCTATTGAACTTAAGTCAGATGCCCAGCAGGCAGTAATGACAGCTGTGTTAGAAATCTGTCAGTGCATTGTGCACACGCACACGCACACACAGATTTGTAGAATTTTTTTTTTTTGGTAGCTCGTAAAATTAAGCAGTTCCTTATGGATGCACATGTATGTGTCAAAACGTGTAGTTTCTCTAAGTTTAACTGGAGGTGTTCTGCTTAAGAATGAATTCCAGCGTGCAATATAGTATTCGTTATCAGTGAGAGAAAATGCATGCAGCACCACAGACGATACATTGTCATGATCAGTGATACTCCAGCACACACTTTTTTCATTAACATGCTCACTCTTACTCTCGCTGAATGCCAAAGAATGCTGCCCGGCCACACAACACCCCCATGTGATTGCCTCGCCCTGGGGCGGTGTAAGCGCACACACACACACACACACGCACAAACCTGCTTGTGTAGATAAGAGACTCCTGTCTAACACTTAACCGTAAATAGTGTCCTGATTTCTCCAACATTCTGGCTGACTTTTTCTGCAAGACAAACGAGTGGCTGGTGGAGGGGGGTCTTACCAGAGGTCTGTACTTCATGGCTCCTACCCTGCTCTCTAGTGATGTGGACAGGGATTTTCCTTTCCAACCGAGCCGATCGTCCAGCTATAAGACTATGGCCTCCAGCGCCTCGCCACGACCACTATTTAGCCTAGAGTTTGTTTTTAGAAGCTCTCCCCTCGGTCCTGAAAGCCAGCTGCCATAGCTTCTCCTCTTACTGCTGCTCACAGACACTTACACACCTCACTCTCTCTCCCTCACTCTCTATCGCTCACCACTCATTCACCCACTTTTCTTCTCCGTCCCTCCCTCGAGAGGAAATAGTCCCCATGTAGGGTGACACATAACCCACCCTCCTTCCTTCTCTTTCCTTCTTTCCCCTGTCGACCTCTCCTCACTCCAACAGGCACTTACACTGAAAAATGTTACCCGAGCCAACACATCTATCACACATCAAGTCCTAATCACACCTGGACAATAAAAAAGAATGAGATAGGAAAAATGTGTCCTGATGCCAAAGGGGGTGTGTAGTCTTCATCCAAGCATGGTTATGTGAAAAAAGGGGAAACTCTTTAGTAGTAAGTGTAGCAGGAGCCAATAAATAATCATCAGTTTGAGCCAAAACACTTTCCTATTTCTTCCCTCCTCCATCCTTTCCTTCGCTCCCTGCTTCCCCTCTTTGAGATTAACAAACTGAAGCAGAAACCAGACAGGCAGCCAACAATCCCACTGTCAGCAATATGGCTGCATGTAACATACAGCCACACCTGCATGTATACAATGATGCACGCACACACAAGGAGTCTCCATCATTAGTCCAACATCATTACAGAGAGTGTAATTACTCTAGACCAGTGTTGTATGCACGCACGCGGACACACACACACGCGGACACACACACGCGGACGCGGACACACACACACACACACACACACACACACACACACACACACACACACACACACACACACACACACACACACACACACACACACACACACACACACACACACACACACACACACACACACACACACACACACACACACACCTCTTGTTGCAGATCAAAGGCCAATGCATGTGCTTGTTAACACTAATAACAACTGACATCTAACAGGCGAGGGCCATGTGTTTCTCAGAACAAAGAGGAGGACAGGTTTGCACTACAGTAGCTGGATTAATACTCAGACATTAATGAGGGCTTGTTTGAAGTGTGTGCTTAAAGGCAGAGACACTTGTTAGTGGGTTTATCGTGTGTTTATTACAGTGTGTCTGTGAACTTCAGGTTTAGCTGAGGTGAGAAAGAGTTTGATATTTTGTAATACACATTTGCTTTCTTCACAAGAGTTACAGTAGATCAGATCAAAAGATCGATACATCACAACCGTTTCACGCAATTAAGCGGGTGTAGATGATTTTTAAACACGAGTAAACCTGCTACAAACGCAATTGACTCCTTTATAATTATATTCATCAAAAACACCCGAAAAATGAGGCGCTCTCTCACCTCGCTGTCTTGCCAAATTAGTGTGTTGACCCAAGTGTCATGTTGCCATCACTGCAGATCTGAGGTGGAGCTGATTAAAACCTGCATCTACTGTAGAGTCATTTGACCTGGGAGTTAACGCAGATTCAATCCCATTGCAGACAAAAGTCACATGTTAGTAGGTGTTGGTGTTTTTTTTGTCCAGAGGAAAAGGGGCTTGTCTGTTTCGAGTAAATGGTGCTGTAGGTGGGGAATGTTACCTTAGCTTAGCATAAACAATGGAAGCTTGGGAGGAGCTTGTCTGATTCTGTCTGGCAACACCCGCATCTTAATTGTTCAAGTCATAGAAAAACTGCAGTAAAATGACATGTTGTAGTTTTATGTATGTTTATAGCCAAAAGATGTTCCGTTTTTTAGTTTTAGTGATGTTTTTTAACCTTTTTAACACAAAGCTAGGCAAGCTATTTCCCCCTGTTTCCATTTCCGTTTTTATGCTATGCTAAGCTAACAACCACCAGTTGTAGCTTAGTATTTAATAGACAGATATGAGAAAAGGTCAATATGGTTATTTTACAAAATGTAGAATTAATCCTTTCCTATACTGATTCAGTGCAGTATAACTATTCATTAAGAGAAATTAAAACAGTATGAAATTAAAACGGTTTATGGACAAAGTGGGACATTCTGGTCTATGTAGGCTACAAGCTGCAGTTTCAAAGAGCAGAGCAAAAGCAGGAAAGCCAGGTTTTACAGGCCTCATTAGGATGTATTGCTCCTTCCTGCGGATCTAAGAGAATAGGCCCAAAAATGCAATGGATAGTGGTTGTTGGTAGTTTATATTCCATATCTCTTGGTCCAGCTTAGCTGTCCTTATCGTCTGCCTACAACAACCTGTAGACGGCAGACTTTATACCAGTACCGCTTGTGTAGTCAGGTTTTCAACATGACACACACACATTCTTTCTACTCCACACTGCCCTCTTCTGGCCACCTCTAACAAAATGAAACTCAATAATGAGCTATGAGGTCTTTGCTGAGGCAGACATCAAAATGCCTGAAAATAACTTCATCCTCATCTCCCTGTGTGATCGAGGAGGCAAGGGAAGACACCCACTTTCGACCAGACTCAGCAGTGTACAGACTCTGCACACTTCTTTGATGCCCCACGTCCTCTCTCTCTCTCTCTCTCTCTCTCTGTGTGTGTGTATAATCAGAGCCCCCCCGCTGCAGGAATCTGAGTAATGTTTTCCAGACGCTCTGTTGCTCTCTCTCTACCTTTCTGCGTGTGTCCTTCTCTCTCACCACAGTGTGAGAGCACACTGGTCAGACAGCAGGAAACAGGCAGAGATAAAGGAAAATATAGTGGGTTACAGTCGTTCAACACATCAACCACAATCATTTGTTTATCAGTGTGTGTATGTGTTAATGTCTCTGGCAGAAAATTACTTCTTTGGCAAGTGAGCAGACAAAGGTGTGTGTATTAGTGTGTGTTTCTGCAGGCTCATGCTGAGGCAGCATATTTGTGCTGAGTTGGGGGGAGGAGGGGCTGTATCTGACTCCCAGTATCTCCCTCAGCTGTCAGACTTTAACCCTTTCTTATCCTCTATCTTATCCCAACTTATACTTGCTATTCTATTCAGAGATACTAGATAGATAGTGGACATTTATGGACATAAAGCCATGGAAACAATTAAACATTGTTTTACATTTGGCCAGCACTGCAAAAAGCAAGTGGATGAAATGTTGTTCCTATAACACGCACAAACCACTTTGGGGGAACCACCAAATTAAACATCATGTTGTTTTCGTTGAGGGAAGGAAAAAAAGCTCCAATACCACTGACCACATTCAGGGAAAATTCATGTGACCTTGACTCCGTGGGAAATCACAAATGGGAATCTCTCTCTCTCTCTCTCTCTCTCTCTCTCTCTCTCTCTCTCTCTCTCTCTCTCTCTCTCTCTCTCTCTCTCTCTCTCTCTCTCTCTCTCTCTCTCTCTCTCTCTCTCTCTCTCTCTCTCTCTCTCTCTCTCTCTCTCTCTCTCTCTCTATCTCTCTCTCTCTCTCTCTAAATTCCTCTTTTCTCTCTCACTTCCTCCCCATGGAGATATATATAGTAATTTTCCACTCTCCCTGAATTACCCATACAGTCCAGAAATAAGGGCTGGGAACGTGTCATTATGTAACATCATGCCACACCAATCGCTCATATGCACTGGTACAGCTCGGCCTGTGGAAGACTTATTTGCATCACTGTCCTCTCTTGTTTGAAGCTCAAGCCATTTCAGCTTAACACAGTGTTATGTGGAAATGTTGTGTAATCTTCCCTTTACACTATTACTCCACACCAGCTTGTCTTTGTCTCATTCATTCATTACACAAATGGAATCTACAAAGTAATTCAACTAAATGTGATGTCTGCAGCAGCTGCTCCGTGTACAAAAAACAAAAGGCAACTCTTACCACACATGGTGTCTTACCCTCTGGGTACCCACAATGCAGCATGTCGCCATACAATTTGAATGCTAACACTCGAGTCTCAAGCTTTATTACAGCATCCTGGATGTGTTAGATTGAACTGTGTCAAACTGTGTGCTCACACCAATCACATTTACACCAAATATTGCTTGTTACATTTTTTCATATGACTTGCAAATGAATACAAAGAATTTCCTCATTTTTACAAGTGCAACAAACCAATGGTGGACAATTCTAAACATGTTGTGTATGTGGTGTATGATGATTCTTCATTTCAAAAGCCATGGGTCTAACAACATATAATCACACCAATATAGTACAGACCAGGGGTATTCAACTAAAATTTAAAGAGGTCCAGTTAGAGAAAATTTCTTGAAGCAAAGGTCCGGAAGATCATAATGTCTAACTATTTAGTGTGATATATATATTTAAGTAGCCTAGTAGTTGTATCAACATCTACATGTACTAAATACCTGACTGTCAAATCAAATGAATTCAGTACAATTCAAAAACTTTTTGACAATATTTATTGTCACGTAACATAGAACTGAACATATATGTATGATTGCAGATATGTATAATGTTCTCTCATTAACTAAATAAAAGTAGGGCTGCATTTCAAAATAAGAGAAAATAAATAAAATTGTGCATGTTCAAATAAAGGGCTTAACTTCAGAAAAATAAAATAAAAGGGAGCAAAAGCTTGAATTTTTTCACATCGTGACTCAAAAGTCTCAACCAATTTTACAGATAATAAATCTCAACAAATCTTAACAATTTAACAGTTTTAGAATCACTTTTCTTCCCCTCTTATATCCCACTCCCCCACTTTTTTCGCCTGTATCTCTCCCTTTCTCACTCCTGTTTCTCAACTTTCTCCGTCTCACTCCTCTGTTTCTCTCCCTTTCTCCATCTCACTCCTCTGTTTCTCTCCCTTTCTCAGTCTCACTCCTCTGTTTCTCTCCCTTTCTCCATCTCACTCCTCTGTTTCTCTCCCTTTCTCAGTCTCACTCCTCTGTTTCTCTCCCTTTCTCCATCTCACTCCTCTGTTTCTCTCCCTTTCTCCATCTCACTCCTCTGTTTAACAACTTTCTCCGGCTCAGTCGTCTGTATCTCTCCCTTTGTTTTCTCTACCTGTATCTCTATCTTTCTTTTTCTTTCTACCGTCTTTTCATGTGTAACTTGTCTCTAACTCTCTCATCTGTCTGCACTGTACAGTCGCAATGTTAACCGCCTGGAATGCACAGACTTGATTGGCTGAGTAGTATCACGTGGGATGGCTTAACTCGCATGCAATTGGTCTGTGCGTTTCCTCATCCGCTAAACCACTACCGTAAAGACTACAAAAGCTGCGCCAGTTACAAATAGAAGAGCCCCGTCAGGTTTTAAATCATAACCTTCTGTTTTGGCTGTAGGTCCGGGCCCGCCTGTTAGTGACCCCTGGTATAGACCATTGTATTGTTTTTCTCACTCATCAATCAGTTATTGGTCTTTCAATAAACATTAGGGATGCAACAATCTGATATGCAATGTAAATATCATTATAAAATTAAATTTTATCCTCTATTAGTTATAATAATTCTATCACAGCAGGCCACTAAATCCATGTTTAGCACCTAAGCAAGGTCTAACAAGAATCTGACCAGTACACAGAATTTATATCTGTATTGTGATATTAATAGTTGAGTACACTGGATTGGTGAATTCTTAATAAATATCATGATCAGTGTTGCAAAAATTCAAGTTTGATCTACTTATTTAAAAAGGTACGCTATGGAGATATTGACCACTAGTATCGCTATAGAGCGTAAATACACACACACACACACACACACACACACACACACACACACACAAGTCCACTGATCAAAAGGGGGTGGCAGGAAACATAGCCATGAGACAACAAGCAAGTAAACATGATTTTTTTTATATATATATATATATATATATATATATATATATATATATATATATGTTTTTACAAGAAAACTACACAGTGTACTTTGGGTTTGAGTGAAGTCACTGAAATATATTTTGGAGGGTAAGGGAGTTTGTTATTAGACACTAAATATCCTGAATAAATAAGTGGCCTTAAGCAAACATCTGCCTTCAAAAGCTTAAACCAGTGAAATTCTAGTGTAAACCTTGATATGTAGGATTAGCAAACCTGCAAGCATTCATTTCTCGCTGATGCTAATGGTTTCATCAGACTGACAAATCACAAGTGCTATGGATACTGATACGCTAGGCTATGACATCAGTAATACAACAAGGGACCAGTCCTTGTTGCTAAACAGCTCAGTGAACCAAAATCATTCTCCCAACCACTACAATTAGCCTGGGAGTGAACGATACAAATTTGCACAGCTTAAATTAAGACAAGACAGGAAAATAATAAGATGTTAAGATTTTGGTTTCATTGTTTAAATCTGCTGAAGAAACAAACAGAAGTCTGCAATTACATCAACTATCAGACATATATATGGTCCATATGATGGCCTCACCCATCACTATAACAACATACCCTACAATTACTTTGCATGTCATCTAAAACTTCATTCCCAGTGGGCAGAATCACGCTATAGCTGGCTTTTAACCAAAGCCAATATGTCCGCGCCTTTGAGCAGAGTTATGTTAAAGAAACACATATAATTTGATCGTCATGTGATGACAGACTGTCCAGCGATTTACCGAGAACACCATGTCCTTGGTAGATCGTTGGCTTAAGGGCTGGGATACCAACAGATAAACTTGTGAAATAATCAACTATGCCGCAATAAGGAAATAAGCAGTGATATCAGCTCAAAGCTAAGTGGAAAGCAAAAGGGATGAGCTGCAATTAAGTGAGTCCCTATTGTGTTTCCCTCTAAACGTGAACACACTGCAGGACTATATGACTATCATGCAGTCTCCTCCATTTGTCTGACTGTTTCTGTGCATTTTTACTTTCCAGCAGGCCTGGCTCTCTTCCTGACACTCTACAGGTTTATTCAACCATAACAAAGCCGGTCTTGTAATCGGTAGTAATAAAAGTCATTAAAACTGATTTAAGAATAAATATAACGTGGACTTTTGGCCTTTCTCTGCTGCCTAGTACAGCTGTCAATGCGAGCTGTGAGACAAGAGCCAGAGGAGGATCAAACCTTAACCCTCTGGCTACAAATCAGAAAGGAAAAAAAGTTGCCCTTTTAAACTATTAAATGCCTGCGTTAAGCCGTGGTAAATCTGCACCCCTCTCCCTAAACTAAAACACATTCATCCTGACATTAGCCAGACTGTCGTCCTCTCACCATCCCCTTCCCTCACCTTTCACTTTACCTCTCTCCCACGCTCTTCTTTCACTTATCTCACTCCTTCATCATGATCACACTCAATCTATCATTAGCCATTTTCCAACATGAACTCCAGAGGATGTCCACAGAGTTGGGTCTCCTCCGGAGGATGCCTTTCACACATGAACACAGCAGTAGATTTTCTGCTTAGACGCATTCACAATGACACAGAATGTTCAGGTGAGGGTTGGTGCAGCAGGCAGAGACAGAACATAACAAATTAATTCTGCTGAAGAGATCATGTGTTTTTGTTTTTGTTTTATCCTGAGATATTTGTTTTC
The DNA here is from genome assembly GCA_026259375.1 of Verasper variegatus. Taxonomy (NCBI): domain Eukaryota; kingdom Metazoa; phylum Chordata; class Actinopteri; order Pleuronectiformes; family Pleuronectidae; genus Verasper; species Verasper variegatus. The sequence continues at coordinate 1,184,906 of CM048047.1, read as the reverse complement.
TTTGTGTTTTTACATTCAGGCACTGAACTCTGGAGATTCTCCACACTTTCTCCAGAGGAGGTGCATGTATGAACTCAAATGTCTGAGTGAGAGCCTCCAGATTTTCTCCGCCTGGCCTCAAAGAATTAAGTCCACAGAAAGTCGAGAGAACCCGACGTGAGAACACAGCAAGGGACCTGGATTCACCAAGACTAAAAGAAAACAAATATCTCCTGGTGAAAAAGCAGAGCCATACACATAGAAGACACTGACAAAAATGTCTAGAGAGTTTGTTGTGATAACGGCCGACGGCGGTGTCTGTGTGTTGTGAAGAAAATCACTTGCTCTGTTGCACCCGGCTGCACCACCTCTTGTCTGAATAATGCGTAGGATTTGTTGCTGTTGTGAATGTGTCTGTGCAGAGAACCTCCTGCTGTGTTTCATATCTGAAAACGGCTATAGAAAGGTCATCAGCATCCCATTCTCTCACAGATTCTCTCCTGATGTGTTCTCATATAGGCCCCATCAGAGAAACTCTGGAGATAGTCCAGAGGCTCTCACCTGGACAATTGCCTTCACACATACTGCCCCTCCAGAGAATGTCCGTAATGTACAGAATTCAGTGCCTGTCTGAAAGAAGCTGTACAGTTACACCTGCTGAGTTATGTTGCATAATATCAACTTTTTAAAACTAAGTCCTGCATCAGCCTTCAGTGGATATATAACCCAATCTGTAGATTTAAATTTGACAAAAAAAAAGTCAAGAGGAATAGGAGAGACGAATCCAAAATTAGCCAATGAGGCAAGAGACCAAAGACGGGAAGACAAAAAAAAAATCAAGAGAAAAAGTAAATGGCAGTGCGGGGCGGCTGTGATGTCAGAGCGAAAGAATGTGAGCCATGTGGGCGGCAAACAAATCTGAAAACAGACGAGAGGGCAGAAGAGACAGAGATACGATGAAAGAGACATATCGAAAAAGAGGATGAGAGGCAGGATGTTAGTGACAGATGGTGAAAGTGTCAGTGAAGAGATATTAACATATCAAATAAAGTGTGTGTGTGTGTGTTTTCTGACATAACTCGGTCAGTCAGTCCGTTTATAGTGGCACAGCACTATATTGACACAAGGGGGATCCCATGGGCCAAATACACTCACTCAAACTGTTCCTGTTTCTCTCAGCCTTCTTACTGTGCCTCGCTCTTTCTGCCCTCAATGCTCTGGGTTAAGTGAATCACCACAGTGTGCGTGCGTGCATGTGTGTACCCGACCATAGCAGAGTTAGATGTTTCCACTGTGAACAGATGTGGCACCGAGACACAAAAGAGTAAAGCAGCAGGCTTGACATTAAATTAATAAAGGAAACCAAGTTGTAGGTTCTTTTTTTTGGTTTAATTCAGACTCACACCAAATAAGGAGACACTCCCTGTCCCTCACACACACATATACACACCCACTTTTCCACTTTGGCTGCACTTTGGTCATGCAGGCATTTCCTAAAGAGTCTAGCCGCTAGATTTTGTCTTTATGGAAGACGCTAGACTCTAGCGTCTTCCATAAAGACAAAATCCTCAGCTGAGCTGGGAAAGCGGTTGAACCGGGGGGGTTACTGATTGTGTGGATGAATGGAGGTGGGCCACATGTCCATTCAAGCCTTTACTGGAGAGTTACAAAACACTGGTTCCTCTTCAGTACTATCAGACTGGTAATTACCTCATAGGCTCTAAATTAACACCCTATTTTAAACTTGAGGTTTTCACAGCTGCTGAACATGGTTTAAAATTGACACATGTCGACGCACATAGAGGTACAGAAGTGATTCTATAGATAGTCAAAGAGTAGCTTCAGAAAGTATTCAGGCCCCTTCACTTTTAGCACACTTTATTGTGTTGAGGATTCACTTCTTAAATGAAAGTGTTTTTGCCCATCAATCTTCATCTAAATTAAATAACTTTTATCTTTCTTTTAGAAAAGTATTCTGTGTTTATAGTAATACTTCAAACTGTGGTCAAGTGCATCTGCTCTAATTTTCCTGTATAGAATGTGCCAAGTGCCTGCCTGTGGCAAACTGAACTGAATAGGACATAGTTTCGAAAGATATACCTGTCTATATAAAGTCCCCCAATCCAAACTGCATGTCAGGATAAAAGCCAGGCTAAGAGGTCCGAGGAACTCTCTGTAGACCTCTGTGATGAACCTGTGTTGAGGTACAGATCAGGGCGAGCGTGCGTGTGAGTCTCTACTCTCCCAGTCTACAGGGCAGGTGGTGACTTGCTGAGGGAAGGAACTCAAAACATTGTCAACATTCTGCTTCTCTAACCCACGTTCCCACGATTTTCTACCTGCAGTGCGTATCTTCCCTGCTACTGGTCCGGTCTCTCACTTGTCCTTCACTGCCTCTTTGTTCTTTTCCACACCTCCCCATCTTTTCTTATACTTGTTCTGTCTCTTTTACATCTCTACTCTCCACTCCTATGGACAGAGGGCCTGTAGATCTTATTTTATCTGCAGCAGGCCTTATATGGAGAGGAGCGCTGGCTGTAGGTTAAAACAATGTTTGCCTGGCTGCACTCTGCAGCCCAGCCCATGATTCAGACCCGAATCTGGATTACTTAATATAAATGTGGTTTCATAGGGGGACTGTTGGGCCTTGGTGAAGGTATGTTCTCTACTGAGTGCCATTCTACTTATATAATCCAATCATCAACTTCATGTTCCCAATGATAGACAAACTTCTAAGTAATCGCAATGATAGACATACGGTGGCCCTGAGATCAACACATGGAAACTTAAGACAACAAATCCAATCAGACAAAACACCTCCAAATTCAGACAGTATGAATGAATCTGCGATTGCACTAACACGATAAAACAGATGAGAGGAGTTGTTAATGCAGCTTATGTGTACTTATATGAATAGTGATATTTTCTTCATTTGCATGTATTTTCTCATGCTGCTGAGCTTTCAGGGCCACCATGCAGACAATGACATGCAGCCACTACTGAGAGGAATGCACAAATTAAACATGGAAGTATTTCATCAGAGCTGAGTGACTGTAAAAAATGTGGGACCTATCAACATGTATCCAGAGCACAGTTATTATACAGCATCATAACAGCCTGAACCAAGTTGCCAAACTTCCAAACAGTGAGTTTCCTGTTTACTCCAAGCACTTCCTCTTAGCTGCTTAGACATTAATAACAGCTGAGCCACAGGACAAAACAAAACTAGCAAATAAATAAATGATTTACATTATTTTAAAGACATTTGTTTTACGTCCATCTGTGCCTCTGTTCTTTAGCTTCCTTGTCATTTCCCTCTATTTTAACTTTGGTGATATTAATCTGTAGTTTAGATAACAGGAAGGGGGTGTGCACACCTGTATGTGCACATAACCACACATACATAGAAGTGTTCAGCTGTCCACACAGAGGGGCTGGGTGGATCATATAGAGCTTGGACAGGAGGCAAGAGCTTTTTGTTAAAAAGATTTTAAAAAAGAAGGAAAGAACAGTAAAGAATTGAGAGGAAGTGTGACAGTTTGGAAAGATGGCTCCTCAGAGACCATCAGTTTCTTATTAAAGAGCTGTTGACATGTCAGGATCCAACTTAAAACTGACAAATGGGTGGGAGTTTATACACAAACTGCTTCAACTCTGAGAGGAATCTCTGGACAAAGTAACTTAACACAGACCATCTCCCAACACAAGATAGCTCAGCAATTCGGTCTCAGACACACACTTAATTGTAACATCTCTGGAATCTGCACAGAGATTTATTGCACAGGGTTGGGCTGTCGAGACATATACACAACTGCTCTAAAGGAATGACACACACACACACACATATATATGTTGGATGCTTTACTGAGAGGATTTCCATTGACTTCAGTCATACAACCTTCAGCTGCATCCATGCTCCAATTTTACCTCTCATTTTCATTGAATGTTTCCCACTTACACATGCACACAGCCTCTAGTGAAATGAAGGCTCTGACTGGACCAAACCAAAGAATCATAAAATGATGCTGCAGTGCAAACACACTACTGTTAAGGATGTTGCAGGTCAGCCAGCACCGACCAGTCAGCTACACATCCCTCACAACACACACCCCAGCCATCCCCTTGATGGTATGTGCAGTGTTCTTAACTATATCAATAAATAATAAACTGTAAGATTTACATTTTACATTGAATGTAAATTATAAACAATATATGTTGATGAATGAGCTTGTGTCCTCTGTGAAGTTCACACCAGTGTCACACCCGCAACAATTTAATCCCACTGGGTACAGATATAAATGAGCAGTTGTTCCAGCTGAAGATTCCTTCACACACGCACACACACGCACACACGCACACACGCACGCACGCACACACACACACACACACACACACACAGTATAACCTAGGATTATTTGTGATTGTTGAGGAGGTATGCCACTCACTCAGCTGTGTTGAGGACAGAAATACCTTCATAAAGAAACAACTGGGAAATCCTGGTTGAGTGGGGGTTTGACATGCTTACCATGTAATTGTATTATTGCCAGTTTGAAAATTTTTAAGAAATTTCACAATATGAGCAAGTCTGACCAAAACTTACCAATGTGTCTACAGCCTAGCAGCTCTGTAAGGCTGCTTTGACCAAAATGCTGAGGTCAGCGTGTTTATGTGTTCACAATGACAAAACAACATGCTGATGTTGAGCAGGTATAATGTTTTCCATGTTCACATCATAGTCAAGAGTGTTAGCCTGCCAACATTTGTTGATTAGCACAAAACACTAAATAGAGGTGACACTGGAGTTTTGCATACTAATTCATAAAGAAACGTGTTAGACAGATTAACATATTGGGCAAATCTAGAGTGTCCCATTTGTGAAAACTTTGACCTGCTGCAACACTACAAGTGAGAGAGAGTGGTCTGATAAGGATTTCACATGGCACCAAGATAGCCTGTCCTTTATACACTTTACTATCTTTGTCAACTTTGTCATTTACAGCTCATGAAGGGCGTTACCCAGCGTTGCACCTTATGCATGCTGGGATACAAACCAGCAGATTTCCACCTTCAATATCAAATAAAGGATAAAGTAGAGGAGTGGATGAATATTGCTTAGATATCAGTATTAGACATCAGTCAAATTTGTATTTGCACCAGCCACTCTAATCTCATTCATCATCATCTGTGTTTGCATTCCTGGCTGCTTTCTCTCTTTGCTTTCTTTGTGTTGGTATCTGATGCTTTCATGCTATATTTCCTTTTTTCGTTTCGAAACAACACCACCCCAAGTTATAGGACATGTCTATTATGCCCCATTTCTCGCATTCTTCCTCTTGTTCTTATTTTATGTCAATCCTCATCCTTCTTCTCTAAATCTCTCTCTGTCTCTGTCCAGGTCCAAGGCCACACCTTTGTGTACTGTGCTGACATTATCAAAGCTCCATGGAAAGACCTGGTTAAAGGTTAACAAACAGTACTGAGTGAGAGAGTAAGCCCTTATAACCTTAACAATTAAATCATGAATAGGCTGCATTTAAATAGCACCATATTCCCGGCTGCCTAAATGATGCTGATGTTTGCTGTATTGTCCCCATAGGAAAGGCTATGGAAAACACACATACACACAGACTCAGTAAATAACTCCTGTTGCATTGCAGAACTGGATTCTTCTTGATCTGCAATAAGCCCAAATAGAATCATGATGAAAATAATTGTTTTGCTTGACGACTAAAGGCAGAAGTTGATAGATTGGTATAAATAGTGTCTATGTAAGCTGTATCCTGTTAGCAACTTAGCATACTATTGGACTGCTGGCTGTCCCACTCAGTTTGTTTTTTACTTTTTTATAAAATTAAATTATGTTGAATCCTGAGAACAAAATGTAAACAGCTCAGTAGTGGTCGACCATTAGGCTTTTCAATGGCGTATGCTGATATTTAGAGAGCGTGGCTGATGGCCTGTATATGAATATTATTCTGTTTGTATTTATAAGATCTGATCAAATACAACAATTTAATAACAATAACAAATGAGACACAAATTGCTGAACTAATGTTAAGAGAATAATTTATTTGGTGATAATTTGTGTCTGTTGGATTCTGCCTGTGTGAGGGGTCATGTTCCAGCAAACACTGAGATTTGGCTTTTGTGTGATATCACAACAAACACAGTGTGTGGGTGTGTCTCAACAGTTGACAGCATGGTCTGGAAGCAGTTGGAAAATCACAGGTAGGCGACGTAGGGGAGGAGCTGACATAATTACAGGTATGATGTGGTACAAGATCCAGAGGGCTCAGGTAAGTTTGTCATGATTACAATGATGAGCAGAGAGGGAGGAGGGACAATCAAATACTCATTGAGTGTACAAAACACAAACACTCATCAGAACATGCTGAACAGGCAAAGAATAAGCTGGTTGTAAGTGGTGAATACATATAACTCAGTTACAAAAAAGTGTTCCTAATATTTTATCCACCATGGAGATATTTACAGGTGTCACGGGTCTATTTTAGGATTGTCATACACAGTTAACTGAGGGATTTCCCCTCCTCAGACCACCTACCTTCTCCATGTGAGAGGCAGGGCTGGAATACAATGACTCACATTAAATAGGCATTCAAAGAAACATCAGTCTATAATTGTACATGGATTATTTGTTTTAACTCAAGTGGGGCCAAGTGGTTGAGGAACATCCAACAGGTTTCAGGAAAACTAAAGAGTGGTGCTCTGATGTCCAAGGAAATGTCTAAAATAGACCCAAAGCACACATGTGCACACACACACACGTGCACACACACACACACACACGTGCACACACACACACACACACACACACACACACACACACACACACACACACACACACACACACACACACACACACACACGCACACACACAGAAGATGTGCAAGAGCAGGAATAGTAGGATTAGCACTTATCTTTCATTATCTGGTTAATCTGAGTGAAGGTGTGCAGCTAAGGTTGAGCTAGTCAGCACTGTTGCAGATAAATATGAATGAACAGTTTCATTGTCTCAGCTGATGCCAACATCATTCTGTCAGATGAGAATGTGGCAAAGCAAGAAACTCAAGAAATGGACTTAAAATTGGCCCTTCAAGCCTTCTTTTATTTTATTGCCAAGGATATATGCAGTTATTACTTAAAAAACACATGCCGCTCCATTGTCCTGCAGGTTTAAGTTCCACTCTACAGACTTTTAAGACTCAAGAATAAAGGGAACATATACAGTAAATCCCTATATCACATAATAACTCCTGAACAGGTTCAGCAAGTAAGTGATGAAATTAATCTAAACCCAAGCAGACAAATTGAAAATTATAGTAGATCGTTTTCAAAGCCTTTGTCATATTGCATTCATACATGAGTCATTTGAGGACTTCCCATATCCTGCAAACACACTGCATGTACAAAAATGGCAGTGAGGCTGGCATGGAGTTTGACTCATTTCCAGGGTGGTTTCCAGTCCCACAGCAGTCAAGGCTGTAATACTGAAGAGAAGTAGGACTCAGTCACTCACTTTTATTCCCAGCATTTAGGGCGGGGCTGGCTCTACCGCCGGGCTAGCTCTGGGATGTGGGAAAGAATCGCATGGAAAAGCAAAAGCAGCTGCCCACAGCAGCAGGCTAAAAGCAACCAGGCATACACACACAAAAACTGTACATACACACGCTGCGAGTCATCATCATACAGGTAACACATATTCTGACTCACTGCCAAACACATACTCTCATTATCGCCATTCAACTAGATCCTCTTTTTCCTTACAAGTGTTTCTGTAGAATTCCCAACACGTTCTGCCATCTGATGCAACTACAGTAAGACAGCAGTGCTCACAGTGTTTTAATCTTTCACCGTTCATACACGATTTACTTGAACTGTTTTCACTGCCTGTGTCTTAGTTTACACACTTGAGACAATGTTAATTTATTTCAGAACATCCACCACATCTGCTACTTCCATCTAAATTTTTTCACCTATAGATCAAATTACACCTCTATTCCTTTCAGTGCTTGCATCTAACTGACACTTCATTAAAGCTAAGGTTGGTACCAAAACACTTTTTATTTTATTTGTTGAAATACGCTACACATCCCAATAGCCATTCATTATTAAAGTCAACTGTTCAGTGGCAGAACTGTAATAAACATAACCAGTAATTTAATTCAGACCCAATGAAATGTGCTCTCACTGTGCATGACCGGAGTCTTCAGCTGGAGAGACATACACCGCTGAAGCAGAGACGATAGCCAGAGGTTAGCCTACGAGAAACAGAAAGGTCAGCACATGTTCCTGTGTTTTGGGGAGTAGCTTTGACGAGAGGGCCGATGGGACGTTGTGGGATGTATCTGTTGCAAGTGTAACCTGCTCTTGCGAACTTTTCCAGGATTACTAACACTAGCTTTAATTCAGACCACAACACCAAATAGGCATGGTTTTTCACAGCAGCATTTAAGTTAGTGTGCATGATGGTGAACACTTATATTCCGTAACCACTCAAGTTGTGAAAGTGAAATTAAGCCTGAGAAAAGATGGATGCACACTGAAATAGGTAAATACACTGATTTAATCTAATCAACCACTAGATCTCTGCTTGAGGCAACATGTTCTCAAATAGTAAAACACACTGTTATGTAAATGCTGCTTCTTATCCTAAAGCCGTATCTCTTCGTCTCCTATGTCTGCCCGGCAGAGCTGAGAATCAATAACCATCCCATCCATTGTCCCTAACACATTCCCTACTCAATGTGTGACTCAACTCCCCATGTACTCACAGACTGTATCAGCAGTAGTCATCATCTAAACAAGCTCCCACACAAACCACCAACATTATGACATCAATGTATGCATGACTTAGCCCGATCTTTGACTTATCTCAGTCTCATTCCTTAGTTTTACCCAGCATATCAGATTATGGACATCTGTCTTTTTTTTCAAGATCAGATATTAGCCTGTTGTTTCATTAACTTCAGATGGAGATTCCCCCATGATCAACAAATACTTCAAATGGTTGAGAAACCATTATAGATTCAAATATAACTGTTCTTTTTAACAGCTCTTTAGCTTCAAGGGCTGGGCAATAAAATGTTAACAATTATTCAAGTTCAAAGGCAATGAATCCACTTTGTACTAAGAAATGCTGTTGCATTGGGACCTTATCAGTCCTATTCTAGGCTTAGTCTAGTGTGGTATCAGTACTAAACATTATCAGAGCTCCATGTCCAAGGCCCTTCACGTAACTCAATGGTTGGGTTCACACTGTAGTCACAGATTCCTGGTCTTAAACTGGGCATGGCTGTAATGTGTATGTCATAGAACAGCTGTAGAACCCATTTGTGAAGTTATACATAGAGTTTTGCAATTTTAGTAGAAAGCTAGTATGCACTACGCCTTTTCTCCTTTTCCTGCCTGCTCTCCCACTTCTTCCATTAAAAGGCAGTATAAATGGCTTCTTCAAGGATTAGTTTGACAGTTTGGGAAATACAAGTTCACTTTTTTGTAGGATACCGCTTTTGTCTGTGCGCTAAATATGGCTAGAGCTAGCAGGTGGTTAGTATAAAAGACAGGAATCTGGGGGGAAACAGTTTGGCTCAGTACAGGGTAAAAAAAACAATCTAGCTACCAGCATCTGTAAAGCTCATTAATGAACATGCTATATAATGTTTGTTAAAGCTGTTTAAAAAACACAAGCTAAGCTAACCTGCAAATAAGTGGAAGAAAATCCATTGATTGGCCCTACATATAGAGAGTAACATTTTCCGCTGCAAACTAAATGGAGGAATGCTAAAATCTCTGAATCAAAAAAGGCACAAGTACGGGCAGGTGGCCAAGGGGGAGTCACTTACTCACTGGCTTCCTACCTACAAACTGGGCCAGTGTTTTGCCCACTTCTTTCATTTGTATGGTGTAAACTTTCTTCATCATGGCGGCTGTATCTTTAGCAGACACGCCATGTGTTGATGTCCACTAGTTTGACATGACAGGTGCACACTAAAAGGTCATGAGAGTGGAAATAAATCCCCTGCTGAGCAGTTCCGATAACACAGGTCAAGTACATACATGTGTATGAAAAGACATGCATGCAAGAGGATCTTTCCTGTTGTAGAGGTGATGGTGGGAGTCTGGCTAACAGCCAGGCCATCAGGTGTATCCTATGAGTTCCACCCAACATGTAACTGAGAGATGACCGGGAGAACCTTCACCCTGTTAACATCCGTTCCTGTGTCAAACTAAATTAGGTGACACTCTCCTCATAGTATGGTCCAGGGACCCCAGGTGTCCAAAGTTAGGGTTCCAATATCACATTCAATTTCACAAAAATGGATTTCAGCAGTTTACCTCTCCAACATGTCCATACACCATGAACTATGGATTAGTAAAGATAGGAATCTTCCATGAAGGAATGAAGGAATCCACTAACTTCAAAAACAATGAAAGCAAAGTCAGATAAATAGTCAAACAACTGGGTAGGAGCAAAATATCTACTTTCCCTCAATCTGTAAAACCTGCTCAAGTAAAATGAAAAAGACTCTGTGTTTGATTATTCTTACATAAATGTGAGCATCTTACAACATACAAAACCAGTTCACAAGCCCTTTTTATTCTATTTATGCTTACATGGGTACTATCTATACATAGTAAAAAGCCTCACTGTGTAGAAGCAGGCAGACTTTAAGGGTGATTCTCGTTCTAATCCCAAATTTCCCAACACCACTCTAACCAAAACAGCCACGATCCAGAAATACCATGAAAAAACACAGCCCGTCAAGACTAAAAACAGCCTGAAGCACAGCACTGAGGGAAAAATCTGCCTTTGTGCATCTGTACGATTCGTCCAATGGAAACAGCAGCTAAGTGAATCTCAGCAGGGAGTCCACAACACATGCATCTGCTTTGGAAAAAACGTACTGACAACAGTACATTGATGTGCGTTTTGTTCCAAGCTGGATAATAATGCAGGGCTATGCTGAATTCTGTGCATTGAGTGTAAATGGCCACAGATGTTCTTGGATTAGACATACTCAGCTGTCATCTTAAAAAGCTTAAATCAAACTTACAGCAGAGTGACAGGCAGAGTGCCTGGAGGTCCTGTCCTCCACGTGACCTCCAACCAACAGGTCAGCTGCCCTAAGCAACTTGAACCCAGATGAATATCCCGCCGATGCTGGCTGATTTCTTTGCACGCCTCTCCCTATGTGCCTATGTTTTGGCATGAACAAGTTTGCACGGTATGCCAGGTGCCTTTTTCCCTTGTGTTTACTTCATGTCCAAACCACACACACATTAACAGGTGGACAGGGTTGTTGACAAAGCCTTTGACATCCACAGAGTAACTTTCTCAGGGAGAGCTGGGACAGCTGAAGTCAGGCCAGCTGCTGGCAAGGCTGCAAGGGGGCTTTAAACGTTGCACTCAGGGATGGGATGAGGTCAGTTTAGCTGTTTTTGTTTCATTTGTGGACACAGGTTTGCTTGCATCTCAGAATGAAACTGCCATCACTTCAGTGATCAATAGACGTATGATGGAGATGATTAGCAGCTATTCATCTACCACAACAATACAGATGATGGCTGTTTTTTTGCACTTTAAATCAACGAGAGGGAGAGAGGCTGTGAGATTAGCCATTTAATGAACTGTCTTAATCTGTGTCTGTCTGGTGTCCATAAAAAGACTGGACCCAACCTGAAGGATTTGGAGTTGTAGGCGACATGACGAATCAGTACGTGGCTGAAAGTTCACCACACTGCACTCAGAGGACACAGGGAAGCTGCAGGTCCTGAACCACACGTCTCTCAAACATACCCATAATTTAGTTGTATTTGCCAACTACTCTATAAATTCAACGGTAGATATGCTCAGAAACCACAGCTAGCATGTATTATTTAAATCGGCATTAACACAATCCAAATAAAGTTGTCAACTTCTGATCTGAGCTACGCCTGTTCGCAATAACCTCTGAAGTATCTCCACGCTGAGAGGTGTAATCCAAGGAGTAACAGGGAGAAGGTCAAGAGTAAACGCTTTAATAGCGTTTAAGAAACAAACCATTCAAACATTAAAAACACGCAGACCTCGATCGCGTGATTTCCCGTGTAAATCGGTTGCTAACCGGCCGCACAGCGTTAAATTGGTCTATTTTTGAATGGACTTTGGTGAAGCGCTATCGCCATATGGCACACATCAAGTCACTCATGCTACAAATCCCACAGCAGAAACTTTCCAGAGACACAACTCGCTCGCCATTAACAGTGGACAGATCGCATCAACACGGTGGAGCTAACAGAAGGGGGACAGTCGCTGGTTCAGGTGTTCAGGAGGGAAACTTACCTTAAAAACAGCCGAGGTCAAACACGGTCTCTTCTTTCGCTGGGCTCGTGTCGTCCACACAGGGGAGTGGAGGTTTGTGAGTCCGCCGGTGACTGGTGTGTGTGTGTGTGTGTGTGTCTGACAGAGGAGGGTGCCGCTGAGGGTGTGTGTGTGTGAGTGAGTGAGTCCTGCGGGGTTTCTCCCTCCGGACCCTCCCACAGCAGCGCTTCCACCGCGGGCTCTGACCGCCTGTCACCGCCGAGGCTTCCCTCAGGAGAACCGCACCCCCTCCTCCTCAGGTGGTCCACCGGCTCAGCCACAGCCACTCTACACTGTATGTACTGGTGTTAATGTGAACAACTATGGAAGTGTGAGGTTTCAATGTGACTTCAACATCCTATGGGAGTGGTGTGGTCGTATCCACCTTCCTTTTCTTTCACTGCCCTGCTGCACCACCAGGAAGTTCAGCGGCACATCCCACTTCTCCAGCACGGGTTTAATTCAGCTGTGATCGGTTATTTTACTGTAAAATGGACGATAAACCCTTTGGAGTTTAGTGCGAGGCTAATGTGGAACAATAATACACGTAGGAGAGTGTGTGTGTGTGGGGGGGGGGGGTGGGTGTAACAATCTGCACACACGGAAGCTGAACTCTATACAAATATGTCCACATTTACTTTTTGATACCCATTCGCAGACTTGCACACGAGGCTGGACATGAGTGACAACCCCACATTATATCAGGAGACGTCAGAGGAAAGAACGGCATCAATCGGCGTTTTAAAAAAAGAAAACAATTCATTCATTGATTCATTAATAATAACCACATACGAGTCCATCTCTTCCACATGCAGATGTCATCGAGCTGTGAATTACACCATAGTTGCAAAATAAAGTGCCAAGGTTGCAAGAAGTTGTGCCACAATAACTAGTGACATCAGTTTGGAAGAGTTATCATACCCTCTACTGTTACAAGAGGCGTCACTGCACCTTCTGTCGCTGCGGACTGAGTGACACACACTGATGATGATGTGAGGCTGAGGCTATATGTTGTAACTGTGAGCTGAGAATTTATTTTTTATTTTCAATAAACACCTTTATATCCTAATAAATTTCCTTTAAAAATACTCTCAAGCTTTTATTCTTATTAACTTACTGAAGGCCTGTGAGGGAGGTCATTGGGGTCATGTGTCTTTGCCATGACTTCACCCACTGTCATAATTCTCTATGACAGAAAAAGTGAGATCATAAATTTAACTCTCATTAATCCCTTTTCTAATTATTTGATTTTTAACATTTTAATGTTTGTCTCATCATCTGTTTTTCTGTTATTAGTCAGGATAACGCAAAAACTACTTTACAGATTTCCATGAAACTGGGTTAGGGGTTGGGGGGTTGTTGTGCAGTATGGGTCAGGAAAGAAGCCAATCCATTTTGGGGTGGATCCGTATCAGAGGGTGGATCACTTTCTTTAAAATGTGATAAAGGGTGTTTTTCAGCATTTCTATGGATTTCTCAGAGGATAATGCATACTGACTCATATATCCAGTCTTTATTTTCATTTGCCTAAAATAAATCACATTCAAAAAGTGTAATAACGTAACAACGTGCAACTCTTTAAATGTAGACTGGAAAGCTTGTTGCTAGGTACTACAGCCATGACCTCAGTGACATTAATGACAGATTGCATCCTCGTTGTATGTCTGTGTGGTATGTCCAGAATGAAACAGAAGGAAATACTTCACTACAGAGCGTCTGTCATCCCGGACATAGTCGCAGACTAACACAACTTGTGTCGTGCTCATGTGAAGGTGACCTCACCCTGCTGGTAAGCTGGCTGTCAATGTCCGAGCTGAAGTGCAATAGGTCCACACTGCCGGAGGGTGGGGTGATTGATTCAGCGACCCACAACCAATGGCATTCACAGAAAAACAAACACACACACACACACACACACACACACACACACACACATCCAAACGTACAGGGTGATTTGACCTTGTAGGAATGTAGGAAGGAGGGAAAAGGTGATGCTGTGTACTGGAATGTCTTTGTCGCTTCCTCCACGTCCAGGCTACAGTACATTCCACAACTCCCCAATCATCGCTTACCAGCAAACAGCAGGTTGCATTAACCATGCCACATTCCTCTCACTATACATCCTAATCAGGTGTCGGCCCACGCTAAACTGTACCAAATGGTATGGTACCCTCTACCACGGGAGGTACAAAAAGCCCACTCCCTTCATTCCTTAGATACTGTTTATAGATATTAGACATCAGCTGTCTTTATTACTCCTATATGAGGCAAGAAAACATACAGTGTGTGGCACATGTTAAAATGTTTTATGTTATATGTTCCTGCATGGACACGTTATTGAGGTAAAAAGTAAACCATAACATCCAAACAAAATGTCCACATTGAAAAATGTGAGTACTTCTAACTTTAGATGGCTGAAAACCAAAACCCGCGGCAGTAGAGACGACAGAGTGATTTAATCTGACCTTCCCTGCCTGGTATATACACATGTCTGTTAAATCCTTTCAAACAAACTCCAATGCTCATAATGCAGGAAATGTCCTGTTGCGAGCTCGGGCAAAGTAGACTGTGTCTGTTACCACACCTATCAATTCAACCTGGTATAAATGCCACTTGGGGGCAGCGGAAACAAGCTGTAAACTTAACGCACTGACACATTATCACTTCATTAGATATGGCCAAGTTGGGAGTTAACAGTTGCCTTTCAGCAGAAGGATCAGCACTGGCATTCATTTAATTTGAAGCTTCATAATGAAATTTAAAACTACAACATTCTGTTTGCAAATCCACCTGTTAGACATATCAGTATCTTTTAGCTGCTAAATGCTACACTCTGTTCTTGAGCTAGTCGCTAACTTTGTTAACTGTTAAAAAACTGTTTAAAAAACTGCACTTACTCTGTAGGGGAACTGCAGAGTAAGTGCTATATTTCAACAACAGGAGGCCTCCTTTCTACATACAGTAGGCTACAAGCTAATGGACCTGTTGTTGATATATATTGATCACATAAAATTCAATAGTACATGCACTGAAAGTATCTTCCTGTAAGATTAGATTTCTGTGTTTAGTCACTAATGTTGTTCATTAAACTGTGTAAATAAGAAAAACCCAACAACAATGTGGACCCATCAATTCATCATGCATTTACCAGAGTATGTTTCAAGGTTGACACTTTTAATGTGGAATTTATCTTTCTACATACACTGATCTTTGATCGCTTAAAGAAACGCTTCTAATCTGCCATATGTAACTCTTGTCTGTAGGAGTCTTACTTATCAATGTTGCATGTATCAGGACTTTTCAAGTGTTTGTATTACAAGGAGATTTAACCCTTTTAAAATTAATGAACTCTGAATAATGCCTCTTATCATTCTGGGAGCACTGCTTAAATCATACCACAGTATGTTTTGTGTGCTTTAATCAAATCAAAATGGTAACAGTGTAATTTGAAGCAATATACCATTTTTTAAATGTGCTAATGTTTTCCAACATCATCCCCATGGATGCTGATTCCTATAACGCCAACTGTGCCAGCATTGATTTCTACCCTCTGAGCCCTGTAAAGATCCACTGAACTGAGGGACGAGTCGGGAAACTCTGACTCCAGATGTGGACCCTGTGTGTGAACTGACCTTGCAGTGGTGGCAGTAGTGTTCTCCATTTTTCCCTGGAGAAAGGATTATTTCCCCTGTCGGGATAAGTTGGATCGTCAGTTCCATCATTGTTCCCGGTTTTCTCTTCTTCCTCGTCCCGTCCTTTTTTATTTTGTTTATTAAAAAAAAAGGGATTCTGTCTGTCTGTTCCTTCCCCACAGATGAGACAGATGAAAAGTATTACACCTCTCCCCTCAGGTCTGTTGGCAAATCCTTGGTTCAGGGCAGGGTGAATGTGCCAAGAAGACCATCCCAAGACAAACCGGAAAAAGCACAAATGGGACACTTTATAAAAATAAATCATAAATCTCTCCCTACATGCATATGAAGAGAGGCGGGTTGTCTTTTGAGTGGGGGCTCTTACCTTAGGATTAAAAGAGTGGAGAGTAATGATTGGAGGTTTTTAGCTGTGGCGTAGGGGTGTTACCTGTTGCAGAGCGAAGTGTCTCAGTGAAGCCAGCTTCCCCTCACTGCTGCCAGAGGATGTTGCCTCTCTGGTTGAGGGATCATGGGGAGGATATGGAGCTTAGCCTGGCTCGAGATGGATGTCACATGCAGAGGATATGTGTCTTTTGTCTTACTGCAGTGTGTGTGTGTTTGTGTGTGTGTGCTTTAGAGGATAAAACTGTGTGCTCATAGTGTGTGTCTTAAATTAATACTTGCCTGTTCCTAAACTTAAACATGTCTTAATGTCTTTAATGAATTATTTTAAGGTGACTTGTACCCCTGTAAAAGGTTCATGTCCCCACAATACGAGTAATCCCTGGACCAGACAACACATACACACACACACACACGCTCATATGCACAAGGCAGGTCTTAGGGAAGACGTTGCATCCTGTCTGAGACATTCCCAGTACCCACCCAGTAGATTTAGACTTAGTGTGTATGTGTGTGTGTGTGTGTGTGTGTGTGTGTGTGTTTGTTTGACGCAGAGCCGCATGTGCCTCCCATAGGATGTGCAAGCAAGAGACACGCGTATGCACAGCACGCTTTCTAAAAACAAAACAAGCAACTTGTGCTCTCATGGAAACGTGCTTCCTGTCCCCGAAGACCAGACTAATCCGGTCCTTGACACTGCATTCCTGTTTGCTAAATGTATAGCATACATCCACCTACTTGTTTACATTGTGAAAGGGGACATCTTTGAGAACATCATGATTTGTGGGCTGAATGAGGGAGCTAAAGACATTTTTTCTTTAGACCAGTGAATCCCAGCAGAGGGGGCAGGACCTCTGAGAGGATTCATGAGATCCATGTGAGGGAGTGTAAGTCCAGTAAAAGGATGGAGCAACAGAAAAACTATTCATATTTTACAATTAGAATATATTTGAGAATCAACTTATATTACAACATCTTGAGGCCCCTAAACATTCATATAAACCAATCTTAGATTACAGACTCTTTTGGTTGTTGTTTTTGTTGTTGTTGACAGTCCCTCTACAACATAGGTAAAGTAAACATAGGTTTGTGTTAATATAGGTAGAAAAAAGCAGAAAACCTCTTTTTTAGTTTTCAAGTGCAGGTAAGAGAAAAGAGATGAGATTTTTTTTATTTCAAACTATGTTACAACGATGGATCGAACTTTTCGAACAGTTTTCATTTTTGGATGAACCCCCTAAAGCTGCCTGGTCTCTGTCATATCTGTAATGGAGCTGAATGACAGACTGGCTTTGCTCAACTTTGACACCCGGTACACTAACTAGGATTCGTGGGGGGGGGGGGGGCTGAATGGGTAAGTGTGCTGTACATGGTGGATGTGGACATTTAGTGCCTATGCTTCCCCTCCCCTCTACCTATGTTTTTGGTCTCTCTTTACTGTCACTATCCAATAAAGGTTAGTTTTTTGCTCGGACTGCTGCTTTGCTGCTTTGTTGAGCAGACCACATTTCAGCAAGTGATTCCCACTTCAGACATATGCATCTTGTCTGAGTGAATAATGAACGAGCAGCAGTATTTAAAAAAAGACACTTGCCTTGAACTTGAAACAATCTACAAGCTACAATGTCGGCAGTCTGTCAGAGTGAGTGTGCCACAAGATAAGTGTGTGTTTTGTGTTGAGGGACATTAGTGGTGAGAGCAGGGAAGTGGCAATGACACACATCCTTTGAACTCTGACCCCAGTTGGAGGCATTCCTGACAGCCGGGTATCAACAGGAAACCTGCGGCCTTGACACACACACACACACACACACACACACAGCTCTGCCTAGTTCTATTTTAAATTAAACACATATTTTGGAGATGACTAACATCCATGATAAGTGCAATTTTTTAATGGTAATGATTTGAATGCTGACACGGGTTTGTCTTTGGAAAGAGGCAGCTCTACCTTATTTTAAATCCATGTCACACAGCGGCTGTAAAAGCATCTTGTTTTCCTACTTCCCTGCCCAGATCATCACATCTGTTCAGACTTTTTCCCCTTTTATTTCCTATGGAGAAATACTGGATGACTGAGGTTGCAGGAAAGGATGACAGGTACGATTCATTCGCTTGTAGGGCAGCACCACTAAAGATTCTTTTTTTTTACTTTAGTGTGCCTGCTTGTGCGTGAGTGTGTATGCCTCTGTATTCCTTAATGGAAAGAAGGTGACTCACGATGAGATGACAGAGGGGGATCCGTCCAGAGATGCTGGAAACAACCTGACACATTGCCCACACACACCCATGTGATTTTCAAGGCCACTACAGGTCATCTGACTCTATACAAACAGCTGTGATAGCAACAATAAGAATCTAATAACAATAACGAGACCATTTTAACCCTTAATTATTATTATTTTCATTAATACTTGTTTAGAATCTACTATTGCATTAACTACTAATGGAAAATGTCATCATTAAGTCATTCTTTGTTTACAGTTAGACCTATAGCTTTGAGCAAAGCCACACATCATTGAATATACTATTCCAGTGTCTGTTCTAAACCTGCCTGTTTATGATGTTCTGTCCTCTTGTCCTCTGTTAAAGCCCTGCAGCTAATTCAGAATTTTTCAGTTCTACACTATACTGTCACTTATTATTGTTTGTGTGCTGGATGTTTGCTGGATGTTGTATTCAGAGCTTTATATAAACCGTCTATGGTGCCAAGTGAAGTAAGAAAACTTTGTGTTCATCTTACCTGGTTTATCTGCAGTAAAGATTTCATAGTTGGGAAAGCGATTTTGACTGGCAGTTTGACCCAGTTACTGACCATTGCTGTAGTAGAAGACGTAGAAGAAGACATATTCTACTTCGTCCAAAGAATGAATTCACAACCCAAGCATCAAGCCGATAAGTTGAATGATTCGAGAGATATATGTTCCACATAACGAAATTTGTGCAGTTAATAGATTTTGAAAATCGTTTAAAAAGCTTACAAAATAAAAAATTGCATATTTATTGGTAATATTCTTAGTAAGAAACTACTGACAGGAAAGAGGAACTTCACGGGCCAATCAGATTTCAGCTGGGCCCTTCCTGCCCACCCCTCGATCTGCCCCTGGGTTTTTAATTAGAAGTAACCTGATACTATCAGAAATACTTTTCGCAGATCCAGGAAAATCAATCAATCAAATGTTTTTGTATAGCACGTACTTACAAATCACAGTTTGTCTCATAAGGTGTGACATCCTTTGTGCTTAACCCTCAACAAGAGTAAGAAAAAACATAGAAAGTGAAAGCAGTGATGACAGTTGTACTGATGGCAGAGTAATGTTAGAATATGTGAGGGAGTTATATTATATATCCAAGCAATGTAGTTATAATCAGGATGTACGATGAGCTTCCACCATGATCACCCCCCATGATCACGATCCACAGTCCAGGCCATTATCCACCATCAGGGTTCCATCCAATCACAATCTACAATCCACCATCACGAACCATAATCTGGCCACAGCAGCGATCCTGGATCTGCAAACGATAAAGCATAAGGACTCCGGGGGAAGAATTGAAGTCAGTGTGCTGCATGCTTTATGCATCTCACTGCAGATCTACTGTTGCATCCAAAGATTCTGCAAATGGAATGTTGCAGCATATGAAGCAATGTATTTTCTTAATGCTCTCATCCAGGTGGGGCTTCCTTTTCTTGATTTTCCGGAGGGAATTCTTTTTCATGTGGTTGATACGCCAATGGCTCAGCCAAGAGAAGTTTAAACTGTCCAGGAAATGGATGCTTCGCTGTAACTACACAGGTTCGATGAAATAATGGCCACTCTTTATACAGATGTCTTTGGAGGTTTATTTACCTCTCTGTTTTGAGTTTGAATTCAGAATTTATATTTTGAGGCCATGTAGGATTGTTGCTATTTATTTTATTTTTGAAGATTTTAGTCCAGTGAGAAACCAATGAGCACAAGAGAAAATAACTAACAAAGTCCCATAACATAATAAACAACACACAACGAACTAAAAAAAACTATTAGCGTGTGCACGTCATGTAATCCAGTTACATTAGCATATTTATTACATTTAAATCACATTTGCCTCTAAAGTTGTACTAACTCAAAAAACTATGAATACACAACTGAAATATAAAACACTGTCACTGAGACAGTTGCATTTACTTTGCAGGCTGATGCACGGTCTGGTTTATATTCTGCTTCCTCTGCAGGTCTGGAGATTTGGACCCCGTTGAGGAGAGAGAGAGAGAGAGAGGGAGAGAGAGGGAGAGAGAGAGAGAGAGAGAGAGAGAGAGAGAGAGAGAGAGAGAGAGGTGGATTGGGAGCAGAACTGTGTCCTCATTGTGCAGGGACACACTATAAGACCCAGTGAAATGAAATGTATGTGCAGTGTTCCATGAACAAAGGGCACTTGCTGCAGGGCGATGTGAAGGGCGTGGGGCAGAGCACAGTGAGCTGCAGTTCACAGGTTCATCCTGCTGTATATTTGCGGTGCTGTCCTGTAACCAGATGCCACATGGAGGCTCAGGCCCAGGCCGGATCAGACCAGGGCTGAGCAAATCTCACAACTGCTGCCTGAAAATAACCCTGTCTATTTATAACTGCTGTCTCTGCAGCAGGAGAGGAAGTGCATAATATTTCATTGACGTTTGTTCCCTCTGTGAGCAGCAATCTCGCTCCGACAACAGAAGGCCACGGCAGGTTCCAGTTTCCACAGGAAGACAGGGGAAGCTTGAAGACGCCGATTAGGCTGCAAGATGTAGAAGAGGAGGCTGCTGACTCTAGCACCAAAACACACCCTCTAACGCAATGTCCTGGAAAGTTGCACTTTGTTATTACCCCTCTCAGCACATCCATTACCAGCCCCTGTGGAAACATGCAAATTATTTTAGGGTGATGTGGTGCTTTCTCACGTTAGATGGAACTTGCTGCCCTCTTGAGGTTTCATGTTACAATGGAGGAGAAATCATGTGGTGGCCATGGAAATGTGCCTTTCAACACCTCTCCTTAAAACTCAGGATGATCTGTTGGCATGACATGTTTCTGTATTTTAAAATCACTGAGCTAACAATGACCAAAGAACACTGAAGCTATGTTGTACCAGCTGTAACCACACAGCCCACATGAACCATCATCAAATATGTATATTAAGATATGTTGTATTTTAGATGTAACACTATCAATCATATACAAATGAATTGTCTGATTTTAATTGTACTGTAATCTGGGATTTTCATTCATGTTCAGCCATTTCTCTTCTATATTTAACCTTATACAACCTTTAGTTAAGTATTTGAACAAAGTATCCATAGGTACCCAACTACTTTAGCCAATTTTTCATTATTTTTCACATCAGTTCAATTCAAGACATTAAGGCATTTACTAGATGTCTCAACTACGGGGACCCTGAAGTGAAAATCACAACAGCAAATCACAAAACACAATGGCAAATAAGACAACACAACAGCAAAACATCTATCAGCATTTCCTTCCTGGCATTGAGGAGACTTGTCAGCAGGTAACTAGCTTTTCCATGGGAGGTTGTTTTGTAATCTGTTTTATTTCCTATTGTGTTTTGCACTCAAGTGCCACTGTATTCATCTGTCAAATTACATCATCTTTCCACTCAGCCCCTGGTTACCGTCAAGGTTTCCCCTGTTGGTTGTCAATCACTGCTCTAAAGCACTGTGTTTACATCATGGTTACACAGGCCATACATGAGGTTCACTATAAAATGTAATGATATAAAATCAGTAGTGACAGTAGTGGAAGCACAGGGGGGGAAAGCACAGGGGTTACAGGTGAAAGGCAAGAAGAGCTCCTGGTATGGTGTTAATGTGATGATACTGCGCAGTGAAATTCAATCACAAAGCTGAAAGTCGATTGAAAATGTTGATCAAATATAGATGTGCAACAGCTGGGGAGGTGATGTTGTTGTGCCTGAATGTCTGGTGCCATCTTTCACTATGGAGGCAGATCACCCTGCAGATTACTGCATGTCTGTCATTTTTGTTCATTTCTTGCATTTCTTTTTTTCTTTTTTTAAACAAAGGAACCTGAAGTATGATCTGAGATTTATTCTATAGTCATGTTGCCCTAACTTGTAGTGGGATCCTGTCTGAAACTTAAACCTAAAATGTTGCTTCTGCCAACAAGCTTATTTTTACATTATTATTATTTGTTTGTTAGTAGGATTTCGCAAAGACTACTTGACAGATTACCATGGAATGCAGTACGAGTCAGGGAAGAATCTGTAAAATTTTGGTGTGGGTACGATTCATGGATTTTGATGAAATAAATCTAAGATGTTTAGGGGACTGATATTTATAAGTGTGTGCAATTTTGTGTGGATACAAAAAATAAATACAGATCTAATGAATTATAGTTTCATAAGCGGTCTGTTGGGCCTTGGCGGAGCACTGTATTTAGTGACATTCTGGATGTATTTCAGATTGACGTTAATTTTGTTTTTCATCACATTACAACAAACCCAGGCACAGAAATCAATCCTGGTCCAGGTAGAACTCACTGTGCATGATACGCACTGGGGACCAACAACAACATTTCAGTGTAATTTGTGCTCCCTGCTATTTCAGCCATCTCACTATAGTCTGGCAATGATTATGCCAGGGTGCGAGTTAGTTTTGCTATAATCTAATATGGTATGGAGTTGCCTTGGGGGAAGGGTGATACCGCTGGTGCCAGGTCCTAAGGTTCTTGGCAGACACAATCAGCTCAGCGATCCAAAGCAGCAAGAACCAGCATGCCCCCAAAAAGTCCATAACCTTCATCAGTTCTGGGGACAAGGCACACCATCAGCCTAGCTCTGCAGGAGGACTTCTTGCCACGGCACGGAACTGGCAACTCCAAGTCGACCTAGGAAGTCAGCTCAAGTGCTGTAGCTACTTGGACACAAATTGGGGACTGATCCACCCCGGCTGGGTCGCCCGGGCGAGGGTTTCTGATGATCAAAGACCCGAAACACCCTAAGATCCTCGGGTTCATCACTGAAGACATGTCCAAGTAGCACCAGTAGGTGTATTGTGGAACTGGAACAAAGAGACTCAAGAACAGATTCTACCCCCGGGCCATCAGAACACTAAACTCCACCAATTCATAAATATGATATATTGACCTATACATGTGCAATAACCAATAGCTAGCCACTCTTCTATTTACAGTATTTATTAATCTTGTATTATTTGGTTTGTCTTTATATTTTTTATTATTTTAAAACAACAGATTAACACCTATGTACTGCTAGAATTATATGGATGCAAATGGATGGAGCTGGTTACAGCATCCTTTCTTTCTACCTGCTCCTCCTGCACATTTGGACCTCTGAGTGACAGCAGCTGACTCCACCCAGATCTCACTGCACCAATATATAGTCAACAGGTTGACATCTTTGAGGCTGTGATCTGTGTGAAACTCCCCCTTGGTGTGTGTCAGACTTGACCTGCAGAGGGCGCTTGACAGGCTGCTGTACAACCACCCAGTCAGAGGAAAGTCTTGTCTCCTCTCACAGCTGTAAGAGAAAGAAGTGTTGTCTACTTCTTCCTCATTACTCTTAATAAACCTGCAGACCACCCCCCACATGTATCCTTATCAATTGTTTTTAGTGTCAGCTATCTATGGGCTGAAGCTGGTCCCACTGCAGACAGGAAGTCGCTCTGCCTAACAAGTTCCCCCATTTTCACCTGTGACTCTAAATTTAGGCTCAGCTCTGAGCTCAGGCTGTTATTACGGGTGATGTAACAGTAGAATAGCAGACAACTGCTGCAGAGGTTACAAGAAACTGAAAGTGGGGAGGCAAAGGTTAAGGCCACCTCAGGGTACTTTCAGAATTAACATGCATGAGTTAAAAAGGTGGATGAGCACACATACCACCCAGCAAAATTATGACACATTCAAACTACTGATGTATGATCCATTTATGAGTTTTTCAGCCACATGGAAAGATTCCTGTCAAAGTAGTAGTGATATCTATTGTAAGGGGTTGACCTCAGCTGCCTGCTAGTTAAATACTTCTCTGTGTATGTCACTCCACTTCTGACCATCACTTCCATCAGCCGGTCAGAGTAGCAGGCCACTGTGGCAGCAAAACCCCAGGCAGTAGGATTGCATTTGTCTCTCAAAGACTATAAATAGACCATATAAATTTGTGATTATGCTCACAGTTGCCAACTCAGAATCGAGCAGCAACATCTGCTCTGTGTGGCAACGCTGTTAAGGTCTGTCTGCTTTTGTGGTGAAGAAGAGAGACACTAACAACCCTTAGTCTTTGAATTGTGAACTAACACCTGCGAGTTACTCATCAAACTCAGTTTATACAAGGTTTTGATGCAAATTCTATCTGGCAGAAGCTTCAACAAGAAACAGGAAAAGCAAGATTCCCCTTTACTTCAGTCCTGGCCATGTTTGAAAAAACTGTTCCCTGGATATTCATTCACATAAGCAGCTAAATCAGTCATCTAAAAGGCAAATGAAAAAAATAAAAGCAACCAGTCAGTTTGTAATGTTTAATTTAGATTGTTTAATGTTAATTCCATGCTGTGTTTCAGTAAGAACAATACAGATTCCCTGTCTGTGGCTCCAGTCAGATATCCAGTAGTACAAATCAGCTCCAAGTTACACATAATGAAGCAAAACAAGAAGAGAAACAAAGGAAACAACAAAAGAAAAAAAAAAAATGAACCTCTGGACCAAGAGGAGCTTTAGTGAAGGGTAGGGGAGAAGCAGCAGAGATGTGTTAACACATGCAAGCGCTGACTATCTTGATTTTAGAGCGCTCTGTCGATGAGCGGGGCCAAATTGAGACTCGTCTTTACACAAGTGAGAAATCTCCCAAGTTTTGAAAATTAAAACCACCAGCTAGCCGCAAGTCGACCTTCAGAGATTCAGCATGTTTGCACAGTTACAGTATTTCAGCACAAGGTACAGTCCAAGGACAACTACAAAAACATGACAGAATCACTATGGTGTAAAAGTTTAGCACTTCTTTGCCCCACATGGATATCGCGAATTTTGCCAACTTCCACTGAAAACCTAAGTTAACAAAAAGGGCACTTGTAGTTTTCAAATTGCCCATAAAAAAAAAAAAAAAGATGATTCGCATTCGACATTTCACTAAAAACAGAGATAAAATAGCTCCCATAACTAATAGTCAACATTATCAGTAATAAAAGTTAATTTCTGTAATTACATTAAGAAAAAAATCTCAATACATCCAGCAACTGATAAAAATATTGAGGAAAAAGCAAAAAAAATACAATGAAAACAAAGATAACATCTCAGAACTGCTTGTACCAGGACAAAAAAAAGGGATTCTTATTATCTTTGTCTGTCTAACATTGTATTTCCTGTCTCAATTAAGTGGTATTTACTTGAATGATGTAAGGGCTAATATAAAAATAAAAAAGAAGAGAAAAATAAACCAGCTTAACTCCGTGGCTCTGCTGGGCCACGGAACTGCAGAGGTGGAGGAAAGGAAAAAAGGGGAAGGAGAGGAGGAAGGTGAGTTTTAGGGGGGGGGGGGGGGGGGGGGGGGATGAAGTAAGAGGGATGAGGAGTGTGAGGTGGTGAGGGGAGGGTCTCAAGTTGTTGGCGGCATAGTCTCACTGGGCCTCGTCCTCTACGTCTTGCAGTACCTCTTTATTCTGTTCTTCACCTGGTGGAGAAACAACACGGTTAAAAATAAACAAATCACTGTCATCACTATGTGATTGCTCAGTTTAAAACAAGAGTGAGAGGCAGACAGGCTTATGTTCGGTACAAAGCCCGATGATCTCAGTGAAATAAAAAATATCCAGTTTGGAAATAAGCAAAATGTCAAGACAATTATTTAAAGTTTTTTATGAAAAGAGCTAAATACCAATTACGATCATTAAAAACTGGTGAAAAACAGGGCTTGTAGCAAAACCAGCATTCCATTCATGTCTCCCCCCAGATTTCTGGTTTGAAGTCTTTTCTGAGCCACTTCTGCCACAAGAGGATTTTGTTTGCCGAGTCTGGACAACAGGGTTCAGATCACTGACTGATATTTAAGTTGCAATTCTAAAGTATGTAAATGGTGAAGTAATTAAAAAATTTTAACATATGTGTAGAGGAGCTGTCGGGACTCATTGCACAGCCTGACAGCACTGCAAAAATACCTCCTTCTTAAGTGTCTGAACAAACCCCGCCCTTTTAACCTATCACAGAATGCCAAAGTCAGGGGTGGGAAGTCAGAGGCCATTAACCAAAATGTAAATGCACTTCTGGTCTGCTATCCAACACATTATACAAGAGGATTTCTTTGAGAAAACTTCATCTGTAAATCAACTCTCTACTAAGCTGTTATATGACAGCATAGTGAGAGACTCCGAATGAGCCAATGTGAGAACATAGCAAGAGATCCTCCACAGGATTCACAGCGAGTGTGTTGATGTTTCTAACACGCGACGGACCTGCACTGGCCCAAAATACATGCTGAGCCTAAACACATCTTTCAGTAGTGTGTGTCACACTCACTCATTCAAGTAGTGTTTAAATAAACTGATCAAAAAGTGAAAAAAAGAGAGAAAATACTCCATCGGCATAGTGGCGAGTAGTTAATGAGTACATTTTCATTTTCGGGTGAACTATCCCATTAACTGGGATCTGAAAGTGTTAAAATTTGTACAGTGTACAGAGTGTGCAGTCTACCATGCCAAACCTCTGCTGCTTGATGTGCATACAGGTTTAATAGGTAACTAAGTGAGCACTGAGTGGAACTACCTACACTCTCATGAGCAGGACTGCCCCCCACCAAAGATTCATTGTAGTCGACAAGTAGTTGTTAGTTCAAGCCATCAGTTGATTTTAATTTGAAATATTTAAGGGGATATCAGAAGAGTTTGCATTTCAGTGCTGAGGAAAAATGTTACAGGTAATATTGTTGGAGAGAAATGGTGATAATAAGTCTTTAAAATGTAACTTTTACAGGCACAAGCATAAAGCAAGTGAAGACTAGCTGCTTGTTAAGACAGAAGCTGAGACTTGGAGACTGTACATTTTGTTGATTTATTTTCGATACATCATGCAACTTCTGAATTTCTAACACCAACACAACATATGCACAATGTGCATTCATGCCAACGAAACATTTAGACAGACCATGTTTATCTATGCTATCTAAAGTTAGGGTGATACCACGCTAATTGGCTCACATTAGACAACAATGTTGGCCTCCAGAGTTTACAGGATGTCACCTTCTCAGGGTTTAACTTCTGGAAATTAATCCTACATTTTGGATTTCCTGGATGCCCCAAGTAATTAATTATCTAATAACTGCAGGGAACAACCATGTAAACCATGTCTGTCCATGCTAATTGAGTGTTTCCACTTCCAGGAGTTTAATGTTTTTTCCCGTCTTCCACCAAATGACAGATTAAACCTTGGTCGACTTAGACTAACATTAAGTCAACTATTGGGTGGCAGCCCTAGTCAATAAAGAGTTTCAACTGACTGTGGTGGGTAGACCGAAGATCCAATGAATGAGTGAGCGACAAAGCAACAGGTGAGTGGACTGCATTATTTAACCACAAGTTAATTCATGTTGAGGAAAAAGAGGTGAGTCACACACAGCAAGGCTTGGGTGAGCAACACTTACAAAGTACAGTTAACATGGGAAATGAACAGTCTGGTTTGTTTCCTTTAGGACTCTACAGCAGAAGGAATAAGAAAAAGACAAGAGAGATGATGAGAAATAAATATAAACTACTGGAATGACCGGAGGAATAGAAAGAACGAATGGTAATTTTTCAACTTATATAAGTAACTGTTTTAACAAGCTGTAACTTGCAGTTGTGCACAGCTTTCATGACTATATTCACCACTATGTATATTTCTTTCAGTTTTGGGTGAATTAAGTAGTTTAAGAAGACGACTGTATTAAGCAACAGTGGTGACAAATGTCAGAACTGATGGGCAGAGTTGAAGAAAATGAAGTTGTTTCAAGCTAATAACCTCAAAAAGGTCTGAAATCCTGATCTCTAGTACAAAGAAGTAGTACCAAACTGTAGACAGTAGCATTTGGGGTTGACAGTCCAAAAGAAAAAAATTTAAGATTTGAATTAATGTGATCTAAATGTTTTTAAGAAAACTATTCAAGAGCACTTTGAAGTTTATTTTTCTCCTGCCTAAACAGGAAGAACAATTATATGAGGTGCTCAGCAACAGCTGCATTAATTCAACATGTTCTACTGTTATTTCTGTCAATACCATCCTCAAACAGTTCAGCCCTAGAATATAAAGCTGCAAGGTGGAGAAACAGGTGATCTTCGTTAGGTAGAATGCTTGTGAGATTTTGTTCTTAAT
The DNA here is from genome assembly GCA_026259375.1 of Verasper variegatus. Lineage (NCBI taxonomy): Eukaryota > Metazoa > Chordata > Actinopteri > Pleuronectiformes > Pleuronectidae > Verasper > Verasper variegatus. Next base: position 1,156,188 of record CM048047.1, on the reverse strand, counting down.
GGCTGATTTCACTTCAGCCTCTCTGGATCCTGCACTCTGTACATGCAGTGTGAGCAGCATGATACATGCACTGACAGCTTGGGTGGTTGGATGTGCATTCAAACCGTCGTTTAGCTTTTTGGTCATGGCTGCACTGTCATTGACTTATTATTTGATTATTGATTTTTCCAATAATGTCAAGATTGTATCTACAAAAACATTTGTCTTCAGGTGGATCACCATGGCTTGGAGCGGATGTTCAATACTTATTTAACTATGATATAAGGAATGCCAGGTAAGCACAAACATCTGCTTTATTTTATAATAGAAATTACACAAAAAACTAGAGACCCAGTTTCTCAAATTGTACAGGGGTCTAGTACAAAGCGGTGTCCCAGCCAAGTCAGAATCAAAGTCTGCACACAGTTGTAACACAAGTCAAAGGGACGGGATATTTATATTAAAAAAAAATGACCATTTTGATTACTTTTTAGATCGTTGCTATATTTATTTGACAGGTGTGTCCAAATAAAATTTTATGCTTGGTAGCTACAGTATACTAATAAATATTCCAGTACAGTAAAGTCATGAAATCAGATGACAACACTACTGCAATCAATTAGAAGGCTTACTCTTCCTGGTAAAGAGCACAATATTCTAATCTAGCAGTGCATGGGTGTTGTATTACTGCTGACTCAACAGATCATCCATCAGGCTGCTTGGAGTTATTGACAAATGTTATAAATTCAGTACAAACGTGTTTAGGTGTGTAACAGGAGATGAGTGAGGTGTGGGAGAATTGATCAACGAGGGCCTAGTCCTTGAAAAAGACGTTGATCAGAGACAATAACAGATAGACAGTGCCAGTGCAGAAAATATGTCAGTGTATGTCATGTACAACAGAAGTCCTATGAATGGGCACCATGGCATGAGCCTCTTACCTTCTCCCTGCATATCTGAAGTCCATAGTGTCAGGTTGTCACGTAACAGCTGCATGATAAGTGTGGAGTCCTTGTAGCTTTCTTCACTCAGTGTGTCCAATTCTGCAATGGCGTCATCAAATGCAGCCTTTGCCAACCTGAGCAAACACATTCAGCACTTGGTTTAAAATCACTATATATAGACTTAAAGATTTGAGTAGATTCAAGAGTTCTGAGCAGTGATGAGAAATTTGAACAAAGACCAGTGTCAAAACCAAGCCTAATAACATCCATTGGAATTAATGTGGTAATACAATAATACATGAAGGTCAACTCGGTGAACACAATTTTTTCCAAATAGAGCATTTAAAGCTTCACCGTCACTTGACAGAACAATACACATGATTTGGCAGAAGAAAAAACTGTAGTGATGCACTGCAACTGAGACTAATGAGTAAAGATACACTGAAATCATCAGATGGTTTCTAAACGGTTGTTGTCAATACACTGAAACTTTGGATCCTTTCAAAAACCCCTGTGATGACATTTTGATATGTACCCAGAAGATGACTCTGCTTTAACATTGTTAATCAAACTCAAAGATATACAAGAGAGAAAATGTATTGAAGAAACAATGACCTGCATGCACGGTCAGGCGAGTTGAGGATCTCATAGTAGAAGACGGAGAAGTTGAGGGCAAGGCCGAGGCGAATGGGGTGGGTGGGAGGCAGCTCGGACATGGCTAGGTCGGTAGCTGTTTTGTAGGCCACCAGGCTGTTCTCTGCCGCCTCCTTTCTGTCATTGCCAGTGGCAAACTCTGCCAGATACCTGTGGTAGTCACCCTTCCTGCAAATGTTTTAGGGGGAAAAATTACTAGGTGGTGCATGACAATATTAGATGTAATTGTTGCATTGTGATGTCTTTGGAGCAAACTGTTCAAGTTGTGACATGAGCCTTCACTTTACACAACACATTCCTTTAAAAAAAATTCAGAACTTTCCTGATATTGCCAGTGTTCTGTTTTGCTGTCAGTTATTTCCTATTCAACTATATAAACATGTGAAATAAGGATGCAAGCCCCAAAAGTTATACAACATTATGTGTAAAAAATAGAGGATTCATTAAGTCAGCTATTAAGTAATATTCAGACCACAAAGCTCTTACATTTTGTTGTAAAAGACCTTAGACTCTCCCATAACAGCAGAGGGGAGTAGGTGCCTCTCCAGTGCATCCAGAATATCATTACAGATCGCCTTCAGCTCGGTTTCAACCTGCCACCAAACAAAGACAAATAAGTAATTATTCTATCGGCAAAACATTATTGTTGTAATACATAAAGACAATAAAGCAATTGCTATAATCCAAATTGTAAGTTGGACTGTCTGCAATCGTCTTAATATGACATCCACTGTAGCTGTCCGTGTCCTCTTCTGGGTTCCACGGATCAGCCACAAGATTTTTTTTTTTTTTTACTTTGTCAAGTCAAGAAGTCAGGGCAATTTCAAACTGCAAAATATGTTTTAAATGGCATTCCTGATGCTTCACAATAAACATATACACCAACCTGCAACAACATTACAACCAGGTACTATTTATAATGCTGTGATCAGTTTTTAAAATCAGCCAAAATATTTCTGATAGTCTGCTAGTAGATTGATTATTTAATTCCTGTTGATTAAATGTCAATGCTGATGTTGAATGCTTACCAGGTAATGTGGCAGCGATAAAGAAATGTGTCCCCCTGAGGGAGTTAGAGAACTACTAACCAATAAAGTTACAGCAGCAGGATAACTCATCTCTGAATCCCATTAGGTCATTGACTGCAGTCCAACTGCCTCTCCCATCTCTCTGACACACCCGGCCTCTCCCATAATAATAGCCAGCTCTTGTTTCCCTTCATAAAAGCAAAAGAGTGCACCACTTGCCAACTATGACTCAGATGCAGTCTGTCCAGTAGGTGCCTCATGATGTGCATTATTAATATGAGCAAGTGATTTCACATCAGCAAGGCAAAACTGAAATGCTTTGAAATGAGAAAGATAGAGGGGACAATGGGACATGGTAACTTTATGTGTTCCTGGAAGACAGTCTAAATAATGGCTTACCGTTTGCCTGTAATCCCGGATCATCTTCAGTTTCTCTTCTGTCCCCTTGCTCTCTTCCCTGGATTCGATACTGCTGATTATCCTCCAGGAGGCTCTCCGAGCTCCGATCACATTCTTGTAGGCCACTGATAGTAGGTTCCTCTCTTCCACTGTGAGCTCCACATTCATACCCGCCACGTTCTTCATATAAGTCACCATCTCTGTTAAGGAAACATAAGAATCTCATTTATGCACTCTGCTGTGTTATTTAAATATGTTATTTCCACATTGTATCTTCAGAGTACACATCAAGGTGTCTATTATCTCAACATGTTAGCTGATGACATGGTGGTCTCAAATTGTGAGAAACATTCTAAATTAATTCTCAAATCCATTACTATGATGTGTCATCAAGCCTCCAAGGAGGCAAACCTGTTTCAGATATATTCAAGGAACCAGCAGCAGGCCAATTATATCTGCTTCACAAACCCTTGAGGTTCTTTTTGGTTGGTTGTTTAAAAATGTGTCAGGTGTGTCATGCTCAAAGATAATTATTGGTAGCTTGCAGAATATGCAGGGGCTAGAGGTGAAATGATATGGTGGGTTAAGAATACATGTTAAAGTGTTCTCCTCCTATTCAACAACCAAGCAAACACACGCACATAAACCACTCACTTCCTTAATCTATCATTGATATGTTCTTTTTAGGTTTTAATTATGCTGGATGTGGCACTGCTTTCAGATGGCAGTGTATACATTGCACTTTGAATAATAAATAAATAACTTCCGCAGTATACGCCTTTAGAAATGTATATATTGAGTGTCAGGATTGGTGTTAACACCGTACAGCCCGTGGCAGTAGAACAATTGACGACTACGACTTCATTTCCAGCCAGGATACCACTTAGCCACTTTAAATCACTCTGTAAATGCACTCGGTCCAAATCCCTTGAATGAGTCATGGCACATTCACTTCACGTTTCTGGGCAAAGGCAGGCGTCTAAAAACAGCCACTGTCCGGCCTGTAATGGTATGACAGTGTGACGGGAGCGTTTTCTTTAATCGATCTGTACAGCCCGTGTTCAGGGGAACACCCCACCAAGTGCACAGATGCCCTCCCACTCACTGCTAACTCACTTAGCGTCAAGGAGCTAATGCCTCGCTAGCGTCTAAATTAGCTCACGGCAGTCTGCGAAAAAAAATGATAAAAAACGGGTGGATGTTAAATTGTTAGAATGGGTACATAAACAGCACAGTAACATGTGTGCCGATTGAGAGAACAAAGCGAAGCAGTAGCTCAAATGTTCCGCTACATAGCTAGCATGGTGCAGTGGGGGGGTGGGGGGGGGGCAACTACTGACAGCTCACGCTCCAGTAATCCGCCATTTTGTTACATCCCCTCCGCTAACGTTAGCCACTTTCAGTCCCCCTCGCGTGGAATCCCCAAAACTCCAACAATCCCCACAATTACATATTTTGTTCATGTCACGTTGGATTATTCGGTGAATTAGTCCCTTGTCATGTCAACGAACAACAAGCGCCGCGGTCGTAGCCACATTAGCTGTTAGCCGCGGCTAACAGTGAGCTGCTACCGAACACTGCACGGTTACCATTAGCTAGCATGGAGAAAAAAATACCAGCTGCGAACATGTCCCACTCGCAGCCAGCGCTAAGAGAGACTTACCATCATATCGCTCTGCCTGCTCGGCAAGCTTTGCCAAATAAACTTGGTCACTTTTCTCGTCCATCGTGTCTGGGATGCTGGTAGCGAAGCGAAAATGATCAAACTGGCAAACACTTAGTGAAAAACACGGTGGCGTGCCAGGTCTGTCGGAGGATCGTACAATCCTACAGGGTCGATGAGTGGTGTTCCGCCCCACCGGCAGCGCTGCGCTGGGCTGGAGTAATGATGGCGACGAGCTTCATCCGGGTCCTGCGTATACGCACATGAACCACCAGCTGTGATCCGCCCATCAGAAGCTAACTTTAATGTGTGGAGCTAAGCTGCAAGGCTGTAATCTTATTTAAAGAGTAACACTTAATACACTTTATTGTGTTAGCTAATTATTGCCGCATTTAGACATTATGTTAAAGTCTGAATTGACACTAAGCTCTGTCTTTCCCCGATGGAAAAACAATTATTCTGTCTGCTTGACAAATGAGTACATCTGTACTAATCTGTGACCTCTTGTACTCTACACCCCCAAAGTCACGTGACTAATTCTGCAGCTCAAAGTGAAAAGTAACTCAACAGCAGCAGGTCTGTCTGACTAAGACAAAGTTCCTGGAATGACACACTAAGAGATCTGATCACAATGGACTGTGTTAAGTGTAACTGTGTGTGCTTTCACCTGGGCCTAAAATACATCATGATCATCTCTCCTGTGACCACTTTTGATCAGATCTCACTTTCCTGCTCTTTATAGCCATTTGTAGAAATTACCTCCAGAGGAAGTCTGGAGAGTTCTGCAGTTTGTCTTTCTCCGCTCAGATGTGTTCACAACACAGAAATCTCAGGTCGGAAGTAACATATTACTTTCACTGTGAAGATCACGTTTTTGTTTACGTCAACATCAACACCAGCTTCGGCACTAATCACCAAAACCTCTTGACATCTTCTACATGCATGGTTCTGCTTTTTCAACTGGAGATTTTGTCTCTTTTTGTTAGTTTTTCTTTCTTAATTTTTGAGTCTGTTGCTTGTCAGATACACCATCAACACGCCCACTTGCTTGTGGTGAATCCTGCAGAGGTTCTTCTGCTGCCTTCTTACATCAGCTCCTCTGGACTTTCTGCAGACTTTATACCAGGTCTCTGGTCTGCAGAGTCTGCAGAAAGTCCAGAGGCTCTCACTCAGACATTTGCTTTCACACACACAGCCCCTTCACAGAATGTCAGGATGATCTCCGGGGTTCGGTGCATGTCTGAAAGCAGCTAATGCTAATAATCAGAACTGTGATTTGTCTTTGTGAAGAGCAAATTATTAAATTTTCACCTAGTCAGAGTTTACAAATGTGTCTGATGTCACTGTATACATGTGTGTGTGTCGGTGTAGAGAGCAAGGGAGAGAGGAGTCAGGAAGGGCATTATTATGTGGTCATATTGTTGCTAAAAAAATCCATACATGGACAGTGATTCATTTAGAAAGTGCATCAGTTGAAATGTTGAGAACAAACTTGAAATTTCAAGATTAAAGTCAAACGTTTCGGGAAAACATCAAACTACAAACATTAGCACATTTGACTGCCGCTACAAAATATCTTGTGTGGATGAATTGATTAACAAGGAAAATCTTTCTCTTTCAGTGCATAAACCCAGTGTGGTGAAAAAAGTGGATTTGATGGAGTTGACATTTCTTGATATTTTTACTTTATTCCTAAAATTAAAAAATTAAAAAACTCCCTCCTATAATTTTTCCTTCATGCCTGCCCTGAATACTCTTCTGTAGTGCTCCACATATTTACATGACCAATGAAAATATCAACCAGTGGGAGAAGAGATGCTAACACCTATCTAGGTTCAAGGAGTGGTTGTCTTGAATCACACACAAGAAAAGTTCAAATGATGTTGAGCAGTTCATAAATGTATTGCCTTACATTAACAATCTCAACATACACAGCACTGTAGATTTTATTTAAACATTTTAAAACAAGCTTTTCTAAAAATAAATGAAATAAAGCAACAATATAAAACAAACTTAATCCTTTTGGAGTGTAATTCTCAACTCCAGGAGTTTGAGATCCAGTATTTCAGTTGTCGCTATGAATGTATGTGTTGTAAGTTCTCTCACAACTTCTTCCCTACTACTACCTGGGTAGAGTTGATAGTGTGCAAGTGTTCAAGCTAGCCACACGTCTTCTGTGGACTGATCCTATGGTTGTCCACACAGCGTCCACATTCACAGGCTGGGCTCGCCAATCTAGTTTAAAACAAAAAGTTATCCACACAGTTATAATACTAACTTTATTTGTATAGCACTTATCTAAACAAGGTAACAAAGTGCTTCACAAAAATCCAGGCAAAAAATAAAATGTATTAATTTAGTACAATTTTAAGCACTAAATTATAACATCATAAGGTCAAGACCTTAAAATTGATAGAGGAACCTAACAGTTCCCACAATGAGCAAGCATTAATTAGTGCAGAATAGTAAATTCATCTTTTCTCTTCTAAGATCTCATTAACTACATCAAGAACATAATGTACAATATAACCAATAACTAATTATAAACTTAAATTTCAGTGTGATGAATTACCACAATGCAACATTCTGTGTTTTAATATGAACAGATGGATTATTTATCAGGAGTTAACAAACCTCACCACATATCAGTACATTACCACAGTTGTTTATCTTTTTAAACTACTTTTTATCTGTAATATATCCATTTTTAATAGAGTCTGACTGATATGGATACTTGAATGCAGATGCCATTATTAGGAGTAATCAATAACTGATACCAATATATCAGCCATTATAAAGTATATATTAAAATGGAAAGGATTCCAAAGGTGTCATTATCAAACCTTTATGATTAAGAAATATAATTGAAGTTTTATAGTTTATACTATAGATAACTATTAATAAAAAAACACAAAATATATGGAGGTGTTTCACGCACAGGGCTGTCAATCCGCAAATACTTTTTTCACCAAGGTCTATTATATTCCCTGAGATTGGTGAAAAAGTAAAAAATGAATAAATAAATAAATCTAGCAATGTCAAAAACCAATTGACAGGTATTAAATTTATTTTTAACTTAACTGTACAACTTCCACTTACCTGCTCATTTATTTTTCAACATACATTTTATTCCTGGTAGTAATGTAGATTTATTGTATATTTCGGTCATTTATTTTGTGCTTCTCAATTTGTGAAACAGTGCAGTGGAATAGTTTATTACTGCACACTAGTCAGTGCAAACTAGTGAAGCTAACATTGCAGTTTTCTTACAAACTGCACTGTAAGTCCACATTTATCCTAACGTCTTGTCAAAAATATACACAGCTCTAAAAAAGAATAGGGAACACTTAAATCACATCAGATCTTGATGTACAAATTATTCAAGCTTTAAATCTTTACTGATGTACATTGTATAATTTGCTCAGAACAAAGGAAAACAAAATGATCAAACCACTCAGGGCTGGATTCAAAACCCCACTGAAAAGCAAAGTAAAAAATGTAAATCACAGGCTGATGCAACTTGTGGGAATTTCATCAGGGCAACTCATAATGTGACTCAGTAGTGTGTGGCATCCACGTGCCTGCAGCTCCTGATGAGCAGGGGATGGTGTCCTGGGGGATTTCCTCCCAGACCTGAATCAGGGCATCAGTGAGCTCATGGACTCTTGTGGCGGTACATGGCGGCGTCGGATGATACATAACATGACGATACTTAACGTCTCATAGTGGCTCAATTGGATTTAGATTTAGTCAATGGCATCAATGCCTTCATCATCCAGGAACTGCCAACACACTCTGGCCACAGGCCGGGCATTGTCCTGCACCAGGAGGAACCAGGGGACCAATGCACCAGCATAAGGTCTGACAATCACTCTGAGGATTTTACCTAACAGCAGAGCACAGGTCGCACTAGAGGACGTCGGGACCTCATGCCACTATCATGGAGTCTGTTTCTGACAGTTGGTCAGAAACATGCACACCAGTAGCCTGCTGGAGGTCAATTTGTAGGACTATGGCAGTGCTCCTTCTGTTCCTTTTTGCACAAAGGAGCAGATACCGGCCCTGTTGCTGGGTTGATGACCTTCTACTGCCTTGTCCAGCTCTCCTTGTGTAACTGTCAGTCTCCTGGTGTCTCCTCCATGCTCTTGAGACTGTGCTGGGAGACACAGCAACACTTCTTGTGACCGCATGTATGGATGATCCATCCTGGATGATCTGGACTACCTATGCAACCTGACTGGGCTGCAGCTACCGCCTCATGCTACCAGTAGTGACAAGGACACTAGCAGAACACGAAACTAGAGAAGAATCAGTCAGGAAGGAGAAGGAGAGAGCAACTGTCTGCAGCCACCACATGTAAAACCATGTCCTTTCTGGGAAGGTAATCGACGTCATCGATTATGTAAATACGACGACTCGCAGAACGTGCGTCGACACGTCATAAGGAAGGTGGCCGCGCACAGTCAAAGCATGGACTCACCTGAAGAGCAATCTGAAGCAAAACAAATCGCCCACGATCATCTAGCATAGTTCCCAATAGTCGGAACGCGGTCCGGACCGGACCCAGACGCTGTTATTAGATTGTGACGGAGCGTTTCTATTTTAACATGCGAACGTTTCCTCTCACTTACGGTAGTCTTATTTTAACCTGCGCAGCTATTTTCGTCAGTACGGTAGTAAATCCTGGCAGCACACGGTAGAGTTCACTTCTGTCACTGAACAAGGAACAAAGAGAAAAGGTGTTAAAGCTGTTAAGTTGTTAATATTTTTTGGGATTCTTTATATGTGAAATGTAGTGATATATGAAGAAGAAATATAAAAAGAAAAAGAAGACCTTACCTTATTTTTCTTGAAGAAAATATTTATTTTATTAGTAGAGTACACTTCAGTTCAGTGTGACAATTTATAATAAAGACTGTTGAAATACTTACTTTATTTTATTTGACAGTTTATTTGAGTTTTTTTTTTGATAAACTGCTAAACTTGAATTTACAGTGTTGATATTCCTCCAGAAAGTTACCTGACTTTTACTTTGGTTTCCATTTATTTTTTTTGTTGGACAGCTTAATGTAGATCTATGTCTTTACCGTAATGGAACAAGCTTTTCAGCTAATTTTATTTTGGAGAGATATGGGACTGTAAAAGCAGTTCAGATCGGGCTATTTTCTGTTGGGGATTAATGTCTTCCAGTGCACTTGTTAATTTGTTTGTGTTTAAGAGAATAATTTTATAATATATTTTTTATAAATTCATTATATTAATTAAATAATCAAAAAGAATTGTTAGAATAATATTTTAAAAAAGTTACATTAATCGATAGGTGCAGCCCTAATTGTCGCTTTCATTTGCACCAAAGCAGGTGAAATTGATTGAGGATCACTTGTGCTTCCGAAATGGACAGATTGATATCCCTGAAGTTTAACTGACTTGGTGTTATACTGTGATGGCAAGTGTTCCCTTAATTTTTTTCAGCATTATAATAGTATGAATGGCTTTTGTAGTGAGGCAACTGGCATGTTCAGCATGAATGAAAATGCTCTTTGGTCATGAATTGTAGAGTTAGAACAGTCAGAATTAAAATACATATTATATTTGTTCAGGTGGTAGCTGTTAGAAAATGCTCTGTAAGAAATCCCTGACTCAGAGGCACATCATTTTCACAAGGATACAAACAGCTAAAAAAACATTAAACAAATAATTTGTCATGGGTTTGACTTTATTTACTAGTATATTAACACATTACATGCTACAGAAAATAAAAAGGTAATTTCAATTGTCTTGAAAGAATATAGTGTTATAATAAAATGGCACATTTTGATATTAACACAATTACCACTGGCATTTTGACACCCCTTCCTTTTCATGTAAGGAAATGAATGACTTCATGCAGGGCTACTAAAAAAATACTTCTTGGTGGTTTCATTGGCAACACAAATTATAAGATAATGATTTATGTAGCTAAGCACTTGCCATGTGCGATGTGAGTGTCAAAGAAGCTTGATTTGATCACAAGTACACAGATAAAAAGGGACTTTGTAAAAAAAAAAAAAAACTGGCAGTAAACACAAATGTTACTTTCCTAGACCACAGACCTTTCCAAGAAGTCAGCCAAATATTTTTAAACCAGAAATCTTTTAACACGGGTGTGTGGAATATGGCCAACTTGAAAATACAAAGTGAAAGCACGACAGATGTATGTCAGGCTGAGCTTTAGGTCAGGGAAACCTATGTGTGGGAGCAATCAGGGATCATTGAAAACCATAAAAAGGAGAGCATAGAGTCAATGCAAACTCTGCGTAAAAGCTGTTAAGTGCATTCTGTTAAAAATCTAATTTCATAATCTTAAATCTCATAAGGACTGGCAAAATATGGTTTCCAAAAGGATCCCATCTTTCTGAATGTTGCCACAGTGCCACCTAAAGGTGGCATGCTGTGATGGTAAAAAATACTGAACCATGACATCTGAGAGAAACCTTCACTTGAAAGACCCAGCAAGTTTTCACTGATCATATTCAAAGTGGAGCAGCTTCACTCAAGCAAATGTCTAAGCTGTATATCCAGCCTGCTTCAATCCAAACCAGTTTATGCATTATGATAAATGTGGGTGATGATTGTCAGGTGTCAAAAAGTAGATTGATTCAACCTCAACAGAATTCCAACCCTTTGAGAAAAAAGGGCAGTCTGTACTATATGATTTGCCTGATCTCTTGGCGATACGAAAAAATGGCAGAAGGGTAAGGAGAAAACAGTGAAAGAAAAAGTCCACGTTAGCATGTGCATCGTCAAGGCTTTGAATAGAAGAGGGGCAGAGGATTAAAAAAGTGAGAAAGCACAAGGAACCGAATATAGTGCAAGGTGGCAGCAGGATTATGAAGAGGTTTAAAACAAAGGGTAGGTACCAAATAACACCACATTCTCTTTTCTTCAACACATTTGACAAGATCTGAATACAGAGCAGTCTGTTTCGCTAAGGTAATACTCAGTGAGCTGAATGGAGAGCACTAATATAAAGAAGACATTACTAACTAACATGGTGGAAAGCCTATTTTCATTCTTTTCAACTTCATTCATGAACATCAAATGCAGAACTGGAACAAGTGGTATTGCGATGGCTGGGGGCAAACAAATGTGCCCACCCATCCCCACCCCCAGTCAGTTGATCTACTTTGCACCAGCAGCCAATCACTCCCTTGCAAATTGTACATTAAAACTGTTTTCCTGCAGTCCAACCCAGCCATAAAGAAAACTACAAAATAATAATACAAAGATTTTTTTAGCATGTAATGACAATGACACAGTTCATCAATTCATAGCAATATGTTCTTTTTTTCTTACAAAAAGACTACTTGGTGGTTGTAGGTGATGGGTGGATGGGGTGAGCAGAGAGCTGAAGAGAGGTTGAATGTAGTGTTGCCTTCATCTCCACCTCAACAAAGGTTTCCTATAGATTCACTGCTGGGGCCTGCTCTACAGCTGTGACTACATGAACTCACTACTAGTTGCTGGTCTCACTTATTATTTGGCATGTGGGGGGGGGGGGGTGTTGCTCCTTCTTAACAACGGTTCCCCTCCAGGTGACTTCACCTTTTCAGTTCTTTATGAGACATGATGTCTCTCCTTGTTAATGATCCCATTGATAAAATGCTGCAGATGTCTGGGCATCACTACGTACGTGTGTCACTCACAGTCTTGGGTTTAACCAAAAATAATAATGCATTCATGTCCAATCAAAACAAAAGTAGATGCACTGTTTTTTTTAAACTTCAAAACACCATTCCCTTGAGCTTAGGTAAGCTGGGAACACGTCAGAGAATTTTCTTCTGTCTAGTTTTTGGAACTTAAATATTAGGTGTTGTAAGCTCCTACAAATACCTTCAATAGCACTCAACCCTTATTTCTTTCATTTCCTGAATGAAGATATTACCAATAAGGAAATACCAGTCTGGAAAAATGAGGCGCAACTGTAGAAAAAAACAACACTGCCATAGCAGGTTTTAGTGAATGACTGTATCCTTGTGATGTCATTGCAAGTTTGATTTGCTCACTACAAACATGCACGGCTCGGAGAACACAAACAGATCAGAATTAAAAAGAAAAGCTGGACTTTTTGGGAAATGCACTTTTTCACCTTCTCTTTAAGAGTTAGATGGAAGATTGATTCCCCACCTGTCTGCATGATAACTGACAGCAGGCTTAGCTTAGCATAAAGACTGGAAGTGGGGGGGAATCAGGTAGCCTGGCTCAGTAACAATTTGATGTTTTTACAGGCGATTATGTGCCTGATGTCTTCACCAAGTGGAGTGACTTACTCTCTGCTAGTTGCCTGACAACTGTTCCCAGTCAACAAGTAGGTACAAAACACTTGTGAAACTTAATTGTGTGAATATACATTATAGTTTGTTTGGTCTAAACAAACAGGATATAACTTGCTAATTGGTGAGCTTTAACGGTGGTGATTGGTGGATTCGCTCAGAGCCAAACAAGTCTTGCTTTGAGTCTTTATGCTAAGCTTAGATTATTAGCTTCATATTTACTGTTCAGGCAGGAGGTGTCTCTTCTAACTCAAGAAAGTTAATAAACATGCTTCACAATCAGTCAAACTATTCCTTTAACAGTGTGTAAAAAAAAAAAAAAAATAGTGCCATAACAGCTTCAAACAAGATGAAAACACATTGTTACTGTTACTCTTCAACTTGTAACTGTATTCCCAAGTGACATGATGCAGCATGAGTGATCCTACAGTGGCGTAAACATGGTGACGGATTAGGATGAAAAATGACACTGTGCTGAGTGTCATTATCTACTGGCTCCAACACAGGAAGAGGAAGTGGCTGAATTCTGTGGCGACGGGTCTCCTGAGGAGTGAGTGTTGATAATGTGTCCACGACAGGGACATGACGAGGGGAGGATCTGAACAGTGTTGCCATACCCGCAGAACAGGAGATGTAGTTTATCTTCCGTTTCCACTGTGGAGTATATGACCCATTCTGACGTCAGTCAGTCAGTCAGAGCAGGCAGTGGAGGACGGCAGGTATGATAAATCAGAGGGGTAGAACTGGAGGATGTTTGTATAACAAGTGACCAACAAGGGTCTGTTTATTTTTAGCTCTCCGTCATTCTCGGAAATTGTACTTGGTGCAGGTAAGAGCTGGAGTAGACGTGGGGGAGGACAAAGCAGGTGAGTGTGTGGAAAAGGAAGTAAAGGAGAGAGGGGAGGGGTGAGGAAGTGTTGAATACTAGTGTCCAGGTCTCAGCCCTGCTGTCCGTTCTCAGCTGAGTTCATCCTCGGCATTGTGCTGGTCCAGCAGTTTGACATGAGTGAAGGGAAAGTGGCCACGCTTGCCTTTACATTCCCCCTCCCACTGGCCATTTACATTAATTTTGGTCACCTTCACCATGTCGCCCACCTAAATGGAGTGAGGGGAGAGAGGAAAGGTGTGAGAGTGCAGAAACAACCACAGCAGAAGTAAAAGTAATCAATATATAGAAAAATAGCTGACATGGAATGTATGAAAAAAGGTAAATCATTCAAACTTACATGTAAACCACACATGTGAACATTAATAAAGCAAATTCGGTTTCATTTTATTAAAAACATTGACCATAAATCTTCATTGCAGATAAACCAGGTAGGATGAACTCAAAGTTTTGTAACTTCAATCTGCATGATAGACTGTTTATAAAAAGCTCTGCACACAATGTCCAGCACACAAACAATAATAAAGTGACAGTATATTGTAGAACTGTTTGAAGAGGACTCACTAATGACAAACAACAATTCAGAAGTAGCTCCAGAGCTTTAACACACGACAAGCAGCAGGTTTAGAACAGGCACTGCACTTGTTCATTTGAATGGGAAACATGACAAAAGCATCTGGCTGAAACCAGGGAATATTTATCAATTTCTCTTGAAAAGAAACTTGACTAATTTTTGCTGGAGTGCTGAAATGGAACATTCTGGACTATTCATCAGAGCCAAGATTTTACAGACTAAACAATGATTGGAAATCTATTCAAATCATATTTGGTGATGTGAAAACCATAAGTGTGTCAGGAGGACACACATATGGTTACAGTTGACCTGCACAGGCAGAGGAGTGGCTGTACCTGTGTCATTGAACCTGTGCAAACAAGGACCAACAGTCAGTTCCAAAGTTCAGATCTTTGTGACTGATGACTGAACAGTCAGAGGTTAAAGCTCTTCAAATCTTCCAAGAGTTCTTGTATCAGTGTGATAACCTGGCACCAGCCCTGACACCTGTGTTTAATGTGTAACTGGCAGCATTCGCATCACACATCACAGCTGCCCATGAAATAAAACGAGTGCAGCATTTAAGATACATTTGACAGGTAAATACTTTGCATCTCCTCCAGTGGTTTCCTGTTTTCTAGTATTTCACGCAATAAAATGTCCTGCATTGCTGTTGTGTGGGGCTGGAATATACTGTTGTTTTCATTAGTGACTAATCTGGTGATTATTTTTAAACATTTGTTCTATAAATGTGAGTAAAAGAAAAGTAACAAGTGTCATCTTCAAAGTGTTTCTTTATCTGACCGACCCTTTCTAGCTCCACTGGATGGTAACTTTAGTAAAGAGATGTTATGTTAGGGTCAACTGAGATGTTGGTAGATAAGAGAGCCATTCGTGGGTACAAAGGTAAAATATTCAAAGACTTACTTGCTTTAAGGATCTTGGGAAAATGTGGCTATCATATAGTATGTTTTGGAGTTATATTTCAACAGTAAATTTCTGCATACAATTATTTTAGTATATGTGTATTTTTTTTTTTTAATGAAGAAGTTCTGTACACTTCACACACAACCATCGAACAACAAACTAATAAAACTGCAAACCACCTCCAACACAGATGAAGAGACCGTCAGAAACTGAGTAAAGCAGTATGGACTGGAAAAGATCTGTGTGATATTTTCAATTTGATATTTTGTTCACCATCACGTGTGATAAACAACAGCACATGTGAGAAGAGATTCTCGTTCAAATCCAATCCAAACGGTGACACAGCTGCAACATGACAGTAAAAGCTCAACATGACTCTGCTCGCATGCCTTGCTGCTGCAGCTGCTGCTTGTGGATTTCATTAATTAAGACTGCTGTTAGTTTGTTATGTGGGTCACTCTTTGACAAGAGTGTTATGTTCGGGAGGAGCTCTATGGTTTTGACAGGGCAAATTTGGTGCTTCTTTTGTTTGTTTTACAGAAGTTTACCTGGAGACTGAGCTGAGGATTAGAAATTGATGAGGCTTTATGCAGCAGGTACCAATGCATTGGAAATCTATTGACTTGCCTGCATGTTGGCTCAGGACATCTCTGGCTATTACCAAGTAGGCAGACCCTATCATCATTATGCAACAAGCCACAGCCATTTGACACACTGATCACAACTGCTTGTCATTGTAATCCATCACTAAATACTATGTAGGGTGTTTGTGCTACTTTGGATCCCTGTGTTTACAGAATATAGGGAGACACTAAACACCACCAGCAACAACATGATGCAGTCACGTAAAGCAGCACCACAAACTGAGGCCTAGAAATGATCACACAGCTGATCCAACACCTCTTTGCCACAGCTTCAATTCAACACGAAAAGCTTCACAGTGGTAGTCGGCATTCTACGGCTGAAGAGACTATAAATTAATCTTAAATGTGGAGATTTGCTGTGATTGTCATAGTTAACTGAATAACTTTTGTAAGGGTCTGTTAGTTTTGCTTGCCACATGGACGGTTTACCTGCAGGCACACAATGCCTGCTCAACCGTGGTTGGTCAAACTAGATACAGAAACCAGAAGGCTTCTGGCCCATAAATCTTGTCCCTCGCCTACAGATTTTGTATATTCACAACATGCAGAATCAGTTTTTAGAAATTAGTTGTAGGACTACTCTATACTAGGACTGATTTTATAGCAGTTGTCTGTCAACATTTTCACTGCCTTTATTATATTAACTATATGCACGGATTTCATCTTCACAGATCTAAAATTAAATCAATGTGCAGTTTTTATAAAAGTCTGTAACCACCATCACAACTTTATGATGCTGAAAAGTTTTGTTTAAAACTTACAAAACATGTAGTATAACATATCAATCCATATGAAACAAGGATTATATGTATATATGACGGCAAGTTAGTTTCAGTTGCTGAACATTAATCTTCACGATTGGTGGGTTTACTGAAGACGACACAAAGAAACTGGAGCTAATTATTAACTGTCCAGTATCACAGTGCTGAGTCATTACTGGAAAACTAGAGCTGAGAAAACAAGCAGCCTCACACAGGTCAAAGCCAGAAAAGTCTGCCACAGGTGGGAGTGTTAGAAACCAGCCCAGTCTCTACATGACAGGTGGGACTAAGTAAAGTTCAAACAGCAGCAGTGGTAAGGTTTAGAAAACACAAAGGAGGGATCTTTATATTTGGCAGTAATGTCCAGCAGGGAGGGAAGGAGACATGAGCACACAGCAACTGCTCCATCTCCCAGTCAAACTCCAGGCTCAGCTGGACTCCTGGCTTCACAGAGACTAAAGGAAATGGTCCTGTTCCCAAACACAAACTATTTCCTTCCCCCAACGACCTGCTCCGTGGGAGCCTCGCTCTCGCTTCCGGACACTTTTAACAGTCCAGCTACCGGGAGCAGAGCTCAATGGCAATTTCTATATCTGGGAAACCCTTTTATCTTTTACTGTTAAAAAGGTATCATGAACGCAAAAGCAAGTCTTTGCTGAATGTAGAAGCCTCTTCAGACTTAACAGATTAACTGTACTGTCACTACACTGATCTCTAAAGAAGAGTTATTATGATGCTTATAGATTATTGAGAAAACTACACAGAGGGTTGAATGAGTATTTTCTGACCTTGATTCTTGCTCAACAAATGCAGGAAAAAAAACATCTAAAGCATCAAAAAACATGAGCTCAGACTTGATCAACTTTACGGGGCTACTCCTACATCATGGTAAGAGGATGGTTGGAGCCAAAGCAAAACACAACACGTCCATATTTACCTCTAAGGCCAGGGCTGTCTTGTCGTAAGCATTGGGCACCCTCTTCTGTATGGCCCTGGCAAACACAGGCCCATTCTGGAGGTTTGGGAGAGGGGTGGGCTGGGCGTACTGGCTGGGGTCTCCCAGAAGCGGAGTGCTGGACTGAGTCGTGGAGCCGTCAGAGTTCCCTAGCATTCCCATCCCTCCCGGCAGCCCCCCAGGCACGCCAGGCCCGGCCAACGAATTGGGAGACGCCGGTCGGTACTTCTCCACGTACGGCACTGGGATCATCCCCGCCCGGCCCTCTGAGTTCTGGGCATTCCACCACTGCTCTTCTGGCTTCTCGAGAACGCGGAGGATGTCACCCTTCCTGAACGGGAGATCCTCCTCATCATTGCCAGGGAAGTCAAAAAGTGCTCGGACGTACTCATCTTCCAGGCGTGGTGGGGGGCCTCCGCCAGGGCCCACGCTGATGAAGGAGGTGTGTTTGGACTTGTTGATGGGTTCTATCAAGGTGGTGGTGTCCAAGTAGTGGATTTTGTAGAATTCTAGCAAAGCAGGGAGGGCGTCGAACTCCTGGTCACCGATACGGAATCTGGGAGGCACCAAACCTGATGAAAACAAGGGAGGATGGAAGAGATATCAGAGAGACAAGTTACCAACTTCAGCATGTTCAAATGTGTCAGATGTGAATCCTGTTTATTTCTGTAACTACGTGTGATGGTGGTGATTTCCAGAATGACAAGGATCTCTGTTTCCTTATTTTGCATTTGTTCCTTCCAATAAAGCGCACTGCATCTCTGAAAAGGTATGAGGAAATAAAAAGAAATATTCTGCTGCAGCACAGGATGTCTGGTCAAAGTCTGTTCAATCCCGTCTGACTTTGAAACATTTACAACTCTTCCAGGGTCAGCTGGTGAATGAGACTCATTTTAATGGTGCACCAGTCCACACATTGCTACACTCACACCGCCCATCAACGTGCATCAGTGGGATCTACTGAGACACCGTGTTGTGTAACATCTAGTGAGCGTCCTGATCAGAGGTGTGTCTGTCTGCTAACAAGCCATCATTACATCAGCACGTGTTTCGGGGTGTCTGGCCTGCTGTATCCTCCACTCAGGAGGGAGGAGAAGGGACCCCACTGCGCACCGCCTTTGGTGCAAGTCATGCAAGAGTGGTCGCATCAGCATCTCCAGCCCACAGAGGCGCCTCCACAGCCCGCTGCTCTCTTACCTGGACCGGACTGACGGTTGTTGCTGATGCTGTTGATGATGTAATGCGAGACTTTGGAGTTCTCCGACACCGAGAGCACGTAGTCGCCGGGGCTGGTGATGGAGTCCCGCACCAGGAACACGCCGTGCCGCTGCCCCTGCAGCAGGGACACAGCCTCCTGCCTGCTCAGCCGGCCCCAGTACCAGCTGCCGCGGTCCTCCGCGTCAAAATTTCCGGCCATGATAACCACTCCAAAGCCGAGGCTTCACCGGGCCTTCCCTGCTCTCCCTCCCGTTATCCACGAGCGGAGCCTTCAACTCATACAAAAACTTTAGCGCCTAGAGCACGTTCAGTAAACAGGAGACATCCGCAGCCGCTCGTCTGGACATCAAATCACAAAACACACCGACTCCACCAGGAAGCACAAAGCACCGGAGTCTGGTCTGAGAGCAGATTTCTGCTCTGTTCGTCTCACCGGAGGTTTGAGCCGCACAATTCCTGCTACTACACCGCGGCCGATGACAACTAACTTCAAAAACTGAAATGGCGGATACGGGAAAACAAAAAAAGACAAATCTCGCCGGATGTGACGCGATAGTTATGTGCGCCAGACGCACGTGGTCAAGCTGGGGGACAGTAACACGACACTTCCGTATGAAGGGAAATGAGACAATAATCCTTACAATACAAGTTTAAACCAATCAGTTTCTTAAATATTCTAATATTACGCTTGTTTCGT
Organism: Verasper variegatus; assembly: GCA_026259375.1. Lineage (NCBI taxonomy): Eukaryota > Metazoa > Chordata > Actinopteri > Pleuronectiformes > Pleuronectidae > Verasper > Verasper variegatus. The sequence goes on along the minus strand of CM048047.1, from coordinate 1,136,568 downwards.
TTCCCATCCAATAAAATAGTCTGTATTTTCCCTTTTATGCTTATGCTCTTTTGGTTTTTATTTTGGAGATAAACCCAGTAACCCCCTGTTTCCGGGTCTGACTGTCTCTGTTTGACCCGTCCGTCATGATGTGTGCTGTTGTGAAATGTAAATTATGTCTCACACCCCATGTACTGCTCTGCTGCAGGCACACTGCAGACACACACTCCTCACATGTGTGGGTCAAGCTCTCCTCTCCATCATGTGTTTAACTACATACCTGCCTAGTTAATAACGGCACATTTGCACTTTGCAAAACATTCCACTAGATGTCAGGCAAGGACCATCCAAAACAAAGGAAACGTTCCAGTATCAGTGCAGACTGTTGTGGTTTGATTTGTGATGGAAATTTGGAAATACAAGAGGCTGGAAACACCAAAGTTATCTACGTGTATTTTAATAGGGGCTTTCTGCAGAAAGGATCAACACAGAGAGTCACAAGGATCTCAGAGTGAAGATGGAGAACAGTCAAATGTAAGGATCTTATATAGGAGGACTAAGGCTGTCCCTCAGAACCAGTTCAGACTGGTTCTGTCAGCACAGGTTGAGAGAGGAATCGAAACACAGACAACTGATGTACATATGTTTCCTTTGGAGATAAGCAGACATCCATTCAGTTCTTTGGAGAGTAAATGGCTAAAGGGTCTGACAGTTTTCAGGTCAAAACAGTTCAGACCATAAAACAGTTCAGGTCATAAAGTATTTGGACAGGTTGTATATGTATGTAGATACAGGTCATAAAAGGGCTGCAAAAACTTACTTTCCAACTACAAAATAGTTTCCAACCACACTTAGTTAATTTTTCTACTACAATGCCTAACACCACCACCTCTGTCCACAATAAATCATATGATAAATGAAGAATTAAATTTGTGAAAAATACAGAAATTGTTTATCTTTATCCTCTGGAATCATATAAAGTGTTTGTGTGGGTGTGGTCTAGTTATTACCTATTTTGTGGGCACCAAAATCTGTTTGCACATTTTGAAGACTTGCAAATAATGTAAATCAATAAATTCTAAGGTGAAGACATGTTTTAAGGGTTAGGTTTAGGTTTAAGTTTAGGTTAGGTTAAGGTAAGGTTAGGTAAGGTGAGGCAAGTTTATCTGTATATCACATTTCAACAACAAGGCAATTCAAAGTGCTTTACATAAAATATAAAAGGCATCATGACAAGTTGTAAAAGCGACATAAGACAATACAAAAAGGCGCATTTCAAAATAAATTAAAAGTTAAAAGGAGTTGAATACAGAATATAAAAAAATAAGATACAATATGAAATAAAAGAGTGAGAATAGGAGTGCAGTTAAAGAAATTAGTCATTGTATGATTTAATAAAAGGCTGAGGCAAAGGAAGCTTTCAGCATTGATTGAAAAGAGCTTTTGGGGCTTGTTCCGCTAATGTGGAGCACAGAAACTGACCTTAGAAAGCAGACCTGTTCCAGACGACCTGAGTGGTCTGAATGGTTCATAATTTATCAGTAGATCCAAAATATATTCTGGCCCTAGACCATTCAGTGTTTTAGAAACCAACAGCAGGATTTTGAAGGTAAGGGTTAGGGTTAGGCAAAATAGTAACTCAATGTAATGTCTTCTGAAGTCATGGAGACGTGTGTTTTGTTTGTTTCATTTGTTTTTAAGCTCCTTAATACATCATGCAGACTCCTGTACCAGGTTGTCTGACACTGGTCTCAGAGACAAACTAACCATGTGCTTGCATGAATTATGGATTGGTGCAATGTTTATAAAAAATAATTTGGTCATTAGTCATTAATGTAATATAAACACACAACCAAGTTAAACAATGGAAAACAAAATGCTCCATTGCAATATGTGTTTAACTGAACTATTATTACATATGATAAAATGCTGTACTCACAGGACATTACCTTGAAAAATGCAGAAACAATCCAAGAATAAAAGCAGGTGTTTAGGTGGTGGTGGAGGCTCCTCCACGCTGAGGCCTGGATAGTTTGTGCTGCTCTCCAGGCCTCCACACTGGATGCAGCGGACACATACAATCCAAACATTTGCTGTGGGTGGAACAGACCTAGAGCAGTCGTCACAGTCAAACACAAAAAAACCCAAACAGGATATGTTTTTATTTCACAGAATTTATTGGCAAGATCCATGTCATAACAGAAAAGGTTAGGTTGTACAGTGTCACCTACTGTTGGCCTATATATCAATCCACAGAGCATTTGTTCTGCTGTATTGTCTCAGTAAGCTGGCTTGAAAATAAAAGATCGATGGGAGCTGTTGGAAAAAGGTGAGCGACAGAGGAAGGTACTGTATGGAGAGTAATTGAGAGGTATACTGAATATAGAATATATATAGAAGAAAGACTCATGGGGAGAAAACATCCAAGGCCACAGACAGTCATGCCTTCGGAATCACATTAGTTTCTATTTTACATCTCACAATACATCACTCATAGGGCAAGACGTGCACAGCAGCTCTGCATCCTCTAGTCACTAACAGCATCCATAGTTCATTCCTGCTCAGTCAGTGCAGCTAAACAACATGTTGATCTCATGTCTCATTGCGATATATGAAGGGAGTGGTCACACTGCGTGTGGTGACGAGCAGAGACTCAAACAATAGACACATGGCTACAATGGGAGCAAATGATAAATACAGTTACAGTGAAAGAAGTAAAAGTGAATCGAGTGAGATTGTTTGTTCAATATTCTCACTAACAGGTACAAACACAAGAGTTTAAGTCAGTTTGCATCTTTTTGCATTTTACTTGGTTCTTATTCTTAATCAGTGTTTTATCTCTATGAAATGACTTGTTGAAACCCAGGGAATCATTTTAATAAACCATGGTCATTCACACGTGTGTGGAATCATATCAAAATATCTGCAGGAGTCAAATTTGTTGTCAGTGTAAGCTCAAACTGCAGTGAATCCCTCATATCACTGGTTGATGGATCAAAGGTTACAAATGAAAAGCCCAGTCTGTGTTCATACATGGGCCTAGTTCCAGTAGTGATGTCCTCGCTTTGATTTGCAGTGACCTTAACATGAAAGCAGACAAGTGTATGTTTTCCGCACATTAACAAGCATGTACACGTCCCTCTCATCTCCACTGATCAACACCGTCTGTCTGCAGTGAACCTGAGAACCTGTCTATAAAACCAGGATACACTCTGATCCACCATACATGATATACAAACGTTTAAATCACAATATGAACTCATTACTTAATAATCAGTATTTGATGTTCTTTCACATAATAACTCCAAATGCTAATAATCACTCTGGTTTACAAGGACGTTCTTCCTGTGTCTCACATGAATCATGTGAGATGCTGCCGGTGATTGTATAGAGCACGGCGACTCGTCTACTCTCTGTTTAAAGGGTTCGCTGTAATGACTTGTGTGTAAAATCCATCTCAATGCAGCACAAGCTCAGAGCTCAGTGTGAAGCTGCTGCAGATTAAAGGGAAGATTCTTCTTGTAATGAACACGTAATGAACATCTGCATATTAGGATCACAATACAGTTAATGACAAACAGACCATACAAGGTTGGTTAAAAGACCTTGTTGCACAGGCTTTACATGGACTTGTAGGCTCAGATCACTTTTAATATATTTCTTTTTAATGATTATATAAATATTTTAAAATGTGACAAAAAAGTATTTTGCTATGCAAAGTTGATTTCCTGCATAGTCTGTGCACATTAATTTAAATTTATTCAAAAAAATATCTTTATTTAGATGTTAGTCTTTAAATTACACATTTTATAATACAGCCTGTGATTTACATTGTTTTTATGTTGAATGAATCAGCTACAAATTCGATAATTTTTGCTTGTCAGCATGTGGTTTCAATAAAATAGTCTGGCCATCATTCGGTCCTGTGCTACTACTGCAAATCAGTTGTCAAAACATATAGCTCCACATGTTGGATTCTCATCATGTGTACCTGACCTTTCCACAAAGAGATGTGCACATCTATAGAGCTAAAGTAAAGCTGATAAACAGACAGGTAACACATGGCATGTTTTAATTAATTTTACATAAATAAGCAACAACTTCAATTTTTTTTAAAGGGGGACTCTCCTGATCCTGAACAGCAGAGGCTGAGGTTTCCTGACTTTAAAGGCATCAGTAGAATCTGTCAGAAAGGCTCAGACGATCAGGAAGGGTCAGGAACCCTCCTCCCCGACACACTAACACATGCACATGCACATACACACACGCACACACTCTCTTTCGACATTAGGATTTGGTGGTCTATGTGGGTCAGTGGGTTTTGAAAATTCCCTTTTCATTGTTTTACAAAGCAATTTCTGTCACTTGTCATGTGAGAAACCGAGGTCAACATGATAAATGTCTTCGAGAGACTGAAAATGGAGATTCAATATGGGTATAACCCCATATGTAAACAATGGGCCCAAGGTCACTGATACTGTGTTTGTGTTAACATCATGGCTTTTCTTGGGTGTGTTGATTCCCAATGCTATGCGACGTATCTATAAAAAGCAGTTCATCACATGACCAGTGGGGGGCAGTAACAGAAAGATAGGGTAGCAGCAGTTTTGGATCACCACGACTCCGGCAGAAGAGAAGCTTGTGAAGCTCGTCCACATGTAATACCATTTATGATCTCACAGCTGTCATTTTCTCTGGCGTGAGCTCAACATCGACAATACGGTTCCCTTATCAAGTCGTCTTGGCTTCTGTTTATGTTGTGCAAAAGTGGATAATTGGATGGCATGCTGGTGCAGTGGATAACATTGTCGCTCACTGAGTTCGAACTGTATTGTTCCTCTTTAATTCTCCCTGTGCCTACGTGGGTTATCTCTGGATACTCTTCCTCCCATAGTCCAAACATGCATCTTAGGTTAATTTAAGACTGTAATTTGCCAATAAGGGTGAATGTGAATGGTTCATTGAATTGTGATCTGTACTTCCTCTCTTGCCTCATGTCAGCTGGGATCAGTTTCACCCCCCCAACCCAACACTCAAAGGATAAGCGATATAGATGAAGAATGGATGGAAAAATGGATCAGCTGTGCATGAACTGCCCCCTAGTGGGTATTTATGAATCCATAATATACAGACAAAGTACAAAACCAAACATATTTGACTATGGAGTTGCAGCACTAGTGTGTGTGTATATGTTTACTGTCTATTTGGAGCAGAACACATCAGAACACTTCATACAACATGTTGGTTCGATTTCTTTCCTCATAGCATCGTCATGGTTTCTTTTTCAGATTTAAGAGAGATCCTCTAGTGACAGAAAATATTATAGAAATGTTTTCATAGGCGGAGGAGAGAGGTACTTCTTACAACATTGAGCATCACATGTAAAATCAGTGGAGGGGGCCTGTAAAATATACACAAACACCTGATTATATAATACAAAACAATTCAACAGCTCTGTTTTTTGATGATATTCATTACAAACGAGTGTAAAAGAGGTGTAGTGAACTCTGTTTTTGGCATTGTTGTATTGCACTGAATGATACTGCCCAATGTTTGTGTTATTTCACACACCCCCTGTACTCAGGCATTATTCTAGCCTCCATGTTGGAGTCAGCTGAGGTGAAGATTTGTGATGCAACAGCAAAGCCTCACAGGCGCCTTCATTTTTAATGCCACACACGTTGACGGCTGCACAGGCTGTGGTGTATTAGTGCACGGGACAGCTGTCTGCAGAGAAGCATAAACTGTATACGCACTTTTTTTACACACATTTTAAACTGCTTGAGCATGAGATTCTATGGGAAGTTAATATTCTCTGCCTTAATATAATCCTACTTTCCATATCAATACAACGGGTTCCTTGGAGAGTGAGGCTCAGCTTCACTCCCAGGTTTGAAGTATTACTCATGCACACACACATGACTAAACCCAGACCACAAAAATAACAAATGTGGTTCCTTGAATTGTGCGGTGTTCCTCTTGAAATGGCTAATCTAAATGACTGCATACTGAATATACAGTGTATATACACATATATACTGTACTATGCACTGTACATCCAAAAATACTGTTAGTTCTTAAAGCTTTGCATGGACTATAAGTGACACATAGAGGGAAAGCACTAGCTGGGTGAGAGCTACATACTACATAAAGATATCTGCGGCCTATATATAGACACAGCATTGTAAACATGTGATTTACATTAGTGTACAGTACCATGGAGTGACACATGACCTAGATTATGAGGAGAAAGGCTACTAAATATTTCAGCTGGACCCCCCAGGACTTTGGGACACATAGCAGTAAGACCACTGAGCCTTACAAGCTGTTTACTTCTTTTGGTTTCAGCTGACTAATTTCATCCTCGCTGCACTTGTCTTCTACCAGAGGACCGTGCATCTGCTCATTTCTTGAGTAGCAACAGATTTCTACAAATTTGTTGGCCTGACTTTTGAATCCAGTCAATCGTTTTGCCCATCTGGCTGCATGTGGGAGGGAGATATTTTAAACATTTCCACTAGGTTTTTTTTGCAAATAAAACATTTTTCAAAAGATTGAAGGGCCCTTATTACTTTGTATGAGTCTCCATTTCTATATTTTCTTTGAAATCTCTCTACCAGTTATGGGAAGTGTTACAGGCACATGTAGGTATTACCAGGGTTACCAGGAGGAAGGACCTGAATACAGATTATCATTCTATACATAAAAGCCTCACGTGATATAATTAGTCAGTCTAGTCTAGGTATAAGTGTTTTCAGTCTATGAAACAACAGACAGTTAGGATAAAGCTGATGTCCTGTTGGAGATTGTCTCCTCCTGTTACAGTCACCAGGGTTCAGCAACAGCTCGTCCAGAATCAGATCAGTGGAGGGAGTATTGAGTGGCGTGTTCATTTTGGATCACATCCTGCCACCGCTGCAGCCTGTTTGACTTTGAGCACACTCCGTTGGCCTCTGCAGGAACCCTCTCTCGTGTCCTGTCACACCAGACTCGGATGGGGAAGTATTAGCAGAATGTGGAGCAGCAATCAGGTCAAGTGGTCCGATTGGTCGGTCAAGTCGTCCTCCTCCACCCTCATTGGCTCAACGGCTCCGGAGGAGTGCAGCGATTGGCTTGAGTAGGACAAGCGGGAGGAGTGGCTCTGCGTGTCGTCATCGTCCTCCGCCATCACAGCCCTCCTCCCCGGCTGCTGTGCTCTCCTCTTCGCCTCCTTCTCCCCACCATCCTCCCCCTCTCTCCTCCCCCGCCCTCTACAAATATTCCTCTGCTCCTGCACTGTCCACATGCTCTCTTCCTCATCCTCCTTTCCCTGCACCTCCCTGTCGAAGTCCAGCAGCTCCTCCATCATCTCCTCTATCTCCATCTCACCATCCAGCTCCTCCTCCACCTCCGACCGCAGATCGCCCATGCTCTCTGTCCGGTTTGTGTCATCTGTCTCCTCCTCTTCCTCGTGGCCCCTCAGCCTCTCGGGTGGGTCGCTGGCCTGACTCTCTCCAAACTCCAGGATGGTGGGCAGGTTGCCCTGCTTGGGGCAGCGCTTCCTCAGGCTCACCAGGAAGGGCTGTGGCAGGGAGAAGATGTCAACATTGTTGCCCAGGTCGATCCATGTCACACTGGGGAAACTGCCTGGATCCTACAGGGAACAAAATATCAACAAACTGATCACCACTGTCTTATCTTAAGTAAATAATTGCAAACAAATAAGATCAATAGGACTGTCCACATGCACCACCTTCACACACTTTCAATGCAGGAGGTGCCTGCATGACACATGGAGCGAAACTCCTCAGTGTTTCTTCTTGTAGCTAACACAGCTGAAAGTGAATGTGAATTAGAGTCTGACAGGAGAGACCTCTGCTGCATATCTTCCCAGCCTCTCTCCACTCTCCTCCTGCCTTCTCTCCACTGCCAAGTCAGACAAACACGCATACCAATCAAAGGCCTTGATTTAGTATGTGTAGACTTGTACAGCCTACAGGAATGTTTTTAAAATCTTTAGGGGATTTCCACAATTTCCCAGGGAACATACAAAATCTCAGGGAAGTCAGGAATTGATTTGAGGAACCAAGTTTAGTTCCTTGAGCATTTTTCTGGTGCCACAAATACCATTGCTCTGGAGTTAGAATAGTTTAGAATGGGTAGGAACTACTGGGCCATCAGATGCATTTGTCTAATTTTCATTGTTCTTCATATGCACAGAAATCATAAACGCGTTTTAGTACTCAATTTAGTCCCTGACGTTAGTTTCAGGGTCTTGTTAGTATCTAAATATTTAAAGGGTCAATACTGACCTAAAATGTACTTATTTTAGTGTTCTGTACTATAAACATATTGTTTTATACATAATATAATACCTTACAATAACAGCTTCAAAATCTGGAAGCCTTGAGCTACACTATGTAACTCTGACGTGTCATGCTGGAAGTGTACGATTTGATTTACAGCAAATGTCTCACACCAAAAACCAGAGCCGGAGCTACCATTTAGATATAGGAAACAACCAGTTGCCATTTTGAGTGTGGACATCATGTCAGAGCCACTTAAGTAACTGAAGAGGACATTGACGGAGCAAAAAAGAAACCGAGAGCTAAAAGAGGCCAAAGGATACAGGAAAGATTCTGACCTGGCGTTGCGAATATAGCTCAGAGCAAATCTTACATTGTGTCACCCTAAGGCTCAGAGAGAATAAAGTGGTGGGACCAAGGTGTGCATGATTCTAGGATCACTTATTTTTCTGACTTTTGATTTAATGGCTCTTGTGGCCTTAATTTCTGTGGTATCTGTGGACATAAAGTGCATGGTTGATGGAGGTTGTAGGAAATCTATTGTTCCCTGAAATTGTTCTCCAAAGGTTTTTCCTATTTAGTACACACAAGGTTACAAGCAACAATAATATATTGTAATTACATATGATCATTACATTTAAAAATAGAACTCTAAAAGATAGGTGACTCCCTGACCTTCAGTGCATCAGTGAGCTCCTTCAGAATAGTTCTGGTCAGCCTGTTTCCATTCAGTGCCAGGGTCTCCAGATGTGGCAGGGCGGCCAGCGTGGGCAGGAGCAGGAGGAAGGCCTCGTCCGTCAGCTCGGTGAAGCCCAGCTCCATGCTGGCCACCGTGGACGCATGGCGTTGTAGGTGTGCACACAGACGCTCCATGTCTCGAGCCACCAGAGGGATACCGGATAGATCCAATGCCCCGCTAGACAGAGGGGCTGACAGCACCGCCTTCAGGCTGGAGACAGACACATAAACATTTTGAACGTCACTAGTAATTGTGTTGGTTTGATGCTGATATTTTCTGATGATACATGATTTTTCTTCATTATTGGATAATTTTCTGCCTGTTTGTAATGGGCTGTTCTCTTGTCCTGTGTTAATGCTCAGAACTATTCCTTGTCATTAGTGAGTCCTCCTCAAACAGTTCTAATATAATGTCACTTCTTGTGTTTGCTTGATGTGTGAATAGTCTATGGTGCAGTGAAGCTAGAAAACTTTGTGTCCATCCTACCAGGTTCATCTGCAATAAAGATTTTATAGTCAATGTTTGAATGATTTACTTAACTGCTGGTATTTTTTCATATATTGCATGTCAGCTGTTTCAGAGGTCTTTTAAACAAGCTTCTACTTTGAAGACAACTTGTTAAAGAGGATGTGATTCTATGGATGTTGTTGCCATGACAGAGATATTATTGGCCACATGCTGCTAGTTTTGATCACTGCTGTATTTCATTTGAATGTATCACATGTCCAAATTGTACCAAACGCGGTACTGTACTGTTTGCAAGATATGCATTCGTCATACAGACAGACACAACTTTTTGTGGAATAAGTAGATAGATACATTTTCCTAATAATTCATTAATGTACTGCACTTGTTGATTCAGCAATGCATCAAACAATAGCTTGCTTTAGTGACCTTAATAGATTCACTGTCCCCCCCTTGAATACGTGTTCTGATTTGTTCAGCCAGTTATGAGCAGACCCTCTAAATGCGTCACAGACAGAAGCTCCTGCTAAGTTATAGATACAATCTAGGGGTACAATCAATGCGGTTCCTTGTAAAGTACTTTTAGTGCTGGTCAGTTGTGTTAAGGATGTGTGAAAATACAAATCAGCTACACATGTGTTATTGGAGCACTGGGTAGAAGTGAACCAATTCAACCAGTTTTAAATAACTAAATAAATAACAAAAATAAGCCTGGAGGGACACCTGGGTTTGGCAAAGAATCTTGTGAGAATCCATGGTCCGGTCCATCATCTGACTTAAAATTGCATTTTTTCTAACTTACAAACAAAAACAACACTTGAGGGCCAACACTAATGATAACACACAAATAATGTACACATGCGCGGGAGGTTTGGGGACACACATGCACACAAAGCCGGCCGCCCCTTTCAGCACAAAGGTTTAATGAGAAACTAGTGACTGTGGCACAGACTGTGGGATTCAACTATTACCATCAGTTGACAGAAGATTATATTTATTTATTCACATACCAGAGAGACTCTAGGAATCTAGGCCAGAGCAGCTTGCAAAGCAGTGAACGTCGGTCAATTTAGCTCTTCAAAAAAAAGTTTCACTCACTTTCCCCAGGGCCACAGCAGAGGCATCTGTCACTGTGTTATATTTCTGGTTTAAATTTTGGGGTCAAAGTATGTGACAGCTTTTCAAATCGCCAATTTACCAACTTCAACATTTAAAGGCAGATATTTTGACTTGACATAGCAGGAGGAGCACAGGAGTTAATAATAACAGTCCAGAAATTAATTGATATCTACCCATTTATTCCCCAAACATCTGTCTGTCTGTATGTGGAACATACATCTCGCTAACCATACAAGTTATTGGCTTCACACTTGGCATGTGTATAGTGACACAGGGAAGTGCAGTGTCAAATTTGGTGAAATTTGGACATTAAATTCTTAAATATTAATACAAATGAAATAAACAGACATTCAGCACTCTGTTGCAGAAAATGGGTACGGGGCAGTGTGCCTTCAATCTGTGGATGAATTGAACACGTCTTCTTCTAACATCCTCCAATATACTACAGAAGCAGTGGGCAAAATAGCATTGTGATCATATTTTGATAATCAGGAGTTTATCTCCATCATGGCAACAACATTCACAGAATTACTTCCTCTTTAGCAAAATGTCTGCAGAGTAAAAACACAGGTCTGTGTTGCTGCAAAGCTTTATATTGAACAGAAGTATAGAGATTTTAAATTGAAAAGTTGTGAATTAAGGTCTGAAGATTGTTTCAATGCTTTACAGACCTCTGAAATATCTGACATGCAATGAATGAAAAAAATAACACCAGTCAGTAAATCATTCACTTATATATAAACCACACTTGTGAACAGTAACTAAGAATTATATTCTGAAAAACATCTTCATTGCAGATAAACCAGGTAGGATGAACACAAGGGATGAAAGTTTCTCTAACTTCACTCTGCACAAAAGCTCTGCACACTTCCAGCACACACACACAAAAAAGTGACAGTATATTATAGAAGTGTTTGAGGAGGACTCACAAATCACGAGGAATAATTCTGAAGTAGCTCCAGAGCATCAACACAGGACAAGAGAAGAGTTCATTCCAAACAGGCAGGTTAAGAACGGACACTGCACAAGTAAATAGAATCCATCACATCATTCGTTTGAATATTTAAGCCTGTGCTTTTCCTGCTGGACACGGCAGTGATTTGTTTATGTGCCTGAGTGAATGAAGGGCTGGTTAATGGGCCGTCTGCCTCTGGCATCTCTGCCCCCTTGTTGCCAAACCTAATCCTGTCCAAGCGCACCTTGTTTAGAACACAGAACCACATGCTGAGTCTGCCTATGGGTCAATACTATGTTTACAAGACAACCAAAATATGAATATATGAATATCGGTCGGTAAAACCAATAGTAGAGGACAGGCTCAGGAGGTAGAGTGGGTTGTCCATTAACCAGGTCAGAAGGTCCCCAGTCTGCATGTCCTGAGGCACTCCTGGAGGCTGTGCCAAGAATATATGGTGTATATGTTCAGTAAATGGTGTATGATGGAAAAAGCTCTGTGTATGGAAGCCCTGTATGAATGTGTGTTTGAATGGGTGAATGTGTCCTGTACTGTAAAGTGCTTTAAGTGGTCGATAAGACTGGAATAGCTCTATATAAATACAGTCCATTAAACATCACCATAGCAAGGTAAAAATACTAATACTAAAAAGTCATACTCCAGAAAGTAAAAGTAAATATTTGCAGCAAGATGTATTTGAAGTGTACTTCACCCCTTAGTTTTGGCTGAAGTGTATGTGATACCAAAACCAGCATTTATGTATTTCATCAAAGAACAGTCATATAATCCAGTTTACAGCTCAAAAAACACATTGAGGTGTGCAGTATCTCTTTGCTGTATCAAAAGTAAAAGTACTCATTATGCAGTACACTGTCCCTGTCAGTGTTATTATTATCATCTAAGGGGAGAATGCACAATTTTATGTTGTAGCTGTTCAAAGTTCAATTCATTTGTCCTAAACAAATCTCTAACAGTGTTTGTTATTGTCAGAGATTTATAAGTTGGAGTTGAGTAAATGGAAGCATAACATAGAAATACTCAAATTTTGCTTCTCACAACTGTCTTTTCTTTGTCTCGCGAGGAATTAATCCTTCTCTTATTTGAAGATGACTTCATTCTGATGTGACTCTCCTAAACTACCTCAGGAGCAATAAGGAGCAAGAGACTAGAGCATCTAGTATAGAATTTGATCACTGTCACAAATTTCAGAAATTGTGTCGGCTCACATGTAAGACAATCAAGTTTGCTTTACCTTCTTAATACTAGAGAATCAAGAATCTAATTATTTGAAATGAATATCGATGGTGGGAGACAGAAATATGGATATATGGATAGAAATAAGCATCAGGTTGCAAAAAGAGGAAAGCAATTTCTCAAGAGCTAAATTTAAAAGGTAGGAGAAAATAGTCTAAATGTAATATTGATCCTAAATTGAGCTTCCAGGAGAAAGATAAGACAAAGAAGAGATCTTATTTTGAATTTTCTTTTCCCTTGGTAATAAGTACAAGTACATCAAATATCTATATGAGTGCAGTACTTGAGGACATGTAGATAGCAAGAAAAAACTATGTTTTAAGATACACATTTTAATTCCACTGCCACACAACACACCTAACACACCAGGAGGTATCCATGATGATATCCAATTCTTAACAACCTGTTTGCACTGGTCACATCAACTAACCTCTACATGTTTCCCTATGACTCTAGCAAAATAATTTAAAATATTTAGAAAAGTTGACACTTTGTCATATTCTTGAGTCAAAAGCTGTGCAACTGCATTATTTTTTAGCCTCGGGCCTACAAAGATGTCCTACAAAGATGCCCCTTTCACATCACTTTTATGTTTGTCTGTAATGGTGTTACATTACGTGATGGGATTTGAAGAAGTCTCTCGCCGACCTCACAGTAACCTCATGTCGCTGCAATTTCTTTTGCAGTAATTTACATGTCCAGCTCCCATGTGACAGAAGCAAGACTCTGGTGCATAAATCTGAAGACTGATTCAATATTCACCCTCTCTCTGTTTGCTCTCCACCAGCTCCTGAGGGGAATTCTGGCTCTGAACCTGCGCCACCATGTTCCCCAACCTAGGCCAACTTTGTCTGTGTGCTTTCTGTTGATGGGCTGGAAATCTCTCACTCACTCACTCACTCACTCACTCACTCACTCACTCACTCACTCACTCACTCACTCACTCACTCACTCACTCACTCACTCACTCACTCACTCACACACACACACACACACACACACACACACACACACACACACACACACACACACACACACACACACACACAAACACACACACACACACACACACACACACACACACACAAACACTGTCTTGAGACAAATCTTTAAACTCATAATGGGTTAAAACAACATAAATAGGTCTTTGCAAACACAACTAATAAACAGGATTATTTGTATCGAGAGCTGGGACGTGAGACACAAAACCAAGTGGCCACAGGAGACACATTCAGGACACATTTTAATACCAGTTGTAAACAGATAAACTTAAAACTGTCAACTTATCATTGCATCTCTCCTGATAGATGTTAATACCAGGTGTGAACAAGACCTTTTGTTTCATATGTAGCGTAACAAATTTGTTTTGACCATTTCTTATCTGTTGTTCGCCTGCTTGGCTTGGAGGGATCTCGGAGGGATAACAAAAAACTGGCAGTTTTAATATAGCATTGCTTGATAGTCTATATAGAAGAAACAATCAATCATTGAATATTAGTATTGAAAAATCAAATCTGACTTGACTGAGCTTAATAATAATAATAAGTGTAATGCAGCTTATTCCCATGTGCCATAAACCTTCACTGTTATCCAGCCACTGTAGTTTATTTTAAATCAATCCACCATGCACCTTCCTGGTGCAGTACAAACTCACCAGACAACATGTGTATTCATCCGCTGGGGAAAATAGTCAACAGCCGGAAAACAATTTGCTATTATGAGTAATGTAAGAGATTCATACAGGGATAGCTGGCTCTCGTAGGTTTTGAACACTTGTTACCAACATGTCTTGTTTTGTTTTTTAATTAAAAACTTGCAAATAAAGTGTAAACAGCATCTTAAGGGTGATACAGCCACCCCTCACTGTCTCACTAAGTGGTCTGAAACCACTTCCCACAAGAGGCCCTGGAGGCTTGGACACCAATCCATCAATGCAGGAGGCCATTTCCTCTGCTCTGAGAGAAAGTGTTGTAATTAGTTAACACAGCTGGTGCAGCCATGCCCTCTGCCTCCCGCTTCACGTGGTCTGAGGCCACTGATCTAATGGTTTCAGCTCATAGTCTCCTCCCAGTGCTCCACTCATCCTCCCCACACCCAAACCAGCTCCTCTGGTGTTTTTTTCTGCACTCAACAACACTCACACCCCCCCCCCCCCCCCCACACACACATGCACTTTACATTGACATTACATTGATCATAGTTACTACTTGCCTAACCCTAACAATAACCTTAACCTAACCTTAACTTAACCTAACCCTAACCCTTAAAACATGTCTTCACTTGAAAATGTAAACACATCTCGGCCAGACTGCCTGTGTCTGACGTGTTATCAGCATTAGGAAATGTCTCGGGACTTTCCCAAACATCACCCCGTTGGCTTTAGCCATGCAAACTACGACTTCCAGCAACACTCCGCCCACATGTAACATGCCCACAAGGCAATAAACAAAAAGAGGCAGGAGTGGAAGTTTGCAAATAAGAAACAGATGAGAGGCCGAGATAGATCATAATGCATTTTGGCTCCAGACCAGGATACCACGCTACAGAGAGAGACACACACCCACTTTGAATGGAGGTCATCCACCCTGGTCTAGACACCATCCAGTGGCATTGTGGGATCAAGGGTTGGGTATGTCATCTGTGACATACTTTACATGGCTATAAACTCTGGCTTTTACACTTATATTATAACGATTCCTGAGAGTTTCTACAATTGCTGTAGCTATTCTTGTCTAACTTTACATTCTGGCATAGCAGCGATGAGTGATTAACTGTGTCTCTATTCAGGGCTGCAGCCTTCAGAGGCTGCGTTTGAGGATCGATTCCGTCACAGCGTTGAGACTAGACTGTCCTAATTTGAAGGCTCCTCCAAATGTGGCTGATAAATGTGTGCATCCACCCTTGAGAAATAGAGGATTCACTAGGTGGATCCTTCCCGGCCCAACATATCCCATGATTCATTGCGTTTCTGTGACAAATAGTTTTTCAAAAAGGTAATGGCAGCAAAAGTGAGGCGAAATTAATTATTTTTTAATGCAAGTACTCAACCAAACCACTAACGGTTCACATTTATAAAAAAAACAGATTTTCAATGTTTTTAATCAACTAAAGAACATTTTCATCCCTAGCTCTGTAGGTGATGGCTTTAAGGGACAAAGGGATCATAGTTAAAGGGACCATTTATGCTAATTTTCAGCTCAATATTTTTCTTTGCAGTTAATAGAAAAGGTCCTTATTTTTCTCAGAGCACCTTTTTTAAAGCTCCTCAAATCCTGCATACAGCAAATATCACCCACATTGTACACCCAGACCAACTCGCCGGCTTCGAAGTGCCGTCCTCTGGTATGTATGTCGTAGTTCCTCTTCTGCCTTGCCCCTGCACTCTGCAGCTGGCCCCTGGCGAACTTGTGAGCGGACTCCAGGCGGTCCTGCAATTTCCTGGCATATTCAGGCCCAGGAGGATTCCCCTGGGGTGTCCGGAGGTTTGCCCATCATCATTTCAGCCGGAGTCCGGATTTCCCGGCCTAGCATGAGTAGGGCGGGGGAGCAGGATGTGGAGTCTTGGGAAGCAGACCTGTATGCCATCAGCACGAGGGGAACATGGGTGTCCCAGTCTCTTTGGTGTTTAGCCGTCACTATGGCAAGTTGTTGCGCCAGTGTGCGGTTGAACCGCTCGACCAAGCCGTCACTCTGCGGGTGGAGAGGTGTGGTGCGTGTCTTATGGGAGCTCAGCTTTTTGCACATGGTTGCAAACACACAGGACTCAAAATTCCTGGTCAGTGTGGATGACCTCGGGTGCCCCGAACCGGCTGAACATTCCTTCCACCAAAGCATCTACAATGGTCTCCACTTCCTGGTCAGGCAGGCTGTATGCCTCTGGCCACTTGGTTAAGTAGTCCATGACGGTGAGGACGTATCGGTTACCCCTTTCCGAGCGGGGTAATGGCCCTAGAACATCGATCCTGACTCTCTCCATGGGACCCCCTGTTGGAAACTGTTGGAGTTGGGCATGGGATCTGTCTGTGGGGCCTTTGCATGCGGTGCAGCTGTCGCAACGGTGACAATAATCTTCCACATCTCGCCTGTGTTGGCCCCAGTACAATCCCTGTCGGAGGTGGCGGAGAGTCTTAGAGATCCCAAAGTGACCAGATCCAGGAGCTCCATGTACCACCCAGAGCACAGTCTCCTTCAGAGCCCCTGGAACCACCACCTGCCACCGTGTCTCTCCTGTAGCTGGTTCCTTCCACACCCTTTGTAGAACCCCATTACACAGGCGCAGGGTTTCAAACATTGACCATAGTCCCTTTGTGGCCCGGGAAAACACAGATACTTCCTTCCACCGCGGTTTGTGTCATGCTGCCACCCACATGCATACTGGCCTGATGTCACCATCCTCTTCTTGATTTTTCTTCCACTCCACTGTATCCACAGCCACTAGTCCCTGAACGGCAGACGGACCCCCAGGTTCCAGATCTGCACATTTCACCTCAATCTTTAAGCATTCGCACTCCTGCGCCTCCCTTTTTTCACAGTAGCGGCAGCCATCGCTGTCGCGGGGCCGGCGGGAGAGTGGTTGGCAGGGTGGAAGATGGTGCAGGCAGCGCCTCTGAGGAACTGTAGCACCCAGGCATGTCTGTCCCGGTCTCAGTTGTCCCTGTTGTAATGTTGTGAGTCACAAGACAGCCTGGCTGGGATGGTCGCCGATACATCTGGATAGTGTGTCCATCTGGAAAAGTGAGGGTCCCCCTCCTTGTACTAATGACACAGTCCAATGCCCCAAGAACATCCAGCCCCAGTATGCAATCTTCGAGGTTCGCGACCCACACTGGACAGCGGGCAAACCTCTTCCCCTCTTCCCACTAATGTTTCCCCCACCATAGGTGTTCGCTCCCCAGTGAACCAGCCTGGGCTAACAGTTCAAATTGTGCATGGAATGCTTCCCAGTTAGCTTTCCCGTCGTATCTGGGGGTTTTCATTGGTGGCGGGAGGGCTTCTCTGCGTGGCTTCCCCGCGAGCTGTCGCCCGTTATTCTTCCCTCCTACTGCCCCCAATTGAAGCCAGCCCCTCCGGGCATTCTCCGGGTCATTTCTCTCACCCACTCTCTGTGTTCGGCCGCACTCTGGCCCTCGTCAGCGCTGATGTATTGCCGACAGTCGGCTTCCTCCTCTCCCTTAATTTTCTTTAAGCTCATCCTGTTAACAGGGCAAAATTCACTGTAGCCCCCTGTGAGTATGTAGTGGGATCGGGCGGTGAGCTTTTTACTTCTGACACCAATGTAACGTCCCCGCCTCACAGACGACACAGAACTTCTTCTTTTATTTGTAACTTTATTAAAGTCAACACGAACATGTCACACTTCTTGTTCCTAACCCCACATTCCCTCACTTCCTCACTCCCGTTCCTCATTCACCCCTGACCCCCAACAAAACAGCCAATGAGAGCCTGTCATCCCACACAACCATTGGTCTAAAACTGTCACATGCCCCACCCCGACCTGTTCACTGACCCTCAGGACATCTCAGTACTTATTTAACACAGTGTACTAGCTGAACATAAGTCATAACAACCACAGTCCGTTACAATATGTTTACGCTAAGTGGTGTGCAAACACAAACAGTTTTGAGGAACCCATCCTTGACCAGCCATCATAAAGCAGTTCATAGTTGTTAACGTCATGATAAAAAGTACTGCAATTAAACATGTTATTGCCCAAGTTTCCTGGCTCCATCCCCATCCGGACAGTTATTTTTATGGAAAGCCAGTAGAAATTTGGAGCTTGCAGGGCACAGACACATCATACCCAGCATCGTTTCTTCCTGTTGAGTGGATTGCTGGTAGATGTGTGGTTAACACATCCACTGTGCATTTAACCAACACAAGTGAAAAGGTAACTGTAATCATGCCACTCTGCACAGTGGTTGAGATTTAGGATAGTGTTCAAGGGCAAGATTGAAGAGGTGGGTTGTCAGTCCTGTCCAGGGAAACAGACTTACTGAACCTCATTGGTTTGGATTATAATAAAATGTTGAAATAGATTGCAGTTTCAAATTTTTTTCATAGCATTGACCTTTGCTCATGGTATACAATGTAATTCAGTATAGCACACTTGCTTACATAAGGGAAATCTATATAAGCTACAATTTCAGATTTTATATTTATTTTAAGCCTGGTGTACTTATGCCAGATATTTTAGTTGGTACCTGTCTTCTTTTATCCCGAGATATGATAAGAGTCTCGGTTTGGTTCAACAAGTATTTATTTAGAAGCAATGGAAATTATAGCATAGCTATGGGCACTCAACGCACAGCCCCGGCCAAATCAGTAACACGGGGGAATTAAGAGTCGCTCTGAACGGACGGCAGGTGCATTACTTATAATAGTAGGTCAAACTTCATTGGTCAATAACGAGGGGGAGTCGCCGTGGTATTAGACTTTGGCTTTCCCTTGCTGGTGCACAGGCGTAGTCCCAGCCTCTTGGCGCTGGAATCGAATGATGAGGAGCAGCTCCCAGTTTCTCCCCTCCTTTGTAGCAGCAGGGCAAATCTTCACATTTCTGACAGTGTTTTGGTTTTGTGTTTTAAAAACAAGCCTTGACGGTGTTGTTGTAGATTGGAGTGAGGAATATTGTGTTCATGCTTTATCGGCTGTATGTTCTGTGTGTGTAAGTGTGCGCATTTTCTATCTGCCCTTCAGAACCTGGGGCAGCTGCTTGAATTCTTTCTAGGGCATAGGTCACAGTTTCTTATGAGCACAGTGCATTCATGTATGTGTGATGCTGAATAAAGCTAAGGGAATACTGTAATATATAAAAGGTTAGGTATAAGGACAAGTTTAAGTACAGTGTATTGTATGCCATGAATTAAAATCCTAACAGAGAGTGTAAGCAGATGATTTGGCTTAAACTGGCAAAACACTGATTAACACTGGAAACTACATGAGGCAAAATGTGGCCACTGCCTTTTATCAAATTAAATAATAATTCATTTCTGTTTCTCTATTAAAATTTCTTGTATTGTCTTTTGGTTCTTTTACAAGTTGTCATGACGCCGTATATATTCTATGTAAAACACTTTCAACTGCCTTGTTGTTGAAATGTGATGTACAAATACACATGCTTTCCCTTGTTTTACTTTGGCGTATCTTTGGACGTATCATTGTCTGTGGACGGATTTTGTCCCCTGGACAGTGTCACGGCCGTCAAGATGCTGTGATCAAAATGTAGGATGAGTTTGAAGATGTTCCTGGTCTAAACCACGAGATCTGAGTACCCAGGTAATAATGTAGTAATCACAAGCAATTTCTAATTGTCGGAACAATGTCTTAAGTTTGCATTGTGGTCATTTCTTCCTTTTCCTTCTTTCTTAAGTCTAAGAAATTATAACACTGATCCATTATAATCACAGCATAATCACATGACCTGAAATTCCCATTAGTCTATTTGAAACCTGAAGGGTCAGTCATGCCCAATGTTCCCTTCTTGTTGATGTTCTGATGTCCTACACGTGCCTTGAATTATGAAACTGAGGAAAGAATATCTTGAGAGACAAAATCTGCTCCTCCACTTATCCCCAGAGGTGTAGAATGAATAAAGATACAGCAGGGTCTTTTAACTCTCCATACCTGTATCATCCTCCAAGTGTCATCCCCTGTCTGACTGCAGCTCTCTCTATTATCTGTCTCGTCCTCTGAAGGGTCTGAATTGAAAGTGACCTTTTCCCCAGTTCCATCGCCTTCAGGAGTGAAAAATATTGTCCAAGATTTAATAATTGGAATATGGTCTTATCACGTGGTGTGTTGCATGTGAAGCTTTAAATGTCCTTATTTCTCTTGTTTTCCTGCCTGTGTTTCCTCCAGAGACCATTTATTCCACAGTGAGCTTGTGTGTGTGTGTGTACTGCACAGCAAAACATGGCAAGTCTCCTTTTGCCCCTGTTCTCTGACAACAGAGGTTAAAACTATCCTCCTCTCCCCCATCCCCTGCACAATAAGACCAACAAAGGGATTGCAGAGGCTGTAAGAAGTTAGGTTTATGTCAGCCACACACGGCTGCTGTTAATCTTCGACAGACGAGCAGGAGCAACAAGATCATTCTCCACTGAATGGACACTTGTGACATATTTAAAGAGTGATTGTGTCACAGCAGTACAACAAATGCGTCCTTCCATTCCAGTGAAACTAAGGTTTCAAAAGGTGGATCCTTACCGGCCCAACTTATCCCAGGATTCATTGCGCTTCAGTGATGAACTGTTTTTCAAAGAGGTAATGGTGCCGGCAAGCAATGACACATCAGATACTTGAGTATCACACATTTCAACTGAACAACTAATTGTACACGTTTAAAAAAAACAAGGGGCATTAAAATGTTCTCGTCGTGTCCAACTTCAGCTATGTTGCTAGGCAACAGCAATAAGGGTGAGACGAGCTGGTGACACTGGAAAGGCTCTGGAAACCAGACCGTCTCTTGTTGGTTCGACCTTTGAGGTCTAGGCAGCCCACAAATTGGTAAAGTGTGGTCCAAAAGTCCAAGACCACTGTCCCCACTGCATAATACAGAAAATAAGGAAGTGCAGACCTGAATTATTTCATAATGATTCTAGGTGGCGTGTTTTAAAACGAGAAGTATGTAAAAGTGACATATACATTTGATGCATCTGTGGAAATAGTATTTAGAACAATGACTTAAATTTAAGTATCATCAGTACATGCTGTACATGCATGTACTGATGCAATATAATTTTAATAGTAAATGTAACTGTTATTTACAGTACTTCTTTTTAATCTTATACATTTTTAATTGCAACAACAAACAAAATAAATGCATAAAATCGAATGTAAATCTAATGTTATGTTATTGGTCATTTTGAATGTATGTGTTCAGTTCTGCCCAGGAGTCAATAATAAAAAGGACTTGTGCAGGCTGTTTATATTCATCATGGTTTATGGGCTGCTGCCAAGTGTTGTTTTGTGCATCTAAAAATGTTATTATTGTAAGTGAATCACCGATCGGCTGAAGCCCACCCCCAACTGTGCATTCAGTCTCATTTCTACCACCACATCAACACACTCCGTCAGTGATTCTCCCACAGGCTGAGAAATAAGTAGGTGCACTGAACTTTTCCCAAGAAATAAATCAAACACAGAAAATGTCTCTCCTGACTTTGTCTATGGCAGGTGGATGTATCACCTCCAAGTCTGACCTGATCATAGAATAACATGCTGTGTCTTCACCTACATACTTCTATTAGCTGTTACTGTTAAATTACTGAAGCAACAGATCAGTTAACAAAATAGTTTGTTATATTTTTTGTGCATTGACTGAGTGAACAATCGTTGCAGCTTTAAATAGTATTATATTAGTATATGGTATATTCTGTATATATCATTAGTTTGTTGTAAAATTATCTTTTTCGCATCTTTGCATTGGAACTTTGTATATAATCTCATCGTGTGAAAAATTTGCATCACGTTTGGCTTGAACGCATGGGTGGGGCCAGGGGGGTACTAGCCCCAGCTGATATCTGATTGGTTGCTGCAGTGCCCCTGTCCTGTCAGTTGTCTTTTTTTTTTTAAATGAAGTACTCAAGTACTAACAATAAACATTACAATTTGTTAAGAATGTTTATTTTCTAATCTTTTTTAAAGAACACAGTGTGCTTGAATAAGGAAAACAAATTTGGGAAGGAATGAGTTGAATTTGTACTTTACTGAATCAGGGATTGTGCATGGATGTTGAACATATAATTGGCCCCTTTGTGTAAATTGTGGCCCTTTTATGGCCCCTGATCTTGAAAAATCTGAGATCAACTGCTGCAACTTGGTGGCAAATAGTGGCTCAGCATTTCTTCAAGTGCAACATACTGTGATCTGTCCTTACCACAAGAACATCCAATCATATGACAGGCAACAAAGAAACCTTCTATGTGAGAACATACAATCCTCGTAAAAATAATTTGAAAACCAATATACTGTCTTAAAGAGAAGAGCTTCAGTTGTTAAGTTTCAGCCTAATAAAGCAGAAACCATTGTATTCAGTTGTCCATCAACAAAATACATTGCAAACAATCAGCAGTGACTGTGCACTGAGAGTCGTTATGAGGCAGCAGTGGAGCTCTGTGGGTAATACCATTATTCACACAGCTACGGGGTCAGTGGTCCACTGGGAGTAAACATTCACAGTCACAAACAGATGACGTTGTGTTGTGAAGGAGGCGGGGCTGCAGATGCAAATGGAAAAAACCATCAGTCCCATTTTATCTGATTGAAATGCACTGATGTATTCATGTTCAGCCATGCCAGCCAGCACGGTCAGAGAACAGTGTGAGCCGTGTGCTCACCATGTCGCCATTCAGCAGTGAGCTTTACATCACGGACCACAGCGAAGGTTGCATGTACATTTCTTTCTTCACCACAATAGTTCATATGACTGTGCTGCATAATGCATGACAACACACGTTTACTGTAAGTATACATCAAGATTTGTGTATATGTGTGTAAGTGAGTTGTACAATTCTGAGGTCTAGTCTAACAGAAGACAGAGCGCAGCAGAGAATGGGGATATTTTAAAAGTCAAACTCAAGACCTGACTTTTTAGTCAGGCTTTTCATTGAATTTGATTTATCTATTTATCGCTCTATAAATGTATACATCTTGAATTGTTATATCCTTTAAGACCATTTAATACTTTTTACCTCTGATTTTACACTCATATTCAAGCATTTATTGTTTTATCTTTATTGTTTTTTCATTTTCTCATCTCATTTAGTATTTTATTATTTATATAATTTTCTCAATTCTTTTAACATTTTATTATTTTATCTTTATTATTTTAGATTTTATTGTCTTATCTTTATCCTGTTTCTCATCTCTTAGTGTTCCATTATTTATCTTTAACATGTGATCTTTCTTTGTTTACCTGTCTTTGTTGTTTGCTTATTTAAAATTCATGGGACATACGGAAGTTTTTCTTAATATCATTTGACTCTGTGTGTGGATGGTATTACATCGTTTGTATGAAAAGTGCAACACAAATAAAGTCTGACAGATTGATTGATGATGACTGAGCTTTCAGGCAGTTGTGAGATGTGGTGAAGTAAAAAGGAAGTGATGAGGTTAAGTTAATGTGCTGCACCGCCTCATCTGACCTCACAAAACTCAAACATTCACAGTTTTACTTTCTGAGTCATGTGACAGCAGATCATTTAATTTTTATCAGAGGCTAAATCTGCCCGAGTCACCTCTTCTACTGCATCTTTTATCATTTCTTACTCACACAGAATCGCTGCTGGTTCTGTCATAATCTCATATATTTTTAAAAATGGGTTTCACATTGTTTTCCCTGCTCTCCTCTGTGTGCCATGAACAAACAGAGTTATTGTAAAGCCAACAACAGCCTCAGGGTCACAATGCAGTTCAGCAAGGGAAGGCAGAAGTGAACAATGTGGGACATGCAGGGCAGAGATGATTCAGAATGATTCAGAGGACGAGTCAAGGCAAAGAGAAGAGAGAGAGAAAAAAAGATCTCCGCTGAGAAAATGGAGAAAGAAAATTAGTCTAAGTGCTTCTGAAGTGCTGGAATTAATATTGAAAAGTTATCGCCTGCATTAATATTTGAAGACTGACTCGACTCAGTTTGTCATCTTTGAGAACATGGGCAAGTAAGAGCGACTGAAAACAGTGTCAGAATAATGGGAAGAGCACTTTACTTAAAAGAGGACAAACATTAATTTCCCTCTCTTCTATGCACAATAATACATGTAGACTGTTACCAGGCTGCGCTCTGATTAAATCGTCATTCATACATATTAAACACCACAGGACACAAATTACCTGAGAAGTGATCGACAGAAGGATAGATTTCCACAGATAACATCAACTTGAGGGCAAGAGGAAAACCACTCACAGAATTTTAAACAGAAATATGGACATGACATTTACATATTTACAATATTGCAGATATCGTATATTATCAGGAAACAGCTAGTTATTTATAGCTACATAATATGAGCGAAAAATCTGAATGCTGCTGGTAAATCTCAGAGACAAATGCCCACTCCTGTAGAAGCAGAGAAGTGACCAGTGTTGACTCAGGGGTGAGGGAAGACGGACAGAATCCTGGTTAACAGCGACTGAATGCTCAAAATGAAATTGACACTATTATAAGATAATGAATACTGGCAAAAAATACCCTGGAGACATTTTGAAGCAGAAAAGGGAGATGTAAACTAAATAATATGACTTTTGATTTTAATATCACATTTCTAAAAAAGATCTACATATATATAACCGTCTTGGACCTTGAAGGACTAATGCCTACTGTCAACTGTTTGGGACATTTTTGCATGGGGAGAGTCCCCGGAAACTGCAGAGGCTTTCTCTCAGAAATGTTGTGTTCCCTGGAGACCCTGGAGTTCAGTACGTGTCTAAAAGTAGCTTATGAGAAACTTGTGTGTGAGCAGAAGATGATTCCTGAGTTGACATCTCTCTGCTGTGGTATAAACTACAATCAGGCTTTTCTCACTGTTTTGGGATCAACTTCATGTTACAGATCTTCACTTTGCTTTCCAAGCAGTGGGCAATAAAGCATGTTCCTTTGAGTGCATACCACTGTGAGTCAAAGTGTGCACTTGGGCAAATTCAATGTTACATGCAAACTTCTTCAAATTTGCAATGGTGGAGTTCATCTCATGTTATCCTGAGCTGATATCAGTCACTCAAATGTGTCTGCTTGTTCTGTTTGTGGCATGTTGAAGATGTTAAAGGAGATATTTCTGGGTGTGAGCTAGCAAGAGATCATCTGAGCACTACTCAACAGAAAATGAAGAGTGATATTATAGAAAGTGTTAACATGTTAAAACGTTGCCATGGGGGTTGGTCAGACCTGGACCACGATAGGTAGGAATATTTTTCTATTCAGTCGACGTCAGGAGGTAGGTCATAGTTAGCCTGAAGAAGTGTATTTGAGTGGGTGTGAATCTTTATATATCTGCGTGTGTGTATGTAGCCTGTTAATAGGGTGTGTTTTATGCAAAGAGATGATTCAGTTGCATCTGTTGCCCTGAGACTCAGAGTAAATGGGGCCTGTCCATCCTCTGGTTAATCACTCTTACTGGAGTTCATGACTGCCTGAAGTGCTGACTGCAGTGCTGCATTAATTAAACCCCATCCACCAGTCCAGAATTACTTAAGATAATTACAAAACTCATTTTCATTTCAACTGCAGCTTTCATTTAATTCCATTAAACACTGATTTAAGAGCATTTGTTGAAGCTCACTTTATAAAATTGCAAAAGCTAGTACCACGCCGCTCGCAGCCTCACTTTGAACGGCCGGTTCACGCCGATGTCCAGCGGCTGGAGTTCCTTAGTCAGACCTCCAGGAATCACAGCAAGCGTAGCGTTCATCTGCCTCACTTGTTGCTTCACGTCGGCGGTGATATGGGCACGCATAGAGTCACAAACCAGCAGCGACGGTGATGCGTGGAAAAATCCACCCGGTCTCCTCACATACACCTGCCTCAGGACCGGAAGTTCGCCAGCTTTTCACAATAATCCGCCGGACGTTGCTGTGCTACCGTCGTCCTGCTCCGGATGGAAAAGTTGCACCGTTTCATAAAGCGGAAACACCAAGACGGACCTCCTTGGAAATGTTCGATTTTCATTTCCTCCGCTAGCTTTACCGCTCTTAGCCGGATGGCCGCACACAGAAAGGGCGCACTGGACGAAAGGGCGCGCCGCACATTTTGAAGAAAATCTAAGACGTTTATATGCGCCTTATGGTCGTGAAAATACGGTAGTCTGTGAAAGCACACACACACACACACGCACGCACCACATTGAATTGTTATTTTTCCCTCTCTGCACTTGTGTATTTGTGTGCAAACTGTTTTGCAGGGAGTTGACACCTAGTGTCCATAACAACTGATCCTCCATTCGCACCGCAGTGGGAAATCCTCTCTCCAAATGTCTCTGCTTCAATGTCGCTTTTCTACCATCTGCTCCCACCAGGATGTATTTTATAGCCGGTCTGGGTGTTTCTGAGCCAGATCTAAGATGCGCAGCATCACACAGGGATCAGGTTTACAGCGTAAACCATTTAGAGTATAGAAAAAAAGTATCCTAATTTTATTAGAACGAAATTTAATGTGATCACTATGGACACACATTTTTTATAATAACTTTTGTATTACTTGTTATTAATGAGGTTTGTTTTATTTGCGTAGCCTATTTTATTTTTCATTAAAACAGCCAGTGAATTCTACTCTATTCTAGTGAATTTTAGTGTATCTTTTTACATCTTTATCCTTTTGCAAAGTACTTTGTGACTTTTTAAGAAAAGTGCTATACAAATCAAACGTATTATTATAATTAGTCTTAGTAGTATGCTGATTAGATGTAAAAAAAAAACGCAGCTTCTCAAATCTTGCTGCAATTTTACAGAATTATAGGAAATTACATTAATTTGTGCGCGACAGATGAAAAAATTAAAATGAGGACAAAGAGATTTTGCCAATAAGAGCCGATGCTGGTGTTGTTTTAATGTAAACAAAGCCATGTGATCTCAGCAGCAGGATGAATACGTCACATCCTGCCTCTGTCTGCTGCAACCCCACTTACATGAACGCTCCAGAGATTTCTGTCTGAGCGGAGAATCTCCTGTTATGTTGTATATTTGATAGACAAACTGCAGAGTAAGTCCGAACCCAATTGTGCGACCTTCTGCTGGAGTTCAATCTTTGAAAAACGGACTAAGAAATATCATCATCTCGATCTTTGATCTATGATACAGAGCACTTCAGAGTACAAATCTCCATTTTCATTTGGCTGCAGATACTCAACATGAATCTACTTAATGGAGGTGCAAAGAACAAGACTGGAGAGAGAGCTAACAGCTGCAGTGCAAAGTGAACACAGCTCAGAGCCAAAACTTCAAATGCAGACTCATCAAACCACATTCCAATTCTGATTGGAAAAATCACATTGAAATCAATACTACAAATAAAAGTGAACTCTTTTGAGTCTCTTCTTAAATCATACTTTTATCCTTTCCTGATTTTACCTAAGTCTTAACTTTCTTTATAACTGTCTTTTAATTTATTTTATTGAGCATTTTAAATGGCACTGGTATTTATACACTAATTTATTTTACCTGCTTTCTTCTAAACCTGATTTTGTATGACCTGTCTGTTTTAACTTGGTGCCTTTGTAAAGCACTTTGTAAAATATGTTTTGAAAAGTGAAAAAAATAAAGATTATTATTATTATTATAAAGGATGGGGATTATTTCATGGCTTCATTCAAATGATTAATTCCAGAGAGACAGTGAAGGTGACACAGATGGAGGTGGTTTCATCTCCAACAATTGGTGAGAGCGAGAAAATTAAGAGAGCGTGACATCAGTGGATTTTTCCATGGCATCCAAAGGGGCAGCAGATGATGACATACTGATAACACACTGGGATGTTAACACACACACAAACATGCACTCACCAGGCCTGAGGTTTCCTCTTGAGCAGGCCCTGTCTCCTCCACTGTGAGTGGGGGCTGAGATGATAGGTCAGCTGACGACAGACCTTTTCCATTGCCCCAAGAGAGTCGCCCTCCTATTGGACAAATACACACAGACAGAAAGACAAACTATCAGCTCAATTTGTGTGAAGTGATGAGAAAAACCAACAGGGCAAATGATTCATTCCTGTGTTGGCCTGAGAAGGGATTTTCTGCCGTTCGTCTACATCTGATGGGTGACATGTTGGGCTCATTAGCTCGGCAGCCAAAGTAGGTTTTTATAAACACATCTGATTAGCACATGTGGTAACAAGTCTACAGAGGTGTCCTGTTTTCACATTATACATTAAATCTGATTGAGTGTAGTACACTCTGAATAATCATGTTACTGTGCTCATGAGGAAAAAGGGATTCAACAATAAATTGATTAACTTATAGACTGAACCACATCTTCCCCAAGGAAATTTCTTTCTCACGTTTTTCAGGTTTCAAACTGATCCAATGTTGTTGTTTGATTGAAATTTGTTGTAGGCTCTCATTTTTGTTGGTACTGAGCAACAAGTTGAACATCTAGAATATTGACCATGATGTATTTTTATTATACATTATGTTATAGATTATTGGAATCTATGTGTATAGTCTATGCAGTAGGTAATTTGTTAATTTCAAGCAGGGGGGAAGGTCCTGATTGTAAGATGCGCTCGCAAAACAACTGAACAATGCATGAGCAGATTTACTCCAAACTATTACTTGGGAGTCTGTCCCTGCCAACCCAGGATTACCAACCGTAGCTTTAAGGGGTATGATTTTTGGTAATTTTGGTTAAAAAAGAATAGCTGCATTCCCTTTTCATCCCCGTACAAATCGCTGACTGAGTCTGTTATAGTCCAAGTTATGTTTCTCAGGAGAAATAAACCAGAGTTTGAGGAAAATAAACATTTGTCCGGTGACATTGTTTCCAGCTGCAGCTGTTTTTAGAGGAAAAAGTTCTGATAAACCCAATGTATGCTAGCTAGTTAGCAAGCTAAAGAGTCAAACTAACCTTTTCAAGGAGACCAAGCAACACAGACGGCTAACACATGAACTTCAATGGATGCTATTTGACTGCTGGATGTGAAACTAGGTGGCTGCCAACATTTTACCAAAAACCACAAATAGTGATAAGGTGGTAAGAGTGCATCTATGAACCACAGAGCTCTAAATCTGCGAATGCATCTTGGACACTGTGGTGTATCCATTAACGAGGACGAATGTCTGTGGAAATGTTCCAATTGTCAGGGTGTGTGGGGGAGATGGACCCAGACGCACAGTTTTAACGAAGAGTGTAATTTAATGCAAAAACAAGTCTTTAACAGACAAAACAACTAAAGCATACAGAAAAAAATACAGGAAGTTTACATTGGGGATGCAGAGGTGCAGAGGCTCAGGAGACACTAGATACGAACAACACAGGAGATGAGGACAGGATACCAGGACGGGACAGACAAGAGATCACACCAAACATTCGACACGATCCAACAAGGACAAAGGGGAGCACAGAGACTTATATCCACACACAGGGAAGGCAGGGGCAACTGGACACAGGTGAAACACATGAGAACTGGTGCAGACAATCACAGACAGGAAGTAAAACTAGACACTAGACACAAGAACCCAGACTACAAAATAAAACAGGAAACAGATCACAGGGACACCGAAACAAGTCAGACAAACATAAACACAGGGAAGTCAAGAACACAAGGTAATGACAAAACAGAAAACACTCTTACTAAAGAAGGACAAAATAACACTCAGAATACCAAACCATGACATCAATAAAAGTACATGTTAACTCAACTCAACAAGTGTCCCGATGTGACCTGCACAGGGTTGACATGTATTTCTGTTTATGTAACTAATATATATCTTTCTTTATCTGCACTTTCATGAGCACATCAGGACATACAAGTTTACTGGTTGACACATATTTCAGTAGCATTGGAAATGATCAGTAAAATAATGTGAAGCACCAGTTCACACAATCTGTGTCAATTAGGTTTTTGATGTATAAGTGAGAACAAGCATGCACCACAACACTGGTACAAATAAATAGAATGTAGCAATAAATTATGTAATTGATTTAACAAGTAATAATTTGAGTCATGTTTAATGCTTTCTGTAGTGTTTCTGGTTTTTAGCATCTATACTTGGGTTTTCTTGGGAAGTGCACCTTATACAAGAACTCCATAATTAATTGACATGATAAGCAGTGGAAATAATAGAGTACGAAATATTATAGATCATTCATCTCTGATATTTTATGGGAAGATGATCAACTTTGACTCTTGTGGAAATTAGCAACAGGTCATGGACAACTGATGGTGGTAATAATGTGGGAGTCGGAGGGTTTCATGCTGCAGCTCTATTGATCTACTGTGACTACACTTTACCTTTTTTCCACTTTGGACCAAAGGTGTCTGCTATAACCTGAGCTCAGTGCTCGTAGGCTAATAGAAACAGAACATCCAACCATGCCAGTATTTATTTCATATACAGCAAAGTGTGTGTAACTAAGGTGGAGTATTCGGGTCATGTTGCCGAATTTTCTTTGGGGAGATTATGACAGTCGACAGTCTGATCTTCTGATATTCTCCCTGTAAAATGATGACTTTATTCACATAATCTTACAACTTTATTCTCATATTACAACTTTATTCTCATAATATTACAACTAAATTCTCAAAATCTCGGATTACTTTCTTTAATATAGTCCTAATACTCCATTGTTAGTAACAGTTAAATGATCTTTACACTGTCAGTAAAAAGCTTTCCAAAAGAAACAGTTGTACCCAATGATGTCGGTCGTGATGTTGGTCAGTGAAGTGTTGCAGCACCAATCCACAGGAGACTGACACAGGGATATATAGTGATTAAAGGATTTGAGGACCAACGGAGCAAAGAACTGCAAACACACCTACTGTCAACATCAGGTTTCTGTCACAACAACAGGACACAAATAAATAGATGACAGAGAGATGACTGGCATGTGAAACTACATCTATTGGTATAATAAAGGTGTACTACAGCATCGAGAAATAGAGAAACATAGGGAATAATTAATAAGGAAGCACATTTCAGGAACAGCTACCAGGTTACTAACAAAGTGTATCTATGTATGTGTGCTGTGTGTGTGGTGTGTGTGTGTGTGTGTGTGTGTGTGTGTGTGTGTGTGTGTGTGTGTGTGTGTGTGTGTGTGTGTGTGTGTGTGTGTTTACTCGTTAAAATAAATAAGGGCAGATGCTGGATACTGAAGCATCAAAACAATTTTCTTGCACACAGTGTTTGTGAAAGTCAGTGATTTGACACTCAGATGGAAGCAGAGAAAAGGTTCTTCGACTTCCTTTGCTGCCAAAGGATTTTTCAAATCATATGAAGTGATAATGATTCCCGTAGAGAGACTGTGAAGATGTTCTTGTACTTGTTCTTGTAAATGTATCTGTGCACTTAGATGTTTCAGAGGACACACACTGTTTGTGGTGTAAACTCACATTTGTAGATTCAGAGTGAAAGAACTAATTTTCATAATTTTTCACATTTTCTTTTTACTTATCTAAATCCTCAGCTCCACTGCTGTAATGTCTTCATTTTAATTAATATGAAACATATGTATCAATAATTAAAGGGGCAATAATCTTTAATTAATATCATCAGCTCCTGAAATGACTGTATGATGTGAAAGGTGTCACTCACAGATACAAACCCATTAAAAGATTCACTGTTCTGACTGACGTTCACATGTGTTGTGTCCAACACTGAAAAAAACTGTTGTTCTGACAACCAAATGGAACTTCTTCTTTAATCGTTTAATGCTAATGGATCTTGACCTGGAAATTACAGTCAGCAGTGGTTTATTTTGAAATACCAACTCCAGGATTTGCATAATGGTACTGGATGGAAACACACATTCATTTGTATTTTATTTTATTGTTTCCTCATAACTAATAAACCTAACTAATGTACTGTTCATTACACTGATTCGTCAAAACACATCTCCATTCTCCAGATCGCTCCGGTCACTTGTTTCGTGTTGTGTCAACCGAGTAGGCGCAAAATGTTGGATTTTTTAAATACGTACTGTTCCGGTCCTGAAGACTTCTGAATGGTGTTTATTGCTAACGTGTAAAATGAGCGCAGGTCAGCAGGGGAGCGAAGAGGGAGGACACGCAGCAGGGTAATACGGCACAGTAAAAAGATACCAGAGTCATAATGTGCGTCTGCCCTGATCCTGAAGCAGCAGCTGCAGAATAAACAAAATGGAAACACTATCATAGGACAACCACACATATTCACCTTTGTATTACACATTCTCATCCTTTTACTAATTTACCTATTCCTTAAAAAAAAGAATCATGACACCTGCACTTACATAAATTCCTGTCATATGTACATATGCACAGTATCTTTCTGCTGTTTGACAGTTCCAGTTGTCTTTTACAGGTTGAGTCAGTCCCATGACTCCTGGTCTGATGAAAACCTTTTAGAGGACATTGGATCAACTCAAATATGCACGCCGAAGCTAAAAGCTAAAAATACGGTGGCCTATTTTTAAAAACATTGACATTTTGGAGTTGCGAGGTTTTCATTACACAGAGGTATTTTATTACTCTACATGTACGATGAAACATTTTGATTTCTAGTTTGCACCGGTCATATTTTAAGGGTCAACACCTAATCAATGTCTAATGTTTTGAAAGCATTTTATTCTTTTAGACAAAAACAGTTATCTATAAACTGCTGTGGCTCTTGTTTATCTGTGGGGTCTGAGTTGAGACGTATTGATGTTGTGCTTTGTACTGACACTCTTGGTAATGTACAGCAGGAGTGGTCTTATCATGTCAATAAAGTGAATGAGAGCGTGCGTTGGGTCGGTCAATAAGAACAGCAGCAGCAGCATCTGGCCTGAGCCTCGTGGCTTCATTGTGGCATTTTCTACATTTCACTGCATCCAGCTCTCTCTTCCCATTCCCTTTTCTGCTCCCTCTTTCACTCTCTCCATTTCTCCCTAGCTTGGCTTTTTGTCTTCTTGTCATCTTTTTATGTTGTTCTGATTCTCTCTCTCTCTCTCTCTCTCTCTCTCTCTCTCTCTCTCTCTCTCTCGTTACATTATTGACACAGAACGTATCTCTCAATCTTTACAGTCTCAAGAGAACTGATAACCTCATCACCCTCTCCTCTCTCTTATTCATCTGTCTGCTCCTTCCCCTCAGGCTACCGGCTGCTGATAAGGTTTGTTTACATACAACAAATGGCACCATTACACTAGTCTACATGCTCTGGTAAATTACTAGTAAACTGTTCCTCTCTTGTGGAGATGAATTGTTTGGACAATTCAAACATATTGCTCTCGTCTCATCAGTCAGGAGGTCCAGGGGAAGATCTGGCAGACAGCTGACTGAGAGTTATGTCTAGATGCAGTAAGGGAACAATTTAGCTGTATTCAGACATGAACTCCAGAGGAAGTCCGGAAAATTCGGCTGGGATATTCTCTGCAGTTTGCCTTTCACACATGTACAACACAACAATTTGAACATTAAAAAATATACAATTTATTCTTTAATGTTCAGATAAAAATGCGTATCATCAAGACTACTGTTGAAATGACATCAGAAGTAAAATAACCTTGATGTTTGAAAAAAGAAAAGAAAAAACATCCTTGATTCCCGAAAAGTACCTTTTGTTCTTATCAATCTTCTTCTCCCCACCTGCGCGTTACAACCAATGTCTGAATCAAGCTTCATGTCTTTGTAAATTTTTTTACATTTGATTCAGTTACCTTTGGTTTCACATAGTAATTCAGGTAGCGCAATACAAACTTTTTTAACTGAGAAAATGAATGAACTGGTTAATTTCATTAATTTGTGTTGCCACTATAATATCAATATGGTTTTACTACCAGCATCTCCAACTTCAGGCACAGTACGTTCTTGTTGTACAAACATTATATCGTCGGAGGTGAAGATCCTGTAAACCTGAGCAACTGAATTTCTGCAGAGACCTGTAAGGCTTCTGTTTCTTTTTCTTCTTCTATTGTTTAATGCTGCCTCAGCTCCCTGCCATTTGTTGAATAGTGTAAACTATCCACACAAATCTTTTCACACTGCAAACAAGGACCCAGATCACCTCTTTTGGTCAGACAAATTTTTGTTCTGTTGGTCTGAAGCACCTTTAACACATTTCATTTTGGTTCAGACTTAACTAAAAAACTAAAAGTCCAGACCACACGATTGTGAATGCGACTAAAAAATTTGGTTTTGTCAACACAACCTATTTCAAAGTCTAATGCGAAAAGCAGCAGCAGTGTCGGAGCTTGTGAAAATTGAAATCAACAAAACAATAAGCCTTTGTCATCAAGAGCATCTTGGTCAGTACGAGGTGGCATTTCATCTTGGAGACAGACAAATCTCCTCCTCCTCCTGATGGTTCAGTAAGTAAGATATGTAGAGTTTTACTGTAGAGCTTCGTTATCAGTCAATGTCACACTGTCGGTGTTATGTCAGTCTACAGTTCATTCAAAACAGTTAAATATGTAGGAACAATTTTAAGAAAAAATATTATGATTTTGGCATGAAAGTGTTAAAACGTTGAGTGTTAATGAAAGCTTTGGTAAATGACAGACAGGAGCACATTTGTCCACTGTTTGTCTGTCTCCTTCTATGTTCGTCTTCATTTGTTATCCTCAGACCATCCTCACATCATTTAGTACTTTGACATGGATTGGAGACACAGACAGCAAAGAGGGGAGGAGAAGCTGTGTGTCTGTGTGTGTGTGTGTGTGTGTGTGTGTGTGTGTGTGTGTGTGTGCATTTAATGAGCAATACTGGCAAGCTATCGATTAGTCATAAATCACTTCTGCTTTGGTGCCAAACACCTAGACAGGGCAACACGCACACAAACACAGCGTCTTCATTTGGTAGATGTCTCTCACCGTGGGCTGTGGTGGAGATCCAGTTCAATTTAAACAGCATTTTGTCATCTATTCATCCAAAATCTTCACATCACCTCCCGTAAATGAGATCTGTCTCTTTTGGTAAAGAAACCTCATTGGGTCCAACTCAACCATTCAGGTGAAATGTCAATATGAGTTCTGAGACTAATGATAAAGACGGAGAGAAACACAGATAAGGCACAAATACCAACAGCACTTTGAGATGATTCCAGGTTACGACCAAATCTGTCTCAGATTTATAAATGTAATTGCAGACTACGACAAACTGAATTGTCATTGTAAATATGTGACATTATAAAAGGTGTGTGTAGTTTAGAGTTATAGACTTGCTTGCTTTATTTTTCACTAACTGTAATTAGCTACGGTCAACATGCTGCATATCACGTTGTGTGTTATGAGTCATTCTGTCTTTGTCAGATAGCACAACTCACATGCAACCTTATTCCTACATCACAAATCTAATAAATGTCCATTAATAATAATCTCTTAAATAATGTTTTCCCTTTACTCAGGATTGCTGATGTAGCTATGTTCAGATTTATTATTCGTCAAAAAGGTTATTTTCATCAGGATTACACAGAAACTACTTGACAGATTTCCATGAAACTTAGTGGAAGGATGGGACATGGGCCAAGAAAGAAGCCATTACATTTTGGCACAGATCCAGACACAGAGGCAGATCCAGGAGTTATTTATCACATTCTTTAACTTTGCGAGAGCTTTTTGGGGCATTTTCAATAATTTTTCCAAGAAATAATTCATGGATCTTGATCAGAAGACATGTTTAGGTGACTGATATATATGCAGGTGTGCAATTTGGTGCAAATCCAAATGAAAATTAAATGTGGTTTCATAAGGAGACTGTTGGCGGAGGAATAGACTCTACTGAGTGACAGTCTAGTTTTATTCACTTAATCTTAATTTTTAACTTAATATAATGAAAGTAAGACAAATTTCCAATGTCATTAAAAGGGCATCTATTGATTAAAAGTAATTAAGGTATAAGGTAAGATAATGGTAAATGGACTTACTTTTATAAAGCCTAGTGCTTATCAAGTCTTAAGCCTCGACCACTTGTCCTGTGAGATGCTCCACATCCCTTCATGGTGTACCTGGACACACAGATGAGTGAGAAGATATATGTGGCACCTGTTGCTTGACAGTGTTACACAGAGATGTTTTATAACTCGCTGTGTTTGATCCTAATGATATTTTTAATTTGATGACACATAAATCCATCATTGTCTTCAAACCAATGAAAATGTCAAGTGGAGCATGTCTGACAACTGTAATTTTTCCTTTAAGTTTAATAAAAAAATCTTCAGAGTTCATTAGACTTAAATTCCTCAAGATGTAATTCACACATAATTCAATTTCTTATTTGTAATCACATGACCTCTATCACCAGACTTGTTCAAATTGGGTGATTCTACAAACCCTTGGATGATGATGATGATGTCAACATGTTTTTTGCATATGTTTGAATGCAAACTGTCGTCCGACACCTTGCACGTCCATCTAATAACCCAACCTGAACATCCTTACTTTCTGCATGACATTCACTGTGACAAAGGTCCACATGAAAGCCATGCAGGGAATATGTAAGTAATCTTTTTTTACATGTTGTTGGCTGTATCTGATATTTATGACTTAACCCTAACTAAAAACATAAGAAATAGTGATAATAAAAAATGCAGTTTATAATTGCAATTGGACGGTTACATGTGTATTTAGTGTTGGATGGTAGTGACTGACTGTCATCTAACATTTAATGAATGGTCTTATCAGCACACATCAAACATACACACACACGTTTCACATGCACATCCACCCTGAACTTTTCTTAACATCAACCGGAGCAGCTGGACGTGTGCAAAGGAAATGTCAGAGTCAGTTCAACCGGACATTAAACAGACTTTAAATTAGCAGCTCCCTGGTACAAAGTCTTTGAAATGTAAATTGAGCAGATGTGTGAAAAGAGCAGATTATTGTCCGATGTATTTATGACGGTTCTGTCCTCTCTGCTGCTGGGCTTTTGTCCGGCTCTGGTCTCCTGCATGTTCTCCCTTAGTGCTCCTTACCAAAACCATCTCTAGTAAGTAATATTGTGTTTTACGGATCTCTGGTCACGTGTGGAAGTTGTCGTGGCAATTCTGCATCCTCTGACAATGAGGAACGAGACACAAATCTCTTACGGTATTGTCACACTTTAATGCTCAAAGCATGGTGCACAAGACAAAGGTTGTTTTGTAATATGCACCCCGATGGGAAGCTGTTCTTTCTCTTTATACATTTGGCTGGATCCTCCCGCTCTTGTTGAGGTTGTTTCCAAGCCAAAGGTCTGGATCTTCTGATGATCTTCCCCATACAATGTGAAGGAGCAGCGGTTCTACTGGGAGCTCCTTTCGGATGGCTGAACTCCTCTCAATTCTTTAGAAAACGTATTTCTGTCGCAATCTCATTCTTTCAGTCACTACCCAGAGCTTGTGGTCACAGTGACCTTGACTTTTGACCACCAAAATCCAATCAGATCGACCTTAAGTCCAAGGGAATATTTGTACCAAATTTAAGGAAATTCCCTTTTCCCATTATTGAGAATGGGACGGACGGACAACCTTAAAACATAATGCCTCCAGCCACTCTCTGTCGCTGCATGGCACAGAGGCATAAGAATGGAAAAGGGTGGAGACATTGACAGATGGAGGGATGCATGGATCACAATTCACAGCTGCAGGTAAGGGGAGGTATGAAATGAAAAGAATGAAGAGGTGAAACGAAGGGAGCTGCAGAGAGAGAATAACAGCGAAGACAGAGAGAGAATCACATCAGTTGCAGTGACAAAGCAGCAAAGCTTTTAGCTGGTGTAAGTATAGATTCACAAGCCACCCTGCTTAGCTTGAGTCACACAGCAGTGAATAGACCTTTCACTCTCTCTACAGTATGTAGGCTGCTGAGCTGCTGTGTGCGTGAGTGTGAGTGTGACTGTGTGCGTGTGTGTGTGTGAGCTGGAATCATCTCGACAAAAACTAACCATGTTAGCTCTGACTTGGCTTCTGCCCCTTTTCAACAGATCTTATTGTAAAATGAAAGTGATTCAACAAGTGTGGTCATACAGGCGACTTCAGAGGAAGTCGGCATTTAGGTATCTCCTGCATAATAATAATAATAATAATAATAATACACTTTATTTATATAGCACCTTTTAAAACTTTTAGCTGGTTTACAAGTCAAAAATAATGAATCGAGGGGAAACAATAAGAAACTGAAAGAACACACAGCAATAGAGCACAGAGGACTTCAGGTTACGACTGGGCACACAAGGTTTAAAAAGATCGTAAATGTAGGTGCAAGTTAAGAATGGGCCTTTAAAAGTCAGCAATAAAACCAAGAAAATTAATTATAAATGTTACTTGAACCCAATGAGGAGAAGCTAAAATCAGTGTAATGTACTCTCTGAGTCTGGAGGAGCTCTAATGTAACTGGACTCTGTTGGCTCAGGCAGGTGAAGAGAGAGTTCCAATGATCCAAACAGAAAACTATGGCATTCCTTCTGAAGTTCTGAACCACAAAGAGACTTTTATTGTGAAGCAATGACAGGAGTTACACAATTATCTAAACTGAATGTGAAATCACTCCCCATTTACAGTAAATATACACTCAGCACTCCCTTTATTTTACAACTCAATTTGGTGCAGCACAATACATATGTTCTTAAAATTGTAGCTTTACAAAGGTAAGAATGATTCGTTTTTGTGTGACATTGTTATTGTTGAAAACCCTAACCCATTTAAATAGCTCAATGACAGGGGTAGAATATTAGAAACTCTTGTGACTCTAATACTAGGGAGCCCAACAAGGGTCACAGCGAGATTTGTTCGAGGATTTCATTTGCGCTTTATAAATTGTTTTGCGTTACCTCCCAATACGTTTTTGTATTTCTGCTGAATCCTTTCAGTCTGACCCTCGTCACACACATGGTTATTTCTTGTTTTCCCCAATAATAGACATGTTCAGAGTAAAAAAGGAACAGGACACTATTGTGAGATAATTTAAAACAAATCGGGAGCCAATCCAAAAGTAATCCTCAAAAAATTGTCAACCTGACCCTTCAGGTGTCTTGGCTCCTAATGGTGGAACGAGCTCCCCAACGACATCAGGACAGCAGAAAGTCTACACATCTTCCGCCGCAAACTGAAAACACATCTCTTCCGAATATACCTTGAATCAAATTTTTTTTTAAAGTACCGATTTAGTAGCACTTAAATGGCACTAACCTATAGCACTGTGTAGTTTGGCTTTCTTGAAGAAAATTGTACTTTCTTGATTCTTGTTGCTCTGGGTTTGTAGCCTCATGGTTGAATGCACTTATTGTAAGTCGCTTTGGATAAAAGCGTCAGCTAAATGAAATTTAATGTAATGTAACTCCCATGAGCTCAATGCAAATATCTTCACCAATTTAATTGACACTTATATGATGGTGATGAAATTTGAAACAATTTATAGATTTAATTAGTGTAGTGTGGCTCTGCCAACCGTGAATAAAGTCTTAGTACCACCCATTTTCACTTTATGCATGCGTGTTTGTGTTTGTGTGTGTGTGTGTGTGTGTGTGTGTGTGTGTGTGTGTGTGTGTGTGTGTGTGTGTGTGTGTGTGTGTGTGTGTGTGTGTGTGTTTGTGCCAGGAAAGCCTATTTCCACAGATAAAACAAAAAGAAATTGGATGCAATGTTAGGAATGATTGAAATATAAATGACTGTTTTGGGTGAACTGTGGTGAGGTGGTTATTATTCTTTACACATTAACCCAAACAGCCGTGTTTGAAATGCATCATGGCTATAGGCCATGATGCATTTCAACACTTTCTCTCTCTCGCTCTGCTTTTCCTTTTTATTCTTTTGTATCAAGATTCATCCCTATTTTTTTCTTTTATTGTTTTTTTTCCTGGTAGGTATTTACTATTTAATGCAAGTGCCCCTTGTAAATGTGTCTCAACATGATGAGCAGATATACAGTATTTTGTCTCAGTGAATAAGTATTGGATGTTGCAGGGCGCTATGGTAAAAGAGCAGTTGACCTGGTTCGATGAAGACCTGTAGGTGACAGGTACTTCCTACAGTTTACACAAACCAGTAAACACATCACTGAAGCAAACAACAGCTCGTCCAATGCTGCTCTGTTGTACAGAAACCACTTGTGTCATCCTGCACCGTGACTGATCCCGACCTCTGACCCCAGTGGCTCTCAGCATGGCTCTGTGGCCGTGTGGAAAAGCTGCACTCTTGAATGGCTCCAACCTAAATCTGTTTTTCATGTAGGTTCACAGAAGTCAGTCTTTTCACACAACTCTGTATTAGCCTATAACAACAAGCTGTGGCTGTGTTTGCACCCTCCAGTACAATCTTCACACATTATACTTTTGTGTTTCACAGTAAATGTTTTCTTATTGCTGCTGTGTGAAATCACCTCCAATGAAAACACAGCACATTAAGGCCTATATAGTGACTTCTTAATACTGATCCAAAACTTAAAGTAATTTAAGTCTTCCTTGATTTGATGGATACGATTTAGTTTGATTGATCATATGATCACTGAAGAATTGATTAATAGAAATGATCAGCTGTCTATGGGAAGAACCTATTGGATTGAGTGTAATCTAATAACACATCAGTGTGCAGGAGTGGGTTTCACCAGCATGTCACTGGTATACACTCTCAGTGTAATACTGTAAACCAAATTGAAAAGATCAATCAATCAAATTTTATTTGTATAGCCCATATTCACAAATCACAATTTGTGAATATTAATAAATAGATATTGAATATAAAATATTTTGAATCTTAATATTTTATAAAATGTATATACATGGCCTTCATGCTGTATTAACTTATAGGCTCTTTCTATTTTCATCTCGCTGATGATTGATGGCATAGAGCTGTAATCAACAATTACTTATTTATTCATGCATCACTACAACTATCTAATAAACATGACCTCTCTATTGATTAATCCTGTCTCATAGATAAAGAGGTTTTTTTGCAGTGTGGAAAAACTTGTTAGATAGTTTGAATCCTCGGGCTAACTGCAGGAAGTTGCGACAGCATTAAACAATAGAAGATGAAAAAGAAGCATCTTGTTTCATTGGCTGCAGTCTTTGCCTACAATGATATGATGTTTGAAAGATGAGCACTATCATTTTGCAGGAAGTAAAAGTATAACTATATTTCAGTAGCAATGACATTAACATAGTAAACAGTTCATTAATTTTCTACATTTAAATGGAAAGACAACTCTTTTTCTATGAACTTGAAAAAGTTACAACACGGCCAACTTCAGACTAAAGTCTGTCTAAAAAATAAATGAATGTAATGTATAGGTAGTAGCCAATTGGAAAATTGACGATATATACGCCCAGAGATAAGAGTTGAATGAATTTCGGAGCAGGCAGACCATTGTGTTTGCAAAATAAAGTGCTAAAATCACCCAAACCACCACCACCCAAAAAAATGGATTCAGCCAATCGCCGACCCTGGTAGGTAGATGCAGCCCATGTAAATGGTAAATGGTTTTGTATTTATATAGCGCTTTTCTAGTCTTGATGACCACTCAAAGCTCTCTACAGTACAGTTTTACATTCACCCACTCACACACACATTCATACAGTGCATCTATTAGCAGCACTTTGTTGTTCTATAAGGGGCAATTCAGGGTTCAGCATCTTGCCCAAGGACACTTCGGCATGCAGATGGGGAAGACTGGGGATCAAACTGCCGACCTTCAGGTTGGAGGACGACCACTCTACCCCTCAGCCACAGCCGCCCTGTAAGTGACGATGACAGGACGGACTCTCCCTAAATTACAATCAGAAACCAAACCTAACCAGATCCCATGTCAACAATGACATGAACCTGGAACATAAGAGACTGAAAGAGGACACAGTGTTTGTTAATATCCAAAACAACATGTGCTGTGTCTGTAACAAAAACAGTTACAGTCTGTAGCAGCATGGCCCTCTCCACATTCAAACCTATATGAAACAACACAGTGCAGATGGAGGTGAAGACACTGTGAATGTTGTGTTTGCGGGGAAAACAACATCCTTGAAAAATGTCTCCTCTGCACAAATGCAATGGTATCATCTGCCCGGGGCCAGGGCATGCTCCTGTATGTGTGCTGCATGTGAGGTGTCCCTGAAAGCACCATTTGTGCTTAATGGGAATTCGCTGCATGGAGGGACGGCGTTAACCAGTGTGTAAGTTACGTAACTTTAGAAATTTAAATTAAATCCACTTTTATTCAGTCAGTACTTTATACTTCACTCACTTTACTATACCATCATTTGATTTTAAAGTAGCTTTGACTTTATAGTCCCTAGTGACCAGAGACACGTGTAAAGCAACCTTGGGTCTCTTGAAAGGCGCTGTATAAATTCAAGTTATTATAATTATTATTAGATTAAATGAACAATTCTGGACTTTACACCAAGAGGGAAATATCTGTAATAAATCTGTGATATTGCCTGGTATTCTAAACCACGTACATGGCAATGTAAATCATACCAAGTGTGTTGCAGCTTCTCTTTCTCCCTCTGTCTGAAATGCTCCATTTCAGCTCTTGGCCGAGCCCAGAGAAAGCCCAGTTTGTTCTAATTGGTCAGTGTCGGAAATGTCATGCCCCTTACCCACAGGCTTCCTGATCGGCTGTAAACACAGCTGTATCCATGGTAACAATGGCTCCAATTCTGCGGGACCAATTTGAGTCAAAGTAGCCTGTGGGAAGGAAGGTTACATGATACTTGGCGACATAGATGATTTATGTATTTAAAAAAGGGGAGGAGTGTACAGGAGGAAATATATATGACTTTGAATGATGTAAAAGGGTTTTACAGCCTGCAACTTAACTATTGCTCTGATAAAAATCACTGTACCCGATTTGCACAGCACCAAGCTGCTGAACTAGCTAGTGGTTAGATTTATAAGACAGTGGGTACATGTGAGAGTGAATGTTGGATTTACATATGGTGATGATGACATGATGTCAAGAGAAAGGTCATGTTGCTCCATCTACAGTAAATAGGCGCATAT
This sequence comes from Verasper variegatus, assembly GCA_026259375.1. NCBI lineage: Eukaryota > Metazoa > Chordata > Actinopteri > Pleuronectiformes > Pleuronectidae > Verasper > Verasper variegatus. The sequence goes on along the minus strand of CM048047.1, from coordinate 1,093,203 downwards.
TTGATAACATGTTAGCCGTTTCCACTTAAGGATGATAATACTGTAAGTCAGTATTGTGTTTAATTTCCCCTTCGGGCACTAATACATTTTTGATGGAAGTTTAAGTCAATATCAAAATCTGTCCAACCATGTTCAATTCTGCACATTTAATAAAACAATGGCTTCCACAACTCCAAACTTTTACATTAGGTTATTGATAAGATGCTGTATTGTTGTTATTTAAAAGAAAAGAAAATGTTGTAGGGCTGGACCATACAATCAAAATGTATATCAAGACAAAAATGATCATATCAGTTGATATTGATAATAATCACGATAAATGTCACATCAAGATTAAAGACACATTTTTGCTCCTGAATGAAGGTTGTGGCTTTAAACTCTTTATGAGCAGAGAATGACAAACACTTGATCAACAGTAAAACATCTGAGGTGGATATCCCTCATAATTATATCGATAAATATGACTTTAGTTGCATTGCTATTGGGATTAGTGATATTGTTTTATCGCCCAGCCCTTTCAGTTCTTATGCTTAAATATGTATATTACAGGGAGTTGCTGTTGCTGAGCTACACAAGCACAACTGCAAACACTCAATGGTAACAAATGTCAAAATTACATGTCGTATAAACTGTGCTACTGCACGGATGATTTTGGAAAAAGGAGGCATGAAATTCATAGATAAGATTAAATTTGAGTCCATCAAAGGAAAAGAAGGGAAGTCTGAAATATCTTTCATGTCAGGAGAGTAAAAGAGAACAGTGATCAAATGTTTCATTTGGCTGTCTGATGTTGCTTTCGTCTTAATCTTCTTGTCAAAATGTATATTCGTTTTCCTTCTTTAAAATTTCTTTAGTCTAGTTTTAGTCAGCAAAGGCTAAAGACAACTTTGGCTTCTTTTCATCTGTATAACTTTAGTCTAATTTGAAACAGATTAAATCAACTGATTATAAAACTAAAACAACTTCATGGATTTAGCTTCAGAGATGAGCAGCTAAAATGTCACATGACATTGACGTACTTATTTTCCTTCCACATACATCTACAAGAAGATTTGTGTTTGACCACTCCCTGACAATAATCTCGAGACAGAGCGCCAAATAACATATATTGTCCTAAGGTGCTTTAGGCTCGAGACCTTGCAACGTTATTATTTGGATAATCTCATTTTCAGTGTGATTGTAGTTGAATTTACTTCATAAACCTGTTGCTCAGAGATCATGTTATTAGATGCAAAATGGTGCTCATTAGTGCAGTGGAGTCCTGTTGCTAAATTGACCCGAGATCAATCAATTTCGTCATCAGGAAGACATTATGGATTAGCTTCACATAGATCCTGCATTTAAAAGTGTATTTTGAACTAAAGGTTGACAAGGTTTTTTGATCATAGTTTTTGTTGAGATTAACATTGTATGTGCTTCTTCTCTTTTTTCTATTTGTCGAATTCTAAACCAATTACTTTAAATCATACTGAAGAAGCCTGCGTCTCCAGCATCCTGTTCTCACAGGAAATACATCAAATTAAGGATTCAAGATGGTGACTCATGAGGTTAGGTCAGAGGAAAACTGTGTTTAGACACACATCACTCACGTATAGATAAACACAATTAACTTATCCACAAAAAGTATTTGCATCATTTGAGGCAGGAAGAAAGGCCTTTGACACTGAAGAGATTAAAATGGTTTAAAACAAGCCTTTTAACAGAGCCAGCAGTGGGCAAAGCAGCAGCTCAATAGAAAGCACAACACTGCAATGACACATCAGGTCTTTTCTCTTAATCTCCTTCACTCCTCCTTCCTCCATGCATTTTTCATCCAGCATGGCTGCTGTTTTCTGTAGCTCCCTCAGTGACATACAGGAATACATGAATGAACAAACAGCAACAGCTCTTCCCCTGTTACCCAGTTGTGTTGGTCAAAATAAGTCCAGAGCCCATCTGATAGCAGCAACACAGGGAATCACATCAGTCTATGTTTGTTTGTTTGTTTGTGTGCGCGTGTGTGTGTGTGTGTGTGTGTGTGTGTGTGTGTGTGTGTGTGTGTGTGTGTGTGTGTGTGTGTGTGTGTGTTTTGTGTAATCAGCAGTGCATTCTCCACTTTTCTTTTGAGAGTATGAATGTGTGTCTTACCGTCTTGGGGCAGTGGACATATCGTGCTAGGCTGATAATCAGGTCATGCGTGATGGGGTCAACAAGGTTTCTGAAGCTGGCGTAGCGGTACAACACGTCATCCAGGGATGTTGACTCCATGCCCAAGTCCTACACACACATACACACACACACATTAAATAAGACCGTCTTGCCCTCACTTATGCAACTGTACATACAGAGCTTATATAAGCAACACTCATATAGGCAAGGCAGTCGATACCAAATATCTTACACATGGGAGAACTCCATGGGCGTTCATTAAAATGAAAAGACAGAAAAAACACAGGAGAGCGAGAAGACAATTCGACAGCAAACATAAAATGTTAATATATTTATAACAGTCCACATCATGTATTTTTCTTATAAATATATACACTGTATTCCCTCATAGGAATATGAGCTTTAATATTTTCCAGTGCTGCTTTGTAAACCCGCAGCATTAAATTAACGCCTGTTGCTGTGTTTCTTGCTCTGACTGTTCACTTGCTGATGAGCGAAAAGGAAAATCTGTCACATCTCAACCTCCATCAAAGCTGTTGAGGCATAAACCTGTTGGCAGAGTTTCACGCACGAACAACAGTCTTGTTAAATCTAAAAGAGTCAACTCCACTTCAAGGAAATACACAAACACAAGGACAGATTAGAACGGAGCCCTTTGAAGCACTCTGAGGAATCAGCCTTACATCATTTGTTGCATGGAATTTGGAAGTATAATTGGTCCCTTTGTAAACTGTGGCCCCTTGATTTAGAAAAAAACATAGCTATGTCACTGGGTCAGCATGAGAGTGGCCAATCTGCTACATTAAATGTTTATATTTCTATACATGGAATATTTTTCTTAATGGTTGCACTACAAAAAAAGTTGATTGTATTCAAAGAAAGTTAATTTTTAGACATGGGAATTTATAGAAGGTATGTTCCTCGTGGGTCAAACCACAGGTTGGCTTTTGTACAAATAGTCATGGTTTCTAGAGGACAAATTCCAATGTCTATGATGTATGACTTTTCAATGCTATTAGTTAAAAATGTATTTGTCTCATACTTTATACTAAATACTTGCAAAACTAACACCATTCCTTAAAGCCTGAGCTGAGATTGTTAGCATAATAACACCAGAAACTAGGATAATGAACTTGGTGCTCGTTGTTCCTTCTAAATATCAGCATGTTACCATGCTCTTGTTAGCATTTATCTAAAGGTAGCACTGCACCAAATTAGAGCCTCACAAAGCTGCTAAAAAGGCTATAGACTGCTTTCTTCAATGATCTAAGAAGTTCCTAGATGATGAACTCAATGGTCAAAAGGTTGAGTGCAATGTGCTGGACACTTCTTACCCTCAACGGTCGTCAATGTGGTTAAATGTATGTTCAATTTTGTAGGGTGGGGGACATGTCAGCAATGAAGGCCTGACAAAGGGCCACACACAAGAAAGTAAACCCATGATTTTTAAGTCAGGTGAGTTGAGCAGCTGGTAGATATTATGGTGAGTGGTCACAGTCACAACTGTTGTGCACCAGCACTACACTGTTGGAATTCATGCACAATTTGCCTGTGAGTATACTGTGTGCATATTATGTAATTCATGTATCTGCACTGACTGAAGTATCCTTCACAGTATTATTTTTTTTCTTTAGTAGCTGTGGACTCACAAATACTGTTCCTTTTCTAGATAACAAATGATTCAGTTACAAACCACATAATTTTAGACAGAAATATATTTGAATCTTGCCAATCATCATCATTTTGAGAAGAAAACTCAACACAAGGTAACTTACTTCTTGCTAATGCTGCATTCATGTCATATCATTGAGATCATGTTCAAACAATCGCATGACAGCAGTATGAACTATGAAATACATTCAAGTGTATTCATAATAGCTACTATTATAAAGTATATTCTCAGTCATAATTTCTTCATGTTGTCAAGTTTAGCTAAGACGACCCTAATGTAGGCATGAATTTAATGAAAACTAAATGAAGATATATATATATATATATATAAACCAGTGATAAAGATATGAGAGCAGGATGTTTATTTGGAATATACACACTGTCTAACCACTATTCTCGCTGCTAATGTTAATGGGCCTGGAACTCATTCTGGGTGAGGGTGTGTGTGATTGTGTGTGTAAGTAAATGCATTTCAGTCTGTAGGAAAGAGCATAGTGTCTGCAAATATAGGTTTGTATCTTTGGGTTTGTTTGTGCAAGGAATTCAAAGGAGCTTAAGTGGCAATAGGGCCTATGATTAGAGAGAGTAGAGAGAGAGACAGATAGAGAGATAGAGACAAACAGACAGACAGAGAGAGAGAGACAGACAGACAGACAGAGAGACAGAGAGACAGACAGACAGACAGACGGAGAGAGAGAGAGACAGACAGACAGAGAGACGGAGAGAGAGACAGACGGACGGACGGACAGACAGACAGACAGACAGACAGACAGACAGACAGACAGACAGACAGACAGACAGACAGACAGACAGAGAGAGAGAGAGAGAGAGAGAGAGAGAGAGAGAGAGAGATGCTCGCTCTCCTACAGAAAGGTATGACTCACTGAGGTTTTCATGCTGTCTATTGTTCTGCGTAGGAGGGGCAGTAAATTATCCCAGCCTCTTTGACTGGCAGACACACAAACATACACACTAATCAGCTGCTGTATTTTCAGATGAGAGTGATATTAATAGCAACATGGTGGATGAAAGAAACCTTTGATTAGGCCATCAACAGGTGAACCAACAGACCCCTTCTCATTTTGCACAATTTATAACCATCTTGTACATTTAATTGAACATTTTCACCAATTTTTGTCCATCAATCTACATTCAATAACTAATAATGACAAAGGAAATATATTCTTATAAATCCAATTTCATAAAAAAATCTAAAACTTACATTAAGGAAAAGATGAATGCATCCAAATACAGAGAGGTTGTTGTGTGAAATCCAGTCTATAACACCTGAGACTGGGGCAATGATTGATCATTCAGCCCAGCAATGACCTGAATCACATACTGCAATGAGGACACATCAGAGACATACCCAGACTGAAACACTACAGAATATCTGTGTGGAGAACTGAAGGTGGCAGTTCACAGACGTTCTCATCTCATCCAATCTGGCAGAACCTGAGGGGATCTGCAAGAAACAAGGCATGAAACTGCCCACATCCAGGTTTGCAAAGCTTATAGATTTTAATGGGAGTTTGACTAAATACTAAAGACAGGTTCTGAATACTTTTGTAAATTAGAGATTTCAGTTTTTGATTTTCAATAAATTAGCAATTTGGGTCATTGAAAGATTGGTGGGCAAAAAGGCAACTTAATCCATTTACGATTATAGCTTCAAAACAATAAAGGGAAAGCTCAAAATACTTGCCACTGTACATGTTAAGACCCGGTGACACAAATACATGTCCAATCTGGTGATCATGTAGCCACTGTCGAATTAGCAGCAGAGACACAAGCATGAAAATAATTGGCTGCTTTGCATTTTCCACAATGTTCCCAATAGGTGGTGGATTAAATTAATATCAACTCTTTATCTTAATTGTGTGGACAGCACCTACTAACCCTATATCTTAAGTGTACCTTAATTTGTTAATAGCTGAAAGGTTACAAGAAGAGTTATGGGGCATTTGGGGAAACTTGGAGAGTAAAAAGCCACTCTCATGTCTCTACACTACATATAAAGGTAGAACCGATATATGCAGAATCTGTAGAGAAACGTTTGACTCATGTTGACTAGTTGCACTGTACGGCTAACAAAGACAGACTTGGCCAGGATATCTGCTGTCTACACAAGCCCTAAAATATTGGTCATAACCCATTGAGGTTAATTTGCTGTGAGATGACAGCAAATGGGTTTAGAGACTGAGGTAGAGCAAGGAGAGATAGCAGTTAGCCTGAGCATAGTTTAGGTTTACAAAGCAACAATCAGCATTTCCACAGCAGAGTGCTGATGCTGTGTGCATGTGTGGGTTTGGGGGGTAGGTCTGAAACACTAATAAGTAAATTGAAACAGTAGCAAGACAAACTGCTGGAGTCACCCTCCAAAAAAAGCCATGCATTATTAACAGTGGACCCTCGTGAAATGTACATGACAATGACCAAATAAAAATGCATAGTCTACTTCCTTGAACTCTGAGGGGATAGTGGGTTGAGTGCAAACACATGCACAAATAAACATTTGTGCTAAGAGGAAAACACTGCAGGCTTTTCTTTCATTAGGAAGCACTACCCACACTAATTAGAAGTGGTCAGCATCAAAGCTGTGCTCGGAACGCAGCTGAACATGGACAAAGACGGAGCTGGAGATACACATGGATCAAACAATTGATCAAGTGCAGGTTCTTTGGTATAAAAGGAAATGGCAACATGATAAAGAGAGCCCATATATAAAAGTTATATTGACCTTTAAAAAATATCACATACTGATAATGATGATGGAGGTTACAATCATACATGAATACGACCTTATATTCAAGGTCTAAGGGAAAAACTACTGCAGGTTGTGTTGCTTTTACTTTTAATGCATTTCTTTTTACAAATGGTTACTTTGTAAAAGATCTCTGTGCAGCCACACATGTGCATAGGTTATTCTGGCTGATGAGACCTCCTTTTAGGTTGAAGCAGGATGGAGCTACACTGGGAAACCAAACAACGTGTACTAATCACAGTGGAACTTAGACGGCTGGATATTGTATAGCGGTACCATAATATTCTTGTCTAGAACATATGTTCAGGAACACGACAACTCATCATAGAATCAAAAGTACAGATATAACTATTAACATTCATGTTCTTGGTATATTGCCCGTGTTTCCTCACCATCATGACATTTAGATGTAACTCTAAAAATCACTGGTCCGCATGTCGCTCTGCTTGCTCTGCTATGACAGCCAGGTTTCTGGTACCTGCATCGTTCAAAGTCTCTTGTTCACAGTTTACTTGTGTCATATAATGCTAGTCTATAGGGAGAAGCCTTTTAGCTGGGGTACTGTGGTGGCCATCAACAAGCCTGACTGTAGATCAATGTGTGATTGCTACTACTAAGATTTACAAAGGTTCACCTTTTCCTGCATCTTCAATACAACTAAAATCAACTTGCGAGGGATGTGCATTAGGTCTTTTTAACAGAAAACATTTTGGCAGGTCACAGTAGGAAAAGCACAGGTGTAAATATTAAAATGACTGATGGCTGAATTTAGCTGTTGCAGTTTCAGACTGTTTTCATGCTGGTGTATTGTCACAGTCATGTCTTAGGCCCTGTCCCAATTCACCCCGTAGCACTTACACTTGGCCCTACCCCTGTGTTGTCCCATTTCTCTTTGGGATGTAGGGGTAGTGAGCATCTAGTCCTTCAAACTCCCCTTTAACCATTAAGGTTAGTGACCCTTAATATATAAAAACCTGTTAAAATTGAAATTTTTTAATTTTTACGATTGTTTTCCATGAAATTTGGTGGAAGAATCTGATGCCCGAGAAATAATCCATTACAATTTAAGATGGGTCTGGACAAAGGGGTGTAACATTGCAAGACTTTTGCCATTTTCACAAATTTCCCAGTATATAGATACGGAAATTACATTTTTGTCAGGTCACCCTTTCTGGAACCATAGCATGACCAGTTTGCTGTTTGTTTTTATATAATTGATGGATCTTGATTTTTTAAAAGTCAAGCACATTTGTTGAGCTGATATATATGAGTGTGTGAAAGTTGGTTGCAGCTTGATTTAGTTAAAGGGAACTGTTAGGCCTTGGCGATGGTATGCACTCTACCAAGTGCCATTCTCCAATTTTCTATGGTTTGACTATGGCTGTCTAGGTCCTGCTGTTCATTCTATTTACAGTGGGTAGCAGTTTGCTACCTTTCTGGCTAACAATGCAAATAATGCTGCCTTCAAATGGACCTTGTTAGCTGCTGGACACATGGGAAGTCGTGTCCACTTGTGAGCTTCGCACTCAAGGGGCTAAGTTGTGAGAGCAGCAACATGGATGCTAATATTGATGTTGATATATGAAGTTAGACTGACCATTCTCATATTCATGGTCTGAACAATATGATGTGAGCTAAGCAATAGTATCATTTGACCCAGTGATGGGAATCTAATTATGTGAGAAGTAGTTATAAAATCATGTCAACACCAGTATAGTAGATGACAGCATTCAAAAACTAAAACGTTGCACTTAAAGAATGTAAATTAGGAGGATGGAACAGACTGTACAGTCTGCAGGCAGCATTCACACTACTGTGAATTACAGTGCAGCCAAAACAGAGCTGAATTAATTAATTAGACAGCACCATGAAGAGACGCTGGCCTAGCAATGATGATAACACCAAATTGAGGAGGTACAACTAACAGCAATGTGTGGAGAAGGTTGAAGTATTTCATGTCATAACTTTGAAAAAGAAAAAAGATTTCATAGTGTTGTCATCAACTAAAATTCAGTGGATCACTGAATCTTCAGTTTTTGAGCTGGAAACCTGTACTGTGCAATAAAGGGGCCTCATGCAAGGACCACTCATACTATCAGATTTGTTCTGATGTGGCAGAAGGCAGTTTGTGGTTTTCATATAGATAGAATATCTCTTAGGTATGAAATTCACGAATACAGGGAAAAAAACACAAATTTGACCGTTAGGTCTTCAGCTGAATTAATTAGGAGTTAAAATATTATTTGAGAATTAGCTGACATTAAATATATAACTATAACAACTTAATGCAAAATGTATATTCTGTTTACCATACCATTATCATCATAGTTCGTAATTTTATTTTAGAATTATTTTAAAATTTTATGACTGTATTGGTTAACTTCTACATTACAGCAGTTGCTGAGAAAACCAGTCACTTTCACCCCTGAGCCTGTGAGCGGGTCACTGTTACATCCAACAGTGTAACCTCAACTTTATGTGCTATAACATCATAAATAATGCTCAGCGACAGTCACATCATCACCTCTTAAATCTCACAATTGTGCCTGATGAACAGTCCTGATGAACATGTGATACTTGAGGTTGAATCAAGTGATTAACGACAAGTTTGTGTAGTTAAGATAGTCAATCAAACATGGAATACACAGGCGGACTGGCCATCGGGAGTATTTTTTTATTTCACCATATTGGACTAAGACAGACCTTTACGGAAGTCACAGCGCTTCATTATAGCAGCAACAATGCCTTCAAACTAAGTCCATCATCGATTTGTTGCTGCAATGTTTTATACTAAGCAGACTTATAGAGCTTTTATTTTGAAAAAATGTGAACATGGGTCTGAAGATTGTGTCAGTTACTTAACAGAACTCTGAAATACCCAAAATGAAATATAATATAATACAATATAATTCAAACTTATATATAAACCACACACATGAACAGTAATGAAGACAATTTAAGTTTAATTTTATGAAAAATATTGACTACTACCTGCAGATAAAACAGGTAGGATGAATAATTAGTGCATCAGTTTTGAGTTATGGCCAAAAACAACAGTGCCTGAGGCCCAGCTATTAACTAATGGCAGCTTCAGTCTTAAAATATTAATGGTTACCACAACACAACCGCCTCTCGTTAAGTCACAAAACGCTGGTCACACACCATAGGGTGAGTTAAAATTGCTGAGGGAAGGACTGAGGATTTACAGCTTACAGAGGTTTCTGCAGACACTGATGGTTAAAGTTCAGCGATCAGTTTCGAGGCAGCCCAGGGGGAATTGTGGTGAAGATATGCTGGCTTTGGTTTCAAGTCAATTAATGGGCGGTGATTAAGAAGGTGGCCTTCCCATTAGCTCTTAACGGGGCTCCTGTGTGATTATCAGGCTCTGTTTAGTCTGAGCTCTCCGGTCATCACCATGGTTTCCGAGCAACGGAGAGGAGAACCTGGGAATCAGAGGAAAAATGCCTCCTCTGTCTTTCAAACACAAAAGTCAATTCTCCTTTTTTTCTTCTCTTTATGTAATTTCCTCCTTTTCCCCCCAAAGTACTCTCTTCTATTGCCTCTGTAATCACTCACCACCTCTTCCTCGCTCCTTTTCCTCCTCTTCTCACAGATTTCCCCCCCTCTCCTCATTCTCGCTAATTGTCTTTATCCAATTCATTGTGTGATGGTCTGGTCGTCCTGTGCCGTTCTGCCAGGGTACAAACCCTCCGTAATATGGAGGCAAATGTGACTGATGGTTATGTCACTGGTGCTTGTTCAATTTTGTCGTCATGACCCAACATGAAAACGTGTAATCATCTTCACTGCGTTAGAGCCTTTGGGAGAGAAAGAGGCACATACTATATGAAATAACACCTTCTGTCATCCTTCACACGGCCTCCTGCAGCTTCTGTGCGTCCATCTCTTTGTCAACACAGAATAAATGATCCACGCTCATCCTTCAATCTGAAGTATCCATACATTGCTAACTTTGACCCAGTTGAAAAGCATCATGCTGGTGGATGTTTCATCTTCTTTAATCCTCAGCTCCACAAACAGCGGCAAGAAAAAAAATCCTTCAGAGGTCAGAGGAGCTTGACCTCAGCCTACTGCCCGACGGATCAAAGATTAACCATGTGAACTGCTGTGTACACCACAGCACCTTCTCTCTTCTAGTGACACTGTAGCACATGCAGTACTGCTCAGGGCTTAAATAACACTGTCAGCGTCATCATATACGGATGTCGCAGTGAGACGTTGTAAAGTTTGTAAATCGTTTACAAGTCACTTAATGACAGCAGGAGTAGTTCATTAAGTGCTAATAGATGCTCACTACAATTCTCTGCTGCTATAATGGAGACTGGCTGTGGGCAAACAAAGCTAGATGTTACAATGAGGCTACACAAAGAGACAGCCAGTAGTCGGATAGTGTGAATTAAAAACAATGGAGGTCATTCTGTCAACTGGAAACTCCTCATTACAAGAGGTGTTTTGTTTTGTAGTACATTTCACTATTTTCTGAAATGAGAATCACATCTCAATACTCAGAAAGAGTCTGTTGCATTGGGTGTTGAAAACGGTCAAGTATCTAAATATGAGATAACATTTCTTTCATTCAGATATTTTCTTTCGCTTCGATTTTTTTCCCATATTTAGACTGCATTTAAGGAACTGAATTAAACACAAAAACATTTATATTAAAGCATTGTCATGGCAATGATACCAAGATATATTGTATTAAAAATCAAAAAAACAACCACTAATCAGTTTAATAGTGGCAATCACACAATGCCACTAAAAATACATTAGATTGTATGATGATACACAACCAGATACAACCTGTTACTTAGCTTTATTTGGTTTATTACTACACATATGTTTGAGAAATTAAATTGTGTCCCTCATGAACCTACCAACATGGAACAGACAATCACTACAGTCTCAAGAGTAAGAGTGAGAATGCAGCAATGTGGACGTAAAACTTTCATATTTTCATGACATGTTGGTGGAGTTTCAGCTTAGTCATCTTTAGATTGGCATGATTGAAGTCACCAGCAATGATGACACTGGGCTGTTCTGCCTGTTGATCACTAATGCTGCTATCTCCAAAAGTAGAGTAGGAACCGGAGCCTTCAGCTATCAAGCTCCTCTGTGGAATCATCTCCCAGTTTCAGTTCAGGAGGTAGACACCCTCTGCACGTTTAAGAGTCGGCTTAAAACATTCCTTTAGGATAAAGCTTATAGTTAGAGCTGGTTCAGGTCTGTCTTGGACCAGCTCTTAGTTATGCTGCTATAGGCCCAGATTTCCTCTTCTCCCTCTTCATCACAATAAAGTCTCATCAATCCATGTTATTGACCTGACTTCTTCCCCACCTAATTGAAGTTTATTGTTGCAGATCTAGGATCACGACTGTGGCCACATCGTGGATCATGATCGTGGTGGCAGCTGATCATGGATTATAATTACAACTAGTTTGCTTAGATATACAATGGTCCTACTTACATACAGTATACTACTATGACAATACTGCTATCATTACACTTCTGTCAGACTATTTCTTTTGTAAAAATACTGTAAACATTAATAAACCTCTACATTTATGTTAGTCTAACTAATGAATGTTGTAAATATTGGCCTACTGGTACTTGTACTACACTACTAAACAAACGTGTAGTAGTTCTTTATTTCATGCAGGATAGTCCATTGCACTCACTCTGCTAAATTCCAGGAGATCCTGGTGGCTGTCTCTGACTTTTGCTGCCTTAAAAGTACTCTAGCTTTTTAAAGTTGAAGATGTAAAATGACAAAAGCACTGAAATATTTGGTCTGGGACAGGTTGCTGTTTCTGCATGCACCACAATGGCAGACATAGATGTTTTAGGTGCATTTTTTTACTTTGGAGTGAGTAGGCTAGCTGTCTAAGCAAAACGCATAGATGGGCTAACACCCCCCAGAGCCATCTTTGAGTGGATTCACATGACCCAAGATCTGTGTTGATCTTCTAATCTCATTCTTGGATAGAAGGTGATTAAGTATATTTTCCAAAAATGTTAAACAGCTGAAAGTGTAGAGGATACTTTTGGTTGAAAAGAAGACAGTTGAACTTTTCAGCAACTATAGTGGGAGCTGGTATTGTTTTCACCTTGTGAGTCTGTGCATGTCATCATGGTCCTGGAGACACTGCAGCCGGACTAGGGACAGATGTTTTTCACCGTTATAGTGTCTCAGGTGTGTAGTTGTGATCAAAATGAAGACGCAAGCAAGAATCCATCTTGCTGTGCTCAAAGCTTTTTGCTTGTGGCTGAACTACAAAGGTTCAGACCAATCAAAGTCCAGTGAGACTATGTGAGAATCGAATCTGTTCCTGAACAGCTACGACGGCTCCTCAATAGTTTAGCATGGATGGTGCTGTTATCATACCTGGAAAGTAGCTCTAGATTGAATGATGAGCAAAGAACAGCACTGATGGCTGTTCTCAGTGGAAAAAATGTGATTTTTGAAAGCACCTGCCCTCATCCAATCAGTTTCCAATGAAGCCTTCCCAGAGGGCTCTGTGTAACGAATTATGTGGTTCGCCAGATGAGGTGGATACTACTCCACAATAAAACATATTCATAAAGATGCTATTGAAAGTTACTGTTTATGTGACTTAGGCTGCAGCTAAAAATGATCTTCATCATCTGGTCTATAATATGTCAGACGACAGTTAATCTTCCAGTTTTCAAAGTGACATATTGACTTTTGTCCAACCTTTGTCCAACCAATACTCAATTTAAAGTCATCAAGAAAAGCACACTCACAGGGAACTAAATGCAGGACATACTTGGCAACTCTGCAACTGTCAGATCTGTATGAACCAAGATGGCCCCGTAGGCAGAGGGCGACATGCAGGAGCTCCATACCCCCTAGATAGTTAGTAGTTAGTTGGTTCCATCTTTTATTTGGGTTAGTTTGTGTTCTTATGCCTGTGTTTGACACTGTTAATTTTACTAGTTTTATGTTCTAGTTGAAACAATATTGTTTTGTTATTAGTATGTATTCGTACTAAGTATTCTCCTTTTATTAGCATATATTTATTTTGTCATTGATTCTATTTCTGTGTATTTTGTATAATCATTATTGATCTATCTTTTATTACTTATCTACCTTAACTTCCTCTTGTTAATAACTTCTTCAGTTACGGTGTGAACATTTATATCTTGAGTCTTTTTGTGTGTAACCTTATTTTAGCCCTTTGTTTGCTGAGGACCACTTGAACCTCACTGCTGTGTTGTTGTGTCTTGGAAACTGTGGTTCACCTCCAGGTAATCATGGCTTAAAGGGATAGTTCACCGAAAAATGAAAATTCACTCTTTATCTACTCACCACAATGCTAATGTGTGCTGGGTCTCAGTTTGAACATGAGAACTTGAACGTGCCTCAGAGGAGGCTATCAGAGGACATTTAGGCTAAAAACAAGGTGTAAAAGAAGCCATTTTTAGTAAAATATGAATGTCTGGGCTTGAGGACACTACAGGAGCAGTATGGAGGCCTGATGGGGTCCCATTAAATTGTATTGGATTCGGCTGCAACACTGTTTACGCCTGGGTCTCCAGAAGTGTTTTGTGGAATCAAACTCTTTACCCACCCCTCCATAGGCCCAGTGGTGAGTATGAGTGAATTTTCATTTTACTGTGAACTATTCCTTTAATGAACAAGCGACAGAGATAGTTATCCCTCTGTTTTAATGATGATGGCTGGGGAGGTGTCCTTCATCTTTAAGCCTATTTGCTTTGCTCCACTGTTTACTATTGTTTCATGGATTAACAATCCTAAATGGATTTGATCAGAAAGCTGTAACATAAAGGAACTAATGGAAATCTCCAAAGGCCAAACAATAAACTGTGAAAGCAGCGTGTGTATAAGCCTGTGGTTGAGTCATAGGGGGATAAACAGTGAACAATGGGAGCATATGGAATCTATATGATGCTGTCCAATGAACTAACTGATAAACCTGTTTCTCTCTCCACATTCTTTTTTAGCGTATCTTTGTATCTTCTTTCTTTTCACAACGATAAGCATATTCATTTTTCATAATTCCACTCCTGTGACATGCAGATCCTCTCTCTTTGCAGCTTCACAAATCCACCAATTCAACAATGGGCATTTCATTTCCCTCCTTCCCTTTTTCTTTCCCACATTCTTTCAGTCTGCTATTGAGTTTTCCCTCCTCTCTGTAGCAACTGCAGCAGCAGCAGCAGCCAAACCCTGCAAATGACTTAACACACAGAGCGAGAGGCTATAAATCGTAAGTCTCCACACTGTACGAGTGTAGCAGAGCCTGGCTCAGCAGCACAGGTCCATCAAGCCAGTCATGCAGACAGAGGTTCTCATGTTCAGTCACACAGGCAGAGGAATGCTTCCACAGCTCCTTCGTTCCCACTGTTGTCAGACTCTACAACACCACTGAATGATATGCTGCACTATTTTTCCATATCACAACTGCTCACCATTACTTGCACAGTGTCTCTCTCTCTCTCTCTCTGGATAGGTCTATGTCAATATTTCCTGTACTAAATCACAAATATAATATACATCCTCATGCAAAGGTCCTGTGCAGCTGCACTTTACTCAAGTACATTTCTGTACAAAGAATATTTATGTAGTGACAGATGTATATTATGTACATATTCTCTGTCATTGTTCTTTTTATTTGTATTTGATTGCCTTTTTCTTCTATCGTCTGCCTCATTCATTCAGCAACATCTGCTGCTGTAACAAGTGAGTTTCCCCAGTGAGGGATCAATACAGTTTTATCCTATCTTATATTGGAGAGGCAATCAATTCATCAGGCAGTCAGTCAGTGCGTGAATCAGTTGAGTCAGTGTGTCAAGAGTCAGTCAGTCAGTGTGAGCCTGGTTTGTGTGTCAGGATTAGTGATGACAGAGAAGCAGCACTCTTACACAGAATAGAAAGAGAGAGGAAACAGAGGAGAGGAAGTCCGGGAAGCTGGGGTGTTGTGCTGTGTAGAAACATGAACCTCTGACCTCAGAGCTTTTACTCACTCTTAAGCTTTTATTCACACTCACACACAGCAGTTACCTGTCTCAGTGTCTTGAGCATCTCGGTGGCCTCGTCCTGCTTGCCCTGTTTGGCCATCAGCATCATCTCCTGGATCATGCCAATACGGCGCTGGTAAGGCGGTGGAGTCCCTCCACGGCTTAGCCGGTCCCCGGACTTGAGCATGAGGGATGCCAAGATGTCCCCCCGCTCCTTGGTGGGTGTCCGCTTCCAGCTGTGCTGAGGGCTGGCTCCTCCAGGCTCTTGGCCTTTGGTCTGCTTAGCACCCATGGTGCTGTGCTAATCAGCTGTGAACAGTGACAACAACAAGACTGGTCCCTCATACAGACGCAGGTTTGATTAGAGTCTGAGATATTCAGTGCATTAAAATGTCTGATCACATCTTCCTGAAGTCTGCAGATTGGAGGTTAGATGTGAAGCATTGTGAGCAAATTCCAAACTGCTTGTAAACAAATGTCATTGCGCTCAGCTACAATAAAGAGTGGATATTCCAACAGTACAAAACAATGGTGTAAAAACATGAGCCAGCAGCTACAGTGGTTTTCTGCCTCTGGGGAACTTGTTTATCCCGGATGGTGCAGCTCAAGTCGGGAACAGGTCGGAGGATGCTGCCTGCAGCATGGCCGCAAAGCACGGACACAGCAAAGTCAGGATGCAGGACAGCCACAGAACGGAGGGGGCCCGTCACAGCCTCCTCCTATCCCGAACACAACTTCACCCAAATATTTACCCTCGACTGTAGCGTGATGTTCCCGCTGTGCTATGCTGGGATCCCTCAGAACAGCCCCCTCTGTCCGGGAGCACAGCAGCAGGGAGCGGGTCGAGGGAAGTGGTGCATGAAGCAGGGCATGGCAATGTTTACGTCTCCTGTAGATCTCCTCCGAGTGTCTGCTGCTCTGCTCTGCCCCGTCCTCCCTCCGCCGCTGGAACAAGTCATGTGTTTACCTGCAACAAACACGCGTCCGTCCTTCCTCCAAGGTTGATTCTGTGTCCGCTGTGGAGGAGGCGGCGGCCAAGGCGGTGTCTCGGTTGACGGGAACGTGTGGAGGCTGCACATCCGCGGTATGACAGGCAGGAGGTGGGAGAGACAGTCTGAGATGTCCCCTCTGCTGCTGGGACTAAATTATGTATCACACCCTCTGTTCAGCTGAATGGGGGCGCGCGCAGCTAGTGCACGTGAGCACAAAAATTCTCCCTCCTCCTCCTCTCGGACTGGGAAGGGCGGAGAGAGCGCGAGCAGCGCCAAGTTTAGCTTTTTGCAACAATAACAGTTTTTATTTAAGTCCTTCACTTTAAAATAATTGGCTCATCATTGGATGCAGTTTGTTGGAAGTCGACCAGGAAACCAGTTAACATATAAAAGCAGTCGCTGTTCTGCGTACTGGATTCTGCATCACAAAGTTAGTGCAACACACACAGATTTTAAACTGACAGATTTCCCTATGGATCTCTGTCTCTTGTATGGAGAACAAGGCACATTTCAGTCTTATCTACTAATTGAGAAGTCATTGATATTATTACATTTCTGTACAGTAACATGATCAACTGCAGGTGAATCATTCAAAGTTACATTATAACATGAATATGTTAATGTGATCATTTATGTAAGAGGCAAAATACAAACTATGCAAGTTTGCATTTAATATGTGATC
Organism: Verasper variegatus; assembly: GCA_026259375.1. Taxonomy (NCBI): domain Eukaryota; kingdom Metazoa; phylum Chordata; class Actinopteri; order Pleuronectiformes; family Pleuronectidae; genus Verasper; species Verasper variegatus. The sequence continues at coordinate 1,075,925 of CM048047.1, read as the reverse complement.
AGTAGGCGCGCACACAAAAGTGCTCTTTAGTGTTGCAGTGATCAGACAAAGCACTACACTGACATCTGGTGGTGGATGTTTGGAACACATGCACCAATACAGCAAATATATCATTTGACAATCACAATATACACATCTAAGTACTATATGGAAATTAACTATTAACTGCATATAGGATTTAAATGTTTTATGAAACAATCAATCCTGTTTTAGCATACTCAAGGTACTTTTCATGTGTTGTACCATCTCTCCATATGTTAGACACTGTATTTTCTTGTTTTTGTCTATATGCTCTCTTGCACACATCTATTGCACTTCTGTCCATCCTGGGAGAGGGATCCCTCACATGTGACTCTCCCTGAAGTTACTGTAAGTTTTCTTTTTCGTAGCTTTTCCTCACTCTAGTCGAGGGTTGAGTAGAGTATATTGCACAATTTTGATATATAAATACAGGCTGCACACATTTCATTGATTGATGTTCAAGGCCGACAAATGTCAGCTCTGGCAGTAAATGCTGAGAAGACAAAATTACACAACAAATAACCAGTATTTTTCAAAAGGTATATTTATTTGTGTAGCCTTTAATTACATCTCTATTTACAGTTGTATTTCAACCATTTAAGTTGCTTCAAATCACTTATCAAACCAACAATGTTAGTTTGTGTTCTCACTCTTCTGGTGAGGATTTCTAGGCTCATAACTTCCCTCGTCACAGAGCTTGCAAAGTCAAACATGTCAGCCTCAACGAAAGACATTCAAGGTTTTTACAAAGGAGCAGGCAGCAGAGAGGAAGATATACATGTCACACACTCAGTTCTCCAGTCAACCACAACACTGGCAGCCCACTGCTAGCCTTAACTATTTAATGTTGTGGTGTTTTTGCTATTCAATGACAACGAAAACCTGACTTCCACTCTTTTCAGAGTACTGTAAAAAAAAAAAAAAAAAAAGGACTTAAATGTCAATGATGAACCAGATGTTGATAAAAAAAATCTAAATTAAGGACAAATATAAAATGAATCAATGGTGTACTCACTTCTTTATCTGTGACACACTGTTTTTATAAAACACAATGATTGATACCCAAAATGTGCCTGAAGAAAAACAAACATGGGTGCCTCACATCAGCTAATGTTCACTGTCATTGAACTAAAATGTATAAATAAATTAACCCTCAATCCAACTTGACCAGTATACCATCTAAAGCTGTCCTATGATGAGAATGCTCACTAGTACATAACATGGGAATTTTTCCATCTCTGCCATCGGTCCATTAAGACATGTGCACAGCATCAAGCCTGTTGGTGGCAGCATAGAGATGCTACTTTACAGCAGGTCCTGGAAGGCTTCAAAATAACACCACAAACCACATACAAACCTTTGTACACGGATTCAAGGCTTATTCTGCCAAAGGTGTCATACATTGAAAATTCTAGTTATTTAATTTAAGATAATTTTTAATGAATTCACATTCACATTTAAGTCGTTTTCAGTTCAGAGTCAAACAAATCCTAACTTAATCCACTGTGCTTCAGTGTTGTCAGACATAAATACCTCTGCACTTTAACTATTCCTGTATTCAGTTGTCCATTTTGTAAGTATCCAACATAGGTGTAATGTGTGATAGTATAGTTTTATGATGAGAAAACATGACGAGGAAAACAGGGTCCAGGACAAAAGTCATGTAATGTTTTCATATATCCCAACATCTGTGGAAGGATGTGTTTTTAACATGTAGCTTCAGGGATGGTTGTTTCCAACAGTGGTGGTGGCTGCAGGGCGGGGGATTATTATGACAGCCAACTGAACACCTGTATGCTCCTGCACATCAGCCAGATACACAAAGGGTAGGTTGAGGTCTGCCCGCCCACCGAGAACAAGATGGCTATGGAAAGAAGGACATAGCTAAAGCGGAATGTTATGCTAAGTCTGAGGACAGCTAGAAACTAAATGTTTGACCGGCCCACCAACATGGCAGGATTTCACATGGCTCTGCTGATAGCCAGTCTGACTGTGAGAGAGAGAGAGCAGGGCAAAGAGCTCTGCAAACAGTTCTACTATACATTAATGGCATAAAACACAGAGTTAGAGACCTTTGATGTTATGATATGAAGTGTAAAATAAACAACTTCGGGTGGGGTGGGGCAAATGAGACTATGGGCTCATTTGAGACTCAACAGTCTAGATAATTAAAGTCAAAAACGGCTTTTCTGGTTGATTTGAGGTATCCAGCCTCAACTCTTCCTCCCTGTCTCCCACTTCTCATCCACTACACTGTGCATGTCTTCAAAACACATCACAGAGTGAAGGCGCATCCATCCATTTCTACTCTATATGACTTAATAAATGTTATACTGTTGTTGGGTGCACTCAGACAGAAAAAGGGCAAGGTGGGCCTGCATTTGGATGACCTAGAAAATGCAATAGTTACCCTTTGCATAAACTGACTCACGCTGGTCTGACGCTGAAGGCTAAGGCAATGTTACAGAGGAAGGACAATTATAGAAAACCCAGGCATGTCCAAGACTAATGGCGCATCTGGTTCTCACAGGTGGGAGGTGACTACTCGCAGTTAGAATGTGTAGCCAGCTGGGGGCGCTTTGTCGTCTTTGTTGCTCTCCAGGGAGAAAGGAGGAATGCGAACATCAAAGTGGGAGCCATCAGTCCTTTCAATACGAAACGTCCCCCTAAACACAAATACAGAACCAGAGGAGTGAACATTGTGCACATAGGTAAATTAGTAAATTCCAGTAAAACAAAATGTTATCACTGAGAAGATGTGGAATGTGTGAAACAGTAAAGTGATTTATTAATGAGCAAACTCACCACATATGACCACTGGGGGCTTGTAGAGACACGTGGCTGCTGTACTGAAAGGCTGGCTGCTCTTTAGACAACACTGGCTCCTGCAACAACACAGAGACAACATGAGATCAAGCTCCTCTGAGGTTAAATTTGTCTTTTAAGTTCAAGACACTGAACAGTTGGTTAAGTGATGTTTTTCACCAGGTAACAACACAGCAATTTTGTGAAATTAAAAAGGTAAAAGTGTGGGAAGAAAACAGAATTCACTTGGTTAAAAAGGTGCCGACACTGCTCTCCAGACTTTGTGGTCCTGTATGCATGTGTGTGTGCGTGCGTGAGTGTGCATGTGTGTGCGTGCGTGTGAGCGCATGTATGCTGACCCTGCCCACGACTCCTCGTCCTCGGACCGTCTCCAGAGTTCCTGACAGGCTGAAGATCCTCCAGTGCCTCTCTCTCAGCTGAACCACCTCACTGCCCATGTTCTCCAGACGGATACAGTATCGCCACTGTCAGAAGACAACACACAGAATGACTGTTGATACTCAGAATCAGGGTTAATAGTCTTCATGAAGTATATTGTGATCATTTCTGGCCCATTACATAATATTTTTGAGACAAAACTATGCTACTCACCCAGTAAACATGAGAGTTCTGGGCCTCCTGAGAAGAAGAAGAAAATATTTCCATTAGTATTTGAAGTGATCTCAGAGAAACGTACATCATCAAACACTGATTGGCAGATCAAAATACCACTTGTGTTGCACTTGAGTTTGCGTCTAAAAATATCTGTGTGCAAATGTAAAATGTATTAATATATATTTCAGTTAATTTTTCTTTTCAACAAAAAACCTGATAATACAACAATGGTGATAACGCTGATGCTGTTCGTTTCCAATATCGTTAGGAAAACCTTTTGATTTCATGAGGCTCACTGGTTGAGCTCAGAGGGAGCCGCTACTCTCTTTTTTATTAAAATAAAATTATGTTTGCTTCCAAATGTCTCATTGTATTCCTTCATTAAGAGAAAGGTCTAAGCTTGTTATGATTGATAAACTTTTCAATGTGAGAACACATACAATCCTTCAACAAGTCCCGTCACTAGGTCCTGTAATGCAATATAGACAAGTTTTGAGGGCTGACATGGCCCAGGATGTGCTTAAAGAATATAAAATAGCTTAAAAATATGTTTCGGTTATTATTCATGTACCCTCATGCCCATGTAAAAGGGGATGACAGTGACTCGGATGTTCTCAGTGGTCTCCCTGTGGACGTCTGAGAGCTCCAGCCAGGGATGGTTTTTCTCCTGCCATGCCTTCAGGGTGTCTCTGGATGTGAATGGAGGAGCTACAGAAGGCGAAGAAATAAAGTATTTACAAAAAACATTGTTTTCAATCTCCTACATTTTCAATCTCTTCTACATTTTCAATCTCTTCTACATTGTCACAGTGTACTTAATTGCCACAGTGTAATTAATGGAGTCTATAGTATGTTATAGTATAGTATAGTATAATACTATAGTATGTACAATACATGTCTATCATGAGGTATATAATTAGGTCCAAAAGTATTTGGACATTGACACTAACTCCCCTTGGTGAAGATTTAACCCCTTGACAATATCTAGCCTGGTCAGGAAACCTCTCGAGGATGTGTCATGTCAAAATCTTCCTAGATTCAGCCAAATTCTGATGGGACAGTTTTCCACAATGCATCGATAATGCCCCAAAATTATATCATGAAAGCAGCCTAGGAGGTTCTCAAGGCAAAGAAATTCAATGCTCTTTAATGATCATGTCACATTAGTTTCTATGTATGTATATGGTCACTGAAGGTATACGAATGGGCACTGAAAAAGGTGTGAAGACTGAAGTAGAGACTGTGGTAGAGTGTTTACATTTTGTTGGGTTGTACATGAGGAAGCGCTCAAACAGCTCATGCTGGATGGGGACCTGCTCTGTGGAGTTGTAGGGAAGGATGTCTTCATGGCTCACATAGTCCAGACCTGAGGAAAGAAACAGACACACTGTCACATGGGGACGAGATAGAAAACAATAATAACATCCTCAAAACGCAGTGTTTTATAGTGTATGGGAGGTAAACTACTGACGAGACAAACTCAACTCTTCTGTAAGAGGTGAAAGTTAAATGTAACGCTGAGAATAAAAATGGGTGCCGAGCTGGAAAGTTTAATTTATCATGTAAACCCGATTAAAATTAAACAGAAAATGATAGGATAAAGAACATAATGGGTCCACCAATGTGTAACAAGACAGTGAAGTCTGTGCATCCTGACTGGTCTTTACATGGTTACATACCTGGGATGGCGTACAGGGCTCTGCTGTCGTCATGGTTGGCCAGAAACGTTACTGCCTCTGTCTGAGACCTCTGAGACTGTCAAAACACAACACCGTCACACAACTGTTGACACACACTAATGAAATAAACAACCCACAGTTGTGGCTTTAGCTTCTTTTACCCAGAGATCCTCATTATGCTACAATTGCCCATCTCACATCAGGCAGACGTTACCAAGTCTCACTGGCCCGGAAAGACATATACAAGAATTGTGTCCTTCATTCCCTCTGCATAGATACTGCACTTTAACCTGTTTTTGTCAGTTGCTGTTTTTAACAGTCCCCTCTTATGTGCCTATTCTGGAATTTGGTTTAGATGTATAAATTAGAGACAGTGTTCACTTCTTTTGTCACAAGAGTCGTGACAAGTACATTTTTATACTAAAAAGGTTAAAACAAATGTTAAGTCATGCAAGATTGTTGTCAGATACTTTTCTATTCTGACATATACAAAATAATCTGGAATTTAACCAATATGCAGTGAATGCAACATATTGAATTACTGAAACTATCTGAATCTGCTTGTCTGTCTAGACTCAGACCTGCAATTGTAAGTCACATCCACAACAGATATATCACAAGAAATGTAATAACAGTTTAGCAACAATATCAAGTTTAGCAAATGTTTTGATTAGATACTGGTAACATTTTTACACGGTGTATGAATATGATCAAATCTTATTTCCATATCATGTATTTTGTCTCTAATCTCTTTTTGAAAACCAGAAGTAGTCACTTGCTTACCCTCACGCTGAATCTGATATATAATTCATCATGAACTGTATTGTTTGTGTTTAGAAGGGATTTCATCACCTCTCTTCAGGTAAGTCTCTGATACTGCAACATGGGTCTTGAGAGAGTGGGAAATAGGACAACATGTACCATAAAGGTCTGAATGTGGGTGCACTCCAAATTTATGGGCAGCATTTCATAGGTCTGTAACTAGCTTTGTTTGAAGGCAGAAGGATGTAAGAGCTTCGTAGCAGGGATTGTAGCAGCAGCACATCGTTGAATACACTCCTTGTATTGGAGTTTGTGGTGCAGTTGCGGGACATGCACAAGCGGAGGAAGAGTGGGGGCGGGGTTGTCAGGAGTATATAAGAGAGGAGACTCCTGTCTTCTCCTCGGAAGAAATACAAACACAGCTTTGTATTGACACTGTGCATTGACACTGTGTTGCTTAGTTCTATACCCAACTTAAAAATAAATGGTAAATATACCTCCCAGTCCTAATAGACGTAAAAAATATGTAAGTCCTAGAGGAAAACTATACAGGAACTTACTATGTGAGGGCAGTCCCTGGTGTCAATCAAGACTTGGTAATAGGTGTGAGTCTTCCCCTTAACCTCTTTGGAACCGTGGCCTCCTGGTGGATCAGGTTTGCTGAAGGAACAAAGTGAAACAGGGACAATTTGGTCTAAGTTGAAAGGGAAAACAAGTCTGACCCAGAAACAGTCATTAAAGACCCATTGGTGCAGTTTGCAGCAAGAGATGAAGCTTTACCTGTCAGAAATGGGAGGGGTGATGTCTCTGTCGTAGAGTCGGGCATGCCAGGGAAACAAGACGATGCCTCTGTAGCCAAACACGCTGTGGAGAAAAAGCTGAGGAGAGCAAAACAACAAGGACGGAAGGGATAAATCCATGTTAGATTATACATGTAGGAGGTTTAATAAAGCATAATTAGATGGGATTACAGTCACTTGACAAGATCATACAAATGTGCACAAAGTTACTGATGTATGTGTCTTACTTGTCCCGTTTCATATTTGCCATGTTGCTTCACAGCCTCAAACACTCCGACTGTTTCCAAAATCTTCCCCTCAGGCCTGTTCCTGCCAAAAACAGGCACCACCATTACACACTGGACACTGTGTGTGAGTGTGAGTGCATGTGTGTACGTTTAATTGTAAACGCATGCACACATGACTATAGATCATGACCATATGATCACAAACTACCAGTACAGGCCTGTTTATTGTGCATGTGGACTAAGGTCAAAACAACATCATATATGGATAAACAACTTGCAAGTCCCAGGAGTCTCACACAGTAAATCTAGGAGATTTTAAGAGAAAAGGCTTCAGGATTTTACCTCCTACAGAGAAGACTGGTAATCGTCCTTATAGGGGGGGGGGGGGGGGGGGGGGGGGGGGGGGGGGGGGGGGGGGGGGGTCCTTCTGCTGCCTCTCTTTAACCTCTCTCCTCAGTCGTAATCTCAATCACAACTTTGACAAGATTGAATAAAACATCTACACTTGTCAGATGTCAACAAACAGGACTACCAGTCAATCTAATCTCTGCGTCCTCGCCTTCAGCCTCAACACACAGAGACTTACAGTGCATATTACCAGTGACAACAACAGCTGGTCACCTCAAATAAATAACATGCATACTTCTGTGCTTCCTGTAAAGCTAATCTTCACAACAGAGATGAAGAGAGGGGATTAATGAGGTGGATATATGGACAGAGGGATTTAATATTTCCCTGTAGGTTATCTTCAGGTTATTTTCATATCGTGGCTTTATTGGAGAATAATAATAATCACTAGGTAACCTGGTTTTATCATAAGAAAAATGGTTAAAAACAGAATCCTGATATTTAAAGTCAGAACACAACACAAAACTCAGACAATAAAGAACTTGTGGATTTGCATCCTGTAAAGACATGGATAAATTGGATGTCATGTGCCCCTCCTGCTCATGTGTGCATTATATCCTGTCGACGTGCACAACGGATGCACCAAACGGATGAGATACACGAGGCAGCAATGATGGTTAAAAGTATATCTGCGGGCTAAGAGCAAGGAGCCACAAAGAGACCTGGGGCCTCATATATTAAGCATAAAACAGGGTCTGAAAGATGCGTACGCCACTTCTCACGCAAACGTTGGGATTTATAAAAAACAAACAAGAAACAGGCGATACAACGAGCCTCATTCTGACAGTGTGAAGGGAATATTTTTTTGCCACCACCTTTGAATTTGATCTTGTTTTAATTCAGGCACTGTTCTATCTATCGTACTTACTGTATTAACAGCAGCAGCAGTGTATCAGTGTATGTTATTTATTAGTGACCTCCCTGCTGTGGCCACTAAACAACATCTTTTTTTTCCTCCACCTCACAAACAAACACCCGATGTCAGAAAGTTGCGCTTACCCTAACCCTTGAGTCATGATTCACCATAGAAACCCACTGGTCAGCAGGATAATTTAATATTCATGAGGTGCTTTAATTTGACCATTTAAGGTTGAATGTAGGCGTGTAGAGGGCAGAGTATGAGGCAGATGCACGTACGGACGTTTCCAGGTGAAGTGTGATTTATAAAGGTAAAATTGCCTTCATGTGTGCATGCGCATGGTTTTATAAATCAGAATCTGTTTTTGCACACGTACACTTTTAGCATGAATACTACGCACTGTTTTATTAATGAGGTCCCTGAACAACTAGATCTTGCCAAAATTGTTGTGCTCTCAGGCTACACTGCAGTGAAAACTGTGAGATTTTACCAGCTGATGGATGAATATTTGAACTTCCTGCTTCAGCAAAATATAAGGGAAAATGTAGACTACATTAAATGATCTGAGCATTGGTAGCAAATTATTTCTTAATGACAATGGACTATTTGTAATACTTAACAGACCCTACTTGACACTGTGTAGATATAAAAATATGCAAGTATTGACGTTTTCATTATAATACACAGCACCTGGCCTCCAGTTATAACATGGGCTCTACTGTTCTCTTCTAACCACTGCAACAATCTGAGAAATGTCAATACACTGTGTAGACACAGAATCAGATCTAAATATAGAAAACCCACTGCAAACCCAGGGACTTGCTTCAGCCAACAGCTGTATGTACACACTCAGGACACAGACATGACCCTGAACACAGGTCACTGTGTGAATGAGCTCTCATCAAGTAGTTTTATAAAGCTACTAAACTAAAGTTAGACATACACATTAATGCTGAATCATTACTGCTGCTTTCTATCCACTGCGTGGGCACTCACCCACCTGTGCACCCACTGTCAGAGACTACTCTCTGCCTCTCTTTCTGTTATGCTCTAAACTAATTTCTTTAGCACTTTTTCCTGGTTGATCAGATGAAGGCAGCTACACAAATAAGACCCACTAGGTTTTCTTTGTTTAGGCCAACACTTTTATTCAACCACAAGCTGCTGCTGCTCGTGTGAACGGCGAGGAGAAAAGTTGAGCATGTCACTGACGTGCAATGCTACATAACAAAAAAAGTGCTGGAAAATTTTAACTATTTTGAGAGCAACTGTCTGAGCTGAATTACTGAATTATCATCAGTCGTGTGGAGAGTCAAAATGAGACAGTGTCTTATATGTTACTAATGATAGCTCTAAGTCTGTAAGCTCTGAGCACATGTCCAGGCTGACTGAGTGGATAGATTTGCTTCGTCATGGTTTATGAAGATGGTTTTCATTGAAGCAGCAGTTTGAAACAATCATGGAAACATTACATTTAGTCGAACCCTGAGAACAGTTAGCAATATAAGTTAAACCATTACAATTTAAACAGATAATTCTTGTGTGTCATGGAATTATTTTCTGAGATGCCTTAAATGCCTGGGGTGCTGCTATATGTGAGCACTAAGTGTAATAACAGCACCATGGACATGTGCATAATAATAAAATGATTATATATATTCCTTTATATGGCACTTTTCTTAACAATGTTACAAAGTGATTTACAAAAAGCGAGAGAATAAGTCTAGGTCCAATAGGGAACGAATTCCATAATGTGGAGGCTCTGATAATAAAGGCTTGGTCACCATTTGGTACAAGGTGAGACCTGTAGGTAACCAGCAGTGGTCCATCCATGGATCTGATCAGTCGCCAGAGCACATACCGTGTTAATAAATCTGAAATATACTTAGGCGCACAGCCATTTAACGTATTTTGGCACTTCTATTTCATTACCATTCTGCAATTATGTTTCAATAACTTACATGTCATATGACCTAGTGACACTAAACCAAGACTGAATTTTCATTCTCTTTTTATTGGATTTTAGAGATTTTTTCATTTTATATTGACATTAGAAGGAAGAATTCCATGTCCATGTCCAAACCAGACATTATTCCGCAAATCATCCCAAAATAAAATATAAGTGGATAAGAAGACACCACTGCATCCTGAGTGAATGTCGGTAATTTTGCTTATCACAAAATTTTATTTAATGAATTCCATTAATCTGAGCCTTTTTTTCTAGATAAAATCAAATTCAAAAGATATTCTGTCGATCATAACAAGCTAACCTGATATATTGCTTAACAGGCTATATGAGTACTGCTATATTAATCATTAGCCTACACTATAGACACAGCTTATAACAGTAATTCTTAGTAACATGGGAGATGATAAACATTTTACTTGTTACTTGATTCTCTTTACTAGATTTTAAACACATGCATTCAATTTGCACTTTAAACCTCATTTGAAAAGCAAAATAGCGCCTTAAGAACTCTGAAAAACTGCATTTATTTACACGGCAGCACCAGTTCAAACAAAGTTGCTTACGATTGCTTAGAAATATTAAAATTTGATGGGAAATAATACACATCAATCATGACTGCAGAAGATGTCTCAGTGGCATGTGAGGCCTTGTGTCAACTTCCAAAAGGCTGATGTTACAAAGTGACATGTAAACAATCAGAGCTCTAACAATAAACCATGTTGATCATGGACGTTAAACCAATATGATGCCTACAGCTATCAATATACTCACTGTCATGCACGAATTAAAAACAATATGCTAGATAATTAGCAGATCGTTGCTTGTGCTGCTTCACATTAAATTCATAATGATACTATTGATCTTATTAGCAGCCGAATGGCCCAGGGTAAGGGTCACCCTTATTTAACATGCTGGCTGGAGGCAGGTGTTGCACAATGCATTTTGCTAGCTTAGCGGAGCAGCAGAGGACGACTGTCCCGTTCTGGTTTTCTGCTGTTACACATCAGCTCATGTCCAAACACCGGGCTCATAATGTGGACACCAAGACCAGCCACGTGTCCCTTCAAAATAAAACTACAGCCAGGGTCTTTTGGGGGGGCCATCTTGAAAACCTCGTACCTAGCTAAAGTCTTTAGCATGTTAGCATCGGCATGAGAGGACAGTAGCTGCGTATCTCACCGTGACGACATGAACCTCACCAGCGGAGCTCCGCCGGTCAGCCCGCAGCTCCGACATAGTGGCCGCTGTCTGAGCGCCTCGAAGCCGCTGCTGCTGTCCGCCACGCTCAGTATTCTGTGGGTGTGCTTCCTGTTGTATTTACTGACGGTGCTCCACAAGCCGCGACGGAGCGCAGAGGCCGCCATCTTTCCTGCCCTGACACCATAGCACGTTCACACACACTAATGGGCATCTCTCGTGCTGCATTCACGGGACTGCGGAGGCTTTGTAATTCCTAAACTTTAATTTTTTTATACTTTAAAAACCACATTGCGTATTTGTTTCCAATAGTTGTTTTTTTAACTGTTTCCTATTGTTTTCCTTCTATTTACATTTTTTATCTTTTAAAGCAGCTTGCAACTGTGCATAGAAAGGTGCTATATATAAAGTTTATTGTTATTATTATTAGTAGAATTATTATTACTTGTAATACTACTTACTATTAATGCATATTATTATATCTTGCAATTACAAAATACATTCTCCAAATCTGATGTTTAAATTGAAATTTCGTTTTTCCAGCAAAACACTTTATTGCGTTTTTTTACGACCGTATGAAGAAACATTGAACGCACCAAAAGAGCTCACATTTAGCGAGCAACGTTTAAAATAAATATGACACAAAACGTATCGTCCTATAATTTAATAAACGTGAAACACATAAAAAGATTAAAAGTTTTGAGTGTTTTAAGAATAACATGTCCTACGGTTGGTCACGTGAGCGAGTAAGTCATCGAGTCACATGGTAAACAACATGGCCGCTTACTTGTTGTAATATTTCTAGCTGTTGTTAGCGCTTGAACTCTCCGTTTCATTGTGTACTTATGTAAAACAGGTACAGTCCGTTTTCTTATTGTTATTATTTGTACCCAGGCAGGATTTATTTGACTGTGAACGAACCTGGTGATAGATACTTCGCTGTCACAGTCCCCTGGATTAAAACCATGGCCTCGTCATTTGTGGTCGGGGATCAGTTCAGGAACAAGGTGACAGAGTTATTAGAAAACACAGACTCATCTCTGCCACATCCACTGAGAGAAGAGCTGCAGGAGATCCTCGAAAAACCAGCAGCAGCGACCCTGTCCTTCAGTACAGCAAGGAAACTCAAGAGATTCCTTCAGGACCAAGGTAATGAGATGTGTTTGCATGTTTATGTACAGTGACCACTGACAGTTCACTGACTGAATTACATATATTATAGTAACATGATATATGATTAAATTACTGTGCAAACTACAGACAATGTGCTCCCTCTGGGTATAGAGGATTTTGTTGTTATAAGAATTATATTTACATTTGACCTTATTGGAGGTTGATGAAATGTTTATGATTAGAGCAAATCTGAAGAAAACCATTAAATGGGCTTTGAACCTTGCCGACTACAATGTAATAATTTTAAATGTATTAAACTTTATCAACTAATGGAAGTATAAGAAAACCTAAATAATTTCAACAGGGGTGTCTTATGTCTTATCTCAGTATTTGAATTCAAACATTTCTCATGACTGTTTCTCCTCAGGGCATCCATTCTACCTGCATGAGTTGTTGGAAGACAGTTCACTGAACCTGCCTGAGTTTGTGAAGCCTCCCAGAGTAAGTGAAGCCGTGCACATGTTGTAGTCCATGTCTTTTATAGCTGTTAACCTGATAAGGGTTAGTTGTAATAAAATAAGGTTAGGGTTATTATTGTACACAGCTCTTAAATCGCCATGCCGTAACACTAGTGTGACTTTCCATTTGTGGTGGACACTCGAAATACACGGGTTGCGGTAAAAATAAGAACACAACATCTTGAGGTTGTTTTTAGTGACTGTGAAGTACAAGTTCCAACAGGAGTGTCGTGTAGGCCTGTGAGAGGGAAAGTGAGAGAACCCTCTCACTTTCCCTCTATCATCAGGGCCACAGCTGGAATCATGTCACATTAAAGTGTGATGTTTCTCTGTAACTGCAGAACCCTGAGCTGGTCGCACGTCTGGAGAGGATCAAAACCAAACTGGCCAATGAGGAATACAGTAGGATCACACGTAATGTCAACACTCAGGTAAAACTACTCAAAGATTACAAGTATGTTTCTGGGTTAATGTCTCAGGGTCAATATGTGTCAGAGATATTATAGTAGAAACACCATATATTATGAAATGTAGAGGTCTTATCACTTATTTGACTGTAGTGTCAAATCATTGTTGTGCACACGAAGGAGCAATTTGAGTCGTTGGCTAATTGTTAATAATCATAAAATATGGCCAACATATAGTACAAGACACCTGGTGGACTGATCAAGCTCGCTTAGATAAAAGCGGGTAAAACACTTAGGATGCCGTTTAAGGCCACTGCATAGGTAAAGTTTTAACCTGTGTCTAACAAGGAAACTCTACAGTGTTTTGGTTAACTACTATAGCAGTTCTACTGGGGTAGCTCGGCAGCTCTTTCCCTTAAACCTATATAGCTGTTAAATGTGTTCTCAAAAATCAAATGCAGAATCTCTCCAATAAAAGCTACTAACCACTAGTATGCCATCAGCAACCAACCACAGTTACACATAGCAATAATATCGATATGCTTGGCAAAGATATAAGGGAATTTCAACAAAAAAACTTTACTTTGAAAAAAATAAAACATTTTAAGTTTGAAAAATCAATTATGATTATTGTACAAGTATTATGACACAGCTGGAATAGGACTGGCCTCACACGGGGCACCATTATGTTGTGCACACGAAGTAGCAGATTGAGTCTTTGGCTAATTGTTAATAATCATAAAATATGATTATTAATTAAAATAAAAGTATTAATTAAAATTAATAATAACGGGGCACCACCCCGGTATCAGGGACCAATAATCAATCTGTAAAAATAAAAGTCTATCTCAATTTGGAAAGTTCAATTAATAATATCAATATGTAATATTAATGATTATAAAATGAACAGTGAAGGCTTAAGTCTGAGCACTGACCGTCATAATCCAGCTGTAATCACATACAAATGCACAAAAACCACAAACGCTACTACTTTAATTAAAAATATAATTTTTTTAAATATAGTAACAGTAATGCAAATCACTTAACACTATATCAACAAAATACACGATGCCACAACATTAACCACACAAGCGACTATAAGGATGGCAGCACACATGTGACACCTCTGGGTGGTGATACAAGGCCACGCTAGTGACGTCGTAATGCAAATTTATAAATGGAGGCTGAACCGCGTGGTTTAAACAAAGGGGAGGTCGAGAACAGAGAACCAATGTGACCTAACTCATGGCTCTACTTGTCAGAATGGCGATGGGTAACACCGTGGTTCGATCACGCTATCTGGCCCCCACGTCTGAATATGTGTGTGGAAGCGGGTTAGGAGAGTGAGCGAGAGAAGAAGCATGCAACAAATAATAATAGATCTTAATCACCACCAAAGGCAATATGCGGAGATTCTACCACGCAGTGACCAGGCGGCCGAACTGAGGTCCGTCCGGCTGTGCACTGGTTTTCTTAAGGGTAAAATACCTGCTCTTGCTCTAATGGTGGTGAGTCTAAACAGCGCTTTAACAATTAGCCAACGACTCAATCGGCTCCTTCGTGTGCACAACATTATATATTGTCCAATCATTTTAATTATGATGTCATCGTTACTGCAGCTTAAAAAAGGGATGTTTACAAAAACAAAGAAACTATAAGCTCATTTATTTTCCATTTCAGCATTTCTACAACCACTTGTTGTCACATCACATTGTTTGAGCCAATAACACAGTGATGATTATTTTAACGATCACATCAGAATTAAGACACATAGACCATGGTCAGATTCATTCATGATGACATGGGGTATTTCATATGTACGGTACTGATCTTTGTAGCAGACTAGCTCTCCTATCAGACACAATGAAGATTTGCACTTCGTAATTAATATTTTAAATATTTTTCCTTTTCTCCAGGAAATCAACAGAAATGGAACATTAGCAGATTTTGGACGGGAAGGTTCGTCACATGTTCATTATCTTACAGCAGCTGAATTAATATTGTGTCTAAAGTTAAGAAATTCATGTAAACAGAACCTGAATTGTGTTGCATCTTTTTTCCTCTCTCTCTTTCTGCAGTGCGATCAGCCAAAGCAGTAGTGATAACCGTATTCAACTTCCTGGTCACAGTGGTTGCTGCCTTTGCCTGTTCATACATGGGCAGTCAGTACCTGTTCACTGAAACAACAGCGGTACATAAACTTTTTCTTTCACTTTAATTGTCATACCCATACACTGTATATAAAATTAGAAAACATGTCTCCACTTCCTCCCTCTATCTAGAAATTAACTAATACTTAAAGCATATGAATACTGCCATCTTGGGTTTTTGGAGCATACACATGCTTGACCAATCACAAGTCTGTCTCAGCTGTTAATCATGACATGTTTTACAGCATCAAATAACTAACTAAAACCAAACTTGTGGGAAAAATTTGCACTTTGAGAAATGTGGATTTGACGTGTTCTTTGACTTTTTAGTTTGGGCCATGTCCCATCCACTAACATGGAGGAGGCAGGATTTATGACCAATACTGCACTGCAGGCAATCAATGGCGATCAAGATGATTTGGCCTCACTTTTGGCGAGCAGTCATGTCGTCCATCTATGTATAGTCTATGGGTTCACCCATCTTAATTCATAGCAATCCAATACAACAGCCATGTAATGAATTGTACACATATAATCATTGTCATACTTGGTTTGTGTGGACATGTCATCTCAGATCTGTTTAATCAATTCATAGCATTAAACTGACAGGGGATGATTTAATTAATTATCATTAATGGTTAATGTCAATTGAAAAACGTTTGGGATGAGAAACACAATATAACATAAGTTAACAAGTTCAACTCAACCACAATGAAGAATTATTAAGTGATGACACCACAGGCTGTAAAACCAGGTATGTTCAATGAGTTCAAGTCAACATCATATATGCAGTCAACACAAACTAGCATCGACTCTCTCCTGTGGTTAAAAATGGATGTCAACTGGGTTGTTGTGCTTGTGTTTCCTAAGTTTGTCTTTTGTTTTTGTTTCTGACACGTGTTTTTCAGAGAGTGATATCAGCTGTCATCGCTGCATCGTTAGTCGGTCTGGCTGAGCTTTACGTCCTGGTCCGAACCATGGAGGGAGATCTAGGAGAGCCATAGCAGCTGTGCACAACAAATGAGGGAAACACAAATCTTTGTAAGCAAACCCAGCCAGGTCAGAATATCTGGATTTGAGGGGAGTTTAGTGAAAACATTCTGTACATTTTGCTTTAAATTTGTAAGGAAATTTGGTGGTATGAGTTTAAAGTTACTGAGAATTTACAAATGAATGACACTAGTACCACTAAAGGGAGGCTGGAAAATTAGAAGAAAGCTAATTGATTTAAAATAACTGAATATCTGTGTCTGAGATACATCTGCTTAATCTGACATTCCAATGATTCACACTTTTTAAATTAAATCCAAATACGAGACACATTTTCAATTTATTTAAAGGTATTTTATATTTCATATTTTTCCTGAAACTACATACTTTAGTTTTTCTTCTTCCTCGTTTTCCTTGGCACTACCCTAGTAAAATGTAATGTTTCTGTGATTTCTTCTATTCTGTTCTCAGATGTAATTATATTTTTGTGTTCAATAAAATCATCAGTGGTGACTGAAGATAATCCATTCAATTGTAAATTGTAGATCATCTTCCTTGCTTTCACTTCTTGCAAAGTTAAACAGGAGATATGGGAATACTGTTGTAAGAACACTCTGATACAGGGACTTGATAACACTGATGTTATAATTGGATCTTATTTAACATTTTCTCACAGTGAGTTACTGTGGTTTGGACTATGGTCTAAAATACACATTTCACTTACTGGTAAAGTAGATGCAGATATACCTTTCCTGCCACTTTCGACAGCAAAACAAACAACAACTAATATTTAGCACCTTTAAAGGTAAAGGCCTATGTTATTACACCGTTTCTTATTGTCAACGTTTTGCATGAGAACAACACCCCTAGTCCATCTGTCAGTACTTGTGACCTGTGCCACTCAAAACCAAATCTATTGGTTGCTACTGAAGACATAATTCTTAAAAAATAAAACATGGATATGTAGTTTTATTTCTTAAAACAGCTGTGGAATTTCCCAAAGGGAAGTAGGTTTTGGTTGCCATTACTAACAAAACAGTGTGACTGATGTATTTTAACAGTTACTATTCATGCCATCCTTAGTGCCTCTAAGGTAATCATGGGCTGTCGGGTCACCACTTTGGTGTACACTTGACAACTGTGGGATGGATTGTCATCAAATCTTACAAAGACATCTGTAGTCCCTGCAGACTGAGCTGAAATAACTAATATTTAGATTTTATTATTTGAACAGACCTTTGTAGCCTGTACTGGTTCTTAGCCACAAACTTCACACACCTAATTCTCAGACTGAACTCTCTATGGTCATGTTGCATTGTGGGTAATGTAGGTACCAGGTTTTGACAAGGTTGAAAAAATCTGTTTAAGTCCAAAAACTATTTTCCTTTGATTTTTTTTTTGTTCCTTGATTTTGACAACATTATGATAGAGGACTCTTAACTTTCCATCTGGCAACATCATCAGGTCAAATTCTTAATTTGTCCAAACTGCAATGATGAATAGAATTTAGAATAGCCGGTTACTTTATATCAATCTTTTTGTTATTATTGAGACCATGAGATGAACCTGATAGTTCTCTAGAAAACTGGTAAGTGGACCTTGGTTGAAGTTATGTTTTTGTTGTTTTTGATTTATTATGCTAGTTGTGCTGTTAAGACCATCCTGAACAGTTCCTGAATTATTTTATAATCCATCTCCAACTGACAGATGTGGTATTAATTATCTGCTGATAAGTGCTTACTATATCTGGTTTGAAATGAACTATAGAGCCAAGCAATACATGAAAAACAAACAGTAGCCATGATAAAAGACTTAACATCCCCAGAATAATAACACTTCCAGGATGACATAAGATAATCGCTTTTCTCTGATCCTCTCTCCAGATATGACTTCATATTTTTGGTAAACTATCCCATCCTCCTCTTGTCATATCAGTGGTAGGATTAAAAGATGTAACTACATCTGGAATACAAAATAAAAGTATCTTTCTAAGATCTGAGATTTGACACCGGATTAAAGGTTTATTGAAAGATTATTTGGTATTAAAGATGATTATGATATGCAGAGATCTCTGTCCAGTGCTGGATGAACAGTGGGCACCACTGTCTGTCATATTTGCTTCTGTATTATACCTCTCATGTAATATTTCAAAACTTAAATCCAGGCAGAATTACAGAGCCTGTAAGCTGATAGAGCTCTGGCTTTAATTTAGTTTTTTTTTCTTCCCTCTGTCCATCTAACCCTCCTGATACTTACAATACAGAGAGATATGAAAAATATATTTTGCCTCAGAAAATAATTATTCCTGTCATGGTATGTTACCACAAGGAATCATTTTAATCAGGATGTTTTGAAAGATAATACTTGCAGGGTCGTAGCATTAAACATGCCATGGTCCAGCTTAAAGCAGGAAAACAGGAGCTGGCATCTGTGATAAGAATGTTTGCCACGAACAAAAGTGTTTGCACGGAGGAGGCAAGTGGGTGGTTGATATGATGGCTTCTATTAGACATTGATTTACTGAGAAATTATCAATGTTAGACTCCAGACATACAGATAGCAACATACCAATGGTTCTTATAATTATCTTATTTTTGGGGGCAAAAAAGTAGTTTTTAATTAAAGAAATCATCACTAACAGAAGAGAAGAAAGAACTGTGTTGAACTACATTATCAATAAAAAAACTAACATTTAATCTCTTAGCTGTAGCAATTTAGGGCGCCTAAAAAAGTGAGCACACAAGCAAATGGTTTGCTCTAACTGATGGTTAAATGGCTGAAATCGAAGGTGTACGGTAAATAGTAGCATCGATGTAAACTCAATGGACATGTAGTGAATAAAGGATAAATGGTTAAAATTGTCAAGTAAACGCACAAAACAGTGTACACAGTAAACTAAATGTAAGCTGATGTAACAGTAGAAAGTTAATAGATACTGGATGAATGTTGAGATTTATCCAGTATCTATTAACTTTCATAGCTAAAAGCTAACGTGTAAATGATTCAAATAGTAGCCTGTGAATAACAGTACAAGATTTGCTCGAAAACAATAGACGAATTGTTGAAAACACAGAGTCCGATTGATTGAAAAACACATTTGAATCTTAACAGTAGCCACTGACAGAGCTCTAGGGTCAAATCGAACCAAAATTCTGGACACCAATGAACAACTGAAAACGTTTCTTGGAATAACAATTCTTCTGCCATTCAAATTAATGGAACCTGGCCTTCATTTTCTGGTCTCTCATTGTGTGTTGAACCTCTTGCTTTTGGTCATGAAACAGTGATGGGTATAATGTTTTTCTTTCTTTTCAGTGCCATATTGTACATTTGTATGACTTTACTGTACGTTATTCTCGTCTGATCCTTGTTTTCTATCATATTCTTTGTAAAATGATGGTTTTACCAACAGAAATGGGAAAAAAATGGATTGTTGTTAAGAATATACCAAAAAAAAAATGTGTGGTTTTTGGAAATGTTAGAAATTACACTCATGGCTGGGGTGAAATAAAATCTATTTATTGCCTAAAATATGCAGCACAAAAAAACATTTAAAGAAAATGATGACAAGGATGAAGCAACAACAACAACAAAAACCTGTACATATATAGGGTTGTTTGATGCACAAGCAGCTCTTTTAAAACAAAGGACAGATGGAGACACAGAAAATGTAATAAAGGCAAATACAAGGGATCATGACAGAAAAGAGAGCTGTGATTGAACAACGTGACAAAGAGACAGTTTTATTCTAACATTTTAATGCTTTAAAGCTAATGCTCCAGAGTCTTCAGAATTCAAGAAAGTTAGTGACAATAGCAGCGTTGTAGATCAGGTCTGAGATGTATCCCATGGACGTCTGTGGTCCCATTTGTGGGTGGTGGTGGTGGTGATGGTGGTGAGGTCCTTGGCCCTGAGTTACCTCCCAGTAAACTGGCTGAGGGTGAGAGGGGACTACCTGGTCCACAGAGGCATGGCTTCCACCACCAGTGCTGCCTCCATACATAGCCTGGTGAGCCCCAGCTGGAACCAGGCTCTGGGGCTTGAAGCTCCTGAAAGCCTGATACGAGCGGGACGAGGCGGAGTGGTGAGGCTGCCTGCTGATGGGCTGGGAAAATGAACTAGGAATAAATCCAGGGAGTGCTGGTCCCAAGTGCTGCTGTCGGTGCTGTTCCTCCTCCCAGGGACGAGGCTCTGAAGCTTTGGAGGAGGCTGGAGTGGGCTGCTGTTGGAGGGTTGAGGAGGATGGTGGTGACGATACAGGGTTGCTGTAGATTTGGAACCAGTCAGAGTACATGTGCGGAACATCCTCTGAGTGGTGGCTCTGCTCTTGCCTGAATATGTCTTGCAGGGTGGCTGGGGTGGAGAAGGTGGTGGTCATGGGTGCAGGGGAGGACTCCACATCACCTCTCCCTCCCTGGACAGGCTTGGTGACAGACTTTGGGAGTCTGCCAGTCTTGATACTTCTGGCTCTCCTGTTTTGGAACCATACCTGTGGAAAATGTCTTTTAATGTGGGGGGTCATGTGAAGTTTACTTTTGGTTTCACCCTCATTCATGCAGTAACACCCCTTCAAAAGCAATGCATGGCTTAGGTCAATATTCAAACCCAAAGTAATGTCAACTAGTGACAGTGGAAACAAACAGAAATGGCAGATGACAGTGAGAGGGCAGTGAACCAGAAATATTAAAGCTGTGGGTCAGAAAAATAAAACAGAATTGCAAGAGCTAAACACTGTGTTGGTCAAAGATTACATCAAGCAATTAATATGAGCCTACAAGTAGTTGTTTAATCAGTAATTATCAGCCTATACAAATATGGATCACAGCCACTTTAAAAATATAAAATATAAATGTGAATAAAAACTGTAGAAGTTGCAACATTCAGGCATCTTTTTCCTTTACTTCACAACGACCTCTCTTTACAAACACATGGATGTCATCTCATGTTTGTTTTTAAGGCTGGTTTTGGAAGTTTTTTCCCAGCAAGGAATACACATCATTGCACTCATAATTTTGTAATGTTGGCCGGTGAGAATTTGAATATTTATAGTTTCAAATGGGTTATAGGTTGCCTGACCTGTATCTTGTTCTCGGGCAGGTGTGTGTGTGCAGCCAGCCTCTCCCTCAGGGTGATGTCGGGGTACGGGGTGACATTGAAGGCCTGCTCCAGCTCCGACAGCTGCGCTCGGCTGAAGATGGTCCTCTTCCTCTTCCTCTGAGCCTCCAGGCAGCCCGCAGCACGCTCCGGCTCTGGAGAGGACCCGGCATCTTCTAGCGAATCCATACATGAGAGGGAAACGTTCAGGTCCAATCAAATTCAATACTGCATAATGTTAAATAAAAGACACTAGGAGGAGGGTATCATTTGGCTAGGAAATGTTTTTAAGGCGTTTGCAGGCGATTAAAATTAACAAACTTGTTGATAAAATTGAAATTATGTAAAATTATTTAATTGGTTTTGTTTTAAAAATTTGAAAAGGGCAACTTAAATTAATTTAATGTTAATGTTATATTTTCAGGTAGTATCATAATTCCATTGGCTATTTAAATTATATTTTTTCCAGCTTCATTTCTGCTTTTAGAAATTTTTTGTTGATTAATGTCATATTTATCAAAGTTGCTTAAAAATATGTCACAATAATAATATTAATTATTACCATAACGAAATAAAGATTTTTAATAGATGAAATTATTATTAATATTAATATATCTTTGAAAATAGTCTCATTATCAGTGATTAATTGATTTTTTTGTAATTATTAATAATAACAATGTCATAATAATAATAAAATATAAAATAATGATCAGAATAATAATAATGATAATCATCATCATCATCATCATCATCATCATCATCATCATCATCATCATCATCATCATAACTTACCTTTACAGTGATCCTGTTCTCCAAATATCGCTTTAAAATCCATCATGTCTTTCTGCTGGTTCTGCTTGAGTAAAGAGAAGTCTGGATCCATGAACAGTGCCATTACCACAAACAGACACACACATATACACACAGACACGTGCTCATACATCAACTGCTCCATCAAGAGGAGGAGTTTCCACTTCTTATACCCAGATCAGATGGAGACCTCCCACACCCATCGCCCTGCAAATCCAGGTGTTTTTTTACCTCTGTCTGTAAAATAGAGCGGTTTTCCTGCTGCATTTTACATCAAGTCATTCTCAAGTCATTAAAGACTTTAAAGATATTTGGGGGTGTTGCGCTTCCTGCATAATAAAATGTGTGTATACAGATCAATTATCAGGGAAAATAGCAAATAATAATAATAATAATAATAATAATGAATTAACACTATATTAATTCATGAATTGCTTCATTATGTCGCTGGATATTTCATTTAAATACAGTTAGCAGAATGATGTTGTTGGGGTCTCACTTCCAACCATAGATGTGGTTGGATGTGAAAATTTAATAACATTTATTTAAATTTGCTTTGAAATGTCATAAACCAAATACTGAAGTAAAGATAGGAATAAGAAATTTAGTTTTTATCACTTGTGTGTCATAAAAGTAATATACGCTCCCTGTTTGCAGAGTCAAATGCCCAAATGATGCAATATAGTTTATAACTCACATGTTTGACAGTGAATTATGTTGTTGTGGTGAGTTTATGACTCTTGATACTAATGAAAAGCACGAGGCTGACCTCAGTAATCTTTGCATTTCTGTATTAACTACAAGATGTCAGCTCTGTCTGTGTCGATTAATAATCTCTTTGAGTGTGAAGGAAAGGCTCGTTCACCTCACCTACTGTTCTTGCATGGCTCAACACAATTTTACCAAAAATTCTCACAAACACAATAAACGTGACACAAACTATTAATTTTCATTGTTGAGGCAAAAAAATCATTGTACTAAATGATTGTAAGGTGTTGTTCCACCTTTTCATTTTTCTCTTGTCTGATTCCCATGAACACAATTTCTGCATTTATTTGTCAAACAGTTTATTAATTTCATTTCCTGTATCTCACCCTCATCTCAGTGATACAATATCAAAGCATTTGTGGATGTAAATATCAGTCAGCAATCCTTTTTTTTGTCATAAGATATTCTTTCCCATGTGTGGGTGGTTTTTTATGTAATTGTGAGGCAATTCATAGTCAAGTATCTATCACAAACAATTTCAACAACATTGAAGCATCAATTCTATTGTTGCAGTGTAAAAGGATAATATTGAGACACACATTTTGTGGTGACTTACACAACACATCAACATTTCAACTCTCTGCCCAATATATCTCATCTACATACACACAGATACACACATACCAAAAAACAGCATTGGACTGTACACACACACACACATACACACACACACATACACACACACACACTAATACACTATGTTCCCCCCACGATACATTTTCCCATCTGTGAGCATTTTTCCTGCACCGTTTGGAGGAGTGTTCACTAATCCACCACCAGGGGACAGCATAGTCTTTTCAAAGTGCTACCAAACCAGCTCTGTATCTCCATCCAGCTGAGAGGCAAGGAGGAAGAACCCACTGCTGCAGGTGGAGGGTGAAATAGTTTGAGTGTAAAAGAAGAACCATGGAGGAAAATGGATCCCCCATGTTTGAGCTTCACTCAAACTTGCGCAGGTGGTTGTAGAGGGACTGGACATAGGTGAAAACACACATGGGGTCTGGTTTACGACCCATGATCATCATGTCGTCCACCTCGATCAGCCGATCGCAGCCGGCCTTCACTCTGCACACACAGACAGACAAACACAAGTCAGAGGGGAAGGCTCTTTTTATGTGGTTCAACCTAAACCTAAGTTTGATTTAACACTTTGAAAAATCCTAATTTCATTGTTTTCTAAACCTCATAAAGAGCATTTATGTACAACAAAACAGTGTGTCAGCTGAATCAACTGAAGGTTGTCTGGTCTATTGACTAGTTCAAGAAATAACAGGAAATCCAAACTAATATATTAAAATAGCAATCAAAAGCAATAATAGCAAAAATATTAATTGAATATGTTTAATACCTACAATAATATTATTAATGATGAATCATATTAATTCTTAACTCTGAACTACTTTTTTAATACAAACATGCACCAGTCAATTTTTGTAGTCATTTCACCTGTTGTGTTTTTACTTTAAATGCTGCTATCATACTTCATCTGCTGCTATTTTACTCATCCTGTGGATGGACACTACTATTACACTTTTAACCTGGGACCAGTTTTCATAGTTTTGCTCGACCTAGTTTATGATCAATGGTTGATAATTCATTTTCTGTTCTTTCAACACTGCGTCATATGAGAGGTGACACACATGACTGAGCTGTATCAACAAAAGGTTTACAACACAGCCAATATTTGTATATCTAACATCATATAGTTATATATCTAACATCAGGTCTTAGATACTCATTTTCCTTTACATTCTCACAAACATGTTTTGAGTAGGAGGACCTTATATATGTAATAATTCATATGCATTTATTGTCCTATAAGTCTCTGCTCTGTGATCTCCTTAAGAGGTCAACTCTAAAGCTGCCCCTGTATATAAGGGATTGATTCTGTTAATATTGTTTTTCAGTCACATCAGCTTAATTCAACAGCAGTCTTAAAATAATAATAATACATTCATGAATCAAGGGGTATCTTTAAGTCCACGTCCAAACTATGCGCCTGTATAATGTCTAATCTACACAGTGCAGCCTGCTGGAGCAGTAACCGTAACAGTAACAATAAGCCATGCTGTGTGAAGCTATGCGGTCAGGCAACAGGAATGCATGCCCAACACCAAAAAGAAGAAAGTCTGGTGAAGCAGACAGGATCAGCAGGACAATTGCCATATAAAATGTTTGTGTGGTGTTGTGTCGTAAAATAGTAGCTTTACACAGGACGTTAAAATAAAACCAACAAAGAATACAAATTAAGGAACATTCACCCACAATAAAATTAAATTATTTTAAGTTTTTTATTGTTGATGAAGTACAGACCCTTAAATCCTTAAAGGCAAAATCCAAAAACCACAACCAACCCCCAGCAAGCAAATGGGTGTTTGCTGTTGTTGCATAGTTTTTTTTTTTAGACATTTTGGGGAAAATACAGAAAATACTTGACCATTTTCTTGCTGAAGAGATTGACACTACTAGTCACATTATTTTTGTGTTATAGATGAGGGCAGAGACAGCACACAATTAGGTTGATTTATCATGACTGGAAACAGAGGGAAGCAGCAAAACTGGCTCTGTCCACAAATGTAAAAAAAAATCCACTTAGCAATTAGTTTTGCAGGTTTTAGTTCTGATGATATATGAGAAGTTATAACATCAATCTCCTGCAGTTATATTCTTTCAGGGGTTGTTGAGATATTTCATGACAAAACAAAACAGAAGGTCAACCTCATGGTGGTGGTGGTCGGACAAATCAGGGAATCTCCAGAGTGCGGACTGTGAATGCCTATACATAATCCCTTAGCAATCCAAATGATATGTTGAAAAATGTCTGCGTGAGTTGAACTGGCTAGCAGGATTTGATAGCTAAAACTGCCATGCAACACATTTTTATCAGGTCATACATGATCAAAATGATCAATTCTACAAAATGAAAAAAAAGGAATTAATCTGCATCATGTCAGACTTTTAAACCCGACATTTCTTTAAAATGTAGACATAGCTTTCACTCACTCTGCAGTTCCAAAGGCCAGCTCAAAGTTGTGTTTACGGTTGACAGGCGACAGAATGGTGTAGTCGAACTCAGTGGGGAAGAAGGAGTGGACGAGGGCACAGAACGCCATCCCGTCACTCCAGCTGGACGAGAAGTTCTGGATGTCGATGTTCTACGGAGCAACAAAGAAAAACATTTGGTGATGATGTGGCATGTGTTTCTGTGAGATAATTTCAGACCTCCGTGTGCGCAGAGAAAA
The DNA here is from genome assembly GCA_026259375.1 of Verasper variegatus. Taxonomy (NCBI): domain Eukaryota; kingdom Metazoa; phylum Chordata; class Actinopteri; order Pleuronectiformes; family Pleuronectidae; genus Verasper; species Verasper variegatus. The sequence continues at coordinate 1,049,491 of CM048047.1, read as the reverse complement.
ACATTTAAGAGACAGAGAGAGGTAAAAGAAATAGGACTTGTAAAACTGACTGACAGCTCGTCGGAGCTTCATAAAGACATCTCTCCATTCACTGACTGGCCTATAATTATGATGGATAAAACAGACTTTCTTTGCCTCTCCAGTTTTGGGTCTATTACATGCTTTTGAAGTCATGTCATCTCAAGGCTGCCCTTCATTAGTCTGGAGTTTGCCTTGAATGAAATGCAGCATGTCAAGTCACTGGATGAACATCTCCCTCTCGTGTTTGTGTGAATGTTTATTGCTGCCAGTTAATAGCAGTTTAGCTTGACTGTGGCCATAACCAGAGCCACATGGAGCAGCTGGCACATGGCACTGTGAAAAGAAAATGGTACCATGACCTCAACTATCTCAGCCCTGCACCCTCACATACATACAATTACACACACCTTGGATTTACAAGGATATTCACCTCCATATACTGCAGCTCTCTGGTTGAGAGGTAGATGATTAACACATTAGCGCTGTGCTATGTGCTGACAGGTTAAAGCTATATGGAGCGAGGCAAATTTAAAACCGACTACTTTTAAGTCTCATCTCAGACATATTCAAATTGAAAAGGCCCGTCCTGGAAATTTTGCGACCTTCACCCATTTACAACAAACTACATAAACATCACATTACTGCAGGCCACTTTTTAAAAGCATGCTGTACTCTTTTCCTTTACTTTTTGCAAGCTTCTGCACATTTATCTCTGTCAGTGCAATTTTCTGAAATGTGCATATTCGCTTTCTTTCTGAGAGTTATAGACAGGAAAATGTATACCACTGTCATGAGTGTGCAGCATGTAAGTCCACAAAGCTGTAGCCAGGAGGAAATTGGCTTATACCTCTAGCATGACTAATAACTCAATAACTATGTATCTTTTTCCTTCAACCTTTACAGAAAGAGAAATGTAGGAACTATATCATTTGTGCTCTTATGGGGACTTAGATGGTGTAACTGTTTCTTTCTTTAACCACGAAACAAGCACATCTTTGCATATGGTTTAAACAAATGATGTTTTATTGGTTAAGCTTTAAATATGCAAGTATGTGTTTAATTTTGAAGGGAGCCAGCTATTAGCTATTATCCCTCTGCTTCTGGTCAAAGCAAGGCAGGGAACATAATATATAAGATTATTACATCTATTCATCTAACTCTTTGAAAGAAAGCAAATTTCAGACATATAATATATATATATATATAATATATACTGCAAATACTCAAATCTCTGACAAATCTATATCTGTCAGTGTAACATTATTATGACATGACTTTGCAGTTGAAAAACAGCCAGTCAAGTAAAAGTCAAGGGACTAACAGCTGGGAAGCATCTTGAAAAGGATCAAATGAATTTATAAGCCTCTGCTGCTGACTTTAAACCCCTGCTTCAAACTTCCAACACAGGATGTCTATACACAGTTCACCACTACATCTCCATACAACAATAATGTGATTTAAACTACTATTGAACTAGACACAATGGGTTAGAATCTCAAGCAAACCTCTTGCAATTCATTTTCATGCTATGAAGTGAAATGAAGAGTGACTGTCTGGCACTAAGTGAAACCACATTCTAAAAGGTAATCGATTTGGATCTGTCCTGGAAAATGTGGAGCAGTAGCGTAATATTTATGCAATTTGTGGTAAATGGGCTAAAACACTTTAGAAGCTTTGAGTTTATCTGGAGCCAAGTAGCAACTTGTAATATATTGACCAAATGTTATGAAATATGGAGGAATTGATACTATATTACCTTAAATGCACAGTATAGAATGTAATGTTAGATTACAGAATAACATAGTCAGACTTTTGTCTGCTAGATAATAATACGTATCTTACCTGGTAGCCTATGGTCTTGGATCGGCACCACTCCAGAAGGATCTGTTTGATGCTGCTGGCGCTGGATACCCCAAAACTCTGAGACCGCTTGAGTTTGGATTTGGACTCCACTGGTTTGGGACGGCTGTGCAGGAGAAGTTGGAAAGTTGGCAACAAAGATGCATAAATATATCTACCATTGTTCCCATGTTGCTAAAATGCAGCATTAAATTGCATTTACCTGTTAGTTGCTTCAGAGTCGAGTCTTTCAAAAATAGATCGACGGGCCTGAGCACCAATGTTACGAGGCAGGGTCTGTGACCTCACTAGTTCCCTCCTCCTCTCTCCTCCCTGTCCATAGGACTTGTCACTGTTTATATCACCATCTCTGCAGGGTGGAGGCACAGAAGTGTAAGACACATATAAAATACATGAAACCTGTCCTTAAAGATGTCCTTACTCAATCACGTTACACTCACCTATCATGCTGCTGTAACCCTGAGTAGGTCACTGACTTAACAGGAGCTGAACTTGCCTTCTCTGTAAGACAAACATTAAGAGCAAATCAGATCCACAATTCTGCAGTCCCATACTAAATACTGTATGTGACTGAAAGCGCGACTCACCCTGAAGGCGGGGGGATCCAAGGGCTCTGATAGGTGTAGGGGTCCATGTCTTCACAGAAGATACTAACAGAAACAAATAGAAATGAAACAGTCAGTTTAAGGATTTTACAAAATACCTTGATATGCTGCACTCATGTTTAATACGAAAAAACAACAACAGATCGGTCAAATTGAGTCAGTCAGCTGATCTGGTCTACCTGATTGAAGTGAAGACTCTTCTATTGGTTGAGGCTGGTTGAATGTTGTAGTTGACTGACCAGGAGACAAGGCCTCAGAGACAGGGGAGGACCGAGAATCAACGGGACTGCTGGGAGAGTTGGGAGAGTTGGGAGAGCCCTTTCGCTCCGCTGTCTTGGTTGTGGCGGTGATGGGAAGGTGAGGCATCCGCATGGCGACAGGGGCTGTGTGCTCATGTGGGAAATCAACAGGTGGAGAGATCTCTCCGTGTACCAACATTGAATGTTCTAGTTGGATAAAAAGATTTAAAATGATCTCATCAATGGAAATTATCAAAGCACAGAAAATGATCCTCTAATGTTTCCGTCAGTGGATCATTTTAGCCATTTTTAGCTTAGCAGTGTTTTGTCTCAAACACTCTATTCAGTAATTTCATGTTTTCAGGTCTGATAAACTATACATTAACTGCCCAGCAAACAGAAAAAAAATACACATACAGTAGTAAAGGGAGTTTGTTTTACCCAGAAGTTGGTGGAGACCAAAACAGAGCAAAAAAGCGAGTGGTTATAATTTTATAAAATGTAGCTGAATCCACATATTTAGTATTCAAGATGAATACACAAGAAACAAACTAAATGAGAATGATAAATTAATGCAAATAGAGGCAATGGGAAACCTGACACTCAGGTCAGCAGCATGTTTTTTGATGTGTGTTCCATTGTGACAAATTTAAACTGAAACTCCCACTGAAGTCAGATTCCCAACACTGCTGTCACCTACCCTACCTCAAAATCCAAGATGGCTGCTCTGCACATCAACAGTGTTGAAAACTGTCAGAAGTCTTATTTGCATCTCATTAAATCAGTCACACAGAGTGCTGACAAAGTATCTGTAGACATGATGCTATATTCTTTAGATCCACAAAAATACTATGTAATGTATTGTTATCAACTGGTATTGCTAGCAATGACTAATCTGGTTAGAGCAAACCCTACTTCTTCCATCACACACAACACAACCTTTGACTTGTTGTACTGGAAAATGGTCAACTCGAGATCTTCTCTATCTGGGGAACTAATTAATTTTTTCATAACGCATACTTTATGTTTGTAGCCCAGACCCTCTGTTAGAATAACTTACCCCAACTGTATTTTCTAAACTGATCTTCATGTGTAATATCAGTGGACTATCCCTTCAATCAAAAATGTATGCTGTGGTATCAAACAACCTTGAATCAAGTTGGTTCACATCAGTTTGCATTTTCATATAAACTGTGAGATGAGCCCTGCCATGGTGTGACACAGTTATGATGTGGTTACCTGTTGTGGCAGCGTGACCATTCTCCAGGCCTGCGTGTGTGGGGGCGGGGTCCACTTCTATTGGCTCTTCTCGCTCAATGCTCTGAAACACACATAGAGTCATAGTTAACTAACACAATAACAATGCTTATTGCTTTTTGAGCAGCATGAGGTCATCTTTGACCTTCACTGGAGAGTAGGATGATTGTAAGTAGATGTTTACGTCTAGAAAACAGGTTTTCTCGCCTGGTGAATGAATCATTCTGGTATCGCTAATATGTTGTGTTTGTATCAAAAACAAAGAGTCAGGGAATCATGTTCTTCTTGTTTGAACAAAAAATGAATCCAGATGTCCTGTGATTATTGAGTCACTGTTGGACCATTTCACTCTATTCAGATTTTAGACTTCTCTCCAACACATGGGATTTTCTGACATGGCTACAGACAAAACAAATCAACGCAGTGTGACTCAGCTCATAGCCAATATCGCCGCACATTTGGCGGCATGGACTTCAGAGAAGTGTTGTAGGTGTGAGAGGCACCAGTGTTCTGCTCTGTTCTGTGCCCCTATCTCCACCTTGATAAGAACTGCAAAGCCTTTGTTTAAAATCGGGCACTGCTGTCATTGACAGTGACGGGTAAAGCAGCCAAAATCTTTCTGCTGATCTGGCAGCACGACTAAAATGACTGAGATCAGGTTATAATGTCAAACATCATTAGCATCTGGGGTTCAGTGTCTCTGTGACCCCCATTTGTTTCCTGTCTCTGTGATCAGAGCAGATCCTCGGTGGAGGCTCTTGTTCCTCTCTCTCCAAACACAATTAGCCACATGGAAACAGCTAATCACCGTCCAGAGCAGACACTTCTATCTTAAACTCTTTACCGCACGGTGCTACATAGGTTGTGGGTCAAGCTGTCACTTTCCATGTGGGAAGATAGATGGAGCACAGCGCATTCATAGTCGGCCCTTTTGGTACAGAACAACACTACTCAGGTCAAAAGTGCAGCGCTGATAGCTGTGCACGTTTTGTCAAGGTCACGTGTCTCACAAATTTCAAACAGGAACATAACACACCCTCAGGCAGCCATGTAGGAGGTCCTCTGCTCTTTAACAAGTAACAAATGAACAGCTGCTTGTTTTTCATACTCTGATGTCAAATACACACCGTCCATTTCTGTGCTGCGTTTGACTGGGAATGTTATTTCTCCAATGCTGCATCTGATGCATTCATTCTGTGTTTAGATAAACTCAGCATGTTTGGAAGAAAAAACTGCAGCATCTGCCCAAAAAACACTACGTGATCAGATAGATATGGAGCCCCCTCAACAAGGGTCAGCTGAAGAGGGAAGTGTAAATCTGTACACTCAGTTTATAAATCTGTGCAAACAAATTATAAACCGTGCTCTCTGATTATATTCTCTGCAAAATATTTATAGACCATCTGCAAAGTTTTGCAAAATAAAAAAAACCTAAAGCTACTAAATGCTTCATCTCTGGTCTGGTGCTGGTCAGACAGTGTACAGTGGATTTGGAAATGATGCTGATAATAAGAGGTAGTGAACCAAATACCAAAACAACAACCTTAAAGAAGCAAAAATTCTCCATAGAGTTTGGATGAATTTTGGAGTCTGAAATTTGATGTGCAATTGTGTCATTATAAGTGATACCTTTAAAAAACACTTATTTATCATTTATCTATTGGTGTCATAAGCATGTAGATTACAGCATTTAAAAGTATTTTAAGACATTTTAAAACTAAAATAAAAGAGTATTAGGATCTGATAGTACAGAAGGGGAGAAACAGAGGAGAAATCATAATAATTATAATATGCAACTCATTTCCAGGCAAACTGCTATGGTCTATAACAAACTGATTATGAATCAGTCCGTCTTAAGTCACCACATGAGAACAATTCGCCTAATTTTTACAAAAAAGGTTGAGTGTCTGTACTTTCTGCTGAAGAAATAGTCACAATGAAAACTGCTGGCAGTGTGTTGTGTGGATTCTTCATATGAACAAGGTGCCCTAAGAGAAAAGAGATGTTGCTGTTGATATGTGAATTTAATATTACAGTGCTGCAAGCACCAAAAATATCTTGACCTCATTTACCTCCATTTTTGGTTGAAGGCACAAGATTGCAGAGATGGATATCTGAAAACCTGGACAAACAAAACTAAAACTAACTAAACTAAGAGAGAAACCCAACACTGTCACACACACACACACACACACACACACACACACACACACACACACACACACACACTGCTCACTTGAAATGGCTGGGAGAGTGTAAATGTGTGTCCGTGGGCTGAGGTCACCTCATAAGAATGCTGTTGGGGGAAGGAATATGTGTATGTGTGTTTGTGTGTGTGTGTGTGAGAGTGAGAGAGAGAGAGAGAGAGAGAGAGAGAGAGAGAGAGAGAGAGAGAGAGAGAGAGAGAGAGAGAGAGAATTGTGGGGGGGTGTTGGGGGTTGTCATTTCAGAAAGGGGCAATTACACTCCTGAAAGAGGATAAGGGAGGGTGGAAACAGCTGGCTATCCAGCAGGAGGAGGGAGACAAATTTCAGAGTGTCTGGCTTTGGGGAGGGGAGCTCCCCTGGCTTAAGTACTGAGATCATCAGACGTCCACTGTGGGTCAGAGGGGGAAATATGATCGCTGAGCTGCTGAGTTTCCTATAAACTCCCTGGTATCTCAATGTCTCGCTTTCTGGCAGAACAAACTGGTACACAGTACCGACGAGGGACCTGAGAACATGATACACGCGTCACATTTGCTTAAACAAGCATTTGTGAAGACCCACATGAGCACACACATAAACTGATATCTGTTGGTAGTGATATGTTGTTTTAAGAATGTCGTTTTTTCTATTAAAATCCAGACATCAGCAACTCAGCTATCTACAAGCTTTCTTCGTGCTTCATCAATTTCTCCACTTTCTTCCCAATGTGCCAAATACATCATTTGGGATCATTTTATCAGCATAGGGAATGAAAAAAAAACCCATTATTTCCTGTACACATGACTGGAAGTTTATCATCTGTCCAATGTGGACAGGTGATAGGGTTGCAATCATCTACCAGGTCAGTATTGCACAGTAAATATACTAGATACTATAAACCTGCACCAGCACTATAAACCTGTCTAAATATACAGCTGCTCTAAAGTGACTTAATGTATAGAGGTTATATAGAAGGATGTTAGGTTGTGTGTTAGTTTGTTTGATATTTAGAAGGATTATGCTAAATTCTCCAGACATTTTGTTGAGGGGTTGGGCATGGGACTCTAGGAGGAATCTTAAATAATATCACATTTTATTTCTTAGGCAAAAAGTGTTCTTTTAATATTAATCTTTGATCTTTGACCTAAATGCAAAAAAAAAACAATTCTGCTATAATGGCTAAAGACTAATAAAGCATTATTTTTAATCTAATATTTTTGACCAGTGACAGTCCTAGGAACTAGGAACTCTCAGCTGATGACACCTTCACTGACTCCGACTTTGTACCACACTGCAAGTCACGTTTCACTTTATTGGCCGACACGTAGTGTTTGCCCCCTTACTGATAAATGGTTAAAAATAGGAACGATGACACCAGAATAGACTGAGCTGAGCTGTCAGGAACCCTGGATGGACACAAAGGAGGTGTGTTAACATATATCTGGTCTATCGGCAGCTGGGACCCTGTTACTGTGCTACATGGAATCATATTTGAATATTATTATTTGTATATTTTGAATAATTTTCATTCATTTAATTTATGCCAGAGCTATAATGCTTCCTGCTTGTTTTCATAAAGTATTAATGTGAACATCCTGAAACTCCTTCAAACTTTACATGTACTTTCATGTGAAAATTCATCAGGTGTGACATGGGATTGGGTGACCAGAGGTCTTCTCTCTGTTAGCTCCTCTTTCATCCCGCCCTCTCATAAACTGTCCTCAGTCCCTCTGTCTCTCTCTCTTTCTCTCAGGGAGACATCTGAGCTTCACTGGGCCTTTGGGTGGTGGAGGACGAGAACACTCGAACAATGGAGGAAGGCTGGCATCCCTCCAATGACTACCAGTGTGTATGTGTGTGTGTGTGTATGAGAGAGAGTGAAAGATAAATTCACCGCTATGGGTGCCAAAAGTTCTCATTTTAATTTGCAAAATAAATGCACTAATAGAGATTCCTATGAGGAGCATGAAGTCACAATGCAGCCTTTGAGCTCATGGCAGTTATGTGAATGCGTGAGGTGACAGGAAAGACTTACAAGTAAATTGCAAGGTGGTTGCTACAGCAACCACCTTGCAATTTACTATGACAATAATCCAAAAGCACAGGATGCACCACAATCAGCAGATACATATGAAGGAAGAAACATGCACTTGTATTCACACAGCTACTGTAAAGCGATCAGACTTCTGCTCAGTCAACAGTTAGAGACAGAGAACTCTGCTCTGTAATTTCCTCCTATAAAGGAATCCTCTCAGAGGAAGAGAGACACACTCAGACCACCTGTTCTTCAAATACACTCGCACAGACTGCAATTTCTCTGCTCAAAAAATCGCAGGCAACGCCACTTTGGGTCGAGGGTGGAAAAAATGCACAGCCTTTGAAGAGAGAAGATATAGGGGGAGGTTTTCTTCATAAACATAAAAGTCTGTCTGAATGGAAGTTACAGTGTCGGCTGCGGACGAGGCCTGATTTAACATGTGCTTGTCTTCTGACAGTGTCTTAAACCAAGGGTTGATTCATGTTTTACAGATCTGTCACAATCTGCTCTTATAATGTAAGAAAGGGGATCATACCTCTTGTTTATTTTAACAGATGCAGAGGGGTTTCTACCTCCCTGCTGGCAGAGACAGTGGATAGTTCATCACTGAACAAACTCAGAGGGTGAAGAATTTCTCTTTTGGACACTTGATGAGCTTACTCCTCGTGTGCTTTCCTCCATCCAAAATTCTCACTTTTGCAAGCAACACATTGAAATCCAATGTTCTGTTTGGCATCTGGTAAAACACTGGGCATTCTTTAAACGTACTGTAAGTTGTTTCTGAAACACTTTTTATAATTTTTTTTGCAATTCTCTCCATGTTCCTAATTGCCATCAATAAATAAAGTCTTCTGGAAAATAAAAGTCAGTGTTTGTGGCCCTCTCGGGACTGTAAATTTCATTCGGACTGAGAAATGATAGCCAGAAGTTACCAAGCAAATCACAGAAAAGTCGTTTTGGGGACGTAGGTTTGACAAGAGGGATGATAGGAGGGGTTGAGATGTATTGGTTGCATATTTGAAAGAGTCGTCTACTCTTGCTACCAACCCTAGCTTTAACAGTACCAACAAAATAAACATTCCTCTATTACTTAGATACTTCATGACTTTTTTTTTATTTCATCAGAATTTGATGACAAACTTTGAACCAATAACATGTTTCAGAAACCACGTATTACTATTGTGTCTTGTGACACTGCAGCTATATATAACCTAGCTAAACATGATGGATCACATTTGCTCTGTATTTGTTATTAGTGATACCTGCCAAATATTTAAAATAAGTCAATTAGAAATCTGCAAAGGAGTTTAAATTCTCTAACCGATCCCATAAACATCATCTCACTATGGTAAATCACACTTTTATATAAATATATATTTGTTCATGCTTAGCATATAAAACAACATATAACACCTGATGTATTTCCTTATTTGGTGAGTTTTCCCCAACTGCTTCTACTCCCACTGTTAAAGATGTGAAGCATAAGATTCATGGAAGAAGAAGAGCTTGGTCTCAGGCCAAGTATATATGAGAAATAGGTCCTGCTCACTGTGGGGAAAATATCATTTTTCACTCTTGACTTGTACTCACTGCTCTGTAATGTCTCGCTCCAACATGTGGCAACAATAGAGAGCGACTCCCCTGTCTTTCCTCTCCACCTCCCTCCCTCCATCCTCCTCTGCTCTTTCATTCCTGGCAGTGAGGCAGAGGAGGGTGGGACAATGTCTGGAGGAGACTTGACATGCTCACCGCAGGAAGGCGAGAGGTCAGCAAATAAAGACAATTTGTATCACCTCTACCTTACAGTTTTTTTCGATTGCATGAACACTAAAATCAAAAGTATTACACAATTATCAAAACCTTACACTCAAGGAGCAAAACATCGGCCCAGATTTGCACCACTATAAGCACAATGTCAGCCTCACAGTTTTTGCAAACAATACACACAGTGATTTGCAAAACACTCAACACACTTGTATACATTAGACGCAGAAGTATATCATGATGTCACTTCCTTGCAATTCCAAGCACTGACTGTCAAATTACAACCCCTATGAGCCAATTGGTTCAACACAGCCATCAGGTGCACAAACACATGATTGCTTAATTGTAGACACACCAATCAGGTTAAAGCACTATACAAATGCAGCAGGTGAGTTCACCTGTCTTCAACCAAAATGGAAGGAGTCAGAAGAGGAAGAAGAGTGAGAGGGGGAATCCACGGAGGAGGAGAAGGAGGAAGAGGCGGAGGCCATGCCGGAGGTAGAGGCCGAGGTGGAGGTAGAAGAAGAGGAAGAGGAAGACCTGAAGCAGGAGGAGAACGTGCTCAAAGAAGAAGAGGACCAAATTTATCAAATGAAATTCGCTGCAACACTAGTTGACCATGTCGTGAACCATGGATTGACGCTGAGGGAGGCTGGACTAAGAGTTCAGATCTTAGCAGATATACAGTGGAATCTGTCATTGTAACCTGTACTGGATACATCATTTTTTGTTTGTCTGATATTTGCTGAGCTTACAGTGTTATGCACACTACTGTAGTAGCATGAAAACTGGGACATGTTTTGTTGTGATTCTCCATGTTGACATAAATCATATTTTCATCAGTCTGCAGCATTGGTCTTGTGTAGTGTTTGGTTTGGAATTTATTGTATATTTGCACTTTCTCTGTGTACTTCACTTACAGTACTCTAATCACTGAGAAGTAGAATTGCTAAAAGTGTTAGGTTACCAGTACCAGTGTGTAACTGGTTCAAACAGAATTCAGTCATATGAAACGTGTGTGTTTCATATGGTAACAAAATATGGTTTTGATAAATTAGTGAATAGTTTTTACAAGAGTGTTTAATTTTGCAAAGGATCTCAGGTGTTCTGCTAATTGGGTGTGTGGTTGTGCTAATTGTGTGTAGTATTTTGAAAAACCGTGCCCTGTTTTAAAAATCATGCTTAAGCAATCGAGAAAAACTGTAATTCCCATCACTTACAAACAGTTGACTAAACTGGATAGGTGGTGTGAGTAAGAGCAGCCGGCCCCACTAGTCATTTCAGCTCAGTATTCCCAGGGATTACATCGATATTGGACAAATCTTCACCTCATGATTTACATCCAGTGCCAACATTCTGTGTTCTAGTGGAGGTCTGGGTGGTGTACGGGCATTGAAGGGAGTCCGAATTGTCATGCAAGAAAGACAACCTTTTTCAAACACGGACAAACAGAGTTAAAATGTACCTTTTTATTAACCATAACCACAAACTTGCCCTAATACTGTAAATATTGAATCTTCTATGGATCTAATATTGATGTCTGGATGTTTGTTAATCTGGATTAGGATTAACTCCATTTGCAGTGATCAATAATACATTTATTGTCGATGAGAAAATCTTTACCAATGATAGCCGGCCTGCAGTCGATAATATCTATCTCATCATTTTGATAATCTGATTATTATTATTTACTTCACCATATCAGACTGACAGACATTCATGGGTATCACAGGTGCAGATCTCTCAACATTCATAGACTCACTTCCTTTCGCAAGTTGTCTTAGCATGTTTGTGTTGTTGCTGTAATGCTGTATATTGAGCTGAATTGAAATAGGGTGTGAACTTGGGTCTGAAGATTGTGTAACTTGCTCAACAAACCTATGAAATAGCCGACATGATATGTATGCAAAAAATAACAGCACAGACTTATATATGAACCACACACGAACAGTAATAAAGAAAACTCAGTTTAATTTTATGAAAATCTTTGACTCTAAAATCTTCATTGCAGAAGTTTTCTAACATAGAGTAGACATAGACTGTTTCTAAACGTCCAGCACACAAACATGTGTTTATTGTAGAAGTGTTTGAGGAGGACTCACTAATGACAACGAATAATTCTGAAGTAGCTCCAGAGCATCAACACAGGACAAGAGAACAGAACATTACAAACAGACAATAACAGCCACTGCATTATAAGTAAAAAAATAATATGCACTATTATAATGAAGGAGTCAACCAAACTGATCCCAGTCTCATTATTAGTGTTGATGATCTGAGGTTGCAAAATCTCCATCTCAGCAGAGTAGTTACCCAGAGAGGTTGAGGTTGAGGTTGAGCCTCGATGTCTCCCAGCTTCATGTCAGTGAAGCAAGGATTCAACTCCAGCCAACACGACTCAACCAAAGACATTGGTTTGGACTTAAATCCTGCAGAATCCTGAGTCCTGATCTCATGAATTAGCAGACATCAGCTGGAGAAAACATTACCATTGTCCACATCATGGCATGTACAGTGGTTATACTCAGCCCTGTGGCCAGTATGCCTGCAATGAAATGCCATGTACCAGCCTGCTTCAAGACCTCCACCATCATCCCTGTCCCCAAAAAAACAAAGATCACTGGACTCAATGATTACAGACCCGTTGCCCTGACTCCTGTGGTGATGAAGGCATTTGAGCGCCTTGTGCTGTTCCATCTCAAAGCCATCACTGACCCTCTCCTGGACCCCCTGCAGTTTGCCTACAGAGCCAACAGGTCTGTAGACGATGCAGTGAACATGGCCCTTCACTTCATCCTCCAGCACCTGGACTCCTCAGGAACCTACACCAGGATCCTTCAGCTCTGCCTTACAACACCATCATTCCAGCTCTGCTACAGGACAAGCTCTCCCAGCTGAGTGTGCCTGACTCCACCTGCAGGTGGATCACAGACTTCCTGTCTGACAGGAGGCAACACGTGAGGCTGGGGAAGCATGACGACACCACCCTCATTGGGCTCATCTCTGGTGGGGATGAGTCCGCCTACAGGTGGGAGATTGACCATCTTGTGACCTGGTGTGGTCAGAACAACCTGGAGCTCAATGCTCTGAAAACAGTGGAGATGGTTGTAGACTTCAGAAGGAACCCAGCCCCACTCACCCCCATCACCCTGAGAGACTCCCCAGTCGACACTGCGGAGTCCTTCCGCTTCCTGGGCACCATCATCTCCCAGGACCTCAAGTGGGAGCTGAACATCAGCTCCCTCACCAAAAGAGCTCAACAGAGGATGTACTTCCTGCGGCAGCTGAAGAAGTTCAACCTGCCAAAGACAATGATGGTGCACTTCTACACCTGCATCATCGAGTCCATCCTCACCTCCTCCATCACCATCTGGTATGCTGCTGCCACTGCCAATGATAAAGGCAGACTGCAGCGTATCATCCGTTCTGCTGAGAAGGTGATTGGCTGCAATCTGCCATCTCTACAGGACCTGTTTGCCTCTAGGACCCTGAGGCCTGCAGGTGAGACTGTGGCCGATCCTTCCCACCCGGGTCACAAACTCTTCGAGGTACTTCCCTCCGGCAGGAGGCTGTGGTCCATCAGGACCAAAACCTCACGCCACAAGACCAGCTTCTTCCCGGCTGCAGTTGCACTTATCATCAAGGCCCGGGACCCCCACCTGACTTGGACTCTTATCCCGCCCCCACAGCTTAAGTCTGTGTTACATTAACACACATTACAGTACATTGCACATTGCACATTCACATTGCACTCCTGTTTTGCATTTTGCATTTTACTTAACTTTTTATATCTTTTATACATTTTTATTTTATATATTGTTGTTTTTTTTCTTATGTGTAGTACTTATTGTGTTTTTATGTTTTATGTTCATTGTATGCACCTATATACCAAGGCAAATTCCAGGTAGGTGTAAACCTACTTGGCAATAAAGTACTTCTGATTCTGATTCTGATTGAAAACACCTGCAGCATGAATCTGTATGAATTACACAGCATGACTGTGCTTTTTCTTCCCTCTATTCTTCAAATGACAACGATCTGGAGCTGTTTCATCAGCTGAATTGAGGAGTAGTGCGTGTGTGTGTATGTGTGTGTATGTGTACATACATTTGCAGATTTTATATTCCTCTCATTCTGCCTTGTTAAGATGACGATTATTGTTTTATAATGTTTGATAAGCTGTCATACTAGACTGGCTCTGTTCCACTTTTCTGATTCAGAACATCGGCATTCACATAAAAATGCTTGAATGGAAACCCAGCTGTGTGTAACAGTGTGTGTGTGTGTGTGTGTGTGTGTGTGATTGTGTGTGGTTGTGTGTGTGTGTGTGTGTGTGTGATTGTGTGTGCGTGTGTGTGTGTGTGTGTGTGATTGTGTGTGTGTGTGTGTGTGTGTGATTGTGTGTGTGTGTGTGTGTGTGTGTGTGTGTGTGTGTGATTGTGTGTGGTTGTGTGTGTGTGTCTGATTCTGAAACACATTACCACACACATAGAAACTACAGAGCTCAATCAGACAGAATCCAACATTACCTGTAGCGATGCATTTATTTAAATGTTTTCTGTGATTATCAACTGTTTTACAACTTTGTTGTTGATATCTGGTGGAATGCTATTGATAAGGCAGCTTCAAACAATGGATTCACAAATTTTTAAATAATTTTACATATTTTTCTTTTGTTTCTCTTTCCACTGCACACACTGACAATGTCACTTCATTCTACTGTATAATTCTTCAGCTGTGTTGTATCTGAATGTTTTAAGCATTAATCAAATGTTGTTTTCCATTTTTATTCACACTGTATGGCTGCAGTTACTCCTGGGCATGTATAAGTGAAAACATGCTAGGCTGTAGTGGGAATTCACAACTGGCCTTCTGCTCACCCCCAACACTCCATCACCTTGCCTCTGTGGAGTTTACATATTTGATTTCACCCTCACAGTGACTGACAGGCAGATAAATTAACTCTAGGCCACGTTTCTTCTCGCTCGTCTCCTGAGCTCCCAGAATACCCAGAGCAGCAGTAATATCTGAGTCCCCCTCCTGTGGTGGGAGATTTGACAAAACCTGAAAATGCCAGGAGCCCCTGCTCTCTCACCCGTGACACAGTGTCACCCAACCTCTAAAAACGATTTTCCTTTATGTGCCTTTCGTGGGCATTATTCCAAAACACTGGGGCAGAGTGCCGCTAAATGAAATTTGTGTGGTGTTCCCAGGCGGATTGAGCTAAAGGGACGACCTTAAAATCTATTCCTGAAGTTGACTTCCAGAAAGGCTTATTTGTTCCACAGGGCAGCAAGGATGAGGAGGGTCAGGAGGGTGAGGAGGGTGAGGAGGGTGACCTATCCCACCAGCCAGTCAGTTATTAACCTGTTTCCACAGAGATGATGACGGGAACATGGCTTATTGTCTGGAAGTCATTAAGAGAACCAGGGGTAGCCAGGGAGTGGTCACATACCTCTGTTAAACCCCCCAGCAAGTGCACACACACACACACACACACACACACACACACACACACACACACACACACACACACACACACTTACATACTTCAGCTGTACTCTGCCTTCAGTGTCATTCTTTTCTCTTCCATTATTTCTAATCTAAATTAATTTCTTATTTATAGCAATTCTTTATCAGAAGAAGTTGGACAAGTTTTTCCAAAGCAGCGTAACAGTAGCTTTGATAAGTAGCTTATGTCGACAAACGACTCACAAGTAAATACAGGGAGATATACATACTATGATCTAAAATACTGTATATATATCTGTTACTTTTGTAAATATTTTATGTGTTTTGTGAATGTTTTTGATCATACTTCAAACTCTGGCTTCTGTCTCACTCATGGCTTTATTACAGTTTTTTTCTATTGCATAAACACTAAAATCAAAAGTACTACACAATTATCAAAACCTTACACTCAAGGAGCAAAACATCGGCCCAGATTTGCACCACTATAAGCACAATGTCAGACTCACACTTTTTGCAAAACACTAAACACACTTGTATACATTAGACGCAGAAGTATATCATGATGTCACTTCCTTGCAATTCCAAGCACTGACTGTCAAATTACAACCCCTATGAGCCAATTGGTTCAACACAGCCATCAGGTGCACAAACACATGATTGCTTAATTGTAGACACACCAATCAGGTTAAAGCACTATACAAATGCAGCAGGTGAGTTCACCTGTCTTCAACCAAAATGGAAGGAGTCAGAAGAGGAAGAAGAGTGGTGAAGGTGAATTTAATGTATATCTGCACTTTCTCTGTGTACTTCACTTACAGTACTCTAATCACTGAGAAGTAGAAATGCTAAAAGTGTTTTAGGTTAGCAACAGCAGTGTAACTGGTTCAAACAGAATTAAGTCATATGAAACGTGTGTGTTTCATATGGTAACAAAATATGGTTTTGATAAATTAGTTTATAGTTTTTACAAGAGTGTTTCATTTTGCAAAGGATCTGAGGTGTTCTGCTAATTGGGTGTCTGGTTGTGCTGATTGTGTGTAGTGTTTTGAAAAACCGGGCCCTGAAAAATCGTGCTTCAGCAATCGAGAAAAACTGTAAAAGCCACATGGAAACATGGGGTGGGCTACTGCCAGGAATCTGGCCTTAAAATGCAGGGGGAGACTGGAGTAGAAGGCTGAGGAAGGTGCCACGGAGGCAAAGAGGAGAGGAGAGAGGGATGGATGGATGGATGGATGGATGGATGGAATTTGGATACACATAGAGATCAGAGGTTATTTGTCACAGTTAAGAGTCAGGGCTGGCCCTGCTTTGGGAGACTCCACTTTACTATAGAACTTTACCACACTACACTATACTACACTATGCTATGCTACACTATACAATACTTCGCTATGCTACACTACACTATATTATTCTTCACCAAATTAAAATGTGCTGCACTATGTTACAGTATTTTATAGTATAAACTATACTTTACCTGTACTATACTATACTAAATGGTAAATGGTTTTGTATTTATATAGCGCTTTTCTAGTCTTGATGACCACTCAAAGCGCTTTACAGTACAGTATACTATACTATACTATACATTTTTATTAGTTTTCACTAATACCCTGCTGATACAGCATATTCATGCCAACACTGTTAGTGTGAACGTGTGCACCAGCAGTTGGCAATCACAGTGTAATTCAACTTGGACTGGGATCAGTGCATCTTAAGTGCTCTGAATGTACAATCTATCCATCAGCCTATTCTCAGACTGTGACTAGACTAAAACACTGCAGGCTAAATGTTGCAGTGGTCCGCTGCTTATGTGCAGATAAGAAAGCAGATAGCATCGAGGCTGAGTTGTGAAATGTTGGGGGGAGATGGAGCCTGTGGGTGCAAGGGGAGGGATGGAGGGAGACAAAGTATCTGGAGGAGTGTTACCTGACGGAATTAACACCAACACATTCTGAATGATCAGATCATCAACCAGCAGGATAAATACTCACACAGAGACCTGATTCAAGTTTTAAATCAATAAAGTAAATTATTAAACTATTATTGAACTGTGAATTAATTAAATAGTTTAATGTAAATACAGTAAAAATGAGACAAACACAGATACTTTTCAAAATTAAAACCCAGTTTTTAATAAATCATGTTGCTTCCTACAAGAAACTGAGATTATTTTCTTTCATTGCCTCAATGGACCACTTTGAATAGAAGGAAATGTCCACAGTAATCATATAATAATCATATTAATGCAGCATGTAGCATCATTACATCAAAAAGTCCTGTGTTATTTATAAAGCCTATCCTGTAAGCCCATGTAAGAAACATCCAAACTTTTCCCTCTCCAAAAATCTGCTCTTACATAATATGTGATGCAAGTGCTGTATAGGGTCATAAATCAAGTGCACCCTGTCCCTATGCATTAATAGAGAACATTAGGTGACCCCGTGACCTGACTGGGATAATCTGATCTGCTCATCTGCTAATGAACACACACACACACACACACACACACACACACACACACACACACACACACACACACACACACACACACGCACTATAGGAATGCAGTGTCCGATACTCTGCTGTGGAGGCTTGAATGGTACAGGTGTGGTTTAGGAAGGTATTTGTGGGAAAGAAGTAAAATGAAAGTGTCTTGTTGAAGAAAAGAAAATGACAACTATGTTAGGAATTTATCAGATATCTCCCTTATATAAAGAGCTGAATGTAATCCTGTCAACCTCTGACTAGTATTACATAATTATCAAAACCTTACATTCAAGGAGCAAAACATCGGCCCAGATTTGCACCACTATAAGCACAATGTCAGCCTCACGCTTTTTGCAAAACACTTGGTACATTAAACACAGAAGTATATCATGATGTCACTTCCTTGCAATTCCAAGCACTGACTGTCAAATTACAACCCCTATGAGCCAATTGGTTCAACACAGCCATCAGGTGCACAAACACATGATTGCTTAATTGTAGACACACCAATCAGGTTAAAGCACTTCAACCAAAATGGAAGGAGTCAGAAGAAGAAGAGTGAGAGGGGGAATCCACGGAGGAGGAGAAGGAGGAAGAGGCGGAGGCCGTGCCAAAGGTAGAGGCCGAGGTGGAGGTAGAGGAAGAGGAAGAGGAAGACCTGAAGCAGGAGGAGAACGTGCTCAAAGAAGAAGAGGACCAAATTTATCAAATGAAATTCGCGCAACACTAGTTGACCATGTCGTGAACCATGGATTGACGCTGAGGGAGGCTGGACTAAGAGTTCAGATCTTAGCAGATATACAGTGGAATCTGTCATTGTAACCTGTACTGGATACATCATTTTTTGTTTGTCTGATATTTGCTGAGCTTACAGTGTTATGCACACTACTGTAGTAGCATGAAAACTGGGACATGTTTTGTTGTGATTCTCCATGTTGACATGTTGACTGATTTGGGTATATGGAGAGAAATAAATTATATTTTCATCAGTCTGCAGCATTGGTCTTGTGTAGTGTTTGGTTTGGAATTTATTGTATATTTGCACTTTCTCTGTGTACTTCACTTACAGCACTCTAATCACTGAGAAGTAGAATTGCTAAAAGTGTTTTAGGTTACCAGTACCAGTGTGTAACTGGTTCAAACAGAATTAAGTCATCTTTCATTTGGTAACAAAATATGGTTTTGATAAATTAGTGTATAGTTTTTACAAGAGTGTTTCATTTTGCAAAGGATCTCAGGTGTTCTGCTAATTGGGTGTGTGGTTGTGCTGATTGTGTGTAGTATTTTGAAAAACCGGGCCATTTTAAAAATCATGCTTAAGCTATCGAGAAAAACTGTAACAATAATATTTTAAGATTAATTAACAGACAATTAATCTAAACTAATCATATTGTACAAAATAATGGCAGATTTCAAACAGAAGTATCAGCCTCTAGGGGTGAAATGAAAATGAAGGATGACAGGTGAGAGACAGGAAAAGGTAAAGGAATGAGTGAAGGAATGAGTCAGAAGAGGAAGAGAGGAGGGTAGATTCTATAACATCCACATTGAATGTACTCCCAATGAAGCACAAGAACCACACAATGGCCCATTGAGACGGCTACAACGTAATTGGCAACAGCAGTGTCGTCTGCAGACATACAGTGTGTGTGCGTGTGTGTGAGGAGGAGAAACAAAGGAGGAAGAGGAGAGATTGTTGAGGAGGATTAGGTCTTTGTCCTAATCCTAATCTTCACTAATTCCTGTTGCCCAGAACCATTAGAGGACAGAAAAGAGCCACACAGCTGCCTCTTTACAAACCACAAAAACCTTCCAGATGGACACACGCACACACAATCACACACACACACACACACACACACACACACGACCACACACAATCACACACACACACACACACACACACAATCACACACACACACACACACACACACTGTTACACACAGCTGGGTTTCCATTCAAGCATTTTTATGTGAATGCCGATGTTCTGAATCAGAAAAGTGGAACAGAGCCAGTCTAGTATGACAGCTTATCAAACATTATAAAACAATAATCGTCATCTTAACAAGGCAGAATGAGAGGAATATAAAATCTGCAAATGTATGTACACATACACACACATACACACACACGCACTACTCCTCAATTCAGCTGATGAAACAGCTCCAAATCGTTGTCATTTGAAGAATAGAGGGAAGAAAAAGCACAGTCATGCTGTGTAATTCATACAGATTCATGCTGCAGGTGTTTTCAATCAGAATCAGAATCAGAAGTACTTTATTGCCAAGTAGGTTTACACCTACCTGGAATTTTTCTTGGTGGCAACATGGAGGACATGGCGCTGACACACCACAGGTGTGATTTGGAGGTGTGTGCATGTGAGCAGGTGTGTGTGTGTGTGTGTGTGTGTGTGTGTGTGTGTGTGTGTGTGTGTGTGTGTGTGTGTGCATGTGTGTTTGTGTGTGTGTGTTCTCTTGAGACGGCACTGCAGGTCAGAGTGACGCTGCACAGTAACAGCTGGAGAGCAGGCTAAGACCAACACGCCTATACACATCTCTTTGGCACAGATAACTTCAGCATGGATTCAAGCCTGCAGTGTGTGTGTGTGTGTGTGTGTGTGTGTGTGTGTGTGTGTGTGTGTGTGTGTGTGTGTGTGTGTGTGTGTATGTGTGTGTGTGTAACTGCCAGTCAGGCCTGTTTGAACAGCCAACTCTACTTTATGTGCTGTATCTTCCTCTGGTGTGTCTCTGACAGGTAGGTGAGGATATGGCAGGAAGAGTGAGCTGCAATTATAATCCAAACAGTCGTGTCCTGAGATCCGACCATATGGACAAAAAGTCATTGTTTGTGCACCGATACCAGTTCACAGTATTTTCTGCATCTCTTGTTTGATGTGATCTGTGTGTTACTGCAGCTGTTACGACAGCGGGTATCTCCCACACACACACACACGCACACAAAGGTACCGTTGTGTTGTCTAGCTATGACCACATGATTTCACAGAAGACAACATTCCTCTGTTGTTTCCAACCACATAGTTTGGTAATTACAGCCAAAGGTGGAACAGCTATTTGCATGTGTGTGCTTTTATAGACTGTATTTCAATATGTGTATGACCATGTGTCCTTTCACTGGACATTTATTACCATCACACTGTATGCTACTAGACAGTGCTATTGAGAATTTCAATAAAATTACAACAAACAAACTACATGATTATAATGGCAATATATTACCCTACCATCCAATAAAAGAAGTTTCTGGAGGGGGGGCGTTCATACAGTCTCTCCTCGTGAAGGTGGTAAACGCAATCTAATTTGAAGACCAAATTTAGGAAACAACTGCTCGTTCATGCAAATCTGCTAATCAGCCAATAATGTTGCATCAGTGCAGTGTGTAAAACCAGACAGACATAGGACCTTCAGGACTAGTTTAAGGATTTCTGCTGCTGGAACCAAGAATGGAACCAAAACTCTAGACAGCAGCATTTCTGTGGATGGAAACACTGTTGAGAGAGGTCAGAGGAGACCGATCAGACCGGTTGGAGCTGATAGAACTTGAGTAAGTCACATAACCCCCATTTACAACTGACTTTTGATTGCTTACAAACTAGTTCTGATGGAACACACACCCCCACTCTTACAGTGTGAAATGTCCTGCTCAGTATGTGTCCTGGCCACACACAGTAAAAGAAATAATAAAAACAGATCTAAGGGATCCATGTCAAGATGGTTTGTGCTCTGATAAGAAAAAAAGAGCTATTGGACACGTGCAGTCTATCATGTCATCCATATCAGTAAGGTCTGATGGAACGTTCACAACTTATGCACAACTGAGACTTGTGTTATACATTTTGCAACCTCCTGGTGTAGCTATAGTGGCTGAACACAGACAACCACATTACCACATTTTCATTTGACCTGGTGTCCACACTGCTCTGGAGTTTTGGAGCCGCTAAAAAGGAGATGTTTGGAAATGCTGATGGACCCGTATTTGTTTCCAAACTCCGGGTGCTGCGTTTTAGTCTGGACGGGCAGAAACTGAGATGTTTTGAAACAATGACGTAGACACTCACAACCACTTGCTCTTTGGGTCTATTCTGTAACGACGTGACCTTTGCTGAGTCTTCAGGCTCCTATCACATGACCCTTTTTTGAAGGAAAACAACCAGCATTAGCCTCTGCTACCAGTGCACAATGCAACATGGGTAATCAATCAAGAGCTGCTGACCCTTTGTCTTTGCTTACAGCTGTTGTGCAGTTAAACTCTACATTTCACAATGATACAACTGTTCACATGTGTGGGAGAGGAGGTGTTACTCAAGCAATCTGTGTAGAGCGGCATGCACATGTATGTGAGTGGTCACTTGATATGCGTGTTAGAATGGACAGGGATTCAAACTGATAGGGAGTCAAAACTTGTGTGGACAGAGTTTTAGTTTGAAAACGTAGCAGTAATGTAGTAATGTGAAAGAAACAACACAAACTTCTCTGATCTACAGACAAAAGAACATTCCAACATTGAGATGGAAGCATTTCATTGAGCGTGTGTTGCCTAAAATTATCCTGTTTTAAAGATACTGTGCACAGAGGCAGAAAGAGGATGATTGATTTATGCTGCAATCGCACTTTGAGGTATTTCTAGAGAAATTCTTTCAAACAATGAAATTGATTTAAATTCATCTTCAGTCTTGCAATTGCACAGTTGCTTAAGAGCTGACTAACAACGCAGAAACATGCTTAAAGACATGTAGCTACTAAATTGCCTAGAAAGGAAGAGAGAAAAGAATGAATACTTGATTGTCTTCAGCTGCTGTGTACTCTCCAATCTCTTCTAAATATTTAGACAGAGGAAAATCTGACGTAAGAAAGAATTTCCTTTCTCTTCTGAAAAACCAATAAATTCTGGAGAACGCCAGGAAAAACTGCACACTCATCTTCAACTAGCTGATTGATGAGCAGAAAGCACATGACGGAGACACGGTTGAGCCAGGAAAGAAAACAAATTAAATACACAATGATGTGAACAGTGACAGATTGTGTACCGGACTCCAACATGAGTTCCCCTCCAGAGGACAAACTTCCATTAGCAGCATTGTAGGGTGACAGTTCAAATTTATTCCTGCTAATAACTTAGAAACCACTGAGCTTTACGACTCTGACTCTTCATTGATGAACTATGATGCAACCCTGATATAGACGTAACATGAAACCACTTCTGATCCACCCTAATACTCTTATCAAGAAGAATGTCAGCTCTCCAGGAACAGAAAAAACAGACTTACCTTCAGTGTGAGCCATCACTTTTTGAACTTATCCAGTAGGATTTAAAAAGGCTTCCACCAGAGCAGAACCATGCCGTAATTCAGGCGAAACAAGCTTATTGAATATCCCCCAAATAATAACTAACCAAAGCTTTCATTTCATACCACTGATTTTGCATATTTGACTGGAACCACACAACCACATTGACCGCACCTCCCAGGAGCCTGCTGCACTCATATTACTATACTTCATAAATCCTTAAACATCCCGCTGGAAGCCCATTGTGCAACGCCATGACACAGCCACTGCTTTGTGTGACACATCGACGCCGCCACAATGCAAACAGCCTCGGTCAAGCTCACTTTCTGCCTCTTTACAGTGGGGGCCCTTTCCCAAACTGGAAAATTACATAGCAATTACTGGATTACCTCCTCTGACATTGTATTTTACATTTCCACCCATGTTACAAAGTAGCTGGCACTGGAGGGCGAGGGGGTGGGTCAGTGCAGCTGTGCCAAGAGCTTCATCTAAACATTATGTGTTGCAAGTGACAGTGAATAAGAATAAAAGAGCAGCATAGCATAACCTCAGCGATCCCAACCAGGGAAACAAAAGTACAAATTTCTTAGTTTTAATTGCACAGTGGCAGACTTTGTGCCATTTATGAAACCTTTCATACCCGTTGGTGTAAAGGTCCTTGTTTGTTAGTCATTACATTAATATGCACCCAAAATTGACTTCATAATCATAAGCTTAAGCAAAAAATGACGATTACAAAATGAAGGTGGATATAATTAAAAGTAATGGATAAATGAATTGCTAAATGGATAAACGACAAGTAATAGATAAGTGATTGAAACCTGCATTGTCTGCCACTTCAAACAGTAGTGCTGAGAAAAGAACAACTCAGATGTCACTGGTAACATGTCATTTTTTTTATATAAATATACTTAGATCTTAAAAAACATTTGATTTAAAATGTGTGCATGAAGATGTTTGTTTGACATCAGGACAACAAGGTTGGGACCACTGTGGTAAAAAAAACTTCACCACCCACCTCCCCAACATGCAATACTCACGTTCGTCTTGCTGGACACAGCAAATGTGGCTCGGCTGGAGAAGCGAGTGGTGGAGGGGCTGCTGCTGGACACTGGGCCTGTCAGCATGGAGGAAACTCTGGAGCCAGCAGGAGGACTGCTGGAACTGGGGGAGGATGAGAAAGTGGCAGGGGGTGATGCAGGGCTTGACTGACCGCTGTAGGTCTGGGCTTGGCTCCCTAGGGTGCAGGGCTGGATGTGGAGCTGAGCCTGGCTCTGAGTGTGAGCCTGACCCTGCCCATACACCACCTCTGTAATCTCCTGATGGTTCTCCTGAATATCATTAAGGTGATTCTTGTGGTTCAGACTGTGATTGTGGTTGTTGTTTGACAGGGTGCTTCTGTCACATGTCATCCCGCTCAGGAGCTCCACCTGTTGGGTAAGAGCTTCCAGCTGACTCCTGAGCTGCTGGTTCTCTTGCTGGAGCTGAACCACTGCTTGTGCTAGAGGCCCACTCACATTGGCCGTCTCTTCCAGACGACGCTCCATGCCCAGCTTAAAAGCATTGACGTCCAAGTGGATATCCCTGATGGCATCCCGCAGAGTGTTCTCGTAACGGGCTAGAGCCGCACACACTGTTTCCCCCTCTGGAGAGGAGGACCGGGGATGACACAAGTCTCCCATCTCAGCGAGGATTGCTGCTTCGATCAGTGCCGCTGGTGACCCTCTGGGGACGGGAGAGACAGCCTCTATGTCTGTTAGATCCTCTGGACACTGGACAATGTGTGGCTTCAGTCAATGTGCTGAGGGTTTGGCTGGAGGGGGTGGGGACAGACAGACAAGAGTTGGGAGGTGAAAGTTTGCAGGAGGGGGCAAAGGTCTGTTCTATCCCCACTCCTTCAGCTCCGTCTTGGGATGTCCCAGGCTACTCCTCCTTCAGTGAGCTTTACAGATGTCTCCCTGTGTCTTCTGTCTGAAAGCACAAAGGGAACCCGACTTGACCTTTAGCTTGTGAGCAGCTGTCAAACTCTTAAAAGAACCATCATAGTTACTTTTAAGTCATGTTCTGTAGTGAAAAGCAGCAACATTAGAACAAAAACGAGAGAGTAACAGTAAAATAGCGACTCGTACAAAATGATTTCATTCAGAATCTCCAAATAAGAACAACTTTAACAGATTCAAACACAACTGCTCTGACTTTGCTGCAGGTAGGAGCAGGATGACAGAAACAAATCATACATCTCTTCTAGCCACTTATGCTTCATGTTTATGTAAGTGCCAAAAAACACAGCAGTGAGGTCATCTTCACCCACAGCTGCAACCAACCTACCTCAGCTCTGCTGCGAAGCTCACCAGAGTTCCCTCAGCGCTCAGC
The DNA here is from genome assembly GCA_026259375.1 of Verasper variegatus. NCBI lineage: Eukaryota > Metazoa > Chordata > Actinopteri > Pleuronectiformes > Pleuronectidae > Verasper > Verasper variegatus. Next base: position 1,023,883 of record CM048047.1, on the reverse strand, counting down.
AGCTCTGTGCGTCATGTGTGTGTGTGTCTGTGCTGCCGGTTTGTTTTAAAGGCTCAGGTTGGTTGCTCCTCTGGCCCAGAAGAGGGAGGAGAGAGGGAGGGATAAAGGAGGAGGGTGGTGTCAGTGGTGGAGGGGAGTAACCACATGGGAAGAGTAGTAAATGTGAGGGGAGGGGAGGGAAGGAGGGAGGCGGACCAGGCAGCTTTTACATCCTTGTGTAAACTGTGTAAACTATTGGAATAAATCCCCTCCGCTCCTCTTCTCTTTTCTGCTCCATTTCTTTTCTGCACCTCTTCCTACTCCTCTCCTCTCCTATAGTGTGTTCTCCTAGAAACAGAGGGACTTGTTTTTCCAACACAGCACAAATAATCAGATTGTTATGTGAGAAATTAGCGGGCTTGGTAAAGTGAAAAACACTGGGGCTGCTGAGTGAATCATTTTGTCTTTAAGTGTGGATTATTGCACCTATACAATGCATATCGGGCGGGTGTAGAAAAGGAGCTACAGAGCATGATCATCCACTCAGAAGTTTGGTGGTTTGATCCCCGGCTGGGGAAAAGATACTGAACACAGAATTTCCCCTGACTGCTGTATCAACAGTATGTGGTAGAGAAAGCGCTGCATATAGAAGTGGTGTATGAATGTATGTGTGAAGAGGTGAATGTGGCTTGTACAGTAAAGTGCTTTGAGGGGTTGATATGTGTAGAAAAGTAAATATAAATATAGTACATTCACAAAAAATACTGTATATGCAGTCAAATTTGTTTAAGCTGCACAAATTAATATTTAATATCAACAATGGGAAAAAACAGATTTCAAAAAGTTGTCACTTAAAGAGACACAGCTACAGACAATGACAATGACTGACACTGCAGTTCCTCTCGGCACCATTGAGTGTCAGATCACTGTGTTACAGTCTGTTCTCCTGCCTCCAAGTGTTCCAATAAGTGCATCTTTAATCCTCCATTCCCATATGTTGAAATTTTATTTTTTATTTATTTTATTATGTTCAACCATTACTGAAGCACACAGCATAATTGTTGCTGCTTCATGTTTGCTACGTTGCTGCTTACTCTCAGTCTATTATGACTAATTCCACAGTGAACACTGATTTAGAAAGGTGATTGCTTGTTGACCCTGACATATGTTCTCCATATTTGATATAGTTACTGATTCAATTAAAATGATTTATACTTGAAAATGTAAATATGATTTATAGAAATTACACTCCCATGATTTTAATAAAATGTTCTCTTTCCTCTAAATCTAAACTTGTTTTTCATCCCGTTTGAGTGGGGACTGTCCTGCATGTATAGTCCAGTAAAATGAACCAAACTACTGCAGACATAATAAATGTTTTCTCTACTAAAGTGTTAACATTTCTGATAAATGCGCTTTCATGAGCAGTGAATAGCAACGACTCAACACAATCTAAAAAAATTTGAGAGAAAAATACTTTCCCTTCCCTCTCCTGACCCCTCGGTCTCTCGCTGGTCTCTTGTAATTCTTCCTCTGTATCATGATCTTTCCACCTCCTCGCTCTAAGGGTTTTTTGTTAAGATAAACACTGCAACAAGCCGAGAGACAACATTTCACCCTGTGCTGTAGTGTTGGGTTAAAAAACGAAGGCTGTGTGGAAAACAGCCACAGGCAAATAAAGAAGTTGACATAGAAAAGCATGATGTGCAATTTTCACATGTGGCTTAATTTTCATATCGAGTTACACGTGTACCACAGATCATGAGTTTAAATACTAGAGAGGGTTCATATGAGTTAAGCTTCCACTGTTTCCCTCTTTACATATTTCTGTTGTATTGTCGTTTTGTCTTTGATAACAGGAGAGAGACAGAAAGACGACCTGGCTGCTGAGGACCACCACCCTCCCCCTTGTAACAGGACCCCAACAGAGCAAACATTCCACACTAGATAGCAATTGTGTGTGTGTGTGGTGTGTGCCCATGTAGCAGACAGACTCATGTAAATACTTCAACATTCCACCCTCCTGCTTACTGTCAACAGCCTGTGTGTGTGTGTGTGTGTGTGTGTGTGTGTGTGTGTGTGTGTGTGTGTGTGTGTGTGTGAGACAGAAAAAGGGAGAGTTGGTAGATGAGGAGGAGGGGGCTCACGTTTTATGTGAGTGTACTGGGGATAGTGCATATGGCAGAAAAGCACTGTAGAGGTCAGAGGTCACAGGTATCTGTCACCTGAGGTAATAAAAATGGACTGCAGTGTTTTCATTAAAAATGAGCTGAGATTACAGCAGTGATAAAAAATGGTTGCCACACTTTGCAAGACTCCTAACTCTCTCTCTCTGTCTGTGTTTGGGTTCTGACATGTGCGAGGACATCATGTGCTTAAAGCTGTCGACTGCTTGAGTCTGTGAGGAGAAGGAATCAATTATAAAGGGTTAGTATTCACTCTCAATGCACATCAAGCACTGTTTGCAGTTTATTTCTGTAGGGGTCGGTGGCCTGGGGTGTGTAAGAGGCATTTTTTGTTTTCCTTATTTCCTGGGTGATTTTTTTATCATCAATATATTTGTATGTTTTAGGAATGTATATTGTTTGTATTTTCACATTTTGCTAACCAAAGGAAAAAAAGAATGAATATATAGTTATTCCTCTACACTGACACTGATCTCAACTTAAAAACACTAATACACACGACAGCTGTCAACCTTTCACAGGCATGTTTCTGTGCAGCAGCAAAATTACAAACCCGACTTCCTCTTAACACCTTTTTTTTTTAATAACCCTCAAAAAAAGTGGGACAACTTGACAAACCCAGTCGACAAAAATAGTCATCCTTTAATTCAGGGTGTCAGCAGCTCAGAAATGACTGTTTGCTTTGGCTGACAGGCGCAACAAGCAATCAGATCATGTTCTATCATAATTCAGTCTTCTGCCAACATAAACAGACATGTTCAGTGAGAACACCTTCACTTTGCGCTTCAGAACATAAGTCACAGACTCAGCGTCATCTCTGAGTGCAGTGGTTTTTTTAAATTTCACACTTTTCTCAATAACACAGCCACTTTCTCAAAACACTGAACATATTAAACATATCAGCAGAATAAGTGACCTAAACTGTCACCACTTCATCCAAAAGTGATGTGAAGATTCACCTGAAGCAGCTTTTAGTCACAATGCAGCACAGTACTGGAACCAACTGCCTGATGGTCTGAGGAATGCTCCATCCATTACAGATTTTAAAACCAGATTGAAAACTTTTTTTATTAACAAGTGCCTTTAGTTAAACTATCCTACAATGTCATACCATCATTGTATTTTATTCTATTTATTATTTAAATAAAACTGCCTTACCTTGAAATATTTGCAATTTACATGTGCTCCAGGTCCACCTGCCTATCAGCACCATCTACAGCTTTGTCTTTGTCTGCTGATTCTGTTAGGATCCCTCACAGAGCCACACCTCTGCTCGACCTGCTCTCTTATGGATGATCTACTGGAGTTCACCTGTTTGGTACAAACTCCTGATTCAGTCCCTATCTGTCTGCTCAGGATTTACTTTAAACTGAAGACGATTTTATAATAAACATTTCTGTGTTCTGCTTTGAGAATCTCGACAGAAGCAACCTATACCTGTCAAAATGCTACAAATTTCTTACCTGAAATTTAACAGATAATAATATTTAACATGTTTTTTAATATGATAATATCTTTTTTCTACAATCTGCTGCAGTTGCACAGCTTTACTGGTGGTGATCATTGACAGTTCACATAGCCCACTAATGGTGAATGGGTTGATTGTTTGGTTGAAAAAAGTGTGGAAATCATTGTTAAAAAAACATTACTTGACTTAAACTTGTTGGGAGAACAGAAACCAGACTGTAGTGTCTGCTGGATGAGTAATCTCACATCTGTTTGCTAACACGTTTGTCATATCAGCTTTACAAGGTGATATGTTATAGTTGTGTTTACCACACTCGGTGAAAAAATCTGTAGATACGGCTCTGAGTCATCATTCATTCATTATTCATTCATCATTCATTCTGCGTCATCATTACGTGACTCATTAAATTATAGTTTTAAAATTTAATTAAACTTAATTTACAGTGAACCGAAACTATTCCTCAGTTTGCTCAGGGCAGCCTGAAAGTCCCCGTCGACCGCATGTGGGTCCTCAGACACCACTTTGAGAACCAGTGCTTTCCAGTAAGGGTGAGTCAGCAGGTACTGTGGTATGACCTGCATGAGTCAGAGCGGTATGAAATGAAAAACTTCATAATACATTATCATCACAATACATCTCTCTCTCTCTCTCTCTCTCTCTCTCTCTCTGCAAAGCTTCCCACAATCCTACTTGAGCTTTTTCATTGTTTTGACAATGACCACATATGTTTTACTTCTCTGACTCTGGGTCCCTCTGTGCACTGTTGAAGTTGTAACCGTCCGGTGTGATTACCGAGGAGGAGAGGTCACACACTTTGATTTTCTTCTCATCTGGTCTTAAACCAGTGAAAGTATTTGTTGATTCTGCAGAGACATTTGTGAGTATGCAGCTTCCTCCGAGAAAGGAGCTTGCCTCAACTGATTGAACTGAAGTGCAAATTAGGTCACTTGGCAGACTGGAGGACATTTGGGGTTTTGATATATAACACACTTATGGCCTTAAATATATCACACCTGTCAAAGCCCAAACATCTGCAAAAAGTAAAGAGCACAAAGAGAAGAAGGTTATAGTTACTTCCTTACTGATATCTTTAAGGTTCTTAAGACTTTAGATCCAGACTGTGTGCAGAAAATCTACAATTAAATCCCCAAACCAGATGGAGAAAAAAAAGACACTATCCCTTACAAAGTACTGTCAGTGCTCATGGGCAAAGCACTGAAGTGGGAATTCCCTGTTCTTTTTTATTAACTCACTCTTTTGTTCCTGGTAAAATAAAAATGATAAAATCAACTGGAGCGGCAGCATCAGTAGCTTGAGAAGTGAGCGGAGGAATGTCTCTGAGAGCACTACTTCTTCACATTGGACTGACGGCAGACTGGACACTTCAGTGGATCCCTAGGGCCTCTTGAGGTACAAAGTTCCATCACGAGACCTGATGGGCTAAGTATAAGAATGCTAGTGTTTTTGTTGAATAATTACGGCTTTCATTGTGAAATATTTGCAGCCAGACAAGAATATGCAAATCCTCATACCCTAGAGTCCTGGGGTTAATTGGGTACATAAGCTACTTTTCCTACCAGAAATGTTGTGTATAGCAGCTCTGCAGCAGACACACTCACTGTGTGAAAAACAAACACGAGACGAAGCAGATCAGCGACGCAGCCGACAAAAGTGAAGCCAAAATGTTTCAATCACATGTGGCTGGCTGCAGTAGTGGTCATAACCCTGCCTTTAATTCATTATTTGATGTTGTAAAAACAGGGGGAAAATGATTGACAGCTCAGACAGACTCATAATTGGTCAAGTGCATGTATCTCGATGCTGGGCTCCATCCCCTAATTGCTACTGAGCAGAATCAGGCTTCAAATGTGCAAGATGGCAGAATTTATAACCAAGATATTGCGGCTTCATTTGTGTATAGTGGGAGGAAGTGGTGTCCATCTTTATTGACAGTATATGGTTGAAACCTTCATGATTAAGTTAAGTTGAGACATTTGTTAACTATTCAGATTAAAATAGTCCACAAGTGTGTAAAATTCGATGACACCTACATTTATTGCTGCCAATACAAAGTAACATTTGTTCAAAACAAAACCTTAAAAGTATTATATTACATTGTGTATGTTTGATCTAATTGCCTGATCATATTGCTTTCTTCCTAGAAATATCTTGTATCCATTCCTGTGATTGTGTAACAGTCTTTGATACGCTCCCTGGCTCGTGATGAAAGAGGTTTCGTTGGCTTGTCTCTCTCTGTCTGTGAACATTAACTGAAGGAACACAAATGTTGTAAACTTCCTTCGAAATGTTTGACATGAAGTCAAAACTACGACAGACTGGATGACACACTGATGTAATGTACTCACACCTCTCTCTCTGGCATTGACAGAAAAACATAATGTCTGCCAGACACTGGATGAAGACAAAACAAATCCAATGCACCTTTTTATATTCACAGTTGGATTATATTTTATGATTCAACATGCATTCTGTGCATAAAGTAAGGTCATAATTATACATTTTGAGTTGTCACTGTACTGACTTCAAACAGGTTGCATTGGATGTCATATTATTATAATTTAGGATCAGGATACATGCAAATGTCATATGTAAATCTTGATTCAAATCAGTTCTGTTGGTACAAGAAGGAAATTTTCACAAACATGGTCTGTGTCCCCTTCCTGCTTTACAGAGAGGTCACCAGTGTTTTTTATTTCAACACATTTGGCTTCGTTTTACAGCTGGCAACTTGAAGGGAGAATTTAGTGCTGTACTTAACTGAATAATGTCTGACAGATGGTCATTAGGGAATACGTTGTTTATAATTAAGCTGTTAATTATAGGTATGTTAGTATGCATATAATGAAACTGTGTAGCTAAAGATGCCAAACTTAACCACATACTGTACCTCTTTAGTCTGGTTTAATGTCTCCTCTATCATCATCCACATCCCCTTACACATCTTATCAGGGGGTACACACACACGCACACACACACACACACACTCTCTCTCTCTCTCTCTCTCTCTCTCTCTCTCTCTCTCTCTCTCTCTTCTGGTTAAAGACATTTAAAAGAGGGTCTGAGTTCACCCATAGAGAACAGTGTACGTCACCACCGCTTTAAAGAAAGGGTTAGGGTTAACCCTAACTCCCATAAACACATATAACTGGTAAATACATCATAACACAAATAAACAACTTTATACAAATAAACAAAATAGACATTATATTATATAATTAAACATGCAGAAAAAACAGTAGAGGAAATTTAATTAATAAATTAAGCCAAACCATTATTAAGGGTGTTATTCCAACAAATCTTTGCCACAAAGTATGAAATCAAGTAATCCAGGTAATGAGTCAGTAACAACCAACATGCAAATAAACCCAGACAAACATTGAGTCCTCAAAACTCACAGATGGACTCATATGTAGTGTTGGATACACATCATGGCAGAGAAATCAACATTTCAGTTTCATTTTAGTTTCTAAAATGAACACATTCATAATATGATTCATTGATAATATTATATCATTGTATAAGCTGCTTACTCAGCAAGAAATTCTCGACATAGCTTAATAGCTGTTAGCTAAAGGTGATAGTGTATTTCACAAAATGTCAAAATTTGCATTAAAACATTGTTTTAATCGTTTTTACTAGATTTGCTAGAAAGCAACCATTTCTTAACAGCATTATGTGGGAGCATTTGTAAAAGGGTATGTTTTTCTATTCATGGCCGTTTCTCTGAGCCCTTTCCTTGGATTTCCAGCCGGGTCATTCCTCAGGCTTTAAGTCACAGGCACAGAACGTTGTATGAGGCCACAGGTTGAAGGACTGGCTACCTGCTGGCTTTGATCCTATAGTCTGCTGAAACTCTGCCTGTCCATGTGTTAACAGACATCACATTTCACCCTAGAACAGGCCCAAAAACATCATCCACTCAATTCTGCCTCACTGCCCCCACAGTTTCCATGGGAATCTGCCTAAACAGGGCCACAGGGACGGCAGCCAAGTCATGATGTCATTGACACTTCAAAGTCCAAGTTTAATTAATAGCATGTGGAGCTGAGATAGGGAAAACAAAAGAGAAAGAAACATATTGTTTTTGTCTGCAATCAGTATGAAAAAGGCAGAGAGGAATTCAGTGTTAGTAAGGCTACTTGGTATCCTGAACAACAACATTTCTTTTTTATACACTTTAAAAGACAATGGACACGTTTAAAAAAATAAAAGGATTTTCTTGATCAACATCCCCAGTTTGTCCTGCCCTTACTGCTGTCACCAAGCAACATACAGGATTAAAAGTATTAATGCCCCTTTTGTATTAATGAAAAGTATTAATGCCCCTTTGTTTTTTTAACATGTGTACCGTTCGGTTAGTGTATACTGTTTGGTTGAGTTGAAGCCTGATACAAAGCATTGGACAGCTCGTCACAATGAATTCTGGTATAGGTTGGCCAGATCCACCGGGATCTGGTGGATCCTTCTTTGTTTTGGATGCATTTGTTGGCCACATTTGGAGGAGCCTTTGAAATGGGACAATCTAGAAGCTGTGTTACAGCTGGTCTTCTAATGCAGCACATGAATTGATAAACAGCTTTATCTATAATAACTTTATAGGCAACGGCCCATGGCAAACAGCTAGAAATAAAAACCTGATTCTCTATTCTTTATTGTTTTAAAAATAACATTTAAATGACCTCTGAACATAATCTTATCTCGTCAGACAAACATTGAATCCACTAAGTAGAATTACAAACTGGTGAACCCACCCACTGCTCATCACCTGGCTAATACCATTCCTAAAGTGAAGTGTAGTGGTGGCAGCTTCATGCTCTGAAGGTGCTTCTAAACAGCAAAGTCGGGATTCTGGTCAGAACTGAGGGAAGATTTAATTCATTCAAATACAGAGAGGTCATTAAAGAAAACCTGCTCTAGAGTGCAGCCAAGAAAATGCAAGAGTGGCTTCAGGACAAGTCTTTGTCCTTGAGTGGCCGAGCCAAAGCCCAGGACTTTAACCACAAAGAAAACAAGTGGAGAGAACAGTTCACACACTCTTCCCATCCAATCTGATGGAGTTTGAGAAGATCTGCCTGCAAGAATGGGATAGACTGCCCAAATCCATGTGCACAAAGCTGAAAGAGACCGATTGCTGCCAGAAGAGCTTCTACAGAGTACAATTTTAAGGGTCTGAATTCTTCTATAAATCACACATTTCAGTTTTTGTTATCACTCTGAGCCTCTGGTGGGGAGGAAGGAGGGTGGTTGACGTAACACAGACGAAGGGGAGCTGGAGGAGTGATGATGGAAATTTGAGATGTGAACGGATCCAGGCAGAGCACTGGGGATGATAAGGTGTGTCTGATATACATTTAGGGAGGGTTAAGGACAACAACAGGATGAGGTGGGAGAAGGGGGATGTGCTTATATCAGGAATATCTAACAACTGCAGGGTCACTTCTGGAAACTCTTTCAAAGTCAACATTTGGTTTATTTTCACAGCATAGTCCTTCGTTGGCCTTCAAAAGCACAAAGAAGCCCCTGCTCTCCACTGAGGTCTGTTTCACATTAATCAGCCTGCTGTCTCAACTCAAAAGGCTGTATTACTTTATTTTAACAAGAAATGTGGACAAAATTACTGAACATGAACTATGAAGCCTTTATATCACCAATGTGTGCGGATCACACTGTTCATGTAACTCAAGCAGCAATAAAACATTTTATGTTGCAAATTTTCCAACGACCCCTCTGAGGTTTGTTCTTATCTGATGAAGTGTTCCCTGAACTGCACTTGAAATACGAGTTGAGATAATATACAGACACAGGTATTAGGGAAGAAGGGTGGATGCAGTGAGAGAGAAAGACATAGCACTTTTAAGTTTATATATTTATAAATGCATTGTCACCAGGCTCTCAGACATTAATAAATACTTCAACGGCCATACCTCCACTTTCCTTTGTGTTCCCAGTGGCTTAGGAGGTACTTTTGATGGTGAACATAAACAGCTTCATCGCTCGATGCTTCACTGCTCACAGTGGTATAAAGGACACTAACATTGCTCTGTGGCTGCAGCTTACAACCACACTTAACACCATGGCAAAGTCTACGTCCCATATGTCACACATAATACCCACAGGGCCACCGTCCTAAAGGGCCTGGCTTGTCCTGTAACAACAGCATTATGGTGGACAGGTGACATAATGTTTGTAGGCAACCAAAACAAAGAATAAAGAATCTCAGATCACAACACACACATGTGCTTGGGACTTGTTTGGGACGCTATTACTCCGAAGTATGTGAAATAATGGTTAGCTACTACTTAAAATAATTTAAATTCACTCATTATCTACCAGAAACAGTGTCATTAACTCCATGTTTTTAGCCTTAATTTTCGCTGTGACCCATGTGCGAACGTGGGTCCAGAGGAGGATCACACCGGACATTTAGGCTAAAACCTTGGTGTAAATGACGTTGTTTTGAGTCAAATTTGAACGCTTCCGAACACTTGAATAACACCACAGGTGCAGAATGGAGGCATTTTATGTTTTGTGGACTCAAACACTTACACCCACCCCCACATCGGCACAGTAGTGAGAAGATAATGAGTAATTTTTATTTTTGGGTGAACTTTCCCTTTAATGCTTAATACATCATACAAGTGTAACCTTGAGGGCTTGAGGACTAGCCAAATAGTCTCATCAGTCTCATCAGAAAACATGTAATAGCTACGTTGGTCCACTTGGAAAAACGTAGTATTCTCACAATTTGGCCTCTCAAATTGTGAGATACCTACGTTTTTGTCTGCCCATTGTTTTGCATTGGCCTGTGCCCACGTCACGTGACTCTCAAGTTCCCCTCTGCGAAAACGAAAACATGGCAGACATTCCTTGTATTTTCAGATAAAAATGTAATTTTAGAATATAGTTTGGGCATTAAAATACATTCTGACACCATTTCTTCCGAGAAATATGCTCTTTGCTTCCACAATCTTCAGCCAGTTCATGCTTACGATCTATATTTTATTAGTTATCACAAATATTTTTCAGATCTCGCCAGAAAAATCGTAGTAATGTAACATTTTTATCGTTGCTATGGTGGTTGTTGTGAACACTGCCATGCCGTAAACCACGTCGTAGCGTGCTGTTTGAATCATCGTCCGTGCGTTGTCTCGTTCAGTGAGCGTGAATGTTATTCATGTTATTTGATGATAGATTACACCTCTAATTCGAAGGATCTAAGAAGTCCCCACAATTACATTCATACCGAGGCGGGTATGCCTCGGTATGATTGCGCATGCGGATCTGTCATCTTGGACGGCTTAGTATGGCGAGTGCACATTTTTACAGTATATATGCCTATTGTGTATTTGATCAATTTGATATGGACTGATGATGATGAACATTAAGATTATTTTTTTTGTATAACATTAATACATTTTTTATCTTTACTTTTTTCTTATAACTTTGTATTTCCGCTATGTAAAGAGTTGTTTGTACATACTGTTAATCTTCATGTGCTCTGTAATAGCGATGAATAAAAACAAATCTGCTGTCTACTTGAATTTTAATTTTTTTATTTTGTATAACTAAATTATATAATTTATATATAAAATTCAGCAAACAATTCCAGCAGCAAATGGTTTCAGCAGTTCACACAATCACACAAGGTGTTGGGGTTTGAAGGGTTTTTAATTAATGTATGTACCATACATACAAAACAAATGTGACTACATTCCTAAAATATAAATTAACAGTAAAGAAACAGCAAGATAGTCTTTTCAATTAAACAAATATAATATAAATAAAATATAACAGTAATATTACAATATTATTAATATATACTGTATATACAGTATATATATTGACATGGTGTTGTAATACATCTATCTATCTATCTATATATGTGTATATATATATATAAATGTGTATATATATATATATATAAGTAATATTAACAAAAACGTCTTGAAAAATAAACACTTAACATTGAACCTTTTATGTCACATTTGTGTGTATGTGTGTATGCGTTTTGTGTATATTCGTGTTGTGTGTATGTATGTCAACTCCTGATGTTCTCCTTTGGCACCTACTGCAAGTCTTCCCACTGTAATTAACTAAGAAGACATTGAATGGAATTCAAAACTTGACAAGGAAGAAGGGCAACAAGACACAGCGAGCTATAAATGCCATACGCATTGAATATGTTAACATGCACACAGTAAGCTGATTAGTGTAAATGACCTGATTATTGTAATAGTCAATTGTCAAGACAATAGTTTATACTACTTTTAAAAATATCTTTCAAATAAATAAATAGCACCACATTAGCAGCAACAATGTACATAAAAGTAAAGAAATGCATAATGTAATATAAGAAAAACTAACTATATATAATACTAATTTCTTAATTGTAATATTGCAGTAAACATTAAGTCATTTTAGGGACAATCAAATCCAATTAAGAGACATTCTACATACCACATGGAACAGGGCTCCCGCTCCACCAATTCCTATTACGTTCCCCTGAAACACATTCAAACATGTTTACCATTAAAAGCAAACCTATGGTCAGATGACTTTACAGTTTGAAGTTGTGGTGATTGTAAATCCAGTTAGTATCTCTGTAGTACAACATTTGTTTGTATATTACAATTTAATTTTTTTACCTCAAATTACAACAAATAAAACCTTCATCCTTTTGCTTTTCAGTACCGTCTTCACTGGGTAATAATTCTCTCCTCCACTGAATGGTTGCTTCTGAAAGAGCAAAACAATCTGACCTCATATATATTAATATTAGCATTGTTGCACAATTTGATAATCAATTGTCAGTGAACATCCTAATACTCCTACCAGAGCTATGCATTTAGCACATGCATCATGGAGATCATGGGGATCATGGGAACCTACTGGAAATGCATCTTACGGTTTGTGAGTCCAAATCCACTAAAAACATGTGAAAAGTAAAAAAATCTAAAGAGTAAACATGTATGGTGAGCTCAGTTTTAGGGATCATATCCATTAACACACTCAGATATATATAAATATAAAACTCCAATTTAACAAATTCCAATTTACATAATGTGATGTAATGTCATGACAATTGTAGAAACAAAGCTCACAAACATCAATCAATCATCTTTAGGAAGATTTCCATGGTTAGTTACTCTGACCTACATGTTTGTATTATTTACTTGTGTAACATCTTAGTAAAAATACAACGTTATTGTGTTCGTTTTCTAAAAATGTCACCACAACATACCCTGATTCAACATAGCACTGGGAGGCTGCATGTCAGGAATGGTGGAGGGTTGGTTGAGAGGACAAGCGGTCAGTTGGCTGATGGGTGACTGGTTGGCAGGGATGATGGAGGGTTGGTGAGTGGAGGGATGCTGGTTACTCCAACCTCAATAGAACAAAAACACATTAATATCAGAGTAATGTTTTGTGGTGCATACTAGCATATTCATTATTTTCAATATATATAAATAAAATACATCCATACAACTTAATTTGATCTATGCTTTAAATGTGGTGTTTATGACTTTTTGCAGCAGACTGAGCTATATGTTGAGATTTCACATTCAAGTTAGTATACACATACACACTATACTATACTACACATTCCTAACGTTTCACACCAAACTGAAACGTTAGGAACCAATATAAACTCTGCTCCATGGTAATTATTAACAAATGCCTAATACTTTTCAATACTGAAATATTAAAATTCATCATTGCTCGTCCCATACCTGTCCAGGAGAATCAGCTGTTGTGGAGAGTGTCAGGATTCCCGCGATGATGACAATGCCCGCCCCCTACTCTGGTTCTGAGTGGCTAACCCCTGACCCTAACTCTGACAGTCCTCATTCCTAAACACCAATACATAGCTCTGGCACCAATAAGGATTACTAGCCAATCAGACCACCACCACCACCATCCCTAACTTGCAGCCACCCCTCCCCCATACACACTGTGTACATACTCTCTGGACTACTTATTTATTCTCTCACAACAATATTTATACTTGTGTCCATATATTATGTCCATATACTTACACCAATACTCTTCTGCATGATATATTTTGAATACTTCTGAACATTCTTAATGTTCTCATACTGTATGTATCTTAGTGTATTCATTTTCTACTTACATGACCAATGACATTGACTCTATAAATCTATGGTATCCATCTGACTTGATACATGTATCTGCATTCAATTTGGGCAAGTGTAGACCTAATTTTCCTTGTGAAACACTTTTCATATCACAGTCTTCCCTTGGATTTTTAACATTGCTACTCTCTTCCCCTAGACCCCAATGCAGCATGGTCCCTGATTTTCAGGATTACAGTATAGAGTACCTAGTGGGTGCATGTTTTAAGAGGACCCAAATATGAACTACTAAGTCGTCACATTATGTTTCTCTTGAGCTCATGGAAATGATCTTCACCTTCCACCTACTGTCACCTGAACCATACCATTGCTTTTGTATTTAAAGTGACTTTTAGGAAAACATATACTAGAGGACAATGTAAAAACAATAATACATCTTATTTATAAAGAGCTTTTCAAGAAGTGCAAGTACTTCACTGAGGGAAAGCTAATACAAACAATATAAATATATGTTTAGAAAAAAATCTTAACTAAATGAATTACATTTCTGGGTGTGATTTGAGGTTTTGACTGTTCATACCTGGACTATATCTTAACTCCAAGTGGAGGGACAGCCTCACACTTGGATGTAAACCAATTTTAGAACATATCTGGAGATCTTTTAAAGTAATGTCCCAGAAATGATTTCTGATAGAAACCCCTGCCTCATTCATTGTAGTATTAATGTGTTTGAATAAGTCAGGCTGCCTCTTACCAGCTACTGATTTAAAGTGAAACATCTATTGCTATACTCTGTGTTCATTTCTTTGATGTTAAGAATGTTTCTCATACAACCTTATCAGATTGCATTGTGAAACATCTGGGTCACCTAATTGTTTGTGTAAACAAGAGGGTGGATTCTGACTTATGACTGGATGTATTTATTATTTATTGCACTTCTGTCCATCCTGGGAGAGGGATCCCTCACATGTGGCTCTCTCTGAGGTTTCTACGTGCTTTTTACCCTGTTAAAAGTTTTTTTTGTAGTTTTTCCTTACTCTTGTTGAGGGTTAAGGGCAGAGGATGTCACACCATGTTAAAGCCCTATAAGACAAACTGTGATTTGTGAATATGGGCTATACAAATAAAATTTGATTTGATTTGATGTATTTAGCACTGATACACAAGCTTGATGTTACACATCTTAAACAATATGATATGGGTGCCACTTAGACAACCAGACCTGTGTGCTTTGCTGTGACTATAAATGACTGAAACCTCAGATAAAGAAAGTAATTTTCTGACTTCAGTAGCTGAGGTACTCTCTACAGAATGTAATGTGCCCATTCTACTTCAAATCCATTTGATCCTTTTGCAGAGCATTCACTGCTTTAACTCAATCAGCATCTTATCTGCCAATAACATGGTGTAGAAGTGCAAGGAAATCCCAATATATTGTGATCAATGTCATTTATTATGCACAAAAATTACATTAAGGCAGTTGCTGGAAATGATATGATCAACAATTCTCATGCAAAAAAGAGTTTAAAAACTACAAAAATAGTGTTTGGGAGAGGGCGGATTCAGAGGGAGGGGGCAGCTATGGAGAAAGTTCTGTCACTCCACGTTTGCTGCTTGGTGTGATGGAGACAGTAGGTTAGCATCAGGAGCGGAGGCTGCAGGAGGGAATGTGGAGCTGGAGCACAGTGGTACAGCTTCACTTGAGAAGAACTGAAGGACACAAACAAACCATAGTGTTAAATTATGAAGATGGTTCCCTTTGATTGTTTTTTTTTTTTAAAGATAAATGTCAGACAGGCCGCTAAAAACAAAATATGCTAAAGCTAACAGCTACCCAACACCAAGCTAAGGCCTTCCTAAGGCTGCCAGGGAGTAGCAACAGTAGCAGTGCAGCAACAGAGTTATTCACATCTTTACCTAATCACAGCACTCACAGTTCTTCATCAGTGGAGAAGTAACTCCATGTTTTCCTCTTCAGAAGAGGAGTCATCCAAAGATGTCCCGTCTCCGTAAATGCCTCAGTACTGCCTGAGAATATATGACAAAAAACAAAAGGTTTTAATATTGCGTTTGTGTGTATTTATATATACATATTCTTTTCGACAGAAATATTTTTCCTGAGTTGATGTCTCTGCTTATTGCCATCTAGAATGTGAAACCATATACATATACCATACAATATTTTTTTGTGTACCCATACAAGATGACCAATGTAACACCACTAAAATCCAGTCTACTACACTAACATTTTAATGCCTCTGCAATAGCCAGTGGCCGGAGGCATAACTGTATGTTTTTCGGGTTGTCCATTTGACTATTTGCCGTAAAGTCAAAGGTCAAGGCCACAATGACCTCATCTTACGGTTTCAGTTGTCAAGAGGTTACAGTGACATTTATATGAGAAAAGGTATGTAGAGATATGTACACAGAAACTGCACTGGTTAGCGGAGTCATACAACCGCAGTGCGGTAATTCTAGTTTTTCTTTTTTTATAAATGGGTTAGGAAAGTTCCAGAAACTTTCACAAGACAGGTCCGCTCACGCATGCGCAATCGGGCCCACCTCGGTATGAATGTAGTTGCGGGGACTTCTTAGATCCTTCGAATTAGAGGTGTAATCTATCATCAAATATTAA